>CM059787.1:22076012-23512012 GCA_030435695.1 Brachymystax lenok tsinlingensis
TTATTACATATGTAACAACCTCATTTAATTGTCTGTTGTTGAGTCGCGGACGTATTTCACATGAGACTGCGTGGCATCGCAGCTTTGAACTCTATAGGACGCTTTAACCAGCACTGTAGTGATATTTAGAAATTGGCGGATCAGAGCAAAATCTGAGCAGGCCTAATTTCAATTGTCCACTTTGGTTCATGATATAGTTTTTTGGCTCAGGGCAGTCTTGGTGAGTAATTTATATTCCACGCTATGGGCCTGATGGAGGTTGGTGGAACTCTTAAAGAAAACATTGAAAGGAAAACGTTGACTACTTCACTGGAGGACCCGCCTTCTTCTTCTCTTCCTTCTCCTCCCACTGCCTTAGCAGGCTTTTAAATAATTTGAGGAGAACCCTCTGGAAGCTGAATAATTAACTGTAGTTTGATGGAGACTCCATCCAGCTGGTGTACCATTAGTGGACTCACTCTACATCTCTCTATTACCAGGCAGGAGGAGGGGATGTAGTGGTGGTTGGGGGTTGGGGGAGGATCGTTCTGTCCTCACTCTGCCCACTTCAATTAAATCAGCTCTGGGCTTTGACTCCATCAGAGAAGCAGACATGGCAGCGTCTGGCCCTATGCTGTAGACACCCGTCCACCAGAGCACGTGTCAGGCTGCCCGCCTCCAGCCTCAACATCAGAGACAGAGAAGGAGGGAATTGGATACATGTGTGTCCTGCAGCCTGCTTGTCCTTGATGATATGAGCTTCTTCCAACCTACTTGGACATCATTTCGGTCCACTGTAAAACGGAAGTCGGGACTCCGCTCAGGCATCTTTCTACGCCTGCTACTTTAGGTTAAGCCAAATAAATGCATTTCCATCTTGTTTGGCTGGGACAAGGACCTCCTCCTGGTCCAGATGGTTGGCTGTTGTTAGGCAGTTCTAGCTGCAGGGCTATCTGTCTGGCTGGGTCTGGGTGGCTGGGTGGGTCTGGGTAGGGTGTTGAGAAACGCATCATCAGTTTGGCTCCTCTAAGTTCCTCTGACAGAGAGGAGGCAATGAGAGACATAACCGATCAAACCCAGCTGGACTGTGACATCTACTTTCCTATCACAGCAAAATAGGATTGGATTTTCTTCAGAGGGATTTTTCGCCCATCAATGCCTACTCTCCCTGTGCAATTATAAAAAAAATACTGGACCTTGAGTCCAGAGCATCAGCATACAATATGAAGCAGGTAAAGAATAATTAGCGAGTAGCTCTCTTCCACAGCCAGATTCACTGCCACAACTCTACCAGCAACAGTAAATGGAACCCTTTTCTCAGAGCTAGGTAAGTCATGCTACCTCAGCATGTCCAGAGGCAGTTAGGTGAACTTCAGGTTACCCTCTCAGGACATCTCTGAGGCCTGTCTCATTTCTTGTCTCAGCAGAGGCCATGTCACCATGTGCCCTGTGTGACAGACAGGGACAGGCAGGTACAGCATTACCTTGTGATGCCATGCAGCCAGCCTCATCCATTACATCATCACCTTCACTTGGCCATGTCATGCCTCTTAGAGGAGATGTATGTCTGGCTCCCAAGGACAGTCTGGTACTGGCACCCCAGCCCAGACTGCCTAATGATGAGACATGAAGGCCTCCATCATGGCTGTCAGGTTAGATCTGCAGACCATCAAAATGCTCACACACAGCAGACTGAGAAACAGGCAGACTGGTAGAGAGAGAGCAGGTTATCCTGTATATGTATGCAGCCTGGTGCAATGGGAGTGGATAGTTATAACCTACAGATGTTGGTTCTTAATTTGACCACTTTGTAGGTTACATGCAGGCTACAGAGCGGTTTGAATCCGGCCCACTGCCCTTTGACTCACGGATGACAGTCTATTTTTTTACGCATTCATTCTGCATGGTTACAAGGTTAATTCAGTATGGTGACAGGGTTAAAATAGAAACAACTCAAAGGTAACAGTGTAGGCATTCATTCCAAGTGGTTAAGTTTAGGGCTATGGTTTGGGGAAGGCAAAAAAAACCAAAAAAAAACGATGCGCCTATGTATCGTCCATATTTGTTTTGTATTCTTAGTGCTCGCTAGAGCATTGTGAACTGCCGTAGCGCAGTGGTCTAAGCAGCCTCCTGTTTTTGCACCCAGTGTAGGGCGACATACTGACTAGCCTGAGCCTACATTAGGCCCACAAGGTAATTGCATTTATTTTCATGTTTTCAAGAAGTAAAACAAATAGTCTGATAATTGACACGTCAAAGAAACATTTATAAGTTCAATGTAATCATCCAAGGATAGGCTCAAATGCATAAACATCTTCACAGCTTCAATCCACACCAAAGACCAGAACTATATTAAATATACAACGTGGACGAGCATCCATACTGGAGGAAAGTTGATCATTCTACAGTAGGCCTACATCTGTCAATCAACTGATGGCCCAAATCAGCTCATCAACTCAGCCAGGGACACACAATCGGTAGACTACTATGGGTTTTCACACCTTTCATTATGTGACAATGGACAGGCTGTCTCATTAAACCATCAATACGCACTAAATTCACCTGCATAGCTAATCTCAATTGCAACCATTATCGGTCACCTTATTACCGCTCCCTAAAAGGTGGTACCTTAGTCGTACTTGCAACCAAAGCCTTTCAAGATATGTTCGCCCTTTGGTTGAGAGGTACTGTTTGTTTTTGACTACCTACCCGTGTTTGACCATTACCTGCCTGTGACCACAATTCCTGCCTGCTGCGAAGGCTTAATAAACATCTGCCATGCTCTGCGCGTGAATCTACACCTTTTTTTACACCTACTGTGGCAATTTACCCAACACTTTGTACGAATGGAAACTAAAGTTGGTGTAGCATATTTGTAGTATTCTATTCATTTCCTAGTTATGTTATCCAAAAACATCTGGTATAGTCATTTCTTATCAAGATCGGAGTAAAATATCCCTGGACTGTCCGTATTTGAAATGTGTAAATAAATCAAGGGGATTGAGTTATTTGTGCCGGTGGGCCAGAAGCTAACCCACTCTGACACAGTAGGACTATATGTGCACGCTGAAAGCAGCTACCCTAACCGTCAGACCGTCCCAGGCCACAATGAAATTAAATTTTGAGTTTAGCATACCCTTGACACTTGTATGTTGTAGTCTACTGATAACCAATATCTATCTTCTGTTATTAAGCTAAAACGACAGTTGTTGATGTGTATGGCTGCATTTCAGATACATTTGAATGTTGCAGTAATAGGATCTAGGCCTAGCATTTGAGCGAGTGAGAGAGAATATTATTTTGATACCAAGCCCTGATCCCAATGACTCAACTGCCCCCACATGGAGAGAAAGAGAATTGCTCTTTTTCAGGGACACTCGAAGCTCACATGAATTTCCTGATGCAGCAGGAAAATTCTCTGCTACAAAAGAGGGATCAAGTTAAGATCCGACATCTGTATGGCATGGTGCCTCATGGTAAGGAGTGTATTCTTAGGTATTCAAGGATGGTTGATACAGGTAGTGCATGCTTATAACTCAAGGTGGAATGCAGGGCAGTTGTCACAACTTCCACCGAAGTTGCCTCCTCTCCTCCTCTCATCCCTCCAGAATATGCCGATTTGGCTCTCGCCTTCTGTAAGAAGAAGGCGACTCAATTACCACCCCATCGACGTAAAGGGATTGTGTGATAAATCTCCAGGTAGACGCTGCACTTCCTAGGAGTCACGTGTATCCCCTGTTGCAAGTGGAGACAGCGTCTATGGAGACATATGTCTCTGAATCCCTGCGCCAGGGGTACATTCGGTCCTCCATTTCACCTGCCTCCTCGAGTTTCTTTTTTGTGAAAAAGAGGGATGGGGGTTTGCGCCCGTGCATTGACTATCGAGGTCTTAATAAAATCACGGTGAGGTACAGTTACCCGCTGCCTCTTATTTCTACCGCGACAGAGTCAATGCACGGGGCGCGCTTTTTCGCAAAACTGGATCTCAGGAGCACGTACAATCTGGTGCGTATCCGGGAGGGAGACAAGTGGAAGATGGCGTTTAGTACTACCTCAGGCCACAATGAGTACCTTGTCATGCCGTACGGGTTAATGAATGCTCCATCAGTCTTCCAATCCTTCGTAGACTAAATTTTCAGGGACCTGCACGGGCAGGGTGTAGTGGTGTATATTGATGACATTTTAATATACTCTGCTACACGCTCCGAGCATGTGTCTTTGGTGCGCAAGGTGCTGGGCAGACTGTTGGAGCATGACCTGTACGTGAAGGCTGAGAAACGCCTGTTCTTTCAGCAGTCCGTCTCCTTCCTAGGGTATCGCATTTCCACATCAGGGGTGGAGATGGAGAATGACCGCAAATCAGCCGTGCTGAATTGGCCGACTCCTATCACGGTAAAAGATGTGCAGCGTTTTTTAGGGTTTGCCAATTACTACCGGAGATTTATCCGGGGTTTTGGCCAGGTGGCTGCTGGCCCATCCGGATCCCTCCTTGGCGTTCATACTAGAGGTGGATGCGTCCGAGGCTGGGATAGGAGCCGTGCTCTCTCAGCGCTCCGGGCACGCCACCAAAGCTTCGCCCCTGTGCGTTCTTCTCTAAGAAGCTCAGCCCAGCGGAGAGGAACTATGATGTGGGGGACCGGGAGTTGTTGGCTGTGGTTAAAGCTCTGAAGGCGTGGAGACATTGGCTTGAGGGGGCTAAACACCCTTTTCTCATCTGGACTGACCACCGCAACCTGGAGTACATCCGGGCAGCGAGGAGACTGAATCCTCGTCAGGCAAGGTGGGCAATGTTCTTTTCTCGTTTTGTGTTTACCCTGTCTTACAGACCAGGGTCCCAAAATAGGAAGGCAGACGCACTGTCCCGACTGTACGACACCGAGGAGCGGCCCAATGATCCGACTCCCATTATCCCAGCCTCCTGTCTGGTAGCACCGGTTGTGTGGGAGCTGGACGCGGACATTGAGCAGGCATTACGCACTGAGCCCGCCCCCCTCCAGTGTCCGGTCGGGCGTCAGTACGTTCCCGCTTGCTGTCCGTGACCAGTTGATAAATTGGGTCCACACGTCACCCTCCTCTGGTCATCCGGGGATCGGTCGGACGGTGCGTTGTCTGACTGGGAAGTACTGGTGGCCCACCTTGGCAAAAGACGTGAGGGTTTAGGTTTCCTCCTGTTTGGTGTGCGCTCAGTGTAAGGCTCCGAGCCACCTACCCAAAGGTAAATTACATCCCTTACCCGTTCCACAACGGCCCTGGTCGCACCTATCGGTGGATCTTCTAACGGATCTTCCACTTTCACAGGGAAACACTACGATCCTGGTCGTTGTGGACCGTTTCTCTAATTCCTGTTGTCTCCTCCCTCTGCCCGGTCTCCCTACGGCCCTACAAACTGCGGAAGCCTTATTTACACACGTCTTCCGGCACTACGGGGTACCAGAGGATATAGTGTCTGATCGGGGTCCCCAGTTCACTTCGAAAGTCTGGAGGGCGTTTATGGAGCGTCTGGGGGTCTCGATCAGCCTTACCTCGGGTTTTCATCCCGAGAGTAATGGGCAGGTGGAGAGAGTTAACCAAGAAGTGGGCAGGTTTCTGCGGTCCTACTGCCAGGACCGGCCAGGAGAGTGGGCAGCGTTTGTGCCCTGGGCAGAGATGGCACAGAACTTACTCCGACACTCATCCACTAACCTCTCCCCCTTTCAGTGTGTATTGGGGTATCAGCCGGTTCTGGCACCATGGCATCAGAGTCAGACCGAGTCTCCTGCGGTGGACGAATGGTTCAAGCGCGCTGAGGAGACATGGAAAGCTGCCCATGATCACCTCCAGCAGGCCGCACTGCGCCAAAAGACCAGCGCGGACCGTCACCGCAGTGAGACCCCGGTGTTCGCACCAGGGGACCGGGTCTGGCTCTCGACCTGAAACCTGCCCCTCCGCCTGGGGCCATTTAAAGTCCTGAGGAGAGTGAATGAGGTTTGTTACAGGTTACAGCTTCCTCCCGATTACCATATTAACCCCTCATTCCATGTGTCTCTCCTCAGGCCGGTGGTGGCTGGTCCACTCCAGGGATCTGAGGTGCGGGAGGTTCCTCCACCCCCTCTGGACATCGAGGGGGCCCCGGCGTACTCCGTTCGTTCCATCCAGAATTCGAGCCTTCAGTACCTCGTGGAGTGGGAAGGGCCTCCTCTCCTTGTTCGGGCGGCGTCCGGCGGTCGACGTCACCGGCTTTCTAGCCATCGTCGCTCAGCTGTTATTTTGTTTCCTTTGCTTTTGTCTTGTTCACCTCGCACCTGGTTTGTATTCCAGTGATTGCGGCATGTATTTATTTCCGGTGAATATGTCATGTCTTTTTGTGGAATTATTCATTGTTTATTGTGTGTGTAGCACAGGCTCATTTTTCTCTGGGTAACGGTTGTTAACCCGTATTTTGTATGCTTGTGCGTAACTTGGACTGTGTTTGTTGTCGTAGCGCTAGACACTTTATTTAGTGGCCTAGAATATATTGACGCGTTGTTGCGTTCTTTCTTTTGTTTATTGTGCCATTAAAGTGTGCGCCTTTTACGACACGTTCCGCTCTCCTGCACCTGACTTCACCCCAGTAGCGCACACCGTGACAGCTGTACACCTCAGTCCCAGATAGAGGTCAGTTCATATTTTCACTGGGACCAACCACTAACATTTTCTCTGTCTCTCTCTGCCTTCAGACGATGTACCCTTTAGTCTAGGTATTCAACAGTGTATGCATCCTGTGTAATCATGACCTATTATTATACTTAAAAGCTGAGTGATTTCCTGTTGGTTATAACCATTAAAGATAAGAGCAGGGATATAGTTAATAAATATAACAAATGTCCCAGACAGTAGGACAAGAAATGGCTTAGTACCGTTGTGGAAGGAAGAACTAACGATCCAATTCAGCATCTACAGCATCTACGGTCTACAATGTATGTAAATTGTAAAGTATTTTGTCTGTAATGTCTTTTTCGTTATGTGTTGGACCCACAGGAGGTTGGTGGCACCTTAATTGTGGAGGACGGGCTTGTGGTAATGGCTGGAGCTGCATAGGTGGAATGGTATCAAATACACCACACACATGGTTACCATTTGTTTGATGCCATTCCATTTGCGCCGTTCCAGACATTATTACAAGCCTTCTTACCCTCAGCAGCCTGGTCGTACGTCAGAAAGACTAGCTGTCGCCATTGGCGATGGCTAATGGGGATCCTAATAAATAAAATCTAAATGTTTTGTCAGTTAGTTCTTCTTTTTAGAAGATATGGTTAGGTTGGTTAGGCCATGGTGGCGATGGGTCTATAGCTGCTCGGACACCTGGCACCAATGTTCTCTCTCTAGGGGCTCAGTCAGGACATTCCAGTCGTGGAACTAGAAGTCTAGACCTTTCCAGATTAAAATGTAACATCTGCCAAAGTGCTGTGAAACTTTCATTTTCCAACAGGCCCATCACAGTGAGTCTACTGAACATCAACTCTTCATGAAGATACAGTTGTAGGATCTTCATTTTATCACCCTGTTCTTGCAGGAAATGCGAACTTGTACTGTATTCTAGGTTTAGAAAGGCTTCTAAAGTTTGTATTTTCCACTAAAATGTCAAACTTGACTTGTCTTAACATCAACCCCTACAAAAATGTCCATTCACTGTAATCCACCCAATAATCCACATTTCCTGTTGCTGCAGGACCATTATCCTGCTGTGAGAAGCTGGTCAAATTAAGATTCTATATCTGTAATGAGCTACAAATGGTTCTCCAAATGGTCTCAGCTCATGTCCTTAAATTTACTCCCCCACATACAGTGGGGAAAAAAAGTATTTAGTCAGCCACCAATTGTGCAAGTTCTCTCACTTAAAAAGATGAGAGTGGCCTGTAATTTTCATCATAGGTACACTTCAACTATGACAGACAAAATGAGGGAAAAAAATCCAGAAAATCACATTGTAGGATTTTTAATGAATTTATTTGCAAATTATGGTGGAAAATAAGTATTTGGTCAATAACAAAAGTTTATCTCAATACTTTGTTATATACCCTTTGTTGGCAATGACAGAGGTCAAACGTTTTCTGTAAGTCTTCACAAGGTTTTCACACACTGTTGCTGGTATTTTGGCCCATTCCTCCATGCAGATCTCCTCTAGAGCAGTGATGTTTTGGGGCTGTCGCAGGGCAACACGGACTTTCAACTCCCTCCAAAGATTTTCTATGGGGTTGAGATCTGGAGACTGGCTAGGCCACTCCAGGACCTTGAAATGCTTCTTACGAATCCACTCCTTAGTTGCCAGGGCGGTGTGTTTGGGATCATTGTCATGCTGAAAGACCCAGCCACGTTTCATCTTCAATGCCCTTGCTGATGGAAGGAGGTTTTCGCTCAAAATCTCACGATACATGGCCCCATTCATTCTTTCCTTTACACGGATCAGTCGTCCTGGTCCCTTTGCAGAAAAACAGCCCCAAAGCATGTAGTTTCCACCCCCATGCTTCACAGTAGGTATGGTGTTCTTTGGATGCAACTCAGCATTCTTTGTCCTCCAAACACGACGAGTTGAGTTTTTACCAAAAAGTTATATTTTGGTTTCATCTGACATTCTCCCAATCCTCATCTGGATCATCCAAATGCTCTCTAGCAAACTTTAGACTTGCCTGAACATGTACTGGCTTAAGCAGAGGGACACGTCTGGCACTGCAGGATTTGAGTCCCTGGCGGCGTAGTGTGTTACTGATGGTAGGTTTTGTTACTTTGGTCCCAGCTCTCTGCAGGTCATTCACTAGGTCCCCCCGTGTAGTTCTGGGATTTTTGCTCACCGTTCTTGTGATCATTTTGACCCCACGGGGTGAGATCTTGCGTGGAGACCCAGATCGAGGAAGATTATCAGTGGTCTTGTATGTCTTCCATTTCCTAATAATTGCTCCCACAGTTGATTTCTTCAAACCAAGCTGCTTACCTATTGCAGATTCAGTCTTCCCAACCTGGTGCAGGTCTACAATTTTGTTTCTGGTGTCCTTTGACAGCTCTTTGGTCTTGGCCATAGTGGAGTTTGGAGTGTGACTGTTTGAGGTTGTGGACAGGTGTCTTTTATACTGATAACAAGTTCAAACAGGTGCCATTAATACAGGTAATGAGTGGAGGACAGAGGAGCCTCTTAAAGAAGAAGTTACAGGTCTGTGAGAGCCAGAAATCTTGCTTGTTTGTATGTGACCAAATACTTATTTTCCACCATAATTTACAAAAAAAATCATAAAAAATCCTACAATGTGATTTTCGGGATTTTTTTTCCTCATTTTGTCTGTCATAGTTGAAGTGTGCCTATGATGAAAATTACAGGCCTCTCTCATCTTTTTAAGTGAGAGAACTTGCACAATTGGTGGCTGACTAAATACTTTTTTTTCCCCACTGTACATGTTTACATCTTTTGATGTTATGTAGACATGATGTAGTTTCTCATCAACATCTCTTTGTCATTTCTGTTTATGTAGGAGTCCTTTCTGTTTATGTAGGAGTCATTTCTGTTTATGTAGGAGTTCAGCATTAAACAATTTCCACATAATTCATTTGGAACAGATTTTTTTCACGTCAAACCGGATACCCGGACCTCAGACTATTTAAAATGTCTTAATCTTAGTCAAGTAGTGTACATAATCTGCGGTTTTTACTGTTTATGTACAAATCATCCATCAGCCCTTGTTACAACCTAGTTTGGATTTGATCTGTCAGGAAAAAAACATTCCATCAATAGCATAGTTTCCCAGGTTTAGGGAGGGGTGTTGGACAAGCTTGCTTCGTAAAATGGGGTAGAACTTTCGCTAATTTAGCTGATTTAATCCCTTATATATTTATGAATAACGGCAATGACAGCATATCCATGACTGGGGGCACTTCCTCTGTGGGACGCTTACCTCCCAAATCTCTTAATCTGTCACCAGATAGCTGTTTTCCAAACACCCTCCCAGCCATCTCTCTGTGAGTCAGGCAGGACAGGAGCCTGTCTGAAGGCTTAGGTCCACTCCAGCACAGAGCAGAGCAGTGAGAGAGAGAGAGAGAGAGAGAGAGAGAGAGAGAGAGAGAGAGAGAGAGAGAGAGAGAGAGAGAGAGAGAGAGGACACACCACTACAGTCACAGATAGAGAGACAGAGTAAGAGAAGGGAAACAGGAAATGAAAGAGTAGCTTCTTTGTGAATCTGGTGACTTGCACAAAAAAAAGAGAAAACTCAGAACGCTCCCACAGAAAGTGACCATGTAGCGATTCTGATGATACAATATGATGATGGGGAGGAACACAGACCCGGATAGATGGAATGAGGATTGAGTGAAGCTGAACGAACGGTATTGAAAGTGTGAGCAGAGGAAGTATAAAAGTTGACAAGAGAGACATATTGAGAGTGATATTGAGAGGGAATGAGAAGGGGGACAGAGGGATAGAGGGAGAGAGAGGAAGAGAGAGTTGGGCCCCTGACAGGCTTGTGCTAGCTGGCCAGTGCAGCGGACTGAAGCCTGTTTTGCTGAGAGAGAGGAGAGACGCTGCCAAGAAAAACCTCCTTCCTGTCATGGAGCCACTGTGATGAGCTGAGTGCTCAGGAAAAGAAGAGAGGGTGAGGGATAGATAGAGGGAGAAAAACACCCCAGGAGCTAACAAATCACACAGGTGCCAAATCTCTCTTTGTCTCCTCCTCTCCTCTTCCACTGAATGTGATCTCACATAGAAATAGATATTTTCGTTTTAGCAGACGCTCTTATCCAGAGCGACTTACAGTAGTGAGTGAACACATGTCTGTACTGTTTCCCGTGCTGCTCCCCCATGGGAATCAAACCCATTACCCTTGCGTGGCAAGCGCCATGCTCTACCAATTGAGCCACACGTCTGTCACATGCATGTGTGTGTGTGTGTGACAATGGTGTTTTAAGTTAACAGATTTTGATTGAATAGGGCATGCAGAAACATGGAGCAATAATACAGAATATATACAGTGGGGCAAAAAAGTATTTAGTCAGCCACCAATTGTGCAAGTTCTCTCACTTAAAAAGATGAGAGAGGCCTGTAATTTTCATCATAGGTACACTTCAACTATGACAGACAAAATGAGGAAAAAAAACCAGAAAATCACATTGTAGGATTTTTAATGAATTTATTTGCAAATTATGGTGGAAAATAAGTATTTGGTCACATACAAACAAGCAAGATTTCTGGCTCTCACAGACCTGTAACTTCTTCTTTAAGAGGCTCCTCTGTCCTCCACTCGTTACCTGTATTAATGGCACCTGTTTGAACTTGTTATCAGTATAAAAGACACCTGTCCACAACCTCAAACAGTCACACTCCAAACTCCACTATGGCCAAGACCAAAGAGCTGTCAAAGGACACCAGAAACAAAATTGTAGACCTGCACCAGGTTGGGAAGACTGAATCTGCAATAGGTAAGCAGCTTGGTTTGAAGAAATCAACTGTGGGAGCAATTATTAGGAAATGGAAGACATACAAGACCACTGATAATCTTCCTCGATCTGGGGCTCCACGCAAGATCTCACCCGTGGGGTCAAAATGATCACAAGAACGGTGAGCAAAAATCCCAGAACCACACGGGGACCTAGTGAATGACCTGCAGAGAGCTGGGACCAAAGTAACAAAGCCTACCATCAGTAACACACTACGCCGCCAGGGACTCAAATCCTGCAGTGCCAGGCGTGTCCCCTGCTTAAGCCAGTACATGTTCAGGCCCGTCTGAAGTTTGCTAGAGAGCATTTGGATGATCCAGATGAGGATTGGGAGAATGTCATATGGTCAGATGAAACCAAAATAGAACTTTTTGGTAAAAACTCAACTAAATCGTGTTTGGAGGACAAAGAATGCTGAGTTGCATCCAAAGAACACCATACCTACTGTGAAGCATGGGGGTGGAAACATCATGCTTTGGGGCTGTTTTTCTGCAAAGGGACCAGGACGACTGATCCGTGTAAAGGAAAGAATGAATGGGGCCATGTATCGTGAGATTTTGAGTGAAAACCTCCTTCCACCAGCAAGGGCATTGAAGATGAAACGTGGCTGGGTCTTTCAGCATGACAATGATCCCAAACACACCGCCTGGCAACGAAGGAGTGGCTGTGAAGAAGCATTTCAAGGTCCTGGAGTGGCCTAGCCAGTCTCCAGATCTCAACCCCATAGAAAATCTTTGGAGGGAGTTGAAAGTCCGTGTTGCCCAGCGACAGCCCCAAAACATCACTGCTCTAGAGGAGATCTGCATGGAGGAATGGGCCAAAATACCAGCAACAGTGTGTGAAAACCTTGTGAAGACTTACAGAAAACGTTTGACCTCTGTCATTGCCAACAAAGGGTATATAACAAAGTATTGAGATAAACTTTTGTTATTGACCAAATACTTATTTTCCACCATAATTTGCAAATAAGTTCATTAAAAATCCTACAATGTGATTTTCTGGATTTCTTTTTCTCATTTCGTCTGTCATAGTTGAAGTGTACCTATGATGAAAATTACAGGCCTCTCTCATCTTTTTAAGTTGGAGAACTTGCACAATTGGTGGCTGACTAAATACTTTTTTGCCCCACTGTACCACAGGAATATATGCAAGGTGTATTTTAGCCCTATTGTGATGCTTTGATAAAAGATACATCAACTGGATTCAAAGTCTTTCTGGATTTAATGTTTAATTGCCTTGAACAGACCTTTTCCTTTTTTCTATTTTGCTGACTGTTTGTCTTTTTATCTCTGTTTTCAAAACAGATGAAGAACTATCTCATGGACCGCCAGGCTGTTTGGTCTTTGTTGCTGTGTTTGTTCCGCAGCCTTAATTCTGTAATTTTTCCAGCATGCGCAGGGATCTTCTCACAGGAGGAGGCAAACAGCTGGTGCCAAACAGAGGAGCAGAGCAGATCAAAGAACAGAGGAGAATAATAGGGGGAGAGAGGAAGAGAAAGAGAGTTGGAGAGAAAGAGAGAGAGGGGGAGAAAGAGAGACAGAGATTCCCTGGGTCCTAAGGAGTACAAGAACACAACAGCACAACAGCGGCTGCCTCCTCAGCCAACCTCCCCTGAAAACACACACACCCTCTTGCTACAGCGATCGACCCATCCGGCTTTGATGAAGTTATTTTGTCATTTCTTTTCAACCACCCCGCTACCTCATGCAACCCCAACAACCACAGCAAAATACAGGCACAGCCCACTCTCTAAATGTTTCCTGTTCTGTGCTGAGGATGGAGGTGACATTGGCCCCTCCCTCAGCATAACGAGTGCCCTTGAGGAGATGAACTCAAGCAGGGTATCAAGCAGGGTATCAAATCAAATTAAATTAAATGTATTTATAAAGCCCTTTCTACATCAGCAGATGTCACAATGTGCTTATACAGAAACCCAGTCTAAAACCCCAAACAGCAAGCAATGTAGATGTAGAAGCAGGGTGGCTAGGAACAACTCCCTAGAAAGGCCAGAACCTAGGAAGAAACCTAGAGAGGAACCAGGCTCTGAGGGGTGGCCAGTCCTCTTCTGGCTGTGCCGGGTGGAGATTATAAGAGTACATGGCCATTAAGACCAGATCGTTCTTCAAGATGTTCAAACGTTCATAGATGACCAACAGGGTGAAACAATAATCACAGTGGTTGTAGAGGGTGTAACAGGTCAGCACCTCAGGAGTAAATGTCAGTTGTCGAGACAGCAGGTGTGGTAGAGAGAGAGAGAGAGAGAGAGAGAGAGAGAGAGAGAGAGAGAGATTGGATAGTTAGAGGGAGCATGCAACACCACAGAGCCTGGGTTTCAGTCTGCATCCACCTACACGTGCCACAGTTGAGACGCTAACACTAGCTAGCTCGCTGATCTCATCAGTCATGCTGTGAAGTCAGATGAAGGAATGTCTTGTTTCGGCAACGGAGCCGTTTACAATTGGCCTGTGTATTGTGGAGACAAAGCATGTTTCTTTGTATATTTATACTCCCCCTCAAATGAGATGTCATTCTCAGTAGTGCGAGTAGAGCAGGGCCCAACCCACTGGGCACACACTGGTTGAATCAACGTTGTTTCCACATCATTTCAATGAAATGATGTTGAACCGACGTGGAATAGAGATTGACTTGGTGTCTGTGCCCAGTGGGAAGAATGTAGTCTAAACAGATAAAAGTGCTCTGTCAACAGCATAAACATAAGCTGGAGAGTCTAAACAACACTACATAGCTGGAACTGCAATGCTGCATGAGGATCTCTATGAAGTGAACTCTCTAAGTGGATGTGCGTGTATGCGACAGAGTAGGCATGTGGATCTTAGTTGAATTCTACATTAGAAACTGCAATAATTGGCAAATCACATAGATAGTATATAATGGTCAGAGACCTCTGCTCTGTCCTCTCGCCCCAACTCTTTAGGAAGAAGCTCTCACAGGCAGAAGTTTCGCAACACCTCATCAATTACTCCTCCGGCAGAGAGAAGGCATGTAGGAGCACCCTGCCACCCCCCTTCCCTCACCTGCAGCAATAGAGCTGGTTCAACCACTCAATCTCCCCAAACCCTCACCCAGAGACAAACACTAAGGACTGATATGCATCAACGTCTATTGTACCGGAGTGCAGATTCAGCATAGGCACCTGGCACTTATCTCTTCCTGCAAGGGAAACCACTACTAAATAGGAACAATTTCAAGAATATTGAATTTAAGATGTAGAGCGAATGGAGTGGATATCTATAAATAAAAAAACAGTGTGCTGTATATTGTTTCGTACATTTCCTATGAATAGAGTATTATTTATATTATATGTTATCCTCTCTATCATGACACGTTGTTGACCCTTTATCTGTAGAATTTTCCAGTAGACTAAAATATATATATTTTTGTGACGGATGACATTGGCTCATTGCACTTCAGCCTGGCCTCTGAGACATATGAAACATACTTTACTTATTTCTGAGCACTTCCAAGATGATGTATGATACCTACTAATGGTCTAGTTACTTTAGACAGAAACAAAAGTAGGGAGATTGGTCAAGGAGGATTCATGGGCGTCTGGCAATCCAAAGGTTGCGTGTTTGAGTTTGCATCAATGACAACTGTAGCATTTTAGCTAACCCTAACCCTCGTATGCTCGTATGCTATTGTTTGACTGCTATTCCATTCATAATGTAACCTAACATATCATACTAAATGGAGTGTCACAGATTTACGTACAAAATAATTGCCCTGAGACCACAGTAAGCACTTAGACACTTCACACATGAGTGTGTGAGGAGAGAGAGAGATGGACAGAGATCCTGCCCCCTCTCCCATGCCTTCACATTTGGTATTGATTAGAATGTAAATGACTTTTGCGGCAGAATCACTCCTACATTAATCACAGCTCTGGATGAGGGTAATGCCACATACACTGTAATGGATCACATTGGCAGAGAGAAAAAGGCAATGGCAAGCACCTCTCAAGGGTCCTACAGACCTCCATTCGTATCAGAAGAGAAAGATAAAGGCTTTTATGTAAGCATGTGGATATAATTTAATGTTCATAATAGTTACAACGAGTGTTGTAGAGAAAGATCGATGAGTATGACAAAAATCTTCTCTTTTGTTAAAAGTTCTTTAAGTGCTTGGCCAACACTTTAGACATTGGTGTTTATAAATATTATATAGCATTATAAAGCATTACATAGCATTATATAGCATTACATATAGCATTATATAGTATTATATTGCATTACAAATGTTTCCAACAAGAGGTCTGCCTCACCACAGTGAGGGAAAAAGTTATAACAATTTGGAACACTTGAAGAAAAAGAACAGAGGTAAAATGTGCTGTATACTGAACATATTTGCCAGATGACAGGAACCTTCACTTCTTGCCTGTTATGTGCAAATGAGTCCCTGTCATTAAGTTCTGTGTGTGGCGGCTGAACCAGTAGTGGTCGTTGTTGCAAAGCCAAGCCCAGCACACTGCTGCCTGAAAGCAGTGGTGGAAAAAGTACGCAATTGTCTTACTTGAGTAAAAGTATAGATACCTTAATAGAAAATCACTCAAGTAAAAGTTAAAGTCACCCAGTAAAATAATACTTGTGCAAAATACTAGAAGTATCTGGTTTTAAATTGACTTAAGTATGAAAATTAAATGTAATTGCTAAAATATACCTACAGTTGAAGTCGGAGGTTTACATACACCTTAGCCAAATACATTTGAATTCAGTTTTTCACAATTCCTGACAATTAATCCTAGTAAAAATTCCCCTGTCTTAGGTCAGTTAGGATCACCACTTTATTTTAAGAATGTGAAATGTCAGAATAATAGTAGAGCGAATGATTTATTTAAGCTTTCATCACATTCCCAGTGGGTCAGAAGTTTACATACACTCAATTAGTACTTGGTAGCATTGCCTGTAAACTGTTTAACTTGGGTCAAACGTTTCGGGTATCCTTCCACAAGCTTCACACAATAAGTTAGGTGAATTTTGGCCCATTCCTCCTGACAGAGCTGGTGTAACTGATTCAGGTTTGTAGGCCTCCATGCTCGCACACACTTTTTCAGTTCTGCCCACACATTTTCTATGGGATTGAGGTCAGAGCTTTGTGATGTCCACTCCAATACCTTGACTTTGGATGCTTGGGGTCATTGTGCATTTGGAAGACCCATTTGCGACCAAGCTTTAACTTCCTGACTGATGTCTTGAGATGTTGCTTCAATATATCCACATAATTTTCCTACCTCATGATGCCATCTATTTTGTGAAGTGCACCAGTCCCTCCTGCAGCAAAGCACCCCCACAACATGATGCTGCCACCCCCGTGCTTCACGGTTGGGATGGTGTTCTTCGGCTTGCAAGCCTCCCACTTTTTCCTCCAAACATAACAATGGTCATCAACAGTTCTATTTTTGTTTCATCAGACCACCATCAAACCGTAGTCTGGCTTCATTATGGCGGTTTTGGAGCAGTGGCTTCTTCCTTGCTGGGCGGCCTTTCAGGTTATGTCGATATAGGACTCGTTTTACTGTGGACATAGATACTATTGTACCTGTTTCCTCCAGCATCTTCACAAGGTCCTTTTCTGTTGTTCTGGGATTGATTTGCACTTTTCGCACCAAAGTACGTTCATCTCTAGGAGACAGAACGCATATCCTTCCTGAGCGGTATGACGGCTGCGTGGTCCCATGGTGTTTATACTTGCGTACTATTGTTTGTACAGATGAACGTGGTACCTTCAGGAGTTTGGAAACTGCTCCCAAGTATGAACCAGACTTGTGGAGGTCTACAATTAATTTGCTGAGGTCTTGGCTTATTTCTTTAGATTTTCCCATGATGTCAAGCAAAGAGGCACTGAGTTTGAAGGTAGGCCTTGAAATACATCCACAGGTACACCTCCAATTTACTCAAATTATGTCAATTAGCCTATCAGAAGCTTCTAAAGCCATGACATAATTTTCTGGAATTTTCCAAGCTGTTTAAAGGCACAGTCAACTTAGTGTATTTAAACTTCTGACCAACTGGAATTGTGATACAGTGAATTATATGTGAAATAATCTGTCTGTAAACATTTGTTGGAAAAATTACTTGTGTCATGCACAAAGTAATGTCCTAAATGACTTGCCAAAACGATAGTTTGTTAACAAGAAATTTGTGGAGTGGTTGAAAATGTTGTTTTAATGACTCCAACCTAAGTGTATGTAAACTTCTGACTTCAACTGTAAGTATCAAAAGTAAAAGTATACATTATTTCAAAATCCTTATATTAAGCAAACCAAACTGCACCATTTTCTTGTATTTTCTTTTATTTACTGATAGCCAGGGCACTCTCCAACACTCAGACATCATTTACAAATGAAGCATTTGTGTTTAGTGAGTATGCCAAATCAGAGGAGGTAGGGATGACCAAATCAAATTAAATCAAAATAAAATTTATTTATAAAGCCCCCCTTACATCAGCTGATGTCACAGAGTGCTGTACAGAAACCCAGCCTAAAACCCCAAACAGCAAGCAATGCAGGTGTAAAACCAAGGATGTTGTGTGTGAATTGGATCATTTTCCTGTCCTGCTAAGCATAAAAAATGTAAAGAGTACTTTTGGGTGTCAGGGAAAATGTACGGAGTAAAAGTACATTATTTTCTGTAGGAATGTAGAGAAGTAAAAGTAAGAATTCCCAAAAATATAAATAGTAAAGTAAAGTAGCCTAGTGCGGCAGGTGCATTGGACTAGTAACCGAAAGGTTGCAAGATTGAATCCCCGAGCTGACACTTTCTGACAAGGTAAAAATCTGTTGTTCTGCACCTGAACAAGGCAGTTAATCCATTGTTCCTAGGCTGTCATTGAAAACAAGAATTTATTCTTAACTGACTTGCCTAGTTAAATAAAGGTTAAAAAAAAGTACAGATAAAGTATTTTTATTTAAGTACTTTACCCCACTGCCTGAAAGGAAGGGAGGCAGGTAGAGGTTGGGTTGGCAGTTGGTCCACCATCCAGAGGGGCTGCTGATGGATCCTCAGGGAGCCCACTCTTTGATAACTGGGAGATTTTGTAGATGTGTTTTCTCACTAGGTTTGTTCTAGTTCGAGGGTGTGGCATCACAGCATTCAAATTGGTTTCATGAGGCCCCCCTGTCTGCTCTGCCTTTCATTTCCACCAGCTCCACGTTTGATTTGAAGCCATTTTAAATATTTGTGAGAAAGTTTTCTCTCTGTTTTTAAAAAAACACTTAATCTTTTATTCTGGTTTTGGGTTTTAGATTTTTGAACTTTGCGGTGCTAATGAGTCTGTCTCCACTGCAAGATCAAACAGAGGAAGGTGAGCCATCGCAGGTAAATCACGCAGAGATCATCATGTTGATTAGACACTGAATGTTGGTGTGTCCCAAGGTTTGGGCAGACATAGGTACGTTTGAGAATGGGGAGATGTGGAGTTAGTGGATCGTCTTTTTTTAATTTGATTTAGGTGTTTTACTATAAGAAGACAACTAGTCACATTCCTGGCCAATGGATAGATGTGAACTTGAGACATGAGGTCAGGGAGAGGCTAGAGCCTCTTAAACTGCTCATTAGTGGAGATAATGGATTCCTATGAGTGCCTTACGCCTGGAAGAAATACACTGAACCACTTCTTTAATAACAGGGAGGCTGTATAATATAAACTGAAACAACACATGCAGTTTTCTCCGGTGTAATTTTAAAGCTCACTGTACAAGTTTAATTTACACCGCGCTCCCTCGTCAGTAGTGTGTTTACATGGTCAAACACAGCACCGAAATAATGGAGAATAATGCAGCAAACTTCCGTTGTCTTTGTGTACAAAACAGCTAAATATATTTTGTCCTAAAAAATTACATAATAAAGGAAAAATCTTGGCTGTCAGAACAGCACTATCGTCTCCCATTAATGCGCCACAAATACTGGGATTTCTATGAGTGTTGGTTACGGGCGATTCCAGTAACTCATAATCACTGGCAACTTTAATAATGGAACACTAGTCACTTTAATCATGTTTAAATACTGCTTTACTCATCTCATATGTATATACTGTATTCTATTCTACTGTATTTTAGTCAATGCCACTCTAACATTGCTCAATGTAATATTTATATATTTCTTAATTCCATTATTTTACTTTTAGATTTGTGTGTATTGTTGAGAATTGTTTAAGATACTACTGCACCGTTGGATACTACTGCACTGTTGGAGCTAGGAAAACAAGCATTTCGCAACACCCTCAATAACATCTGCTAAATTTTAAGGCATATTGTGGGGAACAATATACTCTACAAATACATCACATTTCCAGCGTGGGCTCTCTGCTAATTCTTAAGTTGAATTTTATGAGCACCACCAACAGTGAATGGTAAATGGATTCAAAGGGATCTCCCTGGTCTCTGCTGGTGATTTGCTAAATGTGCAATCCTAAAGGATGGCTGTGATTGGTTAATGACCAATAATGTCAATTTCTAGGTATAAAATGGGTCATATCATTAAAAGTATCAGAGAGCCACTCTGGGAAATGTATATTTTTTAAGAGTATATTGTTCCAAACAGTATGTCTAATAATACGCTAAATAAAATTTGAAGTTTTGAGATATTCATATTAATAGCTTTAATGTTAATTAAATTAATGTAAACATTATTATTTCAGAATCTAGACATAATCCATTTGTTAGAGCACACTATAAGGAGTATAATGACACCAAGATGTTGCCTGTTTCATGTACGGTTCACAGATCATAGGGTCTTATGCCTTGATTACACCGAAAGCGTCATTGCGCAAAATGGTACGCAGCATCATCTGGATATGTGTGCAACAAAAGTTAACATTCACCTTCCGCTACCATTTAGAGTCAAGCAGTCTATGCATACAGTTTGATGCATACGTTCGATAAATCTAACGAATGCACCACACAGAACACACTGCAACTGACTCTGAAACGCAATTCAGCAAGGCAAACGTAGCCTTCCATTGGAAATGAATGGTGTACCACAATGCTATGACGCTGTCGGTGTGATCGAGGCATGTATAGGTCTAAAAAGCACCTAAAATAGCCAATATTAGGATAACAACAAAAAATGTGTGATACAACTGATAAAAGCATTTCAAACACCCTTCCTCCCAATGAAGTTTCTGTGTGAGAATTGCCATAAACAATCTGACATACCCAAAATATTTTCCGCTCCCGCTGGCATTGAATCGCCTTTACACCCTTTCTCAATAGCACTCCCCTCCCCCACTGCACACCCCCTCTCTCGCAGTAGCGGTACACTTCTGGCCAGCACAGATGTGGTTAATAGGATGATGGTCTGCAGGCCTTTCAGTGCTGTAAGGGGGCCCTGCCTGCACAGCCCGGTCAGCTTAAATAACCAAATAATCTGCATTTCTGAAAACAATGGCTTCCTGACATCTCTATGACCCCTCACCTTATCATTTTGGGGTCATGGAGCCTAAACTTGAACCCTCCCCCCTCCAAAGCGGTTGGACGCCTGCCACCTCTGTTTAACCCCACAGGCTGCCGAGGAACCCTGCCTGAGCGTAGACTCAGACCCAGAGCGGAGCGAGCCAGATCCAAACCAGACCCAGCTGCTGGGTCCTGCCTCCTCCTGCCTCCCCTCTATGTCTGCTCTGCTCCAGGCACGGAGGACAATGAGAGAGGCTTGGCTCTATGATGGGACAGATTGTTATTATCCAGACAAACTGAATCCCCAAATGAACAACAGTCTCAGTGTTGTGGTGATGTCCGCTTCCATATTGAAACAGTCTCCATCTTGTATCCTACAGTCCCAATAAGAGGTGTCAGGTCTAAATGACCATCAGTCTATCAAAAGCTAGTATGGATTGTATTTTTCTCTCACAAATTATAAAGTACCTGATGTTGACTTTGGGCTAGAGAACGCAGAGATGATTTTATCATTTGGATCCAAGCATTATGGACAACCAGCGTTTTTGATAGTCAGTATTAGTGTGCATATTAGTGTGCAGTCTAGGTAACAAGGTCAGTTAGTGGCCTCATGAAACGGAACAGTGTTTGTCTGAGCTGTGTCTGTGAAGATGAAACAAGATGAAAAGCCAAATCCCCACTGACAGCCCAAGACGTTTTGAAGAGCTTCATGGCTTGTTTACTCCAGGCTTGGCTGAGTGAGGGAGGGAGAGGGCAAGGGGCCTGAAGGAACAGATGGTGTTCAGCTCCAGCTCCATTAAGCTGCCTTGTGGGCTACAGTATGTTACATCACTGGATGTACAAAATGGACGCTTTTAAAAAGGAAGTCTGCTTCATGTCCCTCATACACAGATGTAATACACTGTTATTACACAAGCTGCTTGCGTACTACTTCCACAAAAGGCTCAACAAAGTATTGTGCATGTCTGAGAAATAAGCTTTGTCTAATACATCTGTAACTGATAATCTATGGTGAAAACACTATTTATTGAACAGTGTATTGAAGTGAATGTTTCAAAGAAGGCTTGTTCATTTCCCAAATGAATTAATAGGCAGAAGAAATGACCCTGTCCACAAAAGTGTCCTTCCCTCCTACAAGCACATTGTCCGTCCAAACGTAACTAACAAAGAAACCTTCAGGTGTAAGTAAGACATAAGTTCCTCTTAAATTCAAGCTGTAGTGTTAACTGAGCCTAACGCAAATAAACGTCAGTAACACCAGTGCCATATGAATGTTCAAGCCCCTCAGCCATCTGCAATACAAGTCATACATGAACAGAACAATGAATTCCCTTTGCTGTTTTTCCAGACATATGGAACTGTTTAGTTTAAAAATGGCCAGTGTGTATCCTCTCCAAGACCATATACTCAGCAAAAAAAAAAATGTCCCTTTTTCAGGACCCTGTCTTTCAAAGATAATTCGTAAAAATCAAAATAACTTCACAGATCTTCATTGTTAAGTTTAAACACTGTTTCCCATGCTTGTTCAATGAACCACAAACAATTAATGAACATGCACCTGTGGAACGGTCATTAAGACACTAACAGCTTACAGACGGTAGGCAATTAAGGTCAGTTATGAAAACTTAGGACACTAAAGAGGCCTTTCTACTGAAAAACACCAAAAGAAAGATGCCCAGGGTCCCTGCTCATCTGCATGAACATGCCTTAGGCATGCTGCAAGGAGGCATGAGGACTGCAGATGTGGCCAGGGCAATAAATTGCAATGTCTGTACTGTGAGACTCCTAAGACAGAGCTGCAGGGAGACATGGATGGACAGCTGATCGTCCTTGCAGTGGCAGACCACGTATAACAACACCTGCACAGGATCGGTACATCTGAACATCACACCTGCGGGACAGGTACAGGATGGCAACAACAACTGCCCGAGTTACACCAGGAAAGCACATTCCCTCCATCAGCGCTCAGACTGTCCGCAATAGGCTGAGAGAGGCTTGACTGAGCGCATGTAGGCCTGTTGTAAGGCAGGTCTTCACCAGACATCACCGGCAACAACGTCACCTATGGGCACAAACCCACCGTCACTGGACCAGACAGGACTGGAAAAAAGTGCTCTTCACTGATGAGCGCGGTTTTGTCTCACAGGGGTGATGGTCGGATTCGCATTTATCGTCGAAGGAATGAGCTTTACACCGAGGCCTGTACTCGAGCGGGATCGATTTGGAGGTGGAGGGTCCGTCATGGTCTGGGGCGGTGTGTCACAGAATCATCGGACTGAGCTTGTTGTCATTGCAGGCAATCTCAACGCTGTGCGTTACAGGGAAGACATCCTCCTCCCTCATGTGGTACCCTTCCTGCAGGCTCATCCTGACATGACCCTCCAGCATGACAATACCACCAGCCATACTGCTCGTTCTGTGCGTGATTTCCTGGGACCTTCTCTGGAGGTCCCGGACAGGGGACACGCACGGGCCCTCTGGTGCGGGGAGCAGGTACGGGCCGTGATGGGCTCTCTAATCGCACTGGCACTCTGGTGCGGGGAGCAGGAACCGGCCGTACTGGTCTCACTAAGCGCACTGGCACTCTGGTGCGGGGAGCAGGAACCGGCCGTACTGGTCTCACTAAGCGCACTGGCACTCTGGTGCGGGGAGCAGGAACCGGCCGTACTGGGCTCACCCTCTCTGGCGGTCCCGGACTGGGGACCCTCTCTGGCGGTTCCGGACTGGGGACCCTCTCTGGCGGACAGGGGACCAAAAACAAAACTAAACACTCCAGCCTGTCTTCTCAGGCCTGGACGTGACAGTGTACTTGTGTACGTGTGTTAATGTGTAGCACATGGTGATTTGTGAAACGTGCTCAGCTCAATGCTGGGGTCGCTGTGTAGTAGGTTTTGGGGATGAATGGACTAAACCTACTAAGTGTCGCCAATTATGCCGCCAAATTGTACATTTGTGAGATGCTTTGGGAGGGCAGTCACGTGTGCTAGCAAGGCAGAGGTCCTGGGTTTGACCCTCAGTTCAAGCCGAAACAGCAGGAAGCGGTACTCACTTAGCAAGCAGCGTGACATCCGTTACACAGTTTGTATGTGCGCATATCAATAAATGTATCAGTGTGTATGTGCGCATATTAATAAATGTATCAGTGTGTATGTGCGCATATTAATAAATACAACAGTGTGTATGTGCGCATATTAATAAATGTATCAGTGTGAATGTGCGCATATTAATAAATACAACAGTGTGTATGTGCACATATTAATGAATACAACAGGCTCCACCACCACACAATCACAGAGATCACTGTCACCTGAGTTCTAATCACCCACACCTGCACGTCATTTGATCATCAACACAGTCAGCATATAGGCACTCTCTCCACACAGTCACTTTGTCTGGTCTCGTTTGAGTAAGGACTCACTCCGGTTCCTCTGACCTATACCTTTGATGTCAGCTTTATTTCATCTGCCTTCCAGTGTCTCCTTTGTCTTCCTGGTTCCAGTTATCATCATCGGGCTACCTCCTTCATCTTCTACAAGAAAACTATAACCTGTCTGGATTTCCCATCGTCATCTAACAGACTTTCTCTACTACATTTTACCTCACCGTCATTGTTTCATTAAACCTGTTTCTCTTTTGGAACCTTTTTGTCTTGAGTCTCTGTTCCATAACAGAAGACCAGACCTACATCACAGCAACAGGATGAGTTCCCCGGATCCTTTTCAGGAGGTAGTGGATGCCCTCAAACGTGCACTTTCCTCGACCACTTCCGCATCACCCGTCAACACTCCTCCTTCACCACCAGTAACTTCCAGTCCCATGGCCAATCCAGCGCCCTTCTCGGGCTTGGCGGAGGATTGTGCCGGTTTTCTGCTGCAGTGTTCGCTGGCCCTGGAGATGCAGTCGCCTCGTTTCCCCACCGAACGAGCGAAGGTAGCATTCATCATTTCCCTTCTGACGGGGCGAGCGCTCCACTGGGCCCAAACTATCTGGAATCACAACTCGACAGTCACGCAATCACTGGACAACTTCGTCACTCACTTCCGTGATGTCTTCGGGATTGCTGATGGCAATTCCTCTGTGGGTGAGCAGTTATACCATCTCAGTCAAAATAAAGTTTCCGTTTCAGATTATACCCTCAAGTTCCGGACTCTCGCGACGGCCAGTGGGTGGAACAAGCGCTCGCTCCTCACCACCTATCGGCAGGGATTGAATCCACGACTGCGACTGCATCTCGCTGCAAATGACGATTCCATGGGTCTCGAACGGTTCATTCATCTCGCCATCTGAACCGATCGTCGTATGCAGCCCTGCCTGGAAGATTTACAGGGCCAGCCTTCACCTACTCCGCCTCGCCAGCCAGAATTTGCCAGCTCTCCAGAACCAGTACCCATGCAACTGGATAACACTCGTCTTTCAGACACGGAGCGACAGAGGAGGCTGACCCAGGGTCTATGTTTGTACTGTGGCGATGGTGGGCACATCATCTCTGCCTGTCTCATCCGTCCACCACGACCAATGGGGAGTGTCATCCATTACTCATCAGAAAATATGAAACCGCTTACTACTGAAGTCATCCTTTCTGCCTCACATGTCTCTCTTCCAGTACACGCCCTCCTCGACTCTGGGTCAGATGGGAACTTCATCTCCGATTCCCTCTGCCGCCAGCTCAACCTCCAGAAGAGGTCCAACAAGATCCATTATCAAGTCCACTCGATAATCGGAAAACCTCTCAACAAGAACAATGTGCGTTACACCGTGGGACCTATCCAGTTACAAGTGGGACAGTTACACACAGAATCCATCTCCTTCCTGGTTCTGGAGAATTCCACCGCTGGTATGATTCTAGGGCGCCCGTGGCTAGTGCAACACGATCCAGATCTCTCCTGGACCACCGGAGAAGTCCTGAAGTGGGGCGATAGCTGTTTTCCAGACTGTTTTCCACACCTACCTCAACCTGTGATTCCTCTACCGGTCCAGTCAACCTCCATCGAAAGCCCGGTGGAACAACAGCCGGTCGATATTCCAGCCTGCTACGCCCCCTTCAGTGACATTTTCTGCCCCAAACGAGCATCGTTGTTGCCGCCACACTGGCCATGGGACTGCGCCATCGTCCTCCTTCCGGATGAACCAGTGCCCCACGGTAAGATCTATCCTCTATCACTCCCGGAACAGAAGGCCATGGAGGAGTACGTTGAAGAGGCTCTCCAACAAGGCTACATCCGCCCTTCCACTTCCCCTGCTGCTTCGAGTTTCTTTTTTGTGGCAAAGAAGGACGGAGGTTTGCGGCCCTGCATAGACTATCGGGCACTCAACAAAATCACCGTGAAGTTCCGGTACCCACTTCCTCTTGTCCCAGCAGCCCTGGAACGACTTCGTGGAGCAGCCGTGTTCACTAAGTTGGACCTCCGCAGCGCGTATAACCTCGTCCGGATACGTGAGGGGGACGAATGGAAGACGGCCTTCATAACTCCTACTGGACACTATGAATACCTGGTTATGCCATATGGACTGGCAAATGCTCCCTCCGTATTCCAGGACTTAATGCACAAGGTGCTCCGGGAACTCCTTCATCGTACCGTGATCGTCTACATACAGTGGGGCAAAAAAGTATTTAGTCAGCCACCAATTGTGCAAGTTCTCTCACTTAAAAAGATGAGAGAGGCCTGTAATTTTCATCATAGGTACACTTCAACTATGACAGACAAAATGAGGAAAGAAAATCCAGAAAATCACATTGTAGGATTTTTAATGAATTTATTTGAAAACTATGGTGGAAAATAAGTATTTGGTCACATACAACAAGCAAGATTTCTGGCTCTCACAGACCTGTAACTTCTTCTTTAAGAGGCTCCTCTGTCCTCCACTCGTTACCTGTATTAATGGCACCTGTTTGAACTTGTTATCAGTATAAAAGACACCTGTCCACAACCTCAAACAGTCACACTCCAAGCTCCACTATGGCCAAGACCAAAGAGCTGTCAAAGGACACCAGAAACAAAATTGTAGACCTGCACCAGGTTGGGAAGACTGAATCTGCAATAGGTAAGCAGCTTGGTTTGAAGAAATCAACTGTGGGAGCAATTATTAGGAAATGGAAGACATACAAGACCACTGATAATCTTCCTCGATCTGGGTCTCCACGCAAGATCTCACCCCGTGGGTCAAAATGATCACAAGAACGGTGAGCAAAAATCCCAGAACCACACGGGGGGACCTAGTGAATGACCTGCAGAGAGCTGGGACCAAAGTAACAAAGCCTACCATCAGTAACACACTACGCCGTCAGGGACTCAAATCCTGCAGTGCCAGACGTGTCCCCCTGCTTAAGCCAGTACATGTTCAGGCCCGTCTGAAGTTTGCTAGAGAGCATTTGGATGATCCAGAGAATGTCATATGGTCAGATGAAACCAAAATAGAACTTTTTGGTAAAAACTCAACTCGTCGTGTTTGGAGGACAAAGAATGCTGAGTTGCATCCAAAGAACACCATACCTACTGTGAAGCATGGGGGTGGAAACATCATGCTTTGGGGCTGTTTTTCTGCAAAGGGACCAGGACGACTGATCCGTGTAAAGGAAAGAATGAATGGGGCCATGTATCGTGAGATTTTGAGTGAAAACCACCTTCCATCAGCAAGGGCATTGAAGATGAAACGTGGCTGGGTCTTTCAGCATGACAATGATCCCAAACACACCGCCGAACGAAGGAGTGGCTTCGTAAGAAGCATTTCAAGGTCCTGGAGTGGCCTAGCCAGTCTCCAGATCTCAACCCCATAGAAAATCTTTGGAGGGAGTTGAAAGTCCGTGTTGCCCAGCGACAGCCCCAAAACATCACTGCTCTAGAGGAGATCTGCATGGAGGAATGGGCCAAAATACCAGCAACAGTGTGTGAAAACCTTGTGAAGACTTACAGAAAACGTTTGACCTCTGTCATTGCCAACAAAGGGTATATAACAAAGTATTGAGATAAACTTTTGTTATTGACCAAATACTTATTTTCCACCATAATTTGCAAATAAATTCATTAAAAATCCTACAATGTGATTTTCTGGATTTCTTTTTCTCATTTCGTCTGTCATAGTTGAAGTGTACCAATGATGAAAATTACAGGCCTCTCTCATCTTTTTAAGTTGGAGAACTTGCACAATTGGTGGCTGACTAAATACTTTTTTGCCCCACTGTAGATGATATTCTGATCTATTTCCGGAGCCTAGCCGAACATCGCCATCACGTTGCGGAGGTCCTCCAACGCCTCAGATCACATCACCTCTTCCTCAAGGCCAAGAAATGCTCCTTCCATCAACCTACCGTCCAGTTTCTCGGCTATAACATCAGTGAACACGGCATCCAGATGGACGAGGGGAAGGTGAATGCGGTCCGAAACTGGCCCACACCTACCACCATCAAAGAGCTCCAACGTTTCCTCGGATTTTCTCATTTCTATCGCCGGTTCATCCATAACTACAGTTCCATCACCTCCCCGTTGACCAACCTCCTTTGGAAAAAACCCAAGTCTCTGTCCTGGTCACCAGCTGCCAGGCAGGCTTTCAAAGACTCATTCACAAGTGCACCGCTCCTCATCCCTCCTGACCCCAACAAGCCGTTCGTCGTCGAAGTCAGCAGGGGAACCCAGCACGTTCTCATCCATGTGCCTTCTTCACTAAGAAACTGTCCCCGGCGGAGATCAATTACGATATTAGTAATCGAGAATTACTGGCCATCAAGCTCGCCTTAGAAGAGTGGAGACACTGGCTGGAGGGTGCCAAGGAGAAATTCACAGTTCTCACCGATCACAAAAATCTTCAATATCTCCAAGATGCTAAATGCCTCAACCCCAGACAGGCAAAATGGGCTTTGTTTTTCACTCGATTCAATTTCACCATCTCCTATCGTCCCGGTACTAAGAATCTCAAAGCTGATGCTCTATCCCGTCTCCATAACCTCGAAGAGAAGACTGAAGATCCGGAGCCCATCTTGCCTCAAAAGATCCTCCTGAGCATCCAGGGGCCAACCGTACCCTCTCACTGCTACAAGATCGCTTCTGGTGGCCCAACATGGCCAGGGATGTCAGAAGGTTCGTCCAGGGATGTCCAGACTGCGCTATCTCCAAGAACCCACGCCATCTGCCATCCGGCAAGCTCCTTCCGTTGCCCGTTCCCCGGCGCCCCTGGTCACACCTAGGAGTAGACTTCGCCACCGACCTACCTCTATCTGAAGGTAATACATGTATCCTAGTTATTGTTGACCGATTCTCCAAATCCTGCCGTCTGATTCCTTTGAAAGGTCTACCTACTGCTATGAGCACTGCAGAGCTACTCTTCACTCACGTTTTTTGATACTTTGGGATTCCTGAGGACATTGTGTCAGATCGAGGGCACCAATTCATCTCCCAGGTTTGGAGGGCCTTCTTCAGACTCCTAGGTGTGACCGTCAGTCTCTCTTCTGGTTACCATCCTCAGACGAATGGGCAAACGGAGAGGAAGATCCAGGAGATTGGACGCTTTCTAAGAACCTTCTGCCACAGCCACCAGAACTCTTGGAATCAATTCCTAGGCTGGGCCGAGTACGCTCAGAACTCCCTCCGGCAGCCTGCCACTGGACTCACTCCCTTCCAGTGCGTGCTCGGCTACCAGCCTCCCCTGTTCCCATGGTCCGGAGAACCTTCCGACGTCCCCTTCATCGATTTTTGGTTCCGAGAGTGAGAGGGTCTGGGACGATGCTCATCATCATCTTCAAAGGGCAGTGCACAGACAAAAGATCCAAGCAGACACTCGGAGAGCGGAACCACCTACCTTCCAGCCAGGACAGAAGGTCTGGCTTTCGACACGGGACATCAAGCTGCGCCTGCCCTGCAAGAAGCTGAGTCCCAGATACGTTGGCCCATTCACCATCACCCGACAGATCAACCCAGTCACCTACCTGCAATTACCCGCACACTACAGGATTCACTCTACCTTTCATGTTTCACTCCTCAAGCCCTATCACTCACCTGTTTCTGTTCCCTCCACAGAGCCTGTCCTTACAGAGTACCCTCCGTTAGTGCTGGAGGATGGAACGGTCTACACCGCCGTGAAATCTTGGACTCCCGGCGCCGTGGTGGTCGTCTGGAGTACCTGGTGGACTGGGAGGGCTATGGACCAGAGGAACATTCATGGACACCCAGGGAAGATATCCTAGATCCAACCCTCCTTACCACATTCCATGAAACTCACCCAGATCATCCAGCACCCCGAGGAAGAGGCCGACCACCGCGACGTCGGGGTCCTCGGCCCTCAGGAGCGGGCGTGGAGGGGGGGATACTGTCAGGGATCATCCAGGCTCCACCACCACACAATCACAGAGATCACTGTCACCTGAGTTCTAATCACCCACACCTGCACGTCATTTGATCATCAGCACAGTCAGCATATAGGCACTCTCTCCACACAGTCACTTTGTCTGGTCTCGTTTGAGTAAGGACTCACTCCCGGTTCCTCTGACCTATACCTTTTATGTCAGCTTTATTTCATCTGCCTTCCAGTGTCTCTTTCGTCTTCCTGGTTCCAGTTATCATCATCCGGCTACCTCCTTCATCTTCTACAAGAAAACTATAACCTGTCTGGATTTCCCATCTGTTCTCTGTTCCATAACAATTAATGAATACAACAGTGTGTATGTGCGCATATTAATAAATGTATCAGTGTGTATGTGCGTATATTAATAAATATATCAGTGTGTATATGCGCATATTAATAAATATATCATTGTGTATGTACGCATATTAATAAATACAACAGTGTGTATGTGCGCATATTAATAAATGTATCAGTGTGTATGTGTGCATATTAATAAGTGTATCAGTGAGTATGTGCACATATTAATGAATACAACAGTGTGTATGTGCGCATATTAATAAATGTATCAGTGTGTATGTGCGCATATTAATAAATACAACAGTGTATATGTGCGCATACTAATAAATGTATCAGTGTGTATGTGCGCATATCAATAAATACAGCAGTGTGTATGTGCGTATATTAATAAATGTATCAGTGTGTATGTGCGCATATTAATAAATACAACAGTGTGTATGTGCACATATTAATAAATGTATTAGTTTGTATGTGCGCATATTAATAAATGTAGCAGTATGTATGTGCGCATATTAATAAATGTATTAGTTTGTATGTGCGCATATTAATACATGTATCAGTGTGTATGTGCACATATTAATAAATGTTTCAGTGTGTATGTGCGCATATTAATAAATGTATCAGTGTGTATGTGCGTATATTAATAAACATATCAGTGTGTTTGTGCCCATATTAATCAATGCATTAGTGTGTATGTGTGCATATAAATATATGTATCAGTGTGTATGTGCGCATATTAATCAATACATCACTGTGTATGTGCCTTGTTTCAGTGTGTGTGCACGTACGTATGTGCATGTGTGTTTTATAGGTACAAATTCTGTTTGCAGTCAGTACAGCATTTATTTATTCATTCAAGTAGTCAATAGTAGTATTCTAGTGGTGTAATCAATTGGTTTCTCACTTGCAGTCTTTAGGCTGAACACTGTTCATTGCGGTAGACTCCCTCTACTGCAGAATGAGTCTGGGGCTATTGCACAGCTTCATTAGTCTTCCTTTGATCTCCCTGCCACAGGAGCACAAGGCTAGATTATCATACTGAAATACTGCTCCTTACTCATCTTTGATCTGAGCTCTCTCACCTCCTCTGGTGTTGTGAAGAATACCTTGTTCATGTACTCAAGGAGAAACTGTAATAGAAAGGTTACCCCGAAGCTAAGTGTGCAAGGCATAGGGATGCAACAATTTCATGTTATTACCAAAGATTAAGGCACATCATTCTGAAAGACAGTATTTACAATGTGATTACATCTATCATTATAGAGCCAATTGTTTTCTTCTTTAAACATAGAAAAGAGAATGGGGTAGAGAGGCAGTATTAGGGGAAGAAAAGGTTAGGGTGTGTGTGTGCGTGTGCGTGTGCGTGCGTGTGCTTGTGTGTGTGTGTGTGAGAGAGAGTGAGTGAGAGTGAGAGAGAGGCAGACAGACGGACAGACAGATATATAGATAGATAGAGATAGAAAGAGAGCGAGAGAGAGCAGCAGGTGGGTTAGGCTGAGAGAGAGGAAAGCCCCTTTGACAAAATGTTGACAAAGTGTGACAGGTCTTATGTTTACTGCCAGTCTCGTGTGTCAACTTCCGAGCAACAGAGAAGTGATTAAATCATAATCACTTAGATTGATTCAAATGACTATACTGTGACTATACTGCATGCACCACTAAAGAAATATTACCAGAAATGTATCTACAGCATGACAACTAAACAGTTGGATTTTACCAGCGCGGCTTGTATAGACGGGGGGGAGAGGGGGACAGTAAGGAGAGCTGAGGCCTTGCTGGACCCAGATCTTTTACATAAGCCAGCTTTTATGTTATCAAATGAAGTAATGCAACCAGTGTCGATGCAACCACTCTCCGTAGCCTAGGAAACCATACATTGAGTTTTCATATAATAAACATTGTGTAAGGAGACCAGCTGGTGGGACTCACAGTTAAACATGCTTCTCATCAAATACAGTCGCTGAATTGAGCAACATCGGGTCATTTTTCAGGACCAGATAAACAAAACACAAGTATTGAATCAGGGCTTGCAAAACATAATCAATATTCCATTTGATTATTATTCTATCAAACATACATATTTCATCCAGCCTGTGAACTGGGAGCCAAGCCGAGAGAAGTCCTAAAAAATGTCCTTTGAAACTGCCCAGAAATGCCTGGAACATTCAAACATACAAAGGCTTATGCTTTTCTCTCCAAGCCTAGCCATGGAGCCAGCAGGAGAAAAGAGGCTATCTATCCATCCTAGATTCTTGGCTGTCGCACGGGCAAACAGAGCAGAAAAACTCACTGACGGACTGAGAATAATCACAAAGGACAGGTTTGAATGGATTCCGTTTTATTTGAACAATTCAAATGGGACTGTGGGTTTGGGACTGACTGCCTGAGCACAAAAGCCGATTCTCTTCTGCGCTTGTAATAATGTAATTTATTTGAGCTCTTCCGAGTCTGTTTTCTGTTGCCAGTCAATGTGAACTCAGACTGCCCTGGTACTCAATAAATACAAGGAATGAGCCGTATAGCTGAATCCTGTTTCTTCTTCTCACACGTGTTGAGAAATCATTGTGGACCAGTGTGTCAAGACAATGATAAGAAGAGAAAATCTGGACCATGTAGTCTACATCTTTAAACATATTCCCTATTCCAGAGAGAGTGTTTTGTCAGTGCTTTCTGTGATCCCCATGAGAGAGCAGCAAGGACCATAAGATGCTAACACACTTCATAAGCTCTATGAGAATATCTGTGAGGAAGGTGACAACCACCCATTAAAACCGATAAACAGGCTGATCTCCGTTACTTTTCATTGTTCTTTGGGGGACAGTTTCCCTTTTTATAGCTGAGCTGCTGGTTCTCAGTCTTGGTGCTATTGGTCTGTCCTTACTCCAAGAGCAGTGATGATGGTCCTCCCAGCCTACTAGGACCAGGTCTTGACATTCAACCTCAGGGATGATGGATGACTACCAGTTCCACTGGTGCAGATAACACTGTGGGATAGGCTGCGCTGAGTCATGTGACCATCTGTCAGCGGCCCATTCATCAACACTCGGGCCGGGGGTGAGTTTATCACAGAGTGTCACGTCCAGGCCTGAGAAGACAGGCTGGTGTGTTTAGTTTTGGTTTTGGTGTAGGGTTTTTTATGTTCTAGGTGTTATATTTCTATGTTGGGGTAATGGTTCCCAATTAGAGGCAGCTGTGTGTCGTTGTCTCTAATTGGGAACCATATATATGTTTGGGGTTTTCATATAGCTTTTGTGGGTTATTGTTTTGAGCATAGCTTCTTTGTGTGTATTAGTCTATGTTAATGTTGCGATCTTCGTTCTGTTTATTGTTTTGCCCAGTTACGTGAGTTACGTTCGTTTAATAAAAAGCATGTATACTGGATGCCTCGCTGCGCCTTGGTCTGTCCCTTCAGAAGATCGTGACAGAATAACCCACCATAAGAAGACCAAGCAGCGAGAGACTCGGGGGTTCAGGACTTGGGAGGAGGAATTGTTTAGGGACGGACCCTGGACTCAACCAGGAGAGTATCGTCGGCCAAGAGAGGAGCTGGAAGCAGCGGCGGCGGAGCGGCGCAGGTGTGAGAAGCTATACGGAGCATGGGATCCGGAGAGAGGAGAGTTTATTAGACCTCGCCTGGCACGGAAGCCTGAAAGGCAGCCCAAAAACGTTTGGGGGGGGGGCACACGGGGAATTTGGCCGATTCAGGGTGGACTCCTGAGCCAACTCCTCGTGCTCTCTGGAGGGAGCGTTGGAGGGAGCGTCGCATTGGTAAGACGCCGTGCTATGCAGTTTTGCGCACGGTGTCTCCAGTGCGCGTTCATAGGCCAGTGCGAGAGATTCCAGCTCCACTCATCTGTCAGGGGAGGGTGAGTGTGCAGCCTGGAAGGGTGGTGCCGGCTCAGCGCTCCTGGTCTCCGGTGCGCCTCCTTGGACCAGGATATCCTGCACCGGTTCTGCGTGCAGTATCTCCGGTGCGTGTCCAGAGCCCGGTGCGTGAGATTCCAGCGCCACTCATCTGTCAGGGGAGGGTGAGTGTGCTACCTGGAAGAGTGGTTCCGGCTCTGCGCGTTAGGTCTCCAATACACCTTCTGGGACCGAGATATCCTGCACCGGTTCTGCGTGTGGGGTCTCCGGTTCGCATCCACAGCCCAGTACGTCCTGTTCCGGCTCCGCGCACCAGGCCCCCTGTGTGCTTAGAGAGTCCAGCACGTCCTGTTCCGGCTCCGCGCACCAGGCCCCCTGTGCGCTTAGAGAGTCCAGCATGTCCTGTTCCGGCTCCGCGCACCAGGCCCCCTGTGCGCTTAGAGAGTCCAGCACGTCCAGTCCCTGCTCCACGCTCCAGGATCCCTGTGCCCGTCGTGGACCCAGCACGTCCTGTCCCTGCTCCACGCTCCAGGATCCCTGTGCCCGTCGTGGACCCAGCACGTCCTGTCCCTGCTCCACGCTCCAGGATCCCTGTGCCCGTCGTGGACCCAGCACGTCCAGTTCCTGCTCCCGGCACCAGAGTGACAGTGCGCGTAATGAGCCCAGTACGGCCGGTTCCTGCTCCCCGCACCAGAGTGCCAGTGCGCTTAGTGAGCCCAGTACGGCCGGTTCCTGCTCCCCGCACCAGAGTGCCAGTGCGCTTAGTGAGCGCGGACCAGTACGGCCGGCACCGGAGCCGCCACCTGGGACTAAAAAACCCGCCCCATGGACTTGTGGCGCGGTCGGAGTCCGCGCCTTTGGAGTCCGCGCCTTAATGCTATAAATGTTATGGAGCATATTCATGTTTTGGGCTTGAAAAAAATAGTAAACATGCAGGAGTTGACTTTGGGGGGTAGCCTGCCTGCCTGCCTGAAATCTATGTCTGGTATTTGCATTATGCTACAGCACAGTCCCTGACACACAGGGACACACACCATTGATAGTATTACATAGATACTGAAAAAAAGTTCCTATCCCTGCTCTATGTTAAAAATAGTATAGTGTGATTTCCGTTAAAATAAAACACCTTTGATGTCAGTACAAAGCATTCTCCATTAAACTGTGGCTGAAATTCTAACACAGTTGCCAAATCTTGACATTTTTTCTCAAAGGTCAGGCTCCATTCTTGATATGGCAGCGGTGAAAAGGCGCTAACTAAATCTGGACTGAGTGCAGCAGTAACACAACCTTCAGCCATGGGCCCTGCCAAATATAGAACTGTTTGGCCATAATGACCATCGTTATGTTTGGAGAAAAAAGGGGGAGGCTTGCAAGCCGAAGAACACCATCCCAACCGTGAAGCACGGGGGTGGCAGCATCATGTTGTGGGGGTGCTTTGCTGCAGGAGGGATTGGTGCACTTCACAAAATAGATGGCATCTTGAGGTAGGAAAATTATGTGGATATATTGAAGCAACATCTCAAGACAACAGTCAGGAAGTTAAAGCTTGGTCACAAATGGGTCTTCCAAATGGACAATGACCCCAAGCATATTTCCAAAGTTGTGGCAAAATGGCTTAAGGACAACAAAGTCAAGGTATTGGAGTGGCCATCACAAAGCCCTGACCTCAATTCTATAGAAAATGTGTGGGCACAACTGAAAAAGCGTGTGCGAGCAAGGAGGCCTACAAACCTGACTAAGTTACACCAGCTCTGTCAGGAGGAATGGGACAAAATTCACCTAACTTATTGTGGGAAGCTTGTGGAAGGCTCCCCGAAACGTTTGACCCAAGTTAAACAATTTAAAAGCAATGCTACCAAGTACTAATTGAGTGCATGTAAACTTCTGACCCACTGGGAATGTGATGAAAGAAATAAAAGCTGAAATAAATCATTCTCTCTACTATTATTCTGACATTTCACATTCTTAAATAAAGTGGTGATACTAACTGACCTAAAACAGGGAAATTTACAAGGATTAAATGTCAGGAATTGTGAAAAACTGAATTTAAATGTATTTGGCTAAGGTGTATGTAAACTTCTGACTTCAACTGTAGAGATAGATAGAGAGAGTAAAAGAGAGAAAGAGACAGAGAAAGATAGAGAGAGAAAAAAAAAATATATATATATAGAGAGAGAGAGAGAGGGGACTAGAGGGCATAAGAGAGTGGGTCTACTCCATACCTCAGTCAAACATGGGGGAGAGTGTGTCTTGAGAAGGAGTTTCCTACGGGGTCGACTACCAGCTACACAGTATGAGAACGTATGAGGACACATGGTCTGCGGTAGATTGGTCTCCGTAGCTCCCCTCCAATGGTTTTCCATAAAAATCCCATAGAAAGGAAAGATATTAACTACATTTCAAATTCATGCTGGGAAAAAAATATAATCAGTGGCAAGCTTCCTCTTAACATATTATTTAACTTCTTAGAGAAACAGATACTATATAATTATTACCTCTAAAAACACCACTTTACATCTGAATACCAGGTCTGGGATAGAGACAAAGAGGTTGTGTTCTGTGCACCCAAGTGCCAAAAGCAATATTTTGATATGGAAGCTATACCTGTCTCCCCACTTGTCGTATGTAAAGCTAGCTTTCTACACAAGATAGGACTGGTCTGGAGTCAGTTGAGAGCAATGTGATTAATGTACCCACAGGCAGGCAGGCCTGATCCCAGCTAGCACACACTGACGAGCATAATTAAACTCTGCTCTAGCCTGTGGTCATGGCAGAGAGAGAAGTGAGAGGCTTGTATGGGTTGTGACGCAAGCTTTGCACAATGAAAGAACCAACTGTGTGAGTGTTGAGGGGCATGAATTCACATGTGCTCCCTCCCTCGCTCTCTCTCACACACACACACACACACGCACACGCGCACGCACGCACGCACACACACACACACACACACACACACACACACACACACACACATTATATCATACACACACACATTATGTTATACACACACACACATTATATCATACAAACACAGGCGTCCTCCCATGTACTGTACATTACTCAGAAACAGACATGCAGGTGAACACATAGGCGCACACACAGTCACACTTCACGCTCACACACACACCACTAGGCAAAAACTGGTTGAATCAACATTGTTTCCACGTCATTTCAACTGTTTGGATTTGTGAAAAGTAATCAATGTAAAGGAATGTTGTCTTTTTTTCACACAACTTTTAATCTATATCCAATGTCATGGTGAAATGTTTGTTGATTGAATTTAGGTTAGTTGACATTTCAACCAAATGTAGACGTTGAACTGATGTCTGTACCCAGTGGGACCTTACAGTACTGCTTAACCTGTCACAGACAGAAAATCCATCACGCAGAATGCAATATTAAAATCAAATCTATAAAATCACTACTGCATGTGAAGGCAATGTAAATAGAGGGACTATAGGACTGGAGGGTACTGAGCTGACCTAGCACAACACTGACTGAGAGTGGAAACTGTCCAGTGTGTGTACCACTGCAAATAGTACCTCTACATATTAGAGTAATGGAGGTAGTTGGCAGGGGCTGTGGATGGTGAGCAGTACTCCTAGCATGCTGTGCCTCTATTATTAACCATCATTAGACAGGCAATCTGACAAATAACGAGGATGACAGCACAGCAAAGCCATTTCAAATCCCATTTTATTTTTACCTAGTCCACAAAACCCATTTTTAAGCAGTATTTAGTTGTCAGTTGTGAGTGTGGCGCCACAGACTCGCTTATAAACAGGGAAAAAGTGGAGAGAGTGACTTGCAGACGACGCGCACGTTAAAGTGATTACCCATGAGTGGGCTGATAAGAGACTTCACCGTCCGCCCCCGGAGTATTATGCCTTCCCCGGGAATATAGCTTGAAGAGTTTGGAAGCTTGAAGAGTTTGGAAACTTGAAGAGTTTGGAAGCTTGAAGAGTTTCCGACAATCACCATAATTTATAACAGACATTTCCATTGATACTTTCCCCACATGTCCATAAGATTTATATTATTGTTGCAAGTCTCCCAGGATCCTCTCTGCTCCTGTTGCTGCCAGGGGAGTAGCTGCCTATCAGCGCTCTCCTCTCTATGCCTCTAACATAAATAAATAAAACATTAATGAGGACTCACTTTCTCTCATCCCCCTCGTCCTGCCTCCTTCTCGCCCCCGCCCCATTCTCTATCGCCCTCCCTTCTCCTTCACTCCCTACCTCCCTTTTTCCCCTCGTGCCTGCCCTCTCACTCGTATTAAACAGTCCTGCATCTTCCCACACAGGCAGGAAGGCAGGCAGCAGAAGCTGCAGGTCACCCGTCTGTCACCAGGTTATCATCAGGAGAGAGAAAACAGCTGACTACACTCTCACGCCTGCAGTAGCCTATTGATGATAACAGCTATACTTTTCTCAATAGCCTGTCCATGAAATGTCATCTCCATGTAGTCTTTGACAGATATGGTAAAACAGTGGGTTCACTAAAGTGACAGGTTAGGATGTCACTACACCATTCACTACACCATGTACATGTGGTGAACGGATATTGAGTACGTAGGTCTTCATCCCATTTTGAAGGGGTGCCAAGTCTCTGCCTGCTCCTCCCACGTCTATGATGGAACGGGCCGTAAAAGGTGCCCCTGGGCAATCAATATGGCCAGTTAAATTGACCAGGAGAGATCATCACTCAAAGGTCACAAAGTGAATAATCTCAATATTCAACAACTAACCTCAGCTCTGAACTTGCTGATACTGCAGCCCTTGCTACTGCCAGGCTCAACATTGCAGACAAGACTGCCATCTTGTGGATGAATCGGGGCTCTGGCTCTTTATCACTAACAAGTGATGTGAAATCGGGTTCAATTAAATGCAGAGTGGGATTGTATGTCACCAAAGATAATCCTTTATTTGCTTCTTAAAAAGGGTTGGGCTTTTATAAGAGGGCCTACTCACAAACCTTTAAGGGGTATAGGTCTCTTACCTGAGAGTTGCACTGCCTCTGTGGAAACCACAGGTGGCACCTTAATTGGGGAGGACGGGCTCAAACTAATGGCTGGAACTGAATCCATGTGTTTGATACCATTCCATTTACTCCATTCCAGACATTATTATGAGCCGTCCTCCCCTCAGCAGCCTCCTGTGATGGAAACATATCTGTCACACCTCCTCTACATCCCTTCAGCGCCACAAACACAAGAACATAAAAAGGTAAAAAACAAACCTTGTTCAATAGATACATATTATGACACATAAGCCAATTTCATTGGAATGTATTATTTAATTCATGTTGTAATATTTACCAAAAATATCTAATACAATTATGTAGAAAACTATGATAATTTGCATGATTTATTAAACATTTGGTCTTATCTTATAACGGAATGAAATAGACAATTATGTATATGGCAGTGTATTAGGAGGTGGTCTATCCCTCCAGGTCTGACACCAGAAAAAGGTATTCTTCTTTCAGGGCCTGGGATGTTGGGATGCTGCAGGGCCTGCAAGAAGAGAGAAGGTATATCAATTCATGCAGATAAATTAAGTGGAGATCATTTGTGCTCTCCTATGTGCCAGCTGCTGCGATTAAGATGATTGAGTGAGATCTATTTATGTTTAATTGAACACTATTTGAATTCATTGTTCGTTGATTATTTTCTTTGAAATAATTTTTTATGATTGTGTATTTTATATTGCCCATCATTACCTGTAGGGAAATTGACTGATCCACCAACAGTGTTACCAGTCATTATGGGAGAAAATACAAAGGCCCCACTCTGAGCTGAGATTGTGATGGGTTGGACAGGAGAAGATCCCCTCCGTGCACCTGCTTCACCAACTTGGCCTGGACCTCCTGCTAGAGCTAGAGCTAGAGAGAGAGAGAGAGAGAGAGAGAGAGAGAGAGAGAGAGAGAGAGAGAGAGAGAGAGAGAGAGAGAGAGAGAGAGAGATAGAGAGAGAGAGAGAGAGAGAGAGGGAAATAGACAATAACATTTAACTGCATTTCTCCTTCATAATGGTTTACATTGTTCTGCCAAAACAGAACATAAGTGCAGTATGAGAATCAGATGAAATAGATAAGCCCTTTCTATCATAATGTACAGCTTGTAACCTGTTTTTAGACAGGGAATACATATATCTTCACACCTGATGTATTACCTGTGTACTTATCATTTAACTCCTTGGCAAGAGTGCTTTGTTTCATCTCCACCAGAATCGCCAGTGTGATCTTCACAGCATCCTTTGCCGTGTAAGTTTCCATCATTTTATCCACAGTGTCCTCCCTGTCAGCACACTCCAATCCGGCCTTTGGGATAGAGCAGAAGCCATCCAACACACCATTTATCAGGTACCACTGAAATGTCTTCAGATCAGATTTGCCCAGATTCTTCAGAATTTCCAGCAGCAGACCCGATTCCGAACGAGGCGCCATTGTAGGTCAATCACTAGACACAGAATATTAAAATAGGTGAGAAAAACATGTGTAATTATTCCTGTATTCCAGACAGTGTGGTATAAATAGTACTATTGTAACTACTCAGTGTTACACTGTACTTACACTGTGGACCTTTGTAAAGGAGGGTTAAGGTTCGGGGCTGAGGTTAGGATTAGGGTTACTCTTGTAAGTGCATTGTAACTTATTGCGGAAAAGGAAATGATCAATGAATACAGATGGGGATACAGCATACAACGTTTGAGACACTTATCACGCAGAAAAAAAATCAAATTTGCTCTACAAATAATATATCTTACTGATTATGACGAACAACTAAAGAAACGGTATAGCATTTGTCTCTGCAGATTACAGTGTTGGTCAGGACATTGTGTAACTGCTCTATTTTGGGCTGGCTATACGAGCTCCAGTCCACAATGTTGTTTAGAACGTAAATGGGTGATTCTGCAACTTCGAGCAGTTTGGCCCTGAAAGCTTTCAGGAATGAAAGCTTATTGAAACACAATTTTACCAGTATTATAATTGTCTTTGATTTGTCTAGAAATAATATCTGATAATGGTTGCAATCGTCCTATTCAGGAATGTATATATTTTTATCATTTTTCTCAGACAGCCATAGACAAATGTCATTTATATCACATCATTAAACATCAATTTTAGTTGAAAATGAAATTTAATACAATTAATTTGTAACACATTTCTTATACATTTGTACATTAACTTGTATTGAATATTATTTTAAGTGATTTTTAAGGTTTTCCTTAATAAATCAACACGACGCCTGAATGTATAAACTTGCCTTTATGACAAGCGGAAAACATTTATTTATCATAAAATGACACCCAACCTTCTTGTGAGATTATGATAACAACCATATGATTTCCCTATCTAAAACAAATCAATCAATGTAAATTATACATAATATACTAATTTACCTAAAAAAAATGGGTGGGTGGAAATTACATCTGTGTGAAAAAAACACATGAAAATGGGTTTTTATTGCAAACATTTTGAACAACAACCATTGAAAACGTGTAATCAATATAAGACAAAGTAAGATTCCAAAAGTAGCCGATGGGCAGAGCTCAAGGAAGTAGGCCAGTGTTTTTGAGAGATGGGCCCAGATAGCAGAGGGGTCATGACACATAGAAGAGCTCAGTGAGCAAAGTAAAACTGTATCATTTGTGGTATATCCAACACAGATGTGGAGGGTCATCTGTTGGCGAGAATCACCAAAGTGAACTGCCTGGATTTTACTGGTGTATTTACACAGATTGTTCTCTGCTAAGTAAATATGCACTATTATCTCCTCTTTCCGCAGATTCTCTTTTAATTCTCTCAGTTTGGAGTATTGGTGTCGAATGTTGTACACGTGTTTCCCCAACTCTTTCAATCCTTTGGAGAAGTCCTCCAGTAGAATGTGACACACACCTTTTCTTTTACTGTCAAATGTACAGTGAACATCTCCATGTTTCCCTCTTTATTTTTCTTCTCTCTCTCCTCAGGTTTTTTTCCACTCAAACCATCATGTCTGCTCACCAGCATCAAAGTCCGATATTTAAGCTATTTTGCTTTGCTTTCTTCAGGTCCTCACAACACAAAGACTCAGTAAGGTTCTCACTGTTCCTGCAGCTGATCACTTTGTTATACTGTAGTTGGTGTGGGTTTTGCAGAGGCATGTGTCCCTATCCTGGACTGTTGGCTTGACAACCCAAAATTGACATATTTTGCAGAATTAAAAGTAGGACATTTTAATCTCTGAATATTCCCTCTTAAACTTCTGATAAAGGTTATGAATAGTGCCATTCAAGAAGCTCTTCTGCTTTTTTTTCTTGTCCCTCAATAGTGTGTCCTTGTTCCCTGTTGTTGCTCTACTGTTGACATCACGTTCATAGAATCTAGTGATTTTCTTGTCTGAGGCTGTGCTAATTCTGTTACACTGCATTTTCCTGTGGAGTATTGAAGACTTGTTGGCCTGTTTTCATTTGCTTTTACCTGAAAATCCAAATACTCTGTTTGCGGCTTTGACCAGGCCATACTTTCTCAGGATGTTGCCTCTGAGCATTTTTGAAGCCACTTGTTTGTCCTTGGCACTGAGCATTTTTTGACACTTCTTCTTTAACTCTGCAATGATGGCATTTTGAAAGAATAAAATCCTTGTCACGTTCTTCGGAGTTCCCTTCATTTGCTGTTTTGTCTTTGGGGAATCTTGTTCCTCCATTTTCTTCATCAGTTGATCATACCTTTTTTTGTATTTCTCAGCTTTCCGTAAAGTTTCATCAAGTTTGTCATTTGTCATGCAAAGATCTCTGTATGTTTTTGAGCGACCTCTTCCAAACTTCTCATTGCTGTTGCGGAAGATGAGGAACGGGTATCAGCACGTGCATCTGGGGCAGGTAAGTTAGGGGCAAGTATGTGGCCTGATGTTCTGGCTGCAAGTCATCTGCTGGCTAAGGTGGTGTGTTGCCTGATAGGTAGATCTCCATTGCAACTGTTCTCTTTAAAGTCTTTCTTTTTTGCATTTCCATTGTCTTCTCTTGTTTCTTTGTTCTGGCTTTGTAAGCTCAGAGATAGATTTCACTTCTCCCTTCTCTTTTTTCTTCCAGTATCTCTCCCTGTCTTTTTGCAGATGTTCCTGGTATCGTATTGGATATTTTTTTTGTGTTTCTATGTCTGTGACCTCTGTGCTGCTTATGTGACATCTTCTAAAAACAAAAAAAAAGACTACAAAGAAAAAGTGTTCCAACTTGTGCACACCTTGGAGCATTTTCTAAACTAATTTAAAACATGATTAAATAAGCCTAAAGTAAAAAAAAGTTATAACTAATAATATCATGGATTTTTGTCATTTCCACCACGTTCTGTCATTTCCAACACAGTTAAGTTTGTCATGAAAATGACTGTGATGGAAAGTTTTGGAGAAAAATGACAGGCTGCTTAGCCTGCTTTGGCTAGTATTACAGCTAGCATATAGTTTACACTAAAAACATAAAATATATACATTTATTTTCTATTCTACCACAAATTAAATAAATTATAGCCAGTTTGTAAATTCTCTACACAAGCAATATTTACCTAGATTTTACATCAGCTTCTGCACATCACTTATGGAACAACTGTCTGCTGCAGCCATGTGCTTCAGTGTCACAATACATTTCCATGGTAACTCAATAACATTCTCTTGAAAAAACGTTATTAATGAGGAATGTGTCCTCAGTGGTGGAAATGACACCACTACCAAAGGACAGGTATATTTTGTGTAAAAACAATATAAAGGGCGTACTCACAATGAATATTGATATGGATTTTATTTAATTGACACTTTCTCTAGTAGATAACATTATATAATGTGTAATTATTCATGTTTTCTCATAGAAAAACATACACTCTAAAAATTTGGGGTTCCACAAGGGTTCTTCTAAGATCCTCAAAGTTCTTCAAAGAACCTTAGGGTTCTATAAATGGCCCCCAAACAGTTCTTCCAAGAACCCCATAGGAGGTTGGGTTCATCGAGGAACCTCCTTAGTTGGCGGGGGTTCTTCCAGCAATCTAACTGCACAACTGAAACACTTTGATTTTAATTTGAAAGGACAGCAGGTGCAGGCACTTAACTGAAAAATGTAAAGAGCTCCTCAATTTAAGGTCAATGTTGTCCCTTGTATGATCTAAATTCATATTGTTTTATGATGATACCATCTATCTTTTCATTTTTGTGAAAATCTTTCTAAAACAGAAAATGGACACAATTCAATGGAAATCATTCAGCAAGAATATGTAGGCTATAAGAATATGTTGAAGGCTAGCTGTATTGGGTGCAGATGACTGAACTGCTCACTTTTGTGTCTATGTCTGCAGGTATACAGACAAGGAGACAAAGGTATGGCAATTGGTATTGGTATGTTTTACAGATCACATTTACCATCCTGCTTCCTTACCTCTTCAATGAATATCCCATAGGCCTCTACATTATGGACAAGGTATGTGTATGAAAACTAGTATCAAAACAGTTATTTTAATTCACCACAAAAACAAAGTTATGACTACTGTTGTGTGCATATTTTGTTAATCATCTTTAGAATTACTATTTTTAGGATTTACAGACTTCACCCTCCTTACACCTCTGATGAATAAAACAGGAAACCTGTTCGATCACCAGGCACTGCAAAATCATTCTGGCTATGGATACGGAGAACATCAACACATTAACATCAACATGGACTTGGGGCTCTGCTGGGAGTTTACATCATATATATTTTTTTATATTCTGCTTTGCCACTAAAATCATAATAAACACTGAGAACTAAAATATTGTGTTATTGTTGTTATTGTTATGCTCGAGGGCGCCAGGCTGCCCAGCACTGAGCACTCCTGCCACCATCATTACGCACACCTGCTTCCCTCGTCACGCACATCAGCAAATTATTGGACGCACCTGGACTCAATCACCTGTTTATTACCTCCCCTATATGTGTCAGTTCCCCAGCTCTGTTCCCCTCGGCTGCATTAATTGTTGTATGTCCTTATGTTACCCGGTGCTGACGTTATTCCTGTCCTGTTCTATGTCCGTTCCTAATTAAATGTTGACTCCCTGTACCTGCTTCTCATCTCCAGCATTGGTCCTTACAGAATGAGGCAGCAATCAAATGAAGCATCGAGGAGTGCTGGCTTTTTCGGTTGGTGGTGACATCGGGTCCGGGGGCTGCCGCCGATGGAACCGGGGGTGCCTTAGCTGGATCGTTGGGCTTCCTTGCCCTAGCCGGCTCGAGAGCTTTCCTTGCCCCAGTTGGCTCGGCAGGCGCTCATCCTACATCAGGCCTCAGCGGGTTCGTTAGGTTTTTACGCCTCAGCTGGCTCACCAGGCTCCCACGCTTCAGCCGGTTGCCAGGCTCCCATGCCTCAGCCAGTTCGCCGGGCTCCAACGCCCCAGCCGGCTGGTCCAGAGCCCATGCCTCGGCCGGACCGTCAGGCTCGTCCAGGTGGGACACCAGGTGGCGCCCTAGGGGGCTGTCACACCTGCTCCCGCTCTCTCCCACGGCGCTCGAGGGCGCCGGGCTGCCCAGCACTGCGCACTCCTGCCACCATCATTACGAACACCTGCTTCCCTCGTCACGGGCATCAGGACCTGGACTCAATCACCTGTGTTATTACCTCCCCTATATTTGTCAGTTCCCCAGCTCTGTTCCCCGCTGCTGCAGTAATTGTTGTATGTCCTTATGTTACCCGGTGCTGAAGCTGTTTCTGTCCTGTTCTATGTCCGTTCCAAATTAAATGTTGACTCCCCGTACCTGCTTCTCATCTCCAGCGTCTGTCCTTACAGCTTATTATTATTATTATTATTATATAAGGACATAGAACATAGAAGTGCCCGTAGTTGCAGAATCACCCAAATGTGCATGTAAGGTAGCCTGCAATCCAGGTCTGTTTATGCTTAGGTTCCACTCCGTGTCATATGCAAAACATGTGGCATTACAAAAAAAAGGCAAGCAGTGAAATGATAGCCCAAACATACTGATACCCAGGCTACATGTAAGGCAGCTATCTTACAATGACAGTTGAAGAGAAACTTATTTGAATAGAGGGGGGAATACTGTAGGTGCTTTTTATTTCAAATTACGAACTGATTACAAATTCTAATCATTGCTCATGGTTTACGCGCAGGAGAAAGTCATCCAACTCCTTCACTCAAGACTTTTGCGTGATTATAGACTATTCATAACGAATTAATAATCGCAGTCTAAGCATCACCGACCAAACCTTTTAAGAATATCCCAAACATTCATTGACGTCCTCTCTCAGAATGTGTAGACAACCTTTATCTGTCTGAAATGGCAACTTAGTCTTCCATCAAAAGTTACATACAGAATTACATATCATACAGAATACTATTTTCACTTTCGCTTTATGATGCGTATCACCCATAGAAAACAGGCACGTGCAAATATTAGATCTACTTACCTTCCGAAGTGGGTTTTTGCGTCCCCCAAAATGTTTGTTTTACATATATATAATATTAATTGTTGTTCAGAACCCACTGTCTGCCGCAAATCGTCGTGACGTCGTCAAATTCGCCACCCCGTCAGTTGGCTGCCTCTGTTCATTTGCGCTGTAGGCTACAGACCTCGGGCGCATCCTGTTGCGCCTTTTTTTTCTCTTTTTTTTTTCTTTTTATAATGTAGAACAGTCTGTATACATACAAGAAGTACACAAATAGACAATGATAACATATGCTAGGGGGTACAACAAATTACAGATTATACAAAGACCTTAAAAGAAACACACATATTGATTGCTTTAACAGCTTTAGTGAATTTACATTTATGAATATGACATTTTTCAATTACCACAATTAGATTTATGAGGTCAAATTGTTTTTCTTTATCTTTATTATGGTTAAGGAAACCGAGCAGAACATTCTCCCATAAAAAACAAGTCATAAAGAATATTAACAATTAAAAAACTGTGAATATCTTTCCATAATTGTTTTACATATAGACAATGCGAAAATAAATGCACCTGTTGCGCCTTTTTTCTTCCGTGCACCCGACTAGACTGCGTCATTGGTCGAGTGTGTGTAGCTACCTATATATACTGAACAAAAAATATATATATGGGACATGCAACATTTTCAAATATTTTACTGAGTTACAGTTCAAATAAGGAAATCAGTCAATTTAAATAAATAAGTTATAATTAGGTCCTAAATGCAGGGGTCCACCCACTGGGGAGCCAGGCCCAGCCAATCAGAATGAGTTTTCCCCCCACAAAAGGGCTTTATTACAGACACCACACCCCCCTTCAGACGATCCCGCAGGTGAAGAAGCAGGATGTGGAGGTCCTGAGCTGGCGTGGTTACACATGGTCTGCGGTTGTGAGGCCGGTTGCATGTCCTGCTAAATTCTCTAAAACGGGTGGATAATCTGCTAAATTCTCTAAAATGTTGTTGGAGACAGCTCATGGTAGAGAAATTAACATTAAATTATCTGGCAACAGCTCTGGTGGACATTCCTGCAGCCAGCATGCCAATTGCATGCTCCCTCAGAACTTGAGACATCTGAAGCATTGTGTTATGTGACAAAACTGCACAATTTAAAGAGGCCTTTTATTGTCCCCAACATAATCAATCAATGAAATGTATTTATAAAGCCCTTTTTACATAAGCCGATGTCACAAAGTGCAATACAGAAACCCAGCCTAAAACACCAAACAGTAAGCAATGCAGATATAGAAGCAGGTGACTAAAAACACCCTAGAAAGGCAGGAACCTAGGAAGAAACCTAGAGAGGAACCAGGTTCTGAGGGGTGACCAGTCCTCTTCTAGCTGTGCCGGGTGGAGATTAAGGTGCCCCTGTGTAATGATGATGCTGTTTAAATTACCACACCTGTCAGGTGGATGGATTATCTTGGGAAATGATACATGCTCGCTAATAGGGATGTAAACACGCATAACATTTTTGTGTGTATGGAACATTTCTGGGATTTTTTTATTTCAACTCATGAAACATGGGATCAACACTTTCCAAGTTGCGTTTATATTTGTGTTCACTGTAGTTTAAATATTAAACAGTACTGCCACAGCAGTATAAGATTTGGTTAACACTTGATAACACCTGATTTAGCCTACATCATCATCAATATTCCGTTTGGTTGGCTGATACTTGCAGCAGAGAGAGGCAGAAAGACAGAGAGGAGTGGCTGCATCAACAACCCTCCGACCCAACTCCATCCCTTCTTCAGTCAGGAGTTGCACATGTGTGTCAGGCCAGCAGCAACACAGGTAGTCTACAATTTAGATAACCATCATACTAAAACATCCACACAAGCCACTAACCATCCATATATCATGAGTTAGAAGATTATGAAAAGTACACTGCTCAAAAAAATAAAGGGAACACTTAAACAACACAATGTAACTCCAAGTCAATCACACTTCTGTGAAATCAAACTGTCCACTTAGGAAGCAACACTGATTGACAATACATTTCACATGCTGTTGTGCAAATGGAATAGACAACAGGTGTAAATTATAGGCAATTAGCAAGACACCCCCAATAAAGGAGTGGTTCTGCAGGTGGTGACCACAGACCACTTCTCAGTTCCTATGCTTCCTGGCTGATGTTTTGGTCACTTTTGAATGCTGGCGGTGCTTTCACTCTAGTGGTAGCATGAGGCGGAGTCTACAACCCACACAAGTGGCTCAGGTAGTGCAGCTCATGCCAGGATGGCACATCAATGCGAGCTGTGGCAAGAAGGTTTGCTGTGTCTGTCAGCATAGTGTCCAGAGCATGGAGGCGCTACCAGGAGACAGGCCAGTACATCAGGAGACGTGGAGGAGGCCGTGGGAGGGCAACAACCCAGCAGCAGGACCGCTACCTCCGCCTTTGTGCAAGGAGGAGCAGGAGGAGCACTGCCAGAGCCCTGCAAAATGACCTCCAGCAGGCCACAAATGTGCATGTGTCTGCTCAAACGGTCAGAAACAGACTCCATGAGGGTGGTATGAGGGCCCGACGTCCACAGGTGGGGGTTGTGCTTACAGCCCAACACCGTGCAGGACGTTTGGCATTTGCCAGAGAACACCAAGATTGGCAAATTCGCCATTGGCGCCCTGTGCTCTTCACAGATGAAAGCAGGTTCACACTGAGCACATGTGACAGACGTGACAGAGTCTGGAGACGCCCGTGGAGAACGTTCTGCTGCCTGCAACATCCTCCAGCATGACCGGTTTGGCGGTGGGTCAGTCATGGTGTGGGGTGGCATTTCTTTGGGGGCCGCACAGCCCTCCATGTGCTCGCCAGAGGTAGCCTGACTGCCATTAGGTACCGAGATGAGATCCTCAGACCCCTTGTGAGACCATATGCTGGTGCGGTTGGCCCTGGGTTCCTCCTAATGCAAGACAATGCTAGACCTCTTGTGGCTGGAGTGTGTCAGCAGTTCCTGCAAGAGGAAGGCATTGATGCTATGGACTGGCCCGCCCGTTCCCCAGACCTGAATCCAATTGAGCACATCTGGGACATCATGTCTCGCTCCATCCACCAACGCCACGTTGCACCATAGACTGTCCAGGAGTTGGCGGATGCTTTAGTCCAGGTCTGGGAGGAGATCCCTCAGGAGACCATCCGCCACCTCATCAGGAGCATGCCCAGGCGTTGTAGGGAGGTCATACAGGCACGTGGAGGCCACACACACTACTGAGCCTCATTTTGACTTGTTTTAAGGACATTACATCAAAGTTGGATCAGCCTGTAGTGTAATTTTCCACTTTAATTTTGAGTGTGACTCCAAATCCAGACCTCCATGGGTTGATACATTTGATTTCCATTGATAATTTTTGTGTAATTTTGTTGTCAGCACATTCAACTATGTAAAGAAAAAAGTATTGAATAAGATTATTTCATTCATTCAGATCTAGGATGTGTTATTTTAGTGTTCCCTTTATTTTTTTGAGCAGTGTATATTATGAAGTTATTATTTGGTACGAGTGTTTGAAGATAAATTACAAACCGTAAATAAAATCTAGCTACAGTAGTTAACTACATCAATCATCAACATCCAACCTGGTCTCAGAGCATTACATATTATTCGGTATGTATATCCGGGACACTCCATTTAGTATGATATGTTACGTTTGATATGGTATGGATAAATTTGTGGATGTCCATCATCCATTCCGTATAATATGTTACAGATGACAATTTGTATGATATGTTACAAATTTATGTTATGCTTCACGGAGTCGTGGCTGAACGACGACACAATCAACATATAGCTGGCTGGTTATATGCTATACCGGCAGGATAGAAAAGTGCCGTCTGGTAAGACGATGGGCGGCGGACTATGTATTTTTGTAAATAACAGCTGGTGCATGATATCTAAGGAAGTCTCAAGCTATTGCTAGCCTGAGGTAGAGTATCTCATGATGAGCTGTAGGCTGCACTACCTAGAGGGTTTTCATGTGTATTTAGCTGTTTCTATACAACTACAAACTGGGGCTGGCAGACCTCATTGAATGAGTTGTATTCCGCCAAAAGCAAACAAGAAAATGATCACCCAGAGGCGGCGCTCCTAGTAGCCGGGGACTTTAATGCAGGGAAACTTAAATCCGTTTTACCACATTTCTATCAGCATGTTAAAAAAACTCTGGACCACCTTTACTCCACACACAGAGATGCATACAAAGCTCTCCCTCACCCTCCATTTGGCACATCTGACCATAATTCTATGCTCCTGATTCCTGCTTACAAGCAAAAATTAAAGCAGGGAGCACCAGTGACTCGATAAATAAAAAAGTGGTCAGATGAAGCAGATGCTAAGCTACAGGACTGTTTTGCTGGCACAGACTGGAATATGTTCTGGGATTCCTCTGATGACATTGAGGAGTACACCACATCAGTCATTGGCTTCATCAATAAGTGCATCAATGACGTTGTCCCCACAGTGGCCGTACGTACATATCCCAACCAGAAGCCATGGACAACAGGCAACATTCTCACTGAGCTAACGGCTAGAGCTGCCGCTTTCAAGGAGCGGGACTCTAACCCGGAAGCTGAAAAGTAATCCCGCTATGCCCTCCGACGAACCATCCAACAGGCAAAGCATCAATACAGGACTAAGATCGAATCGTACTACACCTGCTCTGACGCTCGTCGGATGTGGCAGGGCTTGCAAACCATTACAGACTACAAAGGGAAGCACAGCCAAGAGCTGCCCAGTGACACGAGCCTACCAGATGAGCTAAACTACTTCTATGCTCGCTTCCGAGGCAAATAACCCTGAAACATGCATGAGAGCACCAGCTGTTCTGGAAGACTGTGCAATCACGCTCTCCGCAGCCAATGTGAGTAAGACCTCTAAACAGGTCAACATTCACAAGGCCGCATGGCCAGACGGATTACCAGGACGTGTACTGCGAGCATGCGCTGACCAACTGGCAAGTGTTTTCACTGACATTTTCAACCTCTCCCCTGTCCGAGTCTGTAATACCAACATGTTTTAAGCAGACCACCATAGTCCCTGTGCCCAAGAACACTAGAGGTAACCTGCCTAAATGACTACCGACCCGTAGCACTCACGTCTGTAGCCATGAAGTGCTTTGAAAGGCCGGTCATGGTTCACTTCAACACCATTATCCCAGAAACCCTAAATCCACCCTAATTTGCATACCGCCCCAACAGACCCACAGTTGATCAATCAGTCAATCAAATGTATTTATAAAGCCCTTCTTACATCAGCTAAAGTGCTGTAGAGAAACTCAGCCTAAAACCCCAAACAGCAAGCAATGCAGGTGTAGAAGCACGGTGGCTAGGAAAAACTAGCAAGGCCAGAACCTAGCAAGGCCAGAATCTAGGAAGAAACATAGAGAGGAACCAGGCTATGAGAGGTGGCCAGTCCTCTTCTGGATGTGCCGGGTGGAGATTATAACAGAACATGGCGAAGATGTTCAAATGTTCATTGATGACCAGCAGGGTCAAATAATAATATGATGCAATCTCTATTGCGCTCTACACTGCCCTTTCCCACCTGGACAAAAGGAACACCTATGTGAGAATGCTATTCATTGACTACAGCTCAGTGTTAAACACCATACAGTGAGGGAAAAAAGTATTTGATCCCCTGCTGAAAAAACGCATGTGAAAAATGTTATAAATTGATTTGCATTTTAATGAGGGAAATAAGTATTTGACCCCTCTGCAAAACATGACTTAGTACTTGGTGGCAAAACCCTTGTTGGCAATCACAGAGGTCAGACGTTTCTTGCAGTTGGCCACCAGGTTAGCACACATCTCAGGAGGGATTTTGTCCCACTCCTCTTTGCAGATCTTCTCCAAGTCATTAAGGTTTTGAGGCTGACGTTTGGCAACTCGAACCTTCAGCTCCTTCCACAGATTTTTTATGGGATTAAGGTCTGGAGACTGGCTAGGCCACTCCAGGACCTTAATGTGCTTCTTCTTGAGCCACTCCTTTGTTGCCTTGGCCGTGTGTTTTGGGTCATTGTCATGCTGGAATACCCATCCATGACCCATTTTCAATGCCCTGACTGAGGGAAGGAGGTTCTCACCCAAGATTTGACGGTACATGGCCCGTCCATCGTCCCTTTGATGCGGTGAAGTTGTCCTGTCCCCTTAGCAGAAAAACACCCCCAAAGCATAATGTTTCCACCTCTATGTTTGACGGTGGGCATGGTGTTCTTGGGGTCATAAACAGCATTCCTCCTCCTCCAAACACGGCGAGTTGAGTTGATGCCAAAGAGCTCCATTTTGGTCTCATCTGACCACAACACTTTCACCCAGATGTCCTCTGAATCATTCAGATGTTCATTGGCAAACTTCAGACGGGCATGTATATGTGCTTTCTTGAGCAGGGGCACCTTGCGGTCGCTGCAGGATTTCAGTCCTTCACGGCGTAGTGTGTTACCAATTGTTTTCTTGGTGACTATGGTCCCAGCTGCCTTGAGATCATTGACAAGATCCTCCCGTGTAGTTCTGGGCTGATTCCTCACCGTTCTCATGATCATTGCAACTCCACGAGGTGAGATCTTGCATGGAGCCCCAGGCCGAGGGAGATTGACAGTTTATTTGTGTTTCTTCCATTTGCAAATAATCGCACCAACTGTTGTCACCTTCTCACCAAGCTGCTTGGCGATGGTCTTGTAGCCCATTCCAGCCTTGTGTAGGTCTACAATCTTGTCCCTGACATCTTTGGAGAGCTCTTTGGCCTTGGCCATGGTGGAGAGTTTGGAATCTGATTGATTGATTGCTTCTGTGGACAGGTGTCTTTTATACAGGTAACAAGCTGAGATAAGGAGCACTCCCTTTAAGAGTGTGCTCCTAATCTCAGCTCGTTACCTGTATAAAAGACACCTGGGAGCCAGAAATCTTTCTTATTGAGAGGGGGTCAAATACTTATTTCCCTCATTAAAATGCAATTCCATTTATAACATTTTTCACATTAGTTTTTCTGAATTTTTGGGGTGTTATTCTGTCTCTCACTGTTCAAATAAACCTACCATTAAAATTATAGACTGATAATTTCTTTGTCAGTGGGCAAACGTACAAAATCAGCAGGGGATCAAATACTTTTTCCCCTCACTGTATTGCCCTCAAAGCTCATCAATAAGCTAAGGACCTTGGGACTAAACACCTCCCTCAAAAAATGTATCCTGGACTTCCTGACGGGCCATCCCCAGGTGGTAAGGGTAGGTAACAACACATCCGCCACGCTGATCCTCAACACAGAGGCCCCTCAGGTGTGCGTTCTCAGTCCCCTCCTGTACTCTCTGTTCACTCATGACTGCACAGCCAGGCACGGCTCCAAAAACATCATTAAGTTTGCCGATGACAAAACAGTGGTAGGCCTGATCACCGACAACAACGAGACAGCATACAGGGAGGAGGTCAGAGACCTGGCCGTGTGGTGCCAGGACAACAACCTCTCCCTCAGCGTGATCAAGACAAAGGAGATGATTGGAAAAAGAGGACCGAGCACGCCCCCATTCTCATTGACGGGGCTGTAGTGGAGCAGGTTGAGAGCTTCAAGTTCCTTGGTGTCCACATCACCATTAAACTAACATGGTCCAAGCACACCAAGACAGTCGTGAAGAGGGCACGACAAAACCTATATACCAGGCGGTGTCTATGCCAGGTGGTGTCAGAGGAAGGCCCTAGAAATTGTCAAAGACACCAACCACCCTAGTCATAGACTGTTCTCTCTGCTACCGCACGGCAAGCGTTACCGGAGCGCCATGTCTAGGTCTGTTATGAATAAATTCATATGATTTAGGTTTAATGACTGAATTATTATATGTTTAAAATAATATGTTTAAGTAATTACTAAGAATATGAAATCCTGAAAATATATGTAATAGGTGTTAGAGGAATAGGTCTAGAACTTTTTAAAAGACTAAGACATCGTGTTACTATTTTGCAACCTAAGCAGGATGGAGTTGAGATAACAGGAGAACTGTCGACAGACGATTTATAACGGGACCCTTTAACAGGAAAACGGTTTCTTCACCCAGGGAGGGGAGAAATGGTCAGAAAGCTGTTAGAAGTGATTAGATGTAAGTTGTAAAACACAGCCCGTCTAAAGCGGGGTGGAGTTAAATTGTATGAACATATAAAGGACTGTGTTCTTATTGTGATTTGAGAATTCTCGGTGAATAAACATTTGACATAATGATCCCTGCAGCTGGGTCTCTGTCTGTTTCATATTAACCAAAGCTTTACGACCTTTGGGTTACAGACAGAGTAGGTCAATTAATGTTCAGTTTGTGAACATTGAGAACAAAATTTCCATAACAAGGTCCAAGAGACTTCTAAACAGCTTCTACCCCCAAGCCATAAGACTCCTGAACATCTAATCAAATGGCTACCCAGACTATTTGCATTACCCCCTCTTTTACACCTCTGCTACTCTCTGTTGATATCATCTATGCATAGTCACTTTAATAACTCTACCTATGTGCACATATTACCTCAAATAACCGGTGCCCCCGCACATTGACTCTGTACCGGTACCCCCCTGTACATTATATAGTCTCGCCATTGTTATTTTACTGCTGCTCTTTAATTACTTGTTACTTTAATTTCTCATTCTTATCTGTATTTTTTTAACCGCATTGTTGGTTAGGGGCACGTAAGTAAGCATTTCACTGTAAGGTCTACCTGTTGTATTCTGCGCATGTGACTAATTCAATTTGATTCGAAATTTGCCAAACGTTCAATATGTAATGAATTCGCTAATTGTAGCCTAGTGGTTAGAGCATTGGGCCAGTAACCGGAAGGTTGCTGGATTGAATCCCATAGATGACATGGTAAAAATCTCTCATTCTACCCGAAACGCGGTTAACCCACTGTTCCCCAGGCGCCAAAGACGTGGATGTTGATTAAGGCAGCCCCCTGCACCTCTCTGATTCAGAGAGGTTGGTTTAAATGCGGAAGACACATTTCAGTTGAATACATTCAGTTGAACAACTGACTAGGTATGCCCCTATCCCTTACAATATGTTACGAATTTGCTAAACCAAACATAACATATTGTAATGACCTGACTAGATCATAAAGAAACAATTGTCTAGACAGAGGTTTGAGATTACGAATTTACGGTTTATTAACCAAACTTCCCACAGGCTACTGTTTGGCCGTAGCCCACGCCAAATAACCGAAAGATACCCCACAAACCAACCGCGACCTTCTCTTGTGAAGGCCAGACATAAGAGAGAGAACAATGGCTAAACCTGGCCTTAACTTCCAATGCTCCATCCCCCTGCCCAACGCCACTCCGCCAACCAACAGGATTTCCGGCATCAGAGCATTCCAGGCATTCCCGTGATTGGCAGATAGCAGGTTGATTGGCACCCCGCGAACACTAGGTACTGGTAAGTACAACACAACCAACTAATAGCCTAACACATAACACACAGCTGCGGGTCGCTACAATATAATACTAATTTGAAGTCCCCGATTTATTTTTACTATGTTATGTCTAGTCTATGAGACCAGGCTGCAACATCAATGATCAGTCTTTTCCGATGTCAAACCTATGTTTAGGAGCTTGATGATGAGTGAGTGTGTTGTTACAGAAATCTGGTACAGAGGCATTTGCTATTGTAACGAGACTGTACAGCAACCGAAACTCACACATACAGGTGGTTTGTGAAAGAGATTCTTCTGTACTTTTGTATACTTTTTATCCAGTAGGCTCACGAGCCAAAAGTAGTCGTGGGAAAAGTGAGTACTACGTCAGTCACATATGTGCAAATATGTGCACCACATCATTGCTCACGCTCGACATACTTTTTTTCAAGGCACTTTGATACAGTTCTGGACCGAAGTGATTTTCGTAGCAGGTTAAGACAGCATTTTTCGCTAACCGTAACCATTTTCCTAACCTTAACCTCAGTCTCCTAACCTGCTATGTTAATTATCCAAACCTGCTGCTTAAGTTCTCTTAACCTGCTACGAAAACGACGAAAAAGCCACTTCCGGTCTTAGCTGTATCGAAGTGGCGCAAAAAAAGTGTTTCTCCTCTCGCTCTGCTGTGTGTGAATCTTGCTAGCTGTCAATCAAATGGCGAGGGGCTGAAGCTCATTGGCTAGAACTCAACTTGCTAGGGGGCTGGCCTGGCCTACGTGGAGGGAAATTTATGAACTACTCATTGACACATCCTGCCCAAAGCGGGAGGTTAAAATGATTAGTAGTCACAGAAGTTACGGAGCATGTCTTTAACTAGCATAAACTGTCCAGCATAAAGATTATTGTCCCCCAAGATGAATTCGGGGAGGGGACTGTGGATCTGTCTCTGTCTGTCCTTCTGTTAGTACGTTAGCCACATGCGATATCTCAGACAGCACTGGTCCGATTTTGACAAAACATGGGTGAATGATGCGTCTTGCCATAGAGATCCGGCATTTACAAAATTACACTGATTGGCCCAAGGCGGGAGCTATAGTAATTAACTGAAATGTGTTAGTCACACGCTATATCTCAGTTGGCCCAAGGGGCTGCATCATTTCTTATTTACCTTTATTTTACTAGGCAAGTCAGTTAAGATCAAATTCTTATTTTCAATGACAGCCTAGGAACAATGGGTTAACTGCCTATTCAGGGGCAGAACCATAGATTTGTACCTTGTCAGCTCAGAACTTGCAACCTTTCAGTTATTAGTCCAACGCTCTAACCACTAGGATACCCTGCCACCCCAGGCGCCCCATTTGTGGGCGATGACATGTTTGCCATTGCCTTGTTTCCCATTAAATAATCAAGTTGTCATTTATTTGGATGAACATACCCTTGCAAAAAAACTCATGTCAAATTTGCAGTTTCACATGTGAAAATCACATTTTCAAATGTGAAATAGCTGTTTTCACATGTTGAACTTGAATTTAACACGTGAAACCATATTTTCACGTTTATTAAATTTACAGTTTGCATGTTAACACTACCTGTTCACATGCTATGAAACCACACACTTTTGCAGAGACATTGATATTACCGGCAACAATTGATATGTTGAAAACAATGTGTAGGGAGGCAGAGGCACATAAACTCACATTAATACCTTTGTCTGATAGCTGTGAAACTAAGAATTGATACTATAGCTAGCAATCAAGAGGAAACTCTGACTGAACGACTTTAAAACTCCCCACCTTATGCTCTCCAAATGGATGTTAGCTGTGAGGGCCGAGATGCATTGACTTTTGTTCCCTACATGTTGGGGGATGTTATTCACAAGAACATATTGTTCTCTCTTACCATTCTCAAGCATGAAACGGAAAAGGGGATGTTCAGCTATACTGACAAAAAACAGATTCCAAGGGATCGAATGGTGTACTTTTGCACAGATGGGGCTCCATCTATCACAGGACTGCGGGCAGGCCTCTGCACTCTAGTTATGAATGTGTCTCCCTCTGCCATATGAAGGCACTGCATGTTACATCCACTGAGCTATAATGGATACACCGAGAGCATCTGGTGGCAAAAGAGCTGAGCCAGAATTCTGAGATATGCAGCAGGTAACTTTCATTGTAAACTACATCGCGCACGCCTGTTTGCAAAACTATGTAGAGAAATGGGATCAGAGCATGACAATGTTCTATTTCATACCAAGGCTTGGTGGTTATCGAGGGGGAGTGTTGGAAAGATTTTTCCAATTGAGAGAGGAACTGTTGTCATTCGCAATGAATGTAAAAAACAGACTTTGTTGACTTTCTGTGTAATGAAAAGAAAATGTGTCTCCTTGCTTAAGTAACAGACATACAGTATTTGGGAAACCGAACGAACTGAACGCAAGCATGCAGAGGAAATATAAAAACACTCTACAGATGAGTGACTGAATCTGTAACGCCCAGGCCTGAGATGACAGGCTGGAGCGTTTTGGTTTCGTTTTGGTGTAGGGTTTGTGTGTTCTAGGGTGTCTATTTCTATGTTGGGATAATGGTTCCCAATTAGAGGCAGCTGAGTCTCGTTACCTCTAATTGGGAACCATATATATGTTTGGGAGTTGCACTTTAGTTTCGTGGGTTATTGTTTATGTTATGATTATCGTGCAACGTCAGGTTCTTGTCTTTCGTGCAACGTCAGGTTCTTGTCTTTCGTGTAAAGTCAGGTTCTTGTCTTTCGTGTAAAGTCAGGTTCTTGTCTTTCGTGTAAAGTCAGGTTCTTGTCTTTCGTGTAAAGTCAGGTTCTTGTCTTTCGTGTAAAGTCAGGTTCTTGTCTTTCGTGTAAAGTCAGGTTCTTGTCTTTCGTGTAAAGTCAGGTTCTTGTCTTTCGTGTAAAGTCAGGTTCTTGTCTTTCGTGTAAAGTCAGGTTCTTGTCTTTAGTGTAAAGTCAGGTTCTTGTCTTTCGTGTAAAGTCAGGTTCTTGTCTTTCGTGTAAAGTCAGGTTCTTGTCTTTCGTGTAAAGTCAGGTTCTTGTCTTTCGTGTAAAGTCAGGTTCTTGTCTTTCGTGTCTAGTTAGGTCTCGCCAGTCGTGGTTAGGTTTAGATCTCTGTGTCCAGTTTAGGATTTAGTGTTAGGGTTCACGTCTTGTTCTCTGTTTATTGTTCTGTTCCGTCCCGTCTTTCAATAAATATGTATTCCGGTTACATCGCTGCGTCTTGGTCTGTCCCGAGAGAAGATAATCATGACAGAATCAGCTAAATCTGTTTGACTGTGATCCTGGCTGGCTCAGTTGACATGCCGGTAAGTGAAATTGAACAGCTGATTGAGCTGTCACGTGACCGAAGTATTCATGAGTCACTATGCAGAAGTTTTGGTTCCTGACTCAAATGGTGTACTGGGCTTCCCCCCTCCAAGCATTAAAACTCATCGTAAGCTGATTCAGTTTTCTCGTCTGCATTAAAAACAAATATCGATCCAGGTTGGATGTGACAAGAGAAATGAGGGGCGCACTGTCGACCACGCCCCCTGACTTTGAGAAGCTCTGACGCGACATGTATCAAGCACACCCATCTCATTAGTGGTGGTGAGATAAGACAAATTCTGTCAGACCAATTTGCAATTGACTGTCATAGCCCCACATTAAAAGTATGTGATAGTGAGTTGAGAATACAATCAAAAATACTGTTAGAATGTTTTGCAGTTGACCGCCACAGCCCCAATATGTAATTTTTAAATTGGCTGTTTATTACATTTTTTCACATGGTTGGGGTCACGAGAATTTTTAAATATCAAAATGGGGTCGTGGGCCTTAGCTGCTACATCCATTTTTGGACTTATAAATGAATGATATGTACCCATTCATTCTTGAAGAATATAAATGCCTCATAAGCTTAATTCAACTGTCATACCCCATCAGAACAAAGTAAATGTAAACAACCAATGTATAGCCGAAAAACATAGATAAAACTATAAAGTTTATATAATGCGTAGTGTATGGATTTGATAGTAGTTGCATTTCTATAGCCCCATCCCTCAGCTTTTTACTGAAACTGTAGCGAGGAAAACACTTTGTTAATGTGTTAGGGCTTTGTTCTATCAGATTGCTTTAGCAAACACATATCACATATCGGTTGTTTTGTGCTGTCAGATGTGGGACTGCATTAGAGCTTTCAAATCCACAAGTGGCTCCTGGCATTATACCTAAAGCAGACATTTACATTGGCTTCACAGAGTCACATGAACAGAAATCCCATGCAAGTTCAAACACTGGAATGTGAGATGTAATCTATACTTTGATTAGTATAATATAAATCCAAATTATTTTGTTTGATGATTTTTAAATTTTAGAGTAATTATTTCTATATAGCCTGTACTTTCCCATTCAGAACTTCTAATGCAGGTGGTGGTGGGTGTGGCTTCCTGACAATGATCTCAAGAGCAGTTGCTCACTGATTTGATGGCTCCAACACAGTTCCACCTCCTACACAGTCAAAACTTCCACTATGTGGGTGTCTGCTGTCACCGGTTAATGCTTGATCTGATTGAATCTAGACCTTAATAAAGGATTACTGCTTTAAGCACTTTTAATAATGTTTAAATAATGTTTACATTTTTAACTTGAATAATGTTTACATACTGTTTTACTCACTACTTATGTATATATTGTATTATAATCAAGGCTCACACCTTTTCTATCCACACACTGTCCATATACTGTCCATATACTGTCCACATACTGTCCATATACTGTCCATATATTGTCCACATACTGTCCACATACTGTCCATATACTGTGACGTCAATAAGGGATCATAGCTTTCATCTGGATTCACATAGTCAGTCTATTTCATGGAAAAAGCAGGTGTTCTTAATGTTTTATAAACTCAGTGTATGATGGTGTGGACAGTATATGGACAGTATGTGGACAGTATATGGACAGTATGTAGACAGTATGTGGACAGTATATGGACAGTTAAATCCACTTTAATCAGTGTAGATGAAGGGGAGGAGACAGGTTAAAGAATGATTTTTAAGCCTTGAGACAATTGAGACATGGTTTGTGTATGTGTGCCATTCAGAGGTTGAATGGTACCATACCCCATTCCTTTGAACGGGGTATGGTACATCACCAAGCTTAGGACCCTGGGACTGAACACCTCCCTCTGCAACTGGATCCAGGACTTCCTGACGGGCCTCCCCCAGGTGGTGAAGGTTGGCAACAACACATCCACCACTCTGACCCTCAACGCTTAGTCCCGTCCTGTACTTCCTGTTCACCCACGACTGTGTGGCCGCACACGACTACAGCACCATCCTTAAGTTTGCTGACATCACAACAATGGTTGGCCTGATCACCGATGACGATGAGGCAGCCTATAGGGAGGAGGTCAGTGAGGTGGTGTGGTGCCAGGACAAAAACCTCTACCTCAATGTCAGCAAGACAAAGGAGCTGATCGTGGACTACAGGAAATGGAGGGCCGACCATGCCCCCATCCACATTGACGGGGCTGTAGTGGTGCGGGTCGAGAGCTTCATGTTCCTCTGTGTCCACATCACTAAGGAATAATCATGGTCCAAACACACCAACACAGTCGTGAAGCAGGCACAAGAACGTCTCTTCGTTGTTATACAGCTGCACCATTGAGAGCATCTTGACTGGCTACATCACCGCTTAGTATGGCAACTGCTTGGCATCCGACTGCAAAGCGCTACATAGTGTAGTGCGTATACGACCCAATACATCACTGTGGCCATGCACCCTACCATACCAGGCGGTGTCAGAGGAAGGCCCAAAAAATTGTCAAAGACTCCAGCCACCCAAGTCATAGACTGTTCTCTCTGCTGCCGCATGGCAAGCGCTACAGATACACCAAGTCTTCAACCAACAGGACCCTGAACAGCTTCTACCCCCAAGCTATAAGACTGCTAAATAGTTAGTTAAATAGTTAACCAATAGCTACTCGGACTGTCTGCATTGAACTCTTTTGACTCATCACATTCGCTGCTGCTACTGTTTACTATCTATCATGTTGCCTAGTCACTGTATCCCTACAGTACCTATATGTACATATCTACCTAAATGCCCTCATACCCCTGCATATCCACTCAGTACTGGCACCCCATATATATAGCCAAGTTATTGTTACTCATTGTGTATTTATTCCTTGTGTTATTATTGTTCTATTATTATTTTTTTCCCCTTTGCATTGTTGGGAAGGGTCGATAAGTAAGCACCTGTTGTTGTCGAAGCACGTGACAAATAACATTTGATTAGATGTGTCCGAAAACCCCGTGTTTTGTTCACTATTGATTTTTTCATGTTTTTTGTAAGGGTATTGCACACCAGCACCAATTCAACGTACAAAAGCGCCTCTCGAAACTGACTGACCCAGCATGCCCCAGCATCATCACATACACCAACTAATTTGCATGATAGGCGTGTGCGGCTGAGAGACACTGAAATATACACACACATTACATTGCCCTCTTCTTAGACTGAAACACACCCTGTGTTACATAGTCTGGATAAACACAACCTCTGAGACATTGTACAGTAACATATACATGTACAATGCATTGAGAGTGTTTAACACAAAATCCTATTGGCAAATTGGCATCCTAAGTTATTTGGGGTCTACCCCCATGACCCATGTGACCTTCTCCTGCAATTGACTCAGGTGCTTGACCCATCTCACATCAGACACTGGTATGAGTCTCTGTGTCTTTGACTGAGCTTTTAGTCCTGACAGTGTCGGATTCCTTTTCATCTGTTGGAGCCCACAGTGTCACATCGCCGTCCACCCTTCTGCTGAAGGGTAATCTAGGCAACACTGGTTGCTTTTTCCTCTGAGCACCCCGTTTCCTTGAGGAGTTGTATGTCTGACTAGTCACAAATGAGTCAGTGCTCAACTCAGTCTCTTGTCCCGTACCAGTGTCCTCTTGCTCTGAAACAACCCCATAGTAAGGTTTGAGCCTGTTGTAGTCTACAATGGCATGATAAGGCCCATTACACTGTATTACTTCATACAGCACGTCTGACAGTTTCTTAAGAATTTTTAAAGGACCCTTGAATTTCTTTCTCAACTTCCTCTGGTAGTCCCTGAGCCACACATATTAATTTTCCTCATTCCTCTGGTAGTCTCTGAGCCACACATATTCATTTTCCCCATTCCCCTGGGGTCCCATGCAGACTTGTTTACAAGTTCGAACACTGGAATGTGAGATGTAATCTACACTTTGATTAGTATAATATAAGTCCAAATTATTTTGTTTGATGATTTTTCAATTGGGACTGAACACCTCCCTCTGCAACTGGATCCAGGACTTCCTGACGGGCCTCCCCCAGGTGGTGAAGGTTGGCAACAACACATCCACCACTCTGACCCTCAACGCTTAGTCCCGTCCTGTACTTCCTGTTCACCCACGACTGTGTGGCCGCACACGACTACAGCACCATCCTTAAGTTTGCTGACATCACAACACCTTTAGATCTAAATATTGTGTTTGTTTACCTGTAGCTTTTAGGTGATTTCTCTTCACAGCTTCCCTTAAAATGTTTTTTATTTTGAGCACCTGCCCCCTGAAAGGTCTGCACACGGCCCTGCTAGCAGATGTTCCTGTATAGTTGTTGACAAGAATGCAGAAACTAAATGTGCATTCAATTTTAAGCCTAAATTGCATGCCCTTTATAATCACTATAATGAACTAACCTAATTTGTTGCCTATGCAAATGTTTTTTTTTTATATAGAAAAACTGTATAGAAAAAAATGCAGCCTTAACTATATATTTTACAGCATACATTGTTTTAGGCAAAAACAAGTCAATGTGTAGGCAATGAAACAGCAAGAGCCAACTGAAAGAGTCTGCCATTAGGTCTAGGTTCATGTGATGAAAAGGGGCCATATCAAATCCACATTCTCAATCACCTCTGTGGTCACCTGCCTCTGTGGAATCGTAATATGCCGTACAGCTATTATCTGACTGTAGTAGATATTATCTGCAGTACAAGGTCCACCTCAGCCCAAGTCACAAGAACATACAAAGGTCAAAAATAAACTTTTAATTGATTCATGCTATGACAAAAGCCAATGTCACTGGAATGTATTTTCTAATTCATGTTATATTAAAATTCTAATGCATTTATGTAGAAAACTATCCTAATTCGTATGATTTATTAATTTGGTCTTATATTATAACGAAATGAAATACACAATTGTGGATTTGGCAGTGTATTAGGACAGCGGTTTCCAACCAGGGGGAACTAGAACCCACAGGGGTACTTGAGAAGACTCATGAGACCATAGGCCTACTGGTAACATGCACATGAGGGGATACTTCAGGGGTACTCAGGGCAGAGCAAAATTCAGTTGGTGGTACAGTAACTGAAAACAACCACTGTATTAGGAGGTATCTATCCCTAAAGGTCTGCCAACATCTGGTCTATTTTTTTCAGGGCCTGGTAAATCTGCTCCTGGCTAGTATCCCTTTTTTTCATAACCATGGTAAGGAAATCATCCATTTCATAATCCATCTCCATTGAAGAGGAGGGCCTGGGGAGCTGGGATGCTACAGGCGAAGGGCCTGCAAGAAGAGAGAAGAGGACACATTGCACAAAATATATTACCAACTGATAGATTAAGTGGAGATCGTGTTAATGTCCCTAGATCGTGTTGCTGCCGGTGTGATTGGGATGTGTGAGTGAATTAGTGATATAGCAATATTTGTAAATAATAGGACAATTATTAGAGAAAAATGTATTAATAATAATGTTTAAGTCTGAAACTATGCCGCCATACACATTCCCCTTTATAATGGTTTACATTGTTCTGCCAGCCTTAAAAACAACTCAGTAAATAAGTGCGGTAAGAGAATCAGATCAAAAGTGGAGATTGTAACATGGTTTTAGACAGGGAAGACATACTGTACACATCTTCAAATTAATTATTTAGCCTCTGAGCGAGATTGTTTTGGCTCATCCTTCTCCAGTGTGATCTTCACAGTGCCTGGTCCATGTAAGCTGCTATCATCTTATCCATGGTGGTGTCATGAGTGTCATCATTCTCTAACTGGCCCTTTGGGATGGAACACCTTCCAACACCTCCTGCGTCAGGTGTCATTTAAATCTCTTCAGCTCTTTAAAGACCAGCTCATCAAGAATTTCCACCAGCAGATTTGGAACAGATGCCATTGTAGGTGATTTGAATAGAAGGGGAAATCGTTTGATGAAGACACAATGGACATGCATTGGTTTAACTTTACATTACAGTGGATTTATTACTTTGTCATTATTCTTGTAAGTACTGTCATTACTCATTGCTACAATGTTACTGTAGGCTACTTAAAGTTACTTAGGGTTAAGGTTACGGCTTGGGTTACAGGTTAAGGATAGGGGAGGTTATGGTTACTTTTGTAAACTTTGTAACTCTTTTCAACAATGAGTAATTACAATACTTGTTACACTGTAATTACACCCAGAGGTAGCGTTTCTGGTGGGCAGAGACTTTAATGCGGGGAGACTTAAACCTGTCCTACCTCACTTCTACCAACATGTCTCCTGAGCCATTAAGGGCGCTAAAACACTAGACCACTTTTATTTTACCCACAGAAACGCATACAAGGCCCTCCCTCGTCTCCCTTTGGCAAATCTGACCATGACTCCATTCTCCTGCATCCTGTTTACAACAAAAGCTCAAACAGGAGGTACCAGTGATGGGCTCAATCTCTCCTTATCCCAGTCTGTAATTTCAACATGGTTCAAGCTGCCAGTATTGTCCGTGTTCCCAAGAGCTCCAAGGTAACCTGCTTAATGACTACCATCCTGTAGCTCTCACATCTGTAATTATGAAGCGGTTTGAAAGGCTGGTCATGACACACATCAACACCATCATCCCAGACACCCTACACCCACTCCAATTTGCATATGGCCCAACAGATCCACAGATGACGCAATCTCAATTGCACTTCACACTGCCCTCTCCCACCTAAACAACAGGGGAAATAACTTTGTGAGAATGCTATTCATAGACTACAGCTCAACACCATAGTCCCCTCCAAGCTCAACACCGAATTAGGGACCCCAGATACAACACCTCCGCCATGTTGACTTTCAACCCGGGGGGCCCCTCAGGGGTGTGTGCTTAGTCCCCTCCTGTACTCACGACCAATACTCACAACCGAGTTCCAAACTGCCTCTGGAAGCAACATCAGCACAAGAACTGTTCGTCAGGAGCTTCATGAAATGGGTTTCCATGGCTGAGCAGCCGCACACAAGCCTAAGATCAGCATGCGCAATGCCAAGCATCAGCTGGAGTGGTGTAAAGCTCGCCGCCATTGGACTCTGGAGCAGTGGAAACGTGTTCTCTGGAGTGAGGAATCACGCTTCACCATCTGGCAGTCTGACGGACGAATCTGGGTTTGGCAGATGCCAGGAGAACACTATCTGCCCCAATGCATAGTGCTAACTGTAAAGTTTGGTGGTGGAGGAGGAATAATGGTCTGGGCCGCCCCGTTCGGGGAAACCAGCAGTGTTTTCATAACTGCGTCACGTTGGGTAGGCTATTGGAGCTATCTGTCTGCCGTCTGGAATGGTAGTCTTCCAAAGTTACGACTTTCCTTCTAGTTTATCCTACATGAAGCTATTTGTACTTTCGTTTTCTGAGCCTACTTTAGCCTTACCACCAGATGGTGCCATGGTCTCTCCAACAGGCAGACTTCACTGGCCTTCATAATGGTTCACTCCAACAGTGAAGAGGTATTTTATGTTTTGTGTTTTAATTGTACCTTTATTTAACTAGGCAAGTCAGTTAAGTCAGTTAAGAACAAATTCTTAATTCTTATTTACAATGACGGCCTAGGTAAATCAAAAGGGGATATTTTATCTGCCAAAGTGTTGTCAAAATAAACTGCCACATAAGCTAATCTTTTTCAGTGTTTTATGGCCACGTTTGGATGCATAACATTGGGAAAAGAGGGGCCATGTTTATTATGTGCTTTCAAACAATCCATTAAAAACAGAGAATCTGCAAGACACAGCTGTAGGCCTACTCCATCCAATTCATGCAAAATTGGTGGGCTGTAATAGTCAAGTATCATGCTGCGTTGTCAGCTGTCGTTGTCCTCCAGACAGGGCGGGGTTAAATGCCAGGTTGCTCGACTTGTAGGTGGGGGAGGCCCTGCTAATGACATAGAGGGGAGTTGCCCGGTCCAGACCAGACGCACCAACACACCCTGCCAAGCAACACAATCCTGCCGAATAAACCCTCTCCTGTCCCGCATCACCGAAATACCCGCCGCGGCCTAGAAAACGTCTAAATCAGACAGCATAAGGTAAGAAATGTCATTTTTAATGTTAGACATTGTGGAGCGCCACTCCGGTGCCTTTGTTACAATGACGCATCAAATCAGTGCAGCAATGTAGAAGCCATTTAGAGATATGATTTAACTAGAACCGGACCGTTAAATTCTTTCGATCATCATTATAAACTACGTAGACATTGTGGACCGCCCCTCCGGTGCCTTTGTTACAATGACGCATCAAATCAATGCAGCAATGTAGAAGCCATTTAAAGCTCTGATTTAACCAGAACCGGACCGTTATATTCTTTCGATTATCATTATATGCTACGATATATATTCTGAAAACGAAATTTGCAGTCAGTTCTATAGTACCGGCGATGTTTCGTTGGTTGGACACTATTTGCAGCAACTTTAAGTGGGAGGGTCGAGTATCCCCCCCTCTCTTCTCTTTATGGGTCCTGTATTTCGTCAATGTTGCTTTGTTGTTCGTAAATGTGCGTAATTGGAGTAAAACAGCCATCGTTATGAATTACCAAATGTTAACATAGACACAATTGTTTAAATTGAGCTATGCCGAATCATGATATCTGAGGATGCCATATATGGACAGAGACGGGAAAACGTAGATTAAACCATACGAAAAGCAATGACATTTGCCAATAAAAGAGAACAAAAAGAAAAGCACGTCAAACTGAGGTCGGATTACATTTCCACGCACAACATATTTGATAACACCATTATTATATTAAGTATGCTATACTTCCATGCTGCCCCTATAGTGTAAAGTAAACTATAGTTTATGAAACAGTAAAACAAATTGATAACATTGTTTACATTTTATATGCACAAATTCTAGAAAGATTTTCTTCTTACATTATTTCTGGTCACTTTTCATTTTGGAATATAAAAATATTCCTCTGTTCATGTATATTGTTTGAAAGGCTGAGAAAAGGTGTGTCAATCAAATGCCACACATTGCCCATTTGTTTAGGCCTACTGGGCATATCCCATCAACAGCTGGGCATTCTCCTATCTTTAAATGGACTTCGTAGTCACCATAGTAACACTCACAACTCTAAAAACTGGCTTTGCGTCTGTGAGACAGAGCAGAGCACTCTGGCACTCAGTCAGCAGGGGAATTGTTGTGTCTAAATCTTACACACACAGCTGTGAGAGGGCCCAGACCAGGGCCAGCTGTCTGACACCACAGATTACAGCACACCTAATCCACATGTGACTCACTTTATCAAACTTGATCCACTGTTGGAACAATAACGAATCATTAGTGTGTGTGTTTATCTGTGTGTGTGTGTCGATTCTTTAATACGAGAGAGAGCAGTATGTAGTATGTGTAGCATGTTTGTGTGTGTATGTGTGTGTGGATGAGTGGACATCTGAGGGAGAGGCCTGAGGAAGAGGCCTGAGGGAGAGGCCTGAGTGGAGAAAATGAGTCACCCCTGAATCATCCACTAAGTGCTAGGGAATTTCTCTTGTAAACAGAATTTTAGATGATCAGTGTATTATGCATTGATTTGATTTCCAGACGTAACACTGATCTGATCGATGAGCAGAAATAAGGGAACAGCCAAGCAGTAAAGTTCTAAAACACTCTCTTCTCATTTGTTTAATATAATCAGTCACACGATTGGTTTATAGAAACAGCTATCAGTTCAATGCAGTGGATGAAATCCAGCATCCCTCCTTCCCAGTTTGAAGGCTTTGCAGCAGCCAACCCAGAAGACATCCCAAGCTTTTCTTCGGTTCATCTGATACTGAGGAAAGGGCTGGTTCACGGGGGAGGGGTGCACCGTGCAGGCCAGCAGCAAGTCTCTGGGGGTGAGAAGCCTGGAATGACTGACTCACTTTTACATGGTTGCGGAGAAGAGGGAGGGGTTATGACTTGCTGAGGTCCTGAGATTTTGCATGGAGTAACTCAGTCTCTTTTTCCCATGTGCCAATGAGGCTGGGACCAGCAGTCACATGACCTGTTCTATTTATTCTCCCTCCTGTGGAGTGTGGAGTCTACTAAACTACCCCCTCTGAGTCTCTGGCCAGAACACAGAGCAGATTATCATTAGAGAAGTGACTGAGTGTAGCTTGTGTTGAAACATAACATGCACATAGTAACTTCTGCTAGTATAGCCCAGCTAGCAGTGGCAAAGTTACTTCAATTGTTTAATCATATGTTGCACAATAGTAATTCAAATATTTTTCCAGAATATTGACAATCTTAAGGGGGTTAGCCATCAGTGATCATTCTTGCGTTTTAACTACCCGCTATTCAAAGTGCTCTGAACAAATTAAGGGGAATCGTTCACAAACATTGGCACATTCTAAGATCCGATGATAGTATTGGCAATGTGTTTTCGGACCTTCCCTTGGTCGTATTCTCGCGGGGCAGAAACCTCAGAGATCAATTGGTAAACTCTTTACCACCCCAAGATATCCCTGCACAATGTGTATTTACGCCCCTACTGGATGGAAACTACAAATGTAATTGCTGTGCTCAATGCAATGGCACTTATAAATGTAGATAATTCAAACACCCCCAAACAGGGAAACAGATCCCAATCAAAGGTGTTATCACGTGCTCCACTAAGGCACTTATTTATCTTATAACTTGTCCTTGTGGTAAAAATGATGTGGGTAAAACAAAGCGCGAATTAAAAGTACGAACCTCGGAGCATCGTAGCACCATTAGGTGCAAAAACTGGACTTACCCAGTTGTGGCCCACTTTTTGGAAGAAAAACACTCGATTTCGTCTCTACGTTATATTGGCTTTTGAACATGTCACCCTCCTCTATTGTTAAAACGAGAGCCTGCCTGGATCTTTAATTTAAAGACCCTTTGTCAGAAGGCTTGGTGTAGTAGTGCAATAAGAGTCAGGTGCAGGATAGCAGAGATGAGCAACACAACGTAGTTTACTCAAAATCTTACAAAGTAGAAACAAAATACCAAGCCCACCAACTGGACTGACATCAATAGGAACAATTACGCACACAAACATGGGGTAAACAGAGGGTTAAATAATGAACATGTAATTGGGGAATTGAAACCAGGTGTGTAAAAACCAAAGACAAAACTAATGGAAAATTAAAAGTGGATCGTCGACTGCCGCCCGAACAAGGAGAGGGACCGACTTCGGCGGAAGTCGTGACACCCTTGCTCCCTTCGATCTCAACATAGAATTTGATTTGAAGCCATTCTTGTGATTTTGCTATTGTAAATGTTTGCAGGCTTATGTAGCTTAATTGTATCAATGATCGTACGCTATCCATTTATGTTTTTTGTATGCTATTTTAATACAAGAGAATTAACCAATGATATCAGGCCACACCCGGCCATGATTACAGACACTTTTGACACTATATAAATTAGTCATCCCGCAGTGTTTGTCATTATACCCTGATGAAGACAGCTTGTCTGTCAAAACGTTGGACATAAATATTTTTGCATCTGAGCTCATAGAGTGTGCGGCTCTCCTTTATTTTTATATATTAAACTGAAACAGGAATTTATATGTTGTTTATGATCCAGGGTCTGTTCCCTGTTTGCTCTCCACAGTGGCAAATTTGTAAAAGGACAGAAACCCATGTGAACAAAAACAACATCAATATAAAACTTTGAGATGATCATGATGGCTAAGAGACTTACTACCATGTCTTCATGTCAGAAAAGAGAGAGTAAAAATAATGTGTGGCTGTTTGTGAAATAAGTCAAAGGTTTAAAAGAGGAGACCAAAGAAAAAGGAACCCCAGATTCTTCGGGTCAGGGTTGCATGAATTTTGAACCTCTCCCAAACAAGGTCACGAGCGGATTCTTTCCATGGTTGTGGCCAGTGGGGCTGCCAAGAAGAATGGCAAGGCCTGCTCTGATGCTGACAGTTAGTCATACAAACTGAGAAAGAGCCCGCTCAAACCGCAGTCTTTTTCTAAATAAATGAGTTGGAGTCTAGAGTCGACAGGCATGGGCCGCAGTGCAGAAAACGCTGTGTTTTTATTTAGGTGCACGGAACAGCCTGTGTAAGCTGTCTGGAAGGTTAAGTGTGGATCTAATTGATTCGGGGTGTGTTATGCTGTGTGGATGTGGGCCAACAGTAATAGTCATTTAAGTATAATTTTTTGAACTGTTGTGTTTTAGAAAATGGATGAAGTCACTGCTTATCTTGATTAGTCACTGCTTACGAAAGCTGAAAAAATATAGATGTCTGACACTTTCCTCTCAGTGGGCAACACCTTACGGGTCTGGGTGCTGTGGAAACAGGGTGTTGCAGGGCTACTGTACAGGAACCAACTGAGGCATGATTGCCTGGCAGCTAGACAACTGGCAGACATTTTGGAAATGCTTTTCTGTGGTCATTATAGAGACCTGCAAAGAGGATAGGAGGAAGGAGTTGTTAGAAATTAGTTAGCCAGTTAGAAATTAACAGGATATGCTGCTAATGTCTTCCAAATAAAAAAAAATGTCCACATGCCAAAATGACCTCAAGTACAGTAGGTGGTAATCTCACTGAGCGTAGGCCCCCACTTGAAGCTTTTAATAGCGTGCCTCTTGGTGTTTTGGTTTCTGATATGAATGAAGTGTGATATTTGTGGACCTGTCTCATTGGGCTGAGTGCCTGAGTGTGCTGTGTGTGTGCACTGTGCAGTAGTTCATGTTTGGTCTCTCCCGGGGAGTCTCCCCTCTCTTCTCTACACACACTCGTCCTGCAGTGGAGGCTGCTGAGGGGAGGATGGCTCATAATTTTGTCTGGAACGACGCAAATAGAATGGCATTGGTATCACATGGTTTCCATGTGTTTGATGTATTTGATACCAATGCACTTATTCCGCTCCAGCCATTACCACAAGCCGGTCCTCCCAGATAAAGGTGCCACCAACCTCCTATGTCGTCCTGTGGTGTTCCAGTGATGGGGCTGTCTGTTCCAAGCTGAGTCACAGCACTTCCTGTTCAGAGAGAGAATGAAACACCCAGAGCACAGGCCACCAATGAGTCACTACACCAACTGGACATTAATAACTCACTACTTGAAACTTTATATCCATGGCAACATCTCTGAGTAAAGGGAGTGGCTCCCCTTTGAAAACTATACCCACAAATACTAAGGATTGTTTTTCACTAGATCGATTTTGAAAGAGTCTTCACAGAATAACCTATTTCTCTTAGCAGTAACTGTCTTATCCTAACTATAATTGGTTAACAGTGATCTTCTATATATCATCCATACCTTCTAATCCAGTGTGTGTGATTTCTCCATGCAGGCAGCATGGTGTACCATCCTGAGTTTGAGAAGGCTGGCCAACAGGCGGGCCTGCAGGTGTGGAGGATTGAGAAGTTTGACCTGGTGGCCGTGCCAGAGAACCTGTATGGAAGCTTCTACACGGGAGACGCCTACCTCGTCCTCAACACCATCAAGCAGCGCTCCGGGAACCTGCAGTATGACCTGCACTTCTGGCTGGGTGAGGACAGAACCAGGAGCAGGATGGGTTGCATTATAAAGCCTGGTGGATATGATTGAGGTCATAGAAATATAATTACTAGAACGGGAATTTTTCTTGAAGTCAATCTCTATGATTGATGTACATCGGCAGAGTGCTGAGTCAGGCCCATTTTATTGTATTGATCATGCATACTTTTAGGTAGCCTGTTACATGAACCATAGCAGAATGTTATGGGAAATGTACTAAGTGAGTGATGCCCAAACTAGGTTAATTCATTGTACCGGTATGTATCAATTGGGTTTTGCTTAAGGAAATAGTAATCCGTGACATCTGTGAAATCTAGCAGACAAAGCAGCCGTTGGGGGTTGGGCCTCCATTGACAGACCAGCGAGCAAAACGTTGTAATTCAGTGTGTAACATTCGTGGTTTCTCTGCTCCAGGCGATTTCTGCACCCAGGATGAGAGTGGAGCAGCAGCCATCTTCACAGTCCAGATGGATGACTATCTGGGGGGTAAACCCATCCAGTACCGTGAGGTCCAGGGACATGAGTCCAAAGTATTTCTGGGTTACTTCAAGGCTGGACTGAAGTACCTGGTGAGATATTATTTTAGATAATTTTATTTTGTCATTATTGCTACAATCCTGTCCATGACACACATGATATTGCATGCATACCTCTGGCAGGGTTATTGTTATGCACTATGCAGTAGTCTATACCTGAATGGTTTTGGAGTAACCAACCTAATCAACCTTTTAATGGGAATAAAGTATAAAGTATTCCTCCATACAATTCCTAGAAATTGGAATTGTATGGAGGAAATGTGTCCTAGAAATGTGAATGACTCCATTTAAACATTTGTATTTTTTTATTTAACCTTTATTTACCTAGGCAAGTCAATTATTATTCCTTTTTACAATGACGGCCTACTGGGGAACAGTGGGATAACTGCCTTGTTCAGGGGCAGAACGAAAGATTTTTACCTTGTCAGGGATTCGATTCAGAAACCTTTCGGTTTCTGGCCCAACGCTCTAACCACTATGCTACCTGCATAATAACTGTGCCATATCATTTGTCACTGTTTTAGAAAGGAGGTGTGGCATCTGGGTTCAAACATGTGGTCACCAACGAGGTGGTTATGCAGCGGGTGCTGCAGGTCAAAGGTCGTCGTGTTGTCAGGGCAACGGAGGTGCCTGTCAGCTGGGACAGCTTCAACCAGGGAGACTGCTTCATCCTGGACCTGGGAAGCGTGAGTTACCATCAGCCTGAGGGAGACAGTGTACTTTTAAGTTTCATATAGGACATGGCGTCATCAAACATTGGTGTCACATTTAAATTATAAAACAGAAGCATGCACAGTGTAAGTTTTACGTCTTGCTTACAATAAAATATTAACATTTAATAGAGAGATTGTACAAATACTCTTAAATTCTTGCTAACTAATTCCTGGTCGATGCTGACCACATAATAACAATAATAATCATAATAAAAATAACAATACATGGGATTTTATGTGTCTTTCAAAAAAAACAAGAACACCGTACAGCAAAAGAGTATAAAACAAAACAAGAACAATCAAATCAAATGAATAAAAGCTCCTTAGCTTATTCCTGTCTTTGTGTATCTCTCCTCCCACAGGAGATCTACCAGTGGTGTGGCTCCCAGAGCAACCGCTTTGAGAAGCTGAAGGCCACTCAGGTTGCCAAAGGTATCCGTGACAACGAGCGCAGTGGGCGAGCCCGCGTGTACGTGTGTGACGAGGGGGCGGAGAGAGACAAGATGATAGAGGTGAGATCATAAACAACTAAAGAACAGTAGGGTCTTCCTACTCTCTTTATCTCTCTCTGTGTCTGTGATTGGTTGACGTCTATTATGGAGTTTAATGGTGTACAATGGATGTTTGAATGAACTCCAGCTGTGGTAAAATTATTGTTTTATTTTCTGAAGTATATCTAAAAGGGATTTTCTCTCTGCCTCTTCAGGTTCTGGGAGATAAACCAGACCTGCATGAAGGATCCTCTGATGACATCAAAGCAGATGCCTCAAACAGGAAGATGGCCAAACTGTACAAGGTTGGAGAACAGTGAACAAACCACTGAAACGAACATCCAACTGGTCTAGTTGTCACCTGTGACTAACAAGAGAAAAACACATCTCTGATCTCTCCTCTACAACTCTTCTTCTGTCTTTCCTCCTCTCCCCCAGGTGTCCAATGGCAGTGGAGACATGGCCATGTCCATGGTGGCAGCAGAGAACCCATTCTCCCAGAGTGCACTGGAGTCCAGCGACTGCTTCATCCTGGATCACGGCTCTGATGGCAAGATTTTCGTCTGGAAAGGTCTGCTGGGGTCACCCAATATCAATATCAGCTAGACTTGTTTTGTTATGGTATGGTTGCTTTCATGTCCATTTGGTAACACTTAAAGTGAAGCATTACAGACCACATTTAAAGAATGAGACATTGAACAGTATCACATGATGAACTCCCACAGAGATAATATGCTGCAACTGGAAGGGGGTTCTTCTTTCAAAAGATAATGGTCCTCTGTTATCAACCATGCTGATAGTTATTCGTAGATGTTGACTTTCAGTCTTTAGAGTTTCTAAGTGGTTTAATTAATTAAACCAATTTTCTTCCCTCTCCCGTGCACTCTCACCCAGGCAAAGAAGCCAACCTGGAGGAGCGTAAGGCAGCGATGAAAGCAGCAGATGAGTTCATCAAGAAGATGGGCTACCCCAAACACACCCAGGTGCAGATTCTGCCGGAGATGGGAGAGACGCCGCTCTTCAAGCAGTTCTTCAAGAACTGGCGTGACAAGGACCAGACAGAGGGCCTGGGCGTGGCCTACGTCTCCAACAGCATCGCCAAGATAGCAAAGGTGTCCTTCGATGCCGCCACACTCCACGACTCCCCTGCCATGGCTGCCCAGCACGGCATGGTGGACGGCGGCAACGGAGAGAAGCAGGTGAACGGACGAGAGGAGGGGCTGGAGCATGTGTAGACAGCAAGCCTTGAGTAACTATCAGGATGAGTATTGCTATGAGTAACTATCAACTTTACATAGTAGGTCTATTATACAGTAATAGCATTCTGTGAGGTACTGTGAGGCAGTCGTGTGGGTTTCAGCCCAATGCAGTCAAAACAGGAAGTGTATTAAATAGTAAAACAGATAGCAATCAAATGAGAGGGACATGATTATGCATGATGCACGCTGTATTTACATATACAGCTGTTTCAGTAGCCTACCACAACTAGGGGTCACATCATGTGTATGTTTATATACAGATCTGGCGTATTGAGGGATCAGACAAGGTGGAAGTGGACCCCTCCACACACGGACAATTCTATGGGGGAGACAGTTACATCATCCTCTACAACTATCACCATGGAGGACGCCAAGGGCACATTATCTACATGTGGTAAGAGAGACATTAAAGTAGAATTAAAATGATGGAAAATGAACAGTAGAAACTATCAGAAGAGATATTTTACATGCTAACTGGAGTCTCTCTCAGGCAGGGAAGTGAATCTTCCCAGGACGAAATTGGTGCTTCAGCCATCTTGGGTGCCCAGTTGGACGATGAGCTTGGTGGTGGGCCTGTGCAGGTAATGAGTGGGTGTTTGTGAGTGGGTTTGTGTATGGAAGAAGTGGCTTTCTTTTCCCATCGCATATTCCTTTTTTTCTATAGTTTCCTGTTGGCCTCATCTGTATTCAGCCCAGTAACCTCCTTCCTTACCAGTGTGTCCGCTCACTCCTCCGCTCATTGCTTCCTGTCATTTCCTGCCTCTGTTTTTTCCAGGTTGCTGGGGCTCCTATTACCACCCAGGTACTCCCCTGTCAGGGCTGCATGACTCAGTACATAGCCCAGGCATGGGGGGCTTAGAATCTGTGTATTTAACTGATATGGCTCAATGTGTTTACAGAGAAATCAAACGGGACATTCCAAAGCCATGTTTGAGGGAGTTCCCTTTGCCCTCACTGATTCTGTTGCATTATCTATTTAACTAGGCAAGTCAGTTAAAAACAAATTCTTATTTACAATGACGGCCTACCCCGGCCAAACCCTCCCCTAACCCTGACGACGCTGGGCCAATTGTGCGATAACGATCGAACCCAGGTCTGAAGTGACGCCTCTGCGATGCAGTGCCTTAGACCGCTGCGCCACTCACGATCACTCTGACACATAGCTACTGTTCCCAGACCAGCCTGTTATCTGACCTGCAGTGGGGAGAAAGAGCTCTCTTGCTTGTCCTTAAGAACTTAGTTCTACTCAAGCAAGGACCATTGCATAGGTTATCTAGAGGCCCCAGTGATTCCAGGTTGTCTTGTATACTGCAGTTCTTTATGATTTAACTAGATCATGCCTTGGCTCTGTATAAGTTTTGATGCTCCGGGAATGTCTGTGACCATCTCTTGCTGTGTATCTGTCTGTGTGTGTCTGTCAATGCCTGTCAGTGTCTCACCCTCCTGTCTATATACAGTGTGAAAATGTTTGCTGTGCACTGCGTGGTTATGTTATTGATGTGTTTTAATGCATGACTAACAGTGATCCTAAGTTTGTGTAGAAGCCCACCAGGGTGGAAACTTCCATCACAAACCTGTTTATGTTCCAAGCAACTGTCCATGAAGTCGAAACGCTGATGACACAGGTCATCGCCCATACATTTGTAACAGTATAATTCATAGTCATGCAAAATAAACAGCATTTAGACTAACTTAATGCATGAAAATAAGTCAGCAGAATAAACATGGAACCTTGCCTCACAAGTTCAGTACAGAGGCTCCTTATTTCACTCAATATGCACCTAATATCTCTCTAACCCTCCATCCAGCAGTATCCAATTTTGGGAGAAAAAATCTGAAACTAGGCTTTGTGCAGGCCAACGCAAGTCCCAAAAATTCAGGAATAGTGTTGAGAGGAGAATAAACACACTCATGAGTGACTGAACTGTGAGATAGCCACACAGTCCATCGGCCTGGGAGGGGGAGAGAAGGCCACCATTGTGCTAGGGGATGACGAGGCAAGCTGGCTGCATCCAGCAAACAGGACGCCCTGCTGTCAGACAGCTAGACATACAGACAGGCGCACAGCCTGCTGGGAGATTAGGGTAGGGTGCGCAATGGAACACTGAACTCTTCGAGTTTTCCTACCTTGTTGTTGTTCAGAGCTCACTGCTGCCACCCTGTGGGATATTATTGTAGATATATGCAAGGCTGTGTCACAAATATGTCCATAGAGTTCCAAATAGATGTAATTCAATACAATTATTTTCTTCCAAAGATCCACTGCTTTTTGATTTTCTCTGCATTTGGTCTCAGAATTTCTTATTGCACAGAATATCATTTTTGTGAAATTAAACAGCATGAATCACCATGATTAACAATGTATCCAACTACAGTACATCACAACAGGATAGATGTTTGTTAACTAGTTTGCTCTGTGGTCCAGGTGAGGGTAGTCCAGGGCAAGGAGCCAGCTCACCTCATGAGCCTGTTCAGGGGGCAGCCCATGGTGGTGTACAAGGGAGGTACGTCCAGAGATGGGGATCAGTCTGCTCCTGCTGAAACACGACTCTTCCAGGTGCGCTCCAACTCTGCAGGGTGCACAAGAGCTGTGGAGGTGAGTAACATGGGGATAGTGCCCTGTTTTTCTGAAATTAGCTACTCAACTGCACTATATTTAAATACATGACACTCATGGTCATTTTCCACCCACCATGTTTCATCCATCCTCCTCTAGGTTGATGCTGTGTCCTCTAACCTGAACTCCAACGATGCCTTCCTCCTGGTGACCCCAGCTGCCTCGTTCATGTGGGTGGGCCAGGGGGCCAGTGACACTGAGAAAAATGGCACCCAGCAGCTCTGTGACATTCTGGGGTTGTCCTCCTCAGAACTGTCTGAGGGTGGAGAGACTGGTATGTACTGTACATTGTGGCAATGGACATAGGCTTTTCTTTGTTCTGTGGCTGGCTGTAGGATGTCCTAACCAACTGCCTGCTGTGTGTCTCTGTGCAGATGACTACTGGGAGGCTCTGGGAGGGAAGGCAGCGTACCGCACCTCCTCCAGACTGAGAAGCAAGGACAAGATGGACGCCCATCCACCCAGGCTCTTTGCCTGCTCCAACAAGACCGGAAACTTCATTGTGAGTCCCATATTATTACTTTCAGACATTTGTGGTTAACCTAGTCTTTCTAATGTTCCTGGTTTCCTCCACCCAGATTGAGGAGGTACCTGGGGAGATGACCCAAGAGGATCTGGCTACCGATGATGTCATGATCATGGACACATGGGATCAGGTAGATACATTAGCATGTGGTATTCTAAGATGTGAATATGATTAAGTGTGGAGATGTATTAACAGTAACACAGTGGATAACATATTCATTTTAATGTCACTTTAATAATTTTCTCATACTGTTTTACCCACCACTGTATTCTAGTCAAGGTTAATCCTATAGAAGTACAGCTCTACACACCTTTTCTATTCATATAGAGTCCATCATTTCTATACATATCATCATCATCATATACATACATGTGTATACAGTGCATTCGGAAAGTATTCAGACCCTTTCCCTTTTTCCACCATTTGTTACGTTACAGCCTTATTCTAAAATGGATTAAATATGTATTATATTTCTCATCAATCTACACACAATACCCCATAATGACAAAGCGAAAACAGGTTTTTAGAATATTTTGCAAATATATAAAAAATATATATAGAAATACCTTATTTAAATAAGTATTCAGACCCTTTGCTATGATACTCTAAATTGAGCTTAGGTGCATCCTGTTTCCATTGATCATCCTTGAGATGTTTCTACAACTTCATTGGAGTCCACCTGTGGTAAATTCAATTGATTGGACATGATTTGGTAAGTCACACACCTGTCTATATAAGGTCCCACAGTTGACAGTGCATGCCAGAGCAAATACCAAGCCATGAGGTCGAAGGAATTGTCTGTTAAGCTCTGAGACAGGATTGTGTCGAGGCACAGATCTGGGGAAGGGTACCAAAAAATGTCTGCAGCATTGACTGTCCCCAAGAACACAGTGACCATCATTCTTAAATGGAAGAAGTTTGGCACCACCAAGACTCTTCCTAGAGCTGGTCGCCTGGCGAAACTGAGCAATCGGGGTGAAAGGCCTTGGTCAGAGGTGATCAAGAACCCGATGGTCACTCTAACAGAGCTCCAGAGTTCCTCTGTGGAGAAGAGAGAACCTTCCAGAAGAACAACCATCTCTGCAGCACTCCACCAATCACGCCTTTATGGTAGAGTGGCCAGACGGAAGCCACTCCTCAGTAAAAGGCACATGACAGCCCTCTTGGAGTTTGCCAAATGGCACCTGAAGGACTCAGACCATGAGAAACAAGATTCTCTGGTCTGATGAAACCAAGATTTAACTATTTGGCCTGAATGCCAAGTGTCACGTCTGGAGGAAACCTGGCACCATCCCTACGATGAAGCATTGTGGTGGTTTTTCAGCGGCAGGGACTGGGAGACTAGTCAGGAGCGAGGGGAAAGATGAACGGAGCAAAGTACAGAGAGATCCTTGATGAAAACATGCTCCAGAGCGCGCTCAGGACCTCAGACTGGGGCGAAGGTTCAACTTCCAACAGGACAACGACCCTAAGCACACAACCAAGACAACACAGGGGTGGCTTCGGCACAAGTCTCTGAATGTCCTTGGGTGGTCCAGCCAGAACCCAGACTTGAACCCAATCAAACATCTCTGGAGAGACCTGAAAATAGCTGTGCAGCGACACTACCCATCCAACCTGACAGAGCTTGAGAGGATCTGCAGAGAATAATGGGAGAAACTCCCCAAATACAGGTGTGCCAAGCTTGTAGTATCAAACCCAAGAAGACAAGGCTGTAATCACTGCCAAAAGGTGCTTCAACAAAGTACTGCGTAAAGGGTCTGAATACTTAACTTGTTTATGTGTTGTCATTATGGGGTATTCTGTGTAGATTGATGAGGAAAACATTTAATCCATTTTAGAATAAGGCTGTTACGTAATCAAATGTGAAAAAAGTCAAGGTGTCCAAATTCTTTCCTAATATACTGTGTGTGTGTATATATAAATAAAAGTTGAGACACACCTACTCATTCCTGGGTTTTTCTCTTTGCTATGTTCTACATAGTAGAAACAAAACTAAAAACTATGAAATAACACATATGGAATCATATGGTTACCCAAAAATTTTTCAACAAATCTAAATATATTTTATATTTGAGTTTCTTTAAAGTAGCCTCCCTTTGCCTCGATGACAGCTTTGCACACTCTTGGCATTCTCTCATCCAGCTTCATGAGGTATTCACTTGGAATGCATTTAAATGAATAGGTGTTAATTTATGGAAATTTCTTTCCTTCTTAATGAGTTTGAGCCAATCAGTTGTGTTGTGACAGGGTAGGAGTGGCATACAGAAGATAGCTCTATTTGGTAAAGACCAAGTCCATATTATGGCAAGAACAGCTTAAATATGCAAAGAGAAACGACAGTGCATCATTACTTTAAGACATGAACGTCAGTCACTACGGAACATTTCAAGAACTTTGAAAGTTTATTCAAGTGCAGTTGCAAAAACCATCAAGCGCTATGATGAAACTGGCTCTCATGAGGACCGCCACAGGAAAGGAAGACCCAGAGTTACCTCTGCTGCAGAGGATAAGTTCATTAGAGTTACCAGCCTCTGGCAGCCCAAATAAATGCTTTGCAGAGTTCAAGTAACAAACACATCGCAACATTAACTGTTCAGAGGAGACTGCGTGAATCAGGCCTTCGTGATCGAATTGCTGCAAAGAAACCACTACTAAAGGACACCAATAATAATAAGATAATTGCTTGGGCCAAGAAACACAAACAATGGGCATTAGAACTGTGGAAATCTGTCCTTTGGTCTGATGAGTCAAAATTTGAGATTTTTGGTTCCAACCGCCGTGTCTTTGTGAGACGCAGAGTAGGTGAACGGATGATCTCCGCATGTGTGGTTCCCACCGTGAAGCGGAGGTGTGATGGTTTGGGATGAGTTGGCCCGCAGAGTGAAGGATAAGCAGACAACAAGTGCTCAGCATATGTGGGAACTCATCCAAGACTGTTGGAAAAGCATTCCACGTGAAGTTGGTTGAGAGAATGCCAAGAGTGTGCAAAGCTGTCATCAAGGGCAAGGGTGGCTACTTTGAAGAATCTAAAATATATTTTGATTTGTTTAACACTTTTTTGGTTACTACACGATTCCATATGTGTTATTTCATAGTTTTGATGTCTTCACTATTATTCTGCAATGTAGAACATTTAAAAAATATAGAAAAACCCTTGAATGAGTAGGTGTGTCAACTTTTGACTGGTACTGAATATATTTATAATTCTTAATTCCCTTTCCCTTTTTTAAATGTCTTTGGATTTGAATGTATTGTGTTAGACAAGGGGGTTTGATCAAGACGTTTACACAGGTCAGACACAAGTGTGATACCTCAGTTTCAAGGGTGTTTATTTAAAACAAAATATTGTCTACGTGTTCCAACACACTGTAAGGGGGTCGGCTTTATACTGACTCTGAAAAACACAAAAATAAATATGCCCAGGGTCCCTGCTCATCTGCGTGAACGTGCCTTAGGCATTCTGCAAGGAGGCATGAGGACTGCAGATGTTGCCAGGGCAATAAATTGCGATGTCCGTACTGTGAGACGCCTAAGACAGCGCTACAGGTAGACAGGATGGACAGTTGATCATCCTTGCAGTGACAGACCATGTGTAACAACACCTGCACAGGATCGGTACATCCGAACATCACACCTGCGGGACAGATACAGGATGGCAACAGCAACTGCCCGAGTTACACCAGGAACGCACAATCCCTCCATCAGTGCTCAGACTGTCCGCAATAGGCTGAGAGAGGCTGGACTGAGGGCTTGTAGGCCTGTTGTAAGGTAGGTCCTCACCAGACATCACTGGCAACAACGTCACCTATGGGCACAAACCCACCGTCGCTGAACCAGACAGGACTGGCAAAAAGTGCTCTTCACTGACGAGTCGCAGATTTGTTTCACCAGGGGTGATGGTCGGATTTGCGTTAATCGTCAAAGGAATGAGAGTTACACCCGAGGCCTGTACTCTGGAGCAGAATCGATTCGGAGGTGGAGGGTCCGTCATGGTCTGGGGCGGTGTGTCACAGAATCATCGGACTGAGCTTGTCATTGCAGGCAATCAACGCTGTGCGTTACAGGGATGACATCCTCCTTCCTCATGTGGTACCCTTCCTGCTGGCTCATCCTGACATGACCCTCCAGCATGACAATGCCACCAGCCATACTGCTCGTTCTGTGCATGATTTCCTGCAAGACAGGAATGTCAGTGTTCTGCCATGGCCAGTGAAGAGCCCGGATCTCAATCCCATTGAGCACGTCTGGGACCTGTTGGATCGGAGAGTGAGGGCTAGGGCCATTCCCCCCAGAAATGTCCGGGAACCTGCAGGTGCCTTGGTGGAAGAGTGGAGTAACATCTCACAGCAAGAACTGGCAAATCTGGTGCAGTCCATGAGGAGGAGATGCACTGCAGTACTCAATGCAGCTGGTGGCCACACCAGATACTGACTGTTACTTTTGATCTTGTTCGGGATGCCCACCCGGCTGAAGAGGTGGAACAGCTCCCGGGCGATTCCCTTTGAGACTGCCGCTCGTAGAAGGGGAATGGCCTCGGGAATGGCCTCGGGTAGCATAATCTACAATAACCAGGATGTACCGGCAACTCAGGTACGGCACCTACCACCTTCTGGCAGCCCCTTTGTGGCGTCACGATGGTGGCCTGCCCAGTCGAATACCTGTTGGTGTCACCGTGGACACAGGAGACGGACATCTCCTCACCACGGTCATACGGATGGGCCAGCAGGCACGCTTGTATGAGCGTTACCACCCTCCAGGAATCCAACACAGTGTGGGTGTCATGACTGTTGACTTTCACCATGGGTGCTAGTGGTTTGCTGTGGGCCCAACAGGAGGTGACATACAGTTGAAGTTTTTCAACCACTACACAAATTTCTTGTTAACAAACTATAGTTTTGGCAAGACAGTTAGAACATCTACTTTGTGCATGACACAAGTAATTTTTCCAACAATTGTTTACAGACAGATTATTTCACTTATAATTCACTGTGTCACAATTCCAGAAGGTCAGACGTTTACATACACTAAGTTGACTGTGTCTTTAAACAGCTTGGAAAATTTCAGACAATTATGTCATGGCTTTAGAAGCTTCTGATAGGCTAATTGACATAATTTGAGTCAATTGGAGGTGTACCTGTGGATGTATTTCAAGGCCTACCTTCAAACTCAGTGCCTCTTTGCTTGACATCATGGGAAAAATCTAAAGAAATCAGCCAAGACCTCAGAAAAAAAATTGTAGACCTCCATAAATCTGGTTCATCCTTGGGAACAATTTCCAAACGCCTGAAGGTACCACGTTCATCTGTACAAACAATAGTACGCAAGTATAAACACTATGATGCGTTCTGTCTCCTAGAGATGAACGTACTTTGGTGCAAAAAGTGCAGATCAATCCCAGAACAAGAGCAAAGGACCTTGTGAAGATGCTGGAGGAAACGGGTACAAAAGTATCTATATCCACAGTAAAACGAGTCCTATATCGACATAACCTGAAAGGCTGCTCAGCCTGCATCCCAACTGGGATGCAATTTGGTCTGCGTTTCTCCTTGCAGCTTCCTGACTTCCTCAAGCAGGCAGACATTCTGTAGACGCTGTTCTTCCAGCGTTCGTTCCTGACTGTACTGTTGCGCTTGTTGGGCCCGAACTAACTGAGCTATCAACTCGTCCCTGCTGATAATGTGTAGACGTCAACCCTGGTCTGACCACGTTGTCAGACTTGCCCGCATTCTCCACCACTTGTGGCAGACCAAGGGGTTTGATCAAGACTTTTACACAGATCAGACACGGACATAAATGTGATAAACACCCTTGAAACTGATGCATTTAAAACAATAAAGGAAAAGAAAAGAAGCTGGTCTCCTCCAGGAGACCTCTTCCGGGTTACCGCCTTCTGGGCTCTGGAATGCTTTCTCCTCTGGTGTAGAACACTGAGCCCCTCGGTTCTAGAAGACCGTGAGCACGTCTATCCGGTAGCAACCTCTCACTACCTCCAACCCTCCCGTATGCTGCCCTCCTGGTAGCTTTATGGGCCCCGTATGGCTGGTGAGCAATCAGCCCCTTGGTTACTCACCAGCCTCAATCAGCCCCAATTAGTCTTGGCTGGAGGACCCGTCGAGGTCTGGCACATCCAGCAGAGGGAGCCACCGCTGCGTGATGTAGACTGTCACCAGGCCTCGACGAGTCTCCCCATGGTGGCTTGTCCGCGGTATGCCACAGTATTGTTTTGTATTGTTATGTATTACTGTTGGAGCTAGAAGCATTTCGCTATACCCGTGATAACATCTGCAAAATGTATGTACACGACCAATGAAATTAGATTTGCTGTACGTAGTCTAATGTAGGTTGAATATCCTCTTCTAGGTGTTTGTCTGGATCGGGAATGAAGCCCATGAAGAGGAGAAGACTGAGGCGATGGCCTCCGGTAAGTGAATATGGAAAACTGCTGCTGAATTTAATTATTCATTCATTATCATCTAGACTGTTTTCCATAGAGAATGTACATGCCATGCTGCCTTTTGACTGCATTACTCATGTCATGAGAAGTTTACCACTGGGAAAACTGCCCTCTATAGAACCCTAATTGAATCCCCTCCTCCCCTAGCTGTGCGTTACATTGAGTCAGACCCTGCCAACCGTGACCGCAGGACACCCATCGTGAAGATAAAGCAAGGGTTCGAGCCGCCCACGTTCACCGGCTGGTTCCTGGGCTGGGACCATGAGTACTGGACCAGCGACCCCCTGGAGCGTGCCATGGCTGAGCTGGAGCTCTGAACCCTCACCTTTAACTCCTAACCCTGCTGCCTGGCTCGACCACACAGCTCCAGTCATGAGACGTTCAATGGTTGAACCCTTTATGCCCTGCCAACCTCCTTACTTCTGACTGCCAGTGGGAGAAGGATTCTTTTTGTAAAAATATAAAAATATATATCGAGAGAGTAGAACAGGCTTTCATACACCTGCTGAGCTGACACAGAGCACTGGTGCACTATTTTAATCTCTCCTGATAATACTTTATTAGCCTTTATACATATGCAAATAAGCATGTAAGTGACCAATAATAAGGGCTTTAATGGAACCGCAGGCTTAGATAAGGGAATCTGCATGGATATTTAAATATATTTTATGTGTGTGATATTTTATAAATTTATTTCAACGATGCCAACAACAGTAGACTGTTTCTCGCTATTCAGTATCTCACAATTTCAACATCAAGAACCTAGCATATTACACTGAACAAAAATATAAACGCAACATGTAAAGTGTTGGTCCCATGTTTCATGAGCTGAAATAAAAGATCCCAGAAATGTTCCATTCGCACAAAAAGCTGAGAAGTATTTCTGTCTGTAATCAAGCCCTTTGTGGGGAAAAAACTAATTCTGATTGGCTGGACCTGGCTACCAAGTGGGTGGGCCTATGTCCTCCCAGGCCCACCCATGGCTGCAGCCCTGCCCAGAAATCCATAGATTAGGGCCTAAAGAATTTATTTCAATTGACTTTCCTTATATGAACTGTATCTCAGTAAAATCTTTGAAATTGTTGCATATTGCGTTTATATATTTGTTCTGTATACAATTCTCTGAACCAACAGAGGCAGGGAGGCTTGGTGTGTAGTAATGCAGGAAAACACACTGCCAGACATAACCCCACCCAAGTAATAAAACCATTATAGCCTTAATCTATAATACTTCATGTTCAGTATGAAGTGACTTGTCAATGCAGCGGTTCTCTACCATAATGGAAAGGAATGCAGGGGAGAGGGACTGAACCAGGCCAGCTTTGTTTTTATTTGGTGTGTCACAAGAAGGGGCACCCTTCATTTTTTATATTTAACTTTTAACTAGGCAAGTCAGTTAAGAACAAATTATTATTTACGATGACGGCCTACCCACAGCTGTCAATGGTTTTCCCCAGGCCTTAGTGCTTCTATTCTAGGTGTCTCACTCCTCTCCTCACTGTGGTCAGTGCATGTTGGCCGGTCTCTGTCCGCAGCCTTACAATGTGGTTCTTCATCGGGAATCCAAAGCTTTGCTGCTATAACTCTCATTAGCCACCACGTCACACCTGTCAATTGTTTTCCCCAGGCCTTACTATTGTTTCAATAAAAAAACCTATGTCACCGACACTAGATGTGTTGAGGGTTGTCTTCATCGTATACCATTTCAAGCGTGTATATACTTTTTATTTAAAGGTTGAATCATAGTGGAAAGAACACGCTACTGCTTTGAAGGTAACACTAACATACAAGTTCATGTTTTGAAGTACAGGTTAATGTGTGGATATGAAAATTTCAAAGGTTTGGAAGATTCACAATATATATCTGATATCTTGTTTTTCTCTATAAACAAATTAAAAAAGGCCAAGACAATTCTTAACTGAATTTTCTTCATTAAAATAAAAATATATACAAGGCCTCAAGGCCTATTTGTGCAAAACAAATGAACACCACACCCACACGTCTATTCTATTGTTTAGGAATGTTTGACCACTAGCTGTTTGAATATGTAATTTATATAATCATTTTGATTGAAAATGTATTAATTTAGTTTATTTGGAATAATTAAAACAGCCTGTGGTTATTTGCTATTGGATTGGCAGAATGACACAACTACTAAACACATTAGCCTACAGCTGGCCTGAACATTACTTTTTTGAATGCACTTTAATTATCCAACGTCATACTTACCGATGGCGAGGTGAAGCCTGTCTGTGCCCAAAGCACTGCAGGTCGGTCCAGTTGTTCAAGCGCAATGCTTTTATCATGTTGCTCCTGCTGTCAGTTGTCATGCACACGGGGCGGCAAGGTTGCAAGTTCAATTCCCCGAGCTGACAAGGTACATATCTGTCGTTCAGCCCCTGAACAGGCAGTTAACCCACAGTTCCTAGGCCGTCATTGAAAATAAGAATTTGTTCTTAACTGACTTGCCTAGTAAAATAAAAACACCTGTCGGTCATCGCTCATCTTCCACGATGCCAGAGTCTTTGAGGCCCTGGGCTATTACTTCACCCGTATGATCATCGGGGAAGTAAGACGTCTGGAGGCAGACATTTTGCAATTTCCAGTCTTCATTGATGTAGTGGACTGTCAAACTTAGGTACGGCTCTGACGTTCTGTTCGACCATAGATCGGCTGTGGTGGAAAAATAAGAAACACTAGCCAGCTTCTCTGCGACTCTTTCGTCGATAGCAGTGTATAATCACGGCAGGGCTTCTTCTGTGAAATACTTACAGCTTGGCAGCTGATATTTGTGGTCAACTGTACCTAGCAGCTTTTTAATGCCCGGCTTTTCTACTGTAAAGATTGGAACCATATCTTTCGCCATGTAATAGGTCAATGCATCCGTTATCTCCTTCCATCTCAAACTTTTCTTGTCATAAGGGACTACGTTTGAAAAGGATGCGGCTATGGTAGTTTGTTTTGGGAATCAGGCGACTGGAATCATCATTGCGTAGTCTCACGCAATCCTCCCATTCCACCGTGTTTCAGTTGCAGGTGATGGAAGGGGTTGGTTGTACTGCTGCTTTTCATAGCAATTGTCTTTCGACACATGTTGCACAGGACATTCGTTTGCTTAACACCAGACCTCTTAAACCCGAACCCCTTCCATATTACAGAAAAAACTATTGCTGCCCTTTTTGGGGATGATTTCATCCTCACGAGAGGCTGAGCTGGCTTCCTCACTTTCCAATTTGGTGGAACTCTTACCGCCGCTACACTTCACAATTTGTGAAAGGCTGTTTAGGGTTGTGATTGGTGGATAACCTCTGTGCGCGTGTTGTCACGCAATTGGGACATGATTCGACATTGGGCTGACAGAGGAGAGTGAGATGCTGCATTTGTAAAACGTTCCAACATTATAACAGAACCTCGATTCTTGCGATACAGGCATTTTCCATATCGCACTAAAACATAAACTCAAATATATCAGCCAGCCCTAATTTTATAAAAAAATCATTTCAATATGATGAAAATAGGCTACAACAGAGCGGTTTAGTAACATACATAATAATGGAACTATGTCCTTTACACAAAAAACAGAGTAAACATAAAACACATACCAGGTTTTATATAGTAATTTAGTAATTTATACTGTATAGGTTCTGTAACAGCATCTGATCACAGTGCTTTTCTGATTCAAATACATCTTTGATCTGGATGGAACCTATCACTAGACTCTTTGTGCCAATACAAGCACTGATCACGACTCTCCGAAGATTATATTTATTAAATATAGCAATAAATGAGTATGCTATCAGAAAGTGGAGGACCAATTTCCAAATCCCATACAAATTACATTTAGCTTCTTTCACACTCAAGAGTGTGGTTATAAAATACTGCTATTTTAAAACATTATAATGCATTTTGAATTTCCATCCAGATATGCATAGAAACAACATTAAATTAGTACACTGACCCCATAGCAATGACCTAAGGCTTGAGCGGTTTAAATGGCCATAGTAAAGAGGTTGCTTCCCATAGAGCAAGACAAACAGGGTCCCTAGTACATCCTGGTCTCAGCCTCATAGCAGTGCAGAAAACACCACACCTCAGTAGAGCTGGCGACTCAGTTTCCGTTGGTTTTGTTCAAACCCTGTTTCTCTGTTCCCTTCAATTGCGTTAACACACACATGAAATGTTTACACTAAGTTATTTGACGCATAAGCTTAGCCAAGCTCTCTAACTATCCTCCTCTGCACCAGCTGGCATTGACCTAAGAACATTTGGCACAAGGGAAACAGTTCACTCAATCACAGCCACTACATTTCTACAGCAGATTCGCAAAGCAACACACTATGATATATGTGTGAACGTTTGTTTCTTGAGTGTGTGTGTAACAGCAATTACAAAGCACCCATCAGGCTATCCTCAGTCTCTCTTCATGAAGGCCTGCATCATGTCCATTGGCAGGGGGAAGATGATGGTGGAGTTCTTCTCGGCAGCAATGGTGTTGAGTGTCTGCAGGTAGCGCAGCTGTAGGCCAGACGGAGACTCCGCGATTACCAGGGAGGCCTCCTTCAGAGCCCGTGATGCGTTCACCTCCCCCTCCGCTGCGATCACCTACACACACAGGGCCCAGGGGACAGCAGGAAGGGAGGAGGGGGACAGATACAGAGAGAGAAAGGGAGAGATGGGGGAAAGAGGGACCATTAGTTAATGAAGAGAGATGGAGAGAAAGAGACAGAGAGAGAGTAAGAATTCCACAGTATGCACAGAACAAGTGAATGTGAGTATATAGAGAGAAACCAGAGAGAGTGGATGATTAAATAAATAAAATAAATCCCAGAGAGACCTCATCTTTAACCAGCAGATTCAACATGTGAAGATTGTATCCAATTAGTGTAATGGCCGATGGGAGGAGACTCGGTTAGAGGTGCCCCAGCTTGTGACCTGCTATGCTCTCACTATCTATTCTAGCTTAATGGAAGGGTTTTTACAGCAAGACCACTGGTTGCTAAGGAACAAGGCAGATGGCATCTTGACCCTACACAAAAACATTTTCATTTGGATTATATATTCTAAGAGTAAATCAAGCCAAGAAATAACAAAACTGAGAAGACAACTAGAATTTTCAAAAATAGACTTAATGCCTGTATGTCCCAGCGTGTGTGTTACCCTGGTCTGTATGTGTCAGTGCTGTACCTTAGCCCTGGCCTCGCGGCTGGCCTCGGCCTCTGCTGCCATGGCCCTCTGGAGCTGCTGGGGCAGTTTGACGTCCTTTATCTCCACCCGCTCCACCTTGATACCCCAGTCATCTGTAGCATCATCCAGGGTGGACTGGGGACAACACGGGTGGTAAAACATTCAGTTCCACATCCAATAGGTAACCTCAGGTCATAATAGGCCCAGAACACCCCTTCCTTACACAGCATCTCTTTGAAGACTAGATGACATATCAATCTGATATACAGGTACCCTAGCGGTTAGAGCATTGGGTCAGTAACCGAAAGGTCGCTAGTTCGGATACCCAAGCCAACAATGTGAAAAATCTGTCGATGTGCCCTTGAGCAAGGCACTTAACCCTAATTTTAACCAGGGGCGCAGTACTTCTACAGCTGACCCTGTAAAACGAACACATTTCACTGCACCTATCTGGTATCTGTGACAACAATAAATCTTTATATTAAACTGAAAGAGATCCAAATGTTACTGCAGCAGTACGTCTGGAGGATGAAACGTCTTGAGGGACCAGGTTAAAAACAATAAGAAAGGCCATAACTGGAAGATCAATGAATGAGTTTTCTCCAATCCTAACCTTACCCATTACAGTGTACATTTTAAAAACAGAGCCATTCAGTAAATTCTCGCAATATCTTCTCCTGTATTATGGCAATTATGGCTTGCTGTTCAACACTAAATGAAGAACTATAATCTACACAGTCCTCTAGTACCTGCATGATGTGGAATTGTGCATGTCAGGATATGGTCAGTACAGAGTCATTAGTGGTCGATGTGGTTCAGTACCTGCATGCTGTGGGCGATCTCATTACGATCAGATAGGATCTCAGCCAGGTTCTTGGTTCCCAGGACGTTTCTCAGGGTGGTTTGTGCCAGGAGGCGGGTGGCAGCGTCAGCGTTGGTGATGTTGGCCACAGCCAGGGTGGCATTCTGAACACGGTAGTATACCACACCATCGACACTGACCGTCACTGAGTCCTTAGTCAGAACCTGATGAGGGGGGGAACAATTACTTACACAGACAACACTGTGTATTACATGATAGGCTAATCATGGTAATGAGGGGGGGGGCTCACCTCTTGTGGGGGGATGTCGAAGGTGATGGTGCGCATGTCCACATTGATGAAGCTATCTGTGCAGGGCAGGATGAAGAACAGGCCTGTGGGGTGTGACACACACACATTTAACAGTGAAGCTTAAAAGCTACTCAATATCACAAAAGCTGAGAAAATGTCATTGTCAGTAAGGGCATAAATCATTTAACATACAGTACAGTAGAACTGAGTAATGTCTGGCATAAGACTAAATTCAAGCCTGAGTTCCGTTAGTCACACAATTGCTGTCGGTCATGACTCTATACATTTCCTACATTCATAAACACCTATTTGTTTGCACACACTCAGGTTCAGCATGGAACAATATAGTACAGTACAAACACAGAGTGCTGGGCATAATTTTTTTATTTTTTTATTTCACCTTTATTTAACCAGGTAGGCAAGTTGAGAACAAGTTCTCATTTACAACTGCGACCTGGCCAAGATAAAGCAAAGCAGTTTGACACATACAACAACACAGAGTTACACATGGAGTAAATGATGGTGTGTAAGAAAGTCTAAACTTCTTTGGGAGCAGCTCCCCGAGGTGACGGTTTTGGAGAGCCTGGCGTGCCCAAAGTAAAATGCCTCCCATTCAGGCCCAGAAACTAGGATATGCACATATTTAGTACCATTGGATAGGGAACACTCTGAAGTTTCTGAAAGTGTTAACATTTTGTCTGTGAGTATAACAGAACAGATATGGCAGGCGAACATCCGAGGAATTTCTGTCCTGAAAAAAGTGATTTTGACACATTGTCTCATTTGGAACCCCTCCCTTATGAAAATGCAGTACCTATTGCTTCCTCTGGATGTCAACAGTCTCGAGAAAGTGTTTTGATTCTGTTTAGATGCTTTATATGACAGAAGAAGAAGAATTAGGAAGTGGTCACACAGAATGTCAATAGAGGAAAAGGCGCGTTCCCGGCTGGCGCGCTCTGTGTTTTTTTCTTTTCTTATCGCCCAGTTTATATTCCGGTTGAAATATTATACTATTTATACATAAAAGTGTTCCTAAGGATACATTATCAATTATGTTTGGTTGTTCTTGGACAAGTTTATAGGTATAAGTTGAACGAGTTCTCTTCACGTTTCAATGGACGAGTCGACGCTGTATTTTCTCATTATAACGCACCAACCAAACGGAGATTTATGGATATAATACATTACTTTTTCTAACAAAAGAACCATGGATTGTCTTCGTTGGACACTTGGGAAGCCATCAGCAGAAGTTCTTCAAAAGGTAATTGATTTTTTTTCGCTGTGAAATGTGTTATGTGTGAACCGTGATGGCTTATGAATTTATGGTAATGGGAAAAATGTGAGGTGCTATCCTCAAACAATCAAATGTGGTGCTTTCGCCGTAAAGCCTTTTTGAAATCTGACAACGCTGTGCAACACTTGTATATTGATGCATGTTTAATAATTCAACTTTTGGATTTTGAATTTGGCGCCTTGCATTTCACCGGGAGCGCCCCACCGCTCCCTAAGAAGTTAACAGAGGCATATAAAACTTGTGCAACCTTCACTTGTGTATACATTTCCTTCTCCTTCTATAATAATTCTTCCTAGCTGGGACTTTAGCCCAGTGCCAGCTGGCCCTGGTAATACTGCAATGCAGGAGTATGCTCTAAATTTGCTATGAAAAGCATAATGGGATATGATGGAAAATTCCATGGATTCCCACCCTAAAAATGGCAACAACTTGGTTAAGGCTAATGCAGAGCAAGACCAATGCATAAAGCATCAGGGAAAGATCTAGCATAAAAAGTAATGACTACTGACTAGCCTATAGTCTGACCTATAACAGTTGATCCTGTTAAAAGATCTTATCCGGCAGTTGGACAAGACTTGCTGCAGAGGGCGAGGGAGAGAGCGTGGAGATGAGCAGAGTTAACTTGGGGAAACCAAATACTAAACTAAACTTTGGTGTTTATGCCTGGGCTCTTAGGGCAGATGAGGAACGTGAAGGTCCCTCCGTGATAGATGGAGAGGGTCTATTATTACCCCAGGCTGCTATCATGTGGCTGTTCCGGAATCCCGTGAGATCATGTTTCATCCATGGAGAGCATAACAGAAGGCTTCCCACAAACATAAAACAGACTTGGAGAGTTTGAGGTCCATAGCGTGGCTATGGTAGATTAGATAAGACTACTGTGGCCACTTTACAGTTACATTAGTACCACCCCTGCACAAGTAATGCCATGGCACCTGAAATCACTGAAGGTTGGAGATTTGTGTGGTAATAGCGTATCTTCCACATTGTTAAAAGGATAGTGCGAGATTTTGGCAGTTAAGCCCTTTTCAACTTACCCAGAGTCAGAAAAGTGAAGAATATTTGGTTCATTTGGCTCCCTGACTTGCATACTGTTACTATTGCTTTTTTTAGCTATAGACAACAATTATCTGCAAATAAGTTATAAAAACATTCTCTAAAGATGTCAATTGCTCACAGAAGGAACCATTTAGTGAGGAGAGAGAGACTCATTCTGGTCCCCGCAAATGTTTTCAGTGTTCAATCTCTTTACTTAAATGTGTAGGCCCTCTAATAATTTGTTCAGGTAATAATTAAAATAGGCTTCGGTCAGCATTCTTGCCAACAAACTTGACCCAGTTTTGACGGTGCAACTACTTATTTGAAGTCTGATATGCCAGTTGTTTCTTTGAAAATAAAATGAAGCCAGCATTTTTGTAGGCATTTTCATGTATGCTATGTCCTGGACAGAGTTGATAGAAAGTCATACAAAATGAGAAAACACCTGTCGACACCCCTTCAAATTAATGGATTTGGCTATTTCAGCCACACCCGTTGGTGACAGGTGTATAAAATTGAGCACACTGCCATGCAATCTCCATTGGCAGTAGCTGCCCCGGTCAACTGTAAGTGCTGTTATTGTGACGTGGATAGGTCTTGGAGCAACAACGTCTCAGCCGCGAAGCGGTAGGCAACACAAGCTCACAGAACGGGACCACCGAGTGCTGAACCGTGTAAAAATCATCTGTCCTCAGTTGCAACACTCACTACCGAGTTCCAAACTGCCTCTGGAAGCAACGTCAGCACAATAACTGTTCGTCGGGAGCTTCATGAAATGAGTTTCCATGGCCAAGCAGCCATACACAAGCCTAAGAACAACATGTGCAATGCCGAGCATCGGGCTGGAGGGGTGTAAAGCTCGCCACCATTAAACTCTGGAAAAGCGCTCTCTGGAGTGATGAATCACGCTTCACCATCTGGCAGTCCGACGATTAATCTGGGTTTGGCGGGATGCCAGGAGAACGCTACCTGCCTCAATGTATAGTGCCAATTGTAAAGTTTGGTGGAGGAAGAATTATGTTCTGGGACTGTTTTTCATGGTTCGGGCTAGGCCCCTTAGTTCCAGTGAAGGGAAATCTTAACGCTACAGCATACAATGACATTCTAGATGATTCTGTGCTTCCAACTTCATGTCAACAGTTTGGGGAAGGCCCTTTCCTGTTTCAGCATGACAATGTTCCAGTGAAGTTTCCCTTGTGCCCCTGTGCACAAAGCGAGGTCCGTACAGAAATGGTTTGTCGAGATCGGTGTGGAAGAACTTGACTGGCCTGCACAGAGCCCTGACCTAAACCCCCTTTGAACACTTTTGGGATGAATTGGAACGCCGACTGCAAGCCATGCCTAATCGCCCAACATCAGTGCCCAATCTCACTAGCCATCTTAAGAATGCCACTACGTACTGAGGGAAAACGGTCAAAAAAATCATCAGCAGCACTCTTCCACTCCAACTACAAAGAGAAAGGAGAGGCATGCTCTCTGCTCAGCACATCAGTTAGAGAAATTAGATAAGAGACTGCAACCACCCATTACAACATCATGGCAACCCATGTCAAGTAGGGATAGGGTTAGCATCAATCAAATGGTAATATCATCAGAGCGAAGGACAACACACAAACAAAAAATACAAAAGAAAGATGAGAGAGCAGAGGGCTGAAGAGGGATGTGGGTGTTTATTCTGCACTACCAATCCAGCACCATGACTAGACCCACTGCTGCTCATCAAGACGTCAGTCTGTAGACAGGATAGCAGTAAAGCTCTCAGATCACTTTAATTCAGACAAGAGCTTTAGTTTAAACCTCTTAAGAGCATTAGTTAATTGATTGCAATTGGTGCCAAATTCTGTAGTGACCGTATTTGTTGAATAACGACTTCTTTAAAAGTTCTGCTAAAGTATTCTATTAGGATTTGCTGGGAACATATTGGCATATTCAGTTTATCATACCAGATAAACCAGACATCTTTTACAGTGTAACCAAGGCAAAAATCTTACCACACAAACTATGCTTAAGGAAAGAAAGTCTGCTTGTTGAAAGCATGTGTGAACCCTGGAATTCTGTGTACATTCTGGAATTATGAAAGGTTAAACTAGGACGTGCAGAACAGACCCGTTGCAGTGCAGCCCTGCACAGTGGTTCAATGGAAGGAGTAGTGCAGCAGCCCACCACAATGTAAAACAAATAGGCCAAAGCAGATGTACTCCTAACCACATTAACACTGAGAAGAGGCTTGACTCCTCCTAACCAATTTTCACAGTTAAGGTGGTTTTAAGACAGGCCCACATCCTGTTTACTGCAATTTTCATCCATCTCATACTGTCTGTGATCATAATATGTTTAATCAAGGGTTTTGGTAAGGTAAGTATGGGACCTTGAGAGAGTCATAGCAAATATGTATAGTGAAACTTTCTCCAGGGACAGTGCATGTGAAGGTGGTGATGGGGAGTGTATCTATTACCTGGCCCTTTGGCTCCTCCTCGTACGATCCGCCCTAGGCGAAAGATGATGGCCCTCTCATACTCCTTCACAATCTGGGAGAGAAAGAAACACAGGCTGAGTAATCATTATAGTTGTCCCCTAGCCCTTGTTTGACATTTCTCACTCTACCTTCAGTCAATATTGAAATACCAATCAACAATCCCCCCCTTTTTTTACTTTAAAATTAGTATATATCTAACAATACAACTCTGGAAGCTGGTGTAGCATTATGAGGAGAGAAAGCCAATTTCCATGGGAATAAAGGCATGCTGGTAAGTGATCAATTCATAGAATAAATAGACTCACACAAATGACACCACTAACCAGTTCTCAGTTCACGCATCATCCATCTTGTGTGGATGTATAGGTAATAACTGTACCTTAATACACATCCATATGGAGAGAGGCAGAGTTGCGAGCATCAGAAGGATGGATAATGCGACTATGATCCAGCCACATAGGCCATTGTCAGTATCTGAGCTCTCCAAGGCTGAAAGACAATACAAAAACATACAAACGGAGTGAAATACAACCGAATACAGAAAATAAACCTTTTCACATCCCAGCCATCACAAGAGCAGCCCCTTCAACATCATGCATTTCTGGGAACTTCTTTACTCTTTATTTTTCATTTGGATTCTTCTGTGATTTGCCAAGTGAAAGGGAAAGCGGGATAGCTAGTCAGTTGTACAACTGAATGCCTTTAACTGAAATGTGTCTTCCGCATTTAACTTAAATGTGTCTTAAACGCATTTAACTTTTTAGACAGGCAACCCAATTCTGATATTTTTTCCAGTAATTGGTCTGAAAAGGATCTGATGTGGTAAGACCTGATGTGATTGGTCAAAAGACCAATTAGTGTGAAAAAATATCAGAATTGGGGTGCCTGTGTAAACGCAACCTTAGTAACCTAAATTGTGCATCAGATACGTAGGCTACAAACAATTAGGCTGAAAATTGTTTTAGAACTACCGGTAATACCCAGAAACAGTGTGCATGTGTCTCATGTCAGCAACCAGCGGAAGCATCCCATCCAGGTGACTGGGACATCACACTCTTTCCCTAGATTCACACCCTGAACCACCCACCCACCACACCAACCAATCAGATTAGGATGAAAATAAACAGTCTAGAAAAGATTCAACTTCTCCACTGAGACTTTTTAAATTAAATTTGGCAAATGCAAACCCTTAAAGTTTTACTCATTGAATTAAACCTAAAGGCTACATAGCTAACTATCTAACAAGCATCTATCCCTTCAAGGCGACTACCTGTATCAGAATCAGCAAGCAAACTTCTAGCCTACAGAGAAATGTCATACAAAACATTCACAACAGTAACATTGCAAACCTTGAATGAGGGGGATACACTCATATAATAGCCCAGTTAGCAAAACTATTCTGGTGCATTTTAGGGCTAATAGTTACTAATACTAACTGACACTAAACTAAGTTATGGATTTTATCTGGCAAATCTACATTGGGCAAATAACTTCACTATACTACTACCTAGCAGGGCAGTCGCCATACCCAAGCTCAAGACCAAAAATGTAGAAGGCGGCGACAAAAAAAGTAGACAAAAATCATTCCAAACCCAATTAAAATGCAATGGCAGTTTAGCATATAGAAAGGCTGGCTTTAGGACCATGCGGAGCATCGCTCTGAGAGAAGCTGCCAGCCTGTCAGCCATTCTCTCAGAGAGCAGAGAGCACCAGACAGCAGAGTAGGCTACTAATTTGTGTCATTAAAAAAAGTCATATAAAGTTTAGTAGAATTGCATGAAATGTATTTAGAAAAAGACCAAATTTTTTCCTGCGTAATGAAAGGAGAAGAAACGTGCTCAGGCCTGCATTGTTCAGAACTGTCTATTTAGCTAACAGTGATTGAGATATATTGTTAGCCAAAAGTATGACTATGCAATCTTCTCACATTAGGAATAGTAGCCTAACATGCTGACCACACCGCTCGCGTCGCGTGCGGTACATGTTATTCAATCATTGCGCCTCAGCGAGCGTCTGCATGGCCAGGCGCTAAAATTGAAATAGGTTCTATTTGCAAGTCCGGCCTATCCCATCTCCTCATTGGCTTTTAAGAGCATATACCCACGTGCCATCTCCTCATTGGTGTTTAGGAGCATATACCCACATGGGTGATTGAAAGATGAACTGACATCCACACTCCAGTCGGTTGTAGCAATGCACCGTAAAGTTGGTTGCCAACTGCCATATAAAGTTCAAAGAAGTAAAAAAGAAGCCTGAGGAAGGAGAAGAGATGATGAGAAAGGAATTTGGTTTACCGTTTTATCTGTGGATTAATTGTTGCAGTAAAGGAACCTTGTGCATTTCAGGTCAAATAACAACCCAATGTTTATATCCCAGGACAAATTAGCTAGCAACAGCAAGCTAGCTAGCTAAATTATTGCAGTGGTGTGTATTCATGGATGCCAGACTTCCCCAAAAGAAATTCCAAGAAAAAAAAATACATCTTTCGTATCTCTGTTTTATAATTTTTCTTCAATTTGCACGAGGCTGAATGTACAGTATATATCACTGGAGATAGCATCCGAGTGAGTGAAACAGCGCCCCTCTCTGTATGTATCTATATGATCATATCTGACATTGTTGCCGCCCATAGCATTGAATGCAAGGGAAGCCAGCGAGCATTTGGCATTCCTTGATAACAAAAAAAATTATAATATAGTGTTCAAGCTACACTGAGTGAGCTCAACTGTGAATGGTCCTGGCCCACAAAAAAAAAGTGTCAAGGGAAGCCAGTTTGGATTTGGCGTCACTCCTATCAAAGCACATTGAGAGCATACATAAATGGCAGAAACAACTTGAATTGTTACATCTCGCTGTGTTGTTGTCCTCTGGAGGCTAGCTAGCTAAAATTGGCCCTTTCCTAAATTAGCCATGGATGGAGATAGGGATTTGGACTTGTGGTTTTAACTAATTCTCCTTACTGATCAATGATTATAATGGCAACTCTGATCCAACCATTAGTTCATACATTGTGCCCCTGGCCTGAGGGGATGGAAGTTCAATATGTAGCTAGATGTAGAAGGCTAATGTTAACTAGCTAACGTTGCCCATGCAAGGAAGTTAGGCTAGTGAGCAAGAATTTTAACCAGGTAGCCTAGGACAACAAATAAAAGTGTGTACTTTATGACAGTGACAGACCATTTGGTCAACATGAAAGAGAGAAGGATGGCATTGGCATTTCTCTACAAGTAGGGTGAGTCAACATGTTTTTCTACTTTTTCAGTGCTTTTAGGGCCCATAATGCAATTCTTTGGAAAATGGAGGTGGATTCACATCATTTTCAGATTTGAAGAAAATTGCGGAAAATATGCTGCCGAAGTCCAACGAGAGTGGATACAAATTCATTGCTTTAACTAATTATGACAAATGTTAAGCAATGTAATAAAGAAATGACTTTTCAAATAAGTTACCTTACACGTTATGTTGGTTGACAATTTGTTAGCTATGCTATCCTTACGAACCACATAGCATATCATTACAGCAGTATGTACCGGTATGTTAGCTAGTTACCTAATGTTAATTGGCTACTAATATATCAAACTTGCCCATATATTAACTATATCCTAACTACCCAACGTTTACTGACCTGATTATTCCCGTCATTCTTAACTAACTGGTATAGTTGTTGTTGTGTCAATGGACATTCGGGTGCTTTCGTAAATTCGCTCTGGCTATCTACTCCGATTTCAGAGCACTCTCGTCTGAGTGTACCAGAGCGCAGAATAATTGATACATTTACGAACGCTCAACACCCATCGAATATGGCCGGCTTCAGTAAACGTCGGCAAAAAAACGATTAAATTGTTGCCAGCAGCAACGCTCTGGATAAAATGCAAACCGCCTAACCAGCTCTGCTAGGGCAAGTAACATGGTCAGAGTGAGGTGTCTCATTTGTGTCTGGAAGTAGCTAGCAAGTTAGACAGTTAGATTGGGTGCTTGACTTCCGTTGTAAGGTCACATCGCTTGAATCAACCCTATTCCTCGGCCAGAGCGTCAAGTGTGCGCTCTGAACGCTCCCAGAGTGAAACGTTCTGAATTTACAAACGGACAATGCTATCAATTTACGAGCGCCCAGAGTTCACTCTGGCACTCCAGATTGAATTTAAGAACACATCCGAAGTCGTAAAATGTCTAGCTAGTAATTTGTTATGCTAACAAGCTAGCAAAGGGTTGAATAGCAACAGCATCAACTTCCGGTAGACAGGCAACGAGCTAGTAGCTCAACTGAAAGGATACTGTTCATTTACAGTATACTAAAATGAACTAATAGTATATACTCATGAAATATGTAGTATACAGTATGTTAGTATGGGTATTCGAACACAGCTATGGTCCTTTTTTTGCTTTCTTGAGTAAGGCAGCTCCAAAATACAGGTGTAGGGGTTGGTAATGTTCTCTAGTTGCGCCGTGATTGGCCCAGTGTTCTGTCACTCATGGGGACACTATGTCACTGCCAAATCTAAGAGTAGAGCTCGAAAATTCAAGCCCCTTTGGTGCCGCCATAGGCTGCAGTCCAAACACGTTATTTTTACCCCCTCAGCCCTTGCACTAGCCACTTTCCTTCTGGGGAATGCCAGTCAAACCAGATGCAGTTTGATTGCCATCTTAAGTGGAGGTCCAATTCACTGTTGCCCCCTCTGCCCTCGATTTAGCTTGAAGGAGCGAGTGAACAACTTTGGTCACTTGCAGGGTTGACGTGACTACAGTTTGCATTGAATTGTGGGTCATGTCAAATTCTGGTGGCCTCGAAGTGTCAAATTTAATCAACAAGGCTGCATTTGACATGTCAGAAAAAAGTATGAAGCTAGCTTGCTAAAAATATATAGACATTGATTTTAGCATTGGCAAATTGGCTTAGTCTCGTAGTAAGGAGCCTATAAAATGTAGCTAGATTCATTTATGGTACACTAGGATGTGACAATGTAAAACATAATTGAAGGGCTGAGGGTTTAGGGCCGAGGGCTGTCTACTTTGAGTTTGAAACGCAGCCATAGAGTTGCATTATAAGTGCCCATCTAAGAAGGCTCAAGGTCATTGGTCACCGATAAAATTACGTCAAATCACGTTATATCTACAGTAGCTTTGATTGAACTGATCATGTCAATATCATACTTTCAAAATCTTAGCTAGCAGTCATCATCCATTCATGAATCAAGTCGACAATCTACTGGCACATAATTTTTAATCCATGTCATATGAAGAGAAAATAATGAAGAGAAATTATAAATAAAACATATCGGTGCTCATCAGCCATTGGACATAACATTACACAACAAGTTGGAATTCGCAATTTCAACAATGAGTGGTTTGGAAGGAATCAGTGGCTAACTGCAAGGATTGCAACGCAATCACTAGCCTGCTATTCAGTGGAGTGCGTGTGTGGTCCCAATTCTCGGTTTAAGGTTCTCTTTTCCGAGTTTAAAATGGTAAACATTCAACATTGGCCATGCTGTCAATCCAGCATGATTTCTGCCGCGCTCAAAACAACTGTTACCTTAGAACTGGGAAATCTAACTTCAGTGAGTTCAAGGCAACTGGGAACTCAGGAAAAAAAATGATCTCTGACTGGGAAAATACGTTTTGAACGGTCATCCAACTCGGAATTGTAAGTCGGGAACTCGGGCCTCTTTCTAGAGCTATGACCTGAAGATCACTGATGTCATCATTATTCAACCATATTTTTTTCCAGTTCCCAGTTGTCTTGAAAGCATCATAAATCCAGAGAATGCCAGACTTTGATGACAGAGTTTGATGACAAAAATTGCCCACGAAGGACCACCGTGCCACCTTCCTGTTCAAGTGAGCACAGCACAAGGTGAGTCCAAAAATGTCTTGTATGCTGCTGCATAAATGATGTAATATCCCAAGGAGATATGTATTCTGTAGCTAAGAAAGTAATACTAAGTAAGCTGTTAGTAGCCCATGTGCCTCACCCTAATAATTTGGTCTATTTTCCCCTTTTAATTTTGTCTACTGTTCTGACTTGGTGGTGCACAGGCCTATAACCTGTTTAAGAGAAATGTAATCATTAATTATTGTAAAAGCTTTCATTGTCTGACCACTTTATTTATCCTACAGTTCTGACTTGGTGTACAGGGAGAACACTGTAAGAACAGCCCATGTTCTGAATTCTGTCGCTATACATTTCAAAAGTGCTGAACAAATAGTTATATTGACTACGGACGTCCTAGCTCGCTCATTAATGTCTTAATCAAAATGACGTATTGCCTCTTATTCACTTGTCGTCCCCTTATGCTCCTTATTGTCTGTACAAAACATTAAGCAAGTGAGCTATGTTTTTTAAAAGGCAGTAATTGGGGCTGAATGAACTGTTTCGCTGCCAGACAAGCCCGCTGATAGCCAGGTGTATCAGTAGTAAGGTGTTGGGACAACTTTATGTAGGTCCTAACAGTTTGTGTGCACCGTTTGTCACCATTTATAGTATAAGTAATGTATTGTTTAGTGTTGTGTAGTGGCTTTGCTGGCATGCATCCCACCCCCCAAAAACAATATTTGTCCTACCAAGATTGACATGCTAAAATCGCCACTGTATTTAGCTTACGTTGATTGGACTAAATTGTTTTTGTTATCTTTTAGTTGTCACTGTATTAGACTAAGCATATGTGATATGATGATGTTGAAATGCTGTTGCAATAGTGGAGACAGTTTCTGTTTTCTTTGTGACTTGCATAACTCTCCGTGGTTCTAAATCAATAGGCTAGTTGTTTAGTGGTCCGAACATGTCGGGAAACATTAAGTTGCTTGATCGTGCTGTATGTCAATGTGGACTTCACCGGATAGAGGTTGCTCTCCGATTTTGTGATACAACAAAGGGGTGGTTGAATATATTATGCCACTGTGTCTTCTTATTGTCTCGGCCTTTAGGCCTATATAATCACGGTCGCAATGCATATGAACTAACAGGTTCTAGAGCAAACAACTCAATTATCACAACACAGGTTGTAATATGGCTATTTTTCTGACTTTTCCCCGGTGATTTTACCCACGCACCACAACTGGAAGCTAGTAGCTTCTGCACAACACTGTAGGCAAAATGTGTTCAATGTAATTGTAATCTCAAAATGTAACTGTTCAGTCACCAAGTCTGCTACATTGTTGCAAAAATGCGTGGGTCGCTGGACTTGCATGACACACCCGTGTTTTGTAGGGCGTGTCCCTGTCCCACTACTTTCTTTGGTCCTGTGTTGTCTATAGAGACGCAAATGTGGCCATTTTGTCTATAAATATAAACATATCCGCCGGCTTTAGTAAATAAACCGGATTACCTGCTTGACGTTCCCGTCTTTTACTCTCTCTCGACTGGGTTTCTTTGCCGTATTCTTCCATTGTAAAATACAGTTCAGTCACTGATCTCAGAGCTGTGGCTTCAGGTTAGTATGTTTGTTGATGAAAAGCAGCTTGTATTTGAGTCACAATATAGTAGGCTACCTCTCCCGATTATGTATTAATTAATTATTTCTTAATTTTCATGCACTTTGTCACCCCCTACTGGGTATAATGGGTCAACCACTACAATGAAATGTGCCCATAGACATAGATTGAGGACTTCAGTGCCAGAAAGCTCGTTTTACATTTTAGCATGGGCACCACCATTGAGGACTTTCGCCATTTTGTAGTAGTCAACTGGGTGGGACTTCCTATAGGTTAAGGAAGTATCACATAATTCCATACAGATCATAAGGAGGAATCAGACAATGAATTATACTTGTAAGCAAACATTCCATAACTGCAGGTGGCATAAATCGCCAACCTTGGCTTTCTACCTGTTCAAAAAACACAATCCAGGTGGCAGTATGCACCTTTTCAGTTTGCTTGCCAACTCTGAAGTAGTATAAGAAAGTTGACCACTTCAAAATGGAGATGACCTCAATGGCACTATACTCTAATAGACGCCATAATGGGCCAGATAAGATGTTGCCCTCTAACTATCTCTATGAATGTGCCTTTATCCCAATAGTAGGGTGGTGTATCTGATAAATTAACTTTTTGATAAAAGCTCCAAATTTGGCAACAATGTAGATTAACGTACCCTGAAAATATTTAGCTATGGAGCCACCCCAGATTTGGCCTATGGGGGCCGTAACGGCCATTGTTTGAAACGGCTGCTAACGGTAGCACTATTTAACAGTTCAGATGGATTTTTTTGTTGTTGAGACAAACACACCAAATTTGTCACAAAGCTAGATTTATGTAGCAAGAAAACAATTAGATATGGAGCCACCACAGATTTGCCCCCCTGGGAGTCGTGGGGCAACCATTTCACTAAACGGCCTGCAGACTATACCACTATTTTACAAACCTTTCATCTACAAAACGTCATGGCCTGTACTTCTTGGCCTGGCTTTTCATCAACGAGCTGTTTTCGCACACAGGACTGCCGCTGACTGGATGTTTTTTGGTTGTCGCACCATTCTCGGTACACCCTAAACACTGTCGTGTGTGAAAAGCCCAGGAGGCCGGCCGTTTCTAAAGTACTGAAACCGGCGCACCTGGCACCGACGATCATACCACACTCAAAGTCGCTTAGGTCACTCGTTTCGCCTGTTCTAACATTCAATCGAACAGCGACTGAATGCCTCAATGCCTGCTTTATATAGCAAGCCACAACCACGTGACTCACTGTCTGTGAGTATCTAAAACACAGAAAAATCATGGTTTTGACTGCACTGGGCCTTTAAACCTTTTGGTTTTCAGGAGATCCACCGAAGGAGAATGGCAAGAATCGTGCAAGCTATCAGGCGGACCACAAACAGGCAAATAATGGCACAGTACAACAGTGGTGTGCAGCACGGCATCTCGGAACGCACAACTTGTCGGTCCTTATCACGGATGGGTTATTGCAGCAGACGATCACACCGGGTTCCACTCCTATCAACTAAAAACAAGATGTGGCTCCAGTGGGCAACCAATCACCAACACTGGACAATTGAGGAGTGGAAAAACATTGCCTGGTCTGACAAATTCTGGTTCCTGTTGCATTATCCTGGTGTAATGGTGTTGGCAATGTTTTCCTGGAACACATTAGGTCCCTTGATACCAATTGAGCAACGTTTCCTTGCTCCGAAGAATTCAGGCGGTTCTGGAGGCACAGTGTGGTCCGACCCGGTACTAGATGGGTGTACCTAATAAACTGGACACTGCGTGTATATTTCCACTGAGGTTAGAATAATGCTTTGAAATTACGAAAGTAATTTAGTGTTAGAGCTGTTTGAAAAGACTGCCTGAAATTTCAGCCTGTTGTGGTGGGAATGAGTTTTTGTCTGCCTGTTGACATCACCAGGCGGTAAATGAGTTAATAGAGCAGTAAGAAAAATGATTCCAAACCTCTCTGCCAATAGCTAGTTTTCAGTTTTCCCCTCCCCACCCAGACTACTCTTGCTTGAGAAATTTGCTCTTTGCTATGAAGCTATTTTTGTTTCTTTTTGACCATTTGAATTGAAAACGATCACAGTAAGGTACTAACCTTTTGCTGAGGTGGGCTAAATCAGGGTGTTTCTTGGTAGTCTTAAACCAATCTACTTTGAAACAAAAGTATACACCTCACACATATGGTTATGGGCTTAAAAATGAGTAATGTCAGAAAAACTATTCTACTATGTCTGGTTTATCTATTTACCTAGTTGGCTTGTTGTGTGTTCTATGCATGATAAATATTGCTCTTGAGGTGCATTCAAGTTACTCGAATTGAATATACGCAGCAAAAATAGGCCACATTTGTTTAGTAGGCTACTCAAACCTTTACCAACCGCACCGGTTTACAGTTTATATGGCCTGTGTATGGTCTAATGAACGAAAGCCTGAATTAATGCAATGATTAACTGATAATTAACAGAATTATCAAAAACAGGCCTACCTGCTTGCATTTGTGCAGGCTGTGTATCCACCACATTGTTGCCCTTCTAAACTGGGGATTTCACTTGTTTCCACAATGGTTTTGTAGCCTGTTCCCTTATCATAGCCTTTTTTTATACACTGAACAAAAAGGTAAACGCAACATGTAAAGTGTTGGTCCCATGTTTCATGAGCTGAAGTAAAAAATCCCAGACATTTACCATACGCATAAAAGCTTATTTCTCTAAAATGTTGTGCACAAATTTGTTTACATTCATGTTAGTGAGCATTCCTCCTTTGCCTACATAATCCATCCACCTGACATGTGTGGCATATCAAGAAGCTGATTAAACAGCATGATCATTAGGGAGCGCGCAATTGGCATGCTGACTTGCCGGAATGTCCACCAGAGCTGTTGCCAGAGAATTGAATGTTAATTTCTCTACCATAAGCTGCCTCCAACGTCATTTTAGAGATTTTGGCAGTACGTCCAAACGACCTCACAACCGCAGACCACGTATAACCACGGCAGCCCAAGACCTCCACATCGGCATCTTTACCTGCAGGATCGTCTAAAGGTGTGGCGAAAAACTCATTCTGATTGGCTGAACCTGGCTCCCCAGTGGGTGGGCCTGGCTGCCATGTGGGTGGGGGCAGGGTGGGCCCATGCCCTCCCATGCCCACCCATGGCTGCACTCCTGCCCAGTCATGTGAACTCCATAGATTAGGGCCTCTTTTATTTATTTCAATTGACTGATTTCCTTATATGAACTGTAACTCAGTATAATATTTTAAATTGTTGCATGTGCATTTACTTTGTTGTTCAGTATATTTCTCCGGTTAGCCCTGTCGCGTGACGTAGGCTATCCAGGGAAAGCTTTGGCAACGTGTTGTATTCTCACGTGCAGAGAATTTAGCCACGCTCTGCGCTTGGACAAATTAGAGCTTTTTTGCCCCACACAGAAGGGAGAGTTCCCGGCTCCCCACACTCTCAATGAGTGCATGGCTGTTGTGTATGCCTCGCGGAGCACATAATGGAATTCGCAAAGAAATACAACACAACAAGCTCCTCGGTTTTTAAAAAGAGTATTAGGCCTATCTTGATGTTTCCGACACGCAATGTAATTTTTCAGAACCGCGAGCCGACCCAGGGGTTGAAATAATGCTTTCATTCCACCCACCTGCGTCTCACCCATGGGTATCCGACCCGATGCAGTACTAATGATTAGCCCAATAGGGTAAATGCAGATAGGCTGAGGCATGGGGTTGCCTATGTATTTATAGCCGCCAATATGCTGCATCTGTTGGGCTACAGGTGATAATGCTTATTGTTAATACTGCCCTACCAAGAAAAAGGGCAGTAACTGCTCATTTGTTCGAAAATTAGTTAATGTAATATTTGCTACATTAAATGCATGCTTACCCATGTGGACAAGTATCCTGTCTCTATTGTATTGCGTTTTGGAGAAAATGGGCGTCATGTTAGCAATGACTGCATAAAGTTACTGTGAAACCAAGGTAAATAAAAGCAATTTTTCCCAGTTCCACGCTATGGGCAGTTACTGCCTTTTTGCTTGCTAAGCATACCTGATAGTTTTTTGAATTTTATTATTTCACTTTTATTTAACCAGGTAGGCTAGTTGAGAACAAGTTCTCATTTACAACTGCGACCTGGCCAAGATAAAGCACAGCAGTTCGACACACAAAGAGTTACACATGGAATAAAGAAAAATACAGTCAATAATACAGTACGAAAAAAAAGTAAGTCTATATACAGTGAGTGCAGATGAGGTAGGGCAATAAATAGGCCATGATGGCGAGGTAATTACAATATAGCAATTAAACACTGGAATGGTAGATGTGCAGTAGATGAATGTGCAAAGTAGAAATACTGGGGTGCAAAGATGAATAAGTAAATACAGTATGGGGATGAGGTAGTAGGATGGGCTGTTTACAGAAGGGCTATGTGCAGGTGCAGAGATCTGTGAGCTGCACTGACAGCTGGTGCTTAAAGCTAGTGAGGGAAATATGAGTCTCCAGCTTCAGTGATTTTTGTAGTTCGTTCCAGTCATTGGCAGCAGAGAACTGGAAGGAAAGGCGGCCAAAGGAGGAATTTGCTTTGGGGGTGACCAGTGAGATATACCTGCTGGAGCGGCTGCTACTGGTGGGTGCTGTTATGGTGTCCAGTGAGCTGAGATAAGGTGGGGCTTTACCTAGCAAAGACTTGTAGATGACCTGGAGCCAGTGGGTTTGGCGACGAGTATGAAGCGAGGGCCAGCCAACGAGAGCATACAGGTCGCAGTGGTGGGTAGTATATGGGGCTTTGGTGAGAAAACGGATGGCACTGTGATAGACTGCATCCAGTTTGTTGAGTAGAGTGTTGGAGGCTATTTTATAAATGACATCGCCGAAGTCAAGGATCGATAGGATGGTCAGTTTTACGAGGGTATGTTTGGCAGCATGCGTGAAGGATGCTTTGTTGTGAAGTAGGAAGCCGATTCTAGATTTAATTTTGGATTGGAGATGCTTAATGTGATTCTGGAAGGAGAGTTTACAGTCTAACCAGACACCTAGGTATTTGTAGTTGTCCACATATTCTAAGTCAGAACGGTCCAGAGTAGTGATGCTGGACGGGCGGTCAGATGTGGGCAGTGATTTTTTGAAGAGCATGCATTTAGTTTTACTTGCATTAAAGAGCAGTTGGAGGCTCGGAAGGAGAGTTGTATGGCATGGAAGCTCATCTGGAGGGTAGTTAACAGTGTCCAAAGAAGGGCCAGAAGTATACAGAATGGTGTCGTCTGCGTTGAGGTGGATCAGAGAATCACCAGCAGCAAGAGCGACATCATACTTGCCAGTTGGTCAGCGCATGCTCGCAGTACACATCCTAATAATCCGTCTGGCCCTGCGGCCTTGTGAATGTTGACCTGTTTAAAGGTCTTACTCACATCGGCTGCGGAGAGCATGATCACACAGTCTTCCAGAACGGCTGGTGCTCTCATGCATGCTTCAGTGTTATTTGCCTTGAAGCGAGCATTGAAGTAGTTTAGCTCGTCTGGTAGGCTCGTGTCACTGGGCAGCTCTCGGCTGTGCTTCCCTTTGTAGTCTGTAATGGTTTGCAAGTCCTGCCACATCCGACGAGCATCAGAGCCAATGTAGAATGATTCGATCTTAGTCCTGTATTGACGCTTTGCCTGTTTGATGGTTCGTCGGAGGACATAGCGGGATTTCTTATGAGCTTCCGGGTTAGAGTCTCGCTGCTTGAAAGCAGCAGCTCTACCCTTTAGCTTAGTGCGGATGTTGCCTGTAATCCATGGCTTCTGGTTGGGGTATGTACGTACGGTCACTGTGGGGACAACATCATCGATGCACTTATTGATGAAGCCAATGACTGATGTGGTGTACTTCTCAATGCCATTGGAGGAATCCTGGAACCTATTCCAGTCTGTGCTAGCAAAACAGTCCTGTAGCTTAGCATCTGCTTCATCTGACCACTGTTTTATTGATCTAGTCACTGGTGCTTCCTGCTTTAATTGTAGCTTGTAAGCAGGAATCAGGACGATAGAATTATGGTCAGATTTGCCAAATGGAAGGCGAGGGAGAGTTTTGTATGCTTCTCTGTGTGTGGAGTAAAGGTGGTGTAGAGTTTTTTCCTCTGGTTGCACATTTAACATGCTGATCGAAATTTGGTCAAATAGATTTAAGTTTCCCTGCATTAAAGTCCCCGGCTACTAGGAGCGCTGAATCTGGGTAACCGTTTTCTTGTTTGCTTATGGCGGAATACAGCTCATTCAATGCTGTCTTAGTGCCAGCCTCTGTTTGTGGTGGTATGTAAACATCTACGAAAAATACAGATGAAAACTCTCTAGGTAGGTAGTGTGGTTTACAGTTTATCATGAGATACTCTTCCTCAGGCGAGCAATAGCTCAAGACTTCCTTAGATATCGTGCTGTTATTTACAAAAATACAAGGTCCGCCGCCCCTTGTCTTACCAGTCGCCGCCATTCTATCCTGCCGGTGCAGCGTATAACCAGCCAGCTGTATGTTGATAATGTTGTTGTTCAGCCACGTCTCTGTGAAGCATAAGATATTACAGTTTTGAATGTTTAATCTTCCTATTTTATTGTCCAAAGATTGCATGTTTGCTAGCAGAATGGAAGGAAGTGGGGGTTTACTTCTGTAGCCATGAAGTGCTTCGAAAGGCTGGCTATGGCTCACATCAGCACCTTTATCCCAGAAACCCTAGACCCCCACTCCAATTTGCTTACCTCCCCAACAGATCCACAGATGATGCAATCTCTATTGCACTCCACTCTGCCCTTTCCCACCTGGACAAAAGGAACACCTATGTAAGAATGCTATTCATTGACTACAGATAAGCGTTCAACACCATAGTGCCCTCAAAGCTCATCAATAAGCTAAGGACCTTGGGACTAAACACCTCCCTCTGCAACTGGATCCTGGACTTCCTGACGGACCGCCCCCAGGTGGTAAGGGTAGGTAACAACACATCCGCCACGCTGATCCTCAACACAGGGACCCTCAAGGGTGCGTGCTCAGTCCCCTCCTGTACTCCCTGTTCACTCATGACTGCACGGCCAGGCACGACTCCAACACCATCATTAAGTTTGCCGATGACACAACAGTGGTAGGCCTGATCACCGACAACGACGAGACAACCTATAGGGAGGAGGTTAGAGACCTGGCCATGGGGTGCCAGGACAACAACCTCTCGCTCAAAGTGATCAAAACAAAGGAGATGATTGTGGACTACAGGAAAAAGAGGACCGAGCACGCCCCCATTCTCATCGACGGGGCTGCAGTTGAGCAGGTTGAGAGCTTCAAGTTCCTTGGTGTCCACAACACCAACAAACTAACATGGTCCAAATACACCAAGACAGTCGTGAAGAGGGCATGACTAAAGCTATTCCCCCTCAGGAGACTGAAAAGATTTGGCATGGGTCGTCAGATCCTCAAAAGGTTCTACAGCTGCACCATCGAGAGCATACTGACTGGTTGCATCACTGCCTGGTATGGCAACTGCTCGGCCTCCGACCGCAAGGCACTACAGAGGGTAGTGCAAACGGCCCAGCTTCCTGCCATCCAGGACCTCTATACTAGGCGGTGTCAGAGGAAGGCCCAAAAAATTGTCAAAGACTCCTGCCACCCTAGTCATAGACTGTTCTGTCTGCTACCGCACGGCAAGCAGTACCGGAGTGCAAAGTCTAGGTCCAAGAGGCTTCTAAACAGCTTCTACCCCCAAGCCATGAGACTCCTGAACACCTAATCAAATGACTGCCCAGACTATTTGCATTGCCCCCATAAAAACGATTGAATTGGACTGGACAGTTACACACAGTAGAATACAATAGTGTATTATTTTTACAATGGTTGGCGGATTATTATTTTTTCAGATGGTGAAGAAACGTAATTATGTACATAACGGAAAAACACCAAATGCATGTCCAAACTAAAGACTCAAAAACAAATGAAAGGCCTCATGGCCAGCAACTAAACCAGCAGGCTCTCCATGCTGGCACTCAGATGGACAATCTCAATTGGCTGCCACTACCCCCAGGGGACAGATATGTGGTGGCTCCATAACTAAATCTTTTCAGGGTACATACATTTATCTCTGTACTAAATTTGTTACATTTATATAAAAAAAAAGCTTTCAGAACTGTAACATTGTATTACCGACAGTAGCCATTTTGCAGGATGGCTGCCACGCTCCCCTAGGGGCCAAATCTCAGGGTCTATTAATAACTGCTAACTTTAAACAGTGAGGAGCACCAACGGGAGCACCAGGAAAATCCTTCATTTGAAGCACATCTCCTGGAGTGGGCCTAGTTATCAGCCCCCTAACCTTTGAACGTTTTAGGCTAGAGATGAGCAGTTTTCTGCATTGTAGGCTGAAGGTTCAGCCAGCATGACGGTCACAAAGATGAACACTGCTGCTACCCTGTTCTCGAACCAAGGTACATGAATTGGGGAGCAAACAGAAGTTAAGTGTTTTGTCTTTGTAGGGCAGAGTTGATAAAAGCGTTTTTTAAAGTGCTTCGGCCCTCATTTTGGTTTTACACAGAGAACTTATGAGGGTTTTATATATTGGAAGTGCTTTTTGTGAATTACGCTCTTATTTCACACAGGTAGGCCTACGAGCAGAAAGTAGTAGGCCTACCCACAAAGGTTTATCACAACAAAAATGTACAAAGTAGTATGCTACAGTAGCTTCAATTAGCCTGTCAAGGATATGCCTAATGACAAATGAATAGCCAACTGGCTGGCAGAGGTAGTTAAACCTACAGCTCAGTCTAAAGTGACCCAGGCCCACTGCCTACCATTCCTCTACTGGACCGCCTTTTCCAGGCTCCAGCTCCAAAAAAACAGCCCTGCAATTCCTGGAGGTGTGATTATCCTGGGAAAGCGAGGGGATGGAGGCTGCATGCACGTGTTGGAGTGGCCCGGGAAAACGCCATGTCGGCTAATCCTCTTTTAATTAGGGTAAGGAGAGAGGATCTGGGACCCTGCTGGATTAGTCACAGCACATTGACAAAGCACCAAGCTGGGACCAGTGCACTGGACTGGCTGGCATTGGCCAGTTAGGGCCCGCCAACGCCCTCTCAAGCGTGAAAAAATGCTCTTCCCTCTCCCAGCGGCTACCTGGGATTTTAGGTTCTTTGGTCTCTGATGGAATATGATTACAGAATGTAATTCACACATTTTCCAATATCTCTCTCCCCCTTTCTCCCTATTGGTCTATCTGTGCTTCTTTCCTCTCCTTATTATCCTTCCCCTTTTCTATTCCCCGGTCACCCTCTCACTATCTTTTTTCTCTCTCCTATTTCCCAATTTCCCCCGCTCTCTCTATTCCCCCTCCTCCCTTTCTCTCTCCTTTCCTGACCCTCTTTATGTTCACTGCGCAGTACTAATGGAGGTGAGAAACCCCTCATGAGAGTAAGGGTTGAGTTGAGGACAAAAGGATGCTTGAACCAATCACGTCTACACAAAAGGCACTTATGGTGCTGTAAATATCATCAGAGCACTATTGCAACCTATGGACGGCCTTGTATAACTACTACAACATTACTTGTAATTAAAAACAGTGTATTTTGGTTTCTGAACACTAGAGAGCAGTGTTGCTCTCTAAACAACATCAAATCAAACTTTATTTGCCACATGTGCCGAATACAAGTGTAGACTTACCATGAAATGCTTACTTACAAGCCCTTAACCAACAGTACAGTTCAAGAAGAAGAAAATATTTACCAAGTAGACTAAAATAAAAAGTAATAATAAAAAGTAACACAATAAGAATAACAATAACGAGGCTATATACAGGGGGCACCGGTACTGAGTCAGTGTGCAGGAGTACAGGCTAGTTAAGGTAATCTGTACATGTAGGTGGGGGCGAAGTGACTATGCATAGATAACAAACAAACAGCGAGCTGGGACACATTCAAAGATAGAATCCTTAACTGAAACTAGAACAAATTGGGCACCCAGCCTCAATTTTGGTAAAAAGCTGAAGGATGGGCCTGAAGAAATAAATGTTTTGAGGTTATACAGTGTTTGTTTACATTTACATTGTTTACAAACATTGGAGTTAAACAAGCTTATATTTTGGGTTCTGATGGGGTACGACTGTTGAACTAAGCTCATGATTAATTTACAAGTTATATTCTTCAAGAATCAGTGGGTATACATAATTAATTTAAAAGCCCACAAATGGATGTAGCAACTAAGGATTCTAGCTTTAACAGCTCTATCGATCAATTAGCCAATTGTAAGGAAGGTATGCATAACTGAAACATTTAATGGGGAACAATGTTTCTACATCATTTAGGGTTTGAAACAGACACTTATGAGTAAAGAAGACTAAGTAAAGCAAGTAATAGAACAGGTCTTCAAACAATTCTTATTTATAGTCACTGTAGTCTGAAGATCACACTGGTTTCCGTGTATTAAATACACAGAGAATAGTAGACTAGGTGTTTACACAGTCCATATTTGGAGTCTGAAGATCACACAGGATTTCATGTATTAAATAAAATTCTGTATAGTAAAGAGAACATTTTCCGCCTATTACAGTGATACATTCTGTACTGTCTTATTAAATATAAAAATCAGCAGTATGAAAAGACCATGCTCACTGGGTTAACATAGTCATTGTACATAACACGTTCAGAGCTCACTCAGTGGACCTTATCATACAGTCACTGCTTGATAACCTAAGAACCTTTGAATATCATATACTATTTAGCGTTTTAAAATTCCTGCAATACCAGTATGTGTGGCATGGTTCCTGAGCATTATGATAATGAAATAACTGCTCAGGCAACCACTGCTTTCCATTGTTCCTGTTTGTATCCAGGGTGCAACTAGGTATCCAGGTAGTGTGCTGCTGCCTTGCGAAGCGTGGCTGTGTTTGGCATTCTGCTCCACTTCTCCCAGTGAAATGAGTTCTCTCTCAACTTACAGAGGATGCAGCGCCCACACAGCTGTTCTCCCCTGAGCTGGCGTACATAAAACATAAAAGCCGGGCCTATATGAAAAATGCACAGAGCTGTGGAATATAATGCGCTTGATACCCTGATGCTGTGTGGAGAGAGGCAATAATAAAGAGAGAGGCTTGCCCTGGATAGATTCTCTTTCTCCTCAATTCGTTTGACTGCAGATCTTGGATGGCTGCCTGCTCAAACATTTACTCACAGTACTCCATCCGCATATCACATTACAAAGATTGATTGCTCGCTTGCCTCTCACCCGCCAATGTTTCATTGGCCAATATGAAAACAAATGGGATTCTTGAAATGAGAATTAGAAGGGTAAAATTGTTATGCACAGAGCAAATGTCTGCCGCTCTGCCAAAGGTAAAGACAGGCTTAGAGGCCTGTGTGTGTTTGCGGGAAATTCATACCATTGTTCTTATTGTGTGTTGAAGATTAATCGAATGCTGGGTCCAACGCAGTGATAACAAATCAAGATGAAAATGACTTTAACAGTGCGGAAGAGAAGACAGTACCTTTTACATAAAATAACCATGTAATACTTGATTAACTATTTGTACTTATGGTAATCATGTTGTGAGAGGCCTCTTCATCAAATATCATTAAAAGTACTCAAAGTGTCATGTCAAATGGTATTTGTAAATATATGTTTATTTAGGTATCGATTGTTGTGTAATCTATATTCAGGTCTACACTCAATTCAAAATTCAAAAGGCAATCTGAGCAATCTTTTTTGCAGGTGCATGGTAACAGTTGGACAAGATGAGGGAAAAAGGAAACCGTACACTGCTCTTGATAGTATCACTGATCTTTAATAAGCTATACGTATCGGCCTCACGGCCTTCGTCAGAGCTTTAGAGTAAAGTTGATTAAAGATCAGTGATACTATCAAGAGCAGTGTACGGTCTACTCTAAATTGAAATAGACACTAAAGCACAGCAGCTGAAATTGGTGCTGCAGGATGCAATTACTACAGATATTTAAGTTCAAATTGTTATCTTGTGTTCACCTATAGTTTTATTGGTTTTGGGGCACTGCGGAAGGAAAAACTATCTAGAAAACAAATATTCCAGAGATAGAGGGAGAAGGAAATCTCATACCAAATTATAGAAGATGCCTCCGGTCCCAAGATGCAGTGCTCGGAGCAGATTGAAACAGACATTACTCTCAGTTCAAGGTGACCCACAGCTTTTACCCCAGTCTTTTCCGACCAACTACACCAGCCAACGCCGAATCAATCTGCAGCATCTAATTTCATGTAGTAAAAAAAGACCTACTCCCCCATGTTTTAATCAATAGTGGCGTAAAGTAGGTAGAAATGAGCACACTGAGCCCTGGAGGAGAACGGGGCTGAGCGGAGCACAGGGCTCTGAGCAGCTGCGGTGTGTCAGAGCAGCTCCAGTGGAAGTAAGAGGACAGATCAGGTGCTTTGACCCTGGGGATGAAGGGTCAGCACACAGGATGCTGTGTTTCTCCTCAGCTAACCTGCTTTCAAAATAACCAAACCGCTCTCTGGGACCCCAGGCAACTGCAGATTAGCCTCCCTCTGCCGCATCATGTCCTCCCTCACCAACATATCCCCTCTCTCTCTCTCTCTCTCTCTCCTCTCTCCCTCGCTCCCTCGCATCGTTAGCATTTAGATAGACGAGAGCCGAGAGGCTTGGGTAATAGGCTTTCCCCTTCCCTCCATCTCTCCATTTCTCTTTCCCCTCTTGCTCAAATCAACTGAAGTGTGAGGGATTAAATCAAAAGAACAACAGTGATGATGAGAGAGGGCGAGGGAGAGAAAGAGAGAATCAGAGGGGAGGGAGGAGAGAGAGGGGAGCATCACGCTCCATCGGCTGTGAGCTCATTAACCGAAGCCTTGACAGAAATGATGTTAGAGGTGATTGGAGATTATCACATTTAGGGAATACTTCAACCCCTCCCCTCTCTCACCATCCTCCCTCGTTCTCTTTCTCTCGATTTCATCCAGGTCAGCCGTCCCCGGTCAATTCCCCAAGCCCTGGCCTGGAGCGGGAGGAGGCCTCACAGATACCATCAACACTAGCTGTCTGCTTGATCTCCTAATTCTGCTTCATTTAAACTTCATCAACTGTTCCACTGGACCGGAAGAGTAGAAGAATGGAAACAGCTTGGGTAGAAACAGCTTTTTTTTTCGCTTCCCCCTTTTGTTGTCAGATCTCTGATATGATATCCCCATAGCTACCCCCTCTCCCCTCCCAACACACACTCTTGCACATACATGCATACACCAGCCCCCCAGAACCTGACCGACCCCAGAGATAGGAAAATACACTAATCCTACGCACCTGTACCCCTTTACCCCCCTATGCTTACACAAGGAAATTTAGCATGCCCCTTCAGCTGATGCAGAAAATGAGATTACTGTATTTAAATGAGTATGGTAATAGAGAGCATGCTGTCGGGCCCCTGTAGGATAGGGGATTTCTCCCACGCTCATTGTTAGCAGTTTTGCTAAGCGCCATCGTCCTGCTCCTAGTTACAATGGGGATGTCATCTGAAATATATTTTTTTCTCTTTCGTTCTCCTCTGTTCTCTCATTTCCCTTTGCCCCCCTCACTATGTTCCGCTCCACTCAATTTCAGTTCCTCAAAGGACTTTGTGTGTGTGTGTCACCCTCTCCAGACCAGACCAAGGTGAATGTTGTTCATTCAAAGCCTCACTGCAGTGATTGGAAACGCTCAGTCTGTCTGTAATCCATTTTATGTTTGCAATGAAACACCCAAAGGACTCCCAGCTCCACCTCCTAGCTCCATTTTGAGAAGAGAGGCCAGGTGTCCAGTAAGTCAGTGAGTCAGGTGGTGGAGGTAGAATGAGAAAGCCAAGAGATTAGGAGCGAGAGAACATGTCTTTATAAAACAGCTCTTTATGGGGTGCTTTTTGTGGGTTTGTGTCAGGGTCAAGCAGTCACACACCCCTCCAATGTGCTTCCTCACGTCAATGATTTGATGACCACCACAGTAATTGATGACCACCCCCCCAGTCCTCCTACCTGTCCCAATCCCCATCCCTGGTCCCTCTCTCACCAGCAGAGGGAGCGATAAATCACGGGAAATGGGAGCCGCCGATGATTGGGCTGCAGGGTGCAGAGAGTTAGAGAGCCAGCGTAGAGATGGATTGGAGAGGAGCAAGAGAAAGTGAGGAGAGGAGGAGGAGGAGGAGGGGAGAGTGTGGGCTACAGCACAATGCAGTGCAGCGCCGTGCAACCATCAGACAGGTTACTGATGATGTTGGTTTCTCCAGGGCAGGGCTATACCTGTGTAGGGGGCAGAGCTATACCTGTGTAGGGAGCAGAGCTATACCTGTGTAGGGGGCAGGGCTATACCTGTGTAGGGGGCAGAGCTATACCTGTGTAGGGGGCAGGGCTATACCTGTGTAGGGGGCAGAGCTATACCTGTGTAGGGGCAGGGCTATACCTGTGTAGGGGCGGAGCTATACCTGTGTAGGGGGCAGAGCTATACCTGTGTAGGGGGCAGGGCTATACCTGTGTAGGGGGCAGAGCTATACCTGTGTAGGGGGCAGGGCTATACCTGTGTAGGGGGCAGAGCTATACCTGTGTAGGGGGCAGAGTGAGTGTCCCCTGGGTGTTACATAAAGAAGCTTTGGTCTGTTATGGGTCTGTGGGAGACACAGGGAGCTTTCTCAGGACACAGGACACATACACTGGGGGAGGTGACAGGAATTACCTAAAATATGGGCACAGCATTGCTTATACTGGCCAAGCCATTATGACAGCACTACTATAGAGAGTGGAAGGTGAGAGAGAAATGGAGGGTGGAGGAGGGAGATAGGCCCTGGGGGTAGAAAAAGCTGGTAAATAGTGTTGAATACATTAAACACAATTAAAACTTAATTTGTATAAATCTGTGGATTTTTGCCTCATTTAAGCCCTGGATAGCTTGATATATCGTAGGAGAGGCGAATTCAGAGGTGTTTAACGAAGACGCCCAGTAAGCGTTTACAGCTTACATTTAGAAGCTATTTTGTTCTGAAACATTCTCAAAATAGGTGCTAGTTTAACATCTTTAGGCCAACTTGAGACAGTCAGACTGGCCATCCATTATTAATGACCTAAGAATTTGATTATGGTAATAGGGTGAATATTGATGAAGAACCTCCAGCAAGATAGGCTACACTGGAGTCTCTGTCATCACATTGTGAGAGTGAGAATGCAAGTCACCTTTTCTTTGCCTGTCACCTCTCATCTGCTTGTATGTACTGTGTGTGTCTCGATCTCAGCCTCAGCATTGGAAGTCACTACACAAACACAAAGCTGCCTGCCAGGAATAATGAACCACAGCGAGTGTGACGGGGAAGCCTGAACAAGATTCCTCGTATTGTACAGGCTTTTACAGTACAGCGTTTCTCGCTGCTTGCCCTTTTAATGGATGTTCTCTGTTTCAGCGTGTTTCATCAGCATTGGCGAGGTGGCAGGTGGGAGGGATCCTGCCTATGGAGGAGTGGAGAGGGCTTTTGTTTGCTTTAGTTTACACGCTGCCACTCGTTGTTTGTGGCGTGTTCGGCAGCCAGCTCTCTGTAATCAGCTCTGCCATCATTGAGGATGACAGCTCGCCGCCATGTTGTGAGGGAGGAGGAAGAATTACTGTAAAGAACAGAACAACAGATAAAACAGCCTTACATCTCCTTGAATGATCTTCAGAGCAGATGTAAAGATCTAATCTCACTTTGGTTGTCATTTAATTTGACTGATTGGCTGAGGCTACATAAGAGCTAAGTGATAAAGAAAGGGGTGATTTTGGGGGGAGGGAGAAAGGGGGCAGGGGGTCTGGGATTACAGAGATCATCCTGCCATTCATCCTAGCCCTAAACAGACCCCGTCTTCCCTGCCCAAACCCTGCTAATTCCCTTTTGATGAGGCGTGCTAAATAAATCCTTTTTTCACGGCTTTATTCCCCACGGGCTCCCGCAGCACTGATCAGGCAGGCAGATCTGAGGGCTTCTGCTGCCTGCCGTGTGTGACCCACAATGGAGCCTGTCTGCATCATGGCCTGCTTGGTCCACTCAGCAGACTCATTACGCTTTCACCCCAACACATGTCTGACTGGTGGCCCACATACAGACACACTCATCTATACCCAGACAATAATAACACAAAAACACGTTTACACCGAGATGTAGCCAACAAAGATACATGTTGTGTGATTGCAATGGACTGATCGCTGACGCATCAATACATCAACGTTAGGACTATGGCTGAGTTGTGTCTGTCGGAAATGTGTTTGCAGTGTGTATATGTGTGGTGTCTGTCTGACATGTGTGCTGTACTGTACATCTCCCTCTTGTTCCCTCTCCGCTCCAACAAACCCCTCCACTCTTGTCCCATCTCCCACGCTGGGCCCCTGATCTCATCTATGAGGCTAACAAGCTCCTCCATCTCCCTGCCTCTTCCCACCAGGGCTCAGTTATTAATGGGGACCAGCTGGGAATGGTGAAGGTACATACACAGCCAGACAAAGCCCCATATATAACCATAAAGTAATAACAAACGACCTGATGTAAATGAGGGAGGGTGTGGATGGGGAGGGGGCTTCTGAGTGGAGCGAAGGGGTACGGAGAAATGGTGGCGGTGGAAGATGTGGGCGACACGTGTCATCGCACATAAAATTGGCCACTGCCCTCTCAGAGAGACCTGTCCGCCCTGGCCTTTGACCCTCTGGACACGACACGTTGGATGTCAGGCCTTGCGAGTTAGTTGGCCGCTGAATGGAGCAGTTAGCCGGAGAAGAAAGCTGCTTGCAGAGTAGACCTACCATGACAGACTAGCTACCACTCTGAAAACACAGAATAATAATGTTTCAATCATTACGTAAAACTATTATAGAGATTGCTTTAAAGGCTGAATTGTTGAGGGGACGATGGATTGAAGGAGGATCGATTTGACATATCATTATTCCGTACGGTATGGCAGGCAGAGAGTCAGAATCCTGGCCTGCTCATCTGCAGTATTGAGGCGTCGCCAAGGCTTACCCCGACACATGCTCCCAATTAGCTGGCCTTCTTCATGTAAATGCTTCATAAATTATCCCCCCTGCTCCGGGATTAGGTGTTCATAAAGAGAGTTAGCATCTCAATAAACAGCCAGGTTGTGCATGGAGAGCAAATTAGTGGGACAGTAGGAGAAGGATGGTGAGGGGGATGAGGGAGGTGGAGGTGATTGCGATGGATTGGGAGGTTGATGTGGATGGTGGGGAGCGGGCATATAGTAAAAACAAATCAAATCAAATTTTATTGGTCACATACACATCGTTAGCAGACGTTATTGTGAGTGTAGCGAAATGCTTGTGCTTCTATTTCCCGACAGTGCAGTAATATCTAACACGTAATCTAACAATTTCACAACAACTACCTAATACACACAAATCTAAGTAAGGAATGGAATAAGAATATATACATATAAATATATGGATGAGCAATGACAGAGCGGCATAGGCAAGATGGTATAAAATACCGTATACACATATGAGATGAGTAATGCAAGATATGTAAACATTATTAAAGGGGCAATATTAAAGTGACTAGTGATACATTTATTAAAGTGGCCAAAGATTTCAAGTCTATACGTAGGCAGCAGCCTCTCTGTGTTAGTGATGGCTGTTTAACAGTCTGATGGCCTTGAGATAGAAGCTGTTTTTCAGTCTCTCGGTGCCAGCTTTGATGCACCTGTACTGACCTCGCCTTCTGGATGATAGTGGGGTGAACAGGCAGTGGCTCGGGTGGTTGTTGTCCTTGATGATCTTTTTGGCCTTCCTGTGACATAGGGTGCTGTAGGTGTCCTGGAGGGCAGGTCGTTTGCCCCCGGTGATGCGTTGTGCAGACCTCACTACCCTCTGGAGAGCCTTGCGGTTGTGGGCGGTGCAGTTGCCGTACCAGACTGTGATACAGCCCGACAGGATGCTCTCAATTGTGCATCTGTAAAAGTTTGTGAGGGTCTCAGGTGACAAGCCACATTTCTTCAGACTCCTGAGGCAGAATGATGTGGTTTAAAGTTCTATATATGTTGTGTATGTGTGGTGTATTGGAAATCTCCTTTGCCAGTGGATTTAACAAGGTGTATTTTGATGTAAGGTTGAATGAAGCCAATTGGTTGTCCACCCCCAGCTGCATAACAACATGTATTACCAAGCATTCTGTAAACATCCATTCTTCAGATGATGTTGATGCAAATAACTATTTTCTATATGCTTGACCTTACAGAAGCCAATCTTTTCGATGTCTTATGGTAAACCAGTGTCTCTCTGTGGGATCTAATATCTGTAATGGCTGTGGCATTATGGGGATTAGACTGCTGAGTCGGTCTGAAGGTGGGTGAGAGAGAGAGCCCTGAGTTCTGAAGGGCATGTAAAGCATCTGTAAACACATGACACAAAGAGCCTTAACAATCTAAACCACAAGCCACACAGCCCTTACAATGGAGCGCCTTATTGAACTGGCCCAATGCTGCCTGGGGGAGAGACTGGCTGGTTAAAAAGAGAACAGGGTGTGAGTTAAGCTGGGAGAAAGCAGCATGGTGGACACTTGTCCATGTGGGGAATTCACACTGTGCTTTAGACACCACTCTCTTCTCTAGTTTATATAAGCGCAACGACATACTCTGTCAGACATTCATATAAATGCAAAGTCACTTTTTATGTGTGACTGTGACACACACACATACATGCACATAAACACACACACACATCCACAAACACACCTGTGCACACATGCACGCAGGCATGCAAGCACACACACGAATCACCAGAACAACCAGTCAATAAACTGGTGGGGAATGGATTAATTCCAAACCCGCTTTCTTTTCAGATAGCACAGGAGCTGCTGTCCCCAGATCAGGCACCAGATGGCGCTGTGCCGGTGGGTGCCATGAGATAATCGGGACAGATCGGGTCGCATTACTCCCCATTATCTTCTCATTATTCTTGTTTGGAGCGCTGATCCTGCCGTTTGTGTAAGAGGATGGCACAGAGAGCCTGCCTGTCGCCCCCGGCAGCATGGATTCCTCCCACTCCCCTCACCTCCTCAGGGACAGAGGGAGAGAAGGGAGAGGGGAGATCAGCTGGGGGTGGGGGAGGAAATAGAGGGGAGGTGGCAGCATAGAGGGTTAAGGCAACCAACATTATCAAAATTCCTATAAGACACTATCTGTAGTAGCAATATGCCTTAAAGAAAGGAAGGACCCTGGCACAGGAAGAATACACTGTAACCTGTATTCTTTGACCTGTGTCAAATAAGATGTGGTTTCATGCCCTCATACTGTATTACCTACCATACGTTTGCAGCTGTTTGCCATTCAGGTCTTGATCCGTCCCCTTACTTCCTGGTGTAGCTTATATCAACATACTGAAGATGCAGTCTTTTCCCTCTGACTCTATAAAGTGGTGTAAGGATACAGTTCAGTAACACTATTTTAAAGGTCTGTAATAAACCATTTATAAGGCATGTATAAATTGTGTGTTCACCATTTATTAATCATTACTCCCACATGAATAAACCATTTACTAATCATTAGTCAAGTCTTTTTGCAGTCTCTAATCTAAAATTAGTGCTATTTATACTTTATAAATACTTTTTGAATGTATGAGTGACCAGTGTAATTTCTCACAAAAATATGGGCATGCCGTTGGTAGACATTCCTGCAGGATGTTTAAGGAAATATGTGAGAATAACTAGCTTACTAAAATGTACAAATGTGGGAGTAATGATTAATAAATGGTGAACACACAATTTATAAATGCCTTCTAAATGGTTTATTAGGGACCCTTAAAATAAAGTGTTACCCTGTCTTAAAATGAAATGTTACCCTGTCTTAAAATGAAGTGTTACCCTGTCTTAAAATGAAGTGTTACCCTGTCTTAAAATGAAGTGTTACCCTGTCTTAAAATGAAGTGTTACTCCTGTCTTAAATGAAGTGTTACCCTGTATTAAAATGAAATGTTACCCTGTCTTAAAATGAAGTGTTACCCTGTCTTAAAATGAAGTGTTACCCTGTCTTAAAATGAAGTGTTACCCTGTATTAAAATGAAATGTTACCCTGTCTTAAAATGAAGTGTTACCCTGTCTTAAAATGAAATGTTACCCTGTCTTAAAATGAAGTGTTACCCTGTCTTAAAATGAAGTGTTACCCTGTCTTAAAATGAAGTGTTACCCTGTATTAAAATGAAATGTTACCCTGTCTTAAAATGAAGTGTTACCCTGTCTTAAAATGAAATGTTACCCTGTCTTAAAATGAAGTGTTACCCTGTCTTAAAATGAAATGTTACCCTGTCTTAAAATGAAGTGTTACTCCTGTCTTAAAATGAAGTATGTTACTCCTGTCTTAAAATGAAGTGTTACCCTGTCTTAAAATGAAATGTTACCCTGTCTTAAAATGAAGTGTTACCCTGTCTTAAAATGAAATGTTACCCTGTCTTAAAATGAAGTGTTACCCTGTCTTAAAATGAAATGTTACCCTGTCTTAAAATGAAATGTTACCCTGTCTTAAAATGAAGTGTTACCCTGTCTTAAAATGAAGTGTTACCCTGTCTTAAAATGAAGTGTTACCCTGTCTTAAAATGAAGTGTTACCCTGTCTTAAAATGAAGTGTTACCCTGTATTAAAATGAAATGTTACCCTGTCTTAAATGAAGTGTTACCCTGTCTTAAAATGAAGTGTTACCCTGTCTTAAAATGAAGTGTTACCCTGTATTAAAATGAAATGTTACCCTGTATTAAAATGAAATGTTACCCTGTCTTAAAATGAAGTGTTACCCTGTCTTAAAATGAAATGTTACCCTGTCTTAAAATGAAGTGTTACCCTGTCTTAAAATGAAGTGTTACCCTGTCTTAAAATGAAGTGTTACCCTGTATTAAAATGAAATGTTACCCTGTCTTAAAATGAAGTGTTACCCTGTCTTAAAATGAAATGTTACCCTGTCTTAAAATGAAGTGTTACCCTGTCTTAAAATGAAGTGTTACCCTGTCTTAAAATGAAGTGTTACCCTGTCTTAAAATGAAGTGTTACCCTGTCTTAAAATGAAATGTTACCCTGTCTTAAAATGAAGTGTTACCCTGTCTTAAAATGAAATGTTACCCTGTCTTAAAATGAAGTGTTACCCTGTCTTAAAATGAAATGTTACCCTGTCTTAAAATGAAGTGTTACATACAGTTCAACTCTCCGAGGTTCTATTTCTACAGTGTCTGTGCAGAACAGACCCACCCCCAAAGCACAGCAATAACTGCTCGGTGGCATAATGGCTTACCATGTGATGGGTCCTATGTGCACACTCTTAAGCGCGACACTACCCAGAACATCTTCACTTAATTATCATCATTTTGTTCAGCAGCCTCCTATTTTGCATATTAATATCTGTCAGCTCAGTAAGTAATAAGAGAAGAGTAGAGGATAGATCCCTGCCAAGATCTTACAGTGAAAGCACCATTCCTCTGAGTGATTTACTCTCACTGGACATGATATGGAGGCCAAATGCTTAAATGCATTTTTCTGACTCATAAGTACATCTGTGCAATGTGTGCATATCCTCAATCTTCAAAGTGTGTATTTACAGTATGTTGAGTGTCTGTGCATTACGTGTGGATGTTTTATGTGTGTGTGTGTGTGCATGTTCGCATATGGATGTGTGTAGTGTGTGGGTGATCAAGAAAACATGTTTACCCACTAGTGTACCCGGCTGCGTGGGCTGGTGTGCATGTGCGTGCCCACTGCGCCTGGTAGCAGCCTTAGACTGACAAGTAATAAAACACAGTGCGGCGTTGATCAATCTCGCCGGCTCGCAGGCCGCACAGCAAGTGCATGTACATGCAAATGAGAATAGCTAAATGCCACTGTGGGGGCGGGAGAGAGAGGCAATCAGTTCAGCTGACAGACTGCACAGGGAGGGAAGGGGGATGGGATGGGAGGCAGTACTCAGAGGGAAATACTGTGTATGCACGGTGAACCAAAAGAACTGTTTACTGTTACCCTATGTGGGTTGGATTGGTCCACAACCAGTAGACTTCAAACCTTTGGGTTTGGGTTAGAGAGATCCGTTGGCTTATAAAGAGGCACTGTTGATTATCAAAATGTCTATGACACATTGGATGGTGATGTGTAGCCTACTGAAGAGAGGACAAATAGGAAGCATTGTTTATGTAAGTATTTGTCTGCATGTGTATGTGTGTGGGGAGGGAGAGAAAGAGAGATTTAATGAAGAGTATTAGAGAGCAGAGTATGTAAGATCTAAAAGAAGACTGGAACCATTCTGAGGTCAGGCCAGCTAATTTGGGCCACTTGGCCAATAACTAACGCACACACGGCCAGAGAAAGGAACAAAAGTGCTTAGAGCTGCTAGTAAAAGGATGGTAGAGGAGGCCCATGAGAAGACGATCAGTCAGGGAGATCATGATGGAGAGAAGATTAGGATGGATGCCTTTAGAACTCTGGGAACCGTCGGAGGGAACCAGCCTAGAGCTCTACAAACTCTGACCCTTACACAGAGACTCAACCCTGGGAGCCAATCCCCACCCTCTAAGCTGCTCCAGCCTGGTCTACTGATGGTTCATTAAACAACAATGAGAACAGATAACCACTGAATGGGAGTATAGAAAGCTTTAAGTTTACCTTCAGGAGGCTTTAAACTTACGTCATCTCCCATTTGAGAGAGGAATCGTTTGCCTCTTGTCATACTTTCTCTTGTCTTTGTAGTACTAAAAACCACAGATAGTAAGATCTGTTTATTTTCTTGATGTCAACGCCCACCCTTTCAACCCTTTCAAGCTAGATGTGAAAAAGTCTATAGGTGCTTTGACTAGTCTTGATGAAACCATACACATCATCACCCGTCATTCAATCTCCCACAGTTAATCACATAGTTGGACGGTGCAAAGAGGGGGCTGAGAGAGGGGAATGTTTCCCGGAAATAACGCCCAGGCTCGGGGCTTTCTCTCTGGACACTCCATCGTGCTTTGGAGGGCCTGCTCCGGATCAAAGGCAAGCTCCACTGATGTGTGAGTGCAGTGCTCCCCCCTCTCCCCAGTGCCCTTGTCATACGTGCTACTCTCTCCTCCACCCTTTGATATTTCTCCCCTCGCACACGCTCCCTGCCTCTCAAAGGAAATAGCATTACTTCAGTAGGGACAAGGGAAGGTTGGCCCCTTCCCCAAGGCCCTGTGTTCATCCTCAGAGTCAGTCAGGAGCAGAGGGGTCCAGAGGGGTCAATCTCAGAACAGGAACATCCTTCATTTCATCTGGCCTGGGACTGCCAGTCAACGGATAGTCATGACACCAGCCACATCAGTCAAAGTGAAAAGAACTGGCAGCCAGGTGATAATTGTATATTATTTAACTTACTAAGAGCATGCCATGCTGCTCTAGCCTGTTGATATCATATGCATCATTTAGTATAGTCTCTATACATGTATAATAAATGATTTGGATTTTTGAGGTGGTACAATGTAATTGATATCCAGGAGTATGGAGCCTTCTTCGCAAATGTTCTGCCTTTCTCCACCCTCTTCCATTGTCTGATTCGGTCTCTGGGACTTTGTCTTTGGGACTTTGAGAAGCAGTGTGTGTAAGTGAGTGAGTGTGAGTACATGCGTGTTGTGTGCACATCTGCCTGTGTGTGTGTGTGCACTAGAAGCAGACAATACCTTATCAGCTCCTGCTGAACGCTGACACCTTGACGTCCTTGACAGCAAATTATTACTTTTTCATGACGCAACCAGGTGCAATTATAGAAACATCTTTGCACCGTATGCTGCTGCCGTAACTGTCAGAACACATTCCGGGCAGGATCCTACAGCAGGTAAGACATCAAGCCCTCCCAGTCCTCCACAGATAGATAGATAGACAGACAGACAGACAGAGACAGACAGACAGACAGGCCAAGGGGATCAAGGAGAGGAAACTGAAATAAAATACTGTCTTTTACAGGGGAAGGGTTTGAAATATGTCAAAAGATATTGCAAATTGGCATTTTCAGGTACATGTTTTGTTTTGACTTGATTGGTTTCAGAGTGCACCGTTTCCTTCCCATCTAGAGGTTTGGTTTCAGAGTGCACCGTTTTCTTCCCATCTAGAGGTTTGGTTTCAGAGTGCACCGTTTTCTTCCCATCTAGAGGTTTGGTTTCAGAGTGCACCGTTTTCTTCCCATCCAGAGGTTTGGTTTCAGAGTGCACCGTTTTCTTCCCATCTAGAGGTTTGGTTTCAGAGTGCACCGTTTTCTTCCCATCCAGAGGTTTGGTTTCAGAGTGCACCGTTTTCCTCCCATCTAGAGGTTTGGTTTCAGAGTGCACCGTTTTCTTCCCATCTAGAGGTTTGGTTTCAGAGTGCACCGTTTTCTTCCCATCTAGAGGTTTGGTTTCAGAGTGCACCGTTTTCTTCCCATCCAGAGGTTTGGTTTCAGAGTGCACCGTTTTCTTCCCATCTAGAGGTTTGGTTTCAGAGTGCACCGTTTTCTTCCCATCTAGAGGTTTGGTTTCAGAGTGCACCGTTTTCTTCCCATCTAGAGGTTTGGTTTCAGAGTGCACAGTTTTCTTCCCATCCAGAGGTTTGGTTTCGGGTTGTTGACTGACATTAAGAATGATATGTTTGTAGATTCATTGACATTCAATTGCTTAGCTGAAAAGTCAACAGTGATTGTTTGAAGCTATCAATACCTCAAGTAGAACACTTACTATAGACCTATGACCCTGTACACCTAATGTATTATGAAAGGGTGTGAAGCCCCCCCTGTGGATAGAGCTTCCAGACGGGGGAGAAACTTTCCATCCTGGAGTGGATGTTGCCTCATGTCTCTGTGTTTGGTGTGTGTGTGTGTCTGGACACATTTTACTATACTTATGAGCAGGGTTGGGTAGGTTACTTTCTAAATGCAATCCGTTACAGTTACTAGTTACCTGTCCAAAATTGTAATCTGTAACGTAACTTTTGAATTACCCGAACTTTTACTTTCCCCTTAAGAGGCATTAGAAGAAGACTTTAAAAATATGCTACCAATTGAACGACATCTATTGCAGGATAAATGAATGTTAAAGTTTACATAGCTGGCCATATAAGGATGTTACATTTTACTTTATGGGTTGGTTATGTAGGCTTCTTCTAAACCATCGCTTTCTACTACATATAATAATGTGATTAAATGATATCTTTACATTAAAAACTAAAGTAAAAAATGAATGCTGCGCTCATGGAATGGCATGCTTTGAGGACTACTGTGTTTGTTTACATTTACAATGTTTACAAACATTGGAGAAAACAAGCTTATATTTTGAGTTCTGATGGAGTGTGACAGTTGAACTGAACTCATGAGGCAGTTAGGAGTTACATTCTTCAACAATCAATGCATATATATATATATATATATATATATATAATTTATAAATCCCAAAATGGATGTAGCAACTACAGATTGCCCCTTTAAGTCTATCAAAAGTGTAAAAGTTTGAGCATGTGTCCATTAGGCCTATGGATTTTTTTTGTTATCAGCATGAATTATATTGAGCAATAAAAGCCTTGCTTTTATTCCATAGTCTGGGATCCGCATTATGCAGCTGTTGCAAGAGCACATTTTACACTGGCTGTCCACTGGTTTCAAAAACAATGATTGATAGGCAGCTTAAACTTCTTGAATTCAACCATTATTGGGTTAAAATACACGGCTACAGTTGTGAACAGCCATCCACAACAACCATAATCCGTAAGGCGCAAATAGCTAAATGAGAGAGCAGCAGTGTGATTCACATCAATGCGCTATGTAGATATCAATAATAAGTGATATCCTTATCGCCGTAGACTACACCACTGCTGTCATCCTTACCTCCATGTGTTTATTCAAGTTGGATAATCTTTGGAAAGTCTGTTCCTGCTCTTTTCCCGCAGTCCATCAAACACATTTGGTGTGTCATCATAGTGGTCTCTGACTTGTGGTCAGACTCACTCAGGTGGAACAAACTTGAACTTGGGCTTTTCAATGCTGGTTTGAATGTCATTGAGAAAACAGGTGTCAAAGATTTTTTGGGGCCAACATCCTTTCTGAATTTAAAAGTAATCATCGAAGTAATCATCTAGTTTTTCAAAAGTGCCTGTAATCTGATTACAATATTTTTCCTGGTAACGTAACGGATTACAGTTACCGTTTTTTGGTAATCCCTTACATGTAACGTAAACCGTTACTCCCCAACCCTGCTAATGAATACCAAAAGTCCTCATAAGAACTGTAAACCAACTAAAATTCAGAGAAGTGAGGACATTTTGCCGATCCTCACTTCTAAAAGGTGTATTTCAGGCTCAGGGTTTAGGTTTAGAGGTTAGTGGTTAAGTTTAGGGTTAGGAGTTAAAGTTAGGGGTTAAGGTTAGGTTTAGGGTGAGGGAAAATAGGATTTTGAATGGGAATTTATTTATTTTTATTTATCTAGGCAAGTCAGTTAAGAACACATTTTTATTTACAATGACGGCCTACTCCGGCCAAACCCGGACGACGCTGGGCCAATTGTGCACCGCCCTATGGGACTCCCAATCACGGCCAGATGTGATACAGACTGGATTCAAGCCAAGGACTGTAGTGATGCCTCTTGCACTGAGATGCAGTGCCTTAGACCGCTGCGCCACTCGGGAGCCAATTGTTGGACCCGAAAAGTAACAAGTATAGTTATACATAGCTGTGTGTGTGTGTGTGTGTGTGTGTGTGTGTGTGTGTGTGTGTGTGTGTGTGTGTGTGTGTGTGTGTGTGTGTGTGTGTGTGTGTGTGTGTGTGTGTGTGTGTGTGTGTGTGTGGTGAGGTGGGGGTGAGAGAACAAACCACTAAGAGTGAATGTCTTTCATCTCAGGCTCATCATCATAGCTTCTCCAGCACAGATCCACTCCCCCTCCTTCCCCTCCCCACCCAGCCAATTTCCTCAGTTTCCCTTTTACACTCATTGTGCCTCGCAGACATTTACACTGGAAAACCACAGCTGACTTATGTAGCTAATGACACCTCAGTGAGATATTGGGTTTTCACAGCCCTACGTGTTTTTTCTTCTTCTGTCTTCTTCTCTCTCTCTCTCTCTCTCTCTCTCTCTCTCTCTCTCTCTCTCTCTCTCTCTCTCTCTCTCTCTCTCTCCCATTCTCCATCTCTCTCCAAGACCCTTCCCTCCAATCTCACCGTATTCCCTCCGGCCTCCCTCCTTTCCGCCTTCCTCTCTCTCGCTCTCTCTGCTCAGTGTGTCAGACACAGATTTATTCTGCCTGTGATGTGTGTAGAGCAGAGCAGTGTGAGTGAGTGGGGACAGGGGATGGGGTCAGAAGGAGGGAGGTGTGTGTACAATAAAAGATAAGATCATGTCTCCCCAGGGGCTTGTTTGGCCCTGTACCCCATCCATCAAACACCGACCAGAAGTGCCAAGGTCAATCCTAATGGGCATTTTCTGGGGTCTTATCCCCAACACAAGCATATAGGTACATGCGTGCACACATACAAACACGCATGGCATACATGTACCTGCTCAGTGCATGTATGTAGCTGTAGTGGCGATTGCCTATAAAAAGCCACTGGCACAGGAGAGAGACGTCCATAGAGACATCCATAGTATTTAAAAGAAGTCCTTCATGTGGAGTTGTCTATGGAAGAGGAGGAGAGAAACATGAAGCAGCAGCAGTACCAATGGTCTTCTCGAACCAGCACCAGTTTGAGGTCCTAATATTTCCATTTGTGATGAATTGAAGCTGTTCTGAGGGCAAAGGGGGTGCTGCAACTCAATATTATGAAGGTGTTCTTAATGTTTTGTACACTCAGTGTATACACAACACACAACATGACATAAACACAGGCCAACACCGCTCCTACAGTGCAATGCATGTAGCAACGGAAAACATGAATGTATTGAAAAGTAATCCATCAATCTCTACTCATGTGTAAAGTGTAGCCTGAGTACTGTTTATAAATGACTTACAGTACAGGGGATTGTGAGGGGACAGGCAGGATAATATGTACTGACTCATATAGACTGTTCTACGGCTCGGTCAATGAGCCCCATGCACCCCACTACTCCCATCATCTCTATCCCAGGAGCAGGAAGCTGATGTGGGCCTGGATGGCACGGTGTGGAGCGGTGGCCTAGGGTCTGCTCATCATCCCCACGTCTGCCCAGACTTGTTAGGGTTTGTGGGCTTGTGGAGCGTGGGTGTGCACTGGAGCATGTGGAGCCTACTAATGAAGCAATAAAAGTCGCGGCGGGTGGGGCGAGGGTGGGGGGTGGGGGGGTTGGTTCTGACTGGAGGATTGGGAGCCCAGTGTAATCACAGAAAGGAGGTGTGATAATTGAGATGTTGCGACCCCACATATAACCTGCATATTGGCCACTTTATGAGCCAGAGAGAAAGGCTGGGAGATGGATGCGTGTGTGTGTGTGTGTGTGTGTCAAAGAGCAAGACCAAGGCCTGCAATAAGATTGGGATCAACAATTCCATCAAGACCAGAAAATCTAAAAGTAAGATGGTGAACTTGAGAATGAAGACTACATTACTGTGTTGACATTAAGCCAATGTTATCCATCTAACAAGGGCATTACATTCAATATACTGTACAGACTTCCAAGATATCCATTCGCCCAACTAGCTGGACAGTGGACACAGAAGTAATTAGTCTTGTGGGTAGAATATGTCCAGTCTGCTGACACGAATGCAGTGATTCATTGACATCATAGTAGCTTTCCTAACCCTAACCTCACACATGGAGGGAAAGGGGTAAGGGGGCAGCCCTGGTTCTCTACCCCCTGGAGTCCTGGGGACTGTCCACCAGCTTGTGTGTGTCTCCCTTTGGCAGCTGGAAGGGACCCTCTGCCCAACCTGAGCCCACCGCACCGACCCACCATCACTCAGGACAACACACTAACATTGAACTATGGCACCTTACAGAAGAAAAATATACTTTCTCTCAGTCTTTAACCCCACATCACCTCAGCTTTCATTTCCACTCAACTGTGGGATAACTAATTACAGGAGAGGTACTCATTGGTGTTAGATGAATTGTAAATAGTGTATGCAATAATGTCCCCTATTACAATCATTCCCCATATTCCAACCTCATTCTTTGAGGCTGAAGACTCTCGTCGTCAAGATAGTGTTGTTCACTATCTCAACAATGTATTTTATTTTGACTGAAATATAATCAAAACTGCTGCAGTCCACTTAAAGAAAAGAACAAAAATTGATGACTTCTCCTCAAAGTAAAAGCCGGAGTTCCAGAGCCAAGTGTGATAATGGGCTCTGTGATGGTGCCTGGCTCAGACCTTGGCCTCATGACTGTGGATCAGGGGTCATGGAGAAGAGGGTCAGGGTTGGTTTAGGGGAGTTGGCTTTCTTTTACCAGGGGTGGGATATGATGGATGGTTGGAGCACCTCGTCCTCTGCCTCTCCAGACACTCATCCATTGGCCTCCATTCTCTCGCTTCTCTCTTCCCTGTTGGCAACTTCTCTCCATCTCCTCGCTGCCTCGGACCAGATGTGTTCATTGAACTCTGTCAAGAATAATAAACCACTGGCTTGTAGAGGCACACTGTGCATACAGAGCAGGAGGGTCTGTGTTCTGGATGGGCCCACAGTCATGAGACATACAGTACATCGACTATTTGATTAAGACAGTATGCCAAGATCAGTCCACTGAATTCAATTTATGTTAAATTAACATATACACAGATTCCAACAAACACAACTAATAAGAATGTACTCATAATTGCAGATAAAAGTCCATATCAGAAGGCAATCCACAGGCACATACTGCACATTCACATTTATTAATCTCACTCACTCTATCAAGTGACCTCACAGACTATACTACACTATAGACATACTGTACACATGGTTTCCTATTTTGTCATCAGCCTTTCAGTGGTCTCATGAGATAGTTCCATATAAACACTTCTATGGCAGAAAGGAACCCCTCATGGAGTTCTGCTCTGATGGCACAACCCCGGGCCAGGAGTCCCCTGGGACTGAATCAAACCCTGTCTCTCCTACTTTAACTCTGACGTCCTGGGAGGCCAGCGGCTACTGACCACCTCATTCTCCCAGGGCTCTCCCCTGGCTCACCCCTCTGTGTAGCCCATCTATCTGATGCTGTCTGGTCAAAAAGAGTATGATATTGTTGCCACCCGTAGCACTGAATCCAAGGGAAGCCAGTGAGCATTTGGCCTCCCTTGATAAAACAAATATATTAAATAAGAGCCAATCTGCATTGAGCTAAACTGAGTGAGCTCCTGGTGCACCAAAATAAAAGTTTAAAGGGAAGCCGGTTTGGCTTTGGCTTCACACTAATCACAAAAGAAGCCAAACATCATTGAATTGTTGTATCTTGTTGTCCTCGGGTGGCTAGCTAGCTAGCTGAAATCTGCCCTTTCCTCAATTAGCCATGGATGGAGATAGGGATTTGTACTTGTGGTACTGGCAAATTATTATAATGGCGATTCTGATCCAATCATGTAGCTAGATAACTAGCTTGCCTGGGGCATCATTGCCCATGAAAGAAAGTTAGGCTAGCGAGCAAACATTTTAGCCAGGTAGCCTAGGACAACAAAAACTTGACAGAGTCATAGACCATTTAGGCAACATGAAAGAGGATGGCGGCATTGGCGTTTCTCTACAAGTATGTTGAGGCAACATGTTTTTTTTGCACTTGCAAGCACGCACACACATACACACACAGCAATCTGTACCATTGACAGCCACATCATTGGTCTAAATAGTTTTGGGCATATTTTAGTTATCACTAAGCATAGGTGATTAGATGATGTTGAAGTTGAAATAGTGGAGGCAGCGCCTGTTTTCTTTTGCGACTTGCGGTATCTCTCTGTGCTTCTTAAATCAATAGTTCTTAAGTAGTCCGAAAATGTCTGAAACATTAACATGCTGTAGGTCATGTAACTATTTGTTACATTCAATATGCTTTGTGGACCTTAATGGAAAGACGTTGCTCTCCGGTTTTATGATGAAACAAAGGTGTAGCTTAATTTATTCTGCCACTGTGTCTTTTTATTGTCTCAGTCTTAGGCATATATATCACAGCGGCAAGGCAAATGAACTAACAGGTTATAGGGTAAACCCTTTGGAATTACCTGGATTTCTGCATAAATTGGTCATCAAATTTGAACTGATCTTCATCTAAGTCACAACAATAGACAAACACAGTGCGCTTAAACTAATAACTCACAAATTATTGCATTGTTCTTGTCTATATTGAATACATAATTTAAACATTCAAAGTGTAAGTTGGAAAAAGTATGTGAATCCCTAGGCTAATGACTAATTGGAGTCAGGAGTAAGCTAACCTGGAGTCCAATCAATGAGACGAGATTGGAGATGTTGGTTAGAGCTGCCTTTCCCTATAAAAAACACTCACAAAATGTGAGTTTGCTATTCACAAGAGGCATTGCCTGATGTGAACCATGCCTCAAACAAAAGAGATCTCAGAAGACCTAAGATGAATTATGGTTGACTTGCATTAAGCTGGAAAGGGTTACAAAAGTATCTCTAAAAGCCTTGATGTTCATCAGTCTACGGTAAGACAAATTGTCTATCCATGGAGAAAGTTCAGCACTGTTGCTACTCTCCCTAGGAGTGGCCGCCCTGCAAAGATGACTGCAAGAGCACAGCGCAGAATGCTCAATGAGGTTAAGAGGAATCCTAGAGTGTCAGCTAAAGACCTACAGAAATCTCTGGAACATGCTAACATCTCTGTTGACGAGTCTACAATACGTAAAACACTAAACAAGAATGGTGTTCATGGGAGGACACCACGGAAGAAGTCACTGCTGTCCAAAAAAAAACATTGCTGCACGTCTGAAGTTTGCAAAATTCACCTGGATGTTCCACAGCGCTACTGGCAAAATATTCTGTGGACAGATTAAACTACAGTTGAGTTATTTGGAAGGAACACACAACACTATGTGTGGAGAAAAAAAGGCACAGCACATCAACATCAAAACTACATCCTCACCCACGCACCGCTACTAGTCCTGGCTCTCCCCTGGCTCTCCCCTGGCTCTCCCCTGGCTAACCCCTGGCTAACCCCTGGCTCTCCCCGTGCTCTTCCCTGGCTCTCGCCTGGCTAACCCCTGGCTCTCCCCGTGCTCTTCCCTGGCTCTCGCCTGGCTCCTGCCTGGCCAAGGATGAGAGAGGGGCAACAAGGTGATGAAGGAAGTGCTACTGAAGGCTAGAGTGATGATTTATTTTACAGACTCCAAACTGTACACACACACACATGCACCCTTTTCCCCTGCCCTCCAGCGATCCCCTCCACTCACTCACTCACTCTCTCTGACACACACACACAGACTAGGCCTCTCCAATTAAATCAAAAATGGTTTGTTTTTATTGGTCTTTTGCACTGACAAGTGGGTTATCATTCTGACGGCTCTACCTGTCATGAGTGGCTGAGAATCCTCAGTTGACAATGCCCAATGCTTCCAATTAAAGGAGAATCAGACTCCTGGTGAGCTAGCCATATTCCCACCTTCCCTGTCTCCTTCCGTCCTTCCTCCCCTTTCTTCTGCACTCGCTCCAAGAGCCTCTGCCATTCCTCTCTCCCTCACTATTGCTTTCCTCGTAATTTCTACCTCCCCTCTCTCTGCCTCTCTCTTTCTGGTGGAGAGAGGTCTGTCTCTGCTGCAAATTACCCACACAAAACGAGGTGGCACTGAGAGCTGCCGGTCCTGGGCCCTGTCAGCTTTAATGAGATGATGAAGGTTTATTTCGCCCGCATACTTGTGCTAAATTGTTTCTTGTGTGACAGCTGACTGGGAAATATGAGTGTTAACCTTATAAAAGATTCAGCGATTCTCATTATTGTCTGTCAAGTCCCATACCTGATGGCTTTTTAAGGTGCATCATTTGCATCCCTGACTGGTCTGGATGTGCCAATCCTGACGTTTTTTTATGCTGTTTGTTTGTGTGAAGTCATCTTTTTTACATATCTCCTATCGAAAGCCATGTTTTACTCAATGTCCCAAAACGATAGAGATGCCAAAGTTTATCCAAAGACGACACGTATTTTACAAAACAAATCTATATTTAACACACATCAAATCGAATGAATAAATAAAAATAACCACATTGTTTTTCACACATTGCCCAGAGTGAATGGGAGCCCCTGTAGGTGTTATTACTCACAATGGACAGGGATTTCTTATTGTTGTTTTTTATTTTATTTTTTGTTTATTTTACCCATTTTTCTCCCCAATTTCGTGGTATCCAACTGGTAGTTAGTCTTGTCCCATCGCTGCAACTCCTGTATGGACTTGGGAAAGGCGAAGATCGAGAGCCTTGCGTACTCTGAAACACAACCCAACCAAGCCGCACTGCTTCTTGACACAATGCCTGCTTAACCCGGAAGCCAGCCACACCAATGTGTAGGAGGAAACACCGTACACCTGTCAACGGGGTCAGCGTGCATGCGCCCGGACCACCACAGGAGTCGCTAGAGCGCGGTCACCGCGATGGGACAAGGACATCCCTGACGATCAAACCCTCCCCTAACCCAGACGACGCTAGGCCAATTGTGCGTCGCCCCATGGGTCTCCCAGTCGCGGCCGAACCAGGATCTCTAGTGGTACATCTAGCACTGCGATGCAGTGCCTTAGACCACTGCGCCACACGGGAGGCCTGGACAGGGATTTCTAGCAGCATAAATTAGTAAGTGTCCAGAAAGAAAATATTACCATAAGTGACAACCTGGCCTCTGAGCCATACGAAACATACTTTATGTATTTCTGAGAAACTCCAAGACCTATGATACCTACTAGTTACTTTAGAAAGAAACTAAAGTAGGAAGGTTGGTCAGGGAGGATGGGTGTGTGTAATCCTTGACCGTCTAGCAATCCAAAGGTTGAGTGTTTGAGTCACATATTAGCTAACTCTTCCCCTAACTGTTATTCTAAACTTAACCCAATTCACCTAACCTGCTACGTAAATTCTCCTGACCTTTGTCCTTTTAGTTTTCCTAACCTTTTACGTTTGTTGATTATCCTAACCTTTGTCATTAGTTCCCTTAACCGCCAAATTAAATTCTCCCAGTAATTCTCCTTTGTTGTTATGCTTAACAAGCAACCTGGTCTCAGAGAAAGATGTATAATACGTTAGGTCATCCAAGTTGTATGCTATTGCACGACCAGGTAATAGGTATGATACTATATATACTATAATTTGTATGATATTGTACAACCGCTATTCCATTCATATAACCTAATGTAACGTAATATATCATACTAAATGGACTGTCACATATTCACATATGTCACATGAGACCACATTGCTAGTCTAGGTATAAATATTCTTCATTTCAGCTGCACTTTCTACAGTGTGAGGAAACCATTTGTTATGCACATTATTCAGATACACAATTATTAGTGACAGAAACCTAATCAGTTTTGAAAATTGACAGACTATATTGACCAATACTTACACCTGTGACACCAACCTTGGACAATAAACAACTGACTAACACCCAAAATGTGTGTGCAAGACATAAAATAAAAATACATTTGGTTTCATACATTATGTCCTATTTACAAAACGCATCATATTCTGACAGTTTCTGTATGTTGAAAGATCTATATCTTGAAAACTTGATGGCTGACATGCAAAACATTATGGGACTGTATCAAAAGCGGACTAATGAAACAAATACCAAAATATTGTTTTTGAGTGGTATTATCCTTTAAGACAGAAATGTGATAGAAAGTGATTGTATGCTTTAGATCTCTCAAACATTAACACACACTGAAAATCTCTGCTTTCTTTGACCAGCCAAGTCATTACACTGCATCTCTCTCCTTCACACACACACACACACACACACACACAAGAAGTGTACACCTGACCAACCATACACTTGCAAGAGACAAGTGGCAGCAGTGGAACATATTGACAAAGAGATCAGCACACCATAAGCAAGTCTACAGTCTGGTCTCATTCCCTTGTGGAATTGGTCGATAAAGTGGGAAAGTGTACAGAACATTTATTTAGATTACTCTTGCAAGGGTAGCTCAAAAATATACATTTACAAAGGTAATCACCACAAATCTTTTACAAAAGACAGACCCAATTCCAATTGGAGAAGCAATGTGTTTCCACTTGAATTATTTTGCATACTGTTGTTACTATTTTATGTACTTTATAATTTAGCCAAGTAATTGTTAATCTGAGAATTGTAAACACAGGCCAGATTTGAGTTGTGGAATAGATAGACCTATAAAAATCTCTTATTTATTTTTAATTTTTTTTAAATGTTAAGGAACAGGAGTTGTATGAAATCACCATAACCCACCTCCGGAGCCCAAGTAGACTAAATTGGAAAGAAAGGCAACGTTAGGATGGGTATGTAGGCTACTCTTTTCCATCTTTGTCCCCGCCTCAATGTGACAGCTTGCAGCCGCGATAGGACACTATGGAAGCGGGGAGCGGATTCACTAACCTGCCGGTGTCGAGACCGACGCGCGCCTCCAATCTGGCGGTCACATGGGGGGTTCGATTATTAGGTCTGTCGGGGAGTCATGTGGGGCTAACTGTTCTGGAGGGAAAAAACGAAAGAGGAGACAATGGCATTTCATGCACATTAAAGTTTGCGTCACGCCATCCTTTCAGCACATGCTGTTCGGACTATTATTCCTCATTAGCATTGTATTACTATTAGATAGGCTACGTATTATGAGCTAAACGTTGACTGTTCGATGCCGGAGCATTGTTCACCCCCAGAATAAAAGTGTCTGGAGTAGTATTTTGTGGCCTAATTATGCATGTATGAAATTATTGCTCTCGGTGCATAGACCTATGCAACAACAAAACATTTGTTGTCCGATAAAATAAAATAAATTATTTGTGTCAGAATTATTTTTTGGACATTGAGCTCACGCTCGAAATTCAAGAAAAAAGCACTGGATGTGTCCTCAATGCATTAGAAATGATTGCAGGCTACATTAAATCTAGGCTATATGAAGAAATATTATAATGATATGCATTTCTCATACCAGTAACAAAACAACAACAACATGATGAAGCTGATTCTGATGCTGCTGATGATGATAATAATAATAATAAAATAAAAATAATTTCGGAATTAATTTTGAATCAGAAAAAAAGTTATCATATACACCCTCAATAAAAGTATTTTGATATTCATAAAACAACTTGAACATAGATGGAAAAACAATGAACCTAAATTCTGACTCAATAAATACAAATGTGAAAAAATGCCCATAATGTTAAAAAAAGCCTGTTATGTTTTGACTGAACACGCGCATAGAGAGGCCAGAGAAAAGCCCTACTACCAGCTCCACATAATAACCCCATTCATTATAAGCCTCATCAATGATGTAATGAAAGCAAATAGTGTGAAAATTGTCTGTAAACAGTTGGATCTGAGTATCCTGGTGAATTCAGTGTCTCTTTTTAATCAAAGAAAGGGAGCGAGAAGGAGGAGGGATGAGTGAGAGTGTGGGGGGGTCCACTTTCCTCTCCGCAAACCCGTCAACACCCAAAAAGTCCCCTCAGCCAATGAAGTCTTGTCACTGGGGACTCACGTGGACGGGGCGTCCTTAAAAACCTAGCTCCTGAGTTTTCCTCAAGTTTCATCTCTGTGCTTTCGTCCACAGTTATGTCTATTTAACCCGTGTTACCTCTGTTTTACAGTGCACGTCTTCTCGACTGCAGCTGCCCACCCGTTTCGAGTCTCTTGTTGCATCTCTATGCTGGCTCAGGATGCCTTTACCTTCCTCTGCCATCGAGCGCCGCACGGGTCACACAAGCGAACCACTTTTTAAGTGATTAACATTTCAGCAATCGTGTTCTCGCGCTGCGTCATTTTCAGGTCTTGAATTCTACCTGCAACACTCGCTGCTGTCTCTGTCCGTGGTGCTGAAACGTGGTGCTGAATCGCCTGCCTATTTACCTTGCGCTAATGCCGCTCCACTACCTCTAATAAGTGCAGTTTTTTGTCAATATTTGAAATAAATTGAGAAATAATTGAGAAATCGTACAGGCGAGTTTTCATTTAAAAAAAAAAAAATTGGATACAGAAAAATCAATCAAACTTCCCAACAGAGAATAGCACCAAGCTGCATCGATTTTATGAAGAGTGCTGTACTTAGGATAAAATAGTTGGATGCAGGGTTGATGTAAAACATCGATAATCTGGAGATGTTGCCATTTTGACAGCTATAAGATTAAATCAAGAACAGGAGAAAACATCGTGGATGAATATTTGTGATTTCCGAAACATCTTTGGATTTTCCAGCTGGATAAATTGAGGCAAAGTCTCATTTTAGCAATCGCCGCTCAACCTGAACTTGCCTCGAATACCAATGATAGTTTGAGTTGAGGCCTCGAAGAACTCAGTTGCGCTGGTAAACAATGGAGGCATCCACCAATGGGTCCAGCTTTGGGATCGACTCTTTACTTTCCCACAGACCTGGAAGTCCGGTCATGTCGAAAGGGGACAGTTTGGTGGGAGAGTGCCGGTCACCGCTGGAGTTCAGCCCGAGGTCAGACCTAGAGAGCGGCTGCTCCTCTCCCAGGTCGCCGAGGAGGGAGTGTGTGGATGAGGCATCGCAGAGGCAAGGTCACGCTATCGGGCTGCCGCTTCATCTCCAACAAGGACAGATCTCCGCCGGGTCACAGCCGCGGACCGTCACCTCCTCCTTTCTGATCAGAGATATTCTAGCTGACTGCAAACCACTGGCCGCCTGCGCCCCATACTCCAGTAATGGCCTGCCAACTCAAGAAACGGGGCGACTTGCCTCCAAGCTCGCAGAGGACTTCATGGACAAAATCCATAGCAACTCGTCGTCAGACAGCGAATACAAAGGTAAAAGACTGATGTAAACAAACAATGTTTTGAAATCAATGTTTGTAGGCCTGCTGTTCTAAACTCGTCTGCATTTGTGTGTTAGCTTCATGCAGATATTAGGCTAGCCTGCAGTAGCAGTTGATTTGCTATATCGTTCAATTTAACTCTAGACGTTTTAAAGGTTTTACATTTTGACTTTCCTCGGAAGACTAGGGAGAACGTATTGTACTATGCTTGCACAAAATTAATCACATCTAATATGTATCTAATCAAATATAAAATGATATGGACCATGATATGTACACTATTATGACTAAAGACCCTATAGAGATTAATCGCTTGGTGAAAGTTTACCAACAATATTATCTTGGACAATAGGAGCTCTATCGGCTATAGTTACAGTATATATAGGTTATTTGAAAAGGAATACACTAGCCTTTTCTTTAAGCATTACATCCACACTGTTGATATTCTCCAATGATTTGGTGTCAACCCGTTTTTCCTTTCAAACGCATTTGCTTGCATTAGCAGACGTCTTAAAAGCATCTGTTGATGTCAGGGAGGCAAGAGAAAAGCTGGGGAAAATATGACAGGGTCGCCTCCAGATAAATGCCATCAAAGATCTGTCGGTTTCCAATCATGTCAGCCATAACATACATGTCACCTCGATTGTCAGTTTAATGATGCAGCGCCTGGATACAAATAAGTAAACCGTTGATAGGCGAGGTCAATTCCTTCTTGCAGGAATTAGTCAATACAAATATGGTTCGAAAAATAATACTAACATATAATACACATGATTTTTATTTCACCTTTATTTAACCAGGTAGGCCAGTTGAGAACAAGTTCTCATTTACAACTGCGGCCTGGTCAAGATAAAGCAAAGCATAAATATTTATCTGATTAACTTATACAACCAAAACACAAAATATATCTACCCCTTAAGAAAATGGCAGGTTGCCGTGACAAAGAAAGTTCATAAAAAGGATATATTATTAGTATTCATATTTGTATTATTATTGTTATTGTTATTATTCATTAGACTATAGATTAATATTAGTCATATTATTTAGACCCACATGTTATTTATACTATAGTGAACAATGTTATTACATCAATCCTTTATAACAAGGGTTTAACGTCATTCCTGCAGGTCAATGACTTCACCCCAGTTTTAAAAAAAGAAACACGAACATGAATAACACATCATTCTATTTTGGATACAGTGTGTGTGTGTGTCTGTGACAGATTCTCATTGATGTCAACGCAGTCAATTCTGCTCCATAAACCTTGTAGGGACTAGTACGCTGCTTTGATTTCAGCGAATCCGCCCTCCTAATATTTGGGGGATTTGATGCAATTTGTCCCAGTGCTAATCAGATTTGTAACGCGCGAGGCCGGCCGGCTCTTTATTTCGCTTTTAACCGCAGTGCTGTGAAGTTTCTCCGGTCGCGGTTGAAAGGCTCCCTTCCCTTGTGGCTCAATTAGCCGGATTATTGTGGTTCTCGAGAGATGACTCAACTATTCCGCTAGCAAGAGCTCTCACGTCGTGTAGCCTCTTTTTGGAGAGAAGCGTGGGACGGGGGAGAATTAACTGAAAATGGTTTATTACAGTTCAAGACCCAACACAACAGCAAAGTAAAGAATATAACAAATGGGAATCTTACACACAGTACAGTGCAGAAACAATGTGTTAAAATGTGCAAACTAGGCTACATCTTCATAAAATCTATAGGCGCAATGGAGTGTGGCCTAAAGTCCTCCACTGGATCACCAAAACTAGGCTTATTGAATTTGTTTAAAAAACGTTCAACTTTGAAATATGTCCATTTGTAAATGTAGCTAGGCCTATATGTTGATGAAATCCCAATCTGTCATGGGTTTATAGGCCTAACATAAGCCTATGTGCCTGTTTAATCAACCTGGTCTCAGAGCATTAAAAATAAAATAAAAAAAATACTACCTTTATTTAACTAGGCAAGTCAGTTTTAAGAACAAATTATTATTTTCAATGACGGCCTAGGAACATTGGGCTAACTGCCTTGTTCAGGGGCAGAACGACAGATGTTTACCTTGTCGGCTAGGGGATTCGATCTTGCAACCTTTCGGTTACTAGTCCAACGCTCTAACCACTAGGCTATCTGCCGCCTATTTCGCATAATTCTGTACTTAAATCATAGACACTCCATTTAGTATGGTATGTTACGTTTCGTATGGTTGGTATTAATATAGTGGATGTTCAGCACCCATTTCGTATGATATGTTACGAATTCAAATGCATATTGTATGTTCCGAATTTGCTAAATGTACAATATTGTCAGAATTTGCAAACGTACAATATGTTACGAATATGCAAAACATAGGATATTTTATTAATTTTAGCTAGCTCACTAACGTTAGCTAGCTAGCTCGCTAGGGGTTATAAGAAGGGTTAGCTAACATGCTAAGTAGTTGCAAAGTAGCTAAAAAGTTGTCATTAGTTGAACAGTTGCTTATTAGCTAAAAATTTACAGTTGTCCATGATGAGATTCTAACTTGCAACCTATATGCCCACCCATCCACCCTACTTTCATTTTTGCCTTAATTTAAAACCATCTGTCTTATGTAGCCATACCAAAAGTAACAAATCATCCTAAATGGAGTGTTTGCATTTACTTACAGAATAATACGAAATGCTGAGACCAGGTTGGTTTAATGATCTTACCCATCAATTTGATAGGCTTTATGAACATTTTAAATATACATTTTTTTCTTGTTGTTGAGTGTTTCATGTTTAAGAAATAAGGTCCGAGGAGGTGTGGTATATTGCCAATATACCATGGCTAAGGGTTGTTTTTAAGCACGACGCAATGCGGAGTGCCTGGACACAGCCCTTAGCCGTGGTATATTGGCCATATATCACAAGCTCGAGGTGCCTTATTGCTATTATAAAGTGGTTACAATTATAATTATAGCAGTACAAATAAATGTTTTGTCATACCAGTGGTATACGATCTGATATTCCACAGCTGTCGGCCAATCAGCATTCAGGGCTTGAACCTGCCAGTTTATAATTGTGCATTGCTTACAGACGACAGAGACCGTGGTCTCAGCATGACTCCCTGTTAAAATAAAGGTTAAATAAAATAAATGAAATATGTGTCTTATTCTTGTGAGCAGTGAAAGAGGAAGGAGGCCGAGAGATCTCGAGTAGTAGGGACAGTCCGCATCACATTCGGCTGAAGAAACCCAGGAAGGCGCGAACAGCCTTCACCGACCACCAGCTGGCCCAGCTCGAGCGTAGCTTCGAACGGCAGAAGTACCTGAGCGTGCAAGACCGAATGGAGCTGGCCGCTTCCCTCAACCTCACAGACACACAGGTCAAAACCTGGTACCAGAACAGGAGGTAAGCACTGCCACACTTGGTTTCCTTTAGTTTAATTACACAGATTATAACCAATTTAAAAAGACAATAAGTATTTTGATAGCTTAATGGATGAATGCAGTGAGCTCATGGCAAAATATAATATGTGTGCGCGCGTGCACCTGTCAGCTCTTCACCTACAGACAGAATGATTTTCTCATGTCAGTCAGACAAACTCATTGGTCACATATGCAGCCAGGTCACATAGATCGAATTTATTTCTCAAAACTGGCACACACTGCATCAATTCCTTCACGATAAAGGAGAAAATTATAGCAGAAAAAAAACATCTTAAAATATTGGCAATTAGGCACTGCATTAAAACTTTGAACAATGTGACTCAAATACGGAACGGTAGACGGTAGAAATATTAGTTGTTTTTAAAAAAAATTGGAGGGAGGAAAAATGGTTTCCTAATGAAGCTTTGACATTCAGACAGCAAAACGACATTAATAAATATAAAAACACAACACTTTGATGCATTAATAATCTATCGTCGCATGTATTCCATATCAATAATTCACCCACGCTACTACATTTACTCAATTATTATAATTATAAATAATTTACCTGATAGAGGAGTGCTTTTCAATTGACAATCTGAATCTGACAGATTACCCTTCCGCATGAATACGAGTGACGGAGGAGTGATTTAACAGAATAACCGAAGTGCGTCACTGAGAGTAGCCACACTTTCAATCTTTATTTGAATAGATAGTGGAAGACATATTTCTGACCCCATGATGACACCAATACAATCCCAAACCGAAAAGCACCCATTGAATACAGATGTTTCCAACTGACTGAACTTTAATGACTGAAATAAAATTTGCATTTAAAACCCCACAATGGAAAAGAAAATGTATCTTGTGCTAAGAAAATATGCTACATGTTTAGTTAACGTTTTTAATACAAGGCCTAAATCCATTTAGAAAAAAAATCTAATTTCGTTTAAATTGAACCACGTATCTTATATGTGCAGGCATTTACAACGGGTTTTCCCAAATTGCATTTTTTTTACGCATGCAAATGTGATTGAACTCTAAACTTTATACTCCGAGTCCTATAATACAAATATTTTAACTCTACTTTCCAAACGTATTTATTACTTTACGATGATAGTTTCCCTTACTAATATATACTGTTTTTTGTCCGAATAGAACAAAGTGGAAGAGGCAGACGGCGGTTGGACTGGAACTGTTAGCGGAGGCTGGAAATTACTCTGCTCTTCAGAGAATGTTTCCGTCGCCCTATTTCTACCCTCAAAGCCTGATGTCCAACCTGGACCCCGGAGCGGCGCTCTACCTGTACAGAGGACCCTCGGCGCCTCCTCCCGCTCTGCAACGACCTCTCGTTCCGCGGATTCTTCTCCACGGTCTGCAGGGGGGTAGTGAACCACCCCCACTCCCCCTTCTCTCCGGTGTGCTTCCCCGGCCAACACAGCAGCGGTGAGACGGCCTCTCCGGATATATGCCATACCTGGCAGTCTGGGACTCTAAACGAGAGAGAAACAAACGATTCAAACTGGTGACAAAAGAAGCTGGCATCAGACAATGAACTTCATGACTAAATCTCCAACTCTCTAAAGTGGACAGGTTTTTACCATACTGAAGTTATTTATTTATAACTTAGGCCTATTTATTTTTCTCTATGTATTTAACTTATATATTTATATTTTTGTTTACCATAAAAATCTTTAGTGTGGGCTACATCAGAAAGGACACGATCGTTTTACAGATAATCGTTGCTGGCACCAAGTCTTATGGCAATGGCACTTTTACTCAGACTTTTAAGAAATCATAAAATTACTATTAGGCTATGTTGTCAGGATACAATGGGGGGAAAACATGCATAACAAACCAATGTATTGGTCTGTAAACTGAAATGGCATTCCAAATTGAGTTGAATAATTAGAGGAGAGCCAAAGGCATTTCATAACAATTATTATTTATTTATCTTTCTCTTTACAAAGACCAGTTAATTTTCATTCACTTTTCACAAAGGAACAAAATAACAATCAGCAGACATGGAAATGTAAAAACGAATATTTTAAATTCAATTTTCTTTAAGTATCTTGATTTTAAGATATTTTTCTTTCACAAATTGTTTTCTTTTCTTCAGATGACAAATATTCAGTATAAAAACTATAGATTAGTTAGAGCTCAAGGCTAATTTCTTATCATTTCAGAGATACTCTGGGTGGGAATAATGAAGGTCCATGAGATAAACAACATATATTTTAAAATGTCTAATCATAAGGTTTTTACTTTAAGTTTTACCTAAAGGCCGAATGATATCAAATATGGAGTCAAAGTAAGAGGTAGGCCTAAATCAATTTACGAAGGCGCAATGTATCCTTGCAAACCCTTCATTTTTTATAAACAAATAATGATTGAAGACTGAGTCGGTTGCCAATTTGGGTCGTTTGCCTGTTGATTTGCTATGTGTATTAAACAGACGTTGTGCATTACTTACGTTATTTCATACGAAACCGGTGGAAACCTTGTTAGGCTACTTACTCTCTTTAGTGAAAATGTATATTGCAGATATTCATTTGTGGATTGGTTCTCTTATTTCTGGATCGTTTTTCGTTCCTCTCCCCATGTGTTAGCTCAACGAACTTTTTGTCAAACTGTTCAAACATCTTAAGTCGGCGCTAGAGGGGGATCTACTTTTATATATGTGTAAATAAAGGTATTTCATTTAATAACGTGACTACGTTATATCTTTCAAAACCCACGCATGACAAATACAAGGCCCACGTCGATGTTATTGGCAAATGGAATACATGTAGGCTAATCGTCATCATCATCATCACCCTCACCCTCGAGTTCAACCAGAGAGCAGTGCACCCGTTTGATACACAAAGTAAACGTTTGATATGAGCACAGGCATATACTTTTAGTCCTCCATATTATATTATCAAGGCTATATTTATAGGCAATCTAATATCTGATTCGTTGTTGTTTTGGGGTTAGACAAGGTCTGGTAAGTGGCGTTTTCTCCCGGAAGAAGAAATGGACAAACGGATTTGGTCCTGCAATAATTTCTCGAGTCAACAGCTCACTTTCCAATTTATCAATTGATTAATTCATGAAATTGATCATTAATGACAACCTAATTTTTAGCCAAACTGTACAGCAGAATGACACGGTGACATCATTTCATATATATGCCAGAATGTAATTACAAACAAAAATATTAATTTGGTATATTTCATCATAAAACAACAAAGGAGTCAAAGGAGAGTCAATGTATAACTAACCTGTGATAAATATGCCTGATAAAATCTAACTAAGGTTCGTATAATTATATTAGAAGCACCGTGTTTGAATACTTTTTAACATGTCTGTCAAACACTCCCTCAAACCCCCTCACTATTTGTTTAGTATCGTGGATTTAACTTGTCGAACCTAAAAAAGTTCATAAAGAATGTCACTGCCAGAGAAAGGAACACTAACCACCTTAACCTTTAAAATATGCCTAAATATTTATCTAACGCGTTGGAGTGGTGAGAGTTCAATTTGAGACATTTGATTCTGCCTTGATATCTAAAACGTTGGCCTATCTTATAAGTTATGACTAGAAATGTGTTTTGGTAGACTATATATTTGGTATGAATAAATACAGATGGATTTCAACGTTCATCCACCATGGCTTAGGCTCATAGTTCTGCCAAAAGTTACATTAATGGGAATATAAATATAATAAGACACACAACGACAATTAAAACACACACACACGCCATGCCTCAAACGTGGAGTCGGTGAAATCTAACATAGGTCTAATAAATCATGGAAATAGGCTACTACGGATTCGAGCAATTGCATCGAGCGTCAATCATTGGTAAAAGCAGTCAATTTATTCAGCTAGGCTAGCACATGTTGCAAATAGGCTAATACACTAGACCTAAAGCATACACCGGCAGACTACATTAATAATTCCATTTCATTAGTTTTCCATAAACCATATGAAGACGAAATATTAATGTAAGGCTAAGTGTGCAATTGTTTAAGTGCCTTAAATGATCCCATTTGGAAATTGATTGTTTCCATGACTCTTTCTTGAGAGTGTTTGTGATGTGCTCTTTGCCAAACGGCTCCAACAGCTGGTGACCGGGCGACGCTGACTGTGGGCCGGATCAGCGATGGGACATCTGGTCAGCGGCTCGGCTGTGCCTCTGCTCCACCAGCCCCACCCGCCACCCCAACCTCACTCCTAATAGGAGTCTGACTTTAAACCAACCAAAATATCAGACTATAAAGCACAGGGTTAGGGAGTTTAGTCTGACAGAGTTGGCCAATGGGATATTAACGATTAGACAAAATACTTTATTAGCTTTTAATTGAAAGTCGATAATGGGTGTGAAAGTCAGGCCCCCCGCTGCACCTCTCGCATGGCACATGTTCTCCCATTGACCACCAGCCTATCACTCCATACAATATTAGTCTGACTTTGACTAATTGACACATTTATAGTGCGTACATTTGCTATAGCCTAACTGAGAAATAGTAGCCTATAAAGGCTACACATCACACTGCAAGTGGTTGGTTGGGACTTGAAAAAAGGGAGAGGAAAACCTGTAGCAAATTCACACCTTCCCACCAAAAAAATCTAATTAGAAGTACATCATAAGGATCCATGACCGATTCAAATAACGATGACCCCCCTCAACATTTATGAAAAGGGTTATTCTTGCGAAGTGCGCAGCTGATTACCGGGAAAGCTCCCTGTCTTGCTGGACGACGCTTATATTTTTGCATGTGAAAGGATACGTGCAAATCCCTCGGCTCTTACCGCGGTTTGTCCCCGGCTCAGGGTTAATGAAGTGCGGATAGAGTCTCGTTGAGCTCCCGACAAACAAAAACACAACACGGGGAGGCTTAGACTCAGAGGATCAGTGACTCTGATTAAACTCATTGACTCAGAATAAAAACTAAACAAAACAACCTTCAGAGGAAATTAAGAGTCAATCAAAGCGCAATTTGCGTTGTAGAGTGGGCGATAGTCTTTTTTCACAGTGCCTTTTCAATCGGTACTATATCTGTAGATTTGGTTACTACTGCAGACTTAAAACCAACAGCCAACATTATTTAATCCAGAGGAAGCCTCAGAGAATGGAAAAATAGATAAATACCAAGTGATACAGAATAGCATATTTATCTTTTCTTATGAACAGTTCTAATAAAATACTTGAGGCTGTTTTTCCCATTTAGCAACTGCATATCCAATTGAACTTCAAATGATTACCTATTTTGTGATGTATTTATTTAAAAGTGAATGATTATAAAGTCTTAACTTAATATCCACAAAAATCAACTTAAGTTTCCCATATTTGTTAGAAAACGAAAATAATAGGCTACTTGCAAAATGTATTGAACCAAATTAAGCTTAAATGTAGGCCATGAACATAGGCTGTACTCTTTCCCACTATACCCATAGACTTCTAATAATGGAGTTAAAGACAATACGTAAGCATTTGTCATTAATATTTTATTTTAAAAAGACAGACAACCAGTAATATTGCATGATAATATCACACTGGATACTATTGAACATTTGCAACTAAGCTGTGTATGAAGTGTAAAGGTGAACACATAAAGTGAGCTCCAAAGTATTAGGGCAGTGAAACGTTTTTGTTATTTTTAGCCCAACAGCACATTAGATTTTAAATGATACAATGCTACTATGATTACGGATAATCCGAAATGAATCATTAATAATGATGAGTGAGACGTACAGAGGCATAAATATCATACCCCGGAAAAAAGCTAACCTACCACGTTATTGTAATAGTGAGAGGTTAGCATGTCTTGGGGGTATGCTATTCGCGCATCTGTAACTTTCACACTATTCAAGATTCATTCCGGACTATCCGTAATCATGGTAGCATCCGCATTAACGTAGAAGTGTTTAGAAAGATATTCTTATTTACAATAAAAGAGACTCCAAAATGACACAATACACAATCCTAACCGGTTGCATCACCGCCTGGTATGGCAACTGCTCGGCCTCCGTCAGCAAGGCACTACATAGGGTAGTGCGTCCGGCCCAGTACATCACTGGGGCCAAGCTTCCTGACATCCAGGACCTATATACTAGGCGGTGTCAGAGGAAGGCCCAAAAATTGTCAAAGACCCCAGTCACCCAAGTTATAGACTGTTCTCTCTGCTACCGCACAGCAAGCAGTACCAGAGGACCAATTTTTGCATGCTAGGAATATGGGACCAAATATTAAACTTTTGACTACTTTGTTACACATAAGTGAATTTGTCCAAATACCTTTGGTCCCCTAAAATGATTGGACTATGTACAGAAAGTGCTGTAATTTCTAAACGGTTCACCCAAAATGTTTGAAAATTAAAGCTGACAGTCAGCACTGTATCATTACTCCAAAGTGCTGGAGTACAGAGCCAAAACCCCCAAATGTGTCCCTGTCCCAATACATTTGGAGCTCACTGTATATCCATTCAGTATGGTGGGTTAGGGGGGAATTGACAGGTCCAACCAGGTGGGTCATCACTCCATGGTGGGTGGGTTGGATCAGGATGACCTCTGTGAACCAAGGAAAAACAGACCCTAACCGTGGCTCTCTCACCCCATCATTCTGTAGGCCGCCATTCTCTCTCACACAAACAAAGTCAAGAACGACACACGTTATTCTACCATATCATTGGGTAGGATGGGAGAGGGGACAGGAAAGAGAAAAATACCAAGAATTGGGAGTCTGGCACGTTGAAAGAGAAACATTTAGTAGAGAAGATTGAAATATCAGTAGAAACTGGCGAGAGTGAAGGAGTCAGGGGAAAATACAGTAAGTCATTCCTGTGGCAAAGTCAGGGATAGCAAATCCTCTTCTGGCCCAAGTTATGAGGCGGAGAAAGGAGGAAGAAAGTCTTTGCCGTGCGGAGAGGAGATAGCCCCGCTAATAATTTCCCCGATAAAACAGGGAGAACTACAAACATGGGTCAGGGGCGCAGAGATTGGTATGTCAATCTCAGCAAATAATGAAAGCTTAAGCTTCCTGCTTCCCTCTCAGAGCTGAAGGAGAAGAGAAAAGGGAAGATTAATGAAATCAGGACTAACAGATGAAGAGGTGGCGCCTCGTGTTCAAGGCATGCCCCCCAGTCAGTGATTGCTGCCATGTACCCCCAGCAGGGATGCAGTGTAAGCCATACAGGCATCACATGACACAGAGATTATCTAATCAATAAATTGTGGTGTTAGGGCCGGCCTGAGCTCCTGTCTATCACAGAGGTCCCTAAGCAGCCTCTCAAGGCAATGTCCACCCCTCCCCTGACCCCCCACTACCGAACATAGAAATGCCTCTGGGATAATACACCCCCGAGCAATGTCTCACACAGGACTGACCATGACCATAACAGAAGCCTACAGTAGAGTGAGGGACAGCAGCCTCAAAGACCATAAGTGGCCACCAGTCTCCACATCACACTATAGCACCTCCTGCTGGATGGGGGCATTCTGCTGCCTCTAAATCTCTGTATACATTGTTGCAGACCTGGTACCATTAGCAAAACTAAAGTATCTAGCTACCTAGTTACCATTTGGCCTGAACAAAAAAATACCTAAGCCTGAGGATGGTGAAATTCCCTAAATCTCTACTGAATTCAGAAACTGTATAATGGTCTTCTTATCTTTGTCTTTGTCTTCTACAGTAAGAGCGGTAATCTTGATCCACCATATAATGTCAATTTCTACCCAAACATCACCCTACTTAAATATGATTCCCAGTGATGATAAATTCAGCTCCTAGACAACGGAGGAGCTCCTCTTCCAAGGTAGCATGACTATTTATGTGATCCCTGTGTACAGCATGCATATATGGAGGAGAGTCCACATGTTACGGTCTAATTTAAATGGACTAAATAATAAGGAACAGGCAGTGTTCCGGACACCCCGGTGGACCCCTGGGTCAGTATACAGGACCACAGGGAGGCCTCTCACCTCATAAACATAAAGAGAGGAGAGAAGCATCAATAAGTCATGAGGTGTGGTATACATGTATATTTAACGCCCTTCCGTGTGAAGTCTGGCAGGCGCTCATACCCTGTCTGCTGCTAGCTGGCAGAAAGCAAGAGAGGACCATGTGTGCTTTTGTCTTACAGTTGTCTCACTGTTCAATGTGTGTTTGAGAGTGGGGGTCGGGGTGGAGGGAGTGTTTGGAAATTAGAGTTGAAAAAGACAAGTAAAAGTTATTGGGGCTCAGAACATAAGTTCAACTGAAGACAAGAATGCAAACATCACGCTATAGGCAGAGCCGCATCTTTCTATAGGCAGACTACGAGCTGTACACCCCCCAAATAAGATGGTTTAGAAAATAGTTAGAAAAGTAGAATACACAAGCTGCAATTTCAAAATGTGATAGTGCACCAGCAGTTGTCCACTTGTCATGTCAGTCACTGACAGTCACTCAATTAGCCCATGTCAGTCACTGACAGTCACTCAATTAGCCCATGTCAGTCACTGACAGTCACTCAATTAGCCCATGTCATGTAACCTTTTTTAGATTGCTAGGTAAGGTAGTCTAGCCAGCTATCTAAACCTTGTAGTAGGCCTAATCATCACCAAATGCCCAGAGGAACTGATCTCCAAGGGGCCCTCATAGATTTTGTTAGTCACTCTCACACAGATATCATGTGAACATGGCATAAGTCATGGCAAAATGTGTAGAATTGCAGGAAATTATCATTGAAACTGTAAAATGTTCTCTTTTCTTTTTCTCTCTCTTTTCTCTCTGCCCCATGGCATGAGTAGAATTGCATTAAATTAGTTTACATGTGAGGTGGGGGAGCTCCCCCACCGAATCTGGCTTAGGACCCCCGAAAAGCTAGAGGCGGCACTGACTACAGGGAACTACCAAGCTGAGGAAATGGCCACATGCTCTCTTGCTTTCGACAGGGGTTTGAGATGCAGACGTAGAGCCATGATGGGGAGAACACAATGAAGAACAGCAAGGAGAACATAATGAAGAACAGAAAGGAGAACATGATGAAGAACATGAAGGAGAACATGATGAGGACATCTTTGTTTCGTTTGCCCCATTGTGCCTTGGCTGTCACCAGCCATTAACAGGCAAACAGACCCATGGACCCTATACCTCTTACTGGGTCACGGAGGCAGTTCTTACCGGTTTTACTACAACTATAGTGAGTGCAGTGTGGGCAGCGAGCAACAATGTCTCATTGAGTGTGTGTGTGTGTGCACGCGTGTGCGTGTGTGTTGGGTATAAGCTGTTCAATTGGACATGTGAGGCCAGTAGCAGCAGTGAGGCTGACTGCTGGGGGGAGTCGTTCTACCTCCAATGACCACTCCTTGACTTCCCATTCGCCTCTGTGGATCCCCAGGGCTGGCCAAGCAGCTGCCAAGCAGCTCCAGACCAAGGCAAAGACCCCAAGGGTAACAAGCCAAAGATAGAGAGCTGGAAGAGAAGAGAGAAGACAAGATAGCAGAGCAGTAAAACAACAAACAGGAAATAAACCAGAAAGTCAAGAGAGACACAGAGATAGGCTACGACATTTGTGCTTAACCCTTAGCCTACAATTTGCGTGGCCCTGTGGAAATCTAATTAACATAATAAAATAATCCCCATCAAAATCTGTCTGTTTAAACTAGAGATATCTGGGCTGCGCCTCATTATATTGCATCCGCCGATATCGCCCTTCCACATCTGCAGTGAAAGGTAGCAGAGCTAGAGCGATGTTTGTCAGACCCTGAGACATCCCGAAAATCAGTCTTCTCACGAAAACCTCTGCAGCATCCGAATGGTTTGGCCTACAAACTATTATGACCACTCTAGTGAAGACTCCGTTTTGCTCTAGGACGCCCACACGCCTTGCATGACTCGTCTGAAAAAATGAATGGAAGTCTATATGGAGATGGTTTAGTGCATAAACTAAGGGAATAAATACAACAGTTTCCTGATATGTCTCCTCTCAGATATAGGAGAGAAACTTCACAACAAACTTCTTTTAGATTATTTTGGGGACTATATGTTCCACGTCATGAATCTGTTATTAATGTGTTTCTATTGGCTAATAGCAGTAATGCCAAATTCAGTATTGCATCAAATCATTTTTGTTTATTTTTTTTCTGATACTTCAAGGGGTCTTAAAATTCAAAATCAAATAGCAAAATGATCCTTGGTATGTCCTTCTTAAAACAATGCCATATAGCTTAGTAGATCCGTGGAGATCAGAGGACTGATTTCTATAATGGAGATAGCTAGCAACACCAGCAAACAGAGCACAGGGCTTCCTCACCCTGTTCCACACACCTGAACAGGGATACACACACCGGGGGGTTTGAAGTAAGTCTGGAGTGGCAAGATGAATAAAGCCTGAGGAGTGTGATGCCAGGTAGAGGAGAGAAGCATCTTCAAACGGTTATCAATGCAATTGGCTGTGCCAGGTGCAGCAGTTTAACCTCTTTAGCGCGTCGCACTTCTGCTAACTCGATGTGACGCCTCCTCGCCACGGCGCCACAGTCTTCACAGAGCCTCACAACATTGGAGGATGATGTGTACTGAGAGTCCCAGTTTAACTCTGTACAGTCCCTTTAACAGTCCCCAGACAGAACCGCTATATTGTCGCAGTGAAAACAACAAATATATACACCAGGTGAAAAAAAGACAGTACTCTCAGACAGTACTCTCTCTAATCATTCAGCCATGGTTAAGTTTGTAACACTGATATATCCTGAGGCCTGAACAGAAGAGGAATAAATACACAAGCAAAACCTTCTTATAATGCCAAGATGAGCAGAGAGAGAAGGGCAGAGGCCCAGGCTGCCAAGGATGTGGCAGAGGCATTATGGACTGCAGCTGGCATGTGATTAGGCTGGCTCTCCGTGCTAGCAGCCCTGCACTCCTTGATCCTGCACAGATGCAGGTCTCCACAGACATAGGAGTGCCAAGAGTGGACGCTCCAGACTTAGAACCCTCCGCTTCAGTATGGATACATGCAAACACACATACTAGCATGAACACACAGCATAAACCTTGCACATCCTGTCTCTCTCACTCTGACAGGCTATACGAATTCTGGTAGACAAGGAACATAGGATTTCATTTTCAGGGGAGGACCATTGCTGTTTTTATGTGCACAAGGAATGTATCCGCCCATGCTATACTGCAAACCATAGAAAGAGAGAGAGAGAGAGAGAGAGAGAGAGAGAGAGAGAGGGAGAGAGCGAGAGAGGGAGAGAGGGAGAGAGCGAGAGGGCGAGAGAGGGAGAGAGAGAGAGAGAGCGAGATGGGGTGGTGTAGGGAGTGTAACATGCTCATCAGGTTTAAAGGACACAAACCGCTGGGCTGACCATCAGTACCTGACCCATGGGGCAGATACACAGTAATTAAGCTGTGGATTACCTGATGGTTGAGTGAAAGAGACATGGGGAGAGGGGTAAAAGAATGCAATGGAGGAGACGAGATAGAACAGACAAGATGTACAGTAGTTAGGGTAGCTAATGAAGGAGCAGTGAAAAGAAAGGTTGAGTCATCCCATGGAGAGGGAAAGTAAGGGGAGGAAGAAAAGATGAGATAAACCAGGGCCCAGTTTTTCAAAAGTTATCTATCTGTATTTCGCCTATAGGATAGAATTAAATGCATAGAAATAAAATGAATAGAACGGACGAATCATTGACTTTAACGGGGACTTCCGTTCTATTAATTCTATTTCTATGCATTTAATCCAATCTTATAGGCAAAATCCAGATAGATACCTTTTGAAAAACTAGTCCCAGTAAATAGGGAACCTAGGTCTGCACCGTGTTGTGTTCAAACGCACACATCCTCACAGACACTCATCAGACACTTTAGATGACTTCTACCTCCCTGAAGACACCAATGAGCTCCTGAGGACACACACCGGGTCGCAGCGCTACTGTGAGGGTGCCTGCTGGTCCAGGAACAGACTGGACAATCACTAAGGAACAAAGAGGAAGAAAGGCATGTGGGTAGGGGGCAGAGGTTCTCCAATAACCCTGCCAGGTACATCCTGCACAGGCCACCCTATCTCTCTGGTTCTAAGGTTACCCTGCTGTACCCAGAGACATGCAGCACACTGTTTAGTCAGACATGAAAGTCCACAAAGAAAATCTAACAGTTCCCGGAAGTCTGTACTTTTTCTGTATTTACAAGGACTACCAAGTTTGAATAATAGAAGATTAGACAATATAATGTAACAAACCTTTCCCATTGTCACCAAATCACATGAAAGTAACAATGAACAGTGTTAAATGGTAATAGCACATAATATTACTGTAAGAAAAAAGCCATTACAGTTCCCCTCCGCCATGGTTCTACCAACAGGATATGACTTCACTTCCTCTCTACAACACTGGTTCAACAGGCCTGTAAAACTGGATGGATAGATACATGTATAGAACTGGTGAGCCAGACCATGAAGATGAACTTTAATACAAAGCAATCAATATAAAACTGACCTAACTCTATGCAGGTTAGAAGCCTTTGAGCCACAAAGTTTACTGGTGACGCAGCACTCCCCTTCAACAAGAGATATAAAAATAGAGAGAAAAGAGAAACGTATTGTTTTTATGAGATATATTCCCCCAGTGGTCCGGTCAATAATGACTTGATATATCAGTGACTGCCTTGCTATTTGCACAGTTTTTGCTGTGTTTTCTGTACCTGTGATTGAGCAGGGCTATTTTCACACGTGGAGAGAGGTGGTTCAGGACAAGGGAGGCTAACGTCTGTTTGATCAAAGTTTATGCGAAATTTCCCGGGGCCACCAGGGGAGCCGGTGTTTATGAACTGTAATAAAAAGAGTCATTTTGATGGCATGACCCCGGTGCCATGGCAGGGGGGATTTGGTTATGTCTCTGTTTGCAAGGAAGGATGAGAGGAGCTCAGAGCAGATCTCCGAGAGACAGAAAAGGGAGAGAGGGAGAATGGGAGAGGACAGACAGAGAAATATGGAGAGAGGGAGAGAGACAGAGAGAGAGAGACAGAGAGAGAGAGATGGAGGGCTATGACACCTCTGTGTTCTCTGAGCAGCCAGACAACAGCTTAATGAAGTCACTTTACAGCCCCTGGATTAACTTGATTAAAATAATCCCATTCATTTAAATACATAATATACTATATTAATAGGAAAGGACATTTTTATATATATATATTCAACTTTTTGTCTTGCTTACCAAAAACATTCTGCATCACATAATACATGTAGGACTGCATTGCATATAAAACTGCCGGGAGAGGGTATCAAAGGCATCACATTAGATCAACGCAGACTACAACAGATGCCATATGAACTGTTAAAAATAGAATGTAAAGTCTAAACCATGCAGAGCGACATGTCTTTGTGCACAGCGCTGCATTGTGTTGCTAAATAAACTGCCCCAGGTCACTGAAACTGCAGGAGAAATCACTGAGTGTCTGATCTATGAAGCTTTGCTGTGACAACACTGCTCGTGTTCCTGTTAGATGAGGAGATATCATCAAATCAATGGTGTTTGCTGTACGCAAGTACAGGTATATAGCACACACATATCTACCATAACAAACACTGTCTGGAGGCCCATCAGTGATAATAAGTTCATGGGAGCTAAAGGATAACCGTGAGGCTCAGAAACTCAGGTGTTCGTCTGAAGTGGTAAACAAAACAAGAGCTTACTTAAATGGCAGCAACAGAACAGTCATCCGATTTAATAAAGCCTTCAGATTGTGTCTGTGTAACACTAACATCAAGATGGTTTCCTTAATGGTTTCCTTAATTCATCAACACAGCACAAACACCCAATGTTGATGAGCATATGGAAATAGATTGCATGTCCCCATTGAACAACTCACACTCAAACATACACACATTTGTTTTACTATCCTTGTGGAGGTCAAACAATTGATTCCCATTCAATGTCCTATTTTCCCTTACCCCCTAACCGTACATCTAACCCTTAACCTAACCCTAACCTTAGCCTTAACCCCTAATTATAACCCTAATTATAAACCTAACCCTAACCTAACCCTTAAGGCTAAAATAGCCCTTTTCCTTGTGGGTACCCGCAAAACGCCCCCACTTGTTTTACTATCCTTGTGAGATCTTCTGGTCCCCACAAGGATAGTAAAACCAAACACACACACACACACACACACACAACCAGGGTGGGCTGGATTATTGAGGGAGTATCAAGCAGGAATAATAAAGCAGGTTCTTAAGATTTGAATAAGAATAAAATGAAACAGTAACCACCAAAGGGCCAGCAGGGCTAATCCCCTCAATATTACTGAACATAAAAAAGGGGGGAACAGAAAGAGGGGAGAGCTAGAGCGAGAAGAGGAGGGAGGAGGTGGGGAAAGAGAGAGAGAGATATTACATGTAGAATACCATTATCTACAGATTTAATGTAAAGCTGTTGCTATGATGCAACTGGCTAGCATAGGCTGAGAGATAAAACAGGTTAATGAGTCCACAAATAACAATTAGGTTTTCCAAAACAATTATTTTTTGCACACACACACGTTTCCACAAAGAAACACATACTGTATGTTGAGGTGACACGGATGCCTCTACATTCAGATCATGATAACTGTACTGTTAGTTTCCTATGCGTTGAACACCAGCGTTGGTTCCACAGAATATTTCCAATGTCAAAGCACGTGCACAGGCAGCAGATGGCATGAAACAGTTGGCAAGAGCGAGTGAGCATGAATATCTGTTCACTAATAACCCTTTAATTACTTCAGATGGGCAATGGGATCAAACAGCCAGACTCACATAGGAATTACCCTTAAATGAGACCGGACTGGAAAAATATGCTAACCCCTTATGTTACCAATAAGGACCTTCACTTGAGGGGAAAAAGTTTTTGTTGTGTTTTTTTTTTGCTTAATAAATAGATAAATAGTATGCATTATCTGAGGTGAGAGAACTCTTTTGTCTGTGTGACTATACACAATGACGGCATTACAGTCACCACCAGTACACGGGTATAACACTGTAATAATGAATGTTGCTGTCAAGAAAATTCCTGCATTGAGTGAATGTCATGAAGAATTCCTTCATCTGCTAGGATAACGTTAACCTTCTCCATTTTGTTCCACTGACTGAACCCACCTCTCGGGCAAATATGCTACAAAGATGTAAACTTTTTGGGGTTTTCTCTCCCAGACAGAGTTCTAGGCTGCATCTGCTGGCTTCTCTGTTTCCTTACGTAAATGGAGAGTGAATTCCATTCAGCACCTGCCCTTTTCCTACGCGTTGTGAAAGCATACATTCTAATGACGAGGTCTTTACTGTTGAATAACGACACTGAGGGAGGAAAATAAATTGCTGTTCAAAAGGAGGTATTACTCTTGGCATTGTGGGATTGTAGAGGATTGGACAGCTGTGGCGCTGTGACCCGCACTTTGAGACCAAGCTGTATAAATGAAGACATAAAAAAACTCATATAGAGTAGAATTAGTGGGTTTGTGCTTGAGTGTGCATGCATATACATGTATCTGTGCGAGTGGGTGTGTGTGTGAGCATGCACGTTTGTGTGTTCCTGTGTGTGTTTGTGCGACTGTGTGAACGTGTGTGTTCGTGAGAGTATGCGTGTGTGTGAATGTGTGCGTGCGGGTGTGTGTGGGGACATAAATCCCTCTCAAGTGTAAGACAAACAGAGTGGTGGCTGTGTGAGGGCTGACACGGCCTTGCCTGGTTATTGTATTTCCTTCTCTTGAATCCTAGTAAAGACCCCCACAGCCCTCCGCTGTCACTCAGGCCAAACTGTCATCAGTCAGTAACCAGGTTGGAGGGATGAAGGAGAGGCCTGGCTCAGGCCCCAAAAGAAAATTAAAAGGGGATTATGACTGGCTGACACTTTGTGGTCAATTGCTCATTTATTTTGATGTGTAGTGCAGGGTGGGGTACTGCTGTGTCCTGTTATGGCCATGAGGAGAGGGTTGGTCTGGGAGGATGGACCTCTAGTTTTTATTATTAGCTCAATGTCAATAGTATAAGCACCCAAGAGGTCTTCGTGTTTACATGCTGTTACTCTTACCTAGTCTCCTTTTCCTTGACCTAAGAGAGGGCGGATACATGGTCTGGTCCACTGTAGAAGAACAGATTGAATAATACAATTTCATTCCATTTCACTTAATTGCATGTTTGAGGAAACATGCTTACAACTCATTAGTATTTTATTAGGTAATACTGTAGAAATATAGTAGCAGGGCTAACCCTGTAGCATCACAGCCCATGCTATTACATTGTTGCATCTACAAGGTGTTACCACACAGTATCAGCATCACTGCAAGGAGCATGGAGGAGCCAGATGCTGATATTAGAGTGTCTATGTGTAATTAATAGACATTAGCAGTCAACCAGTTTCCAGCACAACAGGGTCTCCAGCCTGGGACGTCAGGGGGAACCAGGAAGCTGTCTCTCTCCTCAGAGGCCCACAAAGGCTCCGTGAGGGGTGACAGGATCCTGGAGCGTCAGACAGGTGTCAGAGAGTGAAGATGGTTAGTATTGTATATACTGTGTGGACGTCTCGCAACCCGAATGCAAGCACAAACATTCAAAAAGACAGGAACATGGCACAGGTAAGCACATAGGCCTATTCATGTACACACATAGTGCTTATGAGTGCTTGCACATGCACTTGCAAGCACATAGGACACAATTGGCATGCATATTACACACAGAGGTACACAAATATCCGTAATGCAGTACGAGTGTATTGGTCAGGTGCAACTTTTTGCCTTAATGTTGTACATCCTGTCCCTCTCTCTAATCAGGTGTGGTGTGGTGGCGATTAAACAGAGTTATCAATTATCCAGAGCACAGTGGCACTCTGGCTTCACCCAGCTCTGTGTTAAATTAAGTTGTCAGCGCTGTCTCTCCGATTTCCCCCATCACACAGGCAGACGCTGATGGTGCATGACGGCCGCTCGCCGCCGCTCCTCGCCGACTGCCGCCCCGCATCTCGCCTGCAATTCATCAGCTCCGAAACACACTGGCCCAGGCTCAGTCCACGCCAGCACACACGCCGCGCAGCACTGGAACCAACCAGCGGATGGCAGGAGAAAAAGACGGATCACCTTCCAAAAAAACACAGGCGCTGACAGAGGACGGGGTTCAGTGGAAATTTTCCCTGGTGTCTGTGATCACGTGTTAAGCGTGTGAGAGAGATGGAGGGAGAAATAGTAGAAAGATAACGGGGAAAATGAAATAGCTTGAGAAGCATAGATAGAGAGAAAGCAGAGAGAAAGCAGACTGAAACAGGGATAGCGAAGGACAATATCTGGTGAGTATGCAGACAGCAGGGCAGGCAGGGAGGCCATTGGCCCCCTTGTCCTGTGGGGACTAGAGCTCAGGTGAGGGCAGAGAATGTGGGCCACTGGGCAGGGAGGAAAGCTTGGCCACTGGGCTGAAGGGCATGGGAACGAACAGTGACAGAGGAGGCAGCAAGCCGCGAGAGGGAAGGGGCCAGACCAGACCAGACAGCCGGTCGACAGAAATAATGGATAACTGTAAAACAGCGGGGACGCTAAGTTCTGTGCTAAAGTATTTATTTGTGATGAATAGTAATGATGGCACACTTACAAAGCACTTGGTTAATATGGAATGGCTCGAGAGGCGGGTATCGTTCACAAAGTCCTTAACAGGGCCCATGCTCCTCTGTGGCCACAGGGAGATGCCAAACCCTGCCCACCCCCAGTCCCCCTCCACCCCCCTCCAATCCACATTCAAAACATTTGCCGTCCCTTTACACTGTCTCTGCCCTGGTGTTCAATAATACACGAAACACCATTCTGAGATATTAACTTACTTACACAAACTATACTTTAAAAAGTATGATTTAAGTCAATTTGGTTGGTGTTCAATGCTGCCCAGCTGTCACGGTCTAGCTAACCTAAATAATCCACTATAGCGTTCTTACGTTCTAAGGACTTTGGTTGGATGCCACTGTAAAGGGAATAAACTACTCCTTTTATACTTCAAACGTTCCTTGCTGTTTAATGAAATCAGGCTTGTAATTTTATCTTAAATCAAGCTATTATTGAATCCTAGTGATAATGAGTACATGTTGGCCTTGCTTACAAATAATATTTACTTTATGTATTTACCAGGCTAATATAAGGCAACAGTGCTAAATCTTTCATCAAAGGCAGCAAAAAACTATCAGAGTATCTCTCCTACTAATAATCTGTATCCATCCTGACCCCAGCGTATCACTGGCACAGGCTTCAGCGGCCATGGACCAAACAGTCATAACCTCCTGTTCCAGGGATAAGCTGCAATCAAATCTATGGGGGAGCTTTAAACAGGGAAGAGAGAGAAGGGGGAAAACAGAGAGGGGTGTGAGGGGGGTGCTGCAGCGATGCCTCTGAGTGGAGATGGCACACCTCTCACCTGTGACGTGCCTGAATGGGCCGCGGAAGGGTGGCGAGCTAAGCTCCTGCGCTTAATTGGGCACTCAAATGCTATCGGTCCCTTCCCAACGGTTCTCGAGGTGACACATGGCAGAGGGAAAAAGAGAGAGGTCCCATGGTGGGAATAGAGCAGTGTGTGAGGAGAGAGGAAATGGAACAGAGGGTTTAGCACTTCCTATGGCCAGTTTTTTTCCCTTCTCTCTGGGTTTTTGGGAGGATGAAGGATGGAGAGAACGATGGTACATTTGGTCCGAAGCTCTGCCAAAGATGACAGGGCAAAATTAACCCCTCAGTGCTGGGAAGGATGGAATCCAGGGTTGAGGCATTATATGATTATCATAATATATGATCATCTCTAATATATCAGTTGATTAGCCGAATCCATAATGTTGGGGTCAACAACAACAACAAATTATATTAAACTCTCCATGGTGTTGCCACAGTTCGCGTTGTGGACTTGCCTAAGACTATGTCCTGATAAGGATTTTCACCTTGAATAAAGTCGCATGCATCACTGACATATTATTGACTTAGGACATTTACATACCACAATGAACTTGTGACCTTGTGCAATACATCAGACAAACAGCCTTTCGAATGTATATGCTTCCTTTTTTAAAATATAACCTTGACTTTTACAGTATCTTTACTGGAACAATAACTGAAGCTTTGCAGGAGACAATGAGTAAACAGCTCTAAATGGATTTCTAGTTTCCAGTCCATCAAAGCTTGCCTAGGCTAATCCCTTTCTTATATAAATAGCTCTTTGGTGGAGAGTGTAGCTGCCGCATGGAGCTCCAACCCTTCTGTCCCTGAAGCTACAGCCAGGATAAGCTGTGTGTTGGATTGGCACACCGGGCTGCCTGGGGCCTGCTGCTGTGCTGGCCGCCAGTACAGATGGAGGCCAGGGCTAGGGAATGCCAGCTTGTCAGTCGGATTAAAACGACTCATTTATTCACTGAAGTATCGCGCAAAGCGACTGGGCCAAAGCGGGGTGAGACGGGTGAGACAGGGGGTTGGGGGGCGGGGGGGTGAATAACGGCAGAGGAGGAGGGGACAGTTTGAAAGTGAGAGTGGGTCTTCAACTAACTGTCCCTTACCCATCCCTCCCTATACCTCCCTTTCTCTCTGTCGTTTTTCTGCCGGTTACTTATCTTTCTGGGGCTGCCAGAAGCCATTACTGCAGTGTACGGAAGGCGGCCGGCGGGGTGGCATCCCCCCGTGCCCGGGTGACAGATTGCCGCTCGGCATTGGTAGCGGAGGAGGTGAGGCTGGAAAGCGATTGGCTCTGATGGTCAGGAAGTGGGCGCTGAGGGATAGCGAAGGATGGAGGGGGAAGAGGAGAAGGAGGACAGAGAGGCAGGGAGAGGATGACAAGACCTGGCTGTGTGACCTTTCATATTAGGTGAGTTAATTAAAGGGGCACCGCCCCTGCTTTTAAGAGCATGCTTGGTAGTGGTGGGAACTGTGGTGCAGCCGGCTTGTACATGGATGCCAGGGCAAGGAGAGGGCACTGGGAACTACAGTCTGACAGGATGGCCCTGAGAGGAACAGTCACTGTCCATGGACTGATCTGTGTATACAGACCTTACTCAGATCAACAAGCACAGAGTGTTGGTAGAGATCCAAACTGTAGACCAAGTCAGATTCACCTCTGCAAGTTTAGGTCAAACTTTTTTGTTGTCAGAAGGTCTGCTACTACTGTTACTAAGGCACTCGAAGACCAGACAGAGTTCTTCTGAAGATCCCTGCTAAGAGGCTACTTACAAGGTCCATGGAACTTCCTCATTTCAACATCGACTTAAAATACAGTACTAGGTTTTAAGCACAATCTTTCAAATCTTTTTGAATGATTGTATCGTAAACACTGTTGGCTACTATTTATACAAGGGCATTGCCCTTCCTAACCATTTTGCCAGACAAATGTCTAGAAAAATCTGAGGAGTGACACATGGTGTGTCATGGAGTGACTGGTCAGTGCCCGCAGTCCATCCCATAATCCCTCACTCTCAGGTCACTGTCAGGCCAACGGTGTGTGTGTGTGGTGTGTCGGGTGTGTGTGTGTGTGGCAGGGCTAGGGGGGGTGAAGCTTGGAAGGCTTTTATTGGGTCTAATTACTCCCGATAGCTGTAATTTACAGGTTGACAGCAGGGAGAAATCGGCAAGATTCACACTTCTGCGGGTCAGCATCTGTCGCCATTACGGCGAGGTGCGCGCTGCCGGCCAGTCAGTGAGCGAGCAGTGAGGAACGGTAAAAAACAAACGCCATGTGACAGATTAGCAGTGCGGGCTAAAGGACCTTCCACTGACACATCATTTCTCTCTCTCCCCGAGTTGGTTTCGCGGCAGCTGTCACCAATAAAACGGAAAAGCGGGAGATGGGGAGGTGGTGGCAGTGGCTTTTTGTTCCAGTTCCAGGGAGGTGGGTGGTGCAGGAGGAGGAGGAGAAGAGTTCAGTGAGTGACCTGTTTAAAAGTCTGGCCTCACTTTTGAATGGTATATTAGGAGGAAACCAGGGCAGGATTGGGTCAAGCTGTATCTTTCTGCTGACTTCATATGAATGTTTTAGGTCTCCAGGTGTCACCCTGAAGAGATCATTTTAGATCTGTTTTTCGACTGCATGTGTGGTACAGTAAGGAGCACAAAGGTAATCTAGAGGGTAAACATTAGCTCGGGGCAGTCATTCTGACTGTACTGCCGCCCCGTCACACACACACACACCCTCCCTCTTTTCTCCCATCCCATGTGGCTTTCCTCCCTCCAGCCTCTGCCTAGTCCTATACTGCACAGATCAGAGCCAGAAAGGGCCCGTGCCAGAGTGGGATGGTGGTGGGGTACTGCTCTCCCCCTGTCCATCTCATTGCCTTCCCATCACAGGGCCTGGCTGTTCTCTAGTCTGTACATTAGGTTAGCCTCTCATGGATCCTGGCAGACCAACTTTTCCTTGACCTCCAACTGAAGGTAATTCTCTCAGTTGTTGTTTCACTGAACCTGTTTGTTTGGGTTTACATGGATTCCCAACAAAATTGTAAGTAAGAGGAGCATGGTCAGTGAACGCATTACAAAAATGGCAAACAAATGATGACATCTGTCCTTTAATTGTGCTTGTAGCAGCTTCTGTACGAGTATATTGACTTCTTCAGAGATTCCTTAGAGTCGGCATGCACAGGCCTCTATCTTTGTTATCTCTACTCTCCATCACCAAACGGATCCATAATGCTGGGCGGGTAATGGGCGAGCCCACGGGTCTGGCCTTGTCCTGTTCAATATCTAACGGGAGACTGGTGGCTCTTGGTGCCAACCTCCAGAGCCCCAGCGTTCCCACAAGTGCCATATGGGCGGCCCAGCCCCATTCCATTAGCAGGGCCCAAACAGAGGCCTGGACCCCGGCCCTCCTGGCCCTTCCCTTGCATAGCCACTGGGCATGGCCTGCCTACCACCAGCTGCCAAGACCTGGGCAGGGGAAAGGCAACAGGACAGCCACATCCACGTCACACCTGGCCCTGTCAGCAACCAACAACAAGCCACCAGCCTCTGAAAACACTGGGACACAATTAAGATAGGATTATTGGACAGACAAAAAGAAACGGAACAACGTGTGCAGTCATAGAGATGTGATAAAAATGACAATAAAGACACTCGCCCAAATTCATGCTGTCCAACATGTAAGGAAAATAATTGGAGTTAACAGTGCTAATTTACTTGGAAGCCTATAAAGGAATTATAATAGACAGGAGATTAAACGTGAGACAATTAAGTAGATTATTGCAATTAACATGACTCTCATGTTTTGCAGTAAGGGTGCAATGATTTGAATGTAGGTCTGCAGTCACTGAAGGAAGGCATGAGGGGTAGAGAACCAAGAGGGAGAACAGAGAGAGAGAGAGAGAGAGGGAGAGGAGAGAGAGAAAGAGAAAGGGGGACAGAGAGGAGAGAGAGAGATGTTTAGCACATCGTCTGGGAATGCCAGTGTGTGCCTCAGCAGCCTGTACCTGCCACAGGACCTGAGGCCTTTTTTAATTAATCATTACACACAATGAATAATTCAGCCATTATCACTGTGGATATATAGAATTGATTGTTAGTCTCCAGGAACTACTTTTCCAATCAATTTTCATGTTTCCTTTAATAAGCTACAGTTCCCAGTGAGAGACACAAACACACCACACAATAACAGCTCTTGCAGAGCATATATAACTCATCATCATCAAACGTCTATAGTTATTTACAGTACCAGTCAAAGGTTTGGACACACCTACTCATTCATGGGTTTTTCTTTATTTTTACTATTTTCTACATTGTAGAATTATAGTGAAGACATCAAAACTATAAAATAACACATATGGAATCATGTAGTAACCAAAAAAGTGTTAAACAAATCAAAATATATTTTATATTTGAAATTCATCAAAGTAGCCACCCTTTGCCTTGATGACAGCTTTGAACACTCTTGGCATTCTCTCAACCTGCTTTTTCAACAGTCTGGAGTTCCCACATATGCTGAGCACTTGTTGGATGCTTTTAACACTTTTTTGGTTACTACATGATTTCATATGTGTTATTATATCGTTTTGATGTCTTCACTATTATTCTACAATGTAGAAAATAGTAAAATAAAGAAAAACCCTTGACTTTTGACTGGTACTGTATGTTTCAAACAACACAAATATCAACTGAAACTGGGCCTAATCCATGGCAAACTGTAAAGTTTCTAGGTGTATGTTGTTTCAAGATGTAAGGTAAGGGAATATGAAACCTGCTGGCTGAATGAGAGAAGTCATGCATATCAGACAAAATATTATTGTTACAGCCAACAACTTTATCATTAAGGTTTTTCACATTTTACGCACTAATTCAAACAAACACATACTCTAACAGGATATTACAGGACAACCAACCAGGCTCACAGGTAAAATAGGCCTACAACAAATCATGACATTGTGTCACCTTGCCCTCTTTTGGGGTGACTTAACAACTCAAAATAACCAGACTGAGTGTTGTGGTTCTGGTTCCCACAGATAAGAAATCATTGACTTAACATTGAAAGGGGATTTATAGTAGGTACCAAGGGTCTCCCAGTGTGTTTCAGTGGCCTACCTACCATGGTAGACGTCAGGGAAAGGATGGGGGGCCTCGCCTGGTCCCTAACTTCACCCCAAGGACAGCATGGGGGGCAGAAGAGCACTGATTGAAAGCAACACCTGTCAGGTAAGGCTTTCACAGTTGACGGCACTCAAGGTGAGCAAAGCCCACCGCTATGACCGCTAATCTCCGATGTGTCAGTCTCCACTGGGATACCGCCAGGGTCCTGAGCTCCCGATCGAGCCGCCTCGCGGTTGCCGTCCCACTAACTAACATCTCCTCAGTCTCCTGGGCCAAATGACCCACACTGATGTGCTCTAAATACATTTCATTATCGTCATGATGATTATAGCCGTGATTGTGTGTAGCTGGTAATGCGCTGCAGCAGCTCCCCCCTGGGAGGTGTCTGTGAGACTGAATGATTAAAACACGTATGATGAACCATGCATCAAAACATCACTGTGGGGTTCCTACAACATACAGGCAACCACCTCCACTGATGCTGTACACAAGCACATAACAATGGATTGTAGTCTACTGAGGGTTTGGGGGGTTTAAAGGTAAAAAGTACAGGATAATATGACAGCAAGTGGAAATTGGCAATGGAGTAAATTGACCTTTGCTGACTCCACCATATCCATAACCTTAAGCCTCACACTATATATAACATATACAGTACATTAATACCACATAGTCTTTGGAATAAACTCACTATCACACAATAAATGAAGGAAGGATGAGGGCTTTGTCCCATCTGGACCAGGCTTCCGCCACATGTGATGAGAGGAAAGTGAAGTGAGTTAATGTGACAGCGTTCGATGAATGTTTAATCTGACATTCGCATACATCCCTAGCTGGGATCATCCCAAGTCAAAACCCACCAAAGACACACAGCAGGTGTCTGCAATATTCATATGCTACACGCTTCATTATGAATGAAACATACCAAGGTCCGTGCATTTATTTATTCATTTCGATTATCGAAACAAAAGATAGAAAATTTGAAATTAAGACACGGTCGGAGCGCTATTCTATATTTGTCTCACAGATTTGTAACAATTTGTTTTGTGACAAATAACTGTGCCTGGTGAAATCCCACTGTCACCTCAGTGAGAGTCAGGCTGTGGCTCTGAGGAGAGACGTTTTACTGTATTGTAGGGCTGCAACAAATCACTGTCTGTCTCTGTAGCTCTCTGCTCTTTAGGAGACCACAGCAGTTTGCCCTTTGCCCTGTCCAGGAGCGTTCAGTGTCTCATCTCACAACAAATGCTGAGTGGTCTCAGAGAGACATGAACCAGAGTCCACATCTACAGCAAAGTACAGGATAGTTTTCATATTTTCACAATTAATGATCCCACTAGGTGTCCTTCGCAAAGCCCACTAGGCAGATTAAATGACTGATGTCTCGCTTGTCAGGTAAGGAATAACTCATTATTTATTAAGAGTATGTCACTATAATGCATGCCATTGGGCCCAGTGTTTTATCTTTGTAAGTGATACAGCACATTTATACAGTAGCATGGTGAAACAGAGGTGACACGGTCTGTTCTTTTGAGCTTTGATTCAGGGTCTTTACCTGACAAAGTAATGTTAGAATATATGAGATATGCTGTTAGATCTTTTGTGCTGAATCCACTGCGGTGTTCTAGGTGTCACGTTTATTAGCATGTCACAGAAGTGTGTAGGAGGGAGATTCCAAGACGTGGGAAGTTTGCAGGAGGACATGAGAGAGAGGAATGTGTTGTTTTGGTGGAAAAGGTTGTGTGTGTCAACTGTAGGGTTGCCCATGTTGCTGGGGATCGGAGGTGTCCGGTACGAGAGAGGCAGGTTGAGGTAGCCAGGGTCAGAGTAGTGCAGAAGGTGTCGTATGCTGAGGCAGTGAAGAAAGTAGAGGAGGGTTGATCAAGGGTGAGGGATTCTGAGAGGATCAACAGTATGTGAATAGTAGATATTTGCCAGAACAGAGGGATAGGCCAATGAGTGATATACAGTATTTTTCAGTAAGGTTGGCTTCTTAGCATTCATAACAATGGTTATCAACTGTACTGCAGAGATGGTACGTAAGTCACAGAAAATAGATGTTGTGGTGGCAGCTGCAGAGAAGCACTTGGGGGTACGAGATTTGAATTCAGAAGAGTTACAGGGTGTGTTGAGTGTTAGTGTCTCTTCAGTGCTGTTTTTGATGTAATTGATCATGAACTGTTACTAGGTAAACTCAAATGTTATGGCTTTAAGTCTGTAGCTCTATCCTGGACGGAAAGCTATCTATCCAGGAGAAGGCAAAAAGTGTTCTTTAATGGTAGCTTTTCAAACAGTAAAGATATACACTTTGGTGTTCCTCAAGGAAGCTGCCTAGGCCCACTTCTCTACTCTATCTTTACTAATGATTTACCTTCAGTTATGAACAAAGCAAGAGTGGCAATGTATGCTGATGACTCCACAATGTATAGCACAGCATCAGAATGTAATGAGCTAACAGATGTACTGAGTAGTGAACTAAGAATGGTGTCTGAGTGGGTTGATATGAACAAATTGGTGTTCAAAAACTAAATGTATTGCATTTGGTTCAAGATATATGCTTGCTGATGATACCCAATTGAATTTGTTGATGAATAGAACGCATGTAGAGCAAGTGAAAATAACGAAACTACTTGGCGTAATGTTGGACGCAGCTGTATCATGGTCAGAACACACTGATAATATTGTTATTTGTTATTCTTATCTCTCACTTTTTTTGTGGTATTTTCTTAAAACTGCATTGTTGGTTAAGGGCTAGTAAGTAAGCATTTCACTGTAAGGTCTACATCTCTTGTATTTGGCGCATGTAACAAATACATTTGATTTGATTAATTAAGTTGGGTAAGGGAATTGCTATTGCAAGAAAATTTTCAGAGTATGTAACATCTAGCACTCTGAATCAGGTTATTCAATCCCTGGTCCTATCACACTTAGAGTACTGTCCAGTTATGTGGTCATCTGCAGCAAAGAAAGATATAAGAAATCTCAAAATGGCTCAAAACAGGACTGCCAGATTAGCTCTTCATTGCTCTAACCGAATGAATATTATCCAAATGCATCACAATCTCTCATGGCTTCACGTTGAAAACAAATTACCATCCAGTCTTCTGATTTTCTTTAGGAATGTTATATTAACATTTTTTTTTATTAAATTCAGGGCATCTAAGACAACCCAAGCCAAGGACAAATGGCCTTAAATCTTTAGTTTTATATAGAGCTATAGCTGAATGGAACTCTTTACCAATCCATATTTCTCAGGCAAAACGTAAATCCACCTTCAGGAATAAAAAATAAAAGAACATCTAATGCGATAGACCATGTGACTGGACAGGAAATAGAAAGCATCATCTGAATATTAAACGTGTTTCCTGTCAGGTATTTATTTTAATTGTCTGTATTGTCTACTTGTTAAATGTTTGTAAAGTCTTCATTTGTAATGGTTTGTAATGTCTTTGGTGTTGGACTCCAGGAAGATTAGCTAACGTTACGGCGTTAGCTAATGGGGATCCTAATAAAAATGCACAAATTCCTCTCAGGCTGTTGGCCTGGGGTAGAATCAGATAGGGTTAGTAATGGAATAAGGTGGTGGGTTTTAATTAGTATAGGGTTAGTTGGTAGGGTAATACAAAATATATGTTTATTTATTTTTCTAACGGGGACCCTAATAAATACCAAATACCACAGACAGTCATGCTGTTATCTCAACCTTTATCACTGTGTTGTATTATGATACATTGTAATAGTTCATATTCTACCATAAAAAAATATTCCTAACTCGTTGATTAAATGAAGATAGATACATACTAATGGCTGGATATCAAACTTGCTGATGTTATCTAGCTATCTCTACCTTAATTTAGGCATAATAGATTAGTGATCTCTACACTGCAACCGGAGAAGCTTTGCGGATCTTTTTCCTCGTGGTACGACATGTCCCTCCTCCTCACCGTAGTGACGGTTTAGAAACTCTGCGGTGACGCGATGTTTTATTTTTCATATGGAAAATGGCGGCTTGCAGCCCAACTCGCGCTCCGGATAGGGTAGAGGTAGGACAACTTACCGAAGCCGAACGGGAGAATGATCCCTGGGCAGCACTCGGGCCAGTCGTGAAGAGGGATCCGGTGATAAAGCTATTGAGTCCGGTCAGCGGCTTGGAGCCACTCACGTGGTCTGAGGACCACCGAATCTCGGCCTCTAGCACAAGTGGTATTTCTTTGATGGAGGTAGTGTGCGATGTTCACGGCAATAAGCAAGACTTGGTGCTGCACCGGACCTCCATTCCCGTGCCGGACCAAGTCTGTGAACTGAAGGTGAATCTTTCACACATGTAGCTTGTTAGCAAGCTTGCCTTTGCGTTCATTCCATACCTCAAAACAGCGCATTACAAAAATAGAAGTTGTGACGTTGTTTTTACCTGTCTCATGGGAGGGGTTGAGTTCATTCACAGGGGGTAGAGGACTGAACTCCACTCCATGGTGAATGACGTTTCTGATGACTCCACCAACGGAGTGGAGCAGATGCCAGGCTTTGTGGAATCTATCTCCCAGAAGGGGTGCAACATTCACTGGGGACGGGGGACATGTCCCCTCCACATTCTGAAATTGCGTTTTTGTCCCCCCCAGTTTTATCATTGGAATGTGATTCAAAATGTGGCAACGGTCTGAGTGGTCAGGTAGGGCTGTTTTGGAGTGTTTATCCAACTGTATATATATATTATGTCCCCGCCCCACTTCTAAAACCATTTGCCCAATGTCAATACTTAAAAACATTTTTAATGATGAAATGCCTACCTTGTGCCCATGTTTGTCCTCTGTAGTTGAGTGCTTTTCTTTGTTGAAGTCCATACTTTTAAGTAGATGTTAGTCAAATACAACCTCTGAGAGGACTACGGTTTAGGTTCAGGAAAACGATGGAGGATGTGGACGCTGAGTTGGAATCAAGCAGCGCGTCGAGCAAAGTTGGTGAAGACAAATGTTCTGAATGGACAACAGTAGTATCGAAAACTTGGAACAAAAAGGAAATAGTCTAGAATCAGAGTGGAGGATACGTGTATGAATGATAATGAATCGCTTCTTGTTAGGATGCGTTTGTTGAGTAAGGATGCATAGGTGGGGAAACCTGTTTGAGGTGTCATGGTGAAGTATGCGCTGGGGAAAGTGGAGTCTGTCCGAGTGATCAGGAGTGGTCTTATTTTTGATGAATTGTATTTCTGAAGAACAGAGGAAGATTGCAGTGAGCCTCAAAATAATCAGAGCAACAGAAGTTTTGTGTTTTGAACTTCGGAGTAGAGCGCCTGTTAAAGGAGTCATTTCAGGGGTGACGCCGGATGTTCAGGTTGAATAACTGAAGAGAATTCCTGGTGTGGTTTTGTGCCCGCCGTCTGACCCGCTGGGTGAATGGAGAAAAAGAAGAAAGTCTGTCGGTCCTGTTGTTTTTTGATAAAGAGCAAATGCCTACACATGTGAAGCTTGGTTATGCCCCCGATTTGGCGCAGTGGTCTAAGGCACTGCATCTCAGTGCTAGAGGCGTCACTGCAGACCCTGGTTTGATTCCAGGCTGTATCACAACCGGCCGTGATTTGGAGTCCCATAGGGCGGCGCACAATTGGCCCAGCGTCGTTAGGGTTTGGCCGGAGTAGGCCATCATTGTAAATAAGAATTTGTTCTTAACTGACTTGCCTAGTTAAATAAAGATGAAATAAAATTTAAAAAATGAAATGTAAGAGCTTTCATCCCCAAACCATTGTAGTGTAAGAATTGTAAAAGATTTGGCCATGTTTCAAGTGTGTGCAGATGGACAGAGTATACTGAAGAACGGTGTATAGAAGGACGACTGTGTTGCAATTGTGGTGGGGATCATGATCCTGAGTTCCTGGAGTGCACTGTAAGGGTGAAGGAGATTGAGTTGGCAAAAGTTAGAGCAGTCAATCGAATCTCCTATGCGGAGGCAATTTAAAAGAATTGAGAAAACAAGTGATACTAGTGAAGAGATGGTAGATGCACCACCACAGCCTGTAGTAAATGTTTGCTGCCAGTCAAAGGATACCTTGTTTGTTAAAAAGGTGGATTTTGTGGCGTTCATGGACACACTTGTAAACTGTACGGCACAGGTCTAAAAGAAGTCTAAGAAACTAGACATTATTGTGGCTGCGGTATAAAAGCTTTTGGGACTTAAGGATTTTACATCTGAAGACTTGCAAGGGGTACTGGCACCGGAAGATCCGCCCTCCCAGGTTCCCCTTGAGTCTGTGTAGGGATCAGTTTTTTTTTAACAGGACCGCTGTTTGATTTAGTTTATAAAAATATATATAAATAAATAATTTGGGAAATCCTGTAGGTGGTGGGATGCACATTTTAAATAGTGCGATCGACAAACACAGACGACAACATATGCGAATCGATGTAGTCGGAGCTAGATTCCACAAAGCCTAGTCTCTGCTCCACTCCGTTCGTGGAGTCAATAGAAACGTCCTTCACTTCAGTGGTGTTTAGTCCTCTATCACAGGGCCAGAGTCAGAATATACACACTACGTATACAAAAGTATGTGGACACCCCTTCAAATGAGTGGATTTGGCTATTTCAGCCACACCAGTTGCTGACAGGTGTATACAATTAAACACACGGCCATGCAATCTCCATAGACAAACATTGGCAGTAAAATGACCTTACTGAAGAGCTCAGTGACTTTCAACGTGGCACCGTCATAGGATGTCACCTTTCCGTTGTTTTTACAAATCATTTAGTCAAAATTCTGCCCTGCTAGAACTGTCAACAGTAAGTGCTGTTATTGTGAAGTGGAAAACATCTTGGAGCAACAACGTCTCAGCCATAAAGTGGTAGGTCACACAAGCTCACAGAACGAGACTGTCGAGTACTGAAGCATGTATTGCGTAAAAATAGTTTGTCATTAGTTGTAACACTCACTACCAAGTTCCAAACTGCATCAGGAAGCAACGTCGGCACAATAACTGTCAGGAGCTTCATGAAATGGGTTTCCATGGCCGAGCTGCTGTACACAAGCCTAAGATCACCAAGCGCAATGCCAAGCGTCGGCTGGAGTGGCGTAAAGCTCACCGTCATTGGGCTCTGAAGCAGTAGAAACATATTCTCTGTAGTGATGAATCGCACTTCACCGTCTGACGGATGAATCTGGGTTTGGCGGATGCCAGGAGAACGCAACCTGCCCGACTGCATAGTGTCAACTGTAAAGTTTGGTGGAGGAGGAATAATGGTCTTGGGCTGTTTTTCATGGTTCGAGCTAGGCCCCTTAGTTCCAGTGAAGGGAAATCTTAACGCTACAGCATAGAATGACATTCTAGACGATTCTGTGCTTCCAACTTTGTGGCAACAGTTTGGGGGAGGCCCTTTCCTGTTTCAGCATGACAATGCCCCCATGCACAAAGCGAGGTCCATACAGACGCTGTTATAGCAGCAAAGGGGGACCAACTCCATATTAATGCCAATGATTTTGGAATGAGATATTCGACGAGCAGGTGTCCACATACACTACATGACCAAAAGTGTCTTGCTTCTGCCTGATGTGTTTACATTTTGACTGATGGCTGCAATTAACAATTTATCCCATTGCAAAACATACTATATATTGGACAGGCTAACGTAAGCTAGCAATCTAGGTTGATGTTGATGCAAAAAGTTTTGGATTTTAGATATTATCTAGAAGTCGTTTTTATTTTCTCCCCATCAAATGAGATGACTTTTGACTAACATTTGTTTGTCCACCAGGTGGGTCCAGCAGAAGAGCTGTTGAGGGCCAAAGACAAGTTCTCCAGCTCCAGTGACCCAGCGATGAGCCAGTCCTTCATGCTGGACAGAGTGCTCAACCCCACCGTGGGCGTTCACAAGGGCATCCTGTACACCAGCTGGTCCCCCCTGGGCTGTGACGCCAATGGCCGGTGCCTCCTAGCCTCCCTCACCCTGGACCACCGGCTGACCATCCACAGCAGCACCAAGCGTCTACAGTGGACTGTGGTGGCTGACCTGACCCAGCTGTATGGAGAGAGCCTGGAGAGCAGAGGCTACTCCGTGCAGGGTGGGCAGCCCCCCAAGGCTAACCTCCTGGACCTGGCTGAGCTTCAGAGGCGCTACCGCATGCAGACCCCTGTACGGATGGAGTGGTCCAGTGTGTGCACCACGCAGCACGTCCAGACCAACAACGAGTGTAAGGACGTGGGAACGGTGCTGTTGGCCGTGCTGATGGAGAACGGAGATCTGGTGGTGTGGCAGTTCTGCCTGCCCATGCTGGGGAAGGACTCTGTGTTGTCCTGTAACACCATCCAGTCTGGGGTGTTGTCCCCCAGCGTGCTGGCCTGGTGGGAGTACGAGCACAGCGGGCGCAAGATGAGCGGCCTGATCGTGGGCAGCAAGTTAGGGCCCGTCAAGATCCTGCCCGTCAACTTAAAGGCGGTGAAGGGCTACTTCACCCTGCGCCAGCCAGTGGTCCTCTGGCAGGAGTCAGACCAGATCCCCGTACACAACATCAAGTGTATCTCCCTGTTCCACCCCAAACAGAACTGTAACTGTAGCCTGGTGGTGGCGGCCAGGGGCTCTTACCTCTTCTGGTGCCTGCTGCTCATCTCCAAGGCGGGCCTCAATGTGCACAACTCACACGTCACGGGCCTGCACTCCACCCCCATCGTCTCCATGACAGCCAGCCGCCAGGGCAGCTCAATCTACACCTGTTCCATGGACGGGACGGTCAAGAAGCTCACGCCCATCTTTACCGACATGGCCGTGGCCTTTAAGCAGGAGGAGATCGTGCTGCCAGAGGGTATGGCAGGTCGGAGGATGCATGGCATCGCGGTCAGCCCCCACGGGGCGTACCTGGCCCTGGTCAGTACTGAGGGGATGACCAACGGTCAGCACCCGGTCTCTAGGCCCTACCAGGTCCAGTTTATGACCCTGAAGACGCCCAATGACGCGGCGGCAGAGTTGCTGGCGTCCCCGGTCCAGAGCCTGTTCAAACAGACTGACCTGCTGGACCTAGTTCGCTGGAGGGTGCTGAGGGACAAACGCATCCCAGCCCTGCTGCAGGAGGAGTTGGACGACAAGGTACACAACACAGGCTCCCCCTACTTGTGGAGGTTAAAACTCTTCCTGGTGCGCGTGCTCTACCAGTCCCTGCAGAAGGCCCCCGTGGAGGCACGCTGGCGCCCCACACACGAGGATTCCAAGGTGTTTGTGAAGGACGAGGAGGGGGGCGTCGCGGGAGAGGGTGGAGGAGGGGAAGAGGAGGTGGTGTCGAAGCTGCAGGACCCAGAGGCTCGGGCGTTGGAGGAGCAGACGGGGGAGGTGATAGCGTGGATCGAGGCGGTGGAGGCCCACCTGACCAGGGAGCACATGAAGAGGGTTCTGGGGGAGGTGTACCTCCACACCTGGATCACTGAGAACACCAGCATCCCCACGCGGGGTGTCTGTGACTTCCTCACCAGCGACCCCACGTATGAGGACAGGGCTGCCCAGGTTAGCCCTTCTGTTATCCTATTCCATAGCGATAAGCCGAAGCAATAGAAAGGACTGTTTGAACATTCGGCTTTCCCTGTTGTAGTGCATGATTCAACACGCCTTGCTCTCTGCACCCCCAGGTCCTGATAGGTCACATCCAGAAGAAGATGAACAAGCAGACATTCCCTGAGTACTGTAGTCTGTGTAAGGAGGTGCTGCCCTTCACAGACCGCAAGCAGGCTGTCTGCTCCAACGGACATATGTGGCTCAGGTAATTGCCATCAATATTTCAACCACCAATCACCTGATTCCTGTGATCTAAATCCAGGGTTTCTAATTCTTTGGCCTTCCACATTATTTCCATAATTGATAATCTATTGCATTTACTGATGAATGCCACCGTATCACATTTTATGAGATTTCCACTGTATAAACTAGGCCTCTGAATTCTGAACAATACTAAGCAGAAGGAGAAGTCTCCAAAGGTCTACAGACACTGGGCTGACACTGACGAGTGACTCCCCACACAGCAGCTAAATGCTTTTTTTGACTGTTTGTTTATTATCACAGAACACTAATCCAGCCTCCCACCTTTTTGATGTTTACCTGTGTACGGCTCCTGTCCTCCTCTGTCCAACCATACCGCTCAGTAGTTGGATGGGATATGCTGCCCCTGGTGGACAGTTTGGGACAGTCTGCAGCCTCTATGTCCCACAGCACATTTCAATAGTCTAAAGTGGTTTCCTCTCCCCATCTCCTAGGGATGTGTTGAATAAGGATGTCTACCAGGAATTTGCCTATTCTGTTTTTTCCCCCCAGCCATTGCAAATGAAGGGAAGGAGACAAGGAGAGGAAACCACTATTGAGATATCCCTCCTACAGTGTTAGTGCTCATCTGAAGTATGCCCGTTTCTTTTAGGTGTGTGTTGTCCTACCAGGCGTGCCAGACACTCGCGTACAGACGCTGCCTGCTGCAGGATAGCATCGCCAGACTGCCAGTGCCTGAGGGTAAGCAGCTAGTCACTTTCCATCGCTCTGCCTCTCTCTGACACTCACTCCGTCCTTCTCCTTCTCTCCAGGGCAGCTCAATCTCATCCTGCTCTCTGATCAGCATATCTTCTTATACGGCATTGACACAATATAAGAAAGTACTTGAGAATGTACATACATTTTTCTCAGGCTTAGTTTTCACTAGTTGTCAGACTTTCAGCATATATGATTTTAAATAATGCTAATATTGCTGAGTGATCAATCTGTCTGTTTACTGCTAAAATAGTGGATCAGGTGATTTGTGATTGAACAGATGAATCTGTTAAAATGTGTCCCTCCACCCTCCTCACTGCAGACCCAGACTGGATCAAGAGGATACTGCAGGGTCCTTGTACATTCTGCGACTCTCCTCTCCTCTAGGACTATAGGACAGGCTTGTGGAGAGCCAGGGTTACATTACCTGCAGCACTTGTGCGCCTGCTTGGACTAGATGGACTATTTTCCTTATTTTTACTGGTTACTTATTGCCAAGCATTATTTATATGTTTAAATGAATTATACCACAACCTTTTCATTTTTTAAAATAAAGGTTTTGAATATACATTTGAAACCCCGCTGATATGAATATGGTTTATTAAGAGAGAAAGTTGAGTGTGTGGAGATGGATCTAACCTTTTCTCTGTTCACAGACCCTTAAGTTAACCTCCTTATTTTCCTCATTTTTTACTGCATTTCCAAACACGTGTGTTATTCTGTTAGGCAGAAACAGGGGGCTTATTTTGGTCTATTTCTGCCATTAGAGAGTAACACATACATATCCTCACTGACTGAGTGTATGTTATTTTAATTGGCAGTGTAAAGCAATTTCCATGCTGCATGTGGGAGAAAGAAAGGACTCTTAGATGAGGACTTCCGATATTGTAGACGGAGAGAGAGAGGCGAGAGAGGAGTGTGAGGTAGGAAGAGCGGGATAGAAAGTGTTTAAAACTGATGCTGTGTCTCCCATGGGTGCTGATTGTAATGAGATTCCACAGTAATGAGGGACAGAGCCGGCGGCAGGCAGATGTGATGCCTGTTCTAATCAGGGGGTTAGAGTTTTGGGGAAGGATGTGTACTTGATGTGCTCTCCCCGCCGGTCCCCTCTCCCACTCCTTCCCTATCTCAGAGACATGGAGGTCAGTGGCCAGTGATCAAAGATGGTTTGGACCTAGGAGACTGGGCTAGTAACAGCACTGCTCTCCATCTTGTCGTCTCATCCTTTCCATCCCCATGCACAGCCCTGGCCAGGCAGAGGGGTGAGGTTCCACCCTCCCTCTGGTGTCACTGGAGATGATAGGCTGCCCTGGGGCTAGCTCTGCGTGAGGAAGCGGCCTGGCTCGCTGCTCTCAACACTTGATGAGAGAGCCAGAGTTTTGCCTAGAATCCTCAGCCCATTGTCATCAGTAGACATGTTCAGAGATTAGTATTTGAGTACATTTGGATAATTTGCCCGTTTTCTGTGGTCGATATGGCAGTAGTATGTGTGACACCACAGTATTTTGGCGATCCACACTGAAAATACGTCTTTAGGTTTTGAATCATTCATTAGAAACTAGCACTTTGCTAATTATTACCATTCAATATTCTCTCGTTCAAAAGGACTAGTGGGGATCTTCTTCTTAGACAAACTCTGTAGCGTTATACGGAGCGTACAGGTTTTCCCACCATGTGATTGGCTCCCAGTCAGCGTGTTTGTCAAGTGGAAGTGTTTCTTCAGGTGAGAATGTTCTTGTCATTGATAGGTGGAGACCAGTGCTGTTAGAGGTTAGCTGTGTTTGGTTGAACAGCCTCCTCCTTTAATAGAATAATCTGTCAAAGACCATTTCCACCAGTAATTACAGTCTCTCCTCCCTTTCTTCCTCTGTCTTAGCTCTCACAATACTTCAAAAGGAGGATTCTTCTCTATGCATACAATATTTATAGCCTTCATGTCAATGGCTGGATCGCATAAAACATTCATAACACCATTTCACACTTATTTAATATGCTATTCCTTTTGTTTGTTTATCTAGTTAGAATTTGCTATATGTCCTATACTCTTATGTGTACAGAACTCAGTGGAGGCTGGTGGGAGGAGCTATAGGAGGACAGGCTCATTGTAATGGAATAAATGGAACGGTATCAAACATATAGAAACCACATGTTTGACTCTGTTCCTTTCATTCCATTCCAGCCGTTACAATGAGCCTATAGCTCCTCCCACTAGCCTCTGATACAGATGCATTTTGTAGAACCCAAATATCTCTCCACCCATTTACACGGCAACTGCTTCATTACACTGGAATGTCTTACGGGATCAAATCCATGTAGTTTTTGTTTGCATTTTTTGTGTTCATGTTGATTTCTTACCTCTGTATTTTGTCATGTTTTGAGTCATTTCGATAACTGTTCGTTTTGCGTAGTTGGCTCATTCACGTCATAGTTTAGAATGGAAGACTGACGTTGGACAAAGGGTTTCCATTGCAATGTCTCACCTGGACTACTTAATCTTCTGTCCTTTAGTCCTGTTCGGCAATCTCATGTCAACTAACAGAGTGCTGTAAAGCCAGAGACGCTGATCCCTATAGTACCCAAATATGACAGCACTCACTCCTCTCTTATCTAGTGCTGTAAATCCTTTTTGTCCTTGTCACTGTGCTGTTTCACAACTTTCATGTCTCTATCGTATTTCATTGGGTCGTCAGGACTTTTCCATTACCCTTTTCTGTAACCAAGAGTTAATTGGAAGATATTTTCCTGATGTGTAAATAAACCTTTTTAAGTCTTTGTACATTTTGAGTATTTTTCCATTGAATTAGTCTATGGAAAATGAATCTTCCATAGTAATTTTATTACCCTAAACAATGTTTGTTTACGCAGGTAACAGACAGTCCCCTAACTCTGAGATAAACACGACTGTGTGCAATTTTTGCACCCCAAAAATAAACACACAAGAAACATTAGGGAGAACGAATGTTTTTCTGAAGTCACTTCACTGCGCTCACAACCCCTGAGATAACTTTTCTCTCCAAATTGAGGCACATCCTCTAACTAACTTGTCCCTGCTTATGAAGTGAGTCTGGGGGGTTGTTTTAAAGCAGACTTAACATGGTCCTTTAACGGGTAGACTCCTCCTCTCTGTCCCTAGAGGGGCCGGGGGCAGTGACCCGAGACTAGTGGTGGGGCTGTGTGGAGAGGAGGAGGGGGACATGTCCATCATTAGAGACGCTGCTTGTTCTTGAGCATGGGGCCGCTGGAGTGGAACTAATACTGAGAAGTAGCAGTACAAAGGGCATGAGCAGGGAGGCTTGTGTTTTACTGCTACATTAATTAAGCTCATTCTCAACATGGTGTCGGCCACTCTCAGCCAGAGTTAAATAAGTCTGAGGGGGTGTTGTGTCAAATCCAGTTTTATTTGTCAATATGCTTCGTAAACAACAGGTGTAGACTAACAGTGAAATGCTTATTTACAGGCCCTTCCCAACAATGCAGAGAGAAAGAATAGAGAAATAATAGAAAAGTAATAATAAATACACAATGCGTAACGATAACTTGGCAATATACACAGGGTACTAGTACCGAGTCGATGTGCAGGGGTACAAGGTAATTGAGGTAGATATGTATGTATAACTAGGAATAAAGTGACTAGGCAACAGGATAGATAGGTAACAGTAGCAGCAGTTTATGTGATGAGTCAAAAACCACCACTGAGTACGCGTCCTGGTAATCCGCCTGAACCTTCGGCCTTGTGAATGTTAACCTGTTTAAAGCTCTTACTCACATCGACTACGGAGAGCATGATCACGCAGTCGTCCGGAACAGCTGGTGCTCTCATGCATGGTTCAGTGTTGCTTGCCTCAAAGCGAGCATAGAAGGCATTTAGCTCTCTGGTAGGTTCACATCACTGGGCAGCTCTGTGTGTTTTCATGTTTGCTCCACTTAGCGACCAGAATGTCATTGTAGCTAATAGGTTTTGTATGATATGGATTTGATGTGAATGAGTCATGTTGCCCCCTCCTCATTGGTCAGTGAGTCATTTCCTGGATCAGTCCGGATGAGTCAGAGGTCAAGTGAAAAGAGTCTAACTTATTCAGCTTGTTTCTTCTTTGTTTAGCTTTATTCAGCTTGTTTCTTCTTTGTGTGACACATAGTACATGTGTTGTAGTTGTAAATCTTGACACTCGCTTTTTTAGGATGTCTCTACCCATCAGTTATGACACCACTGAGGTGGCAGCTTTCGATAATAGTGACAGTGTTGAGTTACAGCTAAGAGAGATTGCCTTCAGGTGTCTGACTGGATCCAGAATCGTACCAAGGATGCTTTCCTCTCCTTTGACGGCTGAAGGGCTCGTTGTGCCTTTTTATATTCCCACATTTCAATAGGAAGAGGAATGGAAATGACTCATTTGAGAGTTTTCTTTAATATCAGTCTTTCAGAGATCAGAGCGTGTCATATTCATCCACCTCATACCTCATGTAAAAGTCCCTTAAACAGTATTATGGAATCATAATGGCTGCTTCCCATGACTTTATCTGACAAGGGAAACTTAGTCACCTTTCTTCTTTGCTAAACAGACTTGTATAGCAATTGTCAGTGTTAGTGAATTATGTGTCTTTTTATCATGTAAGTAAATACAACGGGACATACAATGACGTCTATTATCTCTCTCACATAGCCCTTTATCACAGGTTGAGGAGTTCTCTTCGCCATAGGAATGATACTAATGATACTGTAGTAGCTCTGGACAGATCATCAATCAACAAAATAGATAAAGTGAGAAGCATGTATAAGGCATTGGCTTACTATTGTTCTGATTACAAATGAGTTTGTTAGCAGTGTAAATAACCCTGAGTGTGTGTGTGTTTAAGTGTCTGAGGATGTGTGAGATTATTTCGGGGGATTGGTTATGCAGAATTTATAATGAGTATTTTTTATTTATTTATTGTAAGAAATACCGGTAATAACTACTGTGCGAAACCGTTAAAATTAATATTTATGTTTTTTTATATGAAATATTCATTACGTTGGTATAAAAAGAACAAGGACCAAGACAAGGGAGCGAGGTTGCGTGTGTGTGTGTGTGTGTTTTAAAGGGGAGGTAGGCCCACATCGCTTATCGTGCCGAGAGCTACTGACAAAACCCTTGGATTGAATATCTGACATCTAATAACAAAAGCAGCAGCAATAGCATCTTCCTCCCTTTGTTTTTTTCAACCATCCCTCCCTCACTCCCTCCTCCTCTGCCTGAGGTGATACGAGTCTCTCTGTTCACCCGATCTCCACATCTCTCGCATTCTTTCTCTCATCCCTACCTAACTCAATCTCTCCCTCACTTCCCCTTCATTCCATCTACCCAAATTAAGAAATTAATGAGGGATAGGTTCTTTACCAACTGCCCCCTCAATGTTTACCACTGATGAAATTATAATGAAGGTCCTGCTGTATTATTTATAAGCCAATTAGGGGAAGTGTTACTTGATTTGATGGGGAGACGACGCAGAGTACATTTAACTAATAGAGAGCAAGAGAGTAGAGGAGAGGAGGGAGGGAGAGAGAGAAGGGACAGCTGAGGCTGACGATTCCGTACGATGCTCTAGGATTACGTGGCTAATTGCCCTGCTTTATCTGTCTGTCACGGATAGCCATGCATTTTTCAGCGTTCCCAAACACTTTGATTGTTTGCACTCATGTTGGGTCTGTAACAAGTAGAGCAGAGGCCAGAGTGGAGTGTAGTTAAAAACTGGCAGCAGGGGAGCTGTGAAGGGGCATGGGGCAAGCATGGGGGCTATACAAAACTCTAACTGTGACAGGGTGGAAAGGGGACAAATGTATGAGAAACATACTTCAGCTTTACCATGTGGAAAATACTCAGCTGTCATTACTAGTTTAAGTTACATCAACTTACTGAATTACAGCAACCATGGAAGGAAGACCATGCATTTTGTGTAGATTTTGAGAAACAAAACACATTGTCAAATGGCCTTTTTGAATGTGGTATAGACACTTGTTGCCAAGATGTCATTAGAAAATTAGGCCTACATGTTGAACAGAAGTGTTGCCTCAAAACTCTAGACATGGACATATAATGTATTTTATCTAAATATTTTCTCTCGTTTGCTTCCACGTGGACATCAATAGTTGAGTATTTTTAGTATGATACAAGACAAAGAGTTTCTGATAATCAATTCCAACAACTCCATGCCATAATAGATTTTCTGAAAGTATTTGTAAATGTGTGCCACCCACCAGCAGCGGCCCCCTGCTGGAACTTTGTAGTGAGCCAACAGCATTCTAGCATTCTGCTGGAGCCCCGGAGGACAGCTCTGAGGAGTTTCTCTCTCTCTGGCTGATCAGCTTTTTGAAAGTCGATCAGACACTTATGCAAAGAATGGGAAAATGGAGCAACGGCATGGTTAATTATCTGATGAGGGAAGTTTATCTGAACGGTTTCTTTTCCTCTCCTATTTTATACTGCAGGATCACATGGCACCACTTTACATAACAAAAGAGCTGCCTGGCTCACCTGCTTCAGATAAGCTACATCCTGATCCACACACACACACACAGACCAGAGGCTTGTCTGGGATGACGTGTGTGTGTGTGGTGTGTCCACCAAGCCTTCAGTATCTGAATCTAATATCAAAACTGCTTTGTATGGAGAGGACAGAGCGCAGGCACAAGTCAACTAAGACCTGGCTGTTGGGTTATACCAATACATTGATACAGTAGCTTCTCCCAATAAAACAGTCTAATTCACAATTAAAAGTATTAGTGGAGGCTTTGTGTGGTGATTTATTAACTGGCTGGCACAGGCCGGGTTACTTCCTTTAGGGAATGATGGGTAAAAGGATCCATCCTATGTGCTAAGCCCTCTTTGGCCTTCAACCCCTCATATAGGACTGTGGTTTCTCCATTAGAACAACTGGCTGACTTGAAAATGGCATCCTATTCCCTATATAGAGCCCTACTTTTGACCAGAACCTTATGGCCACTATAGTGCACTATATAGGGAATAGGATGCCATTTCAGACACAGCCCTAGATCAGGGCCTTACACAAGGGCACACACACACACCTCGTCACCACCCCCGTCACCATGTACACTTATTTATCCCTCCTAAAGCCCATGTAACGGAATAGCTGTTAATTAATATAGCTGTCAGGGAAATTATTGCCGGAGGTCAGACCACCGTCCTCCCTTTCCATCAGTAACATAATCAGAGTCTTGTTTTCACGCCAGGCCTCAGGCTCAATTAAGAGAATGCTATGCAAACGAGGTCTCCCGCCATTAGCCTCATCACTGAGGGGCCCTTATTGGCATAATTGTGGCACTCCAAAGGACAATTACAATGGCACCGCCCAGCGCCTATGAGATCCCCCATCATCTCTAAATATGGCTCCTGAGTCATGAGTTGTGACTGGAGGGTGAGGAGTCATGGCAGGGAATCGACTCCGATGGGTGTCTGCCACCCCTCAACCAGCTAGGGAGCAGGGACTGTGTTTCTTGGTGGAGGTAATGACAAATAGTCCAACTGAATCCAGTGGAGTAGGGATACAGATTGAAGGTGAAAAGGGTTTAATTATGTCTAACCTGAACAGCTCATCATTTTTTTCTAACAATAAATAATTGCATCCTTTGTAAGAGAGGATAGCAGGTAAATCCGTTGAATGAATATGAGCACCGTCTGGACATGAAATATGAGTTAGTACACAACCATATTCCACGATCAGGCTACAAGATGCTCATTCTATTTGCTCACGCTAAACGAAAAAAGAGAAACACCACCATCTCTACAACACTGAGACCTCTCGTCAGTTCTCACCTCCACCTTCCTACCTGACACAGACTGCAGCTCCATCTTGACCCTGGTTTAATGATTCCTCTGATACACATTGAGGCATCATTCCACAACATAGCACAGCTTTGCAGATGAATGCCTCTGAACCTCCCTCCTACTTCTCAGAGAGTGCGGCTCCTTGGGAATTTCAAGTCAAGCCCCTCTAAATCTCCTTGTTTCTACTTTGAAAAATCAATACCATAAATATCCTGTGTGTCCCTCTCTCCTACGCCGCCCGACCCAGCACACACCCAGGTCACCGGAGCAGAGAATTTCACCCTCACCTCGGGCTATGTTTAAAATAATCCCTGTTTTTTGGCTTTAAATGGCCAAGGATCTCAGGTGTAGCTTTTTAAACCGGGAAGGGAGACGGAGAGTCGTGTTTAACATATGCCAATGGAGAGCGCCAATGGCTAAGTCCTGGCATCGACCGGCGCCATGTGTGATTAGGCTAGTGAAGCTGAGCCTATCCCAGACACAGATCGAACAGCCAACACTCTCAATATGGATGCGCCTGTGCACACCACAGCTCACCGCCAGCCATATCCAGCTGCTTTTATTGATTTCTGCCCTCAATTATATTGTGGAAGTTCAGGATTTGAGCTAAAATCACATAGTTTGGAGAACCAATGTCTCCCAAAAATCAAGCGTTTTCCCTCATATCAAATTTGATTTTTATTGATAGTGTTTGACTGCCTCTCCAGAGACATTTGCGTGTGTGTGTGCGTGCGTGTGTTTATATGAAAGAGAGAGTGTGTGTCTTTCAGTCAAAATTACTATTTATTTTTAGTTGAGTTCTAGAAGCAGACAAAGAGGAATTGACTTGAAACTTGATCATGCAGTTCAGCAGGCCACAACTGAGGCCTTTACAACTCATTTATCAAAACCCTTGGATTAGTTCTTCCACACACAGCTCTCATTTATAATTGGAGAACATCCATTTTTAAGTCCTCTGGATGAGGAAAGTCTATAGGGAGGTGGACAAACATATTTTATACACACCTGCAGTACAATTGTGTTATATTTCCATTTCAGGGGGTGTTTTGATATTTCCTTGGATGGTCAGACAAACTGATTGCCACAAACTGTCATACTGTACATGTAAGGCAACTCAGGTCAAAATGTTAAGACGATGAAATAATGAGAAGTTATAGCACCTGCCCTTGTGCCTCCTGGGAATAAAAATAATAAGAACTGATACAGCCCAGTAAACTGACAGGTAGGAGCTCTGTACTGTTCCACCGTGTCCTGTTCATAGACAGCCTCGACCCCATTTCAACTCACTGTCCTTTCTGCAAATGAGAGCACCGTCATTATCACCCAGTGCCATCAGACACCTGAGGAAGAGAGGGTGCGGTGGGTTGGATGGGGGGGGGGGGTAATCGGAGTCGTAGATGCTGTTCTAGTTACGCCAGGGTATTTGGGAGATAATTGTAGCCCTGCCCCAGTTCAGGTGATGATGCAATAGAGCCACACAAGTTAAACCCAAGATCCTTGCTCTGTTTTATTTTACTGTTCTTCTTCCTCTTCTTCCCCCTCTCTCTCTCTCTCTCTCCACCTCTTCTGTATGAATATTCTCTGGCATGCCTAAAAAACCTGTGGTAAGAGGCGGTGGCTAGGTGGTGGGGAAGGGTCACAGCTTTAGCTGGAGTAATGAGTCCTAATCCCCTGCTGACTGAGGCCTGTTTAAACAGCCACTTCCTGAGCCACCCAGTAATGGAGTAATTAACCCCAGCGCCCTCTCCTGCCCAGCAGCTCTACACATCCACCAAGCCTTCTCAGCAGCACTACACATCCACCAAGCCTTCTCAGCAGCACTACACATCCACCAAGCCTTCTCAGCAGCACTACACATCCACCAAGCCTTCTCAGCAGCACTACACATCCACCAAGCCTTCTCAGCAGCACTACACATCCACCAAGCCTTCTCAGCAGCTCTACACATCCACCAAGCCTTCTCAGCAGCAGCAGGCTCAGCAGCACAACTACATCTACTCTACACAGCCCCGGTTCCAGACTCAACCACAGGGAAGGAGACTACAAGTCATGGGAATGGGATTAAAGAGAGGAGCGACGTTGAGAAAAGATAGATATGGTAGAGAATAACCAAAGAGAAGGACATGTAAAGGGTATCAATACTATATCCTTCACTTATGGTTGAATATATCCTCCAGGTACAGTATGAGATGTGAGGTATACAGTAGAGGTTGAAGGAGTAGCATGGTAATGATGGTTAAAGGTTCAGGACATTAACACTGTCATGATGATAAGTGCATACATGTTGTCAATATCTACTACAGGCCATTACAGGCACACACACAGCCATCCAGGTACAAAGCACATCTCCAATGATCTGCTTTCCAGACAATCCTACACGGCAGTTTCCTTGTATTTGCTTTTAGTGGCCTCACAAAAACAATGAGGCACAATCAAACAGCGTACACATCACACAATATCCCAGTGTGCCAAAGGCCTGTCTGTGTCTGCTGCTATCTCCAGCTGGTTTATGCAGAGAGAGGCACTGGGGCGATTGAAGAAAGCAGCCACCATACATTATGCTAGATGAAATGCTATCATGCATGGTCGCTGAATGGTTTGTGTCATTAAGAGAACAAGGCAAACAGAGAAGTGAGCACGCTCATATACCTGGCTGGCGCTGCTTCTCTGAGGGAAGGCAAGATTAAGGGGATGTTCAGAGACTCTCGTCTGTCAAGACTTCAAAGATGCCAGAGACGCTCCTTGTATCTGCCGGCACCGCACGGCGACCAAATCGTGCACACTCTGCCGCCTCTGTGGCTGTCAAAGCTGTTCTGACATCCCCTTTATCAGGTATACAGGCTTTAATCCATCACAGATAAATAAATCAACACATGCAGGGGCTACTTCTCCTCTCACGCCTCCTGGTGGCGGGGTAGGAGATCAACAAGGGCCAGGGCTTCTTGGTGCCAGAACATCATTAGTTGGTATTGGACAACAAAGAAAGGGCCAATGACATTGTACATAATCAATAACGAAAGCATAATTTTCAAAGGCAATAGACTCAGAGAGGTAGAGTACTGGATTTTTTTTTTTTGGTGACAATCAAGTCAAATAAATGAGTCAACACACCCAAACCCAAAGGAATAACCTAGGAAAGAAAGCGTCGGTGGCATCAAGGGCGCAGACAGATCTCAGCAAATTGGGCTCATCTCCTCCTGCGTGTCTTGTGGCATGAAAGAAAACGGAATTGAATTTCAAAGTGTATCTATCAGCTTGTACAAACAGAAGAATATGTTCTCCCCCTTTTTCAGCAGTGGAGAATCTAGAGATCCATTTTGACACCGGGCGCAACATCTGGAGGAGACAGAAGAGAGAAAATAGAAAGAACAGAGAGGGATAAATTAGAGCTGACAAGCCGACATGCGGGCAGACACGCAGCACATCAGAGCCCAGAGCTCGATGGACACATCGGGCCTGTTTGGTTACCACATTTCCAATCCTCACTGTGAAACCACACACACAGAGGACTGTCTGTCTGTCTGCAGAAAGCAATCTGAGAAATCGACAATGAAACACCAAAGAATGAGAGAACGGGGAGAAAGAACAATATGTGCCCCGATATGAGTATCATAACTCAGTCAGAAGTGACTTTGCAGAAGGGAGAAAACCCCAGAAAAGACACTGCGTCTGTGTATCTGTCTGGATGTATTTCAGTAGATTTGTTGTTGTTGTTGTTTTAACAGTGGAAGTGAAGCAGACAGAGATCAGCAACAACCGAAATGATGTCTGGGCTGAAAAGTGAGATCTATTGTTTCATTGTTTTGTTTGTTTTGAAGACGGGTCTAGCAGTGGAAAGCACATCCCTTTCAGAATACAAAAGATGCCTCAGACGCAGTGTAAGTGCATTTTCATGCTGATGGCTGCATGACACGAATACAGGTGAAACCCTATACTCTGATCGGAGGAGGATAACTGAAAAGTATGGAGATGATACAGCTAATAAAAAAGAAAAGGGGTTTAAAAAGTGAGAAGATGAGAGGACAATTTTATTTTAGTGGTGGAGTACCCAGGGGGGCCCTGTACGTTGTGAAAAATTAAAGGAGACGGATTCAAACTGTCCAATTTACACATCAAACAAACCCTGGCTCAATGCTCCTGGAGAGGCTGCTTCACACACCGCCTAGCCTCAGAAAGGTGCCCCCCTCCACCTCCCTCCACCCCCTCTGTATTCTCTATTTCCTCAGTAACCCCGCCCCCTCTCCAACTCCCCTAAGCACTGTACTGGTTACACTAGCCACTGTCTCTCCCCTGTCTAATTATACCCTTGTGAGTCTATTAATCAACTTGTGAATTATTTAAGAGGGAGTGCTCTTCTGCCTGTAACTTGCTTTGACACTGCGAGGGAGAGAGAGAAAGGGGAGAGAGGAGAAAGGGGGGGAAGGTGGGGTAATGAGAGAAAGATGGGGGATGAAAGGTGGGTGGGTTGAAAGAAAGAAAGAGAGGGGAAAGGAGATGGAGAGAGAGAGATGGAATCATAGTCTCCCGCATTGGCATGTCCCTCAGGACCACCCTGCGTCTGCCGCTATGTGCGGTGCCCAGGCGAGGCAAACCTCCGTCACCATTCACTCTCTGTTTGTTTTTTCCACCCTCTGTTTTCATGCATAAGTTTTCATCACAAACAGGAATTCATGAATATATGGAGTGATACAGTGAGAAATGGTGAAAGAGAGAGGGGAGAAAGAGAAAAACAGAGATATTGACATAGGGCCACAGAGTGCAAAAATAAGACATTTAGATGGCAACACACACACACAAACACACACACACACACACAAAGTCATAATACAGGGGGAATGGGTACCTCCAGTGTTGGCAAGGGCCTGGCTATGTCTCCCCTCTGCACGTATGTGTGCTGCTGTGCTGGTTGTTCGTTAGCTTGCTGTATCCTCACACGCCTGTGGTCCTCTGCTCCAGCACATCTCATCAGCTGAGTAGTCTGTTACCTCCTTACAGTTTTTTTATCGCTTTGGTGCTATTTTCACAAGTATGTGGTGAATTTTCTAAACTCTTTGTACAAAACTTAAAACTGGTAACACTTGTGACACAGCCATTCTTACATTCAGAATCTTTCATTGTGTTTGTAGACGCCTTTCACCATACAACCATTGATCCAAAATATACGTTTACTGTGAAATATAATGAGTATATTGGTTTAATCACCAAAACATATTGATATCTTCTCAACCACTTAATAAAATAGCAAAAAAAATGAAATTGCCCCTTGAATGAAGTATGCTACAGTACTGTAAATTACAGTACATTACACTGTTTTCACATTAGGCAATACACTTGCACGACTCATTAAAATTGACTGAACATCAAATGTCCATAATTTGGGTGTGATCAAAGGTGTGATCATTGAAGAAAGCCTTCAAAATATCATAAAATGAAAGAAATGAAAGAAACATAATGTTTAGCAGGCACTAATTTGCATCAAGCCTGTCTTGAGCATTTGGACATAGGTTCTCATTGAAATAGCAATAAATATCCTACTTGTTCATGCACCTGGGGAAAAATATTTTGGCAAGCCTGACATAGGTCTGGATTGAAATCATTGCATGCCTCATCCATGGCCTGAAGGAGGGTGGTACGCTCATGGGGATGGCAATCATACATCTTCCACCTGTATTGTAATCATGTATTGTATTTTACAGTATTGTACTATACTTATGTAATGTAGAGGTCCTGTACGTGTCTCAATTCATTAGAGCAGTGGTTCCCAAACTTTTTATAGTCCCATGCCCCTTCAAACATTCAACCTCCAGCTGCGTACCCCCTCTAGCACCAGGGTCAGCGCACTCTCAAATGTTGTTTTTTTTTGCCATCATTGTAAGCACACACACTATACGATACATTTATTAAACATAAGAATGAGTGTGAGTTTTTGTCACAACATGGCTCGTGGGAAGTGACAAAGAGCTCTTATAGGACCAGGGCACAAATAAATATATAATGATAATCAATAATTGTGCTCTTTATATAACCATCTTACATATAAAACTTTATTTGTTCATTGAAAATTGTGAATAACTCACCACATGTTAATGAGAAGGGTATGCTTGAAAGGATGCACATAACTCTGCAATGTTGGGTTGTATTAGAGAGTCTCAGTCTTAAATCATTTTCCACACAGTCTGTGCCTGTACTTAGCTTTCATGCTGGTGAGGGCCGAGAATCCACTCTCATATAGGTACGTGGTTGCAAAGGGCATCATTGTCTTAGCAGCACAAATTACCAAGGCAGGATACTCTGAGCGCAGCCCAATCCAGAAATCTGGCAGTGGCTTCTGATTCAATTACATTTTCACAGAACCGCTTGTTGCAATTTCGATGAGGCTCTCTTGTTCAGATATCGATAAGTGGACTGGGCATGAAAGGGATAACGAATCCAGTTGTTTGTGTCATCCGTTTTGGGAAAGTACCTATGTAATTGCACACCCAACTTCTCTGTCTGTTAATGCAGACAGAGAAGAGCTCAAACTTCTTAATCATAGTCTAATTGTTGTCCCGCACATTGAACATAGTTGCGGAGAGTCCCTGTAATCCTTAATTCAGATCATCACCCAGATAGGCCAGTCGTGTGAGGAACTCGTCATCATGCAAGCGGTCAGACAAGTGAAAATTATGGTCAGTAAAGAAAACTTGAAGCTAGTCTCTCAATTAAAAAAAACGTGTCAATACTTTGCCCCTTGATAACCAGCGCACTTCTGTATGTTGTAAAAGCGTTACATGGTCGCTGCCCATATGATTGCATAATGCAGAAAATACACGAGAGTTCAGGGGCCTTGCTTTAACAAAGTTAACCATTTTCACTGTAGTGTCCAAAACGTCTTTCAAGCTGTCAGGCATTCCCTTGGCAACAAGAGCCTCTCGGTGGATGCTGCAGTGTACCACCATGTCTCCCTGTCATGGCATTTGCGCCATCAGTACAGATACCAACATGAGCAGCAGCTATGTTTGGCTACATACAGACCGTTAGTGGGATTCCCGCGAGAGAGTAATGGTTAATGTGATTGGATGTTAATTATTTGACTAGGCTACCTGTATTTGACATTGTGCTGTTTCGCTGAACACTAGATGGTTTCATTTTATTTTGGGCAGTGAAACGAGGCTAAAACCTCAACCAAATGTATAGCCCGTTGGAAAATATAAATGGACTGTTTGAAAATGTGAATATTTTCTATTTATTATTTGATGCCCACTGTTGTGAGTTTGGATAAAAGTGTCTGCTACGTAAATGGCATATACTATCCTTATTATGGTGTTACAGTACTGTATTGGCATATACCTCAGTATTATGGTGTTACAGTACTGTATTGGCATATACCTCCATATTATGGTGTTACAGTACTGTATTGGCATATACCATCCTTATTATGGTGTTACAGTACTGTATTGGCATATACCATCCTTATTGTGGTGTTACAGTACTGTATTGGCATATACCATCCTTATTATGGTGTTACAGTACTGTATTGGCATATACCATCCTTATTATGGTGTTACTGTACTGTATTGGCACATACCTCCGTATTATGGTGTTACAGTACTGTATTGGCATATACCATCCTTATTATGGTGTTACAGTACTGTATTGGCATATACCATCCTTATTGTGGTGTTACAGTACCGTATTGGCATATACCTCCATATACCGGTGTTACAGTACTGTATTGGCATATACCTCCGTATTATGGTGTTACAGTACTGTATTGGCATATACCTCCATATTATGGTGTACAGTACTGTATTGGCATATACCATCCTTATTATGGTGTCACAGTACTGTATTGGCATATACCATCCTTATTATGGTGTCACAGTACTGTATTGGCATATACCATCCTTATTATGGTGTTACAGTACTGTATTGGCATATACTCATGTATTATGGTGTACAGTACTGTATTGGCATATACCATCCTTATTATGGTGTTACAGTACTTTATTGGCATATACCTCCATATTATGGTGTTACAGTACTGTATTGGCATATACCATCCTTATTATGGTGTCACAGTACTGTATTGGCATATACCTCCGTATTATGGTGTTACAGTACTGTATTGGCATATACCTCCATATTATGGTGTACAGTACTGTATTGGCATATACCATCCTTATTATGGTGTTACAGTACTGTATTGGCATATACCTCCATATTATGGTGTTACAGGACTGTATTGGCATATACCACCCTTATTATTGTGTTACAGTACTGTATTGGCATATACCATCCTTATTATGGTGTTACAGTACTGTATTGGCATATACCATCCTTATTATGGTGTCACAGTACTGTATTGGCATATACCTCCATATTATGGTGTTACAGTACTGTTTTGGCATATTCCTCCATATTATGGTGTTACAATACTGTATTGGCATATACCTCTATATTATGGTGTTACAGTACTGTATTGGCATATACCATCCTTATTATGGTGTCACAGTACTGTATTGGCATATACCATCCTTATTATGGTGTTACAGTACTGTATTGGCATATACCATCCTTATTATGGTGTTACAGTACTGTATTGGCATATACCTCCATATTATGGTGTTACAGTACTGTATTGGCATATACCTCCATATTATGGTGTACAGTACTGTATTGGCATATACAATCCTTATTATGGTGTTACAGTACTGTATTGGCATATACCATCCTTATTATGGTGTCACAGTACTGTATTGGCATATACCTGCGTATTATGGTGTACAGTACTGTATTGGCATATACCATCCTTATTATGGTGTTACAGTACTGTATTGGCATATACCTCCGTATTATGGTGTTACAGTACTGTATTGGCATATACCTCCATATTATGGTGTACAGTACTGTATTGGCATATACAATCCTTATTATGGTGTTACAGTACTGTATTGGCATATACCATCCTTATTGTGGTGTTACAGTACTGTATTGGCATATACCATCCTTATTATGGTGTTAGAGTACTGTATTGGCATATACCTCCATATTATGGTGTTACAGTACTGTATTGGCATATACCACCCTTATTATTGTGTTACAGTACTGTATTGGCATATACCATCCTTATTATGGTGTTACAGTACTGTATTGGCATATACCATCCTTATTATGGTGTTACAGTACTGTATTGGCATATACCATCCTTATTATGGTGTTACAGTACTGTATTGGCATATACCTCCGTATTATGGTGTTACAGTACTGTATTGGCATATACCATCCTTATTATGGTGTTACAGTACTGTATTGGCATATACCTCCGTATTATGGTGTACAGTACTGTATTGGCATTTACCATCCTTATTATGGTGTTACAGTACTTTATTGGCATATACCATCCTTATTATGGTGTTACAGTACTGTATTGGCATATACCTCCATATTATGGTGTTACAGTACTGTATTGGCATATACCTCCGTATTATGGTGTTACTGTACTGTATTGGCATATACCTCCATATTATGGTGTACAGTACTGTATTGGCATATACCATCCTTATTATGGTGTCACAGTACTGTATTGGCATATACCATCCTTATTATGGTGTCACAGTACTGTATTGGCATATACCATCCTTATTATGGTGTTACAGTACTGTATTGGCATATACCTGCGTATTATGGTGTACAGTACTGTATTGGCATATACCATCCTTATTATGGTGTTACAGTACTTTATTGGCATATACCTCCATATTATGTTGTTACAGTACTGTATTGGCATATACCATCCTTATTATGGTGTTACAGTACTGTATTGGCATATACCTCCATATTATGGTGTACAGTACTGTATTGGCATATACCATCCTTATTATGGTGTTACAGTACTGTATTGGCATATACCATCCTTATTATGGTGTTACAGTACTGTATTGGCATATACCTCCATATTATGGTGTTACAGTACTGTATTGGCATATACCATCCTTATTATGGTGTCACAGTACTGTATTGGCATATACCTCCGTATTATGGTGTTACAGTACTGTATTGGCATATACCTCCATATTATGGTGTACAGTACTGTATTGGCATATACCATCCTTATTATGGTGTTACAGTACTGTATTGGCATATACCTCCATATTATGGTGTTACAGTACTGTATTGGCATATACCACCCTTATTATTGTGTTACAGTACTGTATTGGCATATACCATCCTTATTATGGTGTTACAGTACTGTATTGTCATATACCATCCTTATTATGGTGTCACAGTACTGTATTGGCATATACCTCCATATTATGGTGTTACAGTACTGTTTTGGCATATACCTCCATATTATGGTGTTACAATACTGTATTGGCATATACCTCCATATTATGGTGTTACAGTACTGTATTGGCATATACCATCCTTATTATGGTGTCACAGTACTGTATTGGCATATACCATCCTTATTATGGTGTTACAGTACTGTATTGGCATATACCATCCTTATTATGGTGTTACAGTACTGTATTGGCATATACCTCCATATTATGGTGTTACAGTACTGTATTGGCATATACCTCCATATTATGGTGTACAGTACTGTATTGGCATATACAATCCTTATTATGGTGTTACAGTACTGTATTGGCATATACCATCCTTATTATGGTGTCACAGTACTGTATTGGCATTTACCTGCGTATTATGGTGTACAGTACTGTATTGGCATATACCATCCTTATTATGGTGTTACAGTACTGTATTGGCATATACCTCCGTATTATGGTGTTACAGTACTGTATTGGCATATACCTCCATATTATGGTGTACAGTACTGTATTGGCATATACAATCCTTATTATGGTGTTACAGTACTGTATTGGCATATACCATCCTTATTGTGGTGTTAAAGTACTGTATTGGCATATACCATCCTTATTATGGTGTTACAGTACTGTATTGGCATATACCTCCATATTATGGTGTTACAGTACTGTATTGGCATATACCACCCTTATTATTGTGTTACAGTACTGTATTGGCATATACCATCCTTATTATGGTGTTACAGTACTGTATTGGCATATACCATCCTTATTATGGTGTTACAGTACTGTATTGGCATATACCATCCTTATTATGGTGTTACAGTACTGTATTGGCATATACCATCCTTATTATGGTGTTACAGTACTGTATTGGCATATACCATCCTTATTATGGTGTTACAGTACTGTATTGGCATATACCTCCATATTATGGTGTTACAGTACTGTATTGGCATATACCTCCATATTATGGTGTACAGTACTGTATTGGCATATACAATCCTTATTATGGTGTTACAGTACTGTATTGGCATATACCATCCTTATTATGGTGTCACAGTACTGTATTGGCATATACCTGCGTATTATGGTGTACAGTACTGTATTGGCATATACCATCCTTATTATGGTGTTACAGTACTGTATTGGCATATACCTCCTTATTATGGTGTTACAGTACTGTATTGGCATATACCATCCATATTATGGTGTTACAGTACTGTATTGGCATATACAATCCTTATTATGGTGTTACAGTACTGTATTGGCATATACCTCCATATTATGGTGTTACAGTACTGTATTGGCATATACCACCCTTATTATTGTGTTACAGTACTGTATTGGCATATACCATCCTTATTATGGTGTTACAGTACTGTATTGGCATATACCATCCTTATTATGGTGTTACAGTACTGTATTGGCATATACCTCCATATTATGGTGTTACAGTACTGTATTGGCATATACCTCCATATTATGGTGTTACAGTACTGTATTGGCATATACCTCCATATTATGGTGTTACAGTACTGTATTGGCATATACCATCCTTATTATGGTGTACACAGTACTGTATTGGCATATACCATCCTTATTATGGTGTTACAGTACTGTATTGGCATATACCATCCTTATTATGGTGTTACAGTACTGTATTGGCATATACCTCCATATTATGGTGTTACAGTACTGTATTGGCATATACCTCCATATTATGGTGTTACAGTACTGTATTGGCATATACAATCCTTATTATGGTGTTACAGTACTGTATTGGCATATACCATCCTTATTATGGTGTCACAGTACTGTATTGGCATATACCATCCTTATTATGGTGTTACAGTACTGTATTGGCATATACCATCCTTATTATGGTGTTACAGTACTGTATTGGCATATACCTCCATATTATGGTGTTACAGTACTGTATTGGCATATACCTCCATATTATGGTGTTACAGTACTGTATTGGCATATACAATCCTTATTATGGTGTTACAGTACTGTATTGGCATATACCATCCTTATTATGGTGTTACAGTACTGTATTGGCATATACCATCCTTATTATGGTGTTACAGTACTGTATTGGCATATACCTCCATATTATGGTGTTACAGTACTGTATTGGCATATACCACCCTTATTATTGTGTTACAGTACTGTATTGGCATATACCATCCTTATTATGGTGTTACAGTACTGTATTGGCATATACCATCCTTATTATGGTGTTACAGTACTGTATTGGCATATACCATCCTTATTATGGTGTTACAGTACTGTATTGGCATATACCATCCTTATTATGGTGTTACAGTACTGTATTGGCATATACCATCCTTATTATGGTGTTACAGTACTGTATTGGCATATACCTCCATATTATGGTGTTACAGTACTGTATTGGCATATACCTCCATATTATGGTGTACAGTACTGTATTGGCATATACAATCCTTATTATGGTGTTACAGTACTGTATTGGCATATACCATCCTTATTATGGTGTCACAGTACTGTATTGGCATATACCTGCGTATTATGGTGTACAGTACTGTATTGGCATATACCATCCTTATTATGGTGTTACAGTACTGTATTGGCATATACCATCCTTATTATGGTGTTACAGTACTGTATTGGCATATACCTCCATATTATGGTGTTACAGTACTGTATTGGCATATACAATCCTTATTATGGTGTTACAGTACTGTATTGGCATATACCATCCTTATTGTGGTGTTACAGTACTGTATTGGCATATACCATCCTTATTATGGTGTTACAGTACTGTATTGGCATATACCTCCATATTATGGTGTTACAGTACTGTATTGGCATATACCACCCTTATTATTGTGTTACAGTACTGTATTGGCATATACCATCCTTATTATGGTGTTACAGTACTGTATTGGCATATACCATCCTTATTATGGTGTTACAGTACTGTATTGGCATATACCATCCTTATTATGGTGTTACAGTACTGTATTGGCATATACCTCCATATTATGGTGTTACAGTACTGTATTGGCATATACCATCCTTATTATGGTGTTACAGTACTGTTTTGGCATATACCTCCATATTATGGTGTTACAGTACTGTATTGGCATTTACCATCCTTATTATGGTGTTACAGTACTTTATTGGCATATACCATCCTTATTATGGTGTTACAGTACTGTATTGGCATATACCTCCATATTATGGTGTTACAGTACTGTATTGGCATATACCTCCGTATTATGGTGTTACTGTACTGTATTGGCATATACCTCCATATTATGGTGTACAGTACTGTATTGGCATATACCATCCTTATTATGGTGTCACAGTACTGTATTGGCATATACCATCCTTATTATGGTGTCACAGTACTGTATTGGCATATACCATCCTTATTATGGTGTTACAGTACTGTATTGGCATATACTCCATATTATGGTGTACAGTACTGTATTGGCATATACCATCCTTATTATGGTGTTACAGTACTTTATTGGCATATACCTCCATATTATGTTGTTACAGTACTGTATTGGCATATACCATCCTTATTATGGTGTCACAGTACTGTATTGGCATATACCTCCGTATTATGGTGTTACAGTACTGTATTGGCATATACCTCCATATTATGGTGTACAGTACTGTATTGGCATATACCATCCTTATTATGGTGTTACAGTACTTTATTGGCATATACCTCCATATTATGGTGTTACAGTACTGTATTGGCATATACCATCCTTATTATGGTGTCACAGTACTGTATTGGCATATACCTCCATATTATGGTGTTACAGTACTGTATTGGCATATACCTCCATATTATGGTGTTACAGTACTGTATTGGCATATACCATCCTTATTATGGTGTTACAGTACTGTATTGGCATATACCTCCTTATTATGGTGTTACAGTACTGTATTGGCATATACCATCCTTATTATGGTGTTACAGTACTGTATTGGCATATACCATCCTTATTATGGTGTTACAGTACTGTATTGGCATATACCATCCTTATTATGGTGTTACAGTACTGTATTGGCATATACCATCCTTATTATGGTGTTACAGTACTGTATTGGCATATACCATCCTTATTATGGTGTTACAGTACTGTATTGGCATATACCTCCATATTATGGTGTTACAGTACTGTATTGGCATATACCATCCTTATTATGGTGTTACAGTACTTTTTTGGCATATACCATCCTTATTATGGTGTTACAGTACTGTATTGGCATATACCATCCTTATTATGGTGTTACAGTACTGTATTGGCATATACCATCCTTATTATGGTGTTACAGTACTGTATTGGCATATACCATCCTTATTATGGTGTTACAGTACTGTATTGGCATATACCTCCATATTATGGTGTTACAGTACTGTATTGGCATATACCATCCTTATTATGGTGTTACAGTACTGTATTGGCATATACCATCCTTATTATGGTGTTACAGTACTGTATTGGCATATACCATCCTTATTATGGTGTTACAGTACTGTATTGGCATATACCTCCATATTATGGTGTTACAGTACTGTATTGGCATATACCATCCTTATTATGGTGTTACAGTACTGTATTGGCATATACCATCCTTATTATGGTGTTACAGTACTGTATTGGCATATACCATCCTTATTATGGTGTTACAGTACTGTATTGGCATATACCATCCTTATTATGGTGTTACAGTACTGTATTGGCATATACCATCCTTATTATGGTGTTACAGTACTGTATTGGCATATACCTCCATATTATGGTGTTACAGTACTGTATTGGCATATACCATCCTTATTATGGTGTTACAGTACTGTATTGGCATATACCATCCTTATTATGGTGTTACAGTACTGTATTGGCATATACCATCCTTATTATGGTGTTACAGTACTGTATTGGCATATACCATCCTTATTATGGTGTTACAGTACTGTATTGGCATATACCTCCATATTATGGTGTTACAGTACTGTATTGGCATATACCATCCTTATTATGGTGTTACAGTACTGTATTGGCATATACCATCCTTATTATGGTGTTACAGTACTGTATTGGCATATACCATCCTTATTATGGTGTTACAGTACTGTATTGGCATATACCATCCTTATTATGGTGTTACAGTACTGTATTGGCATATACCTCCATATTATGGTGTTACAGTACTGTATTGGCATATACCATCCTTATTATGGTGTTACAGTACTGTATTGGCATATACCATCCTTATTATGGTGTTACAGTACTGTATTGGCATATACCATCCTTATTATGGTGTTACAGTACTGTATTGGCATATACCATCCTTATTATGGTGTTACAGTACTGTATTGGCATATACCTCCTTATTATGGTGTTACAGTACTGTATTGGCATATACCATCCTTATTATGGTGTTACAGTACTGTATTGGCATATACCATCCTTATTATGGTGTTACAGTACTGTATTGGCATATACCATCCTTATTATGGTGTTACAGTACTGTATTGGCATATACCATCCTTATTATGGTGTTACAGTACTGTATTGGCATATACCTCCATATTATGGTGTTACAGTACTGTATTGGCATATACCTCCTTATTATGGTGTTACAGTACTGTATTGGCATATACCATCCTTATTGTGGTGTTACAGTACTGTATTGGCATATACCATCCTTATTATGGTGTTACAGTACTGTATTGGCATATACCTCCATATTATGGTGTTACAGTACTGTATTGGCATATACCATCCTTATTATGGTGTTACAGTACTGTATTGGCATATACCTCCATATTATGGTGTTACAGTACTGTATTGGCATATACCTCCATATTATGGTGTTACAGTACTGTATTGGCATATACCATCCTTATTATGGTGTTACAGTACTGTATTGGCATATACCATCCTTATTATGGTGTTACAGTACTGTATTGGCATATACCATCCTTATTATGGTGTTACAGTACTGTATTGGCATATACCTCCATATTATGGTGTACAGTACTGTATTGGCATATACCATCCTTATTATGGTGTTACAGTACTGTATTGGCATATACCATCCTTATTATGGTGTTACAGTACTGTATTGGCATATACCATCCTTATTATGGTGTTACAGTACTGTATTGGCATATACCATCCTTATTATGGTGTTACAGTACTGTATTGGCATATACCTCCATATTATGGTGTTACAGTACTGTATTGGCATATACCATCCTTATTATGGTGTTACAGTACTGTATTGGCATATACCATCCATATTATGGTGTTACAGTACTGTATTGGCATATACCATCCTTATTATGGTGTTACAGTACTGTATTGGCATATACCATCCTTATTATGGTGTTACAGTACTGTATTGGCATATACCTCCATATTATGGTGTTACAGTACTGTATTGGCATATACCATCCTTATTATGGTGTTACAGTACTGTATTGGCATATACCATCCATATTATGGTGTTACAGTACTGTATTGGCATATACCATCCTTATTATGGTGTTACAGTACTGTATTGGCATATACCATCCTTATTATGGTGTTACAGTACTGTATTGGCATATACCATCCTTATTATGGTGTTACAGTACTGTATTGGCATATACCATCCTTATTATGGTGTTACAGTACTGTATTGGCATATACCTCCATATTATGGTGTTACAGTACTGTATTGGCATATACCATCCTTATTATGGTGTTACAGTACTGTATTGGCATATACCATCCTTATTATGGTGTTACAGTACTGTATTGGCATATACCATCCTTATTATGGTGTTACAGTACTGTATTGGCATATACCATCCTTATTATGGTGTTACAGTACTGTATTGGCATATACCATCCTTATTATGGTGTTACAGTACTGTATTGGCATATACCTCCATATTATGGTGTTACAGTACTGTATTGGCATATACCATCCTTATTATGGTGTTACAGTACTGTATTGGCATATACCATCCTTATTATGGTGTTACAGTACTGTATTGGCATATACCATCCTTATTATGGTGTTACAGTACTGTATTGGCATATACCTCCTTATTATGGTGTTACAGTACTGTATTGGCATATACCATCCTTATTATGGTGTTACAGTACTGTATTGGCATATACCATCCTTATTATGGTGTTACAGTACTGTATTGGCATATACCTCCATATTATGGTGTTACAGTACTGTATTGGCATATACCTCCTTATTATGGTGTTACAGTACTGTATTGGCATATACCATCCTTATTATGGTGTCACAGTACTGTATTGGCATATACCATCCTTATTATGGTGTTACAGTACTGTATTGGCATATACCTCCGTATTATGGTGTTACAGTACTGTATTGGCATATACCATCCTTATTATGGTGTTACAGTACTGTATTGGCATATACCTCCATATTATGGTGTTACAGTACTATATTAGCATATACCATCCTTATTATGGTGTTACAGTACTGTATTGGCATATACCTCCGTATTATGGTGTTACAGTACTGTATTGGCATATACCATCCTTATTATGGTGTTACAGTACTGTATTGGCATATACCATCCTTATTATGGTGTTACAGTACTGTATTGGCATATACCTCCATATTATGGTGTTACAGTACTGTATTGGCATATACCATCCTTATTATGATGTCACAGTACTGTATTGGCATATACCATCCTTATTATGGTGTCACAGTACTGTATTGGCATATACCATCCTTATTATGGTGTTACAGTACTGTATTGGCATATACCTCCATATTATGGTGTTACAGTACTGTATTGGCATATACCATCCTTATTATGGTGTTACAGTACTGTATTGGCATATACCTCCATATTATGGTGTTACAGTACTGTATTGGCATATACCATCCTTATTATGGTGTTACAGTACTGTATTGGCATATACCTCCATATTATGGTGTTACAGTACTGTATTGGCATATACCATCCTTATTATGGTGTTACAGTACTGTATTGGCATATACCTCCGTATTATGGTGTTACAGTACTGTATTGGCATATACCATCCTTATTATGGTGTTACAGTACTGTATTGGCATATACCTCCGTATTATGGTGTTACAGTACTGTATTGGCATATACCTCTATATTATGGTGTTACAGTGCTGTATTGGCATATACCATCCTTATTATGGTGTTACAGTACTGTATTGGCATATACCATCCTTATTATGGTGTTACAGTACTGTATTGGCATATACCATCCTTATTATGGTGTTACAGTACTGTATTGGCATATACCTCCATATTATGGTGTTACAGTACTGTATTGGCATATACCATCCTTATTATGGTGTTACAGTACTGTGTTGGCCAATGCGTCAAAAAGACCCCTGCAACTTCATTTTGGATACATGTTTACTGTATTGGGGACGCATTTCTTTCTTGTTTTGGACTCGGATTACTTGTTTATTGGTATTGTATTAATATTGTATTACTGCACTGTTGGAGCTAAAAACACAAGCAGATGTAACATCTAGATATGCGACCAATAAACTTGGATTTTATTTGTTACATACATCTCTGTCAAAATCAGATTTTTTTTTTTTTTACTGTGAAGTAAAATCATAATAAGTCATCACCATAGTACTAGATTTGAATATGCTTTTTATGTTTCTACTTTTCAGATATACATGTTCATTATGTAGTTCTCAAAATCTGTAGTAGACAAACCAAATCTATAAGTTTACTAAATGTTTAAGTGATCATCAATTAAGAGCAGTCGGATGAACTCATAGTCAAATGTATTTCAACAAAGGAGAAGAGAATCATGTCTAATGTAATGTGAGCATTGCATTGTGAATATAAATTACTGTATATGAACATGTATTGCAATGTGAAACATATATTTCAGGATGAAACTGATTACGTTTGGTGAAAAAGTGACTGTTTGATTTTGTGTGTTGCACTTAGTAAATAGAAAATGTGCTTAGTTTTGAAATAGCTATGATCTGTTTTGAGTTGTGTACTAATGGTTGTGAAAATGTACCACATACTTGTTAAAATTGCTCCAAAGCGATACAAAAAAATACTATAATGACTCCCATTGCCACTGCCGCCCGTCGAAAGCAGCCAGAGCAAGAAGAAACAATCATAAAAGAGAGATAATTATTATTTTCCTAATGCTACGTGCTCTCTGTCGGACCCCCGGTGCATAACACAATGCCCACAGAATTATAATCAATACGGTCTGAGGTTTGGAATAAATAAATGAGTTTATTTCGGCCTACTACCTCAGTAAATGTGTGTGTATGTGAAAGAAAATGAGTGGCTGGTGGCTGGGCGCTGGTGGCTGGAGGCTGATGACTGGTGGCTGGTGGCTGGAGGCTTGTGGCTGGTGGCTGGAGGCTCGAGGCTGGTGGCTGGTGGCTGGAGGCTGGTGGCTGGGAGTTGGTGGTTGGTGACTGGTGGCTGGTGGCTGAAGGCTAGAGGCTGGTGGCTGGTGGCTGGTGGCTGGTGGCTGGTGGCTGGAGGCTGGTGGCTGGAGGCTGGAGGCTGGAGGCTGGTGGCTGGAGGCTGGTGGCTGGTGGCTGGAGGCTGGAGGCTGGAGGCTGGTGGCTGGTGGCTGGTGGCTGGAGGCTGGTGGCTGGGAGTTGGTGGTTGGTGACTGGTGGCTGGTGGCTGAAGGCTAGAGGCTGGAGGCTGGTGGCTGGTGGCTGGTGGCTGGTGGCTGGAGGCTGGTGGCTGGAGGCTGGTGGCTGGTGGCTGGTGGCTGGTGGCTGGTGGCTGGTGGCTGGTGGCTGGTGGCTGGAGGCTGGTGGCTGGAGGCTGGTGGCTGGTGGTTGGTGACTGGTGGCTAGTGGCTGGAGGCTGGTGGCTGAGGGTTGGTGGTTGGTGGTTAATGGCTGGTGGGTGGTGTCAGAGGGGAGGAGGCTGTTACAGAGTCTAGTTGATAGGTAATCGACAAGCTGGGCTGTTCCCTGGACCCCATATGTAGGGACTTGTACAGTACAATGCTTGAACAAGGCTATTGAACTTGACATTTGTGTCTGTCTTTATTCTTTAATCTAACATATCATACAGAAACAGAGGCGTCCATACCACGCAGTCTCTCTGGGATGTTTATTAAATTAATAAAAAGTTGCTTAAGGCGAGCAGTGCTCAGGAATGCCCTGGGCTCGGCCGTGATTGGCACTCCCCGCCGCCCCGCGGTCTCTCGGGGGCCCACCCGCGTTTGCTTTAACTAACTGTCTGTGACTGAGGAGAGCAGGCTGACATGCCTCCTCTCTTTCACGCCCACCCCCCCTTCCCCCCTCAGTCTTGTCCTCCCTCTATCCTCCTCTCCTATTCTCCTTCGTCTGAGAGGAGCAGGCCTTAGAACTCTACAGGAAGGCCAAGCGGGAGGCTGAGGGCAGTGGATGGAGGGACAGAGGGAGGAGGATAGAGAATGGAGAGACCGGAGAGGGTAAGACAGGTGGACAGAAGATAAATAAAAAATTGACTTCAGAGGTGAAGGAGAGATGTTTGTAGAGTAAAATAATATAATTATTACTTAACAGTTACTTTACACAACAGATCTTATTATATATTTTTTTGCCCAGCGATATGTTCCAATAAACACAAAGGAAAAGTCTCTCATTTCCAAAATGTACAGAGACTCTGCATATCTCCTTTCGGGAAAAACAATCGGTAAAATGTTAATATATTATCATCTCTTAAAAATACTTTAAAAAATAAACAAGACAAACGAAAACAAAACACAACAAAAAAGCCCCTCTTTTCTGTCTCATCCACTTGATCTCTTTTTCTCTTCGATCTCTCTCGGCTGGCGACTCTCTGAGGAGGAGGAGGAGGAGGAGGAGGAGCAGAGAGGGAAGTCATTTGCATATAAACTGTGAGCGGCAGGGATTGTCATCGGCGGCACATTATACGCAAGGAGCGCGAAGAGAGACGATTTTCATGTGCAAATTTCAGCCCCTCCAAACTCTGTGTGCATTATTATTTCATCAGTGCCTAGGAACAATCCCTCCATTCCAAAAGCCCACGTCTCCACGGACACTTGACCGACCAAATCTCTCCTCCAAACTTCACCCCCACCAGGCCCCGCTGCATGTCTGTTTACACTGGGTCCATGACGTTGAAAGAGTCAACCGCCCCAGAAATGGGCCGAGATCATAATATTGAGACACCAGTTGTGACCAGCGATATTGGTGTTCCATGCATTAATTGCTTGTAAACTGTGAGACTGGAGGCTAGCGGGCTTTCACATTTAAAAAGGGGATTAGAGCCAATTAGCGGGGCGTCTGAAACCCTGGGCTGCCTGGGGAATAACGTCTGATTCCTAATGTGGGACAGCGGAGAGCAACAAAGGAATAGCCAGTCTCCCTTTGAACAAACACATACTTTGTACATGGGGGATGGAGCAATTTAGTAACACACACACTCACACACCAAACAAGCCAGTGCAAAAAAAATCGAAGAAATTAACCGATTGATAGCAGCAGTCGATCAAAGCGCTGTTGTGACATAAAAAATGCATGGAGTAATACTGAATACATCAACACACATACACATACACACACACACAAAAGTGTGCACACTCCCAAAGAGACAGACGGAGAGAGACAAGGAGATAAATATGTTTTAAAAGGTGAGGGGACTGTTTGTGGATTGGGGAATGTATTTCATGCTTTTAAATCAATTTGTCAAATTCTCTTAGAGTTGTGTTACCCGGAGAAGTCGGTGTTTCCCTGTAAACTGCCATCTTTAATTTCTTTGTCTGACATGCTCCACTGTACCACAGCACACTAGAGACTGAGCACAAGGTTAGTGTCGGGTTCAAAGCCCAGGTGGTACTGTAGCAGAGCCTGTGTACCCTTGAGTATGGTATATTACCTCATTCACTCTCATGTAAAATATCAGCCATGAGAACACAGACTTCATAATCTACTATGATGTATGCAGAGCCCCGATTCCATGTTGAGAGGCTCACTGAATGATTTCAGTCTAAGTGTTTCTTTATCACTTTCTGTTTCTCTCTGTTGCACGTGTACCCTCCTTCCACACTGTACGCCAGTGAAGCAGCTGTATGGCCAATATTCTAGACTCCAGCCTCAGTCTAATGAGATCTCTCATCTGTGGAGGCTCAATGACTGTATTAGAGAGGGGTTTCTAACACAGAAGAGCTTCAGCTAGAAGTTAATAAAAAACGGAGGCCCTAAAACGACCAAAGAGGGAGAGAAGGCACTGTAAACACCAAGACAAAAAACTGTGGCACTTTCTCTCTCTCTCTCTCTCTCTCTCTCTCTCTCTCTCTCTCTCTCTCTCTCTCTCTCTCTCTCTCTCTCTCTCTCTCTCTCTCTCTCTCTCCTTTGCACCAGGGAAGTATTTGTTGTGAGCATGACCCTGTCAGGAAAGTCAACAGCTGTTTCCAGTAGTGGCGACAACAACCATCCTTCCCCGTGATGGGCCTCGGCTTTGATGCATCGCAATTAACCACTTCCTAATTACAACTAATGACTGGCTTGTTAAGATCCCCACAGCTAATTGGTAGACTGAACCACAAGCAGAGAAATGCCACGAGGAGGCATAAAAAGGAGAGTTGTGAAAAGGAGGGCTGTCCAGAGGAAGCAACTTTAATTAGCAATAATCAATATTCAAGGCGATGGTTTTAGCGCAGTTTACACATCTATCAAGCATCATAAATACTTAATGCTTTAAAAAGTCTGCTGCACCCCCCCCCTCCCCCAAAGCCCCCAAATGTATATTTCCCAAGTTTATGGCAATCAGGCAAATCAGATATGATTAATTATAAATTGAACCATTATAGCAGCGGGCATCAGAATCTAACGTTCACGAATTACATCCATAACTGGGGTTCTGCTGCCAGAGCAGAGCAGGGTTCCCTGGGCCTGGCCGAGTCACATTCAGGGGCCATTATGATTCTGCAGCGCCCTGTAGTTTCATTTAGATCAAAAGGACTCCAATAGACACATAATCAGATGATTTACAGCATATCTGATCATTTCCTCCTCACCTTGCCTTTGAGAATGTACCCGTGCCTCGTGCCGAGCATATCTCATTAAAGCTGATCGGCGAACGACAGAAAAAAGAACAGAAGGGGAGAGAAATTAATTGAGAGAAAATACAACAACAACATTCCCAGGTTCTTCCTCTTTGTCCAGGACAGAGAGAGAGAGAGAAAGGGAGAGAAAGGGAGAGAGAGGGGGAGAGAGAGAGAGAAACCAGGTTTGACTGGAAAACTACTTGGGATTTGTTCCCTATAAAAAATACTCTTTACACCAAGAGGAGCCACGCAGGAGCCCATCTCAAACCACACTGCCTGAGGACAAGCCCCCCCAAAAACATGCCCCCAACCCCTCCTAACGGGATAACACGCTCGCTGGAAACAATAGAGTTATTTCCTGGTGCAGAGTGGGACTGAGCGGTGGCATCCCAGGGCAGAGAGCTGAAGGGGTGGGGGGTGGAGTGGGGTGTCTGGGAGGGTGTAGGGGTAGGAGGGGGTGCTCTAATGGGCTTGGGGAGGCTACTGGGACCTGGTGGAGGCCCACAGGAGGCCCTCCTCTCCTAGCCTGTGGTCTTGCCTTGGGCAGGACTGCCACAGCAGCAGTCAGGTGGGCTGACAGACTGAGGGAGGCAGAGGGGCCCAACCCATGTGGGCTGCCATCAATCCCCCCTCCCTCCTCCTCCACACAGATGTTATGGTATGGGGAGCAACAAGCTGTGGCATGTACAAATAAAGACACTGTGATTTGGTGCTATTCATTTTCAGTGGAAGACATCAGAACAGAACGAACTGAGACCTTATGTACTTTGAAAATACATCACAATAAAACTAAAATAAAAACATATCCCAAGCAAACAAGCAATATTTTTGTGAAACAAAATGACATGCCTTGAGCTAGCTCTACTACGTTTTAATTGACATTTTAAGCACGTGTTTACACTCACCCTGCAAGATTAAAAGTAAAATGTTTTCTCATGCAACATGGAGAGAGCTTTGAAGTTTAGAGTTCATATTAATAAATTCATATCAAATCACCTATGGTCATTTACAGACACAAATTAGAAATGAATTTGTGTCTGCCTCTTAACTCAATGCATGTTTAAAGTATAGTATTCATGTGTGTGTGCAGGGCAACCCATAGGCATGTGTCTATTTGTGTGAGCGCACGTGTATTTACACACACACACACACGTTTTTAAGTCCACTCTCTTTGACTACGTCTGTTTTGGACTTGTGCACCGCTGCCCCCTAACCCCTCCAACATTCCAACCCTATGAGGTGCAGATCAGAGGGGGCTGCCCCAGCTCTCCCCTCCTGACTGGGTCCTGGGTCTGTGTGTGGATGGAGCGGTGCGTGGGTTAAATCACTAGGGAAGCCAAGCCAGGAAAAATATCCATATTACAACCTATGTGTTGTGAAAATTGCGTTGTTTGCTCTATAACCTGTTAGTTCATATGCCTTACGACCGTGATATATACCTAAGGCTGAGGCAATAAGAAGACACATTGGCAGAATAAATTCAACTACACCTTCGTTTCATCATAAAACCGGAGAGCAACATCTTTCCAGTAAGGTCCACAAAGCATATTGAATGTAACAAATAGTTACATGACCTACAGCATGGTGAAGCAAGTTAACGTTTCCGACATTTTCGGACCACTAAACAACTCTTGATTTAGAACCACGTAGAGTCACTGCAAGTTGCAAAGAAAACAGGAGGCGCTTCCACTATTCCAGCACCATTTCAACTTTAACACTTCAACATCATCGAATCACCGATGCTTAGTCTAATACAGTGACAACTAAAAGAAACCAAAAACAGTTTAGTCCAATCAAGCTAAATATGATGTGGCTGTCCATGGTACTGATTTATGTGTGTGTGTGTGTGTGTGTGTGTGTGTGCGTGCTTGCAAGTAGCAAAAACATGTTGACTCATCCTACTTGTAGAGAAACGCCAATGCCATCCTTCTCTCTTTCATGTTGTCGAAACGGTCTATGACTCTGTTATACAGTACATGCCTTTAGTTTTTGTTGTCCTAGACTACCTGGCTAAAATGCTTGATCGCTAGCCTAACTTCCTTTCATGGGCAACAATGAGCCAGCTAGTTAACATTAGCCTACTACATCTAGCTACATATTGAACTTTCATCCTCTCAGGCCAGGGACACAATGTATGAACTAATGGTTGGATCAGAATCACCGTTATAATCATTGGCCATTACGGAGAATTAAGTAAAACCACAAATCCAAATCCCTATCTCCATCCATGGCTAATTTAGGAAAGGGTCCATGTTAGCTAGCACAACACACAATTTGCAAAAAACAATTCTGTCAGTAATGACGTTTGGCTTTTGATGTGATGTGATTGGTGTGAAGCCAAATCCAAACTGACTTTCCTTGACACCTTTTTTTGATGTGCCAGCACCATTCACAGCTCAAGCTCACTCAGTTTAGCTCAATGCTGATTGGCTATTATTTCATATTTTTTAACAAGGGAGGCAAAATTCTTGCTAGCTTCCTTTGCATTCAATGCTACGGGTAGCAACAATATCATATTATTTTTGACCAGACAGCATCAGAAAGATGCTCGGATGCTTTCAGGCTCTTGTGAATTGAAGGAAAATTATGAAACACAGAGAGAAAAAATATAGATTATTTTACATGTTTTTTTTATTGGTTCATTTTTTAGGAGACCTGGCTTCCCTTGGCGTCCATCGATACACGCCACTGGTGTGTGGCGCCTCTGGCATGACTCTCAGCAGGGGAAAACTGCCTCTTTATCACTGCTGCTCAAACATTCATTACACCGCTCTCCTGCAGTGTGTTCCAAAGGGAGACAATGCTGCCTCTCACTTAAGCACCCTATTTACACAGAGATGGCAGGGAGGACACTTCAAAGTTAGGGCCCCGGGTTCAGGTCCACACACAGGGAGCAGCACTCTCTATTCAGCTGGGAGGTCATTACCGGGCTATGTTTACATCTAAGCACTGATGTCTGTTGCTGTTTTAACATTTGGAATTTGCCGCTTCCATATACATCCCTTGTAGTCAAAATACCTTATGTTGTGGTGTGTGTGTTGTTGCTATAGCTGTGTTTTTTGTTGGTAGTACTGAGTGAGCCATAGTAGACACAGGGGATGACTGTGTGAGAGATGATTGTGTTTTTTCCTCTTGCAGGGCAGAGCAGGGGAGTGTCCATTTATGGAGAGTCAGGCTAAATGTCTCAAAGTTAGTGAGAATTGTACTTGAACAATGTCATACTATACAATGAAATGCAGGTAGGGTAGTATTGCTCGGTTAGGGATGCTATACACAGATAATTGGCATCAATTAAATATATCCATTATTCTACAAGACACTTCAAATGGTGTATTTATCACAGACTTTCATCAAATATCATAAATCCAAGATGACGTAGCAGTCAGACGTCTTTTGTCCTCGTCTTGTCGTGTCCCGTGTATATATCTTTTTTATATATATTATTCGCATATCTTTTTATATATTTTTTTCTAAAACTGAACTTCAAAACACTCTCCTGTTTTTTTTCAAGTATTATCCACCTCGAATCCAGAATCCCCTAACAGAAGCTAGCCAGAAGCTAGCCAACTCACTAGCTACTAGCTAACGTTACCAATGCTAGCGGACAGCAGCTAACCTTAAGCTCGGAAAGCTCTCGCCAGTTTCTACAACGCATCTCAAACCAGAGCATACCGGACCTATTTTCTTTCCATACCCCCGGATTCCTACCGCGAGCTCTGGACATTTTCACCTGGATCTTGCAGCTAGCTAGCTGCTGTCCAAGTGACTATTGGCTAACGTTAGTCCCGGAGCAAGCACCAATTAGCCCGAAGCTAGCCCATGCCAGGCCCATCTTCCGGCTAGCTGAAGAGTCCCATCAGCCACTCCTGGGCTACAACACCTATCCGGACCCATTTTTACTGCCGGTGCGGAGCCCCACCGAGCCTTCACGACTGGACTACCGACGTTATCTTCCTTAGGGGGTTATTCAACTCACTACTCACTGGACCCTTATGATCACTCGGCTAAGCATGCCTCTCCTCAATGTCAATATGCCTTGTCCATTGCTGTTCTGGTTAGTGTTAATTGTCTTATTTCACTGTAGAGCCTCTAGCCCTGCTCATTTTACCTTATGCAACCCACCACCCACACATGTGATGACATCACCTGGTTTAAATGTTTCTAGAGACAATATCTCTCTCATCATCACTCAATGCCTAGGGTTACCTCCACTGTATTCACATCCTACCATACCTTTGTCTGACATTATGCCTTGAATCTATTTTATCGCCCCCAGAAACCTGCTCCCTTTACTCTCTGTTCCGGACGTCCTAGACAACCAGTCCTTATAGCCTTTAGCCGTACCCTTATCCTACTCCTCCTCTGGTGATATAGAGGTTAATCCAAGCCCTGCAGTAACTAGCTCCACTCCTATTCCCCAGGCGCTATCATTTGTTGACTTCTGCAACCGTAAAAGCCTTGGTTTCATGCATGTTAACATTAGAAGCCTCCTCCCTAAGTTTGTTTTATTCACTGCTTTAGCACACTCTGCAAACCCGGATGTCCTAGCCGTGTCTGAATCCTGGCTTAGGAAGACTGCCAAAAACCCTGAAATCTCCATCCCTAACTACAACATTTACAGACAAGATAGGACGGCCAAAGGGGGCGGTGTTGCAATCTACTGCAGAGATAGCCTGCAGAGTTCTGTCTTACTATCCAGGTCTGTACCCAAACAATTTGAACTTCTGCTTTTAAAAATCCACCTTTCTAGAAACAAGTCTCTCACCGTTGCCGCTTGCTATGGACCACCCTCTGCCCCCAGCTGTGCTCTGGACACCATATGTGAACTGATTGCCCCCCATCTATCTTCAGAGCTCGTGCTGCTAGGTGACCTAAACTGGGACATGCTTAACACCCCGGTCATCCTACAATCTAAGCTTCATGCCCTCAACCTCACACAAATTATCAATGAACCTACCAGGTACAACCCCAAAGCCGTAAACACTGGCACCCTCATAGATATCATCCTAACCAACTTGCCCTCCAAACACACCTCTGCTGTTTTCAACCAAGATCTCAGCGATCACTGCCTCATTGCCTGCATCCGTAATAGGTCTGCGGTCAAACGACCTCCCCTCATCACTGTCAAACGCTCCCTAAAACACTTTAGCGAGCAGGCCTTTCTAATCGACCTGGCCCGGGTATCCTGGAAGGATATTGACCTCATCCCATCAGTAGAGGATACCTGGTTATTCTTTAAAAGTGCCTTCCTCACCATCTTAAATAAGCATGCCCCATTCAAGAAATGTACAGACATGGCCAAAAGTTTTGAGAATGACAAAAATATTAATTTCCACAAAGTTTTCTGCTTCGGTGTCTTTAGATATTTTTGTCAGATGTTACTATGGAATACTGAAGTATAATTACAAGCATTTCATAAGTGTCAAATGCTTTTATTGACAATTACAGTTGATGCGAAGAGTCAATATTTGCAGTGTTGACCCTACTTTTTCAAGACCTTTGCAATCCGCCCTGGCATGCTGTCAATTAACTTCTGGGCCACATCCTGACTGATGGCAGCCCATTCGTGCATAATCAATGCTTGGAATTTGTCAGAGTTTGTGGGGTTTTGTTTGTCCACCCGCCTCTTGAGGATTGATCACAAGTTCTCAATGGGATTAAGGTCTGGGGAGTTTTCTGGCCATGGACCCAAAATATCGATGTTTTGTTTCCCGAGCCAATTAGTTATCACTTTTACCTCATGGCAAGGTGCTCCATCATGCTGGAAAAAGGCATTTTTCGTCACCAAACTGTTCCTGGATGGTTGGGGGAAGTTGCTCTCGGAAGATGTGTTGGTACCATTCTTTATTCATGGCTGTGTTCTTAGGCAAAATTGTGAGTGAGCCCACTCCCTTGGCTGAAAGCAACACATGAATGGTCTCAGGATGCTTTACTGTTGGCATGACACAGGACTGATGGTAGCGCTCACCTTGTTATCTCCGGACAAGCTTTTTTCCAGATGCCCCAAACAATCGGTAAGGGGATTCATCAGAGAAAATGACTTTACCCCAGGCCTCAGCAGTCCAATCCCTGTACCATTTGCAGAATATCAGTCTGTCCCTGATGTTTTTCCCGGAGAGAAGTGGCTTCTTTGCTGCCCTTCTTGACACCAGGCCATCCTCCAAAAGTCTTCAGCCTCACTGTGCATGCAGATGCACTCACACCTGCCTGCTGCCATTCCTGAGCAAGCTCTGTACTGGTGCAACTTTTAAGGGAAGTTAGGAACCAATATACACAGGCAGTTAGGAAAGCCAAGGCTAGCTTTTTCAAGCAGAAATGTGCTTCCTGTTACACAAACTCAAAAAAGTCCATGGAGAATAAGAGCACCTTCTCCCAACTGCCCACTGCACTGAGGATAGGAAACCTTGTCACCACCGATGAATCCACTATAATTGAACATTTCAATAAGCATTTTTCTACTGCTGGCCATGCTTTCCACCTGGCTACCCCTACCCCGGTCAACAGCCCTGCACCCCCCACAGCAAGCCTCCCCATTTCTCTTTCTCCAAAATCCAGTTAGCTGATGTTCTGAAAGAGCTTTCTTTCTAAAATTATCTGTCGAAATTGTAGCAACCCCTTATTACTAGCCTGTTCAACCTCTCTTTCGTGTCATCTGAGATGACAAAGACTGGAAAGCAGCTGCGGTCATCCCCCTCTTCAAAGGGGGAGACACTCTTGACCCAAACTGCTACAGACCTATATCTATCCTACCCTGCCTTGCTAATGTTTTCGAAAGGCAAGTTAACAAACAGATTACCAACCATTTCGAATCCCACCGTACCTTCTCCGCTATGCAATCTGGTTTCAGAGCTGGTCATGGGTGCCTCTCAGCCACGCTCAAGGTCCTAAACGATATCATAACCGCCATCTATAAGAGACATTACTGTGCAGCCATATTCATTGACCTGGCCAAGTCTTTCGACTCTGTCAATCACCACATCCTTATCGGCAGACTCAACAGCCTTGGTTTCTCAAACGATTGCCTCGCCTGGTTCACCAACTACTTCACCGATAGAGTTCAGTGTGTCAAATCGGAGGTTCTGTTGTCCGGGCCTCTGGCAGTCTCTATGGGGGTGCCACAGGGTTAAATTCTTGGGCCTGTATACATCAATGATGTCGCTCTTGCTGCTGGTGAGTCTCTGATCCACCTTTACGCAGACGACACCATTCTGTATACTTCTGGCCCTTCTTTGGACACTTTGTTAACTACCCTCCAGTCGAGCTTCAATGCCATACAACTCTCCTTCCGTGGCCTCCAACTGCTCTTAAATGCAAGTAAAACTAAATGCATGCTCTTCAACCGATCGTTGCCCACACCACTCCCACATCACTACTCTGGACGGTTCTGACTTAGATTACGTGGACAACTACAAATACCTAGGTGTCTGGTTAGACTCTAAAGTCTCCTACTACCCACCACTGCGACCTGTATGCTCTCGTTGGCTGGCCCTCGCTTCATACTCGTCGCCAAACCCACTGGCTCCAGGTCATCTACAAGTCCCTGCTAGGTAAAGCCCCGCCTTATCTCAGCTAGCTGGTCACCATAGCAGCACCCACCCGTAGTACGCGCTCCAGCAGGTATATCTCACCCCCAAAGCCAATTCCTCCTTTGGCCGCCTTTACTTCCATTCCAGTGTTTAATTGCTATATTGTAATTACCTCGCCACCATGGCCTATTTATTGCCTTACCTTCCTTATCTTACCTCATTGTATATAGATTTGTTTTTCTACTGTATTATTGACTGTATGTTTGTTTACTCCATGTGTAACTCTATGTTGTTGTATGTGTCGAACTGCTTTGCTTTATCTTGGCCAGGTCGCAGTTGTAAATGAGAACTTGTTCTCAACTTGCCTACCTGGTTAAATAAAGGTGAAATGAAACAAAAAATAAATAAAAAAAAACTGTGTGGTTTAAGCGTTGTTGTGGACCTAGACCATCAAATGTTTCTTTTTTCTATAGAAAAAAAGTGTGATTTTGAGAGTGAAAATCTGAAAAATGTATAGGAAAACTAATAACAAACCATAGGAAAACCGATGGATGGAAAGCCGATGGAAAGACAGCAGTCACGCACAGCATGATGTTAAAGGATAAGCAATCGATAAACTTAGACATAATAAGCCAGTAGGTCCCAATCATAAGAATACAAAAACACAACCATTAAGCATTCCCCAATCAAAATGTACAACTATTACTTCCTATTGCAAAAAGCATTTTACTTCTAGCACACAAAGTAACCTGTGACCTAAAGTTTAAAGTGGAACTGACAGCGTTTTAACATACTTTGCAGATATGAAACAAACAGACAATCATAATATCAGTAAAAATATAAAATTCCCAGCTTATGCTAAAAAAACTACTTTATAAGAGGTTTTAAAAATAGGTTATATTTGACTCAACGTTCCATGACATACAGTAAGGCACTGTTGGCAGAATAGATGGATGTAGTTCAATGCATGATTCATATAATTCACCAATACATTTTGTTAGATTTGAGGTCATCTTGCTCTGGCTAGCATTAGTTGTTCATCTTGTTGTTCCTGATGTGCATAACTGAGGGAGAGAGAGCCTACAGTTCTCAAATGTAAGAGGACTCCTGTGGTGTTTATATAATTGCAGAAATCCATACAGGTTTATTTTGTGGCTTTTGTCAATTTGCGTTCTAATGATGTAAAGTTTTTAAGTGTCATATTCTTCCTGGGGGTGTATATGAACAGATTTTATTAAGATTTCATGTTTCTAAAAAGCTGTCAGTTTAATGCTACCATGTTTCACACATAGGTTATTTTCAAAAAGATGGCTAACAACAGCAAGCGCACTGCAATAAAAAAACTAAGTTCCACTCATGATGATCATTTGATGATGATCATTTGAAACTTAACTTCTTGTTGAAAGTTATTCTTGGAAAGGGAGAAGCTAACAAATTAGCAACAACATCCTCTTTGATAACACCTGCTGCAGCCGCTGCAAACTAGCCGACAACAAAAGCTAGCTAGCTAGGCCGTAGGAAAACTACTTATTGCTATTGCACCTGTTGGCCTTCAAGAAGGCAGAAGTTTCCATACTTTTTGTAAAAACGGTCCCACCCAAGTCAAAATGTGATTAGTTGATTCCACTGCCACTCCAAAATGTTGCCCTCATACAGTTGAATGGCAGATGCCTTTATCTAGCTTCTGATGGCCTAGCCAATGGTTGACTAAGCTAGTTAGATTCATCTTCCCAGAGACCAGCAAAGAAATATTCTGATTGGATTTTTTTTTCTCTTCAGTGTTAACCCATTCCTTTCCCCTGAAAAACTGAAGAGATTAAATCAGAACATTATTGAAAATAATAATGTAAATATTATTAGCATCATTATTATTATTATATAATTATAATCATTATTTTATAAATCCTTAGCCCTTCTCTGAAGGCGTAGAAGGCTCATTGTTCCCCACTGTGTTTGGGTTAGTAATAATTTGTAAAGTGGCTCTATTTGCCCTCAGCATGCATTTTGTCACTATTCTGAATGTCTAAAGAATCCATATGTTGTTCTGAAATATGAACACAGAAATACTGGACATTTTGAACTCTTATTATGGTGGTGATTTGACAAAATTGGTCTTGGATTGGACTCGCATTTTTCTTGTCTTGGTCTTGACTTGGTCTCACATCCCTTGTCCCCCTCCCAATCTCGGTATAGACTCAGCCCTCTGGTCTTGGTCTTGAATCGGTCTCTCTTCACATGGTCTCGAACACAACACTGGACCCATGGGTTCAATCTCAGAAATATTTACAACTCCAACAATAATATAGACAAACAATGACAAACTGTAATGATGATAACAACCTAATGCACTCACAGGGAAGGCAGGATGCGAGTTAAATGAACAAAACCTAGTCTAATTCTCTAGCTCCTTCCTCAATCCTTGCAGTTACCCTCACAAAGTACACAAGAAAAAAGAAAATGCATATCATTCATTAGCAGCAAATAAAAGAAATTCTTTCTAATAGTGCTCCCAAATCCCAAAGCTCCTTGCACCATGGAGCGGGAAATAAAGAAATGGGGGAGAAAGATGCAAAAGGAAGCCTTCTCCCTCAAGTGCTTGTTAGGCCCAAATTATTATGGCGATGAATAACTTTAAAAATAAATAAGGAAATAAATAAATAAAAAATAAACATTTATAGATCTAAGTATTATCAGAGGAGCTGCGGGTTTGTTTCCAAGCTCTCCGGGCCCGTTTGAAATCTGCCTTTGTTTTTCACTTTGATATTTAACTCCTAACCTATCCATCGTTTCACCTGATCCCCTGATAACGCTTCACCCACTTCCTCCTATATCCAACTTTTTAGCATGCCATGGCATTGCTGCCCTAATTGGTAATCATTATCATCATCATTAACATTATTATTTTCCTTGCTTGCTTCCTCAAAATTCATTAGCATACTGTATGGAGAACCAGGTAGCCTAGTGGTTAGAGTGTTGGACTAGTAACTGAAAGGTTGCAAGTTTGAATCCCCGAGCTGACAAGGTAAAAATCTGTCGTTCTGCCACTGAGCAAGGGTCAAGACCAACCCACTGTTCCTAGGCTGTCATTGAAAATAAGAATTTGTTCTTAACTGACTTGCCTAGTTAAATAAAGGTAAAATAAAAAAAATTATGTTCTGTGTGTAGAGAGATGGAAGAGAAATACTTAGAGTCAGAGATGAAGAGCATGAGAGTAGTAGAGTGGTGGCCAGCTCCTCTCCTCACACCTCTCTCCCTCGTCTTCTCCAAGGTGACCCAGGATCCTGGCCTGCAGTGCAGGGACATCCCAACCCTGATCCCTAGTTTCAGTATCCCCTCTACATCCCCATGTACCCCTGTCTCTGCCGCACCATTTCAACATGACTCCCCCTCTACACCCCCCCACAGCTCCCTGAGCCTCTGAGCGGCTCGCTCCATTCCGTTTCATCACACATCAAACAGGCCTGACGCTCTTTGCGCTGTGCGGGCTGGACCCAGGGACAACAACATCTGCACAGGGAGGTGTGTGGGGACACCGGCCTCTGAAGGGGGGATACGGCGAGTGCAGAGCAGATGTCACAGGGACCTGAACAGCAGGTTAGGGGTAGGCCGCAGGGAGAGCGAGAGGGACTGTCACCACCCACCTCTAGCCAAGTCTAGAGAAAGAGAGAGGAGAGAGAGAGGGGTAGAGAGAAACCACACAGTCCTGTCACATACACCCCTCCCCTCCTGGCCCTCCAGCAAGGCCCCCCTCCCTCTGCCCCCTTTGACAGTCCAATTAGGTAATTAGTCACCCCAGTGCTAATAAGGTAATCATTATCAGTGTGTTTTTTCTATTACAAAAGCCTTGTCCTCCATGGGTCCCTGAGGGTGGGGGTCCTTTCCTTTCCTTTTCCTGTCGCGGAGCTGCAGTGTGGGGACACAGAGGTGGTGGGTTTCCTGTTGCAGAGCTGCACTGTGGGGACACAGAGGTAACAGAGCAGAGATAGAGGTATGCAGGGCCTTTGTCTCAGCACTTCCTGTGGCACAGAGAGAGCCAACACTCTGATCCACCAGCACATATAAAGGTCACCCTTTAATTGAGACAGAGAGACTCATCTTTGGAAAGGGTTAGAGTGGCTCTCACATCCATTAACACCAGGACTGTTTCCTCATCCTGGCCTCAGCCCCAGAGCTGAGGTGGGTTGAATTTGATCTGCCCTGTGCAACACTGGCATTTCCCCACTTAGAACAAGTGGCAATCAGGAGCGCTCACTGGCAATGAGTCATCAAAGGGCTCTGTTGAAAATACAGTCAGTTCCAAAATGATTGGCACACTTTATAAAGATTAGCAAAAAAGACTATAAAATAAATAATACAAATACTGAGCTATATTGTATGCTCCAGAAAAATGGGAAATTATATAATTTTATACTAATACAGTTTCTCAGAGAAAGAGATTTTGTAATAAGTAATACCCCCAAAAAAAAAAAATAATAATAATAAGGGTTAAAATTATTAACACCCCTGTTTTCATTATCCATGTGAGGATAATGGCACTGAGCCTTTTTATCAAATGTTTTTGGAGAACACATAGGGAGAGAACTTAGAACATTCCTCCATACAAAATCTTTCCAGATGCTTGATATCCTTCGTCTGCGCTTGGACTGCTCTCTTCAATTCAGACCACAGGCTTTCAATGGGGTTCAAATCACATCAAAGTTTCAAATGGACAAGAATTTGAGCTAATTTGTTCAAGTTTGTTCACGGCTTGAAGCGAGCTGAATTTGGAAAAGCTTGTTTTCCTTTTGAAGGCAACACTGCAGGCTTTACATTGGTTCAGCTATATGCCCAAATGTTGAATTGTATGTTGAATATTATACTTTTTTTACATTGTGTTATTGGGTTGGTCTTGCTGGAAGATCCACTTGCAGCTAAGTTTCAGTCTCCTGACAGAGACAACCAGGTTTTTGGCAAAAATGTCCTAGTACTGGGTAAGTCCATGATGTGGTTGACCTTAACAAGGGCCCCGGGACCAGTGGAAGCAAAATAGCCCATAACATCCAAGATCCACCACCATATTTTACAGGAGGTATGGGGTTATTTTTTGCATATGCATCCTTTCAACGCCAACCATCCAATGGTGTACATGGCCAAAGAGCTCTATTTTCATGTCATCTGACCATAGCATCAGTTCTAATCCAAGTGCCAATGCCTTTTAGCAAACTCCAGGCATTTACATTTGTTGGATGACATGAAAAGAGAGCTCTTATCCATATACACCAGTGGTGAGTTTGACGTTGTCAGTGCTTGTAAGAAAAGACAAGTGCAAGAAAGGCAAAGGTATGTTCTAAGAGATACAGTTGAAGTCGGAAGTTTACATACACTTAGGTTTGAGTCATTAAAACTCGTTTTGCAACCAATCCACAAATTTCTTGTTAACAAACTATAGTTTTGGCAAGTCGGTTAGGACATCTACTGTGTGCATGACACAAGTAATTTTTCAAACAATTGTTTACAGACAGATTATTTCACTTATAATTCACTGTATCACAATTCCAGAGGGTCAGAAGTTAATATACACTAAGTTGACTGTGCATTTGAACAACTTGGAAAATTCCAGAAAATTATGTCATGGCTTTAGAAGCCTCTGATAGGCTAATTTACATAATTTGAGTAAATTGGAGATGTACCTGTGGATGTACTTTAAGGCCTACCTTCAAACTCAGTGTCTCTTTGCTTGACTTTATGGGAAAATCAAAAGAAATCAGCCAAGACATCAGAAAAATAATTGTAGACCTCTACAAGTCTGGTTCATCCTTGGGACCAATTTCCAAACGCCTGAGTGTACCATGTTCATCTGTACAAACAATAGTACGCAAGTATAAACACCATGGGACCATGCAGCCGTCATACCGCTCAGGAAAGAGAAGCGTTCTGTCTCCTAGAGATTAACTTACTTTGGTGCGAAAAGTGCAAATCAAGATGAAGATGCTGGAGGAAACAGGTACACAAGTATCTATATCCACAGCAAAATGAGTCCTATATCAACATAACCTGAAAGGCCCCTCAGCAAGGAAGAATCTTCTGCTCCAAAACCACCATAAAAAAAATCCAGACTACGGTTTGCAACTGCACATGGGGACAAAGATCATACTTTTTGGAGAAATGTCCTCTGGTCTGATGAAACAAAAATAGAACTGTTTGTCCATCATGACCATTGTCATATTTGGAGGAAAAAGGGGGAGGCTTGTAAGCCGAAAAACACCATCCCAACCGTGAAGCATGGGGGTGGCAGCATCATGTTGTGGGGGTGCTTTGCTGCAGGAGGGACTGATGCACTTCACAAAATAGATGGCATCATGAGGAAGGGAAATTATGTGGATATATTGAAGCAACATCTCAAGACATCAGTCAGGAAGTTAAAGCTTGGTCGTAAATGGGTCTTCCAAATGGACAATGACCCCAAGCACACTTCCAAAGTTGGGGCAAAATGTCTTAAGGACAACAAAGTCAAGGTATTGGAGTGGCCATCACAAAGCCCTGACCTCAGTCCTATTGAACATTTGTGGGCAGAACTGAAAAAGCGTGTGTGAGCAAGGAGGCCTACAAACCTGACTCAGTTACACCAGCTCTGTCAGTAGGAATGGGTCAAAATTCACCCAACTTATTGTGGGAAGCTTGTGGAAGGCTACCCGAAATGTTTGACCCACGTTAAACATTTTAAAGGCAATGCTACCAAATACTAATTGAGTGTATGTAAACTTCTGACCCACTGGGAATGTGATGAAAGAAATAAAAGCTGAAATAGATCATTCTCTCTACTATTATTCTGACATTTCACATTCTTAAAATAAAGTGGTGATCCTAACTGACCTAAGACAGGGAATTTTTATTAGGATTAAATGTTAGGAATTGTGAAAAACTGAGTTTAAATGTATTTGTATGTAAACTTCCGACTTCAACTGTAGGTTTTCAGCCGTTTTCGGAAAATTGGCAGAGACTTAGCTGTCCTGACGTTAGGGGAAAGCTTGTTCCACCATTTGGGGCCCAGGACAGAGAAGAAGTTTGACTGAGATGAGTGGGGCGTATTGTTTTCGGAAATAACCACAAGCCTTTGGTCTGGAGTGAATTTTTCTTTCTAGGCCTCTTCTACTGAACGAGTTCCCAAAATGTTCATACGTCTATAGCTAAACTAAATCTTGCTGCATGATTCAGTTTAGATTTCGCAGCTACCATTTCTGGGCTTATGATGGGATTGCTTAAGCTCTGAGCCCACTTGTTTACAGAGGAAAGTAGGCTACTGTATCTAATCCTGAAAGTTTGGGAAGCCCGGGCCAGGCTGCTCAATGGGCATGAAGGGCAAACCTGCTTGACTGACCTTTCTCCAAAGGTCTGAGCCAGGGAGACCAGCCAAATATCCCCTCCCTTCTCTTCCCTCCATCCCTCCATTTGTCCTCATCTCTCCTCCACAGATGAAATTACAAAGAACGTTCAACTTTGCCACAACACCATCCTCTATCCTCCTCTCCCGATTCTGTTCGTTTTGTTTTCAGTATTTGTCTGGTGGAGTTGTGCACGCAGAGACAGCCGTTGTGTTGTCCTCATTAACCATTCACATTTATTTTCTCATACAGTGAAGCCCTGGCTCCAAACAGCTGTTTTCCATGGTAGAATAAATAAGGGTTTGTTCTTCTCACACAAAGGAGAGGGATAGGAGGAGGACAGAGGTCTAGCATTTGCTCAGGTGAGATAACATATCAACAAGAGGAAAGAGCACAACACTCATGGTTGAAAGTATGGTGGTTGTTTGTCCAAAACATTGTTTCAGAGGTGGTGTAATAAGGAAAGATTGGAGTACACATTTGTATACATGTTACATTTACCATTGAACCATGAATAAAACATTGAAGCAGTGATTCTTAACTATCAAGACAGCATCAAGCCTCAGAGAGAGAGAATTAATGGTTGTTGTAGACAATATCTTTCTCCTCAATAACAAACCAGCACATATGGTGAACAAGTGCAAGTGTATGTGTATTGTGGGCAGCAACCTTTATTAGATACAGCAACATATAGCTGGTAACACCACTCCATGCATTTTTGATCAGTCGCAATTACTCAGAGGCTGTTGATACTTCCCATTCAATTTATTTGGAAACATGTACATGAAATTACCAAAGGCCAGCTGTAGGGGCTAGTGGCTTGCAGCACCACACTAAATAACAGGTCCCTGACAACATTCTGGGGATTTACTAATGACTAGATTGCTTGTCAGGAAGAAGGGCTAGTCAGTTACATTTAAGCTACAGTATATAGGCTATTGTAAATTCTCCTCACACCTCCCCACGTCTGAAGTTGGAAGACCTTCCTCAATCAATGTATTCTCTAAGGGAGAGATTGAAATGTACACAATTGTTACCTGGAGGAAAATGAGGGAGGTTTTGTTTTTTAGTCCAGGGGAGGGTCATGTAATTTGTGATCGATTAAATATCATATTGATCCATAGCCTATACTACAGGCTATAGGCCTAGTCTATATGAAGAGCATACTTGGAGAAGCACAGGGCAAAATTAGATTTCTAAGAAAGATGATAGATGCATACCGCGCTTTTATTCTAATGGAAATCTTTTCACCCCCCTTGTCTGCAGTGGTCTGCGAATCCACAACCTTCTGGCTACTTCGCCATGTAATGCTTACAAAATGAAGAGCAGTTTCTAAACTGCATATCTAAAGGCTCTGGTCTGTCCTCGGAGTGAGGGGAAATGGTAGGCATGTTCTCTGCTATCCACTTTACGTTTTAATGATTCTTTTTGGTATAGGGGAGTGTCACTTTTTTTTTAAACGTTCAGGGAGGGTCGGGTAAAAACACATTTTACAGGAGGGAGGGCCATCCATTTTAAATCCAGAGAGATGATATTTTCTCCAGGTATCCCTCATTATAAATAAACATTGCTAAGAGCTTCTCTTAGATTCAGTTACTAGTACTTGTAGTGCATTGGTTGATTTATTGTGATAATTAAGTGGTGTTCAATCTCTCCCTCAGTGTGTGATAGGAAAGGGAGGAGGTGGGTGGGGACTGTCAGGCAGACCTCTGCTCTGTTAAGGCGATAACAGGTCAGATTCAGCCATCGCTCTGAGAGTTGCCTGTTGTGATTGACACGTACAAAGAGACATCAGAGAGGTTTCCTGGTGGAGCTCCATGCCTTTATGTAGATAAAGACTTTCAAATTAAATAAACAGATAACTACTATCAGGCTTTTAGCCTGAGGCAATAGCATCACTACTAGATTAAACAAAACAATCATCTTCAAAAGTAGAAAAAGTAAATTGTCTTAACTGTCTTAATTATTTAACTCTGGGACAAAGCATTGCCCTGAATTCATTAGGGAACCACGAAAAGCATCATGGGCAGAATTGAATGACAGCAAATTCTTTAAACAGAAACAGTTAGATACCAGATGGATGATGATTATTCTTGATGACAGGTTAGTGCTACTGACTGAATATCTATCCATCATGCCTTTACTGTGGTTTTAGGCGCGTCATATTTTAGGGGTGGACTACAAAACCTGCCCAAAACCTACCCACAGGGACAGCCCTTATTCCCTGAGCAGCCTACCAGTGAAGAAATCAGAGGTAGTATTCTGGAGGGAATTTTACAGAAGAATGCAAGAGAAAACAGACAGGGAATACATTTAATCCCATACAGTGCACAACATTTTCAAGTAAATAAAATTTTCTTTGAAATTCAAATGAGCCGATAGTCTTCGGTCCAATAACTAAGATGTGTAGCAATCAAAACCCATTGAACTGCCGTTGGACTGCACTCGGATTGTAGTCCTTTCACACGTTTTGCCTTTGAAACAGATAATGTATTGCAGCGAACGGCAGGGCAGCGAGCCCAAGTCGCTGGCAGGAAAGGAAAACACCCTACGCATTACGGCAACCCAGTTGGTGGGAATTGTAACATGGCTTATATAGCGACGATTGCTACATTGCCCTCTGCGAACGGGAAGGCACGTCCCTGTGTTTCGACCTACCAAAGCCCCTTCAGATGTCCAGACCGTACATTCCGATGGCCTCACGGCCACCATCCCATTTCTGACACCAATGTAGTGAACGAAGTGGAAGGGAAGTGAACCTGGGTTGTTAACATGAAAGCGAAACACCCTACGCAACGCGCCATTAGTGTTAATCCACTTGGTGGAAACTGTAACGTGGCACCTCGTATATATTTTTTCCCACAATAAACTGACCAGTAAAGCTTCAACTCTCATATCTCTAAGTCCAGTGCAGCTTCACTTAAACACATAACTCGCCTTAAAATGACTAGCAAATTGCCCTGGGCCTCCAGCCCTCTCCCCACTCCCCTTTTGACCCAAACGTCACATATTGATTCTGATAACTATCTGTTTACTCCTCGTAGGCCTCCACTCCCTCCAAGCTGCAGGAGAGAAGCATTGTTTGCCCTGAGGCAATCAGCGGGACCCGGCTTGTTCCAGACTTTGATCATCATTCAGTCAGAGGATTAACATATGCACGCTCTCTTCCTCCCATTTGTCACCGTGCCTGATCATAAATCTATGGGCTCCCCTCTTTCCCTCCAATATGGGATGAGCCCCATGAATCAATGGCCATAGTTTACGTCTCTTGCTCAACATAGATCCTAACGGTGGATGGATGTCTGTAGGTAAAACTGTGTTTATTCAAACCCCATGGCTGATTCAGTACGCTGCCTCATCCACATGCATGCCAGGTAGAAGAAAATCAAATAACGGATATGAATATTATCAAAATGTATATGGGGGACGATGAGAGAGAACAATCTGAAGTGATACTGTAAATACAGTATACTATTTCTGAGAACACAGCGTACATTCAAAACAGACAAAGCAAAAAGCAAATTAAGTCAATAGTTTTCTAAGTGTTCATGCTGGCTAAAATGGGACTACTATAAAAGACACTGCAGTGCAGTGGTGCATCTGGCTCTCTGTCATGCCAGCCCTAGCTGTGAAGTAAGTGTACTAATTGCAGTGATATGGGCCTACTACAGTCTCCGCTGTTTGTCTGCACTAGCTAGAGGAACTCATTTAAGGGCTGGGGCTTTTGGGAAGAGCTGAGAACGCAGCCTGATAGGCTGAATGGCTGTGGAAGTGGGACATGGTGGGGGTCAACCTTTTGGTTATCATGTGAAAAGGAAGCCTCTATAGTCAGGGGCGGATTGGCCATCTGGCATTTCGGTCAAATGTGTTAGAAATGCCAGGGGCAATTTTCGGTCCCAGTCCGCCCCCCTGTCTATAGGTCATAACACAATTAACCATGGCTACATGAGCACCACTTCTATTGAGCCTTGCAATGGAGCCTCAAAAATGCTATGAAATAAGGATTTCCAGGTAGCTGAGCTGCATGCAGTGAATAAAAACACAGTAACAACATGAGCCAAGGTTTGGCTGCAGATTCCAGGTTACAAGCAGCCCAAACTGTACTAGCGCTCATCCTCATAAACCTGCAGGTCTGAACTGAGCAATGAGCAGAGCGACCTGCAAGGTGTTGGAGCCCAGGCCCTAATAAACCCGGAGTGCAGCTTGCCGTAAGGATACATGTTTTCCTCTCGTGGAAAAAAAAAAATCCACCCGCCCCGACAGTGATACCATCAGCCGTGCGCTGGGCGGCGTGACACAGGGATGACCCACTGTTTCCTGCACAGGCAAGGTAAGGCCAGACTGATGAGCACAAACATCAAACAGGCCGTGACAGACCTCCCCGCGACCTCTCTCCGCTGCCCTGTCTCATGCTCTCCCCTTTTATTTGGGGTTGATGTGGGAGGACGGATCGTCAAATATCGATCATGGTGTGCTCTGTAAAATTCTCTCTCCAGGTTTGAGAGGTGATTATAGACCCAGGCCCAGCTGATGCAGACAGTGGTGTGTGTGTGTGTGTGTGTGTGTGTGTGTGTGTGTGTGTGTGTGTGTGTGTGTGTGTGTGTGTGTGTGTGTGTGTGTGTGTGTGTGTGTGTGTGTGTGTGTGTGTGTGTGTGTGTGTGTGTGTGTGTGTGTGTGTGTGTGTCTCAGATGCTGCTACCCAATATGTTCCAATCATCCAGACACAGACACCCCAAAGAGAATGACTAGAGGGAAAGATATCTAAAATAGGCCATGGAAATACTGAGAATAATGCATATGGAATCCAATCATAAAAATTATAATGATTTGGAGCCATCCCTCCAACCATCCCCCTTTCCCTTGCCTGCCTTCTGTTGAAGAGGCTCCAGAATTCCCCATAAGATGTAGCTAGATTCCAAGTGTTTGCAATAGGAATGGGCTGTTTTTAATTAAGGTTGTGGGTAGAGTTTTTGACAGGGGCTCCAGAGTGCAAAGCGGTGTGATTCTTGGCGCTGACCTAGCCCAGCGGGGGTACTCGCTGCGTCTTTGAGGAGGGGGGAAGATAGAGGGGGGCAGAAAGGAGTTAGGCGAAGTCGTGGGGGCTGGCTCCATGCCGGCAACCAGGCCTGCCACGTCTGTGTGCCTGCTTTGAAGTGTCACCTTGAGGGAAGAGCCGATGGCCGGGAAGCAGGGAGGGCGGGAGCTGCGGAAAGGAGCGGCACTGTTGGCATTGCCAGACACGGCGTTTTAATATTACATGGGCTCCCGTCCATCTCGCTACACACATAGAACATTCCTTCTGCTTGATTTTGTTTGAAAGTAGATCTTTGGGGTTTTTCTCCTCGCCATGCTGTGGCTCAACACCTGTGCTGGTTCTGTGTCCACCCTGGCCTGAACAAATGTCAAGCTCTCAAAACTTAATATATTTAGAAAGGCATAATATTATACAGCATAACAGCAAATGGTCAATAATGTAGGACTATGTGCTTATGTTCTGATCAATAGATGTATAGTATTTCTACAAGAACTTGAAAGTAGACTTGAACCAAACATGTAAGTTGGCAGCTGAGGCAAGATAACGGACTAGAAAACTATACTGAACAAAATTGTAAACGCAACATCAATTCAAATCAAACCAAATTTTATTTGTCACATGCGCCAAATAAAACAGGTGTAGACCTTACCGTAAAATGCTTACTTACAAGCTCTTAACCAACAATGCAGTTGAAGAAATAGAGTTAAGAAAATATTTACAAAATAAACTAAAGTATATATAAATGTATTTAAGTAACACAAGAAAACATAACAATAACGAGGTGATGTGATGTGGACACCAAGGAACTTGAAACTCTCTACCTGCCCGTCTATGTTAATGGGTGTCTGCTTGGTCCATGCAACAATTTCAAAGGTTTTACTGAGTTACAGTTCACATAAGGAAATTAATCAATTGAAATAAATTCTTTAGGCCCTAATCTATGGATTTCAGATGACTGGGAATACAGATATGCATCTGTTGGTCACAGATACCTTAAAAAACAAGGTAGGGGCGTGGATCAGAAAACCAGTCAGTATCTGGTGTGACCACGATATGCCTCATGCAGCGAGACATCTCCTTCTCATAGAGTTGATCAGGCTGTTGATTGTGGAATGTGGTCACAATCCAGTTGCTGAATATTGGCAGGAACTGGAACACGCTGTCGTACACATTGATCCAGAGCATCCCAAACATGCTCAATGGGTGACAGGTCTGGTGAGTATGCAGGCCATGGAAGAACTGGGACATTTTCAGTTTCCATGAATTGTGTACAGATCCTTGCGACATGGGGCTGTGCATTATCATGCTGAAACATGAGGTGATGGCGGCAGATTAATAGCACGACAATGGGCCTCAGGATCTCGCCACGGTATCTCTGTGTATTCAAATTGCCATCAATAAAATGCAATTGTGTTCGTTGTCTGTAGCTTATGCCTGCCCATACCATAACCCCACCGCCACCATGGGGCACTCTGTTCACAACTTTGACATCAGAAAACCGCTCAACCACACAACGCCGCACACATAGTCTGTGGTTGTGAGGCCGGTCGGACTTAATGCCAATTACTCTAAAACAACGTTGGAGGTGGCTTATGGTAGAGAAATTAACGTTCAATTATCTGGCAAAAGCTCTGGTGGACATTCCTGCAGTCAGCATACCAATTGCACGCTCCCTCAAAACTTGAGACATCTTTGGCATTGTGTTGTGTAACAAAACTGCACATTTTAGATTGGCCTTTTATTGTACCCTGCACAAGGTGCACCTGTGTAGTGATCATGCTGTTTAATCAGCCTCTTCATATGCCACACCTGTCAGGTGGATGGATTATCTTGGCAAAGTAAAAATGCTCACTAACAGGGATGTAAACAAATTTGTGCACACAATTTGAGAGAAATAAGCTTTTTGTGAGTGTATAAAATATATTTTATTTCAGCTCATGGAACATGTGACCAACACTTTACATGTTGCGTTTATATTTTTGTTCAGTGTACTTATTAGTTGGAGATTACTTGAATTAAGGGGTGTACACTCCATTTGATAATGCTGCTATCATAAACGAAATCTATTTCAGTGATGCTAATTGCTAAGCTAATGTTTCTCACTTGCCCATATAATTGCTTTTTTAATGAAAAGTCAGTATCATCAGGGAAAAAACACATCCTTTCAAAATCTTTTAGGAATCTTCCCATGTCCCTCCCTCCTGCCAAGACTCAGTGTTGTAGAGCACACCAGAATATCAAGCACCGTGTCAGTCATTACACTGGCAGTGTGCTGCAAGAGAACAAAGAGAGCTTCTCTGTATGAGGGAAGTTTAATTAACAGAGAATGAGGAAAGAGGTGTTTTGAAGTGAGGAAATAAAATAAAACATATTTCTACCCACTTTAAAAACCGTCCCAGTTCACAAATAGCAGTTTTAACTCCCCTGATTAGCTCTGACATCTGCAGCCTTTCATCTTCCCCTCCATCTTGTTTTTTTAAATCACATTAACCCAAACGGGCATCCTTTAATGGCCTCTTTTTTAGGAAAGCTGAAAGAGGAAAGATAATTAAAATAATTAAACCATAGGGATTGGCCTGTGCATGCTCCTCTTCTCTCTCTCTCTCTCTCTTTTCTTTTCTTCTCTCCTTTTTTAAGTTTTGAATCTGCTTTGCTTACTGATTCAAGAGAGTGAGAGAGAGAGAGAGAGAGAGAGAGAGAGAGAGAGAGAGAGAGAGAGAGAGAGAGAGAGAGACTCACCACCCTCGTTTAATTGCATTAACTCTCATCTCAGAGGTCCAATTTTTTCCTCCAAAAACAGCAACCAATATAGAGTCTGATGTGGAGGTGCATGTCAGCTGTCTAAATGTGGTAGTGAGGGAAGGGCACATGTTCTAAACAGACTTTATAGTGCATATTTATTTAGTCTATTTTAGGGTGTTTTGCATAAGGCCTCATATTAAAAAAAGGAAAAAGTATATTCTTTAATGATTATTTATTCATGGACTTTTAAGCTTTTAATGAGGACAAATGAAGCCGTTTTCCACAGTGTCAGTATGTAGTATGCTTACCAAAAATGTTCTTGTTTTGCATTTTTCATCCAGTGTGTGACCATGTGGAATAAACACAAACATTTAAATAGAACTAGGCTTTTGAAAGGGAGACTTAAAACGATCATGATTTGACTTGATCCTGCATAAATTCCTTATCTTAAATATTTCTCCTATAAATTCTTATCAAATTCAAATCATGATACTTACAGCTGCACTGTATTTTCTGTCTCTAAATTAGATTTCAATTAATGTAGATTATTGCAATAATTTAAGGGAACATTTTGAATTAATAAAACTTTGAGTTTGATGTCCAGTGCAATTGACAGAAAGAACAATTTCAAACTCATTATATTAATAGAATAGAACGTTGTCAAGTGCCTATAGACTTTCAAACAGAGGAAACTCTTGAGGAAACTCTTCTTCTGGTCTGCTTCAAAGAATATTTCCTGGTCATTAAATATGTCATTATGATATTATATGAAAAAGGAGGACTTTAAGTATTGGAAAGTTAAAAACGTTACTGGCCACATGAATGTAACAGATGGTCCAGTTCATTGAAAATGTGGATATTATTCAACAGATAGTTGCTGTAAAAGAGTGAGATGTGTTCGCCTGTATTTATAGATTGCGTTTACACAAGGCAGCCCATTCTGATATTTTTTTCACTAATTGGTCTTTTGACCAATCAGATCAGCTCTGAAAAAGAGCTGATATGAATAGACCCTATGTGATTGGTCAAAATACCAATTAGTGGAAAAAATATCAGAATTGGGCTTCCAGTGTAAATGCAACTATGTCTACTTGCAATTTTATACATAAATATTTTCTGTTGCTTAAACTAGCACCCCTGTATTAACTTATTTAGAAAAATCTGCAATGTAGTGTATAATTGAGGTTTGGAAATTAAGGGTGGCAGGTAGCCTAGCGGTTAAGTGCGTTGGGCCAGAAACCAAAAGGTCACTGGTTACAATCCCCGAGCTGACTAGGGGAAAAAACTGATGATGTACCCTTGAGCAAGGCACTTAACCGTAATTGCTCCTGAAAGTCATTCTGGATAAGAGTGTCTGCTAAATGACTAAAATGTAACTATGTGTAAGAATCAATGTAGCATAGTAACACAGCATTACAGGTGTATTTCTGAAAATTGTTATGAAATAATTCGAATTTTACTATTTTTGTCCCTCAAAAAAAATGTATACACAGGACTTTACTGTTGGCAAGAGATAGACATTCTCCTTTGAGCCCAATTCTAACTTTGCATAGCCTGCTGTCTTTTTCTCTGCAACTCTTTTCCTCATTCACAGGGCTTCATTTCAAGTTGGCAAAAAGAGAAGAATCCCTTTGCTGGAAATCCTTCAGATTTATATTAAAATGTTCATTAAATCTATGAGAACATTGAGGAGCAATTTCACATTTGCACTGACATCGAATTTCTCAAGAAATTTTAAATCACAAATTGCCAAGGATTCCCTCTGTGCCCAATTATGCTGCATCAATTTCCCTGACCCCGTGGAGTACTGGTGAATTAATCATACCACCTTTTTTTTACTCACTCATGAAATACATAGGCACATGTTTGATAAACTAATCATACTTGCTCAGTTATACCCACAATGATTCCTTTCCTTTCACAAACTGATATAGAACCAAGTAGTATTAACCCAGGGAACTGAGCTTAGTCGACGACACACACACACACAATATCTGCTTAAAACGGTCACTATTCATTTTATGGCTTTGCCCAATATATTCATATGGATTAGAAATGTAGTAAATAAAAACTGTTTCAGGTAATAGGAAGGAGAGGAATTTAGAACTATTTGGTGCTCAGGAAATAGTCCGAATAGGCAGACTACACTGAACAAAAATATAAACGCAACAAAGTGTTGTCCCATGTTTCATAAGCTGAAATAAAAGATGCCAGAAATGTTCCAAACGCACAAAAAGCTTATTTCTCTTACATTTTGTGCAAAAATTTGTTTACATCCCTGTTAGTGAACATTTCTACTTGGCCAAGATAATCCATCCACCTGACAGGTGTGGCATATGAAGAAGCTGATTAAACAGCATGATCACTACACAGGTGCACCTTGTGCTGGGGACAATAAAAGGCCACTCTAAAATGTGCAGTTTTGTTACACAACACAATGCCACAAATGTCTCAAGTTGAGGGAGCATGCAATTGGCATGCTGACTGCAAGAATGTCCACCAGAGCTTTTGCCAGATAATTGAATGTTAATTTCTCTACCATAAGCCGCCTCCAACGTCATTTTAGAGAATTTGGCAGTACTTCCAAACGGCCTCACAATCGCAGACCATGTGTACGGCTTCGTGTGGGCGAGCGGTTTGCTTATGTCAAAGTTGTGAACAGAGTGCCCCATGGTGGCGGTAGGGTTATGGTATGGGCAGTCATAAGCTATGCACAAAGAACACAATTGCATTTTATCAAATGCAATTTGAATGCACAAAAATACCGTGACGAGATCCTGACACTCATTTGTTTAAGATATTGGTTATCAAATGCATATCTGTATTCCCAGTCATTTGGAGAAAAAAAAAAAAAAAAAAAAGATAGATTAGGGCCTAATAAATGTATTAGGCGACTGATTTTCTCAAATGAATTGTAACCCAGTAAAAATATTTGAAAAAGTTGCATGTTGCATTTATATTTCTGATCAGTATATTTCAGCAAGGTTGAAGTGTTATGACTGAGCTAGTTTGATACATGGCTATTACGTTCTATGCGGTGTCTTTTTGTACCGCTAACCATTTCATATATTTGACGAGTATTAATGCAACAGATAATTGCGCATTTTATATATAGTATCTCCCATTGACAGTATTTGACCTTAGCAATAATTGTCTATGGACTTGTTTGTGCCAATCTACCAGACTGGCTTACCTGTTGATTGAACCACTGCAGGAAAAGGCTGAGTATTTAGAACAACAGTGCTCTCTAGTGGGGAATGAGACAGAATTGTTTAGGGGGTCAGTTTTAGCCTTGGTTGAAGTGGAGTTGTGTGACGATAGAAAATGAAATGAAAAACATTCAGAGGATCTGTAGTGCAAAACATTGAAGACGATTTTTATTGTTCACAGTTAAACACAAGCAACTGCTTTTAAGAACTTTGTTTTTTTTTGCCTTTTTTCAAAATCTCCAGCTCCAAAAGGAATCCCAGTTCAAGCTTTCCATTCAGTCCACACTTGATTGTACCTTCCATCTTGGGTTCGTTGTAGTTCCTACTACTATACTGTTGGCATTAAAGTGGATTGTTGAACATGCTTTAGATAGCAAGGCAGAGGGAAAACAGCTGAAGTTCACAGTGGACAACAGGATTTATGGCCATTTAAACACATGGAAGAACCCCAAAAAAAAAGAAAAAAAAAAGGAGGCAATTCTGACTGTCATAGGTCAATAGGACCAATAACAATCAATTGGCAGAGACTTGAGTTTTCCTTTTCAGACTCACTGTAGCTATGACAAGAGGATGACACATGCAAACCTTTTATACAGCAATCAGCCCTTTTGAGAGACACCTAGATACCAAACTAGAATAGGAGCACTTGGTGAGGTCAATGAGTCATTTTGAAATGGTCGTATTCAATATCTGGTAAACGTTTGGCACGGTCTCTGTTAGTGAACGCAAACAGAAAATACTGCTTCACACAGGTTGATGTATTGCAAATGATTTGTCAGAATTAACATAAGTCTGATTTAAATTCAAGATAAGTGGTTACAAGTACTTTAAGTATCAGATATTTGTCACTACTCATAAAAAAGCATTTCTAAATGATTGCAACGTGACTTAAACATACACTTGCATGCATACATACTCTCACATACACACACTCTCCCTCTTCAACGCATACTAAAGGTCATTTCTGTCAGGAACATAATGAAACCAGCATGGGAAAAAAGCAATCCTCCTCCTATATTTTATCTACAATGCAACAGTTCCTCCCCAAGCATTGCAAAGGAGTTGGAATCATTGACAACAATCTCATACTTGGCACAGCTACTCCCCAAGCCTTGAGGATCACACCACCCCAACCCACCTCCCTCACACAACATCAGTACAGGTGCTCAAGACAATAGCCAACCAAAACCAGGCTTTCAAAACCATCCCTTTCTCACACCCTACAAGACTAATACATATGAATGAAAAGGCTCTCTCTCGTACTTTTAGTGTTTTATACTTGTCTAACTTGTTTTGAACCCAATATGGAGTATTCTTATAACTTCGAACAACAAATTTAGAAATAGGGTCTCTATTTATATGAAATTGTTTCCGGAAAAAAAGAACTCAAATGTCTAAGAATATAAAAGTATAACTGCAATCAGACCAGATATATAATGTGGTCTCTGCTGGTAGACTAACATTACTTTATTTAAACCTTCATTCCCATCTTTACATCTGGGATTAAATCAATCAGTGGTTCAAATCCTGTTGTCCACTTGAGGAAATGGGATAAATAACACTGAATTTAAGAGAGCTTTGTCTTGAACTCAAAGGTTCTACTGCTTGTAGCTCTTGCTCCGGACGACCTCTTCTCCTCTCTCAGTTCAGGCTCTTTAACTGTGCTCTTGTTGTGTTTCATTGTAGTCCATGATCCTAAATTGCTGTTGCTGTCTGGGTTGTGCTGCGCTGGCCGCTGCCGCTCCCCCTCCCCTTGCTCCTCCCATTTTCCTCCTAGGACTCTCCTGCTTGATAGCCCTTTGCCTGGTTTCAGGCAGGTGCTCCTTGGCAGGCACAGTGAGAGGGGCCCCCAGTATAGAGACAGGGGCAGGGACAGGACATGTCAGAGCATTCCCCAGTGGGGGAAATAAGGGCTCCACACACAGCTCAGTCTTCAGGCCCTGTGAAAGGCCGGCCAGGTGGGGCGGCGGCGGCTCCTCGTCACACTGGCTTTCGCTCTTGTTCCGGAACAGCTCCCGTGCCCTCATGCCCAGGAAGCTGTTGGCGCTGGGGTAGGAGCCAACGGTGAGGGGGGCGGCATCAGGGGGCAGCGGGGTGGCCAGGGGACAGGAAAAAGAGGGCTCCACAAGGAGAGGTGGAGGGATGTCCTGGGTGCTGCTGGCGGAGTTGACAGGGGGCGCTTTGGGTGGGTTGTTCGCCTTTGGTTTCCCTGGTAATAAAGTGCTGCCGTTGCCCCGTGGGGACTGAGATGGTCTGCTGTCATCAGACCACTCATTGGTCCCCAATGTGACTGATCCATCTGGTTCCATGATACTGCCATTACCATCAAGACAGAGGAAAACATGGAGGTTGATTACTTTCAAATATACATTTGGCTTCCAATGGCACAAACACATTTCTGCATGTGCATTCACAGCAGAAAGCAAGAAAATGCAACTTCAACAGTTTGACTGCCATCTCACCTAGAGTCTATAGGAGGGCCAGGATCGGTACTGCTGCCCCCTGCTGCTGAGGCTGTGGTAGGACAGGTATGACCCTCCATCTCCAGTCTGCTATAGAGGTGCAGCAGCTCCGTTTGCAGGAGCTGTGTCACTCTCCTCTGGGCCTGGTACCTGCTCTCTGACGCCTGCAGCTCACCCCTGCACAGAGACAGATGGATATGGTCATTTCACACATTTACAGAGACAAGCTGCTATGTTAACACATACATTTGTACATAAAACCACAATCCAACTGCTTTGATCCATATAAGTCGGAGGCCTTTTCCACCTCTAAACCCAGAGTGCACATACTTGGCCTGGCCCTTGACATCCTCCAGGAACTTCTTCTGCTCCACAATGAGGTGTTCCTTCTTGGTGAGATGAGTCTCCAGCTCGCCCACCCTCTGCTGCGCTGCCTCCAGCTTCTGGCCCTGCTGCAGCAGGCTCTGCCTCAGCCTCTCAACCTCCTTCCCCCAGGACGCCTGCACCATCTGGGCCTCCTGCAAGGATAGAGAGATGGTGGTGGCGTGGGGCGACAGGGGACTGTTTAAACTAGTTTGGCCAGTGGCCTCCCTGAGAGCTATTGTCTCTGGTATGTATAGGTTGTGGTTCTTTTCCAAATACATACATATAGGAACAGGCCTCGGACAACTTTGACTACAATATGGAAGACGGGTATTCTCTCATGCTATTGATTCTGTCCCCTCAGTTCCTCCGTCTGTGGACCTTGCCCCCCACCTTGGTGTTGTCTGAGCCCGTGTGCTGCTGCTGCAGTACATCCAGCTTGTGGGCCTCCCCAAGGAGCAGCAGCTGCTTGTTCAGGAAACTCATCTGTTGCTGGGTGCTCTCACTGGTGCTCAGCTGAAGAACACACATAACCAATCAGAAGGGAGACAAATCCCACAAAGCCCTCTGTTTGGTTGATTTATGGAAACACAAAAAACGAGCTTCTTAGTCCTTTAATCTATGCACATAAAGCATCTGATATTTTACAGAGCAGAGCAAGTAGAGCTAGGTGAGGTGCCTCACCTTGATGGTCATCTGGTTGAGAAGGTGCCCCGTGTGACACACCTTGTTGTTGGCTCTCTGTAGATCTGCCTCCAGGTCATTAATCTTCTTCTGATACTCATTCAACTGACTCTGGAGAGGACATTGAAGATCATAGAGAATTCAAGACAGTGCATGGAAAATGTGATATACGGTATTGTGTGTGTAAATGTGGTCATGTGTCTACCTGCAGTTCCTGGTTCTTGGTGTAGTAGTCGTCCCGGCCCTGCTGTAGCTGGCGGACCTGGTTGTGTAGTCTGGTGACCACGGTCTCTCTGTCATCCCACAGCTGTCTGCAGCGCTGCTGCTCCACCTGCAGACTCTCCTTCAGAGTCACGACGTCCACACTCTGCAGGTTCAGCTGGTCCTTCTGAGGGCGGACACACAAAACAGGGAGCCAGAATGACACACCACTCACTGTTTCTGAAGTAATCTACAATGTCATGATTTAATAAAACATTGTATTTGCAACAGAGGAAAGCCTACAGTACTCTACTGAACCCTCACATGCATGTGTGAGTGAGTATAACAAAGTCGGCGAGTGAAATGGATCAAGAGCAGTCCCCTGCTTCTTTGAATGATAAGTTAGACAGTTAGGGAGGTTGGAATCTCCAAACAGATTTGCACTGGTTCCGAGAAGCTACGGGACAAATCCAGGGAAGGGAGGAGCGTTCGTTACCATAGCGTTGTTCTGCTCTTCCAGTGCAGTGGCGTTGATGACGCGGCGCAGTAGGCGTCGGTTGCGGACGGCGTGCTGCTCCCTCTTGTAGCGCTCGTACAGCAGCTGGCTGTGCAGAAGGAGCAGCTGGCTACGCAACGTGTGCAGCTCGTCCAGCGGAGCAGAGCCTGGGGCAGGGAGGACACAGACTGTTAATGACCAGGAAAATGGTGTGGTCACAGACCGATAAATCAGGATAATAGACTGTATTTACACCGTGTACCAAACATTAACACACCTAATACGGAGTTGCTTGATTGTATTTCTGAACATTCCTACTCACAGTTCCATCTCTCCCTCTAATGCTATTCTGAACATTGATTATTCATCCTATTTTATTAATGAATGAAAGCTGTATGACTATGTAGTCAAACTAACACAGACAAGAGGGAACTGAGTACGTGTACATAAAATAAACGGACAGATAAAATCTGAGAACTTTACACCAAGGCCTCTCAAGAGTCATTCCGGGAGCTTACATAAGTTAAGCATAAGCACTTGGGAGTTGGCTTCACAATCACTTATACCTTACTACTATAAGTTGTATAACCAGGGGATCTTATTCAATTCCAATATTTGGCAAGCGGAGAGGGAGTTTTGGCCCAGACAAGGCTGTTATACAGTGATCAGCAGCTGGAGATGGTTAAGACAGAGCCCCTTGTACCCATCCAGAGAAGATCTGATTCTTCTATAGCATCTAGGATCATGTGAACTCTCTGCTTGTCTTAGTTTTACTATTCTACCTTTAAGGTACTTAATGAGTCCAGTTTTTCTACAGGATGAAAAAGGGGCTTAGCTGGATGCCGTGTTTTTTGAATATTTTATTTAAAAATTCTCCATGACTGTCTAGCTTTTACTTTGGTGATCGTTAGTTCTCAAAGATGCTATTCAAGAAAAAAATAAGGTCCATTATCTTTTCTACATACTTTACATCAGGTTTTAGTTGTTTAAGTTAACTAAAAGCATTTCCATCCCGAAAATGTATAATAATAAAATAAATGTTTCAGAAGCCCATCCAAGGATTTCAATGGCAGAAAAGTGTGAGCATATTGTCAAATGCCCTCTGTTTCTGCATGATGTAGGAAAACTAGATTGTAGTCATTGTATGGTAAACGCATCATGAGGCCTAAATGGCCAGAAAGCTTTCAGCGTTCCCCTGTTGCACTAGTTTACCTCCAAAATGTGTCCAGTCAGCTGACTTGCTTGGCAAAGGTAATCTGTAAGAGAAAAAAAAACAGGGGCAACTCAACAGGGGCAGCATTGGGACAGTACATCAGACCCCATATAAAAGACCTGAATGGTAGATCCCTGCCTTCTCGACCCATCTGGGCTTGGAGACACACCTTTGTGTGTCCCAGTGAATTACATCCCTCAAACAGGGCATGGCCATGCCATTCATCTTTGGGGAAGATACTAAAGAGGCGGGGGGGAAACGTGCAAAGCCAGATAGTTCTGTGCAGAACTCCAACTCTGCTGACACGGTCTCTGCTGTTGTATTATTGGCTTAGGAGCGAGGACGGTGTGTGTGTGTGTGTGTGTGTGTGTGTGTAGGAGTGGAGACTGTCAGACAATGCCTGTAGTTGTTCTCCACTGAGCCTTTCCTGTGGGCTAGGGCAATGGACTGGATAGAACCCAGTCCAATTCCACACAGTGAGGTTCACATCACATACACGGTCTTCCCCTTGCCTCCAACACATACAACACAGAAACCCATGTTCTTGGACTAGGTACTAAGATTATTAATGGTTTTGATAGAGACTGATTGGCATAAAGTTGGTCAGACAGTTGTGACCTGATAGATATTAAAAGCTGGGCCCCTCACCTCTTGAGCACCTTGTCGTGGGTGTCGCTGCCCTGCTGAACAAGGTGATCTAGCACCTCCAGGGGGGAAGCAGACACAATCCCCTCACCCTCCTCCTCCTCCCTGTCCTCCAGTCCCTCCTGCCGCTGGCACAGCTTCTCCAGGGCAGCTCTGCCCCGGGCTTCCGACGTCCTCCTCCCAACGAAGAGGGATGCAGCCCGGGGCAGAGCCAGGTCAAACAGGGCCTCGTAGGGCAGGGAGGGGTTCTTCATTGGGCGGCTTGGTGAGAAAAGACCACCGAACTTGGCCACCTCGTCCTCCAGGGCAGAGAGGCTCTGGTGGAGAGGGTGTTGGATGGGGCTGAAAGGACACACAGGTTCAATAGACCAGGACTGGTCCAGGGCCGAGCCCCTACTACTGTCCCCACCTCCACCAATAGCCCCCTGGGCATTCTCCAGTTCATTGTCTGAGGTCGACACAGCATGGTGGGGGTCCCGGGGCGGCATGGGGCCGCCTAGTGGGAGGTTGGGCAGGGGCTTCTCCTGGGTACCTGTCAGGGTCTCGGTGGTGCGGTAGAATGGGGAATCAAAGCCCCTCACGCCAGCCAAGTCCCGCTTGTCCTCCGTGATCTTCAGGAGCTCCTCGGAGATGGCAGCTGGTGAGTTTTTGGAGAAGTACAAACGGGAGTCATGAGACTTGTAGTGGAACAGGCTTGAGTCATTGGTGACTATTTCTATGAAATACACACAAAAGTATGTGGACACCCATTAAAATTAGTGGATTCGGCTATTTCAGCCACACCCGTTACTGACAGGTGTATAAAATTGAGCACAGAGGCACGCAATCTCCATAGACAAACATTGGCCTCACTGAAGAGCTCAGCGACTTTCAACATGGCACAGTCATAGGATGCCACCTTGCCAACAGGTCAGTTTGTCAAATTTCTGCCCTGCTAGAGCTGTCATCTGTAAGTGCTGTTAAACGTCTAAGGGAAACAACGGCTTGGACGCGAAGTGGTTTGCCACACAAGCTCACAGAACGGGACCGCCGAGTGCTGAAGCATGTAAAAATTGTCTGTCCTTGGTTGCAACACACCGAGTTCTAAACTGCCTCTGGAAGCATCGTCAGCACAATAACTGTTCGTCGGGAGAATCATGAGATGGGTTTCCATGGCTGAGCAGACGCACACAAGCCTAAGATCACCACGCGCAATGCCAAGCATCAGCTGGAGTGGTGTAAAGCTTACCGCCATTGGACACTGGAGCAGTGGAAACGTGTTCTCTGGAGTGATGAATCACGGTTCACCATCTGTCAGTCCGATGGACGAATCTGGGTTTGGCAGATGCCAGGAGAACGCTACCTTCCCCAATGCATAGTGCCAACTGTAAAGTTTGGTGGAGGATGTCTGGGGCTGTTTTTCCCAGGCCCCTTAGTTCCAGTAAAGAGAAATCTTAGCGCTACAGCACACCATGACATTCTAGAAGATTGGACTCTGGAGCAACTTGGTGGCAACAGTTTGGGGAAGGCTCTTTCCTGTTTCAGTATGACAATGCCCCCGTGCACGAAGAGAGTTCCATACAGAAATGGTTTGTCGAGTTCGGCGTGGAAGAACTTGACTGGCCTGCACAGAGCCCTGACCATGGCTGCTTCTACAGGGTGGCCCCATCGAACACCTTTGGGATTAATTGGAACGCTGACTGCAAGCCAGGCCTAATATCAGTGCCCGACCTCACTAATGCTCATGGCTGAATGGAAGCAAGTCCCCGCAGCAATGTCCTAACATCTAGTGGAAAGCCTTCCCATAAGAGTGGAGGCTGTTATAGCAGCAATCATGCCCATGATTTTGGAACGAGATGTTTGACGAGCAGGTGTCCACATACTTTTGGTCATGTAGTGTATATGGTTCTCTCATTCAACTGAAATGTTATGTCAACCTCATTTAGACCATTCTCAATCAGCGTACTCACTCTCTTCCCTCTCGGTCCTCTGCTGAAGCTCCTGCTCCTTCATAAAGACTGAAAGCGTCATGGAAATGGTCTCACCACCTACATCTAGTACGCAAAAGACAGCCAATAAACATATCGTTTTACAAAAAAACAGAACATGGACTGACAATGTTTAAAAACCAAGGACTTTGTAAAAAGCATACAAAATGTAGTATCCATTTCCAAATTTTTTTATGACGACTGACCTCTGTTGATGACTTCTCCCCCCTTTTCAAGATCTCTGATTGGTTCCTGCTTCACCAGGCTGGGTTTGGCTGCTTCTACAGGGTGATCATCCTGAAAGTGAAGAGTGGTGTTATTATTCACAAGTTTTTATTTAACAAGGAAGTCCTCCCAAGTTCTCTACAAAAGGCCAGTAATACCCATTGTGGGAATGGATGTCATACTGTACCTTCTGTGGTGGACTGGTGGTGTTGGAGAGCAGGGGGATGATAGGGAAATCAGAGAGGGTGTGGGGCGGGGAGGAGGTGGCAGGAGTGCTGGAGGCAGGCGTGCCTTTGCCACCTGCTGACAGAACCCAGCAATTAGGAGAAAATAACACTGTCATTTTTAGAGTTCCCCTCCATCCTTGACTTCTCCTGAATAAGTTTACATACTGTCAGTGTCAGAATATTAATATCAAAGTTAGAACCAGTTTTAGCAGGGCATGTAATTTTTTTGGAATGGTTTTCCCACATTGACCCTCCTCAAAAAAATAAAGAAAATGTATAGGGCCTGCTCAGCTCCTTGTTCCAACAGTTGAAAGTGGCCAGCTGATTATCACCCCCGATAACAGCCTCAAAACTATTTTCACACATAACAGATGAAAAATATTAAGTAAAGTATGATGGGGGAGATGAGAGGAAGCGAACTGAGCAAAAATAAAAGCAACATGTTACAAGACTTTACTGAGTTACAGTTCATTTAAAAGGAAATCAGTCAATTGACAAATTCATTAGGCCCTAATCTATGGATTTCACATGACTAAAAAATACAGATACGCATGTTTTTTTTTTTAAGGGAGGCACATGAATCCGAAAACCAGTCAGTATTTGGTATGACCACCATTTGCCTCATGTAGCACGACACATTTCCTTCGCATAGAGTTGATCAGACTTGATTGTGGCCTGTGGAATGTTGTCCCACTCCTCTTCAATGGCTGTGCGAAGTTGCTGGATATTGGCGGGGGACAGGAACGCTGTTGTACACATCGATCCAGAGGTGACATGTCTGGTGAGTATGCAAGGCCATGCAAGAACTAACATTTTCCGCTTCCTTGAAATGGGGCTGTGCATTATCATGCTGAAACATGATGTGATGGCGGAGGATGAATGGCACAACAATGGGCCTCAGGATCTTGTCATGGTATCTCTGTGCATTGAATTGAATTTTATTTGTTGTCCGTAGCTTATGCCTGCCCATATCACAACCCCACCATGGAGCACTCTGTTCACAACGTTGACATCAAAGACCCTGGTTAGGATGACGAGCACGCAGATGAGCTTCCCTGAGACGGTTTCTGACAGATTGTACAGAAATTCTTTGATTGTGATTGTGAGTCTCCTCAGCTGTCCGGTCTCAGACGATCCCGCTGTGAAGGTCCTGGGCTGGCATGGTTACGCGTGGTCTGCGCTTGTGAGGACTGTTGGATATACTGCCAAATGATAAAACTTATGGTAAAGAAATGAACATTCCATCCTTTGGACTGTGTATCTTGGTGGTTGGGGTATTTTATTTATTAAAAATAAGTGTTACCGTGTTCCAACACATATGCTTTCAATTTTAAAGTTGTAACAAATGCACTCACCAAAAATGTTTTTTTTAACACTTGATTGAAAATTTTGTTTTTACATATAGCCTACAGCAGTAACATAATCCTATTGTACTATTTGAAATAAAAAGAATTGTATTCTAATGTTACCCAAGGCCTTCGTAAACACATTCAAATGATTAATTTTGCAATAGCATATACGAAATGTATTAATTACACTGTTAGAATGGTGCAGTCAGAATGATTGCTCATTAGCTTGAAGGGGGTCCAATCAACCCTATAAAATGTATATAAAGCACATAATGTGGAAATATGCCTTTTTAGACTATTCCAGCTTAAAAAACCAGTTTAATAGAGAAACTGGTTCCACAACAAATTTTTAAGTTGTACGTTTTTGAAGTGTAAAGAGACAGTTCTGGCATCAAATCTGACATTCCCAAGCCACTTTGAGGTAGTGTGCGACACTTCTACACCACATTACCCCCTCTGACTGGTACAGTGTAAAGACAATTGCTTTCCAATGCCAGTCTATTTCTATGGTGCAGACACGCAAAAAGTGTGAAGGTGGCTAATTTAAGGATAGTGTCTAATGGAAGCCTCTCCAACATAATCCAGGTAGAGTCTGGAATTCCCCATGGCATCTGTCTATGCCCCTCACTTTAAAAAAAACTTTACTAAATACATACCACTGGCTTTGAGTACATATGGCTTTGTCTACATATGTAGATGACTACACTACGCACATCAGCTACCACAGCAAGTGAAATCACTGCAACACTTAAAGAGCTGCAGTTAGTTTCAGAATGGTTGGCAAGGAATAAGTTAAACCTAAATATTTCAAAAACTAAAAGTATTGTATTTGGGACAAATCATTCACTAAAACCACAACAATCTTGTAATGAATAATTTGTAAATTGAGCAAGATGAGGTGACTGAACTACTTGGATTAACCCTGTCATGGTCAAAACATGTTGATACAGTAGCTAAGATGGGGAGAAGTCTGTCCATATTTAAAGCACTGCTTTGCCTTTTTAACAACAAGGCAGGTCCTACAGGCTCTTGTTGTGTCACACCTGGACTACTGTTCAGTCGTGTAGTCAGGTGCCACAAAGAGGGACCTCGGAAAATTACAATTGGCTCAGAACAGGGCAGTACGGCTGGCCCTTAAATGTACACTGAAAGCTAACAATAATATGCATTTAAATCTCTCCTGGCTCAAAGTGGAGGAGAGATTTATATCATCACTACTTGTTTTTGTAAGAAGTGTTGACATGCTGAATGCAATGAGGTGTCTGTTTAAACTACTAGCATACAGCTTGGACACCCATGCATACCCCACAAGACAAGAACAGACTATGGGAGGCACACAGTACTACATAGAGCTATTCCACATCAGGTAACTGATGCAAGAAGTAGAATCAGAACTTAAAAAAACACCTTTGGAACAGCGGGGACTGTGAAGAGACACACACGGATGCTGTATTGTAAATATGTGATCGTGGAGTAGTGGCCTGAGGGAACACATATGGATTGGGTAAAGTGTTATGAAACGTCATAATATTTTAAACTGTATAACTGCCTTAATGTTGCAGGACCCCAGGAAGAGTAGGTGCTGCCTTGGCAGGAACTAACGGGATCTTTAATCAATACAAAAATGGAAACAGAAAAGTTGAAGACAGATCATATATTATAAAGGTGTAAAGACTTATGTTGGGATCATTTTCTACAGCATGTTATATCATACAAATCAATATTGTTTATTAAATCTATATCAATCCCACAACACTTAATTCAGTCAAGGGAACCATTAGTTATCGGTCTGATAAAAAGCAAATACTGAGCTATTTTGTACGCAGAAAAAGGGGAAATTATATTTTATACTAACACAAATCAAAAAAAGATGATAAGGGTCAAACTTATTGGCACCCCTGTTTTCAATACACCCGTCGAGGTGAATCTCTAATGAGATTGGAGAACACATTGGGAGGGATATTAGACCATTGGTCCTGGGGGGGGCCTTGTTAAGGTCAACAGCATCATGAACTTTACCAAGTAACCAAAAACCTGTTTCCCTCTGCCAGGAGGATGACACTTGGCCGCAAGTGAATTTTCCAACAAGACAATTATCCCAAGCACTAAACAAAATCCAAAGAAATAGTTAATGGTCCACAAAAAAACAACATTTTGCAATGGCCATCTCAGTCTCTGGACTGGAGCCTCATTGTAAACCTGTGGTTTGAATTGGAGAGGGCAGTTCATAAGAACAGATGAAGGATCTGGAAAGATTCTGTATGAAGGAATGTTCTAATATCCCTCCAAATGTGTTCTCCAATCTAATAAAACATTTAATCGCAAGGAGAGGGTGCTAGATTACTGAAAACAGGAGAGGCAATAATATCGACCCATATCTTTTTGTATTATTACTAGTTAACTTATTTTTGTTGCATCCAATATAGCTCAGTATTTGTATTATTTATTTTAGTGTTTTTTGCTCCTCTTTATCAAGGGTACAAATAATGATGGACCTGACTATGTTGTAATAGTTGAATGATCCCTTGTCACCTGATGTGCTGTGGACACGGTGGCCTGGGAGGTGAGAGGCACTATGGGAGAGCTCTGGGTTGGGTGACATGCCACTAGAGGAAGGGGGAGTGGCCATGCCACACAGGGAGGAGGGGCTCCACAGTTCCTTTACCCCACAAGTGTTGTCGAGTTCACAGCTAGAGTTCTGTAGGAAGACAAACACAATGTTACAGGTTAAGTGATTACACATAATTATGCTTAAATGTTTGATAATGACAACAGATGTGGTATACTATAAAATTGTATCTGGAAATTAGGCTAGTGTTTTCCAGGATCTCAGTTTCCTACCGACGAATCCTCAGACAGACCTAGAGGGCTGAACAACACCAGAACCCCCTGCGTGGGCGGCTCACAAAGAGAGGGACAGACAGTGTCGCCAGGGCAACCAGCCCGTGACAGACCCCAGTAGAGTGGCAGGGCGGGGGCGTGAGGGCATGTTTTCTGCTTTCTAAGGCCTGACACCACCGCCCGCACAGATGATTCAAAGCCCCCCCTCTCACTCTCTGAAGCGCTCCCTCCCTCCACTCCTGTCTGAAAACAAGGGGGCGATTCATAGGCCCGGAGAGGAGGGCGGTGCAGTGGGATCAGGGACAAGCGATTGACTAACCAGCGTCTGACACAGCCAATATAGCAAGTGTAAACACCCTCTGCAAAACAAGAAAAAGTGACTAGAGAAGCAGCAGCAGATAGCAGTGGCTGCCCACTCAGGCTGACACTCTCCAACAAACCCTGTTTCCATCTAGGGACTAATCTGGACACAATTACTATGGGTCAGTGCAGTGAAATGTTGTGAAACAGAAATGCTGTGTGACTATGTGTTACCTGACTTCTGGAGGTCTGGGGGCTGCAATACAAGGACTGTGTCCCTGGGAGAGAGGCCAGGGACAAAGGCGGGGGGCAGTGGCTGGCGGGGGGTAGAGAAAGGGGTTGAAGAGGAGCTTCCTGTGGGGAGGAGGGAAATAATCAAATCAGTCTGACTCACATATCCATGTGTTAAATCTTCCATTCATTCACCATTGTTATCCACAACACCATAATCACCTCATGACAAGTCATTATTACAATCCAACTAACACGTCTGGCAGCCAAACAATGTTAGAAACACATTATTTCAGATGATTGATAGTCTGAGAATTCACGTGACTCAGTGGAAAAAAAAAGGAACACATTTTAGACCTGAACAATAGGAGGTATGGTCTCACCGTAGCTGTTGTGGAAGTCTGTGTAGGGGCTGGAGACGGACTCTTGTGGGCGAAGCTCCAGGTGGGGGTAGAAGTTCCCGGGCATGGGCGCATAGCCCTCCTCACACGACGCCTCCTTGGGGTCCAGAGACACTTTGGCACACTCTATGACGATGTCATGAATTTCAAACTTCTTCCACCTGCAGAGGTCCAGCATGGTCAATCCCATTGAGAAAAATGATGTAATAATAATAATCATCTCTAATTTGTCAGCAGATAAGCTATTTTTTTTTGGTAGACAGAATATGGTGCATAAACAAGTGAGTGAAGCTGGAGAGCTGTGATTGACTGACCTGGTGGGATCAAGCTCATGGTCTTTAGTTCCAGTCACTAGTTCTGGGTGTATACGGACATGTTCCAACATTGGCTGCAAAAAAAATACATAAATAAAAATATTGGGGAAAATACAAAGGATTAGATCAATTTCTATGGGTAGAACATCTTCCTGAAGTCAAATCAATAGAAAAATTAAAGATTGCTCAAATGCAAAATCTCAAGTCGCTCACCTTCACCACCTCCTCAAAGGTGTCCACATTCTCCTTCATGTTGTAGTGGGAACGCAGGTAGGACACAAAGTTGCAGGGGTACATGCCGTAGAGACGGTGGAAGAGTGAGTAGATACTGGCGTGCAGGTGGATGAGGTACACCTCAGAGATGTGCCCTGGGGGAAGCAAGAGGAACATGATGTTAGGTCAGAGGCAGTGGCACCAAAAACAGTCCATCTAAAACCATGCCTGGCACTCAACCATTTCCAATATTTTTCTTGTCTTCTATCTTAATAAAATAGCTCCTCTGAGTCTTTTCTTAGGGATTACCTGGGTTCTTCAGGTTCCAAGAAGCCAGGCGGCCAAAGATGTCAAAGAACTCATATAGGTGTTGTTTGCCAGCTTGGGGGATCATGGGGAGCAGAGTGATCAACACCAGGACTCCAGTTATGAGGACCACCACATCTAAATCAGTCTGGACACAACGGAAAAAAAAACACTCAACATTAGCATACATATGAAAGATGTCCAGGACACTTGATTTAATAAGCTTGTGATTCCAAATATTTTTTTTTTAGGAGACCTCTGTGGCTAATGGCCCATCTTTCCCTCTTACCTTGAGGCATTTAAGCAGTGAGAGAAGCAGCGGGTAGCGGGCGATCTTGTGGATCCAGGAAGGCTGCTTGCGGACCACGTGGCCCAGCAGGGTGAGGGTAGGCAGCCGGCAGGCCTGTTTGGTCATACACTCATTCATCTTGTCCAGTAGGTGCTGTGGTGGGTAAATTAAAAACATTGAGATATAAGAATCATATGTATTCATTGTTACACAATGCATGAGTTGAAGTTATCTAATCTAATGAAAAACAGTCTCTTGCAATATAAGGTGATGGGGGGGGTTCGGCAGATCTCACCTTATCATGTGGCTCTCTGACTGAGGAGAGAATATGAATGGCCTGGGCCGAGTTAGTCTCCAGGAAGTAGTCCACCAGTCCATTCAGCAGCATGGCCCCTCGCTCTGCAGAGAGGAGGGAATAATCAACATCCACATTATGGTCCACAAGTTAGCTGCATAATTGAAATGGGAGCCCTCTAAGACAATCATCAGAGTACAGGAAAAAAGGCTGACTGACCAAGTCAAAAAAACTAAGTCCAAAACCAACTTATTAAAAAAGCTGAGTTCTCACCAGTGCTGAGATGCTCATTGATAAGGCCTTTAATCTCCTCCAGTTGGTGGATGTCGGAGGACTCCAGGAGAGGGAGGAGGTCCCCTACATTGGGCTGCTCTCTCGCCATGGTGACAGTGGTGGAGGGGGGAGGTGGTGGTAGGGTGGTGTCCCGGTCGTGTCTCTCACAGTGTCCTGCTGCCCTGCCTGGAGGGCTCCCTGAGCCTCCGGCCAATACAGTCTCCAGGCACCACTACAGGACAGGGCAAGCAACGGGGTCAAACATGACTCAACACAAGTCAGAGAACTTCAGTGATATGTCGGTTATTAGGTACAACCAGGATTCTAGAAAAGCATCAATTGTACGATCATATGATTATGACCCTCGTAAAGCCTAATCTAAAAAAAGGCATACAGTGTACAGACTAAATGTAGGAAATTAGCAATGTTATTAACGGCATTTAGCCTACTGTAGCTACATACATATTGGTATTATTAGGCTTGTTACAATGCAGCACAATGTTAGTCATCTCTGTGCCCACAACTTAAACAGCCATGCTTAATACAAGAACAAGAGTCAGAGAAAATAATCTCCTCTCCAGCTAACAGTGGTTGGTCATAATATTCTGAGTGTTCACAGAATCTCTCAGTGACTCAACATTTCAAAGGAAAAGAGGCGTCCAAATCTCCAGCTGACAAGTGGGCATAAATAATTATGATAGGCAGGTCAATATCACCCGGATATCAATCACCCATGGTCCCTGGTGGGTAGGAATGTTGGGCCAGTAACCTAAAGGTTGCTGGATCAAATCCCCGAGCTGACAAGGTACAAATCTGCCGTTCTGCCCCTGAGCAAGGCAGTTAACCCACTGTTCCCCGGGCGCTGAAGATGTGTACAAATGACTAGGTATCCCCTTCTTCCTATATGTTGGAGAAAAACAGCAAGCATGTTATTGTTTTCTTAACTCCTACTCCCATTCCAATGACAGCCTTTCTCCTATAAGGTTTCTGACACTCCATATTGAAACTAGGCTACTCCCGTTTTAAACTTTATTGTGTCAGTGCGTGGCTCTGCTGAGAAGAAAGGATGACAGGCAGGCACAACTGTTAGCCTATAGACTGCTCTGTTACTGAGGCTCTTCCCCCACTAGTCTCACAAGGTATCAATTAGCTCCTTGGTCTTAGCATTGGTCTAGGGTTTTAATATTTTTTTTTGTTTTACTTTATTTAACTAGGCAAGTCAATTAAGAACAAATTATTATTTACAATGTCGGCCTACACCGGCCAACGCAGGGCCAATTGTGCGCCGCCCTACGGGACTCCCAATAACGTCCGGTTGTGATACAGCCTGGATTCGAACCAGGCTGTCTGTAGTGACGCATCTAGCACTGAGATGCAGTGCCTTAGGCTTCCGAGTGGCGCAGCGGGTTAACGACTGTGTTGAATTGAATTAGGGTGTTTTCAAACTTGCAGGGCCACCGTCAGTGGCACAACCAGGAACAACCCTCAGAGTGACCTCAAGCAGCAGCTCTGGAGCACTCAGGAGAACACAAAGAGCCTTTATGCAGCCCCATGCACTTCCATGTAAACACTGGAAATTACATTTGGCTGTGTGCAAGCCGTTAAGCGCCACCCTCATTCTCTTACAAATCATTTCACAAGCAAAATCCATTTGAAGCCTTAGGCTAGATCTATGGACTCAACTGGACTAGTATTTGATAATAATTCTGTCATTGTTCCCTAGTCCTCTCCACAATCTGTGACAATGGACCTGATTTTTATTTATTTCACCTTTATTTAACCAGGTAGGCCAGTTGAGAACAAGTTCTCATTTACAACTGCGACCTGGCCAAGATAAAGCAAAGCAGTGTGACAAAAACAACAGTTACACATGGGATAAACAAACGTACAGTCAATAACACAATAGAAAAGTCTGTATACAGTGTGTGCAAATGAAGTAAGGAGGTAAAGCAATAAATAGGCCATAGTGGCGAAGTAATTTCAATTTAGCAATTTACACTGGAGTGATATGTGCAGATGATGATGTGCAAGTAGAAATACTGGTGTGCAAAAGAGCAGAAAAACGAAACAAATATGGGATAAGGTAGGTAGTTGGTTGGATGGGCTATTTACAGATGGGCTGTGTACAGATGACGCGATCAGTAAGCTGCTCTGACAGCCGATGCTTAAAGTTAGTGAGGGAGATAAGTCTCCAACTTCAGTGATTTTTGCAATTCGTTCCAGTCATTGGCAGCAGAGAACTGGAAGGAAAGGCGGCCAAAGCAGGTGTTGGCTTTGGGGATGGCCAGTGAAATATAGCTGCTGGAGCACGTGCTACGGGTGGGTGTTGCTATGGTGACCAGTGAGCTGAGATAAGGCGGAGCTTTATCCAGCAAAGACTTCTAGATGACCTGAAGCCAGTGGATTTGGCGACGAATATGTAGCGAGGACCAGCCAACAAGAGCATACAGGTCGTGGTGGTGGGTAGTATAGGGGCTTTAGTGACAAAACGGATGGCACTGTGATAGACTGCATCCAATTTGTTGAGTCTAGTGTTGGAGGCCATTTTGTAAAGGACGCCAAAGTCAAGGATCGGTAGGATAGTCAGTTTTACGAGGGTATGTTTGGCAACATGAGTGAAGGATGCTTTGTTGCGAAATAGGAAGCCAATTCTAGATTTAATTTTGGATTGGATATGGTTGATGTGAGTCTGGAAGGAGAGTTTAGAGTCTAACCAGACACCTAGGTATTTGTCCACATAGTGATGCTGGACGGGCGAGCATGGGCAGCGATCAGTTGAAGAGCATGCATTTAGTTTTACTAGCATTTAAGAGCAGTTGGAGTGTTGTATGGCGTTGAAGCTCATTTGGAGGTCCAAAGGAGGGCCAGCTGTATACAGAATGGTGTCGTCTGCGTAGAGGTGGATCAAAGAATCACCCGCAGCAAGAGCGACATTATTGATATGTACAGAGAAAAGAGTCGGCCCGAGAATTGAACCCTGTGGCACCCCCATACAGACTGTCAGAGGTCCGGACAACAGGCCCTCCGATTTGACACACTGAATTCTGTCTGAGAAGTAGTTGGTGAACCAGGCGAGGCAGTAATTTGAGAAACCAAGGCTGTTGAGTCTGCCAATAAGAATACGGTGACTGACAGAGTCGAAAGCTTTGGCCAGGTCAATGAAGACGGCTGCACAGTACTGTCTCTTATCGATGGTGGTTATGATATCGTTTAGGACCTTGAGCGCAGCTTAGGTGCACCCGTGACCAGCTCGGAAACCGTATTGAATAGCGGAGAAGGTACGGTGGGATTCAAAATGGTCGGTGATCTGTTTGTTCACTTGGCTTTCGAAGATTTTAGAAAGGCAGGGCAGGATGGATATAGGTCTATAACAGTTTGGGTCTAGAGTGTCTCCCCTTTTGAAGAGGGGGATGACCGCGGCCGCTTTCCAATCTTTAGGAAGAGGTTAAACAGACTAGTAGTAGGGGTTGCAACAATGGCGGAAGATAATTTTACAAAGAGAGGGTCCAGATTGTCTAGCCCAGCTGATTTGTAGGGATCCAGATTTTGCAGCTTTTTCAGAACATCAGTTGTCTGGATTTGGTTGAAGGAGAGGCTTGGGCCTGTTGATGCGGGGGTTCAGAGCTGTTGGCCGGGGTAGCCAGGTGGAAAGCATGGCCAGCCGTAGAGAAATGATAACTCTCGATTATCGTAGATTTATCGGTGGTGACAGGGTTTCCTAGTTTCAGTGCAGTGGGCAGCTTGGAGGAGGTGCTCTTATTCTCCATGGACTTTACAGTGTCCCAAAACCTCTTGGAATTAGTGCTGCAGGATGCAAATTTCTAAAAAGCTAGCCTTTGCTTTCCTAACTGACTGTGTATATTGGTTCCTGACTTCCCTGAAAAGTTGCATATCGCAGGGACTATTCGATGCTAGTGTTCAGGAGGGAGGATAATGAGTTAGTCTATTGCACTAAATAGCCAACTGCAAATGGACACCCAATCTAGCCTAGTAAGGCAACTTTATAATCTTACATTTAGAGTAGTACAGTAGCTAGATAACAAATACACCTGCAAAAATAAACTATGATAAAAAAAATATTTACGGTTGCATGTGATGAATTACCTATGGCCATCTAGTTATACAACAGAATATGCTTACAATTAGGAATGTACTGTAGCTATAATATCAAACGCAATGAAATATAACGTTAGCTAGCTAAATTGGTACCTGACGCCTACGCCTCAAGCTTTGCTCAAAATGTGATGCAGAAAGCAGCTGCAACATTGCAAAAAGTTGCAGCTGAATACAACAAATGTAGCTAGCTAGCGAACGTTACATCATTCACCTGTAACTGAACATGTAAAATCACTATGCAGTCAAACGCCAACTAGCCAAGAATTCTCAACTACAGTATCGATGAGTTGAGAATTATTGGCTAAACGCTAACTAGATGTGTCGCCAGCAAGCAGACTACTGTAGCTAGCTAACGTTATCAGGAACGACCACTTACTGTCGTAAACAACTCAGGGGGAACAATGGGCAGGGCTCGGTTTGTTGTATCCCGAGTATCTTAAAAGGAGTTCATCTTGGCAAGCTGAAAACTATTTCAACAGATGCATGGTCATGAAAGTAACGTTAGCTAGATAGATATAACTCAAACCATTACTGTCAGTCTACAGAAATAGAATTAACGTTAGCTGACAGTCCAAAAAACAAGTCATTATAAACAGCGACGGCGAAGGGAAACAAAACATGCACTTGACAGCCATGAAAGAGCATCAGAAACACATAATAATGCCCACGCCTTATATTAGTGACATTTTAACATCTGAAATGTACCATTATATATTTAAGTGCCTCAATACATGGACCTGTTTACCTGTCAGAGTCGCTGCACTCCACAGGGCGCCGCCATCTTGAACACCTCACAGCCCCTTCCTCTTCAATCAGCCTCCGCTGATTCGCACGCAAAGTAATCCCTGAGACATTCAGACTCTGCAATTGCACACTGCCTAGTCTATTTATCTAAATAACGCTACAGCTACGCTTATTCAAAAATTTCCATTCTGCTGTAATGATATTTTAGTGCACCAAACTACTCATTTCTTCACTCTACGAGAAACTAAGCATGTTTTTTCTCAGGTGGAGGGATGAGTTTATATGTAATGCGTTTTCGCATTACAGGTAGTGTGCGCATGCGCTCAACAGAATGGACACATTAGGCGTTATCTGTAGCACTATATTGAATAACTCCAATATAATATCCAATTCTCACCTCACAAATTGAAATATGCAACACATAAATATTTTCAAAATGTTAGCTGATGGTGTTATTAGCTTACATAGGCATGTTTATACAAATCAAACATTACCCAACACAAACCAAGCATTCCACTCAAAGCAGTTTAACTACTTTTTGGGGCCCATCAATATGATTTATTTGACTACAGTTACTACAGATATGATTAAGAAAGATTTGTGAACATCAATCTAATTCAGGAGTTTCCAACCTATTTCACACAGAGTCCCCAATTTCACAACCCCAAAATTTGCTGGAAAGAGAGAAAACATGGTTATATGTTTATTTTTAACTAGGCAAGTCAGTTAAGAACAAGTTCTTACTTACAATGACAGCCTACCGGGGAACAGGGGCAGAACAACAGATTTTTATCTTGTCAGCTCTGGGATTCGATCTAGGAAACTTTCGATTACTGGCACAATGCTCCAACCACTAGGCTACCTGCCGCCCCTAAACCATGCCTCCCCTCTTTCTATTAGCTGTTTATACACTTAATTTGGTTAACTAAATTGTGTCTTGAAAAGTGCAAAGTAGGCAAGGGATAAAATACACAGTCCTGTTTACCTGTTAGAGTTTCTGCAGTCCACACGTGTTAGTGAACCAACAATGGCAGTATGAGACGACAGGTAGCCTAGCGGTTAGAGCTTTTGGCCAGTGATCGAAAGGTTGCTAGTTAGAAATATCCTAGCCAACAAGGTGAAAAATGTGTTGAGCTGCTCGTGGCCCCGTAAGTAACGCACTTTACCCAAATTGCTTCAGGTAGACCCTGGCTTTGACCCCACTGGGATATGCAAAAAAAACACATTTCGCACGTGTATAATACATACATGTGTGATATAGGAAAAACATAAGCACCCACAAACATTTTCTTGAGGTTAGAAAGTTTGGCTAGTAACCATTGGGCTAGTACCCAAAAAGTTGCTGGTTCAAATCCCTGAGCTGAAAAGGTGCAAAAAAATATGTCACTGTGCCCTTGAGCAAGGCATTAAACCCCAATTGCTCCAGGGGCAGTGGACAATGGGGACCCTGGCTTGACCCCACTCCCTGTGGGTATCTCTGGGGGAGTTGGGATATACAAGAAAGACATTTCCACTACACAATTATGTGTAACAGGTCAAATGTAAGCACCCCCAAAATTATTATTATTATTATAATCTTAGGTACATTTCTATTGTGGGGCTGTAATTGGATGACTTATTTTGATAGCGGATGTTGTTGAACCGGGACTGACCACCGGCACAACAGTCTCTTGCACTGACTCCCTGCATTTTACACACATGCACTCCCTCACACATAGGCACGAACACACACACAGTCACACATTCTACACACACACACCACATGAATGCTGCTACTGGACACCTACAGTTGAAGTCGGAAGTTTACATACACCTTAGCCAAATACATTTATTAAACTCAGTTTTTCATAATTCCTGACATTTAATCCTGGTTAAAAATTCCCGTTTTAGGTCAGTTAGGATCACCACTTTATTTTAATTATGTGAAATGTCAGAATAATAGTAGAGAGAATGATTTATTTCCGCTTTTATTTCTTTCATCACATTGCCAGTGGGTCAGAAGTTTACATACACTCAATTAATATTTGTTAGCATTGCCTTTAAATTGTTTAACTTGGGTCAAACGTTTCAGGTAGCCTTCCACAAGCTTCCCACAATAAGTTGGGGGAATTTTGTCCCATTCCTCCTGACAGAGCTGGTGTAACTGAGTCAGGTGTGTAGGCCTCCTTGCTCACACACGCTTTTTCAGTTCTGCCCACAAACGTTCTATAGGATTGAAGTCAGGGCTTTGTGATGGCCACACCAGTACCTTGACTTTGTTGTCCTTAAGCCATTTTGCCACAACTTTGGAAGTATGCTTGGGGTCATTGTCCATTTGGAAGACCCATTTGCGACCAAGCTTTAACTTCCTGACTGATGTCTTGAGATGTTGCTTCAATATATCCACATAATTTCACTTCCTCATTATGCCATCTATTTTGTGAAGTGCACCAGTCTCTCCTGCAGCAAAGCACCCCCACAACATGATGCTGCCACCGCCGTGCTTCATGGTTGGGATAGTGTTCTTCTGCTTGCAAGCCTCCAACCTTTTTCCTCCAAACATAACAGTGGTCATTATGGCCAAACAGTTTTATTTTTGTTTCATCAGACCAGAGGACATTTCTCCAAAAAGTATGATATTTTTCCCCATGTGCAGTTGCAAATCGTAGTCTGGCATTTTTATGGCGGTTTTGGAGCAGTGGCTTCTTCCTTGCTGAGCGGCCTTTCAGGTTATGTCGATATAGGACTTGTTTTACTGTGGATATAGATACCTTTGTACCTGTTTCCTCCAGCATATTCACAAGGTTGATTTGCACGTTTCGCATCAAAGTACGTTCATCTCTAGGAGACAGAACGCTTCTCATTCTTGAGCGGTATGACGGCTGCATGGTCCCATGGTGTTTATACTTGCGTACTATTGTTTGTACAGATGAACATGGTACCTTCAGGCATTTGGAAATTGCTTGTGGAGGTATACAATTTTTTTCTGAGGTCTTGGCTGATTTTTTTATTTATTTTCCCATGATGTCAAGCAAAGAGGTACTGAGTTTGAAGGTAGGCCTTGAAATACATCCACAGGTACACCTCCAATTGACTCAAATTATGCCAATTAAAGCCATGACATAATTTTCTGGAATTTTCCAAGCTGTTTAAAGGCACAGTCAACTTAGTGTTTGTAAACTTCTGACCCACTGAATTATAAGTGAAATAATCTGTCTGTAAAACAACTGTTGGAAAAATTACTTGTGTCATGCACAAAGTAGATGTCCTAACCGACTTGCCAAAACTATAGTTTGTTAACAAGAAATTTGTAGAGTGGTTGAAAATCGAGTTTTAATGACTCCAACCTAAGTGTATGTAAACTTCCGACTTCAACTGTTTTATTTTACTACACTATGTCTATTTAATATTGCACAATTTGTTGCACAATTCCCTGGCACGTGTAAATATCCTACTTGAATTTGTTTGAGTGCCTTCTTGTATTATATTTGAGCTAATTTTAATCCTATTTCTATCCATTGAGCTTTTATTTTTTGTACTCTTTTATTCACTTAATTAGCCTGCTATTCTACTGTTGTTGCATTGTCAAGAGGTAAAGATGCAGGTAATAATTTCGTTGCACTGTGTATTCTACATATTTCATATATGATTAATAATCAATCTTGAACTTGAACTGTTGCTCTGGGTATAAATAGCAGGGGTTGCTGGGATAGCTCTTCAGTTTAGAGTTTGGTGCCATAGCTCTGCTGATGTTAATTCTCCTTATATTTAATGTGTCCTCTGAAGTTAAGTGGTTGCTCGAATTAAACCTTGATCTATATCGGAATTCGCATTGGTGCATTTATCCTGCCTGGGCTTATATCGGGTGGCAGCTGGCTGTTCTTTCAAGAATGAAAGCTAACAAACTACCACCACTGGTGATCTAGACGCTCGACTAGAGACTAGTGAAGGCTCTATAGAGTTAGAGGACTTTAGATGGATAAAACCTATTCTGGAATGGACGTTGCCATTGAGGGCTTCAAGCATTTTAAAGTAGTCAATTGGGTGGGACTTCCTTTGGGTTAATACAGGGTCACATGATTCCATCCGGGTCATTAGGAGGGATCAGCCAATTAATTATACTAGTTAGCAAATATTAGGCAGTATGCACTCTTTCAGTTCATTTGCCAACTCATACATGTAGTATAAAATGTACTACTTCGAAAAGGAGATTCCCTCAATGGCGCTCCCCGTGCGCTCACAGACGCCATATTGGGACAAAAACAAACATGATATCTGTGGCTCCTGCATGAGAAGAATGTATTGACGAGACACCGCCACGTGATGTCGCAAGTGTGCCTCTGCACTTCATTACGGTGTGAGTTCATGCACTTAAAATAATCGCCTTGGAAAGATTCAGTGTGTAGTAGTGTGTAGTGTAGTTCACAAAGATGACATTCATTGTTTTACTGTTTATGTAACAAAATAACTTAATTCAAAAAAATATGTTCGTTATTTTCAACGCACTGGTCCATTAAGATACATCTTTATGACAGTTTGGATAGAGTAAACCCACAGTCTGACAAAAGTTATGAGAAAGAAATCTAGGCTATGTCAGTAACTGATGAACAGCTACACAAAATACAGTCCAGCGCAAACAAGACTGTGTAAACATGAATAATAGGAGACTGGTTTGGTGTGTGTATCTATGCAGGAGCTGGGGCCTAGTTTAGCTTTTTAAAATCTTAGTCACCCAAGACTATGTATTGGCAATTTTATTTACACAACACAGAGAATGTAACGACTACTGTACATTTTGTAAAATGAGTGAAACTTTTGGATTGGATTTATTTTTGTTTCTCTAATCGATTTGAATAGTTGTAAAGTATTCTGTAATGGGTGAATTTACCTTTGTTCCTTCCAATTTGAAAACCATTATATGCCAAACAAAATATAATCATGTGGGAGACATGATGTTCAATAATTATTACCATTTATTTGTGAACCGTTTGAAACTTAAAATCGTTTGTAACAGTTCGAGGAGCTGTGTCTACGTTGATATATGTTTTTCTACGCAAATTTCCACCTGCGAGTTCGCGCTCTCATTGGTTGAAACCACAGTCAGATTCCTACACAAAACTATCTGATTGAAAATCAGGAAGGGGAGAAAAAGAAAAAGAGCAAAAAGTGCGATGTCTTACAGTGGTTTGGATTCTGACTTTTGCGAAAGGATTTTAGGAAATATTTTTCTTCGACTGATTGGATATTGTTTGAATAAGTAAGCTAGCCATTGCCAATATACAGTAATACGACCACTAGCCTACTTGTTATAAACTAACGGTAAGTGCAGCAGGTGCATATTATTATAACGAATTTTTCCTGTAGCATAATTTATTAAAATTGTATTGATAATTCGATTAAAGAAAACTATGATAGATTCATTTAGGTTATAAATAAGTTAATGCATTTTACAATTAGCCTATCCAAGTCAGTAATGTATTATTATTGTTTTAAACATCACATGTCTATCATATGCTTTTTTTCAGTATTTTACAGTGTTATTTCATGATAAGCCTACATACTTAAATAGGTAACTCAAATACTGATTGATCATTCTGTTGTATTGGACTTGACAGCATATTCATTTATGGCATATTCTGGTTATTAGTTGGTGTGGCTTGGTTATTTTAAATGTACAATTCATGTAGGACTACAGTTTATTTATGCTACATTTAGAACATCAGTGTTAGAATAAAGTCTAACAACCTACCTAAACTGCATTTACACATGACACAATTTGTCTAAGAATAATGTAATGATCATTTCTTTAGCCCATTGTTTCCTTCGCTCAAACTCGCTCCTTCAAAAATGTTATATCAGCCCACCTAAATATGTTGAACGTTCACAGGCTCGTAAACTGCATTATAACATGTTAGGCCTAGGCCTCCATAATAGCTAAAATATTTGGAGTTGCCTATAAGCATTTGCCATAATATTTTTTTCCAACAGCGTTGTCATGCCACGATCCTTTTTGGTGAAAAACAAGAGGTGCACATCTTACAATGTGCACCAATCTCACGAAGATGAAGCCGAACCGAGGGACCCTGCATTTACAGGTTAGTTAGAATGTCAAGATTATCATGGAGACACATCAATACTTTTACAAGTGTATAATGAGAAATGTATAATGATTTATTTCATGCATTGCCACAGTTTATAATTCATCAATTGACAATGACAAGTTTACATTTCCTTGTAATTTATTCACACCCCTGTGCATCATAGACATCAGTCATTTTTTTATTATCTGCACCAATATAGGCTATTGCAAAAAAATATATTTGACTTGAGGAAAGTGAATCCATAATGATGAGTTGCAGCATGCAGTGGGACTTTTCTAACACATTTATAATAGAAAATTAATTAAATTGAGGACAGAGGCAACACCTGTTGGACTATTAGACGAAGTATCGTCCAAAGCAAGGGAAATATGCTCCGACTGTTATTGATGGTCGGATTTGTCAATGCGTTCACAATTCACTGAATTCTGTGAACTCATTGGGATTAGCCTATTGAAACTGAGCGGTTAGGGCTGGTTTCACGGATATGCAAAAGAGAAATTATTCTGAAGAAGCTCCTCAGAGTATGCACTGTACAGGTAACTGCCAAAATAAAGGAAACACAACATGAAGCGTTTTAATAGAGCATTGGGCCACCACGAACCGCCAGAACAGCTTCAATGCGCCTTGGCATAGATTGTAAAAGTGTCTGGATCTCTATTGGAGGGATGCGACACCATTCTTCCACGAGAAATACCATCATTTTGTGTTTTGTTGGTGGTGGAAAACTGTCTCAGGCGGCACTTAAGAATCTCCCAGTGTTCAATTTGCTTAAGATCTGGTGACACACACACTTTAAACCCTTTAAGACCCCCGCCGACAGAGATGGCCGCCTCGCTTCACATTCTCAGGAAACCATGCAGTATTTTGTTTTTTTATGTATTACTTCTTACATTGTCACCCCGGGAAATATTACATTTTATTACATACAACCGGGAGGAACTATTGGATATGAGAGCAACGTCAACTTACCAACATTACGACCAGGAATATGACTTTCCAGAAGCGGATCCTCTGTTTGGTCCACCAACCAGGACAATAGACTGGATCCCAGCCGGCGACTCAAAACAACGGCGGCGCCGGAGAAGGGGGAAACGCGGCGGTCTCCTGGTCAGGCTACGTAGACGGGCACATCGTGCACCTCTCCCGAGTATTTTACTTGCCAATGTCCAGTCTCTGGACAACAAGGTGGATGAAATACGAGCAAGAGTTGTCTTTCAGAGAGACATCCGAGACTGCAACGTTCTTTGCTTCACGGAAACACGGCTTACTCAGGACACATTATCTGAGTCGGTACAGCCACATGGTTTCTCCACGCATCGCGCCGACAGAAACAAACATCTATCTGGTAAGAAGAAGGGTGGGGGTGTGTGTCTTATGATTAACGAGACGTGGTGTGATCGTAACAACATACAGGAACTCAAGTCCTTTTGTTCACCTGACATAGAATTCCTTACAATCAAATGCCGACCGCATTATCTACCAAGAGAATTCTCCTCAATTATAATCACAGCCGTGTACATCTCCCCTCAAGCTGACACATCGACGGCACTGAAAGAAATCCATTATACTCTATGTAAACTGGAAACCACATATCCTGCGGCTGCATTTATTGTGGCTGGGGATTTTAATAAGGCTAATTTGAAAACAAGGCTCCCTAAAATTTATCAGCATATCGAATGTGCCACCCGGGCTGGTAAAATCCTGGATCATTGTTATTCTAACTTCCGTGATGCATACAAGGCTATTCTCCGCCCTCCTTTTGGCAAGTCTGACCATGACTCCATTTTGTTGCTCCCAGCCTACAGACAGAAACTAAAACAGGAAATACCCGTTCTCAGGTCTGTTCAATGCTGGTCCGACCAATCTGATTCCACGCTGCAAGATTGCATCGAGCACGTGGACTGGGATATGTTCCGGATAGCATCGAACAACAACATTGATGTATACGCTGATTCGGTGAGCGAGTTTATTAGCAAGTGCATTGGTGATGTTGTACCCATAGCAACTATTAAATCCTTCCCCAACCAGAAACTGTGGATTGATGGCAGCATTCGCGCAAAACTGAAAGCGCGAACCACTGCTTTTAACCAGGGTAAGGCGACCGGAAACATGACTGAATACAAACAGTGTAGCTATTCCCTCCGCAAGGTAATCAAACAAGCTAAGCGTCAATATAGAGACAAAGTAGAGTCACAATTCAACGGCTCAGACACGAGAGGAATGTGGCAGGGTCTACAGTCAATCACGGACTACAAAAATAAAACCAGCCCCGTCGCGGACCACGGCGTCCTGCTCCCAGACAAACTAAACAACTTCTTCTTTGCTCGCTTTGAGGACAATACAGTGCCACCGACACGGCCCACTACCAAAACCTGCGGGCTCACCTTCACCGCAGCCAACGTGAGTAAAACATTTTAATGTGTTAACCCTCGAAAGGCTGCTGGCCCAGATGGCATCCCTGGCTGTGTCCTCAGAGCATGCGCAGACCAGCTGGCTGGTGTGTTTACGGACATATTCAATCCGTCCCTATCCCAGTCTGCTGTTCCCACATGCTTCAAGAGGGCCACCATTGTTCCTGTTCACAAGAAAGCTAAGGTAACTGAGCTAAATGACTATCGCCCCGTAGCACTCACTTCCGTCATCATGAAGTGCTTTGAGAGACTAGTCAAGGATCATATCTCCTCCATCCTGCCAGACATCCTGGACCCACTCCAATTTGCTTACCGTCCCAATAGGTCCACAGACGACGCAATCGCAATTACACTGCATACTGCCCTAACCCATCTGGACAAGAGGAATACCTATGTAAGAATGCTGTTCATCGACTACAGCTCAGCATTTAACACCATAGTACCCCCCAAGCTCGTCATTAAGCTCGAGACCCTAGGTCTCGACCCAGCCCTGTGCAACTGGGTCCTGGACTTCCTGACGGGCCGGCCCCAGGTGGTGAGGGTAGGAAACAACATCTCCACAAGGGTGCGTTCTCAGCCCTCTCCTGTACTCCCTGTTTACCCATGACTGCGTGGCCAAGCACGCATCCAACTCAATCATCAAGTTTGCTGACGACACTACAGTGGTAGGCTTGATTACCAACAACGACGAGACGGCCTACAGGGAGGAGGTGAGGGCCCTCGGAGTGTGGTGTCAGGAAAATAACCTCTCACTCAACGTCAACAAAACAAAGGAGATGATCGTGGACTTCAGGAGAGTGAGCACCACCCTATCCACATCGACGGGACAGTAGTGGAGAAGGTGGAAAGTTTAAAGTTCCTCGGCGTACACATCACAGACAAACTGAAATGGTCCACCCACACAGACAGCGTGGTGAAGAAGGCGCAACAGCGCCTCTTCAACCTCAGGAGGCTGAAGAAATTTGTCTTGTCACCAAAAACACTCACAAACTTCTACAGATGCACAATCGAGAGCATCCTGTCGGGCTGTATCACCGCCTGGTACGGCAACTGCTCCGCCCACAACCGTAAGGCTCTCCAGAGGGTAGTGAGGACTGCACAACGCATCACCGGGGGTAAACTACCTGCCCTCCAGGACACCTACACCACCTGATGTCACAGGAAGGCCAAAAAGATCATCAAGGACAACAACCACCCGAGCCACTGCCTGTTCACCCCACTATCATCCAGAAGGCGAGGTCAGTACAGGTGCATCAAAGCTGGGACCGAGAGACTGAAAAACAGCTTCTATCTTAAGGCCATCAGACTGTTAAACAGCCATCACTAACATTGAGTGGCTGCTGCCAACATACTGACTTAAATCTCTAGCCACTTTAAATAATAGGAATTGGATGTAACAAATGTATCACTAGCCACTTTAAACAATTTTGTATATAATGTTTACATATCCGACATTACTCATATCAAATGTATACACTGTACTCTAAACCATCTACTAAATCTCGCCTATGCCGTTCGGCCATCGACTCAAATCTCTAGCCACTTTAATAATTATAATTGGATGAAATAAATGTATCACTAGCCACTTTAAACGATGCCATTTATATAATGTTTACATATCCTACATTACTCATCTCATATGTATAGACTGTACTCCATACCATCTACTGCATCTTGCCTACGCTGGTCAGCCATCACTCATGTACATACTCGTATTCATTCCTTTACTCTTGTGTGTAGGTAGTTGTTGTGAATTTGTTAGATTACTTGTTAGATACTACTGCATGGTCGGAACATGAAGCACAAGCATTTCGCTACACTCGCATTAACATCTGCTAACCATGTGTATGTGACAAATAAAATTTTATTTTATTTGATTTCAAAGTCACTTGTCGAGTCCGAATACCTATTCTAGTGTACTATGCTGAAGTAAAATATAAACGCAACATGCACCGTTTTACTGAGTTACAGTTCATATAAGGAAATCAGTTAATTGAAATGCATTTATTAGGCCTTAATATATGGATTTCACATGACTGGGCAGGGGTGCAGCCGTGGTTGGGCATAGGCCCACCCACTTGACCGCCAGGCCCACCCGCTGTGGAGCCAGGCCCCGCCAATCAGAATGGGACCAACACTTTACATGCTGCGTTTATATTTCAGATCAGTGTACATACTTAAACTGCATACTCATTTCGGTATTTGATCTAATTTCATTCACTTGTCTTTTCCAACTCAAGTGTTTGACAACAGCTGATAATCAGATAAATTGATGCACTGCACCAAAATGAACTAATGGCGGGAGTCAACGCAATCGTGCATTAAATGATATTTTTTTGCATACTATTTAGTATGCTAGTATGGGTATTAGGACATGGCTACTGAGATGTCTTCTTCTAGCCATGATAGCCAACATAATGGGAAACTGGGCATTTTTATACATGAACCTAAGCATAATGGAATGTTTTAATTGCTCAATTAACTCCGGAACCACAGCCACATCTGTGTGGAAGAACCTGCTTTTAATATACCTTCTATCCATCATTTGCTCAAGTGTTTCCTTTATTTTCACATTTACCTGTACATTTATGGACATTTTCACAGATAAACCTTTTTTCATATAAAAAAAGAAATGTTCTTACTTTTTAACTCTCCAAAAGGGCTCCATACCTGTTGTATTCAGTCCATGTGACAAAAAAAACATTCTATTTGATTTGATCTCGTCAGAACTAAAGAGTCCAGAGTCTCCAGTCAGGCCTCAGTCACTGGGTCAGCCCACTCATCCTGACCCCGATTCTGACATGAAAAATGAACAGGAGTCTGAACGGCCAGTCCCCTTTCACCCTGACCCAACAGGACACCCTGTTACCCCTGCTCCACCACCATACTACTTATCAGGTGAGAGACCCTCCAATTGGGCTGGGATGTTGTGAAGAGACAAAAATCGTTGGGAATATAATAGAACCTTATTGGTCCTAAATGGGACAACATATGATTCAGAAGGTTTTTTTAGAGGAGGTGTTCATTGAGTCAATTTTCATATTACTTCTACCCTCACATGGCAGAGCTCCCTGCATACTACAAGCCCTCCTACACCTGGGACACTGTACCTGCGCCCTATGACCTTTGTCCGATGGGCTTCCCCCCCTCCCTCCTGCAGCACTCCAGCAGCCTGTTTGGGGCTCAAGTCAGCCATAGCCCTGAGCCCCAGCAACCTCTGGACTGCAGCACACACTACTACCCCACCTCGGGAACTTATCACTGCATCACCTGTGACAAGGTACATATGCAGGAGTGGTGTCACAGCTTTCTCTTTACACTGTGTAACTGACAATAACTAATGGGCCTATACAGAATTAGACTGCCAGAACGCTTGTTTAAAAGACTACACATTGACATTGTGACTTTATGATAAGCTCCTCCTAGCCGGTTGATAACTTCCCTGTCCTCCTCTGCCACGGCAGGTGTTCTCAACCCCTCATGGTTTGGAGGTGCATGTCAGACGCTCCCACAGCGGGACCAGACCATTCGGCTGCAGCATCTGCAGGAAAACCTTTGGCCATGCCGTCAGTCTGGAGCAACACATGAACATTCACTCACAGGTACCCACAATGCAGTGTCCTGTTGGAGATGGTTAAGGAGACAAGACAGACAACCAGAGATGTGTACTCTGGCACATTGTCCAAATTGCCCTAAGTTATGTGTATACTTCCATGGAAAAGTAGCCTAAGGTACATAGTTTCATGACAATTATATTTGAGATGAGATAATAAATTAAGTACATGTTTCCTTAAACAAAGGAAAGAAGTTTTGAATGCAAGATGTGTGGAAAGACATTCAAGCGCTCCTCCACCCTCTCCACCCATCTACTCATCCACTCAGACACCAGGCCCTACCCCTGTCAGTACTGTGGAAAGAGGTTCCACCAGAAGTCGGACATGAAGAAACACACCTACATCCACACAGGTGAGGAGAGAAGAGCATCCACAGAGCACCAAAGTTAGGGATCCAACCACTGATTTGAGTGTATAGTAATTTCTCAGAAAACTAAAAAGCAAAGTTAGTGATTGCCTCACACTGTAGTTCTCTGCTTTCTAGGTGCTGTTAACATGAATTTTTCCTAGAGTAATATAACTGCTGATGAATCAGAAAAATAAACTTAAACAAATGTCCATCTGATTTGCATATCTGGTTTTCCTACTTTGCCAAGGCCTCTGTGAAAGGAACTCTGTGCAGGCAGAATATGTCTCCAGTGAAGGTTTGACAAATCTTAACAATGACACGATTCTTTCCTCCCAGTCACTGATACCGACTTTACAGCACAGATATACCTCATGCGTGCGTTACATGTTATCTGTTTTTATACTAGATGTGGAATGCAAAATATCGCTCACATGTACAGCAAGAGCATCAAAACAAAATTAAACTGTGATATTTGATTCTGATAGATTTGATAATTCCACTGGTTAAACATGTTTTTGTATGTGTCTATTTAGGTGAGAAGCCCCACAAATGCCAGGTGTGTGGCAAGGCATTTAGCCAGAGCTCCAACCTCATCACACACAGTCGTAAACACACAGGCGTTAAGCCCTTTGGCTGTGAGATCTGTGTCAAGGGCTTCCAACGCAAGGTGGACCTCCGCAGACACCATGAGAGCCAGCATGGCCTGAAGTGACGAGGTTGAGAACAATGGATGGAGAAGAAGAGGAAAGAGTGCCTTAGCAAAACAACATAGCAAAGAGAAAGAAAGACCAAACATGTACCTTAGTGGTGAGCATCATGGTACATTATGACACAAAATGGCCACTACGGACACAATAATTTGTTTTACACATATCGTACTGAATCATATCCTTCTTGTTAAAAGGCATTTTTAAGTCAATCAGAGCCAGCAGTTAACTAGCAGAAATTAGACAAGGCAAATTATGAAGATACTTTTTTCATAAAGTATTTGCTATCACTTAAGGAAGAACAGCCCTTTGGAATAAAATCTAATTCAACTGATATGCATCCGTTGGCTGCATTATGGTGTTGTATACTTATGACAGAGGCCTTTAAAGTCAAATGTGAAGAGAGATAGGTCTCATGATTTTGTTGCATAATGTATTTAAGAAAAAGCTTTATATGTTCACAAAGAGTGTGTGCCATTCATTCTATATTTATAAATTAATCTTATGTCAAATAAAATGAAGCAATAGTACGAATGAACAAATGCTCTCCAAATAACGGTGAGATTTTATTATAATCCTCGTAATCATTGTGGTTTGCAGAGAAAAGAACTCACATTCCGCCCATATTTAACATAATCATACATTCACTGTCATGTGACAAATTGACAAACATTGTGAAGAAGAAGAAAAACTGTCAACAGGTCAAATACAAGCAGTATGTTAGCTTAGTAACATACTAATGGCGCAGGTTGCATGCAGACAGTCTTCCAACTGGCTCTGTAGCAGTCCTTTGCAAGGCTGAGCTCATGTTGTCTGGGGCTGAAATCTCTAGTATGACCAGTCAGAGATAGTGTCAGGCTTAATTCAAATCGATACATGGAAAACCATTCAAATCTCAAGTCCACCAGGTTTTCAAATGTCACACAGAGGAATGGACTTCCCATGCATGCCACCAAAGAGCGGAGAGGGAGGATCAATCCCCCCCAATCCTTCAATCACTAATATACTAACTGCTTAGGCCTTCCCCATGTATGATGCAGTTCTTCACACCCTTAAGCAAAGGTCTGCACATTCAGCTTCATCTCTAGTTAGTCACACTGTTGGTCTGTGTTATGATATTGGATATACTGTATAACAACAGGCAGACAGAGGATGGAGTACTCAAACAGCCTGTCCCCATTCTGTACCACACCCATCCATTCTGAAGGGTTTGCTTTGACATACACATTGCACTTCTCATGAAGACACCACACCTTCCTCAAACACCAAATCCAGTTAGGCCATTTAAGCTGTTACAGTCAAATCAGATCATTTCTTAGTTAAATCTGTCATCAAATACTGTATAAGTAGCTGGCCAAGTACAACTATGGGTTAAATCAGGTTTTGAGGTTTTAGACCTACCACTGTCCACAACTGTTTGCTAATTTCTAACAAAAATATATTAAATTCCCACTGTATGCTGTAGGGTAAAAACGTTCCATAAACTTTCAATAAATTCCCTGGTGTTCCAGAAATCCTGGTCGGAGGCTTCCAGATTTGCCTAAAAAACTGTTAAACCACCAAATTAACACACACAGAGAAATTGTCAGTAAAGGAATTTCAGTGGGTGAAAAATACAACACCCGTACATGGTTACAACAGCAGTATGAGTTTATGTTGCGGGGTTGTTACAGAAATCAGTGTCTAGGTGGGGAATGAAACATACAGCCTGTCCACTGTCTGGTACAGTTGGTAAACAAATCTGTGGTGCCATGCAAATTAGTGTTTATATAACCCAGGCAACAGGGTCCGTTGTGCTCCGGAGAAACAGTTAGGGTTGCATCCTGGTGTGAGGGTACAGAGTAAATCAAAATGCTGCACAGGCAGCCAGTGGCAGAGAGAGGAGCAGGACGAGCGGGCCTAAACAAACAGGACATGGGAACTGCATTGGAGGGGTGGGGCCCAGACTGTAGCCTGGGTGGAAACTGGGGAAATTAGGGGACCAGGTCCACCCACACGCACCTGAGCTGAACTTCCCTTTTCAACATTCGCATACAGGTGTGTGTCTGTGCTTTTGATCATTTAGTACAACACAATGCAGGGTTTTAATTAAAACAACAATATAGTAACGTCTCAATAGTTTATATTAATTATTGTATGCTTTTATGCTCGCTCGCTCTCTCTCTCTCCTCCCCCTCTTCATTTGCATCTCCTGTGCCAGCCTGGTGCACAGTGGCATCCTAATACTTCAAAGAACTAAACTGTACGTTTCTCTGGAACTTCAATGTTAAACTGTCCACTCAAAGTAAAGCTAAAATGAACATTTTTAAACACTTCCAGCTCAACAACAAACTTATGCTAAATCAAGACAAATTATTTTCCCCTCATTTGATTAGTTTTTTTAAACTACAAGATAATGAAACAAAAGGTGAAATCAACAAAGCAAACCTCTTTCTTTTCAATTGTGCAGCACTAATTTGTTTAACGGCCCATGCATGCTGCCTTTCCAGCAAGCTTATGGAGGAATAAGATACCAGAAACCGACTTAACACTGACAAACACATTAACAGAAAACAAGAAAAAAACTCTAAATCTGTTCCACCCAGCCAAGACCCTGTAAAGCACAAGAAAATCATGACACACATCTGCACACACCCTTAACCTAACCACACCGAGCGTGTACGCACGCACGCACACACGCACACACACAGACAGGTAGAGAGTAGGCCAGAAGATGAATTGAATTTGTCTTGCAAATGAGTATGCAAAATATCCCTGGTCTGTGCTCTGGCAAAGGGTTGGAAGGTGGAAAGGTGTGCCAGCCCGAGGCTAAAAGCTAGGGGAGACATGTTGAAGAATGGAGATCTCCCACGGGCTGCTCTTTCTTACGAAATATGTACTATTTTATGGGAACCCCCCACTTTAATTAACATACACTGAGTATTTACTCTGTTTCAAGCAATGGAAGCCATAACATCGATGTACAGACATATAGTATCATATTTACAGTTAGCAATGCTTAACATAGAAAGGCCATGGAAAGTATGAATTGACAATGTTTTTGGTTTTTTTTAAGTTACACATCCCAAGCTATATGAACTGCCCCACTCCAAATCAACTGAAGGACAAAGAGCCTATCATCCATGTTTATGACCTCAGAGCCAGGTACTGGATGGTATGAGATGGTACTGGATGGTTCCCTAGAAACATAGAGAAGGAGAGGAGTGACCAGGCCAAGTCGAACACACACAGATTACCAAAGAAGAGAAGATAAAAGGCAATCATTATTTAAATCCAGGTAGTGGATTATTTGTTTGTGTAAAGCATCAAATTAGAGGTAAAGTCATGCTCTTCTCCAGAACCCAGCTGGGAAAGCTGAAGAGGTAAAACATTGAAGAGGCATGAAGCTTGATTTTATCTTTTAAAAAAAATAATATATATTTCACCTTTATTTAACCAGGTAGGCAAGTTGAGAACAAGTTCTCATTTACAACTGCGACCTGGCCAAGATAAAGCAAAGCAGTTCGACACATACAACAACACAGAGTTACACATTGGAGTAAACAAACATACAGTCAATAATACAGTAGAAAAAAATAAAAATCGATATACAATGTGTGCAAATCTACTTTTGCTAATACAACATTCATATCATCCTTTTGCTAAATTCATTTGACTTTTACATGTTTATGTTTAGACTTGAATCTGAATGCTATTGGACTAGTGAACTGAAGAAGAAGCCAAACTGAGGCAGCTTTCTTCTAGACACAGGAAGTAGGTCTCTGATCACATGAGAATGGCGGGCTGGTGATACCAATTGAATGACAGTTAGCAGGGGGAAGAGTATAGTGGATCAGAATGACAATAATAGCAGCAGCCATCAGCAGACATCGCCGCAGCTCTGAAGTCATCCAAAAATGTCTTTGCCTTTCCAACCGCCACACAATCAGCTGCAAGGCATGGGTTTCTGACTGGACATGATGCATTGAGAGAGGGAAGGGAGAGAGGAAAGGGAGAGAGGAAAGGGAGAGAAGATGAAAAAGGAGTGAGAAGGACTGAGCAGGGTCAACGAGGAAAGAGAGTGAAAATTAAAAAGAGAGAAAGAGGTAGAAAGAGAGAGGGTGAAATCTGGGGCCATGCAGCAGGCATTGCTGGGCAAGCCAGGCAGTGGTGGGTGTGTGATAGTCTTATCATGGCTGCCCCAACCTGTAACGGTCGGAAACATGCCTGCGGCTCGACAGGGAGGGAGTGAACAGTCCCTCCACAGAGATAGCACCCAACACAGCCGTAATCTGGGAGACACAGGGCTCAGCAGCACGGACAAATAGACAGAGGTGCTAGATCCCACTGTGTGACACCCCGGCTCCACCACACCACATGACAAATTGTTTCTCCCAGCATGACCTCTTCTGCGGTCTCATCATCTCCCACAAAGCACAGAATGTCATAATACGTCCCGACGCAGGAAGCACAAATGCCTTATCTGTCTCTCCTCTAGAAAAGCATGGCACTAGGGTTCTTATTCAAACAGCTGTTACACACCAACATCCTCTCCATTTCAGGGGATGGAGGGAAATGTTGTTATTTATAATATACACTGACTCTGTTGGAATGGATCTGAAGTGGTAAAACTGAAACAGGACGCCAAAACAAAAGTTTCACAACCTTTTTTTATTTTACCTTTATTTAACTAGGCAAGTCAGTTAAGAACAAATTCTTATTTTCAATGACGGCCTAGGAACAGTGGGTTAACTGCCTTGTTCAGGGGCAGACTTGACTATCTATCAGAAGGAAACCAGCCATCATCAAGCCTACAAAAAAAAAACAAGCCAATGGAAAACATATACTGTTTATCTTGAGTCACATCATATTAGCATATATTGCCCTTAATGCACAGAAGTCAGATTTTAAAAAAGTAAACAGAAATGTCTATCACTAAATAGAACATCGCTAAATTGTAGGCCTTTCCAACATATTCTAACACAACTTGCTTTGTTGATGTAATATTACTTCTCTGTAGAATCCGATTCTTTCTGATGGAGGATGTTGAGTTTATTGCCTTATACAGATTACACCACACTTGAGGGAGGAGGACATGATACAAATGCACAAACCACTGTTTCAAAAGGTTCTAACAGCAAGACCAGATCACTCCTTTTGTAAATAACAAGGAAACCCTGGGGGCAGGATCCCAAATTGGAGTTTAGCGTAAAGTAAACTTTTAAAACGGGGATACAACTGAGGGGGCGGCAGGGTAGCCTAGTGGTTAGAGTGTTGGACTAGTAACCGAAAGGTTGCACGTTTCAATCCCCGAGCTGACAAGGTAGAAATCTGTCGTTCTGCTCCTGAACAAGGCAGTTAAACCAAGGTTCATAGGCCGTCATTGAAAATAAGAATTTGTTCTTAACTGACTTGCCTAGTTAAATAAAGGTCAAATAAAAAATAAATATATAATTTCAAGTTGGCAAGAGAAAATGTATCAATAGGGTGAGGAAAATTACAAGTGGCTTTATCAATCTGAGACAATATCCAAACATTTCAATTTTGTGTGTAAGACAGAAGTATACATTAAAAGGGCCTTTATCTACTTCCCCAGAGTCAAATTAACTTGTGGATACCATTTTTACATCAGTGTTGCAAACAGAACCTTATTTGTCTTTTTACCTAAGTGCAGTACTTGACTTGGGTGGGAGCACACCGGAAGTGAGTACCAGCACCTCAAATTGTATTCTGTTTGAGCTCCTGCCCCTCCTATAGAATATTAGCTCAAAATAATTGAGGAGTTCCTGCACTTAAATATAAATGGTACCACCACCTAAGAAAATGGCCAAACAAACCTCACGGTTACATTTTTTCAAGAGACCGTGTATAGAAGAGGATGTTAGAGCATCAGTGATTTGGCCATGAAGGACCTCCAGTCCCCCTCTAGATCAATCACTGATTGCATTGATCTAATCGAGGGCCTTTAAGTTTCAGTACATTCAGAGACAATGCTCAGCACTTTCAGATATCATGAAACACGCTTCTCCACTTTGACTCGTAGTCTCCCCCCTTGAGTCCAGTGAAATAAAAAGACCAGTTATTTCAATTTAAGCTCTGATTTGCCTCGCAAGTAATCTGTTTCACCTGTATTTGTGCTTGTCTCCACCCCCCACCAGGTGTCTCCCATCTCCCCTCATTATCCCCCTGAGTATTTATACCTGTGTTCTGTCTGTTGCCAGTTGGTTTTGTTCATCAAGCCTACCAGCAGGTTTCCCCTTGAGCCTGTCTTTTCTATAGTTCCTGTTTTCTAGTTTTGACCATTCTGCCTGCCCTGAGACTGCCTGCTGTCCTGTACCTTGCCCCACCACACTGGATTATTGACCTCTACCTGCCCTGACCCTGAGACTGCCTGCCGTTCTGTACCTTTTGGACTCTGATCTGGATTACTAACCTCTGCCTGCCTTTGACATGTCGTTTTGCCTGCCCCCTGTTCTGGTAATAAACTTTTGATACTTCAACACTGTCTGTATCCGGGTCTTCCCTAAAACGTGATTAAAAACAACATATTACTACTTGCCAATGTCCAGTCTCTGGACAAGGTAGACGAAATACGAACAAGGGTTGCCTTCCAGAGAGACATCAGCGACTGCAACGTTCTTTGCTTCACGGAAACATGTCTCACTCAGGACACGTTATCAGAGTCAGTACAGCCACATGGTTTCTCCACGCATCACGCCGACAGAAACAAACATCTATCTGGTAAGAAGGAGGGCAGGGGTGTGTGCCTTATGATTAACGAGTCGTGGTGTGATCATAACAACATACAGGAACTCAAGACCTTTTGTTCACCTGACATAGAATTCTTTACAATCAAATGCCAACCGCATTATCTACCAAGAGAATTCTCCTCGATTATAATCACAGTCGCATATATCCCCCCTCAAGCTGACACATTGATGGCACTGAAAGAAATTCATTGGACTCTATGTAAACTGGAAACCACATATCCTGAGGCTGCATTTATTGTGGCTGGGGATTTTAACAAGGCTAATCTGAAAACAAGGCTCCCTAAATGTTATCAGCATATCGAATGTGCGACCCGGGCTGGTAAAATCCTGGATCATTGTTATTCTAACTTCAGCGATGCATACAAGACCATTCTCCGCCCTCCTTTTGGCAAATCTGACCATGACTCAATTTTTTTGCTCCCAGCCTACAGACAGAAACTAAAACAGGAAACGCCCGTTCTCAGGTCTGTTCAACGCTGGTCCGACCAATCTGATTCCACGCTTCAAGATTGCTTCGAGCACGTGGACTGGGATATGTTTCAGACAGCATCAGACAACAACATTGATGTATACGCTGATTCGGTGAGCGAGTTTATTAGCAAGTGCATTGGTGATGTTGTACCCATTGCAACTATTAAAACCTTCCCCAACCAGAAACCGTGGATTGTTGGCAGCATTTGCGCAAAACTGAAAGCGCGAACCACTGCTTTTAACCAGGGTAAGGCGACCAGAAACATGACTGAATACAAACAGTGTAGCTATTCCCTCCGCAAGGCAATCAAACAAGCTAAGCGTCAGTATAGAGACAAAGTAGAGTCGCAATTCACCGGCTCAGACATGAGAGGAATGTGGCAGGGTCTACAGTCAATCACGGACTACAAAAAGAAAACCAGCCCTGTCGCGGACTACGATGTCCTGCTCCCAGACAAACTAAACAACTTCTTTGCCCGCTTTGAGGACAATACAGTGCCACGACATGGCCCGCTACCAAAACCTGCGGGCTCACCTTCACAGCAGCCAATGTGAGTAAAACATTTAAGCGTGTTAACCCTTGCAAGGCTGCTGGCCCAGATGGCAACCCTGGCCGTGTCCTCAGAGCATGCGCAGACCAGCTGACTGCGTGGTCATGCACGCCTACAACTCGAACATCAAGTTTGCTGACGACACTACAGTGGTAGGCTTGATTACCAACAACGACAAGACGGCCTACAGGGAGGAGGTGATGGCCCTCGGAGTGTGGTGTCAGGAAAATAACCTCTCACTCAACGTCAACAAAACAAAGGAGATGATCGTGGACTTCAGGAAACAGCAAAGGGAGCACCCCCCTATCCACATCGACGGGACAGTACTGTAGCAGGTGGCCCAGTACATCACTTGGTGCAGTACATCAGCCAAGCTTCCTGCCATCCAGGACCTCTATACCAGGCAGAGTCAGAGGAAGGCCCTAAAGATTGTCAAAGACTCCAGCCACCCTAGTCATAGACTGTTCTCTCTGATACCGCACGGCAAGCAGTCTAGGTCCAAAAGTCTAGGTCCAAAAGGCTTCTTAACTACTTAGGGAGTGATGGGGCGCACTTCCGACACTACCCGGTGAAATGCAAGGCGCCAAATTCAAAATCCAAAAGTTGAATTATTAAACATTCATCAATATACAAATGTTGCATAGTCATCAAAAGCTCTGCTTCTTGGCAATATTACAGCGTTGTCAGATTTCAAAAAGGCTTTACCGCGAAAGCACATCATTTGATTGTTTGAGGGTAGCACCTCCAATATTTTCCCATTAGCATAAATTCATAAACCATCACGGTTCACACAAAACACATTTCACAGCAAAAACAAATCCCTTACCTTTTGAAGAACTTCTGCTGAGGGCTTCCCAAGTGTCCAACAAAGACAATCCATGGTTCTTTTGTTAGAAAAAGTCATTTATTATATCCATAAATCTCTGTTCGGTTGGTGCGTTATGTTCAGAAAATCCAACATCGAATCGCCCATTGAAACGTGAAGAGAACGCGTTCAAATATACCTATAAACTTTTCCTAAAAAATCAAATACCAGTTAAAATGCATCCTTAGCTATCCTTTTATGAATATGAGCGATAATATTTCACTCGGATGGTCACCTAAACGTTATATAAGTAAAATAAAGTGGGGCGCACAGCCAGACTCGCGCACAAGAAAACTTGTTGACATCTGAGCTACCTTGGCCATTTCCTGTACCTATTATTCCTGCTTCCTCCAATCTCTCTGAGGCTTTATATATAGACTGTTGACATCTAGTGGAAGCCATAGGTACTGGAATCTCGGAGCTGCTTGCCATAGAACTCAATAGGGAGACTGTCAAACAGAGCCAATGTGACAAAAAAACAGTAATTCCGGATAGATTTTTCTCGGTTTTTTCGCCTGCTATTTCTGTTCTGTTACACTCACAGACATTATGTTAACACTTTGAGAAACTTCAGTGTTTCCTATCCAATAGTACTAATTATGTGCATATCCTATTTTCTGGGCCTGAGTGGGAGACATTTTACTTTGGGCACGCCAGACTCTCCAAAACCGTCACCTCGGGAACCGCTCCCTAAGAAGTTAACAGCTTCTACCACCAAGCCATAAGACTCCTGAACTCCTAATGGGTTGCACAATGCAAATAGTCGAGGTAGCCATTATATTAGGAGTTCAAATTCTTATGGCATGGTGGTAGACTGCTTGCCGTGCGGTATCAGAGATAACAGTCTATATTGCTAGGGTGACTGGAGTCTTTGACAATCTTTAGGGCCTTCCTCTGACACTGCCTGGTATAGAGGTCCTGGATGGCAGGAAGCTTGGCCCCAGTGATGTACTGGGCCATTCGCACTACCCTCTGTAGTACCTTGCGGTCAGAGGCCAAGGTCTCTTACCTCTTCCCTATAGGCTGTCTCGTCGATGTCGGTGATCAGGCCTACCACTGTTGTGTCATCTGCAAACTTAATGATGGTGTTGGAGTCGTGCCTGGCCGTGCAGTCACGAGTGAACAGGGAGTACTGGAGGGGACTGAGCACACACCCCTGAGGGGCCCCTGTGTTGAGGATCAGCGTGGCGGATGTGTTGTTACCTACCGTTACCTACCTAGGGGCGGCCCTTCAGGAAGTCCAAGATCCAGTTGCAGAGGGAGGTGTTTAGTCCCAGGGTCCTTAGCTTATTGATGAGCATAGAGGGCACTATGGTGTTGAACGCTGAGCTGTAGTCAATGAATAGCATTTTCATTGTCCAGGTGGGAAAGGGCAGTGTGGAGTGCAATAGAGATTGCGTAATCTGTGGATCTGTTGGGGCGGTAATCAAATTGGAGTGGGTCTAGGGTTTCTGGGATAATGGTGTTGATGTGAGCCATGACCAGCCTTTCAAAGCACTTCATGGCTACAGACGTGAGTGCTAAGGGTCGGTAGTCATTTAGGCAGGTTACCTTAGTGTTCTTGGGCACAGGCACTATGGTGGTCTGCTTAAAACATGTTGGTATTACAGACTCGGACAGGGAGAGGTTGAAAATGTCAGTGAAGACACTTGCTAGTTGGTCAGCGCATGCTCGCAGTACACGTCCAGGTAATCCAGCTGGCCCTGCGGCCTTGTGAATGTTGACCTGTTTAAAAGTCTTACTCACATCGGCTACGGAAAGCGTGATCACACAGTCTTCCGGAACAGCTGGTGCTCTCATGCATGTTTCAGTGTTATTTGCCTCGAAGCGAGCATAGCAGTAGTATAGAAGCTTTGTATGCGTCTCTGTGTGTGGAGTAAAGGTGGTCCAGAGTTTTTTTCCCTCTAGTTGCACATTTAACATGCTGATAGAAATTTGGTAGAATGGATTTAAGTTTCCATGCATTACAGTCCCCAGCTACTAGGAGTGCCGCCTCTGGGTGAGCGTTTTCTTGTTTGCTTATTGCGGAATACAGCTCATTCAATGCTGTCTTAGTGCCAGCCTCTGACTGAGGTGGTATGTAAACAGCTACGAAAAATACAGATGAAAACTCTCTAGGTAGATAGTGTGGTCTACAGCTTATCATGAGATAGCTTGAGACTTCCTTAGATATCGTGCACCAGCTGTTATTTAGAAAAATACATAGTCCGCCGCCGCTTGTCTTAACAGACGCCGCTGTTCTTTCCTGCCGGTACACGTATAACCCGTCAGCTGGGCCTGTTCCCTGCGAAGACACAGAATCACTAGATCAGTTATTTAATAAATAACATAATACTCGTAGGAAAGGTTTTCATCTTTAGCTCACAATCTGTGGATACTATATGATTAGAAAGGCTAAAAATGTACTGTATGTAAAACATCACAACACAAAATATATGGTACATGGAAACCAAACGAGGGTGCTCCATGGTGATAGGTGGGATGGGCCAAGAGATGGGTTTGAAGAGCTTATATTCGGTAATGTATTATTGTTATGGGATTGCTTTATATAAAAGTACCATGTAGGTAAAATGTGTCCAGGCACTTCGTGTTGCGTCGTGCCTAAGAACAGCCCTTAGCCGTGGTATATTGGCCATATACCACACCCCCTCGGGCCTTATTGATTAAATAGACACCGGCTGGAATGCAGTTTTAATCCATCAGCATTCAGAATTAGACCCACCCGTTGTATAAAGGGTGGTAGACATTGTGGCACAAAGCCTTAGAGTTCTTGGGAAAAGGAATGATGGTCATCTTAAAACATGTGGGAATTATAGACTGGGACTAGGAGAGTTTGAAAATTACAGTGAATATACCGGGCCAGCTGTTCTGCGCATGCACTGAGAACGCTCCCCTGGAATACCATCGCGTTCCGCGGCCTTTCTGGTTTTGACTTGATTAACGACTTTACTCACGTCGGCCTCTGAGCAAGATCACCCAATCTTCTGGGTTGGTGGCGGCCCTTAAACCTGGCATAATGTTGTTATTGTCAAAGCGTGCAGAGTTTGTCTGGTATAGAGGCATTGTTGAGCAGATCCCGGCTGGGTCTTCCTTTGTAATCCGTAATGGACTGTAGCCCCTGCCACATGTGGCGGGTGTTGGAGCCTGTGTAATATGATTCCACCTTATTCCTATATTGTCATTTTGCCCGTTTGATGACTCTGCAGAGGTCATAGCGGGACTTCTTGTACTTGTTCCTGTCCTCAACCGTAGCCTCAGGGTTGTCTGCGATAGCCCTGTGTGCGGTAGCCCTATCCTTTAGATTAGCGCCAACCTGAGTGTTAATCCAGGGCTTTTGATTGGGGAAGCAGCGTACCTTAGCTGTGGGGACAACGTCACCGATGCATATCCTAATGAAGCCGTGACAGAGGTGGTTAGCTCATCAATGTTATCAGCGGAGTCCCGAAACATATTTCAATCAGCATTGGCAAAGCAGTCCTGTAGCATAATCTCTGATTCTGGAGACACTTTCTCAACAGAGTGAGTCACAGGTAATTCCTGTTTTGGTTTCTGCTTGTAAACAGGAAGCAGGAGAATGGAGTCACGGTCTGATTTGCAGAATGGCAGACAAGGTAGGGCCTTGTATGCGTTTCTGTGGGTAGAATAAAAGGGGTCTATAGTTTTAGTGCCCCTAGTGGTGCAGGAGAAGTGTTGTTAAAAGTGAGGTAGGACTGCTTTAAGTCTCCCCACTTTAAATGTCTCCACCCACCAGAAACTCTGCCTCTGGGTGAACGATTTCTTGTTTGTTTATGGCCCCATACGGTTTGTTGACTGCCAGAGTGGTGTTTGCTTGTGGAGGGACGTAGACAACCGTAATAATTACAGATGAGAACATTCTTGGTAGTTAAAAGGGTCTGCAGCTGGGCCTCCAGAGTGGTTCAGCGGTCTAAGGTACTGCATCGCAGTGCTAGAGGCGTCATTACAGAGACTCTGGTTTGATCCCAGGCTGTGTCGCAGCCAGCCTCGACCGGGAGACCCATGAGGCGGCTCACAATTGGCCCAGCGTCGTCCTGGTTAGGGGAGGGTTTGGCCAGCCGGGATGTCCTTGTACCATTGCATTCTAGTGACTCCTTGTAGCGGCCTTGCTGCATGGAGAATCCACTAAGTGCTACATACATAGCATCATCCAGCCACGTCTCTGTAAAACATATATTTAAGCTTTTCAAGTCGCTCTGGTAGGAGGCTCTCAAATGAAGGTCATCCATTTTATTCTCGAGTGACTGGACATTTGCCAATAGAACAGAGAGGAGCGCAGGTCGGTTTTCTCTTCGCCTCAATCGCACCAGGACTCCAGCTTATCTATCGCGTCTATGCCTGCAGCGTTTTGTTAAACCATGGAACAAATGAATAGGGTCCGGTATGAACAGAGGAACAGCTGAGTGGGGGTTGAAGTCATATTTGAAGTTAAAATCAAGGTTAGTAACTGTTGATCTGATGTTCAGAAGTGGTTGGTGGTCATACAGTTGAAGTCTGAAGTTTACATACACCTTAGCCAAATACATTTAAACTCAGTTTCATAATTCCTGACATTTAATCCTAGTAACAATTCCATGTCTTAGGCCAGTTAGGATCACCACTTTATTTTAAGAATGTGAAATGTCAGAATAATAGTAGAGAGAATTATTTATTTCAGCTTTTATTTCTTTCATCACATTCCCAGTGGGTCAGAAGTTTACATACACTCAATTAGTATTTGGTAGCATTGCCTTTAAATAGTTTAACTTGGGTCAAACGTTTTGGGTAGCCTTCCACAAGCTTCCCACAATAAGTTAGGTGAATTTTGGCCCATTCCTCCTGACAGAGCTGGTGTAACTGAGGCAGGTTTGTAGGCTTCCTTGCTCACACACGCTTTTTGGAGCAGTGGCTTCTTCCTTGCTGAGCAGCCTTTCAGGTTATGTCGATATAGGACTCGTTTTACTGTACTTTTGTACCCGTTTCCTCCAGCATCTTCAGAACATCCTTTGCTGTTGTTCTGGGATTGATTTGCACTTTTTGAACAAAAGTATTTTCATCGCTAGGAGACAGAATGTGTCTCCTTCCTGAGCGGTATGATGGTGTTTATACTTGCATACTTTTGTTTGTACAGATGAACGTTGTACCTTCAGGCGTTTGGAAATTGCTCCCAAGGATGAACTAGATTTGTGGAGGTCTATTTTCTTCTGAGGTCTTGGCTGATTTCTTTTGATTTTCCCATGATGTCAAGCAAATAGGCACTGAGTTTGAAAGTAGCTCTTGAAATACATCCACAGGTACACCTCCAATTGACTCAAATGTCAATTTGTCTATCAGAAGCTTCTAAAGCCATTACATCATTTTTCTGGAATTTTCCAAGCTGTTTAAAGACAGTCAACTTAGTGTATGTAAACTTCTGACCGACTGGAATTGTGATACAGTGAATTATAAGTGAAATAATCTGTCTGTAAACAATTGTTGGAAAAATGACGTGTGTCATGCACAAAGTAGATGTCCTAACCAACTTTCCAAAACTATAGTTTGTTAACAAGAAATGTGTGGAGTGGTTGAAAAACGAGTTTTAATGACTCCAACCTAAGTGTATGTAAACTTCAGACTTCAACTGTATGTGATAATAGTATATACTTTAAGTCCATTTTTTTTTAAAGATAAACACGAAAAAAGTCACTTAATAGCAAAGTTGGGTTTGAGCTTGGAAGATATCACCTGTCTCTGTCGGCGCCATCTTCTGTCCGAGGAAACGTGCAGTATGGCTAAAAAAAACAATAAAACATCAAAATGTGTATCAAGCCTTTAGTGCATATATATTAAAACCATTATAACTGTTTATTAAGTGGTGGAATTGTCCTTTTGACTTGTAGCTAGTGTAAGGCAATTAAGAACGTGCCATAAACTCACTCCACTGGTAGTTCAACCTGTTGTAATGTCAAGTAGAGGATCACTGGTTTAAACCCAGTATGGGGCAGTCGGTAGGTGAAGGAAACTAAAACTGTTAGCAACACAAGAGAGATTACAAGGACACATCTGACGCTTAAACCAAAACCTGAATTTAACCTATTTAGCCTTGTATAGCCTTTTCCTTGCAGTACAGACTGACCATCGTTACAATAGTATGTCTCTCTACTGCCCCCGTCTGGCTTGAAATTGCTTAGACTTCAGATCTAGTTTGAGGATCAGTTCTATCATGATACTTGGGCTGTCCCAAGGATCATCCATAGTACTGACCGTAGTGAGAATTATTAGACCTGGCTGAATATAGCCTATGGTTTTTATATGGATAAAAAAAATATTGGGTCTGACGTCAAACATGCTTCTTCCATAGCCTATATTCGTCAGGTCTAATCATTCTCTCTGGCCGGCCGGAACTATAAACACGTCCAATTGTTTCCACCCGTAGGGATTTATTGGTCCACATGTTTGAGCTTTTCATGAACCAGAAAACCACACTTTAATCTGTAAATTGCAAGGACATTCAAATAACACAATCAACTCAAACTGTGACAGTTATTTATCCAAAGGTGAGATGGCAGCATCGGGGTTGGACGATTTGAATTTTACAATGAAAGAGATAACCGGCCAGCGCCAGTCTGTCTCGGGCAGCACAAGTGATGGAACGTTCACTGCCAGTGTTGTGCCTGAGAGTTCGTCGACTCTTTCCCTATCAGAGGACAATAAACTCGTCTGTGTGGAATATCCAGGTATTATCTCCAATGTGGACAAGATGCTGGAAAGTATTGGGGGTATACAAGGGATGTCCAAGGTAAGCAAGCAATTCTAGCTAGCTAAACAGGCCAGTCAGCGCATGCGCGACTTGTCACTTACTAGCGACGTTACTCTGCCTGTTTATGCATATATATATATATATATAGCTAGCTGCATGTTTTAATTAGATAAATGTTATCATTCACACCATATTAGTTTACTGTAGGTAACAGGTGCTAGCTAGCTACTTCAGACATACATACCTGCTCACATGATGTTAATGTTCCCATAATCACCACCACTATTTGTGTTGTTCATGATAATGAACTAAACAGGAAGTGTTTCTCCACAGACCTATGCTGACCCCAGCAGACGGTTGGAACTTCGCTTTCGTCCCCAGGACCCGTTCTGTCACCCTGTCTGTGGAAACCGTTTCCCCTCCACCAACCTGCTGCTGCGCATGAAAAGGAGGGTGCGTAAAGACAACCCCAAGGAAGCCCAAATCAACATGGACATCCTGGGTGTCATCGGGACAACATACAAATTTCAAGGTTTAACTTCTTAAACTTCAAACACTTGAGTGTCTGTAACCCCTTTATATCGCTTCATGATTCCTTCCCATTGCCTCCCTACTCTGATCTGTTATTACTCTATAATTGTCTGATCTGTGCTGTTATTACTCTAAAATGGTGTATTTGTTGATGTAAGCTTTACACTGAGTGTACAAAACATTAAGAACACCTGCTCTTTCCATGACAGACTGACCAGGTGAATCCAGGCTAAAGCTATGATCCCTTATTGATGTCACTTGTTACATCCACTTCAGTGAGTGTAGGAGGAAATGGGTTAAAGAAGGGTTTTTAAGCCTTGAGAAAGATTGTGCATGTCTCAATTGAGGTTGAATGTGCAAGACAAAAAATATTTGTGCCCTTGAACGGGGTTATGGTAGTAGGTGCCAGGTGCACTGGTTTGTGTCAAGAACTACAACACTGCTGGATTTTTCACTCTCAACAGCTTCCCATGTGTATCAAGAATGGTCCACCACCCAAAGGATTTCGAGCCAACTTGACACAACTGTTGGAAGCATTGGACTAAAACCTGGGCCAGCATCCCTGTAGAGTGCTTTCGACACATTTTGTTTAGGGCAGGGGGGGTTGCGCTGCTCAATATTAGGAAGGTGTTCTTAATGTTTTGTACACTCAGTGTATATTGTTAATTGTTGCAGGGATGGCAGACTTCCAGTATCTTGCAGTGCATTCAGCAAAGGACGGCTCACACACATCCCTCTACGATAAGATCATCTTGCGTAAACCAGAGAATAATAAGTTCTTTGAGCAGCCTGTGCCCCTCTTCCTCCCTCCACCCATCTTCTCTCGCCTGGACAGTGCTGTGGACTATAACTACCGACCTGAAATCCAACATAAGTAAGCAGGGGCACTGGGGCAGGCGTGGGAGCAGCGCTACACTACACAGTTTCATCCTCATCAGGGGTAGTGTGTTCAGCTCAGAAACAAAATGCCAATAGAAGTCAATATGTAGTGTCTCAGCAATTATGCGTAAGAATTCCCTACAACATTTTTACAAAATGGTGTATTCAACAACTGGAGCAAGACAGGAAGCCCCTTATTTAGTTATAAAGATGCAGGTGCTAATAGATTTGGCCATTGGCCAACCCATAGGGGTTATTAGCTAAACCATTGTTGTCTTGTGTCTTCTGTGCAGAGAAGGCCATTGTCCCCCAACAGTCTCCAGGGATAATCTGATTGGTTTGAGTCGAGCCCGTCGGCCTCATAATGCCATCTTCCTCACCTTTAACGACCAGAACATCCCCACGGAGCCCCTGGAGGCTGCCAAGGTCAACTGGAAGAGAGTGTGTGTTCACCCCAGTGACATAAAGGCAGAGGATCAACTGAAGGGGGTCAGTATACTTTGCATTGGGCTTCTGAGGTTTATTCACAAGCCATTGTGAAGACTTTCCCCAGTCAAACGCCTGCATGAAGTCAAACGCAGGAGGGGAGGTTTTCACGTTTGAAATAATTGTTTTATTATGTTAATCACATAAGCATAGGAACATATCTTTTTTTCAGTTTGAGCCTTTGTTTTTTTATTTTAATGCTATTTCAAGACATAAGTGTTTACTTAAGTGTTAGCCTGTAGGGTAGTTTATATTTGATCTCTCTGATTTAGATGGAATTACAATGGACACTCTCAGACCTTGATGACGATACCCAGTGGTGTAGTTCCCACCGTGGAGCATGGAGGAGGAAGTGTGGGGATGCTTTGCTGGTGACACTGTCAGTGATTTATTTAGAATTCAAGGCACACTTAACCAGCATGGCTACCACAGCATTCTGCAGCGATACGCCATCCAATCTGGTTTGCGCTCATTTGTTTTTTAACAGTACACTAACCCAACACACCTCCAGGCTGTGTAAGGGCTAATTGATCAAGAAGGAGAGTGATGGAGTGCTGCATCGGATGACCTCCACAATCTGGCCTCCATAATCACCCAACCTCAACCCAATTGAGATGGTTTGGGATGATTTGGACCGCAGAGTGAAGGAAAAGCAGCCAACAAGACTGTTGGAAAAGCATTCCTCATGAAGCTGGTTGAGAGAATGTCAAGAGTGTGCAAAGCTGTCGTCAAGGGAAAGGGTGGTTACTTTGAATAATCTCAAATATATTTTGATTCGTTTAACACCTTTTTGGTTACTACATGATTCCATGTGTTATTTCATAGTTTTGATGCTTCACTATTATTCTACAATGTAGAAAATACTAAAAAATAAAGAAACCCTCGACTGAGTAGGTGTGTCAACTTTTGACTGGTACTCTACATTGAAAGTGTAGGGAGTGTTACTTTTTTCACCGCTTCCGGTGATCAGAGTTTACCCGCTTATTTTTTTATCACTACATCACTGGCGTTACCTGCCCACCTATATTTTTTACATCACCATGTACAAAGGATGTTCCTATGGTATTTTTCTATGGAAAATGTACACATCGGAAATGTTACGTCTATTGCTTTGATTTACCCCCTGTTAACTTTCCCCAAACCACACTGTGTGTAGATGTTTGAGAGCCGGCCCATCTGGTCCGGGTATGCAGTCAAGGCCAACCTGGACCTCCACCCTGATAAACTGAAGCTGCTGCTCCCTATCATGGCCTACTATATGGTGAGGAGACCTAGACCAGCCAATGGAAAAAGTGACAGGAAGCACACCTCCACAAATAGCGTATGTCTGCTATCTAACTGTCACCATGGACACTACAGCCCAAGCTCTAGGTCACATACCTGTATAGCATTCATCAGGATGCCAATTGTTTGGCTGTCTGCATATTCTCTGACACCTAACTAATCTATATGATGAGCAGACCCAGACCAGCAGGGGGTCAATAAAGGGAAATAGGGCATCTCTCTATTTACATGCCATGCCATGTCCTATTCAATTCACTTGACTTGAAATTAACCCTTGAGAGAAGTAGAAGTGGATGGTGGCGAGAGAGAAAGCAAACGGAAACATGAAAATCTATTTGATCAATAGAATATTCAATAAAAGTGTAGTGGGAAAAACAGAAAGAGTCCTCGCAATATAATCAGTGAGTCAACGGAACAACCCATTGTTCTTATTTGCCATACAAATTCCATTGAAATGTGATACGTGTATCCTCTAGGTGACAGGCCCCTGGAGGAGCCTCTGGGTGAGATTTGGCTACGACCCTTGCAAGACACCAGAGGCCAAGAAATACCAGGTGCTGGACTTCAGGATCCGCTGCAGTACCAAGCACGGTGAGGAGTGGGGGCAGGGTGGAGGTTTGGTTCAAACTTATCTGGAGGGACAATTTAATCCTGCGTTAATCATGCATTGTTTTATGAGACCGTGTTTTCCCCTCTGTGACTGTCTTTAGGATATACTATAAATGACATGCCAGTGAAGGCCAAGAGGAGCACTTTCAACTATACCCTGCCAATCACACTTAACAAAGCAGGTGAGCAACTGGGCATGTGTCTGGTGTGACTGTGTCTGTGCTTGCATGCATATGTGTATATTAGTGATTATTGTCTCACTAATATCCTTCTTTGTTGTTCAGTGCCCCAGGCTGCTAATGTGACAGATTTACCCCCTGAGGGCCCTGCTGGTGAACGTAGTGCAAATATAACCAGGTACCAGCTCAAGGTAAGGAACTAAGACTTCCCCACAACTTACTCACTCTCTACATATTATACTGTACTAACAAGAATGTCACAGTATTAAGACCTCAGATACCAAGCTCCCTTTACCCTGTCTCCTGTTTGTCCAGGATTCCTCATACATATTCCGAGATGGGACCCTGCCCCCCCACAGGCAGATGTTCTACCAGCTCTGTGATCTGGACGTGGAGAGGTATACTGGCGATTTCATTAGAGATTGGCCCAAATATATTTATGTTTTTGATCTTCCTGAAATAAAATCCATAGAAAGGTCCTTTGGGGGAAGGATGTTTGGCATACCTTTTTTAAATCTGTATCCAAAATAATTAATAATAATGTTTAACATTTTAGCCTTACCAAGTCTTCTTTAAGACACTACAACGATGAGTCTATAGATGCTACAAAGCCAGACTTAGTCATTTGAAACAGTACTGAGTGCTCTGAAATGAGTAGTGTTCAGATTAAGAATACAATTTCTGTACATTAATTTATTTATTGTTCATTAAAAATATAAACATACATTTCTTAAGTACCCTTTTTTAATTTTCATTATTTGGCATATTGTTTTAAACAATATACTCTACAAGTACATAACATTTCCAGAGTTGGCTCTCTGCTACTTTTGAAGTTATGATACATTTAATGAGCAACACCATCACATTGAATGGGGAAATGGATTCAAAGGAACTCCCTCTGCTGGTGACTTACTAAATATGCAATCGTAAAGGAGGGCTGTGATTGGCCTTTATTTTCAATAAATAAAATGGGTCCGAGCACCCGGTAAGGTTTCAAATGACACCAAGAATGGCTTTTTAGCATCTACAGAGTCATTGTTGTAGTGTTTAAAATAAGGTGTGTGTAATGCCAAATGTGAAAAATTGTCTAACTTAATCAATTATTCATAAGTATGCCAAACATCCTTCCCCCAAGGGACCTTTCTATGGATTTATTTATTAAAAGATTCTAAACATAATTACTACAGTGCCTTCAGAAAATAATCATACCCCTTATACACTTATTCCACATTTTGTTGTTTTATAGCCTGAATTCAAAAGGAATTAAATTGATTATTTTTCTCACCCATCTACACACAATACCCCATAATGACAGTCAAGTTAATTATTTAGCAGAATTACTTTAGTGCCATGTTGCAAACAAGATGACAGGCTTTCTTCTTTTCACTCTCAAATAGGTTAGAATTGTAGAGTAACAACAATGTTGATCCATCTTCAGTTTTCTCCAAACACAGCCATTAAACCCTGTAACTGTTTTAAAGTCACCATTGGCCACATGGTGAAATCCATAAGCGGTTTCCTTCCTCTCTGGCAACCGAGTTAGGATCAACGCCTGTGTCCATTTAGTGACTGGGTGTTTTGATACACCATCCAAATTGTAATTGTAAACCTCCCTCATCTTTGTGGTTGAATCTGTGTTTGAAATTCACTGCTCGACTGAGGGACCTTACAATTATCGGTGCGTTTTTTTTAAATTTAACCTTTATTTAACTAGGCAAGCCAGTTAAGAACAAATTCCTATTTACAGTGACGGCCTAACCCGGACGACGCTGGGCCAATTGTGCGCCCCCCTATGGGACTCCCAATCACGTCCGGTTGTAATACAGCCTGGAATCGAACGCCTCTAGCACTAAGATGCAGTGCCTTAGACTGCTGCGCCGCTCGGAAGCGGGTGGGGTACAGAGATGAGGTAGTCATTAAAAAAATCATGTTAAACACTATTATTGCACACAGTTAATCCATGCTAGTTATGTGACTTGTTAAACAAATATTTACTCTTGAACTTATTTAGGCTTGCCATAACAAAGGGAATACTTATTGACTCAAGACATTTCAACTTTTCGTTTGTAATTAATTTGTAAACATTTTGAAAAACATAATTCCACTTTGACATTATGGGTTTTGGTGTGTAGGCCAGTGACGACAAAATCTAAGTTTAAACCATTTTAAATTCAGGCTATCACAACAAAATGTGGAAAAGGTCAAGGGGTGAAAATACTTTCTGAAGGCACTGTATATTTGGACCAATCTCCTTTGCCACTGCAATTCCAAAGGTCTCTGCGTGTTGTCTGTTTGTGTCTAAAATTATGACCCTGCTCCTGGCTCAGCATAAGGAACGTGATCAGTCGGAACGATGGCCAGGAGGAGGAGTGTGACGAGAGGGATGGCTGGTGTCTGTCCCACACCTCTGATGACCTCCGCGATATCATGTCCTCCATGATCAAGCAGGTTATCCGTGCCAAGAGGCCAGGTGAGACCTCTCTCTGTAACACTGGTGCAACAATCACCTATGATCGACCTGGCAGAGTTTGACTTCATGGTGAATAGGTGGTTTTGAGTGTGTGTTGAATTGCAGTTCTTTCATAAGTTGAAGGAGAACGCCCTGGTTGGGGATAAAACTGTTACAGTACACAACAAGTGATGACTACAGTCCTTCCCACAGTTCAAACAGCTTTTTATTAATGTTCAGATGTGGTGCATGAAAAAATAGTTGCTATGCCTAATTTAGATATAATTTCTGACATTTGGTAGACAATTTTGTTACTCAAAATGTCCAAATAACCTCAGTTTGACCGGTTTTAAGGAAATGGAAGGCTGGGAAAATGATCGAACTTGTTTTTGGTATTATTGCAGTTCTTCTTGGATCCATATTTTGTCGTTGGTTGGAATAGTCAGCTTTCATATTGCTGAAAAAGATAGCATTTCTACACACTTGTTCCCGAGACAAAATTATAATTTGATGTATGAATTTACTGCAAGAAATACTTAATTCAGTAGGAGTTAATATTATGCTACATGTGAGAGGTTATAGGCCTACAGTCGGTGTCCATTTCACCCAACTGAACTTCAACGGTTCGCTGACCAGGGGGTTCGGCCACACCTTCCGCGCCCCTACTTCCGCTATCCGTGAAGTGAACTAGTGTGGTCCAAGATTAACCATACTGTAGGCCCAGTCACCATGATAATACTTTCCTCTAGTTCTGGACACACTCTGTTCACAACGTTGACATTAGCAAAATACTCGCCCACATGACGCCATACACGTGGTCTGCTGTTGTGAGGCCAGTTGGACGTACTGCAAATTCTCTAAAACGACGTTGGAGGCAAGTTATTGTAGAGAAATTAACATGACATTTTATGGTAACAGCTCTGGTGGACATTCCTGCAGTCAGCGTGCCAATTGCACACTCCCTCAACTTGAGACATCTGTGCCATTGTGTTGTGTGACAAAAGTACACATTTCTGAGTGGCCTTTTGTCCCCAGCACAAGGTGCACCTGTGTAATGATCATGCTGTTTTAATCAGCTTCTTGAAATGCCACACCTGTCAGGTAGATGGATTAACATGGCAATTGAGAAATGTTAACTAACAGGGATTTAAACAAATTTGTGCATAACATTTGAGAGTAATAACCTTTTAGTGCGTATGGAACATTTCTGGGATCTTTTATTTCAGCTCATGAAACATGGGACCAACACTTTACATGTTGCGTTTTATATTTTTGTTCAGTATAGTATGTTAGATAACGTGTGCATAAATTAATTGTCCATTAAATAAGTGAGTTTGTGTATCGTTTGTTGACTTGTTGATGTAAGATTTTAATCAATTATGGGGACATTATGAATGTTTTATTTTTTTTTCTACGTCCATCATACAGTATATCTGTGCTTTCTGCAGCTCCATACTCTTCTGGGCCTGAGAGTTCTATTACCAGGCGAAAGACCCCAGAAAGTGGAGAGGATGATGAAGAGGAGAATGAGGAAGATGAGTTTCATCCCTCAGAGGGGAGTGACAATGAGATGCAGACAGAGATGCTGGATTATATGTGAGGATGAACACGATCTATCCCTGCCCTGACAAATGGACAGTGTACAATTCCAAACTTGCTTTGTTCACTGTAAAAACGTATTTGTGTGTATTTGCAAATTAGTGTGAATAAATGTGTTTAAGTTGTGATCTTTCCCCCTTTATTGTCCACAATGGAAACATGTATTCAGGAGAAGTGTATCAGTTATCAATAAGCTATCAGTTGGTGAGTTTCTTGCTGTACACATAACCAATGGAAAAAGTGACAGGAAACACTTTCAACACAACTCCAAAAATATTATGTCTGGTATCTAACTCTGTCACCATGCATACTACTGCCCACACCCAAGGTCATATACCTGTATACAATCCACCAGGATGCCATTTGGTTTGCTGCCTGTCTGCATATTTTCTGACACCTAACTAATCTATCGATTGTATAGATTGAGTTACATGAGCTGCAAAATATTTAGTAACGCGATGAGCTCTGATTTGTATTTATTATGGATTCCCATTTACTGCTGCCAAGGCAGCAGCTATTCTTCCTGGGGTCCAGCAAAATTTCGTCAGTTGTACAATTTTTTAAACATTACAGTACATTCACAACAAATTGTGTGCCTTCAGGCCACTACCACAGATCTACGACACAAAATCCATGTGTGTGTGTGCAAGTGCCTGTTTGTGTCTCTTCACAGTCCCTGCTGTTCCATAACTGTAAAATAGCATTGTATCTGGTCAAACACAATTTTTTCCCAAAAGTTTTTTAAGGGTTGATAACAGGCTGATTGGTTGGATATGAGCCAGTAAAGGGCTTTACTATTCTTAGGTAGCGTAATAACTTTTGCTTCCCTCAGGCCCGAGGGCACACACTTTCTAGTAGGCTTAAATTGAAGATATTGTCCGCTATTATCCTCAGTAATTTTCCATTTAAGTTGTCAGACCCAAGTGGCTTGTCATTGTTGATAGACAACGATAATATTTTCACCTCTTCCTTTTTACGGATTTGAAAATTGCATTGCTTGTCTTTCATAATTTGGTCAAATATACTTGGATGTGTAGTGTCATCGTTTTGTTGCTGGCACGTCATGCCTAACTTTGCTAATCTTGCCAATGGAAAAAATCATAAAAGTAGTTGGCAACATCAGTGGGTTTTGTGATAAATGAGCCACCTGATTCAATGAATGATGGAGCGGAGTTTGCCTTTATGCCCAAAATTTCATTTAAGGTGTTAGATTTTTACTATCATTTGTTTATATAATTTATATTTGTTTCATTGTATAGTTTCTAATTCTTTTTCAGTTTAGTCACATGATTTCTCAATTTGCAGTACTTTTGCAAATGGGTTGTGCAGCCAGACTTACAGTGCATTTGGGAAGTATTCAGACCATATTTGCCACTGTTACGTTACAGCCTTATTCTAAAATGTATTACATACATTTCCCCTCAATCTACACACAATATACCATAATGACAAATATTTTAAAGTTTTTGGTAATTTATTAAAAATAAAAAACATCTACCTTATTTACATAATTATTTGGGTGCATCCTGTTTCCATTGATCATCCTTGATATGTTTCTACAACTTGATTGGAGTCCACCTGTGGTAAATTCAATTGATTGGACATGATTTGGAAAGGCACACACCTGTTTCCTGCGCTGCCCACAGTTGACAGTTCATGTCAGAGCAAAAACCAAGCCATGAGGTCGAAGGAATTGTCCCTAGAGCTCCAATACAGGATTGTCGAGGCACAGAGGGTACTAAAACATTTCTGCAGCATTGAAGGTCCCTAAGAACAGTGGCCACCACCATTCTTAAATGGAAGAAGTTTGGAACCACCAAGACTCTTCCTAGTGCTGGCTGCATGGCACAAGATTCTCTGGTCTGTCGAAACCAAGATTGAACTCTTTGGCCTAAATGCCAAGCGTCACATCTGGAGGAGACCTGGCACCATCCCTACGGTGAAGGTTAAGGTTGCTAAGGTTTTTATTTTTCAGCGACGGACTGGGAGACTAGTCAGGATCAAGGGAAAGATGAACGGAGCAAAGTACAGAGAGATCCTTTGATTAAAATCTGCTCCAGAGTGCTCAGGACCTCAGACTGGGGCAAAGGTTCACTTTCCAACAAGACAACGACCCTAAGCACACAGCCAAGACAACGCAGGAGTGGCTTCGAGACAAGTCTCTGAATGTCCTTGAGTGGCCCAGCCAGAGCCCGAACTTGAACCCGATCGAACATCTTGAGAGCTTGAGAGGATCTGCAGAGAAGAATGGGAGAAACTCCCCAAATACAGGTGTGCCAAGCTTGTAGTGTCATACCCAAGAAGACTCAAGGCTGTAATCGCTGCCAAAGGTGATTCAACAAAGTACTGAGTAAAGGGTCTGAATACTTATGTAAATGTTATTTAATTTGAGTATATTTGCAAACATTTCAAAACATGTTTTTTCTCTGTTATTGGGTATTGTGTGTAGATTGAGGGAAAAAACAATGTAATCCATTTCAGAATAAGGCTGTAACGTAACACAATGTGGAAATAATCAAGGGGTCTGAATACTTTCAGAATGCACTGTATTTGCCATACCTTTTGCCTCATCCATCTCAACCATTACATTTTTAAATTCCTCATCAATCCAAGTGGATTTAATTGTTTTTGGTCATTTTCTTAATACAGTAGGTGCATGTTTTAGTAACTGTAATAAGCAATTTCATAAATGTGGCAAGTGCAGCGTCTAATTGCTCCTCATTACACACCACAGACCAGCAAATATTATTTAAATCAGCAACATAAGAATCGCTACAACACTTATTTAACGACCTCTTATACACTATATTAGGCCCAGCCTTTGGAAATGTGGTTTTCCTAGATATGTCTACTTGTGATTACTACATCTGATTGATTTGTTTGTGCAAGTTCTGCAGCATTAGTAAATGTGATTAATGCATGTTGATGATTTCATTCCTGCTGTTTGTAACTACACTGGTAGGTTGACTGAACATCTGAAACAGGTTGCAGGCACTGGTTACAGTTTGAATCTTTTTCTTGTGGGGGGGCAGCTTGATGAAAGCCAATTATAATTGAAATCACCCAGAAAATATACCTCTCTGTTGGTATCACATTATCAAGCATTTCACACATATTATCCACATATTGCCTGTTAGCACTTGGTGGTCTATGGTAGCTTCCCACAAAAATGGGCTTTAGGTGAGGCAGATGAACCTGTAGCCATATTACTTCAACAGTATTTAACATTAGATCCTCTCTAAGCTTTACAGGTATGTGGTTCTTAATATAGACCGCAACACAGCCCCCTTTGGCATTTCTGTGGATGTTATAACCACATTGCTACCACTGTATCATCAAAGGTATTATCTAAGTGTGTTTCAGAGATTGTCAGAATATGAATGTCATCAGTTACTAGCAAGTTATTGACTTCATGAACCTTATTTCTTAGGCTACATATGTTAACGTGGGCTATTGTTTAGCACTTTTCTGGGATGCTTGATTGTTTTCATTGGTTTACTGGGAAACTTAGCATAAGTAGACATGCTCATGCTATTTATGTTGTGTGCAGGGTGTGCTGCACACAGTGGACTTCCTACTAGGGCACACCGCTTCAGTGCTAACAGTATAACTCTAGTTCATATGCACATGATATAGGCACACATACTGCATACTATAGCTGTGGGACCAGCAGAGCCATTCAGGGAAGTTAGAGGGACATCAATTAGGTTACTTACTTGTGTCTTCCAACGCCCCTGGGATAATGTACTTTTGCTGAAGCATTATAATAACTCAGCGATACAATGGTAGGGATTAATTGAGCTGGGTTTGGGTCATTGGTAAGTCATTGTCTCAATGCAGCCTTATAATTCTGTGAAAGAATCCAGGAACCCAAATGATTTGGGTGGATCCCATCCTCCGTATAAAATGTGCTTTGTTTCTAGAAGGTATCATAATTGTCAATAAATGTTACACCCACAGAGCTGCAATAGTCTCGTAGCCAGTTATGGAGGGCTATAAGTCTACTGAAACGTTCAATGAATGCCATGATTTAGGGAGGGACAGATATGGCCAGATATTATGGGGCATTTTTTGGTGTCAAGCAGTGACCCAATCAGTTCTTTAAAATCCAGCTGCCCTTCATAATGTTAATGAATCCCACATGGACTATGACAGACAAAATTTCCTGATGCTGGTTTAAAATGTTTGGGAGCAGCTTATTGATGTCCTGTACTCGTGCTCCTGGATAGCACAACGTTTTTAGTCCAGGGACAAAGACATTTCTCACCATTGAACTGCCCAATACAACAGCCTGAGAAGGGACTAGAGAAATCTGCTCATTCCTCCCCCTCACATCATTTGTTGAATCTTTCAAGGGTCTACGAGAAGCAGGATAGAGTACGCCCGCTGCTCCCGGCGATAGGTCCAGACCTCCCACAGCAGGCAGTGCCCAGTCAGATCCAGAAAGAGGGAAAGGAGCCAAACTCAACGACGAAGCTGCTACTGGAGTCAGCGTAGTTGGAGTCAGCAGGATAAGCAGATGGAGGCGACTTCCTTGGCAGGCAAGTTCCAGGTAGCACAGGCCATTCGGATAGAGACAAATGACAAGGCGGGGAAACATCCATCAGGCCGGAGCAGCGTCCAGCCATAAGAGTTGAGAACGAGAAAGTTCCAATTTGCGTTTTCCCCATATATTCGGACAGAATTGAGATTTGCTTGCTAAGCGTAGCCACCTCATTCCTGTAATCCTCCACTAGCAAATAATTGCCACATTGGAACTCCGGATTGTTGTCCCGAGCAATATTGTCCCGGACAAGTGCGTAATAAACACAGCTTCTACAGCGCAGGAAACGTTTGTTAGCTATTCCAGGCGATGCGGGCTCCATTGCAACCTAGTTGGTATAAGGTGTTGACACAAACACTTATAATTTTTTTTTATAAAAAGTTAAACTTTGGAAACAACAGCTCGAGGCGCAGGAGGTATCTGAGTTTGTGACAGGAAATGACGTTATTGCGTGTGTGACTGAACATCTTATAGACCAGGGGTATTCAAATGTTACCCTAAGGTCTTTCTGTTCTACCTGATAGTTATTGCCCCCTCCTGGTATCACATGTCTAAATGTGTCCCTGATTAGAGGGGAACAATGAAAAAACGCCTTTGAGGTCCAGATTTGAACTTGAGGGTTATAGACCCTAGTATAAATGGGCATCTTGAATCAGTTGAAAATAAACATGTCATATATCAGGGCCCACCATGGAAGCAACAGTGACAGCGTCCCTCCCATGTTTTATGTTCCTCTGTTACCAACTGTATGGGTTTAGGGGAAGATAGCGTATGCCTCTCAGTCAAAACAGTTGGCACATACAGTACCAGTCAAAAGTTTGGACATACTTACTCATTCAAGGGTTTTACTTTTTACTATTTTCTACATTGTATAATAATAGTGAAAACATCAACATGATGAAATAACACATGAAATCATGTAGTAACTAAAAAAGTGTCAAAATATATTTTAGACTTTACATTCTTCAAAGTAGCCACCCTTTTGCTTTAAAGACAGCTTTGCACACGCTTGGCATTCTCTCAACCAGCTTCACCTGGAAAGCCTTTTCCAACACTCTTGAAAGAGTTCCCACATGCTGACCACTTGTTGGCTGCTTTTCCTTCACTCTGCGGTCCAACTCATCCCAAACCATTTCAATTGGATTGAGGTTGGGGATTGTGGTTGGGGGATTGTGGAGGCCAGGTCATCTAATGCAGCACTCCATCACTCTCCTTCTTGGTCAAATAGCCCTTACACAGCCTGGAGGTGTGTTGGGTCATTGTCCTGTTGAAAAACAAATGCTAGTCCCACTAAGCGCAATCCAGATGGGATGGCGTATCGCTGCAGAATGATGTGGTAGCCATGCTGGTTTAGTATGCCTTGAATTCTAAATAAATCACTGACAGTGTCACCAGCAAAGCACCCCCACACAATCACTCCACCACCTCCATACTTCACGGTGGGAACAACAAATGCGGAGATCATCCATTCACCTACTCTGGGTTTCACAAAGACACTGCGTTTGGAACCAAAAATCGAAAATGTGGACTCATCAGACCAAAGGACATATTTCCACCAGTTAAATGTCCATTGCTCGTGTTTCTTGGCCCAAGCAAGTCTGTTCTTCTTATTGGTGTCCTTTAGTAGTGGTTTCTTCGCGGCAATTCGCCTGAGTCAAGCAGTCTCCTCTAAACAGTTGACGTTGAGATGTGTCTGTTACTTGAACTCTCTGAAGCATTTATTTGAGGTGCAGTTAATTCTACTGAATTTATCCTCTGCAGCAGAGGTAACTCTGGGTCTTCCTTTCCTATGGCGGTGCTCATGAGAGCTAGTTACATCATAGCGCTTGATGGTTTTTGCAAGTGCACTGGAAGTAACTTTCAAAGTTATTGAAATTTTCCGGATTGACTAACCTTCATGTCTTAAAGTAATGATGGACTGTCATTTCTCTTTGCTTATTTGAGATGTTCTTGCCATTATGTGGACTTGGTCTTTTACCAAATAGGGCTATCTTCTGTGTCACAACACAACTGATTGGCTAAAACACATTAAGGAAAGGAATTCCACAAATTAACTTTTAACAAGGCACACCTCCTAATTGAAATGCATTCCAGGTGACTACCTCATGTAGCTGGTTGAGAGAATGCCAAGAGTGTGAAAAGGATGGCTACTTTGAAATATCTCAAATATAAAATATATTTTGATTTGTTTAACACTTTTTTGGTTACTACATGATTCCATATGTGTTATTTCATAGTTTTCATGTCTTCACTATTATTCTACAATGTAGAAAATAGTAAAAATAAAGAAAAACCCTGGAATGAGTAGGTGTGTCCAAACTTTTGTCTGGTAATGTATATCATGACGAAATTTAGTGACGTTTTGTTCATTTTGGTCTTCGGCAGTTTTTTTTCCGGCTGTTCGTGCACAACATTTTTTTCTTGAGGCAAGTCGAATTTTGGTAGCTGAAGTCTATGCCCCTTCGTCTGTGATTGGTCAACAGTACTACTCCTAGTAGGTGTGGGAACTATGGGTGGAATTCTTCAATGAAGTGTTTGTTGTCATTCAACGAGAGACTACTAGTTTTCATGCAAATCTTTTCACTTGAGAAATACTGCACCAAACATCTTAGTTAGAAATAAATTGTGTGAATAAGACCTCCTTGGCAAAAGATTTCTCGATTTATCTTAGATCAATTCTGACTATTTTGAGGAAGTGTTACTGGCTATGTTGCTACAGTAATATTTCCGCTTTAAAAAAAAAAATTCAAGTGGTCTTTTAAGGGAGTATAGAAGCACTAGTGCTGAGCGATGAACCGAAATCACATTATTTTTGGGGGGGTGGATTTGAAACAATCTATTGACCAACATTGGGTTCAATTATTTGAATTCCATTTAGCATTTTTTTTTCTATGAGCTCAATGTGTAGTTTCTCTAGATATAAATCAGAACAAGCCCGACCTGTGCAATTATAGTAGGGAGTTGTAGTTTCCAACAGGCCAATATTCTACATAGTTTACCAAAAAAAACATGGATAACTACAATGACCATAATCAATTGTGCTCTTACTTGTCCGGTCTGTGTGGAGGCAGAGACGCAATAGACAGAAGTTGCTTCGTGATATCTCTACCTGAAAATACATGATGTAAGTGATTGCTATTTTTTATTCAGCAGTCATAAAAGTATGCCTTATTTACTTTGGAAAAACAGATACAATTGTGGTTTTGTCAGACAGCATAGGCAGCAAAAAGAAAAGTAGGAGGTCATTTAACCCAAGTTACTCTACAATTGACCCCTGTTACATTTAGCCCCACTCTCCCCTATGCACTCAGAACCATGCTGCTGCTAACAACGCCCACTTTAAAATGGTGCAGTTCCAGCATATTTATGTGTTGATAAATACATCAAGTAGGAATGGAAAGCTGGTATCCCACTCCTTTCAACAAAGGACGTTAAAACTGCTGTTTTTTCCTCCGCTATTTCAAGAATTGTTTTGCATTGACTGCTTGGCAGAATGCATGTCTCCCTCCCTATGACAACTTTTTTCGTTGTTTTGGCTCCGGATTTGAAATTATTCCATATTCCTAGCACACAATGATTACATCAAGCTTTTTGGATGCATTTACTGTTTATTTTGGTTGAATTTCAGATTATTTTGTGCCCAATAGAAATTAACGGTAAATAATGTATTGTGTCATTTTGGAGTCATTTTTATTCTAATTAGGAATATAAAATGTTTCTAAACACTTCTACATTAATGTGGATGCTGCCATAAATAATACTCAGGATAATCCTGAGTAAATGAGAACTGTTCTAGCATCTTCAATGTGCACCTCGCTTTCACAGAGTACACAGCTGACTGGGGAGACAAGCCTAGCCAGAAGACAATCAAGAAGACCGTTGTTATGATCGAAACTGACTACATCTTCTTAGTTCCTACCCAGGTTGCTCTCTACCTGCACGCCTCTAATGCCCAGTGAGTCTTCCTCATTGTTACTGTAGCACAGCCCTTCTCACCCAGTTTGTTTCCCATCCTAGCAATACATATCTGATATCTAATCATTCCTCCTCTCCTTGCCCTACCCCAGATCTGCACGCACCTACTCCTACCTCTTTTCGGAGCCCAGCCGATAGTCCAACCTTACCCCAGCTGGATGGAGGCTGACCATGCTGATGACCTGCAGTATGTGTTCGGCAAGCCATTTACCACGCCCCTGGCATACTGGCCCAGCCACCGCGACATCTCCAGATACTTTATTGCCTACTGGACCAACTTCGCCAGGACCGGGTAAAAAAAAAGAGCTGCAATGCAATCATGTATATATCTCCCCCACTGGGTGTTATTACTGTATAAACAATGTTATCCTCACAAAAACTATAATATATCTAATGTTCTCACCATTGTTTTTCTTACCATCAACCCCTTTCCCACCTCAGACTCCAACTAGAGCGAGTCTAAGGTGCCTGTGACCTGCATACAAGGCTACCAGTATCACCAGATGCATTTCTGATTGTAACCATTTTTTCATTGGAAAATTAAATTAATGCAATTAAGAGGTTTACCCTGTTTTCGGTTTTTATTTCTTTCATCACATTCCCAGTGAGTCAGAAGTTTACATACACTCAATAAGTATTTGGTAGCATTGCTTTTAAATTGTTTAAGTTGGGTCAAATGTTTCGGGTAGCCTTCCACAAGCTTCCCACAGTAAGTTGGGTGAATTTTGGCCCATTCCTCCTGACAGAGATGGTGTAACTGAGTCAGGTTTGTAGACCTCCTTGCTCGCACACGCTTTTTCTGTTCTGCCCACAAATGTTCTATAGGATAGAGGTCAGGGCTTTGTGTTGACCACTCCAATACCTTGACTTTGTTGTCCTTAAGCCATTTTGCCACAACTTTGGAAGTATGCTTGGGGTCATTGTACATTTGGAAGACCCATTTGCGACCAAGCTTTAACTTCCTGACTGATGTCTTCAGATGTTGCTTCAATATATCCACATCATTTTCCTGCATCATGATGCCATCTATTTTGTGAAGTGCACCAGCCCCTCCTCCAGCAAAGCACCCCCACAACATGATGCTGCCACCCCCGTGCTTCACGGTTGGAATGGTGTTCTTCGGCTTGCAAGCCTCACCCTTTTTCCTCCAAACATAACTATGGTCTTTATGGCCATTATGCCCATTTTTGTTTCATCAGACCAGAGGACATTTCTCCAAAATGTACAATCTTTGTCCCCATGTGCAGTTGCAAACCATAGTCTGGCTTTTTTATGGCGGTTTTGGAGCAGTGGCTTCTTCCTTGCTGAGCAGCCTTTCAGGTTATGTTGATATAGGACTCGTTTTAGTGTGGATATAGATACCTTTGTACCTGTTTCCTCCAGCATCTTCACAAGGTCCTTTGCTGTTGTTCTGGGATTGATTTGCATTTCGCACCAAAGTACGTTCATCTCTAGGAGACAGAACGCATCTCCTTCCACCAGACTTGTGGAGATCTACAATTTGTTTTCTGAGGTATTGGCTGATTTCTTTTGATTTTCCCATGATGTCATGCAAAGAGGCACTGAGTTTGAAGGTAGGCCTTGAAATACATCCACAGGTACACCTCCAATTGACTCAAATGATGTCAATTAGCCTATCAGAAGCTTCTAAAGCCATGACATCATTTTCTGGAATTTTCCGAGCTGTTTAAAGGCACAGTCAACTTAGTGTATGTAAATTTCTGACCCACTGGAATTGTGATACAGTGAATTATAGGTGAACAAATCTGTCTGTAAACAATTGTTGGAAAACTTACTTGTGTCATGCACAAAGTAGATGTCCTAACCAACTTGCAAAAACAACAGTTTGTTAACAAGACATTGTGTGGAGTGGTTGAAAAACGAGTTTTAATGACTCCAACCTAAGTGTATGTAAGCTTCCGACTTCAACTGTATGTGTTTTTGGTTGTTGAGTCAATTAGACCATGCCCATTTCAAGCTTATCTTTCAGAAGAATTAAACATATATTTAGGCAAGTTAGCTGGCTAACTCATTGATTCTGCTTGCAAGTATACCACTCTGTCCACCAGTGAAATTTATTTTGTTTGTATTTATCAAGACATTATTTTATATGGACATTATGAACTCCTACCAAGTAATATACAAATTTGTATCAAATCCCGATGGTGATGTTGGGGTAAACTTATTCATCAAAGTTCTATCATCAGAATTTACTCTGATTAGTTGCAATAAGTATTTTGCCACCAGAGGTCACTGACGCGACAGGTAGCTCCCAAAATTAAGGATACAGGAGTAAATTAGGGATACAAAGTATGTTGAAAGCAGGTGCGGTTCCTGAGTAAATTAAGCAATTAGCATCCCATCATGCTTAGGTTCAGTGGTATAAAGTACTTATGTAAAATTACTTGAAAGTACTAAAGTTTTTTTTTTTCTGTTCTTTACTATTTATATTTTTGACAATGTTTACTTCACTAACAACAATCCTAAAGAAAATAATGTCGGTTTCACTGCATACATTTTCCTTGACACCCAAAGGTTCTTGTTACATTTTGAATGCTTAGCAGGAAAATGGTCCAATTCACACACTTATCAAGAGAATGTCCCTGGTCACCCCTACTGCCTGTGTTCTGGCAGACTCACTAAACACAAACGCTTAGTTTGTAAATGATGTCTGACTGTAGGAGTGTGCCCCTGGCTGTCAAAAAATACAAAAAAAGTCAATTGTGCTGTGATTTGCTTAATGTAAGGAATTTGATGTATAGCATTTACTTTTTACTTTTACTCAAGTATGACAATTGACTACTTTTTCCACCATTTGTACTTAAGTACATTTAAAACCAGATACTTTTAGACTTTTACACAAGTAGTATTTTACCTGGTTACTTTCACTTATACTTGAGTCATTTTATATTAAGTTATCTTTACTTTTACTCAAGTATAACAAGTATAACAATTTAGTACTTTTTCCATCTCTGCTTAGGGTAATGTGTAATAATACCCAGTTGCCGATTATTTGGCTACTACCATGGCTAGAAGAAGTGACTTTGACTAAATGACTTTGAAAGAGGGGCCTCAAAGGAGTGTAGGGGATTTAACGTGTGTGTCAGTCAGTCACCAGATCTCAACCTATTTGAATAGCTTTGGGAGATTCTGGAGCGGCGACTGAAACAGAGTTTTCCATCAACAAAACACCAATTGATGGAATTTCTCATGGAAGAATGGTTTTGCATCCCTCCAATAGTGTTCCAGACATTGACCTGTATTTCAATCAAGAGATTAGATGAGTAGCTCACAGTCACCAGGAGCAGGTTGACATTTTTTGGGATGAAGGATCAGGTAGAACCTGAGCCTAGAAACTGAGAAAAGCAGCAACTATTGGACAGGAACTTTACCAGTGTCATCTTTATAGCCTACTTCAGTCAACCACTCACACATCAGAGTTTAGATCCATTTATCAATAAGAAGCACCCACCAATGCTGGATATAGAAAGGGAAGATGAAATCAGAAAGTAAAAGCAGTGGTGTAAAGACAATTGTGTTGCACTCATCCCAAGCTTGATTGCTCACTTGTCGGAGGCGTGGCCCATCTCCCAAGTGTTGCTGCTCGTTTCCAAGGCACTCTGCCTCAAGACCTATAGAACATGTATGCCACACCTGACGAAAAGCCTGCAAACTATTATACATCAGTAGGATTTTTTTACTGTGGTCAAGTGAGCCAACCAAATATAGATAATTTTTTTATTACCACACAATTGACCGAAATGAGTGGCTACTGACAAACTGAGATCAATCTGGTCTTGAATTCAAACAATAGCACGGGCCAATGAAGCAACAGATTGCGCAATATACAGTATATATACAGTACCAGTCAAAAGTTTGGACACCGCTACTCATTCCAGGGGTTTTCTTTATTTTTACTATTTTCTACATTGTAGAATAATAGTGAAGAATCAAAACTATGAAATAACACATGAAATCATGTAGTAACCAAAAAGGTGTTAAACAAATCAAAATATATTTGAGATTATTCAAAGTAGCCACCCTTTGCCTTGATGGCAGCTTTGCACACTCTTGGCATTCTCTCAATCAGCTTCATTAGGTAGTCACCTGGAATGTATTTAAATTAACAGATGTGCCTTGTTAATTTGTGGATTTTCTATTTTTTTCTATTTTATTACAAATAAAAAACAGAAATACCTTGTTTACTTAAGTATTCCGATTTTTTTTGTTTGCTATGAGACTCGAAATTGAGCTCAGGTGCATCCTGTTTCCACTGATCATCCTTGAGATGTTTCTACAACTTGATTGGAGTCCACCTGTGGTAAAATCAAGTGATTGCACATGATTTGGAAAGGCACATACCTGTCTATATATGGTCCCACAGTTGACAGTGCATGTCAGAGCAAAAACCAACCCATGTGGTTGAAGGAATTGTCTGTAGAGCTCCGAGACAGGATTGTGTCGAGGCACAGATCTGGGGAACTGTACCAACACATTTCTGTGGTCCCTAAGAACACAGTGGCCTCCATCATTCTTAAATGGAAGAAGTTTGGAACAACCAAGACTCTTCCTAGAGCTAGCCAAACTGAGCAACCGGGGGAGAAGGGCCTTTGTCAGGGAGGTGACCAAGAACCCGATGGTCACTCTGATAGAGCTCTAGAGTTCCTCTGTGGAGATGGGAGAACCTTCCAGAAGGACAACCATCTCTGCAGCACTGATGAAACCAAGATTGAACTCTTTGGCCTGAATGACAAGCGACCCGTCTGGAGGAAACCTGGCACCATCCCTACGGTGAAGCATTGTGGTGGCAGCATCATGCTGTGGGGATGTTTTTCAGCGGCAGGGACTGGGAGACCAGTCAGGATCGGGAGAAATATGAAGTACAGAGAGATCCTTCATGAAAACCTGCTCCAGAGCGCTCAGGACCTGAGACTGGGGCGAAGGTTCACCTCCCAACAAGACAACGACCCTAAGCATACAGCCAAGACAACGCAGGAGTGGCTTCGGGACAGGTTTCTGAATGTCCTTGAGCCAGAGCCCGGACTTGAACCTGATCGAACATCCCTGGAGAGACCTGAAAATAGCTGTGCAGCGACACTCCGCATCCAACATGACAGAGTTTTAGAGGATCTACAGAGAAGAATGGGAGAAACGACCAAAATACAGGTGTGCCAAGCTTGTTCGCTTCATACGCAAGAAGGCTGTAATCGCTGCCAAAGGTGCTTCAACAAGTAAAGGGTCTGAATACTTATGTAGATGTGGATTTTCAGTTTGTTCTTTTTTTTTATTTGCAAAAGATTTTTAAACCTGTTTTTGCTTTGTCATTATGGGGTGTTGTCAAATCAAAATAAAATACAATTTTATTTGTCACATACACGTGTTTAGCAGATGTTATTGCGGGCGTAGAGAAATATGTGTGTTTCTAGCTCCAACAGAGCAGTAATATCTAACAATACACACAATTTAAAGTAAAGGAATGGAATTAAGAATATATAAATAATTGTGCGAGTAATGTCAGAGCGGCATAGACTAAGATACAGTAGAATTGCTCAGAATACGGTATATACATATGAGATGAGTAATGCAAAATATGTAAACATTAGTGTGTCTAGTGTTCATATTATTTAGTGGACAGTGTTTTCAACTCTATGTACTGGGCAGCAGCCTCTAATGTGCTAGTGATGGCTATTTAACAGTTTGATTGCCTTGAGAATCTGTTTTTCAGTCTCTCGGTCCCAGCGTTGATGCACCTGTACTGACTTCGCCTTCTGGATGATAGCGGGATGAACAGGCAGCGTCTTGGGTGGTTGTTGTCCTTGATGATCTTTCTGGCCTTCCTGTGACAGGTGCTGTAGGTGTCCTGGAGGGCAGGTAGTTTGTCCCCGATGATGCGTTGGGCAGACTGCACTACGCTCTGGAGAGACCTGCGGTGGCGGGCGGTGCAGTTGCCGTACCAGGCGGTGATACAGCCCGTCAGGATGCTCTCAATTGTGCATCTGTAAAAGTTTGTGAGGTTTTAGGTGCCAAGCCTCCTGAGGTTGAAGAGAATCTGTTGCGCCTTCTTCACCACACTGTCTGTGAGGGTGGGCCATTTCAGTTTGTCAATGATGTATACGCTGAGGAACTTGAAGCTTTCCACCTTCTCCACTGCCGTCCCGTTGATGTGGATAGGAGGGTGCTCCCTCTGCTGTTTCCTGAAGTCCACGATCAGCTCCTTTGTTTTGTTGACGTTGGGTTAGAGGTTGTTTTCCTGGCACAACACTCCCAGGGCCCTCACCCTTCTCCCTCTAGGATGTCTCGTCATTGTTGGTAATCAGGCCTACTACTGTTGTGTCGTCTGCAAACTTGATGATTGAGTTGGAGGCGTGAGTGGCCACGCGGTCATGGGTGAACAGGGAGTACAGGAGAGGGCTGAGGACACATCCTTGTGGGACCCCAGTGTTGAGGATCAGCAAACTGGAGGTATTGTTTCCTACCTTCACCACCTGGGGTTGGCTCGTCAGGATGTCCAGGACCCAGTCGCACAGGGCGGGGTTCAGACTCAGGGCCTTGAGCTTAATGATGAGATTGGAGGGGACTATGGTGTTGAATGCTGAGCTGCAGTGTGATGGCGATTGCATCGTCTGTGGATCTGTTGGGGTTTTATAAGCAAATTAAAGTGGGTCTAGGTTGTCAGGTAAGGTGGAGGTGATATGATCCTTGACTAGTCTCTCAAAGCACTTCATGATGACAGAAGTGAGTGCTACGGGGCGATAGTCATTTAGTTTAGTTACCTTTGCTTGCAATGGTGGACATCTTGAAGCATGTGGGGACAACTGACTGGGATACGGAGAGTTTGAATATGTCCTTTAACACTCCAGACAGCTGGTCTGCGCATGCTCGGAGAATGCGGCTAGGGATGCCGTCTGGGCCGCAGCCTTGCGAGGGTTAACACGCTTAAATGTCTTACTAACGTCGACCACAGAGAAGGAGAGCCCACTGCCCTTTGTAGTGGGCCGCGTCGGTGGCACTGTGTTATCCTCAAAGCGGGCGAAGAATGTGTTTAGCTTGTCCGGAAGCAAGAAGTCGGTGTCTGCGACGTGGCTGGATTTCCCTTTGTAGTCTGTAATTGACTGTAGACCCTGCCACATAAGTCTTGTGTCTGAGCCGTTGAATTGCAACTCCACTTTGTCTTTATACTGACGTTTTGCCTGTTTGATTGCCTTATGGAGGGAATAACTACGCTATTTGTTTTCTGCCATATTCCCAGTCACCTTGCGATAGCTTGCACTTTCAGTTTTGCGCAAATGCTGCCATCTGCCCACGGTTTCTGGTTAGGGTAGGTTTTAAAAGTCACAGTGGATACAACATCTCCTATCCCCTTCCTTATTTTTACTAAGCAAGTCAGTTAAGAACAAATTCTTATTTTCAATGATGGCCTAGGAACAGTGGGTTAACTGCCTGTTCAGGGGCAGAACGACAGATTTGTACCTTGTCAGCTTGGGGATTTGAACTTGCAGGCTTTCAGTTACTAGTCCAACACTCTAACCACTAGGCTACCCTGCCACCCCAAACTCAGTCACCGTATCAGTATACTTGTCTATATAGTTCTCGGAGGCTACCAGGAACATATCCCAGTTCGCGTGATCAAAACAAGCGTGGATTCCGATTGGTCAGACCAGCGTTGTATAGTCCTTTGCACAGGTACTTCCTGTTTGAGTTTCAGCCTATAGGAAGGGAGGAGCACAACTGAGTTGTGATCATATTTGTCTAAGGGAGGGCGGGGAGGGCCTTGTAGGCATCCCGGAAGTTGGAGTGGCAGTGGTTTTAGCAGCGAGAGTACTACAGTCAATGTGTTGATAAAACTTTGGTAACGTTTTCCTCAAATTTGCTTTGTTAAAATCCCCAGCTACAATAATTGCGGCCTCAGGAAATGTGGTTTCCAGTTTGCATCAAGTCCAGTGAAGTTCTTTGATGGCCTTCGTGGTATCGGCTTGAGGGGGAATATACACGGCTGTGACTATAACCGAAGATAATTCTCTTGGGAGGTAATATGGTTGGCATTTGATTGTGAGGTATTATGGTAAAAAAAAGGACTTGAGTTCCTGTATGGTATCACAATCGCACCATGTGTAGTTAATCATGAAACATACACCCCTGGCCTTCTTGTTCCCGGAGAGATATTTATTCCTGTCTGCGCGATGAACTGAGAACCCAACCGGCTGAACGGACAGTATATCCCGAGAGAGCCATGTTTCCGTGAAACAGAGTATGTTACAATCCCTGATGGCTCTCTGGAAGGAAATCCTTACCCTGAGCTCATCTACTTTATTATCCAGAGACTGAACATTAGCGAGTAATATACTTGGAAGCGGTTGGTGGTGTACCCGCCTCCTGAGTTTGACTAAAAGTTTGCTCCGAGTCCGTCTTTTCTGCCGGCGAAGTTTTGGAACAGCCTCTGGGATCAGTTTAATTGCCCTGGGAATTACAAACAGTTTGAGAAATTCTTATTCCTGGTAATGCTGGTGAGTTACAGTCGCTCTGATATCCAAAAGTTCTTCCCGGCTGTATGTAATAACACAAAACATTTCCTGGGCTAATAATGTAAGAAATAACACATAAAAAACAAAATATTGCAAAGTTTACTAAGAGCTTGAAGCACGGCAGCCCTATCCGTCGACGCCATTATCATCAGAATGAAAAAATATTTATTTCACCAATTTTAGAATAAGGCTGTAATAAAACAAATTGTGGAAAAAGTCACAGGGTCTGAATACTTTCCGAATTCACTGTATACAGTATATATTTTCTTTATTATTAATTTATTTTCGTTATTATTTTTTTTTGCTGCCTCTTGGTCCCCCCACGGGCCTGGGCCCAGGGGCTTCAGCCCCGGTAAGCCCCTGCATTAACCGGCACTGGAGCCAACTTTTGCAAAAGGCAGTCAAGCTATCCATGCCTCAGTCCCTTCCTGAATTTGGGTGCGCGAATACACAACACTTTATGGGTGTGTTTTCTGGTGGGAAAACTGAGTTGTAGCACAGAGAGAGAAGATATGCACAGATAGAGATGATAACTACAAATAATTCCAAGCAAACAGTTTGAAGCACACTTGTTCAATCTTACATGATAAAAATAACAAAGCATTTTTCCTTTTCACACCTTATCAAAAACTTTTCTATCACAAGTAGAGTGAGCATAGACTAGAAGCTGCAGTAACCTACATGGGGTGCTGTTTAGCAAATGTTACATTGTGAAAGCAAGATGTATTTACAGTCATGACATACAAACACACACCCACACACACACAACTTGACAGCAAGATAAATCAGCTTGATAGGTTTTTCTATGTTTTCTTTGTATTTCATTGAAGAAATTATTATTGTAAAATAACAACATTTTACTATCTCCACAATTTTTTAAAATCTAGTTATTACCAATAAAGTGAATTTTGTCGAGCCTTACCTCAAAAATGTCACTGTCAGAATGGCTGGTAGACATTTTGTGAGATGTGTGGGAGAGGTAGATCAATAATCCATTGTCATTACCATGGCACACCATAATATTGCCATATTATGCCAGCTCAAAGAATGGAAAAAGGCTTTTCTCTTCCTATTACAGTGCACTTTGAGGGAACATAATTCAAGTTTAAAACAGTAAAAATGTATGGTAAATATTTGTGGCATGTGCTCCACTAGTATATCAATAATCTTGTGTCATTGCCATGGCACTCCATAAGATGCCCATGCTATGCCAGTTCAAAGATGGGGAAAAGGTTTGTTTTTTCTAATTACAGTGAACTTTGAGGGAATATAATTCAGTAAAAAAAACGGTAAAAAATATATTTTAAGCATTTTGTCGTGTGTGCAACCAGTACATCAATAATCATTAACATGGCAGACCAGGGCCTCCCGAGTGGCGCAGCGGTCTTAGGCCCTGCATCGCAGTGCTATCTGCGTTACTACAGATCCTGGTTTGATACTGGGCTGTGTCGCAGCCAGCCGCAAACGGGAGACACATGAGGCGATGCACAATTGGCCCAGTGTCTTCTTCTTCCGCCAGGATGTCCTTGTCCCATCGCGCTCTAGCAACTCCTGTGCCGGGCTGGGCGCATGCACGCTGATACAGTCGTCAGGTGCAGCAGGCTTCTGGGTTAAGCGTGCATTGTGTCAAGAAGCAGTGCGGCTTGACAAGACTGTAACTACCAATTGGATATGATGAAATTGGGGAGAAAAAGGGGAGAAAGAATCCATCAATAATCCATTGTCATTACCATGTCAGACCATAAAATGCCCATGTTATTTTAGCTCAAAGATGGAAAAAAGGCTTTTGGGCATCTTATGGTCGATAAGCATTCAAGCACTTTGTTATGGCAAGCCTAAATTATTTCATGAGTAAAAATGTGCCTAACAAGTCACATAATAAGTTCCATGGACTCACTCTGTGTGCAATAATAATGTTAAACATGATTTTTGAATGACTAACCCATCTCTGTACCCCACACATACAATTATCTGTAAGGTGTCTCAGTCGAGCAGGAATTTTCAAACAGATTCAGATTCAACCAACCTTTTTTCCATCTTTGACCTAGCATAACATGGGCATTTTATGGTCTGACATGGTAATGACAATGGATTATTGATATATTCTTTCTCCCCACGGAGCCCCTGGAGGCTGCCAAGGTCAACTGGAAGAGAGTGTGTGTTCACCCCAGTGACATAAAGGCAGAGGATCAACTGAAGGGGGTCAGTATACTTTGCATTGGGCTTCTGAGGTTTATTCACAAGCCATTGTGAAGACTTTCCCCAGTCAAACGCCTGCATGAAGTCAAACGCAGGAGGGGAGGTTTTCACGTTTGAAACTATTTTGTATTATGTTAATCACAGATGTTAATCACATATGCATAGGAACATAGCTTTTTTTCAGTTTGAGACTTTGAGACTTTTTCAGTTGGGCTTCTGAGGTTATTGTGACGACTGCAGGAAGTCACACACAGCGGGTTATGTTTTAAACTATTTGTACTATTGTTAATCACAGATGTGTTAATCACATATGCATAGGAACATAGCTTTTTTTTCAGTTTGAGCCTTTGTTTTTTAATCCTAATGCTATTTCAAGACAAACATTTACTTGGGTGTTAGCCTATAGCAGGGTTCCCCGACTAGTGGCCCGTGGGACGAATTTGGCCAGTAGGTGATTTTATTTGGCCCCTAAAGTTTTCTCCCCAGATTTTTTGACATAAAGCATTGTAAAAACACCAACAAATCATCTGTGATTTAAATGTTGGAAATCTGTTCCAAAGTATTCCCACACATAATAGAGAGATACAGTATATGTGATCGTATATGAAATTATTATCTTTTAGTCAAATATTATAATTTGCCTACAAATTATTTGTAATTATCTTTCTTCCCTCTGACGAACAGCTGAAGATAAAAATCCGCCCATGGCTGAATTTAGTTGATGATCCCTAGCCTATTGGCTAGTTTGTATTTTATCTCTGTGATTTAGAGGGAATTAAAATGGATGCTCTCAGACTTGATGACGTTTTCTGTGGGGAAAAAATGCATTGAAAATAAAGAGAGCGTTTACCCACCTAATTGTTTTATCACTACATCACTGACGTTACCTGCCCACCTAGCCTTTATTTTTTACATCGCCATGTACAGAGAATGTTCCTAAGGTATTTGTCTGCACATACGAGAAATGTGTTGCTTAATGAAGGTATTTTTCAGATCTCCTGAGATGAATTGGAACTATTTTGAATCATGTAGTGCTCGTTCATGTCTGACTTCTCTCTCCTAAAGGCTCCTTAGGAGAAATAAAATACGTAAAAGAGAAGCTGTTGTTGAGACATGTGATATGGAAAATATACTCATGGGAAATGTTACTTACATTGCTTTGATATCCCATCTGTGTTATCTTTTCCCAAACCACACTGTGTGTAGATGTTTGAGAGCCGGCCCATCTGGTCCGGCTACGCGGTCAAGGCCAACCTGGACCTCCACCCTGATAAACTGAAGCTGCTGCTCCCTATCATGGCCTACTATATGGTGAGGAGACCTAGACCAGCCAATGGAAAAAGTGACAGGAAGCACACCTCCACAAATAGCGTATGTCTGCTATCTAACTGTCACCATGGACACTACAGCCCAAGCTCTAGGTCACATACCTGTATAGCATTCATCAGGATGCCAATTGTTTGGCTGTCTGCATATTCTCTGACACCTAACTAATCTATATGGTGAGCAGACCCAGACCAGCAGGGGGTCAATAAAGGGAAATAGGGCATCTCTCTATTTACATGCCATGCCATGTCCTATTCAATTCACTTGACTTGAAATTAACCCTTGAGAGAAGTAGAAGTGGATGGTGGCGAGAGAAAAAGAAGACGCAAACATGAACATCTATTTGATCAATACACTGCATGACCAAAAGTATGTGGACATCTGCTCGTCGAACATCTTATTCCAAAATCATTAGCATTAATATGGAGCAGGTATTGGGGCAGGTAGCGTTCTCCTGGCATCCGCCAAACCCAGATCCATCCGTCGCACTGTCAGATGGTGAAGCGTGATTCATCACTCCAGAGAACGTGTTTCCACTGCTCCAGAGTCCAATGGCGGCGAGCTTTACACCACTCCAGGCGACGCTTGGCATTGCGCATGGTGATCTTAGGCTTGTGTGCGGCTGCTTGGCAGTGAAAACCCATTTCATGAAGCTCCCGACAAACAGTTATTGTGCTAACATTGCTTCCAGAGGCATTTTGGAACTCGTAGTGAGTGTTGACAGACGAGGACAGACATTTTTACGCTCTATGCAATTCAGCAGTCGGCGGTCCTGTTCTGTGAGTTTGTGTGGCCTACCACTTCGAGGCTGAGCCGTTGTTCCTCCTAGACGTTTCCACTTCACAATAACAGTACTTACAGTTGACTGGGGCAGCTTTAGCAGGGCAGAAATTTGATGAAAATTCACTAGTTGGCACCATCTATGATGGTTCCATGTTGAAAGTCACTGAGCTCTTCAGTGAGGCCATTCTACTGCCAATGCTTGTCTATGGAGATTGCATGGCAGTGTGCTTTTATACACTGTCATCAATGGGTGTAGCTGAAATAGCCAAATCCACTCATTTGAAGGGATGTCTACATATTTTTGTGTATATAGTGTATTTGATCAATAGAATTTTAAATAAAAATGAACAGTGGAGAAAAAAGAAAGAGTTCTCACAATGAAGTCTACAAGATTGAGTCAACGGAATAACTCTGTTCTTATATGCCATACAAATTCCATCGATAACCTCCCCTGGAGGAGCCTCTGGGTGAGATGACACCAGAGGCCAAGAATACCAGGTGCTGGACTTCAAGATCCGCTGCAGTGCCAAGCACAGTGAGGAGTGGGGGCAGGGTGGAGGTTTGGTTCAAATTTATCTGGAGGGACATTATACAATCTAATCTCACAGCTTTGTTTGTCCAGTCATCATGCATTGTTTTATGGGACCATGTTTTCCCCCCTGTGACTGTCTTTAGGATATACTATAAATGACATGCCAGTGAAAGCCAAGAGGATCACTTTCAACTATACCCTGCCAATCACACTTAACAAAACAGGTGAGCAACTGGGCATATGTCTGGGGTGTTTGTGTGACTGGGGCTGTGTGTGTGTCTGTGTGTATTAGTGAGGATTGTCTCACTAATGTCCCTCTTTGTTGTTCAGTGCCCAAGGCTGCTAATGTGACAGATTTACCCCCTGAGGGCCCTGCTGGTGAACGTAGTGCAAATATAGCCAGGTACCAGCTCAAGGTAAGAGACAAAAAAAAGACTTCCCCACAACTTTTCACATTCTACATGATTGACTGTACTTACAAGAATAATGTCACAGTAAGTCCTCATACATATTCTGAGATGTTGATGTGAAAAGTTGCCTAACTTTATCAAATTATTTCTCAATAATGATTTTGGGTACAGACTTCAAAGATATGCCAAACATCCTTCCCACAAGAGACCTTTCTATGGATTTCAATTCAGAAAGATTCAAAACATCATAGAAACTGTGCCTTCAGAAAGTATTCATAATTATTCCACATGTTGTTGTGTTACAGCCCGAATTCCAAAGGAATGAAATTGATTATTTTCCCCATCCATTTACATACCATACCCCATAAGGTCCCCAAAAATGTTTTTAGTATTTTTATCAAATGTATTGAAAATGAAATACAGAAATATTTCATTTACATAAGTATTCATACCCCTGAGTCAATACTTTGTAAAGCATATTTGGCATTGATTACAGCTGTGAGTCTTTCTGTCAAATTGATTGCTGATCATTGCTAGACAACCATTTTCAGGTCTTGTCATAGATTTTCAAGTTGATTTATGTTAAAACTGTAACTCGGCCACACCATTCACAGTCTTCTTGGTAAGCAACTCCAGTGTAGATTTGGCCTTGTGTTTTAGGTTATTGTCCTGTTGAAAGGTGAATTAATCTCCTAGTGTGTGGTAGAAAGCAGACTGAACCAGGTTTCTTTTTTCCTGGAAAACTCCCCAGTCCTTAACAATTACAAGCCCATAACTTGATGGAGCCCCCATATGCTTGAAAATATGGAGAGTGGTACTCAGTAATGTATTGGATTTGACCCAAACATAACACTTTGTATTCTGGACAAAAAGTACATTTCTTAGCCAAATAGTTAGCAGTATTACTTTAGTGCCTTGTTGCAAACAAGATGCATGTAAAACATTATTATTATAATTTTTTTATGTACAGGCTTCCTTCCTTCCTGTTTTAAAGTTACCATTGGCATGGTGAAATCCCTGAGCGATTTCCTTCCTTTCTGGCACCTGAGTTAGAAAAGACACCTGTATATTTGTAGTGACTGGGTGTATTGATAAACCATCCAATGTGTAATTAATAACTTCACTATGCTCAAAGGGATACTCACTGTCTGCTTTTTAATTTTTACCCATCTACCAATAGGTGCCCTTCTTTGCGAGGCATTGGAAAACCTCCCTGGTCTTTGTGGTTGAATCTGTGTTTGAAATTCACTGCTCGACTGAGAGACCTTAAAGATAACTGTATGCATTTGTATTTGTATTTATTATGTATCCCCATTAGCTGCTGCCAAGGCAGCAGCTACTCTTTCTGGGGTCCAGCAAAATTAAAGCAGTTTAATTTTTTAAAACATTACAATATATTCACAACAAATTTCACAACATCTTAAGTGTGTGCCCTCAGGCCTCTACTCTACTACCACATATCTAGAACACAAAATCTATGTTAATGTGTGTGTATAGTGCATATGTTATCGTGTGTGTGTATGCGTGTGCCTGTGTTTGTCTCTTCACATTCCCTGCTGTTCTATAAGGTGTATTTTTGTAGTCAAATTTTACTGCTTGCATGAGTTACTGCTTGCATGAGTTCCTTGTAGTCATGGCTCTGTGTGCCTCCCATAGTCTGTTCTGGACTTGGGGACTGTGAAGAGACCTCTGGTGACATGTCTTGTGGGGTATGCATGGGTGTCCGAGCTGTGTGCCAGTAGTTTGACAGCTCGGTGCATTCAACATGTCAATACCTCTCACAAATACAAGTAGTGATGAAGTCAATCTCTCCTCTACTTTGAACCAGGAGAGACTGACATGCATTTTATTAACGTTAGATCTCTGTGTACATCCAAGGGTCAGCCGTGCTGTCCTGTTCTAATACTGAACAGTAGTCCAGATGCAACAAAACTAGGGCCTGTAGGACCTGCCTTGTTGATGATGCTATTAAGAACACCTTATTGTGGACAGACTTCTCCCCATCTTAGCTACTGTTGTAGCAATATGTTTGGACCATGACAGTTTACAATCCAGGGTTACTCCAAGCTGTTTAGTCACCTCAACTTGCTCAATTTCCATATTATTCATTACGAGACATAGTTCAGGTTAAGGATTTAGTGAATGATTTGTCCCAAATACAATGCTCTTAGTTGTTGAAATATTTAGGACTAACTTATTCCTTGCCACCCATTCTGAAACTAACTGCAGCTCTTTGTTAAGTGTTGCAGTCATTTCAATCGCTGTGGTAGCTGTTGTGTATAGTGTTGAGTCATCAGAATACATAGACACACTAGCTTTACTCAAAGCCAGTGGCATGTCGTCAGTAAAGATTGAAAAAAGTAGACAGCTGCCCTGGGGAATTCCTCATTCTACATGGATTTTGTTGGGGAGGCTTCCATTAAAGAACGCCCTGCTTGTTGAATGTCCTTCCCTATAAGAGTGCTGAAAGTCTGTTGTCAATTTGCTCACTGTAAAATAACATTGTATCTGGTATGTGTGGGGTACAGAGATGAGGTAGTCATTAAAAAATCATTATTCGGGATCGGTGTCCCATCCACGGGACGGTTGAGCTAACATAGGCTAATGCGATTAGCATGAGGTTGTAAGTAACGAGAAAATATTCCAGGACATAGACATATCTGATATTGGCTTAAATTCTTCTTAATCTAACTGCACTGTCCAATTTACAGTAGCTATTACAGTGAAAGAATACCATGCTATTGTTTGAGGAGAGTGCACAATTTTGAACATAAAAAGTTATTAATAAACAAATTAGGCACATTTGGGCAGTCTTGATACAACATTTTGAACAGAAATGCAATGGTTCCTTGGATCAGTCTAAAACGTTGCACATACACTGCTGCCATCTAGTGGCAAAAATCTAAATTGCACCTGTGCTGAAATAATACATTATGCCCTGTCTCTTCCATTTGAAAGATGATGCAACAAAAAAAATACAAAAGAACGGTTGTTTATTTCTTTGTATTATCTTTTACCAGATCTATTGTGTTAGATTCTCCTACATTCCTTTCACATTTCCACAATCTTCAAAGTATTTCCTTTCAAATGGTACCAAGAATATGCATATCCTTGCTTCAGGGCCTGAACTACAAGCAGTTAGATTTGGGTATGTAATTTTAGGCTAAATTCTTAAACACGAAAGGGCAGATTCTTAAACGCTATTGTTGCACAGAGAGTGAGTCCATGCAACTTATTATGTGACATGTTAAGGGAAATTTTATTGTTGAACTTCTTTAGGCTTTCCAATTGAATACTTATTGACTCAAGACATTTCAGATTTTCATTTATTTTTTTATTTTTTACATATTTACACTTTGACATTATGGGGTATTGTGTGTAGGACAGTGACAAAAGCATATATATATTTAATACATTTTAAATTCAGGCTGTAACAACAAAATGTGCAAAAAGTTAAGGGGTGTGAATCTTTGGGCCAATCTCGTTTGGAATTGCAGTGTCAAAAATCTCTGCATGTTTGTGTCTTATTGTTTTGACCCTGCTCCTGGCTCAGCATAAAGAACGTGATCAGTCGGAACGATGGCCAGGAGGAGGAGTGTGACGAGAGGGATGGCTGGTGTCTGTCCCACACCTCTGATGACCTCCGCGATATCATGTCCTCCATGATCAAGCAGGTTATCCGTGCCAAGAGGCCAGGTGAGACCTCTTTCTGTAACACTGGTGCAACAATCACCTATGATCGACCTGGCAGAGTTTGACTTCATGGTGAATAGGTGGTTTTGAGTGTGTGTTGAATTGCAGTTCTTTCATAAGAGTTGAAGGAGAACCACCTGGTCGTGGATAAAACTGTTAGAATACACAACAAATGATGACTACAGTCCTTCTCATACAGTGGGGCAAAAAAGTATTTAGTCAGCCACCAATTGTGCAAGTTCTCCAACTTAAAAAGATGAGAGAGGCCTGTAATTTTCATCATAGGTACACTTCAACTATGACAGACGAAATGAGAAAAAGAAATCCAGAAAATCACATTGTAGGATTTTAAATGTATTTATTTGCAAATTATGGTGGAAAATAAGTATTTGGTCAATAACAAAAGTTTATCTCAATACTTTGTTATATACCCTTTGTTGGCAATGACAGAGGTCAAACGTTTTCTGTAAGTCTTCACAAGGTTTTCACACACTGTTGCTGGTATTTTGGCCCATTCCTCCATGCAGATCTCCTCTAGAGCAGTGATGTTTTGGGGCTGTCGCTGGGCAACACGGACTTTCAACTCCCTCCAAAGATTTTCTATGGGGTTGAGATCTGGAGACTGGCTAGGCCACTCCAGGACCTTGAAATGCTTCTTCTGAAGCCACTCCTTCGTTGCCCGGGCGGTGTGTTTGGGATCATTGTCATGCTGAAAGACCCAGCCACGTTTCATCTTCAATGCCCTTGCTGATGGTAGGCTTTGTTACTTTGGTCCCAGCTCTCTGCAGGTCATTCACTAGGTCCCCGTGTGGTTCTGGGATTTTTGCTCACCGTTCTTGTGATCATTTTGACCCCACGGGTGAGATCTTGCGTGGAGCCCCAGATCGAGGAAGATTATCAGTGGTCTTGTATGTCTTCCATTTCCTAATAATTGCTCCCACAGTTGATTTCTTCAAACCAAGCTGCTTACCTATTGCAGATTCAGTCTTCCCAACCTGGTGCAGGTCTACAATTTTGTTTCTGGTGTCCTTTGACAGCTCTTTGGTCTTGGCCATAGTGGAGTTTGGAGTGTGACTGTTTGAGGTTGTGGACAGGTGTCTTTTATACTGATAACAAGTTCAAACAGGTGCCATTAATACAGGTAACGAGTGGAGGACAGAGGAGCCTCTTAAAGAAGAAGTTACAGGTCTGTGAGAGCCAGAAATCTTGCTTGTTTGTATGTGACCAAATACTTATTTTCCACCATAATTTGCAAATAAATTCATTAAAAATCCTACAATGTGATTTTCTGGATTTTTTTTCCTCATTTTGTCTGTCATAGTTGAAGTGTACCTATGATGAAAAATTACAGGCCTCTCTCATCTTTTTAAGTGAGAGAACTTGCACAATTGGTGGCTGACTAAATACCTTTTTGCCCCACTGTAGGTCAAGCAGCTTTTTATTAATGTCCAGATGTGGTTGTTATGCCTAATTTAGATAATTTTTTGCAGTTCATTTCCAGCATTTGGTAGGCAATTTTTTAACTCAACTTGCCTATATTTAAATAGATGTAGCTTCTCTTCTACAATTTCTCTCTGTCCTGGACCAGAGTTTCCAATATATTATGCTACATGTGAGAGGTTAAAGGCCTACAGTCGATGTCCTGACTTCACTTGCTTTTCCATTTCACCCATCTGAACTTCAACGGTTCGCTGACCAGGGGGTTCGGCAACAACTTCCGCGCCCCTACTTCCCCTATCCCTGATGTGAAGTGAACTAGTGGTCCAAGATTAACCATACTGTAGGCCCATGATAATACTTTCCTCTAGCTCTGGACACAACAGATAAGTCTGTCTGTCTGTCTGAGGTTTTGGTTACTTCCCCACTGCCGGTGTGCAAGTGTGGGCACAAGAAGGAGTGAAATCTAGTATGTTAGATGACGTGTGGATCAATTAATTGTACATTAAATAAGTGTGTTTGTGTGAGTAAACAGTGTATGTTTTGTTGACTTGCTGATGTAAGATTCAAATCAAATATGGGGACACTCAGGAATGTTTTAGTTGTTTATGTCAATCATACAGTATATCTGTGCTTTCTGCAGCACCATACTATTCTGGGCCTAAGAGTTCTGTTACCAGGAGAAAGACCCCAGAAAGTGGAGAGGATGAGGATGAAGAGAAGTGAAAATGAGATGCAGACAGAGATGCTGGATTATATGTGAGGATGAACACTGTCTATCCCTGCCCTGACAAATGGACGGAGGAATTGTACAAACTTGCTTCGTTCACTGTAAAAACGTATATTTGTGTGTATTTGCAAATGAGTGTGAATAAATGTGTTTAAGTTGAGGAGTGATCTTTCTCCCTTTATTGTCCAAATGGAAAAATGTATCAGTTATCAATAAGCTATCAGTTGGTGAGTTTCTGGCTGTACACATAACCAATGGAAAAAGTGACAGGAAACACTTTCAACACAACTCCAAAAATAGCATGTCTGCTATCTAACTCTGTCACCATGCATACTACTGCCCACACCCAAGGTCATATACCTGTATACCATCCACCAGGATGCCATTTGTTTTGCTGCCTGTCTGCATATTTTCTGACACCTAACTAATCTATTGATTGTAAAGATTTAGTTACATGAGCTGCAAAATATGTAGTAATGTGATTGAACATCTTATAGACCAGGGGTATACAAATCTTACCCTGAGGTTTTTCTGTTCTACCTGATACATTTTGCCCCCATCTGGTATCCCAGGTCTAAATCTGTCCCTGGTTAATGAAAAAAACTAATTCAAGGTCCAGATTTGAACTTGAGGATAGACTCTAGTTTAAATGGTCATCTTGAACCCGTTGAAAATAGACATGTCATATACCAGGGCCCACCATGGAAGCTACAATGACAACGTCCCTCCCATATTTATGTTTCTCTGTAACCAGCTGTCTGGGTAGAGGGGAAGATACCGTATGCCTCTCAGTCAAAATGGTTGGCACATATATTATGGCAACATTTTGTGAGTTTTCTGTTAGTTTTGATCTTCGGCAGGTTTCTTTTTGGCTGTTCGTTCACACAACATTTTTTCTTGAAGCAAGTTAGTTGTTTTTCAACAGGACAAGGACCCAACACACCTCCAGGCTGTGTAAGGGCTTTTTGACCAAGAAGGGGAGTGATGGAGTGCTGCATCTGATGACCTGGCCTCCACAATCACCAGACCTCAACCCAATTGAGATGGTTTGGGATGAGTTGGACTGCAGAGTGAAGCAAAAGCAGCCAACAAGTGCTCAGCATATGTGGGAACTCCTGGAAAAGCATTCCTCATGAAGCTGGTTGAGAGAATGCCAAGAGTATGCAAAGCTGTCATCAAGATAATGGGTGGCTACTTTGAAGAATCTCAAATATAAAATATATTTTGATTTGTTAACACTTTTTTGGTTACTACATGATTCCATGTGTTATTTCATAGTTTTCCTGTCTTAACTATTATTCTACAATGTAGAAAGTAGTACAAATAAAGACAAATCCTGGAATGAGTAGGTGTATCCAAACTTTTGGTCTTCAGCAGGTTTTTCTTCCGGCTGTTCGTGCACACAAAATGTTTTCATGATGCAAGTCGAAGTTCGGTAGCTGAAGTCTATGCCCCTTTGTCGGTGATTGTTCAACACTACTACTCCTAGTAGGAGTAGGAACTATGGGCGGGATTTGTCAATTAAGTGTTTGCTGTCATTCAACGAGAGACTACTAGTCTTCTTGCACATTTTTCTACTTCAGAAATACTGCACCAAACATCTTAGTTAAATGTAAAATTGTGCGACTAAGACCTCCTTGGCAAAACTTAAACATTTCTTACAGATTTTGTTGATTTATCTTTGATTAATTCTGACTATTTTGAAGAAGTGTTACTGGTTATGTTGTTGCTACAGTAATATTGCCGCTTTATTTTTCAAGTGAAGGTCTTTTAAGGGAATATGGAAGCACTTGTGCTGAGCGATTATCCAACATTGCGGGGGGTTTCCGTTTTTTTAAACAACTAATTGACCGTCATCGGTTCAATAATTTGAATTCCAATTAGTTCATTTTTTTCTGTGAACTAAGTGTGCAGTTTCTCTAGAGATACATCAGATCAAGCCCAACCTGTGCGATATAGTAGGGAGTTGTAGTTTTCAACAGGCCATTATTGTACATAGTTTGGAGCAAAAACTTGGTAATTAACTGCAATGACCATAATTAATTGTGCACTTACTTGTCTGGTCTGTGTGGGGGCAGACACGCAATAGGCAGCAGTTGCTTTGTGATATCTCTATCTGAAAATACATGATCTAAGTGATTGCTATTTTTTATTCAGCAGTCATAAAAGTATGCCTTATTGACTTTGAAGAACTACTACAATAGTGATGTTGTCAGACAGCATAAGCATTCAAAAAAATGTGCAGTGAGGTGAAAAGGTCCCAAAAAACATGCATAAACACAGTGAATATAATGTAGGCTTACTTGTTAGGGTACCTTGGGTAGGTTGGTGTTTTACCCCAACTTACTCTACAATTGATCCCTGTTACATTTTGCCCAACTCTCCCCAAAGCAATCCCCAAAGCACTCACATGCTGCTGCTGCTAAAAACTCCCACTTTAAAATGGTGCTGTTCCAGCATATTTAGGAGTTGATAAATAAATAAAGTAGGAATGGAAAGCTGGTATCCCCCTCCTTTTAACAAATGCCATTAAAACTGTTGTTTTTTCTCCCATGATTTCAAGAATTGTTGTGCATTGACTTCTTGTCAGAATGCATGTCTCCGTCCCTATGCACTCATGAATGCGCCTCAACTGCAGTATTTATCTTGCATAAAACACACAACAACAAGCTGACTAGGAACAGTGCCTTCAGAAAATATTCAGACCCCTTGACTTTTTCCACAGTTTGTTAGGTTACAGCCTTGTTCTAAAATGTATTGCATTGTTTTTTCCCTCATAAATCTACACACAATAGATATCTACTCTCTGAATACATTTTTCTTTTTTTATGTTTACTAAAGTATGAAAAATGTAAAACGGAAATATCACATTTACATAAGTATTCAGACCCTTTACTCAGTACTTTGTTGAAGCACATTTGGCAGGGTTAAAGCCTAGAGTCTTCTTGGGTATGACGCTACAAGCTTGGCACACCTGTATTTGGGGAGTTTTCCCGTTCTTCTCTGTAGATCCTCTCAAGCTCTGTCAGGTTGGATGGGGAGCACAGACGCTGGAGACAAGAAGCAAATACAGGTAGTGAACATTTAATGAAACATGGACAGGAGCTTAATATATATGGACAGTGTCTGGACAGGGGAAAACAAAAACAACAATAATGCTGACACAGGGATCTAACCGAGGAACAGACAGATATAGGAGGGGCAATCTCCAAGGTAATGGAGTCCAGCAAGCGCTGACGCCCGTATTGATGGTGACAGGTGTGTGTAAGGATGGGCAGCCTGGCACCCTCAAGCGCAAGAGAGGAGGAGTGGGAGCAGGTGTGACACATTCAGAGACTTGTTCCAGAAGCCGTTCCTGCATTGTCTTGGCTGTGTGCTTAGGGACGTTGTCCTGTTGGAAGGTCAACCTTCCTGAGCATTCTGGAACAGGTTTTCATCAAGGATCTCCCTTCTCCCCCGATTGCTCAGTTTGGCAGTTTCTAACCTGATACAAACTTGTCTTTGTGTGACTTAGTCATAAGACTGGGCGTATATAGCTGAGATCCGTTTAGGTGCGACCGCAGCATGTGAGACATCCCCTGGGTTTACTATCTGCAGGAAGTCAGCTGTATGGAGCCTTGCAGGAAGGAGCACATTATGGTGTGAACTGTGACAAAATGCAGTTATATACGGTTGAGCCCTCGTGCTATCAACCTCATCTTAATCTGCAGAGACAAACCAATCGCCTTTTACACTATGTTCCGCCCGTTTCCACACATCTGCTAAACTGCCACGTAGACTAAAGAGGTGGAACTATTCTTACTAATGGTTGATTGCTTCATTTTTTCAAATCTTATAGTTCAGTTGTTGTTAGAAGAATCTACAGTCTCTCTCTTCTTTAGAATTTTCCCCACAATGCCTTTCCAAATCATGTCCAATCAATTGAATTTACCGCAGGTGGACTCCAATAAAGTTGTAGAAACATCTCAAGGATGAACAATGGAAACAAGATGCACTTGAGCTCAATTTCGAGTCTCATGACAAAGGGTCTGAATAGTGATGTAGTCAAGATGGCACCAACAGAGATGTTCGCCTCGCTTCGAGTCCTTAGTCGAGTCCTTAGAAACTATGCAGTATTTAGTTTTTTTATGTATTATTTCTTACATTGTTAGCCCAGAAAATCTTAAGTGTAATACATACAGCCTGGAAGAACTATTAGATATAAGAGCGACGTCAACTTACCAACATTACGACCAGGAATACGACTTTCTCGAAGCGGATCCTTTGTTAGGACCACCACCCAGGACATTGGATCTAATCCCAGAGGCAGACCCAAAAGAACGTCGGCACAGAAGAGGTAGATGGAGAGGCCTCCTGGTCAGACTACAAAGGCGTGCCACCGATTCCGAGTATATTACTTGCCAATGTCCAGTCTCTAGACAGCAAGGTAGACGAAATTAGGACAAAGGTTGCCTTCCAGAGAGACATCAGAGATTGTAACATTCTCTGTTTCACAGAAACATGGCTCTCGAGATATGTTGGCGGAGTCGGCACAGCCACCGGATTTCTTCATGCGTCGCACCGACAGAAATAAACATCTCTCTGGGAAGAAGAAGAAGGTGGGGGTGTATGCTTTATGATCAACGACTCATGGTGTAATCATAACAACATACAAGAACTCAAGTCCTTTTGTTCACCTGACCAATAATTCCGTACAACAAATGCCAACTATATTATCTCCCAATAGAATTTTCATTTGCTATTGTCACAGCCGTGTATACCCCCCCTCCCCAAGCAGATACCACAACGGTCCTCAAGGAACTTCACTGGACTCTATGCAAACTGGAAACCATATATCCTGAGGCTGCATTTATTGTAGCTGGGGATTTCAACAAAGCAAATTTGAGAACAAGGCTACCTAAATTCTATTAGCACAATAACTGTAGCACTCGCGCAGGCAATACACTGGACCACTGCTACTCTAACTTCTGCGATGCATACAAGGCCCTCCCCTGCCCTCCCTTCGGGAAATCCGACCACAAATTTTGCTCCTACTGCCCTATAGGAAGAAACTCAAACAGGATGTACACGTGACAAGAACCATTCAACGCTGGTCTGACCATTCGGAATCCACGCTTCAAGATTAATTTGATCACGCGGACTGGGAAATGTCCCCGGCCAGCCTCAGAGAATAACATAAATTTATACTCTGATTTGGTGAGTGAGTTTATAAGCATGTGCACTGGAGATGTTGTACCCACTGTGACTATTAAAACCTACCCTAACATGAAACCGTGGATAGATGGCGGCATTCGCACAAAACTGAAAGCGTGAACCACTGCATTTAACCATGGAAAGATTAATGGGAATATGGCCGAATATACACAGCATAGTTCGCAGGGCAATCTAACAAGCGAAATGTCAGTATAGGGACAAAGTGGAGTCGAAATTCAACGGCTCAGATATGAGACGTATGTGGCAGGGTCTACAGTCAATTATGGACTACAAAAAGAAAACCAGCCACGTCACAGACACCGACGTCTTGCTTCCAGACAAACTAAACACCTTCTTTGCCCGCTTTGAGGATAATACAGTGCCACCGATGCGGCCCTCTACCAAGGACTGTGGGCCCCCCTCTCCTTCTCTGTGGCCGACGTGAGTATGCCATTTAAACGTGTTAAACCTTGCAAGGCTGCCGGCCCAGACAGCATCCCTAGCCACTTCCTCAGAGCATGCGCAGACCAGCCGACTGGTGTGTTTACTGACATATTCAATCGCTCCCTATCCCAGTCTGCTGTCCCCACATGCTTCAAGATGGCCACCATTGTTCCTGTACCCAAGAAGGCAAAGATAACTGAACTAAATGACTACCGCCCGTAGCACTCACTTCTGTCATCATGAAGAGCTTTGAGAAACTAGTCAAGGATCATATCACGTCCACTCTTACCTGCCACCCTAGACCCACTTCAGTTTGCATACCGCCCCAACAGGGTAATTATGTGGATATATTGAAGCAACATCTCAAGACATCAGTCAGGAAGTTAAAGCTTGGTCGCAAATGGGTCTCCCAAATGGACAATGACCCCAAGCATACTTCCAAAGCTGTGGCAAAATAGCTTAAGGACAACAAAGTCAAGGTATTGTGGGAAGCTTGTGGAAGGCTACCCGAAATGTTTGACCCAAGTTAAACAATTTAAAGGCAATGCTACCAAATACTAATTGAGTGTATGTAAACTTCTGACCCACTGGGAATGTGATGATAAAAATAAAAGCCGAAATAAAATAAAAATAGAAGCCGAAATAACTAATTCTCTCTACTATTACTCCGACATTTCACATTCTTAAAATAAAGTGGTGATCCTAACTGACCTAAGACAGGGAATTTTAACTAGGATTAAATGTCAGGAATTGTGAAAAACTGAGTTTAAACGTATTTGGCTTAGGTGTACGTAAACTTCCGACTTCAACTGTATGTAAGAATGCTGTTCATTGACTACAGCTCACATTCAACACCATAGTAGTAAGCTTGAGGCCCTGGGTCTCAACCCCGCCCTGTGCATTTGGGTCCTGGACTTTCTGATGGGCCGGCCCCAGGTGGTGAAGGAGGAAACAACATCTCCTCTTCGCTGATCCTCAACACTGGGGCCCCACAAGGGTGCGTGCTCGGCCCCCTCCTGTACTCCCTGTTCACCCACGACTGTGTGGCAATGCACGCCTCCAACTCAATCATCAAGTTTGCAGACGACACAACATTAGTGGGCTTGATTACCAACAACGACGAGATAGCCTACAGGGAGGAGGTGAGGGCACTTGGAGTGTGGTGTCAGGAAAACAACCTCTCACTCAACATCAACAAAACAAAGGAGATGATCGTGGACCTCAAGAAAACAGCAGAGGGAGCACCCCCCTATCCACATCAAAGGAACAGCAGTGGAGAAGGTGGAAAGTTTTAAGTTCCTCGGCGTACACATCACAGACAAACTGAAATGGTCCACCCACACAGACAGTGTGGCGAAGAAGGCCATCAGACTGCTAAACAACAACCACAAACTCAGAGAGGCTGCTGCCTACATTGAGACTCAATCACTGGCCACTTTAATAAATGGATCACTAATCACTTTAAACAATGCCACTCTAAATAATGCCACGTTAATAATGTTTACATATCTTGCATTACTCATATCACATGTATATACTGTATTTTATACCATCTATTGTACCTTGCCTATGCCGCTCGGCCATCGCTCATCCATATACTTACATGTTCATATTCTCATTCACCCCTTTAGATTTGTGTGCATTAGGTAGTTGTTGGGAAATTGTTACATTACTTGTTAGATATTACTGGACTGTCGGAACTAGAAGCACAAGCATTTCGCTACACTCGCATTAACATCTTCTAAGCATGTGTATGTGACAAATGACATTTGCTTTGATTTGATTTGAGAAAGTGGAAAGTTTAAAGATCCTCGGCGTACACATCAAGGACAAACTGAAATGGTCCACCCACACAGACAGCGTGGTGAAGAAGGCGTAAACCTCTTCAAACTCATTAGGCTGAAGAAATATGGCCTGTCACCTAAAACCTTCACAAACTTTTATAGATGCACAATTGAGAGCATCCTGTCGGGCTGTATCACCGCCTGGTACGGCAACTGTACTGCCCTTAACCGCAAGGCTCTCCAGAGGGTGGTGCGGTCTGCACAACGCATCACCGGTGGCAAACTACCTGCAATCCAGTACACCTACAGCACCCAATGTCACAGGAAGGCCAAAAAGATCATCAAGGACAACAACCACCAGAGCCACTGCCTGTTCACCCCGCTACCATCCAGAAGGCGAGATCAGTACAGGTGCATCGAAGCTGGGACAGGGAGACTGAAAAACAACTTCTATCAAGTTTATCAGGCTGTTAAACAGCCATCACTAACTCAGAGAGGCTGCTGCCTACATACAGACTCAAATCATTGGCCACTTAAATGGATCTCTAGTCACTTTAAATAATGCCACTTTAATCATGTTTACATATCTTACATTAGTCATCTCGTATGTATATACTGTATTTTATTCCATCCATTGCGTCTTGCCTATGCCGCTCGGTCATCACTCATCCATATATTTAGATTTACATATTCTTATTCCATCCCTTTAGATTTGTGTGTATTAGGTAGTTGTTTTGGAATTGTTAGATTACTTGTTAGATATTATGGCACTGTCAGAACTAGAAGCACAAGCATTTCGCTACACTTGCAATAACATCTGCTAACCATGTGTATGTGACCAATAAAATGTCATTAGATAATGTTTTTATTATTATTTTAATCTGGGTTACAACATTCAACCCACATATTGCATAACACATTTAATAAAAAATATATAGAATTGAAATTGAAAACTGTGAAAACAATGTCATAATCAAACCGAAACCATACTCAAAAAGCGCTAATCGCTCAGCACTAGCGAGCACAAACGTTCACTTTCGCCTCACCGAGTTCTGCTAGGAGCAGTAAATACTTAACCTGTGGGCACCTTTATGGACTTTGCCTGGAACAAAACAGGCTCCGTGATGGTATAATATGGGAGGGGCCTCCTCCTGTATAAAAGGTGTGCTTCCAGGTGTTTCTGGATGACCATAATGAAGACGCTGGGGATTTTGCTTTCTGCTGCCCTGTTCCTGGGGTCCGCCTCTGCTGCCACTGTAAGTCCATTTTATTTGATTTGGTTTTGATCATTTGATCTTTACTGTAATTAAATTAATTATTAGCTTTTTTAGTAAAACAAATTTCCAAATATCATATTTGTTAATGTAGCTGTTTTAATGTAGCTATGTTTTTTCTTACTATCTGTGGTTTTGATCACCTCGTTGAGGTGAAAAAGATACAATAGAAATGTAGTTGGACAAAAATAAGGCTACTAAGTATAAAATAGTTTATACTGAGAAAGTAAACAATAGTAAAACACAAAGGCTTAAAACATCAACGAGTTAAGAACATATCCTGCATTTGTACTCACGCTGCAGGTTTTTTCACGTTTATCAGCAATTGACAAGCAGTGTGAATTCAACAGCTGAACATCTTTTTTGCAACAGTTTGTACTAATAAACAACAAAAAACCATGACACTACATCCATACAGCAACACTGAATAGATTGGTGCCTATTATAAAAACAGTTTCACACTTTACACATGCACATATTACTGAATGTTTAATGAGTTGGTATCTGCCCATTGGGTGTGGATGTGTAGCTTGGAGTGGTGTACACCGAGGGAGGTATGGTGCAGGGGAAGAACATCAATTCTGATGGACTGTTCCGCACCATGGACGTCTTCAAAGGAATCCCCTTCGCTGACAAGCCTGGCAAGTTTGAGAAGCCCAAACGTCACCCTGGATGGGATGGTGGGTCCCAAAAAATCTATTTAGCACGGAATATCATGTTATTTGTACAAAACAATGTAGTAATACTGAAGCAGATTGTAAAATAAATATTTGACAGTCATGTATCAGACCTTACTCTTACTAACACTCATCTCAGTTGACAGACTGCATCTCCCTGTGTCTCATTCCAGGTGTCCTCAAGGCCACTAAATTCAAACCGAGGTGTATGCAGCTGAACTTGCTCCAGTCTGACACCCGTGGCCAAGAGGACTGCCTCTACCTGAACATATGGGTCCCGCAGGGCAGCAGCGGTATGTATTTTGTACAAATGTAGGATCTTAATTGCAGTTGCAGTAGAACTAAAACTTGTAATCCATTTGAGGTTTAAAAAAGCTTCTGAAGTTTGTAATTTCCACTTTGAAATTTCAGACTTGATTTTCCCTTTCAAAAATTTTATAAACCTCAATGAAAATGTCTATTGACTATAATCCACATAAGAATTTTCATTTTTTGTTTTCCTGCTGAAGCAAACTGGCTCAAATTAAGATCTTACACCTGTGCCTGTCTTTACCTGTCACTAGAGTAGGACATCAGCTAATAAGGCATCAGCCCTTGTCTTTCATCCACATATCAAGACATCATACAGTATGAACTGCTGATATGTAGTAATACTAATAATTATATGACTATATGGTGTAATTCTACAAATGTATTGAAATATCTCTCCTCTCTTTCTAGTCTCCACTGGTCTGCCAGTAATGGTGTGGCTCTATGGAGGTGGTTTCCAGGTTGGTGGCTCTATGGGCGCTAATTTCCTGGATAACTATCTGTATGACGGGGAGGAGATTGCTAACAGAGGCAACGTAATCGTGGTGACCTTGGGTTACCGTGTGGGCACCCTGGGCTTCCTCAGCTCTGGAGATGCCAGCGGACCTGGTAGGTGTCAACCAAGACTTTGTCTGGCTGGCTGGCTGGCTAGGTGGGTGGGTGAATGGCCGTGGCACAATCGGTGTCACATCAGCTGATGTATGACATTGACCTTTTCTTCATGTACTGATTCTCAGGTGACTGCATCCACATATGTGTTTATCCAACTTTTAGTAATGAACTGTCTCTTTCAGAAACTTGAGCCATTCTGTTGGAGCCAGATGTACAGTATGTTAGTAGGTAGATAATCTCTCTTAACCCGGAAGTAAAATCTTGAGTAATTTGGTCAGCGTCGTGATTGCTTTAACTTCGTGTTCATACTGTATGTGTTAGAAATGGAAAGTTCCATCAAAAACAAAGTCTCTAACCTCGCAAAAGGAAACTCAAAAAGAAACTCTACCCATCTAGCCATGGTGTGGTGAGACCTTTTTGCAGTTTTAAAGCAAATTTCCTGATATTCTACACATTTAGCCAAAACTTAACTTATGCCATGTTAATGATATCTGAGTGAGATCGACAAACAAAATCAATGGGAGCCCCCTGGAGGTCAAGTCCCTTGGGTACATGCCCTGCATGACCATTCGGTATGCGGCAATGATTACTACAAGTTTAGATAGCTGGCTAGACTAACTTACCAATCAATAAATTCTTAGCTGAAATGGGGAATTGAGTGACTGCTGATGCACAACAACATTTTGAAATCGCACCTTATGTATTCTACTAATCAAACTCTCAACAGTAAGTTAAGACCCCAGACTGAGTTCCATAAGCGACCGCTTATACCTGACACGCAGAATCTGCCCACGGGAAATTAGTAGGTAGAGTACTGCTGTTGGCTCACAGAACTGTCTTCCATGTCAGGTAACTATGGTTTGTGGGACCAGCACGCTGCCATTGCTTGGGTAAACAGGAACATTCGTGCCTTCGGAGGAGACCCCAACAACCTCACCATCTTCGGGGAGTCTGCCGGCGCTGTTAGCTCCAGCTTCCAGGTGTGGGACTTAAAAAGGAGAGTAACCGTGTTAATACAGAGCTCTCAAGCCAAAGGTAGTGATGTCAAAATACAAAGAAAGTCTAGTAGATTGATGTTTCTTCAGTCTCAATGTTATATACTCTTCATTAAAATGTCATGATTATTCAGTGTCTACCTGTCATAAAGCATACGTTAATTGTCAAAGTGTCTAGTTTCTGTTAACTGTTGTGTCTATGAAGTTAGTTGGTAGGGTGGTGATACATTTAACAATGAGAACAGTAAGATTTCTGCTTCTTTATTCTGGACCATGATGTCCTGTACGCTACATAGTCAGCTGTTTATCACAAGTTCCTGAGGTTGATGGTTGATGGAAAACACTTGTATTTCAGACCTTTTTAACATTTAACTTTTTAGATAGTTAGATATGTGAAAGCATTAAGCAGGGTTCGCCTGTTATGATTGTAAGTAAAGATAGGTACAGATGTACTATGTACTAATGTACTAATTTGAGTTTGAATGCAATGTACTAATTTGAGTTTGAATGTACTTTACCGCCACACAGACACTCTCTCCCCATAACAAAGGGCTGATCCGCAGGGCAATCTCCCAGAGTGGTGTTGCTCTCTGCCCCTGGGCTATCAACATGAACCCCCGTGCCTTTGCAGAGAAGGTATGTGTACTTCTGTAACAATGAGGTGGAATATGGACAGACAGAGAAGAATATTGGCTGTTAAAGGGATGTCCCTCTTTCTGTCTCTAGGTTGCTGAGAAGGTGGGCTGCCCCAAGGATGATCAGATGATGGCCTGCCTGAAACTTACTGACGCTAAGGTTCTCACCCTGGCCGGTACCACGGCCATGAGTGGTTCTCCCTCCAGTGAGTACTCACTGAGATTAATGTACGGGGCTGTGGCACACTGTGAGCAAGATGCTGAGGAGGATGTGATTTGCATGCATTGATTCCTGTAATGATACCTGTATAGATGAGCATTAGCTTGATGCTCACGTCTCCTCAGCCCACCATTTTACACAGTAATTTGGTGATGGCCATGTCCTGCCGATAGCATCAAGAGGTATGTCTGTCTCTGCCTGTCTTCTCCAGCCCCCATGGTAGACAACCTGGTCCTCTCCCCTGTGATCGATGGGGACTTCCTGCCTGATCACCCAGGTAACCTGTTCCACAACGCCGCTGACATTGACTACCTCGCCGGGGTCAACAGCATGGATGCCCACCTCTTCACTGGCCAGGATATCCCCAATATCAACAATCCAAGTGAAAACGTCCCTGTGTGAGTGGCTATGCTATGGGCTGACTACGGGAGGAAGAGAGCTGATTGGTTACCTGGGAAGAAGAGGGCACTCTGTTCGGTGTTGGCCATGTGCATGGTGTATCTTAAATGGGACTGCAGATTTTATAGAACCAACTGAGTCTAACAAGTAGTAGTAGAATAAAATAATAAAGGACAGGGTTATCAGTTCAGCCAGGTCCCTACAACAGTGAGATTCAGAAGGGGCTGTTGTATCTGTTGAGCTTTATCTCTAGGGTATCCAATCAAAAACAAATATTTTGACCAATGGGTAAAAAAATGGCAATTTTGTAGAAACTCCTCTAAGAAAACCAACCGTCCAACCCTCATGTTTCTACCATCATCCATTAAAAAGTCATTGACGTTTTTACCCTTGTAGGATGGCCCAAATTAGGTTGACTAAATCAATGGAGGCAAGAGAAACAAAGTGTGAAAAATAAGGAATATTGCATCGCATCAGCTAGGCTGGATGCTGTGTATGAATTAAGGCTACGTGAGAGGTTCACTTTCCTCGTCATATTTCTTCACAAATCCGTAGAACATAAAACAATATAGAGGTACACTACATGACCAAAAGTATGTGGACATCTGCTCGTCGAACATCTTATTCCAAAATAATGGGCATTAATATGGAGTTGGTCGCCCCTTTGCTGCTATAACAGCCTCCAGTCAAGGCCAGTCAAGTTCTTCCACACCGATCGACAAACCATTTCTGTATGGACATCACTTTGTGCACAGGGGCATTGTCATGCTGAAACAGGAAAGGGCCTTCCCCAAAATGTTGCCAAAAAGTTGGAAGCACAGAATCTTCTAGAATGTCACTGTATTTCCCTTCACTGGAACTAAGGGTTTTTTCCCGAACCATGAAAAACAGACACAGATCATTATTCCTCATCCACCAAACTTTACAGTGTGCACTATGCATAGGGGCAGGTAGCGTTCTCCTGGCATCCGTCAAACCCAGATTCGTCCGTCGGACTGATGGTGAAGATGGTGAAGCGTGATTCATCACTCCAGAGAACGGATTTCCACTGCTCCAGAGTCCAATGGCAGCGAGCTTTACACCACTCCAGCCGACGCTTGGCATTGCGCATGGTGATCTTAGGTTTGTGTGCGGCTGCTCGGCCATGGAAACCCATTTCAAGAAGCTCCCGGCGAACAGTTTGGAACTCAGTAGTGTGTGTTGCAACCAAGGACAGACAATTTTTACACGCTGCAGGCTGCAGCACTCAGCGGTCTCGTTCTGTGAGCTTGTGTGGCCTACCACTTCGCGGCTGAGCCGTTGTTGCTCCTAGACATTTCCACTTCATAATAACTCTCATTCTTGTACAGGTGCCCTCGCCACTCTCTCTCTCTCTCTCTCTACTATGCACATCTCCCAAACAATATGGGAGAAATTGAACACTTGCGCCTACATGTCAGGACTGTTCTCTTGGTACTTAACCATGTCTCTGGACTTTACATATCTCCTGAAATATGTGGCGTTAAAGACTCTGGTGACTATGGATTCTCGTTCAAGTGCTGTCTGTAAATCCAGATGTTGTAACCCTCAATCTAAACTTCTAGCCATTATCTTGCTGCTTCTATTGTCTGGAAATGTGCAGTCTAACCCAGATCCTGACATTCTTACCCCTGCCGAATTAAATAGTCAGAGTGGCTTGAAGTTTTTGCATATGAATGTAGGAAGTCTTCTGCCGAAGCTTGATTTTGTGAATATATGGATAAAAACTGCCGACCCTGATGTATTTATGCTTTCCGAAACCTGGCTTAAAAAATCTATTACAGACAGGTTCTCCTTCTCATCCTTCTCTGTTTCAGAAGTGCGTAAAGCCCTGAAAGAAATTAATGGGAAAAAATCCCCTGGCCCTGATGAACTAGACCCCCGCCTCCTACACCTAGCTGCAGACATCATTGCTCCCCTCTTAACATGTATTTTTAACCTCACGCTTGATGTTAAGGAAATCCCCAAGTTATGGAAATCTGATTTTATACTGCCTCTCCTGAAAGGTGGAGATCCTTCGCTACTTGACAACTATCGACCCATATCAAAATTGTCTGTACTGTCAAAGGTACTGGAGTCCTTAGTTAGTAGGCAGCTAAAGGCCTACTTCCAAGTAAACAACATCTTAAATGGAATGCAATCAGGTTTTAGGTCTGGCCACAGCACTGTTTTAGCAACATTGAAGGTTTTAAATGACAGTCACTGTGCTCTTGATAAGAAGTTACAATGTGTGTCTGTCTTTATCGATTTGTCGAAAGCTTTTGACACCGAGGACCATGCTGTGTTAGTGCAAAGGTTAAAGTGTTGTGGAATTACTGGTTATGCTCTAAATTGGTTTATAAACTACCTATCAAATTGTACACAATGTGTAATGGCGGATGGTTGTAAATCTGAGTCCATAGAGGTGTGCTCATGTATTCCGCAAGGTTCTATTTTGGGCCCACTGTTGTTCATTTTGTATATCAACAACATTGGGGATCTTATTGAAACAGCAGATGTTCATTTTTATGCAGATGATACTGTTCTTTATTCAAGTGGTAGTAGTTTATCTTTAGCTTTTGAAAATGCCCAAAGAGCATTTAACATCATACAACAGAATCTGTATGATTTAAAGCTGGTTCTAAATTTGGGTAAAACAAAGTGCATGGTAATTTCAAAAGCCAGGCATGTTACTAATCATGCCATTGCTACATTGGCTGTACATACTATAGAGCAAGTTAAAGTGTACAAATATTTGGGTGTGTGGGTTGATGATATGCTGAGCTTCACTGTGCATGTAGAGATCTTGATAAGGAAGCTCAAGCTGAAAATAGGTTTTTATTGCCGGCATGAGGCTTGTTTTTCTTTTGAGGCCAGGAAGGAGCTGGTACGATGTACATTACTGGCGGTTTTAGATTTTAGTGATGTTATATATATGCAGGCCTCAACCACTACCCTGAGAGCACTTGATTCAGTGTATCATGCAGCCCTCAGGTTCATTTCAAATCAAAAACGTCTAACACATCAATGTGAACTCTACAGCGCTGAACGGCTGGTCGTCATTGACCTTGCGTAGGCTTAAACACTGGTAGACACTGATTTATAAGGCCATATTGGGTAAAATGCCATTTTATCTCTGTTCTTTTTTAGTCAGGTCAGTAAATAAATATTAATTATGGTCCCATTCTCATTTGCTTCTAACAGTACCAAAAATTAGAACAGGTCATGGTAGAAATATTTTTAGTTACTTAGCTCCGTGGTCCTGGAATTTCCTCCTAAACATTTTAAAATTTGATGATCTAGTTTCGTTGGTGAAGTTTAAACACTTGATCGATGTATATATCATAGAAAAGTGTAGTTGTTTTTAGAACAGCTGTTTTTAGTCAAGATGTAATTTTTTTTTGTTGTACTGTATGTGTGTTTATAGTTTTGTTTAATGTTGTGTTAGTGTATGTAAGTTGTTTTGTCTGAAAGTTATTCCCCCTGCTGCTATTGGACCAGGTCTCTCTTGGAAAAGAGATGTTATCTCAATGAGAAAAACCTGTATAAAAAAAACATAAATAAAATAACAGCACTTACAGATGAACCGGGCAGGTCTAGCAGGGCAGACATTTTATGAACTGTCTAGTTGGAAAGGTGGCATCCTATCTCCATAGACAAACATTGACTGTAGAATGACTATGCCACAATGAAAGTCACTAAGCTCTTTAGTAAGGCCATTCTACTGTCAGTGTTTGTCTATGGAGATTGCATGGCTGTGTGCTCGATTTTATACACCTGACCAGCAATGGTCGTGGCTGAAATAGACAAATCCACATACTTTTGTACATATAGTGCATCTCTCCTCCTCTTTCTCACTACAGGTCAGACGTTAAACTGCTTTTGGGTTCTTTGACTAAGAAGGAGAAGCCGCTACCAACAACGCTTTCGCAGAGTACACGGCTGACTGGGGAGACAAGCCTAGCCAGAAGACAATCAAGAAGACCGTTGTTATGATCGAAACTGACTACATCTTCTTAGTTCCTACCCAGGTTGCTCTCTACCTGCACGCCTCTAATGCCCAGTGAGTCTTCCTCATTGTTACTGTAGCACAGCCCTTCTCACCCAGTTTGTTTCCCATCCTAGCAATACATATCTGATATCTAATCATTCCTCCTCTCCTTGCCCTACCCCAGATCTGCACGCACCTACTCCTACCTCTTTTCGGAGCCCAGCCGCATGGCCGGGATAGTCCAACCTTACCCCAGCTGGATGGAGGCTGACCATGCTGATGACCTGCAGTATGTGTTCGGCAAGCCATTCACCACGCCCCTGGCATACTGGCCCAGCCACCGCGACGTCTCCAGATACTTGATTGCCTACTGGACCAACTTCGCCAGGACCGGGTAAAAAAGAGCTGCAATGCAATCATATACTGTATATACAGTGGGGGAAAAAAGTATTTAGTCAGCCACCAATTGTGCAAGTTCTCTCACTTAAAAAGATAAGAGGCCTGTAATTTGCATCATAGGTACACTTCAACTATGACAGACAAAATGAGGAAAAAAAATCCAGAAAATCACATTGTAGGATTTTTAATGAATTTATTTGCAAATTATGGTGGAAAATAAGTATTTGGTCAATAACAAAAGTTTATCTCAATACTTTGTTATATACCCTTTGTTGGCAATGACAGAGGTCAAACGTTTTCTGTAAGTCTTCACAAGGTTTTCACACACTGTTGCTGGTATTTTGGCCCATTCCTCCATGCAGATCTCCTCTAGAGCAGTGATGTTTTGGGGCTGTCGCTGGGCAACACGGACTTTCAACTCCCTCCAAAGATTTTCTATGGGGTTGAGATCTGGAGACTGGCTAGGCCACTCCAGGACCTTGAAATGCTTCTTACGAAGCCACTCCTTTGTTGCCCGGGCGGTGTGTTTGGGATCATTGTCATGCTGAAAGACCCAGCCACGTTTCATCTTCAATGCCCTTGCTGATGGAAGGAGGTTTTCACTCAAAATCTCACGATACATGGCCCCATTCATTCTTTCCTTTACACGGATCAGTCGTCCTGGTCCCTTTGCAGAAAAACAGCCCCAAAGCATGATGTTTCCACCCCCATGCTTCACAGTAGGTATGGTGTTCTTTGGATGCAACTCAGCATTCTTTGTCCTCCAAACACAACGAGTTGAGTTTTTACCAAAAAGTTCTATTTTGGTTTCATCTGACCATATGACATTCTCCCAATCCTCATCTGGATCATCCAAATGCTCTCTAGCAAACTTCAGACGGGCCTGAACATGTACTGGCTTAAGCAGGGGGACACGTCTGGCACTGCAGGATTTGAGTCCCTGGCGGCGTAGTGTGTTACTGATGGTAGGCTTTATTACTTTGGTCCCAGCTCTCTGCAGGTCATTCGCTAGGTCCCCCCGTGTGGTTCTGGGATTTTTGCTCACCGTTCTTGTGATCATTTTGACCCCACGCGGTGAGATCTTGCGTGGAGCCCCAGATCGAGGAAGATTATCAGTGGTCTTGTATGTCTTCCATTTCCTAATAATTGCTCCCACAGTTGATTTCTTCAAACCAAGCTGCTTACCTATTGCAGATTCAGTCTTCCCAACCTGGTGCAGGTCTACAATTCTGTTTCTGGTGTCCTTTGACAGCTCTTTGGTCTTGGTCATAGTGGAGTTTGGAGTGTGACTGTTTGAGGTTGTGGACAGGTGTCTTTTATACTGAAAACAAGTTCAAACAGGTGCCATTAATACAGGTAACGAGTGGAGGACAGAGGAGCCTCTTAAAAAAGAAGTTACAGGTCTGTGAGAGCCAGAAATCTTGCTTGTTTGTATGTGACCAAATACTTATTTTCCACCATAATTTGCAAATAAATTCATTAAAAATCCTACAATGTGATTTTCTGGATTTTTTTTTCTGATTTTGTCTGTCATAGTTGAAGTGTACCTATGATGCAAATTACAGGCCTCTCTCATCTTTTTAAGTGAGAGAACTTGCACAATTGGTGGCTGACTAAATACTTTTTTTCCCCACTGTATATATCTCCCCCACTGGATGTAATTACTGTATAAGTGATGTTATCCTCACGAAAACTATAATACATGTAATGTTCTCACCATTATGTTTTTCTTACCATCAACCCCTTACCCGCCACAGAGACCCCAACAACGGGGAGTCCAAGGTGCCTGTGACCTGGCCTGCATACACCACCTCTGGGCAAAAATACCTGGAGATCAATGCCGACATGAACAAGAACTACGTCCATGAGAAGATGAGGGTGCGCTTTGTGAACTGGTGGTCTAACATCTTTCCCAGCCTGCCTCCCCTCTGAAGTAGCTCTCACTGAGCACAGGCTCCCTGATGCGTCATTCACAGCTATACAGATTGGTCTTGTCATGTCACAAATGCAAGGCTACCAGTATCACCAGATGCATTTCTGATTGTAACCGTTATTTCATTGGCAAATTAAATTAATGCAATTAAGAAGTCTACCCTGTTTTCAGGTTTTAATACTGTCCAGAGTATTTTGTTTGTATTAATCAAGAAATTATCTTATATGGACATTATGAACTCCTACCAAGTAATATAAACATTTTTATCAAATCCTGATGGTGAAAGAAACAGTATGTTGGGGTAGACCTTACATTGGAGTTATTTTTTGCTGATTAGTTGCAAAAGTTATTTTTGCCTCCAAGGGGTCTCCACATCCTTTGTATATATATAGTATATACAGGAAATGAGATGTTTCTCTATTATATTTTCAATACATTAGCAAACATTTTCAAAACCATGTTTTCGCTTTGTCATTATGGGTCATTGTGTGCCGATGAGTGATATATATTTAATCAATTCAGGCTGTATAACAACAACATGTCAGATAGGTCAAGGGGAATGACTACTTTCTGAAGGCAATGTACGCCAAGTAAAATGTAGTTGTTTAAAACTTCTTAGGGATAGCCCCCTTTTTTTCAATTTTTGCCTAAAATGACATACCAAATCTAACTGCCTGTAGCTCAGGCCCTGAAGCAAGGATATGCATATTCTTGGTACCATTTGAAAGAAAACACTTTGATGTTTGTGGACATGTGAATTTAATGCAGGAGAATATAACACATTATATCTGGTAGAAGAAAATACAAATAAAAAAACATCAGTTTTTTTCTACCACTGTCTTTGAAATGCAAGAGAAAGATCCCAGTTCTAGCCATCACTCTGGTTGTAAATCCGCTGGTGTCCACAAGATGGCAGCAGTGTATGTGCAAAGTTTCAGACGGATAACTTGAAGTATGAGTGAACTACATGACATTTAGTGTGAAGTCACCCTGGTACATTTGGACAAATCATGAAGAGACATTTGCATTCATATTAAATTTTTCTGCAAGAATATCATCAAATCTGTATACTTGGACTTTGATTTAGCTTTTCCAGTATTAGTAGCCATATTATAAGTTCAACATTTGCAAAACATAACTTTCATAACTTCATAACTCTGAATATTTTTGTCCAAAAGGAAAAAGCATGCTGTCGCAAAAGGTTAGCACCCACATTTTGCGACAGATACAGGGTTTCTGGGATAGCTCATTGACTATCTAGCTAGCTTTGTTCGACCCCGATTGGTGCTTATTTGTGTGTGTGTGTGTGTGTGTGTGTGCGCAGGCCCGGTTCCAGGATGACATGCCTGAGGGGCATTTTAAATCCATGGGGGCAACAACTAGTATTGCTTTTGAGCCCTAATAACACAAGGTAAAAAAAAAAAAATATTATCTGAAATGTAGCCGTGCACTTCAACAACCATTGGTTTATCTAATAACACAAGAAAGATATGTGCCCACTATGACATGTATCTGAAATGCAGCGCTAGCTGCAATAGGCCTACACATAATTTGCACCTACGGACACGCACAGATCAGCTCGACAGGATGAGCATCATCACTAGCTTATCAAAGATTCTTACAGGCTTCATAGCTTAAACTTCTATAATTAAAACTATAGGCCACATTTCTGTTGAATTTGTGACACTATGCAATGTGTATAACCAAGCCACTATTTCTCCAGTAATATTTTCTGTGCTGGAGAGTTTCAGAAAAGCAAACTAAATCAAACTAAGTGAATATTCTACAGTGAGGGAAAAAAAGTATTTGATCCTCTGCTGATTTTGTACGTTTGCCCACTGACAAAGAAATGATCAGTCTATAATTTTAATGGTAGGTTTATTTGAACAGTGAGAGACAGAATAACAACAAAAAAATCCAGAAAAACGCATGTGAAAAATGTTACAAATTGATTTGCATTTTAATGAGGAAAATAAGTATTTGACCCCCTCTCAATCAGAAAGATTTTTGGCTCCCAGGAGTCTTTTATACAGGTAACGAGCTGAGATTAGGAGCACACTCTTAAAGGGAGTGCTCCTAATCTCAGTTTGTTACCTGTATAAAAGACACCTGTCCACAGAAGCAATCAATCAATCAGATTCCAAACTCTCCACCATGGCCAAGACCAAAGAGCTCTCCAAGGATGTCAGGGACAAGATTGTAGACCTACACAAGGCTGGAATAGGCTACAAGACCATCGCCAAGCTGCTTGGTGAGAAGGTGACAACAGTTGGTGCGATTATTCACAAATGGAAGAAACACAAAATAACTCAATTTCCCTCGGCCTGGGGCTCCATGCAAGATCTCACCTCGTGGAGTTCCAATGATCATGAGAACGGTGAGGAATCAGCCCAGAACTACACGGGAGGATCTTGTCAATGATCTCAAGGCAGCTGGCACCATAGTCACCAAGACAACAATTGGTAACACACTACGCCGTGAAGGACTGAAAACCTGCAGCGCCCGCAAGGTCCCCCCTGCTCAAGAAAGCACATATACAAGCCCGTCTGAAGTTTGCCAATGAACATCTGAATGATTCAGAGGACAACTGGGTGAAAGTGTTGTGGTCAGATGAGACCAAAATGGAGATCTTTGGCATCAACTCAACTCGCCGTGTTTGAAGGAGGAGGAATGCTGCCTATGACCCCAAGAACACCATCCCCACCATCAAACATGGAGGTGGAAACATTATGCTTTGGGGTGTTTTTCTGCTAAGGGGACAGGACAACTTCACCGCATCAAAGGGACGATGGACGGGGCCATGTACCGTCAAATCTTGGGTGAAACCTCCTTCCCTCAGCCAGGGCATTGAAAATGGGCCGTGGATGGGTATTCCAGCATGACAATGACCCAAAACACACGGCCAAGGCAGCAAAGGAGTGGCTCAAGAAGAAGCACATTAAGGTCCTGGAGTGGCCTAGTCAGTCTCCAGACCTTAATCCCATAGAAAATCTGTGGAGGAAGCTGAAGGTTCGAGTTCCCAAACGTCAGCCTCGAAACCTTAATGACTTGGAGAAGATCTGCAAAGAGGAGTGGGACAAATTCCCTCCTGAGATGTGTGCAAACCTGGTGGCCAACTACAAGAAACATCTGACCTCTGTGATTGCCAACCAAACAAGGGTTTTGCCACCAAGTACTAAGTCATGTTTTGCAGAGGGGTCAAATACTTATTTCCCTAATTAAAATGCAAATCAATTTATAACATTTTTCACATGTGTTTTTCTGGATTTTTTTGTTGTTATTCTGTCTCTCACTGTTCAAATAAACCTACCATTAAAATGATAGACTGATAATTTCTTTGTCAGTGGGCAAACGTACAAAATCAGCAGGGGATCAAGTACTTTTTTCCCTCACTGTATAGTCATAGCTGATGTGAAATGTCCTACATGGCAGTAGCTCATTTGAATCTGCCGTGAATAAGAGTATTATGCCCATTCTGAGAGCAACACACACTATAGCAAGAGAGCAGGGAGGGGGCGAACAAGTAGGCTGTGTCGTTTTCATTGTATTGAAATCACTTTTACAGTAGCCTATCACACAATGACTGTTTAATGCAAATGAATGATAACAGTTTGTCTCCACACGGTATTGGTCATACATACAACATTTACAAAAATGTAGGCCTATTTGAAATGCATCATATTGACAACAACTGTCATTTTGCACATAAGAAAGCATTCAATGTTGAAGAGAAGCCACACGATGACTGGTAGCCCAAGATGCGCTCATTAAAGCAGCACACACCTTAACCATCGATTCAGGACCAAGGACAGAAAGCTACTGCCAGTCAGCGCGATGAAAGGATAACATAAGAGCCACTTCCAATTTCAGGTCACCTCAGAGCACAACCAATAGGCAACATTGTACCCGTCAAATAACGCAAAGCTGTATATCTATCAATAACAATTAGACCTGCAAAAGCAAGCAATGACATAAATAATCAGCGATGAATCTAAAAGATTAATTGAAGTAAAAAGCAAAGGCCTAAACTGTACATTATTCAAAAATCAGCCAAACAACCAGTAGGCTTACATGAGAGAAGACCAATGAATGAATAATTCTGTCAGGCTGTCAGGGACATAAAGGTTTTAGATTAGTTGCAGCCTCCTCCATGCTGTGTTGAACCTCATGAGAAGTTTGATTATATTCTCCTTCCTGGCTAAATGTACTTGACAGGTCCCTCTCAGATGCCAGCTGGACAAGCTGTAACATGCTGAGTCTGTCTGTGTTCACTGAATACGTTATTCGGAATTGAGAAGGAATTTTCCCACATTGCTGTCAATCCAAATCCATGTTTCAGTGCCAACAGCACAGTTGGCATTGCTGACAAATGGTCCATTTGTTGTTGATGGCTGTGGTTCCGATTTCACTTTGCAAGAATCAATAAACTCTGCTTCCACTGGTTCAGTTTTGGTTAGATCCAACAGGTGGTCAGGTGCTAGTGGCTGGGGTAATGGAAGTGCAGGTGCTTGTTGTTATGTTACCCTTGTGCTGTTGGTGCTAGGCCCTGGATCTTCTCGATATTGTTGGTCAGATGAGTCTGCTTCTCTAAAATGGATAGGTAGAACATTCCATGAAAATAGATGATGTTAATGTACAATAACTTTGGATGCCAGCCGCCGATAAACCCCACAGAAGAAGGGGCGGGAGCGACAATGGTAGCTAGCTAACCATACACCGGTACACAGTGTCCTTTCCCGCAGTTCTGTTAACAACGGCAAGGGCAGATGAGAGCGAAGGACACTGTGTGCTAGCTTAGCCAGCTAGTCCGGTACATAGAAGGTGGGAGGCAGGGGCGACATTGTGTTCTAGCTAGCTAAATAGCATTATAGCTAGCTAGCACACAGTGTCCCTAACTAGCAACCTAGTTAGTTAGCTAATGGCTTGTGTACACTAACATGCGGTACCGCGCAGTGAAACACTGCTTCCCATTCATTTTCAATGGAAGGAAACCGGTGAGAAGCGGAGTGGGCGGAGGATCATTGGGTGGCGCAAATGTGGTGTGGGAGTCAGTGAAAAAAGGTCAGCATTTCCCAACTGTATGCAAATCACCAGCAGCGACCGCTGGGCGATGACCAATCATATCGAATGGTTTCCATGACGAATTTGATGCTATGCAACCCAACCCTGGAAACTTTCTTCAGAAAAGGTGGCTTACAAAAATGCTAGGACGCACAAACAGGACCAAGCCTGTTCTGCTGAGGAGTGACGGATTCCATCCTAGCTGGAGGAGTGCTCTCATCTTATCCATCAACATCGTCTAGCTCCACTGTCAGCCTGCCTGGCAGCTTAGTGGAGTTTGCCGCTTGCATAGTCAGTGTAATCAGCTCAGTTATCCCCAATGGAGACTGTGTCTATGCCTCGATCTAGGTTAGGCAATACTGAACATGGCAGTCTTCGCCTTAGCAATCTCATTGGAATAAAGACCTCCTCCATTCCTGTCATTATTGAAAGAGATTGAGATATCTTACATCTCAAAATAGGGCTACTTAATGTTAGATCCCTCACTTCCAAGGAAGTCATAGTTAATTAACTAATCACTGATCATAATCTTGATGTGATTGGCCTGACTGAAACATGGCTCAAGCTTGATGAATTTACTGTGTTAAATGAGGCCTCTCCTCCTGGTTACACTAGTGACCATATCCCCTGTGCATCCCGCAAAGGCGGAGGTGTTGCTAACATTTACAACAGCAAATTTAAATGTACCCTCCCGAAATTGACTGTTTTTGTGTTTTGAGCTTGTAGTCATAAAATCTATGCAGCCTACTCAATCACTTTTATACGTACTTTTTACAGGCGTTCCTCACTGAGTTCCCTGAATTCCTATTGGACCTTGTAGTCATGGCAGATATATTTATTTTTAAACGGTGACTTCAATATTCACATGGAAAAGTCCACAGTGTCACTCCAAAAGGCTTTTGGAGCCATCATCGACTCAGTCAGTGGGTTTTGTCCAACATCTCTCCAGACCTACTCAATTTCACAGTCATAGCCTGGATCTAGTTTTGTCCCGTGGAATAAATATTGTGGATCTAAATGTTTTTCCTCATAATCCTGGACTATCGGACCATCATTTTATTACGTTTGCAATCACAACAAATAATCTGTTCAGACCCCAACCAACAATCATTAAAAGCTGTGCTATAAATTCTGAGACAACTCACAGATTCCTAGATGCCCTTCTTGACTCCCTCCACCTACCCAATGACGTCGGAGTACAAAAATCAGTTAACCACCTAACTGAGGATCTAAATGTAACCTTGCATCCTATTTTTACAACCTAATTGAGGAGAATAAGAACAATTCAAAATGTATTATTGATACTGTTGCAAAGCTAGGATGGTTTTCACTTGAGCAGTGACTAATTAATGAACTTCTTTTACAAAAAGATCATGATCATTATAAAGAAAATTACAGATTTGTCTTTGAATCTGCATATTTATCCAGAGCTCAGTTGTTCTGAGCCTGCACAGAACTGCCAGGACCTAGGATCAATGGAGACCATCAAGTTTTGGAATCCTGTGTCTCTTGACACATTCATGAAAATAGTCATCATGGCATCTAAACCTTCAAGCTGCGTACTGGACCCTATTCCAACTAAACTACAGAAATAACTACTTCCCGTACTTGGCCCTCCCTATGTTGAAGATAATAAATGGCTCCCTATCCTCCGAATGTGTACCAAACTCACTAAAAGTGCTAGTAATAAAGCCTCTCTTGGAAAAGCCAAACCTTGACCGGCCTATATCAAATCTCCCATTCCTCTAAAATGATTTAGAAAAAGCTGTTGTGCAGCAACTCACTATCTTCCTGAAGACAAATAATGTATATCAGTGGTTCCCAACCTTTTTCCTTGGGGCCCCCTATGTACATATTTAACAATCCGTGCCCCCATCTATCTATATCTATCTATATATATATATATATATATAATATTAATGCTATGCACACACACACACACACACACTGTATATAGTAACTAGATTTAGTTTTAAGTTTTTAATGACATTTTATTACATGAATACACAGGAAATGTTCCTTCCAACTTCAAATGTTTCCTTTTAGCCTAATATTTTCATTTTTACACAACTAGTCAAACACAGTTTTTTTCAGGATTTTGTGTATAAACATAGAATACTGAATGTTATGAACGTAATGTTAAATATGAACGGTAGAATGCTGTATGTACTTACATGCATGCATGCACAGATCCTTATTTTTTACAAGGCTAATCATAACGTCAGCGTAAACACATAACGCTAATGTCCACCTTGGGCTTGCATGCCTTTGACTAGTGATGGAATGTGACTTTTATAGCCACAAGGGCACTGAAGGCTGTCTCAGAGAGGTAGGTGGTACTGAAAGGAAGAATGATCTTTGTAATGGCATAGTTTGCGAGTTTAGGTGCGACAACAGGTCCCCTGGCTATCCAAAGCCTTTTGAATCCATTCTCCTGGAAGTACTTTTTTGACAGTGAATCAGTTTGTAGTTCAGCGAGCTCATCTTCACAGCCAAGGTATTCCACATCTTCAAGCCTGGATGTGAAGGAATCCATAACCCACGACTCCTTGGATAATGCGTCAACATCCGCAAAGCGGGACTTTAATTCCTCCTGTAGCGAAATCATGTGACGGCAAAACTCGGCGCGCAAAGATGCACTCACGGTACCCCCAGAATGTTGAAGCAGCAGTGGAAAGTGTTGTAAATGCCCCTGTGACATTTTTCCAGCCCTGTACTCCAGCTTGTGCATAAAAGCATCGATTGCTTCTTTGCACTTCAAGATGTTTGACTCAGAGCCCTGCAGTCTCTTGTTGGTCTCATTATAAAGAGTGAATATGTCAGCAAGGTATGCGGTTTTGATCCAGAACACATCAGTCAGCTGCTCCAACAGTGTGTTTTGATTTCGCAGAAATTCCAGGATTTTATCCTGCAGTTCTAGAAAGCGCACAAGCACTTTGCCACGCGAAAGCCAGCGCACCTCTGTGTGTAGCAGTAGAGTTTGGTGCGCTTCATCCTCACACAGTTGTTCAAATAATCTCTGGTTGGTAGGGCGAGCTTTAATGAAGTTTACGACTTTTACAACTGTTGCCAGTGTGTCACCAAGGTCTCTGGACAGTTTTTTACTGGCGAGTGCCTGGAGATGTATCATACAGTGGAAAATTACACAGTCTGGAGCCTTTTCCATCAAACGGCTGTTAAATCCCTTATTTCTACCCATCATCGCGGCAGCTCCATCCGTGCAGCAAGCGACGATATTTGTGTAGGGCAAATTGTACGATGTGAGGTAAGAATCAACAGCGAACACTCAAAGGAAACTTTAGTGGCCTTCTGTAAATCACTACCTGCTCTTTCGAATACTGTTCTGATGTCTGTCGATCTTTTTGACAGAGCCATCTCTTTTTTTCTCTCTAGGAATTCCTTATCTTTGCCGATTGTCTCTGGATGCTTCGTTTCCTGGTGTCTTTTCATTTTGCTTGGTTTCATGCTGTCGTTTGCCAGTTTTTCACCACAGAAGACACATTCTGGCCGAGACTTGTCTTGGCCTTCAATAAAACCAAAATGTATGTAGGTTTTGTCATAGTGTCTTAACTTTTTCTTCGCCTCTGATGAAGAATCACCGCATTTACGTTTCTCTGCCATTTTCCTTTTGATTTTGCCGTTACGATGACAACAAGCACATTGAGCAAGTGACCGTGTGCGCGCAAAATTTAAATAATTATTTTATATAAGAGTTTTGACTGCCTTATCTTGGCATTGTAAGCATATGATTTTTTTTTAACTTTGAAAAAAATGTTATATATAAAATTATTAGTGGAACATTTTATGCATCTTTATTCACCTCAAAGCATATCCTCTCTCGCGCCCCCCCTGTGAACTCTGGCGCCCCGCTGAGGGGGGCGCGGACCCCAGGTTGGGAACCAATGATGTATATGAAACGCTTCAGTCTGGTTTTAGACCCTATCATAGCACTGAGACTGCACTCGTGAAGACCAAGGCTCTGCAACTGTCCTCGTGCTCCTAGACCTTACTGCTGCTTTTCACACCATCGATCACTGCATTCTTTTGGAGATATTGGAAACCCTAGTTGGTCTACACGAACAAGTTCTTGCCTGGTTCAGATCTTATCTGACAGAAAGATATCAGTTCGTCTCTGTGGATGGATTGTCCTTTAACAAATCAATTGTATGTTTTGGTGTTCCTCAAAGTTCCGTTTTAGGACCACTATTGTTTTCACTATATATTCTACCTCTTGATGATGTCATTCGGAAACACACTGTCAACTTTCACTGCTTTGTGGACAACACACAGCTGTACATTTTGATGAAACATGGTGAAGCCCCAAAATTGCCTACCCTGGAAGCCTGTGTTTCAGACATAAGGAAGTGGATGGTGGCAAATGTTTAACTTTTAAACTCGGGCAAAAGAGATATGCTAGTTCTAGGAAACAAGAAGCAAAGAGATCTGCTGTTGGATCTGACTATTAATCTTGATGGTTGTACAGTCATCTCAAATAAAACTGTGAAGGACCTCAGCGTTACTCTGGGACCCTGATCTCTCTTTTGATGAACATATTAAGAATATTTCAAAAACTGCTTTTTCCATCTTCGTAACATTGCAAAAATCAGAAACGTTTTGTCCAAAGATTATGCAGAAAAACGAATCCATGCTTTTGTCACTTCTAGATTAGACTACTGCAATGCTCTACTCTCCGGCTATCCGGATAAAGCACTAAATAAACTTCAGTTAGTGTTAAACACAAACGCTAGGATCTTGACTAGAACCTCAACATTTTATCATATTACTCCAGTGCTAGCCTCTTTACACTAGCTTCCTGTTAATGCTAGGGCTGATTTCAAGGTTGTACTGCTAACCTACAAAGCATTACATGGGGTTGCTCCTACCTATCTCTCCGATTTGGTACTGCTGTACATACCTACACGTGCGCTACGGTCACACAGGCCTCCTTACTGTCCCTAGAATTTCTAAGCAAACATCTGGAGGCAGGGCTTTCTCCTATATTTTTATGGAAAGTCTGCCTAACCATGTGAGAGACCCAGACTCATTCTCAACCTTAAAGTCTTTATTGAAGACATCTCTTCAGTAGGTCCTATGATTGAGTATAGTCTGGTCCAGGGGTGAGAAGGTGAATGGCAAGGCACTGGAGCGACGAACCGCCCTTGCTGTCTCTGCCTGGCCGGCTCCCATCTCTCAACTGGGATTCTCTGCCTCTAACCCTATTACAGGGGTTGAGTCACTGGCTTACTGGTGCTCTTCCATGCCGTCCCTAGGAGGGGTGCGTCACTTGAGTGGGTTGAGTCACTGACGTGATCTTCCTGTCCAGGCTTGAACCCTCTCGGGCTCGTGCGATGGAGGAGATCTTCATGGGCTATACTCAGCCTTTGGTGGTTGATATCCTTCTAATGGTGTGGGGACTGTGGCAAAGTGGGTGGGGTTTGGCAACGTGCACTTTGACAAAGTGGGTGGGGTTATATCCTGCATGGTTGGCCTTGTCCGGGGGTATCGTTGGATGGGGCCACAGTGTCTTATGGACACTGGGTTTCTGTATAGCACTTTGTGACATCTGCTGATGTAAAAAGGGCTTTATAAATCTATTTGATTTGATTTGGAGGATAAAAATACCTGTATGCCTATGGATGTGTAGCTAGCTGTGTAGCCGATTGTGTATGAATCCTAAAACATTTGGTATAAATATTAGTTCACTGGACATGCTATCTGTCCCAGACCTGCTGTTTACAACTCTATAGAGACAGCAGGAGCGGTAGAGATACTCTGAATCATCGGCTATGAAAAGACAACTGACATTTACTCCTGAGGTGCTGACCTGTTGCACCCTCGACAACCACTGTGACTATTATTATTTAACCCTGCTGGTCATCTATGAATGTTTGAACATCTTGGCCATGTACTGTTATAATCTCCACCCGGCACAGCCAAAAGAGGACTGGCCACCCCTCATAGCCTGGTTCCTCTCTAGGTTTCTTCCTAGGTTCTGGCCTTTCTAGGGAGTTCTTCCTAGCCACCGTGCTTCTACACCTGCATTGCTTGCTGTTTGGGGTTTTATTTCTGTACAGCACTTTGTGACATTAGCTGATGTAAGAAGGGCTTTATAAATACATTTGATTGATTGATTGATAGTTCAGAACATAGCTGTAACAAACGAGACTCCCGCGGTTCCTCCTGCTCACCACCAGAGGGAACCCTCTCCTGAATATTAAGCCCTGAACTACAACTCCCACATACCTGGTTCCCAATCACCGTTACACCTGTCTCCCATTAGTAGACTATTTAGGCTCTCTCTCCCTTTCTCTCTTTGCGGAAGTCTTGTTTCCCTGGTGATCATTTCTGAGCGTTTCCTCCCGTGTCTGTCATTTCGTGGTATTACTCTGGACTGTTTTTCCCTTTTTGATTCTTGCTGCCTGCCCTGGACTATATTCTTTACTGGACTATATTCTTTACTGGACTGATTTTTGTAAGCTTGCTGCCTGCCCTGACCTAATGCCTGTACCTGGATTACGATTTGCCTTATCCCTGCTGTTGTGTTTGCTGGCGATTGACCCTGTTCGTACGACCAAGATTGTAATAAAACTGCAAATGGATCCTCACTCTCATGGTGCTTCATTACAATAGCTATGAACCTCAGCTATCATAGCTGGTTGTATCAACTTCAAAACAGTCTGAATTGCATTCATGAACCCTATGGATTGAGTAGAATATAATATAACTTTTTTGTGCCAAGGATGCAAGTCGTGTATACATGTAGTTATTGCCAAGCATGAGATTCCCACATTGTAGCCTGTACATTGAACATATTCACTGATCATGTACTCTACCTTGGCAAATAAAGGTGCAGTTCAGGTATGAATGTCTGTGAGACATTCTTTTTCAGTCATGTCCAATACCAGGAGAATCAAACTCTAGTCTTTGAATGTTGCTGTGTCTGCATGTATATATTACAATTATACACATCAATGTTTACCACAACATTGTTTACCAATCCTGGTCCTGAGACATCAATGGTTACACATTGTAACTATGCAATAGACTAGAAACATGATTTAAATAGTTAAAGGCTGATTTGTAATTCACATATACAGAAACAGAATTTTGAAAACAGTACACTACACTTTCTATGTTTCGTGTAAATACTCTAAAACTGGTTAATCTCATGATCTAATTTCCTTCCTCTGCACTGATCTGAGGACACAGGATAGGTATAGTATTTCATCAAGTGAGAGACTTAATTTCAACCAGTAGAGAATTGGAAACGCTTTATTGAAAGAAGTTCATTATCCAAGTGTTATAAATACATAATAGATGCATTATAAATATTATAATTGTAATATTATATTATAAATACAAGTTCAATCTGTACTTCAATGCAAATCTGATGTGCATTACAAAAACAGTTGGGGGGAGAAGTGTGAGAAAGAGTGTAAAAGACAGAAAGGGAAAGAGGTAAGAACAGTGGAGCAGGGAAGATAGCATATGATTAATAGATTACAGTGCTACTAAATGTAATTTTCTTTCAGTTCATCACAATATAATAGTGGCTCTAGCAATGTCTCCTAACCAGCCTCGTTACCCCCGTTGGCCCAAAGGTTATCTTATGAGCGGGTGAGGTGGCGATGACGGGACTGGTGGTTGGCATTCTCTCTCACATCATAACAAACCTGCAGACAAATCAAATCAAATGTTATTTGTCACATACGCCGAATACAACAGGTGTAGATCTTACAGTGAAATGCTTACTTACAAGCACTTAACCAACAATGCAGTTTAAAAAAAAAGAAGAAGAGTGAAGGAAAACCAGCCAACAAGTGCTCAGCATATGTGGGAACTCCTTCAAGACTGTTGGAAAAGCATTCCAGGTGAAGCTGGTTGAGAGAATGCCAAGAGTGTGCAAAGCTGTCATTAGATGCCTGTTTGACTAAAACCAGTTATGCATTTAGTTTCACTGTCATTTACACAGCAAAAGTAGTAAAAAAACAACTATATTTTAGGCCAGTGGCAATTGTGGCATGTAAATGTTTTAGATGCATGCCAGCAAAGCCACAACACAACACTAAACATTAATTGCACTATTACGGTGACAAACGGGGCCCACAAACTGTTAGGGCCTACATAAAGCTGTCCCAACAGCAGAGTCCCAACATCTTACCACTGCTACACCTGGCTATCAGCGGAGCCTTGTCTGGCAGCGATACAGTTCATTCAGCCTCATTTACTTGCTTAAACAAATGTTTTTTGTACTGACAATTGAGATGCACAAACTATGGCATAAAGGGACGATGAGCAGATAAAAGGCAATCCGTAATTTTGATTAAGACGTTAATGAGCGAGCAAGGACGGACATATTCAATATAACTATTTGTTCAGCAATTTTTAAGTGTACAGCAAGAGAATTCAGAACATGGGTCGTTCTTACAGTGTTCTCATTGTACACCAAGTCAGAACCGTAGAATAAATAAAGGGGGCAAATAAGCAGACAATGAAAGCTCTTACAATATTCAATGATGACATTTCTCTAAAACAGGCTATAGACTACATGTGCACCACCAAATCACAACAGTAGGCTAAGTTATGAGGGGAAAAGGGACCAAATTATTAGGGTAAGGCACATGGGTTACTAACATCTTACTACACAACATACACTTAGTGTTACTTTCTATACATATCTCCCTGGCATATTACATAATTTATGCAGCAGCATACAATACATTTTGGACTCACCTTGTTGTGCTGTGCTCACTTGAACAGGAAGGTGGTGCGGAAATCCTTCGTGGGCAGATTATGTCAGCCAACTTTGTCATCAAAGTCTAGCATTCACTGGATTTAGGGTGCTTTCAAGACAAGTGGGAACTCTGGGAAAAAAACAAAGTTGAATCATAATGACATCAGAGATCTTCAGGTCGGAGCTCTAGAAAGAGTTCCCGACTTGCAATTCCGAGTTGGATGACCGTTCAACTCGTATTTTCCCAGTCGGAGCTCTTTTTTTCAGATTTCCCAGTTATCTGAGTTCCGAGTTTCCAGTTGTTTTGAGCGTGGCAGAAGTCTTTCTGTGTTGACAACATGGCCGATGTTGAATGTTTATATTTTTAAGCTTGGAAAAGAGACCCTTAAACACAGACTTGAACCACATACCACTAAACTAAATAGCAGGCTAGTGATTGCTTTGCAATGCTTGCAGTTAGCCACTGATCCCTTCCAAACCACTCATTTATGTATTTGCGATTTGTGTAATGTTTATGTCCTTTATTTAACTATGCAAATCAGTTGAGAACAAATTCTTATTTACAATGACAGCCGACCCCGGCCAAACACGGATGACGCTGGGCTAATTGTGCGCCGCCCTATGGTACTCCCAATCACGGCCAGATGTGATACAGCCTGGATACAAACCAGGGACTGAAATGACTATGGGACTCCCAATCATGACCGGATCTGATACAGCCTGGATACAAACCAGGGACTGTAGTGACTAGGAAGGTGTTCCTAATGTTTGGTATATACAGTGTAAATGAAGTTTAAAAGGAGACCAGTAATTGTTCATGTTTTGGCCACACAGCTCCTTTAAAGAAAGAAAAAGACAATTGGATAGTCCTCCATCTCTCCACATTCTCTTTGTATTGACAGTGTACTGGGAAAAAGAGCTGATTTTAGAAATGATTTCTCTTGACTCAAATAATGTCAATGAAAGTTAGATAAATCTCCCCCCTGTTACAGGATTGATCGTTCTTCAATTCTCCACAGGCACATTATTTTCCAATCCCCCCCTCCCCACCCAGCACAGTCTCATGGGAGTAACTTGAGGAATATGCAGTGAAAGCATTACCATCTGGTCGCAAACAATGACAGGTATGCACATGGACATTTTGGGAAAAAAGGAGATTAGACTGAAGGAGGAAATTAAACTAGAAGCTGCTGATGACTAGGGACACCTGATGATTCCGAGTACAGTGCTTCTATGTCTGTATAATATTTCAGATATTTCCCTTTTTAATTCTACTGAGGTGGCTTTGGACCAATCGGAACTTCTGTTTTCTCCTGTTCTGTATGTGGCTATGTTGTACAAATGTGTTTGATCATCACACCCATTTTGCAACAGTTTACAGCAGTGGTATTCAAAGTCCTGACATTTGCAGTGTCGTCGCCACTGCAAATGAGTACATATTATTGTATGGGACAATATACAACCTTCTTTGAGAAAGGTTATTAGAAGAAAAACATTTATTGGGGCGACAGGTAGCCTAGTGGTTAGAGCGTTGGGCCAGTAACCGAAAAGTTGCTCGATTGTATCCCCATGCTGACAAGGTAGAAATCTGTCGTTCTGCCCTTGAACAAGGCAGTTCATCCAAAATGTCCTTGTCTAAAATGATTTATGCTCAGTTCCCACTGGCACAGACGTCATTTAAACGTTTCGTTTTGATTTACATTTGGTTGAGTTGTCAACTAATGTGAATTCAACGTGAATTCAACGTCAAAAAAAGAAAATCTCATTGGCTGAAAAAAATATTAAATTTCCTTACATTGATGACTTTTTGCATATCCAATCAGTTTTCCACGTTGATTCCTCTGTGCCAGTTTTCCAGGCAACAGTAAGAGCCTGTCCCAGATTCTGTTGACCCAAACCAATGTTTGACATGTTCTGTTGTGGTCTATTCATTTAGCCCTGAAATCTGTCAGTCCAGCAAGTTATACAGTTTTATTCAGTACACAGTCAGTCTAGGACACTCTTCTCAATCTATCTCAGTTAACTTTTGCATGCTGTCTAATTCTGTTCTGCAGCCAGTGTGTTTACAGTCATGTTGTGCTCTACTTAGATGCTCTGCTTGGGGCGGCAGGGCGTTAACCAGGAGTGCCTTCTCACTGCCAAGCATTCCCAGGGCCGCTGTATCTTAACCTTAGTGACAGTCCGGCGGGGTTTTTTCTATAATTTTTTATTTATTTTAATCTGAATTTAATTTTAGCTACCTGGGGTCACAGTCGGGGGCTGAGCCAGATGGGTTGCAGTTTGGCTTCTGGTCCTGCCTCCAATCCCACACTGTCTCAATCTGATGGCTCACTATGTAGGGCAGGGCAATAGCTTAATGTGGTATTTGTGCCTAAAGCTTCCTGATCTGTTTACTAGTGACATCCTGTGGATTTAAAGAGAAATGCAGCCTTTCCACATATTTTTGAGCTGTCTGTCAAAGAGTAAAACGCTGACTCAATTACTTAGGTGTCTGAACTGACTTCAAGAGGATATTTATTAGTATTTTATTGTAGTAGTCATTTCATTTGAAGACTCAGCTCCTCACAGGTTACTTTTGACCTCCTTTCCCAAATCTGTTTTCCTCCCAGGTGAGCAGGTGGCAGTGTTCAGGGGCACAGAGGGCAAAGCCTACATGGTGGATGCCTACTGCCCCCACTTGGGTGCCAATCTGGCACCCACGAAGGACCGCCGCGCCACCTTCCAACAATGTTTTCCCCACCAAGTTTTTCATGCTAAAAGCGCCACTGGGTGTGTGTTATTTTGTAAATCCTCAAGACTGTCTTATAAATAGAAAGCCAGCTGTGCCTTTTCCTCTCTGTGACTGTCTCCTGTAGGAGATCCCTGAGAATGCAGAAGATTTTGCCCACCTGGCCCACCTGGACACATCTGGCCCACCTGGCCCACCTGGCCCACCTGGACACAACACCAAGACCTGGGAGTTTGTAAGGTATGACTGGAAGCTAAGTGCTTCCTGACTATGTGAACTTACCACTCTGGGCCCTAGTTATACTGTACATACATTTATAACTTATTTAAATTGTGCCTCAATGGTGTGTCCTTACAAATACTTGATGGAGCGTGTGTGTTCAAGGTGCAATGGGAATCTGAGTCTGAGCCCACTAAGCACTGCTCCCAGATGCTGGTGAAACATGCCCTTGCTGTGTTTGGTCGCCTCTGGCCTCTACTGGACGTGGGTGTAGTGGCTCGACAAGTACAGATGGTCACTCACAGACAGTGGTGGAAAAAGTACTCAATTTTCATACTTGAGTAAAAGTAAAGATACCTTTAATAGAAAATGACTCAGGTAAAAGTGAAAGTCACCCAGTAAAATCCTACTTGAGTAAAAGTAAAAAAGTATTTGGTTTTAAATATACTTAAGTATCAAAAGTAAAAGTAAAAATCATTTCAAATTCCTTATATCAAGCAACCCAGACGGCACAATGTTCTTTTAATTTTTGTTACGGATAGTCAGGGGCATACTCCAACACTCAGACATAATTTGCAAACAAAGCGTTTGTATTTAGTGTGTCCGCCAGATCAGGTGAAGTAGGGATGACCATGGAATGTCTTTTTAAGTGTGTGAATTAAAACATTTTCCTGTCCTTCTAAGCATTCAAAATGTAATGAGTACTTTTGTGTGTCAGGGAAAATGTATGGAGTAGAAAGTACGTTATTTTCATTAGGAATGTAGTGGAGTAAAAGTAAAAGTTGGTAAAAAAAAATAGAAATAGTAATGTAAAGTACAGATGCCCCAAAAAACTACTTAAGTAGTGCTTTCAAGTATTATTTCTTAAGTACTTTACACCACTGCTCACAGACAGGCAGGCAGACAGAAAGACAGGCAGACAGACAGACAGACAGAAAAACAGACTGCCCCCAGGCAGCACTAGATAGTGTTTAGAAAATGATGTCCTTGGGGTGCTGCATTCAGTCATAAAACACAGCTGAAGTGTGTCAGCCAAGGCCACCCAGTGCCAAGACTGCTCTTGGTTTTAGCCTCTCCGTCAGCTTAGATATATATCACTGTCTCCAAGGAATAAACTGGCCATTCAGACAGCTTTGTCACCTCTTGTTTTCGCTTCACTGTGCTTTGGATCTGTGTACACGGCTGCTTCCAAACAAGCTGCCTCAGCCATTATGATGATGCTGAACAAGCCCTTTGGCAGTGTGGAGACGACCTAGAACTCTGTCTTAGGTCAACTGGGGTTGGAGAGTGTGGTCCCTGGGTGCTGTAGAGACAGAACAAGGAACAGTATCCAAACACTCATCATAGAAAGCAATTAACATTCACCTTAGTTTTGTATCAATAACAGTGTTTCAGTCTGACGTGCCCAGCAATATAAGCCAATTAAATGTGTTGATGCAAGGTCCATTTAGCTCCACCCAGAATTGTGTACATTTGTGACGCACGTGGAGCCTCTGCTGCACTGTGTCCCACTCCATCTTCTACCAGAGCAGCCAATGATCAAACCGTTCTCAATGTGGTACATCATATTACAAACAAGACAAATATCATATGCATGCCAATTCATACACCTCATTAGTATCCTTAACCCCTCAGAGTCTAAGCCCTAAGCTATATGGAATTGTTTTAATAAATTCATATCGAGGATCATTTAGCTATTTGATTTAGAATTTTAATACCCCTTGAAGTATAAAAAAATATATAATTTTTTGGGGGCCTTACTGCTATTAGCCCATGCAAACACATTGAATAACAGATTCACTACATGGAACAACAGATAGTCCCAAAACAATATCAAAAGGAAGTTTGTTCTGAAGTGTCTCTCCTATATCTGAGAGATATAAAACAGATTAGGAAACGTTTGTTTTTTAACCACATATTTTGGGCATTAATAATATTCAATTGGTCATAATTTGGTGAATATATGGGCGAAAATATGAAGACTTTATTTCCAAAACGTAATATACACCAATTCTGCTAACTTCTGTCTGTAGCGTCCGAAGAGTTTGACTAAACACTAATATGACCCGTCTGTGGAAAGGTGAGACTCTCATAAACACATACATGGTTGTTTTGTGGAAAGATGAGTCTCTCTAGTATGCCAATAGACCTCACAAGACGCTGAAGGTTCCCCGGTACCAGTTGAAAAAATGTATGTATATACAGTACAAGTCAAAGGTTTGGACATTGTAGAATAATAGTGAAGACATCAAAACTATGAAATAACACATATGGCCTGATTCACGCAGTCTCCTCTGAACAGTTAATGTTGAGATGTGTCTGTTACTTGAAGTCTGTGTATTTGGGCTGCAATTTCTGAGGCTGGTAATTCTAATGAACTCTGCAGCAGAGGTAACTCTGGGTCTTCCTTTCCTGTGGTGGTCCTCATGAGAGCTAGTTTCATCATAGCGCTTGATGGTTTTTGCGACTGCACTTGAAGTGTCACGACCGTTGTAAGAATCAGACCAAAATGCAGCGCCATTGTTTAATAATAATGATCAGTGGAACGTACAAGTATGCAACGAACAAAATAAAGAAAACACACCGATCGCATAAACTGTGTAGACTAAACACATACACAGTTAAACTGACATACATTCAATAACCCACAACCAAAGTGGTGAAAAGAACAAACATATATATGGTTCCCAATTAGAGGTAACGACAAACAGCTGCCTCTAATTGGGAACCATCAAACCCAAACATAGAAATACAATACATAGAAAACAAAACCCCTCCTGACCTAAACACAAATGCTAGCCAGCCGGCTAATCCCAGGCCAGGACGTGACATGAAGACACTTTCAAAGTTCTTGAAATGTTCCGTATTGACTGGCCTTCATGTAATGATGGACTATCGTTTCTCTTTGATTATTTGAGCTGTTCTTGCCATAATATGGACTTGGTCTTTTACCAAATAGGGCTATCTTCTGTAAATCACCCCTACCATGTCACAATACAACTGATTGGCTCAAACGCATTAAGAAAGAAAGAAATTCCACAAATTAACTTTTAACAAGGCACACCTGTTAATTGAAATGCATTCCAGGTCACTACCTCATGAAGCTGGTTGAGAGAATGCCAAGAGTGTGCAAAGCTGTCATCAAGGCAGATTTGTTTAACACTTTTTTGGTTACTACATGATTCCATATGTGTTATTTCATAGTTTTGATGCCTTAACTATTATTCTATAACGCTATAACCCTTGAATGAGTATGTGTGTCCAAACTTTTGATTCGTACTGTCTATGCACTCACATCTAGCAAATATTATGTGGCAAAATTGTTTGAGTTACTTCACTTCAGACTTTAAAATATGCTTTGTAATGAGAAAAGCTGTGAGTGCTAACATGGTGCTGATAATGCAGTACATTATTTCTGTGTTAGGCCTACTGTATGTGATAGTGTAGGTCTATGCGTGCCATTGATATGTACTTGCATTGTATGGCGCTGTGTTACTTCCTGTACTCTAAGATCCCTAAATACAGCCATGTTCTGACTGCACTCTGTGACAACAATGCCTTTAGGTTGTACCAAATACATGTTTCTCTGTCTGATCTGTTCTGATGGAAATGTGAGCATAATGACCTGTGAATGAGTGAATTGATAACGCTGAATGTGCTTTGTGACTGCATTGATGCTCTGGGTCAGGCATAGTGTGACTGCCTTAACTTATCTCAGTTGGCCCATTATGGCCAACAGTCACATATTCCCCAAAATGGGGAGGTTCGTTTAAAAAAAATGATCAGCAAAGGTGGAATATCACAATAAAATAACCCACCTTTCTCCATATGACATATGAGATTCAAAATATTATTTTGTAATTGAGTTCTCTAGAAATTCAGTGTTTATGTAAATCAGAAGAATAAAGTTACTCTGATCTGATGTGTTTGCTCATGCATTGTAACTGTTGTAGGCAAACTCTTCCAATGCATGATTTAAAATGTTAAATTGAGTGGAATGCTCAGTGTACTGCTTGGCCATTGGCATTTCTGGGTTGTAGACACTTGCTTATTGCTCCTTATCTGTGAAAGTGCTTATTGAGACTGTGGTCACTGAGGAAGAGGCTTTCCTTCTCTGCAATAAACAATCATTACGTGAACACTTCTGCCTACTTTCACATTGAGTCAAGCTTTGTCCAGGTAGACAGTTGTGACTGACTTTCTTAGCAAATAGATCTGCTTTTTCAGATGCCACTACAATTCTGCTCAGCCTAATCTTAAATGTGATACAGGATACTGTTTAGTTTAATCTAGCGAAATATGTATGGAGTGGTGGGTGACCATGAAACGGGGCAAGCAGGGAGTGACGTGACATTATTTTGCTGTTGTTGGAGCGAGGTGTCCTGCAGTGTTAAGTACGGTTGAGGAAACTGAGAAGGTAGAGGAGGAGAGGGAGCAGAGAGAGGGCTTGGTAAAAAGGCCCCTTCTTCCGCAACAGCATGTCCTGGGAGAGGTCAGGCAAATTCACAGACCAGTCACGCAAACAGGACCAGCAGATGGGGATGACCAAAAGACATCTGTTCAACAAGAGCTCCATTTTGACAACACAGAGCAGCCTCAAAGCAAAGAGACAAGTGTCGGGAGTCAAAGCAATAGTGAGAACCTAGGGGACAAAGAGTACCCAATCTGCAGTGAACTGTACGACTCAGGCACACCATCGGATGGCTTTGTTGAACTGTGACCACACGTTGTGCCATCGCTGTCTGGACAGCATCCTAAAGCGTGCAGCAGATCCTAGCTGGGTACAGCGCCCCTTATGTCGACAGAAAACTCCCCTACGTCACTGGGAGGTCAAGAGAATGCAGGAGGATACAATACACCACCGGGCCAGTAGCTCTAATCCTGGACTCATCACAGACCATCTGCCTGAGCCTGAGAACATGCCAGCTCCACGACTCTGCTTCGCCATGGAACCGAGGCTGCAGTCTTGCATGGACTCGACATTGCTGTGTGGATGCTGCCTGTGTACCCTTCTCGTCTGAGTCAAATGCAACGCCACTGTAGATGATGCTACCTGACATTCCTGGTGCTTCTCTTCCTGATAGAGCTGAGCTGTCTGCTGGTTGTCTTCCTTCCTGTTATCGTGCTTGTGTTGTTATTCACTCTAGTAAAGTAGATGGTTGGTTAATCTATGCATATTCATCTCCTCTAACATCTACTGTATTTCATTGTTAATAATAGTGTTGTCTGTCTTTGCAATGTGCTTTTAGTTCAAAAAAATCATAATTGAACCATGTGTTTCTCTCATATTGCTCAATAAAGAAGGAATCCTCCATGGACCTTGGCTTACAATTAGACCGGGATTGAGTGCTTATCAACTGCCACCCATCTTTTACACAGAAAGGATGCAAATGAACAGCAAACTTCTTGGAAACATGGCAACACTGCCTCTAATATATTAGCCAAATATTTCAGTGTATCTCTTGCAGTGTCTGGGCCCTCAGCTTTCCCTCTGACCTACTTCAGCAGTTTGTATGTCTGCTACTGTGTATTCCTTCTGTTTATTCCTAACTACTGTAGTCCAGCTTGTTCTATTTTCATGATATGCACTTGGATGTTTTCAATAAGACTTAGTGGTCAATTCTGGTTTGAGATGCATGATTGATCAGACATTTAAATTGCCTCAATTATTCAAAACGTCACCATATTTGAATGTATATATTTTGTAAGTAAGTAAGCCACCTCTTTTCCAGGTAAGTATACACTGAGTGTACAAAACATTAGGAACACCTTCCTAATATTGATATGCACCCACTTTTGCCCTCAGAACAGCCTCAATTCTGCTGAGCATGGACTGTACAAGGTGTCAAAGCGTTCCACGCTGGCCCATGACTCCAATGCTCCCCATAGTTGTGTCAAGATGGCTGGTTGTGGATCTCTACTCCAAATAGCTAATTTCCTCTCATACCACAGATGCTCAATTGGATTGAGATCTGGTGACTGGGCAGGTCACTGCAGTAAGCTAAATTCATTGTCATGTTTGTAGAACCATTCCTGAACAATCCTAGCTTTGTAGCATTGGCACTATCCTGCTGGATACACTGCTGCCATGAGGGATGCACCTGATTGACAATGATGTTGAGATATTGTGATAGAAAAATTACCTGATATGTTTGATATTAATAGTAAACGATATATATTTAACTAAGAGTAAGACTGGCCTGCTAAGGCTGGTTTTATGGTGTCCACTCTAGCTTCCTGCAGCTAGTCTGGGTGTCGAGGACAGGGGTTTTACTAAAGTTAGCTTGAAGCTGAAAATTGATTAATGTCTCTGTTATAAAAAAACAAACAGCCACATTCCAGTCTATCAGCAGTGGTGCATATGAGACATATGTCTCCGGTCTGATTGAGCCTGCATTCCATAGACAAGATGTGGTATATGTTTAGCCCAGATAGAGATAGCCTGGAGGAGCAGAACAAAGGCCTCAGCATTCCTAATTATCCTGGCATCTGGGAAACTAAGACAAGGTGGGGGTTAAAAATAACACCAGAGGCAGATGACCAGGAGATGAACCCAGAGTGGCTTATGATGCCCCTTAGTCTGCATGGGAAGGGTGGAGCCAGCCATGGCAGCATTTTTAGGTCTACTATATATACAACTCTGCATTTCTGTAAGAGTTAAGCACTCGGTCTGACAGTCAAGACTGTTTGATTGACGGCTTCATTATTGCAATAATGAATCAATATTAAATGAAGATGATTGTTGGAAAAAATGACCAAGTCACTCTCAGTACTGTATTTCCACGACAATATCCTGTGGCATTCAAACGTTTCTCCACTTTTATCAAGGGGCCCAATATCTGCCATGAAAACACACCCCACACCATTCCACCACCACCAGACTGCAATGTTGACACACGGCATAATGGATGAATGTACTCATGGGATTTTCTCCATACCCTAGTCCTCCCATCAGCGTGAAACAGCAGGAACCGGGATTCATCAGACTAGGCAATGTTTTTTCAATTCTCCAGTGTCCAGTGTTTTCGTTCCTTAGCCCACTGCAAGCGCAGTTTCTTATTATTTGATGAAAGAAGTGGAACTCTGTAAGGTCGTCGGCTGCCATACCCCATTCGTTTCAAGGTACGATGAGTTGTGAATTATTTTATGGGTCTTCAGGCAACAATGTTGTTCATGGGTTCTTTGTCCTCTTTCTTCAATGACCCGTTTTCCACCACTGGTCTGTCATTAGCTGGATGTCCTTTGGGTGGTGGACAATTCTTGATACACACAGGAAACTGTTGAGGGTGAAAAACTCAGCAGAGTTGCAGTTCTTGACGCACTCAAACCGGTGCGCCTGGTACCTTCTACCATACCCTGTTCAAAGGCACTTAAATATTTTGTCTTGCCCATTCACCCTCTGAATGGCACACCTCCTCAATCCGTGGTTCAATTGTCTCAAGGCTTAAAAATCCTTCTTTAACCTGTCTTCTCCCCTCCAACAACACTGATTGAAGTGGACTTAAAAGGTGACATCAATCAAGGATCATAGTGTTCACCTGGATTCACCTGGTCTATGTCATGGAAAGAGCAGGTGTTCTTAATGTTTTGTACACTCAGTGTACGTCTAAGTGAATGTTGAATACTGCAGCTGGCAATTGGGACATGGCCAAAGAAAACGAGGGAGAGCTGCTCATCAATAATTTATGCAAGGACCACTCTCTAAACAAGAAACGCATCATACATGCATCTTTAGAAGGCACGGTTAGAAAACCCGCCTCTATGAATAACAATACTCTATTTATGAGAACATACTGACAGCAGAAGAATGCTTCACTCACACCTCTCATTCAACCAATGTGGCTCAACAGTCACAGCACTCGATGAACACACACGCATGTAGACGAAATTAGCAGTGAAATGTTACGCAGGTTAAATACTGTGCTTTATTGGTTCTGCTCCTGGAGGCTTACCTGTTTTCTGCTACTTTTGATTCACATTGCAACATGTAACTAAAGGTAATGGCTGGCATATAAATAGATTGCTGCCAGGCTATGTGTTAGTGTGTAGGAGGGGAGAGAGAGATTGAGAGAGAGACATACACATACACACACATACACACACATAGGTCCCTTAACCGTCTTACCTTCCACTGTGTAGGTGGTGTGTATGTATGTATGTACTTGTCTCTGTGTGGGTCGATGATTGTGTGTGTATATGTGTGAACTTTAGGGTGTGCGTGTGTATGTGTGAACTCTAGAGTGTGTGTGTGTGTGTGTGTGTGTGTGTGTGTGTGTGTGTGTGTGTGTGTGTGTGTGTGTGTGTGTGTGTGTGTGTGTGTGTGTGTGTGTGTGTGTGTGTGTGTGTGTCATTGGTGTGCATGAGAATCTTGAGTCTTTGTTCTCTGCCAGTGCACATCGTTATATAACGTCTGCATTGCAGGCTGGCCGAGCTGTATTGATGTATGAGTGGAGGGAGGAGGGACACTAATGGCTACAGGAATCCACCAAACAAGAGTCCTTGTCGCTGTTGGCCTTTCCTCAGAGTGGCTCTCATTAGGCAGTGTTTAACACATACACACACAGTGCCACAGTCTTACAGCTATCCCACAGCCATACAGTATATAGTAAGGTATCTCTATGGATCTGAGCTATCTGAAAACCAGTCATGATAGTCATGCTGTTAAAACATTCTATTCTCGACACCCGTGTTATAAAATATGACTTTATATCGCGTACAGTGAATTTAGGTTATTTAAACTAATCGAGAAGCCTGAGGGAGGTGCTACGTAATACCACATTTTATATCACGTGCACTTTTAGGGGCCTTAACAAAACAGACCAAAGGACATGGCAAATACTCAACCATTACAGTTTTGCGACTTGCTGCCTCTTCAATATATCCCCTATATACATTTAATTGCTGGAGCACTACTACCACATATCAATGAAATTGGTACAGCACTCTCTCTAACGGGTGGCACAAATGTAGCCTCTTACAAGACATGCTTCAAAATATGTTCATGAGCCTGAAACAACAATGCCATGCAACCACTAGCGGTCAAAAGGTCTTTTGCGCTCCATAAATACAGTACTGTACTGAATTCTGTGGGTTGGAATTACGGTACATTTGAAATATAGCAGTTCTTGTCCTGCCCAAAACATTTCCCCACAATGCACCATCCTTTACAGTATGCTGCAGTATAATGCTTCACAGTACTTTACTGTTGATAAATGTACGAATTTACCATATAAATCGCAGTTTTTCATTACATTGTAATATTCTGTGGGATTAATTTTGAAAATAATATAAATATTGCTTGGTTGGTTCATTTCAGACCTTGATGTTTCTCAATCCTATCACAGAGAATTGTTTCAAAAAGTTCCAAGCGACTATCCCACAATGCTGTGAGGTACAGTAATGAACTGTTAAACCAAAGTTTCTTACATTTACTGTTTACGCCTAAAATCACCCATAGTGCATTTACTGTAAATCATTTATATGCTACTTTACTGTTTTATTGTATAATACTGTCAAAACAACAAGATTTAACCATTAATCGTCTGGTTTATAAACAAACCATCACTTGTACAGCCCTTGTTGACCTTATAGTCTAAATTCCCTAGATGAAACATATGATTTTACTTGGGAATGTGTGGGGTTTAATGTGGGCAGAACAGTGTAAAAAAAAAGTTTGATTCAATGTACAATTCTAAGGCAACCAGCTGCAATAGGATTGTGAGTTTGCGTAGCAAAAATGTTCTTGAGCAAACTCACAACAGACAGTTTGTGTGTGATTTTTTTTATAGCAAACTCACAATCCTATTGCAACTGGTTGCCTTACAACTGTACATTGAATCATCTTCTTTTTTCTTTTTTTTTACAGTGAACTAGGATAGGCTTTAGGCCTATCTTCCAATAGAGCCCCACAGTGAAGGTGTCATAATACCCATAAAACCTAGCGGTCAAACATGTAAATGGTTCCAATAATTTTTCCACCATTAATTTTTCCCATAGGGAATTTTGGAAACACATAAAATAAGGGCTGTGTTTCGTGTAGGCTTACACTGGCGTGACATTTTGATAACCATGTAAATATCTCTCGGACAAGGTGACAGTTATCAATATATTCAGCTCTATTTACAATGCTAATTAGCGTCAAAGTAGACATCATGCAAGACCACAAATCCCTGCAAGCTCCAGCACGTCATCTCTAGCTGACACCTTTGCTAACAGGTATTGTGTCAATTTAAAACTTGCACAACACAGTTCCCAGAATTGTCAATTCAAATTTATTCAGCCAATTTATTAATTACAAAATTTAGCTAACATTAGATAGTTTATCCAGAGATTCTTACCTTAGCCTCGATTCGGCGGTCTCGTCCAGATCATGGCATTTGTTTATGATAGCCACATTAGCATTTCATTTTTGGGGGGGGTAAATATCAGCAAATATATTAATAAAAGTAATCTTGTCCTAGAGAGATTCACACGGTTATCAAAACTTTACCCCAGAGTAAGCCTACATTAAACACAGACCTTATTTTAAGAGTTTCTAAAATCCCCTATGGGAAAAATTAATGGTGGAAAAACGATTGGAACCATTTTCTTGTTTGACCACTAGGTTTTATGGGTATTATGACTCATACTGTGGTACTCTATTGCAATGACATTAAGTCTAAATAAACCTAGGCTACTCTGCTTTGTCAATACTCCAGTGGGATGTGCTTCAAAGTAATAGCTGTGCCATAATTTATGTTCAATAGCCTGCATGTTATTTGATGTTAGACATAATGAATGTTCACAAACTTAACACTGTGGAGAGAGAGGCTTGTTTCCTAGGTAACCAGGATGGTTGAACATTTTCCCCCTGCTTAGCAAGATGGATGCTCTTGTGCCTCCTGTGGTTACTTGGACACCTTGCTCCCTTTCTCCATTCAGGGACATTTCAAATGACATTACCCGCCCCCACAATCAGACAAAACATCTAACAAGCACATATATCTGTCAATACAAATAAGGTAAAATGACACATTCATGTCACACTTTTAGAAGAAGTCGAGCTTCAATGTTTCATTGTACACCAGGCTGGGCAATGCTTTTAGATGCAACTCTATAAATTATTCAGCCGTTTTTATATTTGTATATCCCCATGTCAGGGACTTGCAGTAGCCTAGACAAGCAGCATACTGTGGTTATGTTGGAGGTTTTGCATGATTGAAGAGGTTGAAATATGGATGACATGGTTACATAATTGATTGGCTGTTTGGAAGTAAAGGAGAGGGCAGGGGATGTAGCCTACAATTAATTGGTGGTCCTGGTTGGTCTGGGTCTGTGAAATTATGGGGATTTACAGCAGGAGCCAGCTCCAGAGACACATCCCCAGCAAAATAAACAAGCAGGCTTCCCACTGGGCACAGACATCAATTCAACGTCTATTCCATGTTGGTTCAACGTCATTTAATTGAAATGACGTGGAAACAACGTTGATTCAACCAGTGTGGCAATTGGGTTGGGTCCACCTACTCCGTGCATTATAGGAGTACTGTTTGAGAAAGAATCTCACATGTTGGAATCGTTGGGTCACTGGATTATTGAGGTGTCAATTTTCATTGCAATGGCAGCAACCATCTGCAGTATTTATTTATCCTACCTAAAGTAGCCTACAATATTCACACTTTAAGAAATAATTCGTTTTTCATCACATAGACCTAATATTATGTTTTTTTGATGAGATCAATTATTGTTGTTCTCACACACCAATTGTGTCTTGCTTTTCTTTGATGCCCTATTCATAATCTAAACTGCCTACTACAATTCCGGTCATATAGTGAATAACATCGTTGTTGAGATGTTGAAAATACTTTTTTGATGATTAGCTTCCTTTGATTCATTTCCTGTGACATTCTAGCAGAAGAACGCCAACGCGAATTCACAGATAGATCGCGGAGGCGCGCACCCCTGCGCGGGCACAGCTGTCAGCACCAAGGACAGCCGCTCAGCCCCGAGCGTAGCTTCAGTATAATCACCTCACAGAACAGCCCGCGCGGAGCCCACCGAGGACCGGTAGAGCAATTATACCGTGCGCAAAGGGAGCCGCATACACCGCGAAATATGCTCTGACTCGTTTCTATCGACATTGGAAGAAAGACAATGGGGGAAATAGGCAAAGGAATATAATAATCTTTGAAGAAATGCTTCTGAAACAGCGGAGATAATCCAACAACGGTTAAGGTTCTGATCATGCACATTCCTCCGCATTGCACTTAAATCAAATGTGCAGATTTTCCACACTGTCCAGCGGGACGGTGGTTCAAGCCGTGGTAACCGGGTGAACAGTGCAGTCCAGAAGCCGGGCAAGCCGACCTGCCAAAACGAGGGAGAGACGCATCTGGGGTCCACTGTGCGTTTTGGTCGTTTACACGATGCGTTTGTTTCTGCTGGCGGTGTTCCTCTCGTGCTCCTGTGCGCGGGCTGGCTGCGAGCCGAAGATAGTGAACATCGGAGCCGTCCTGAGCCAGAAGAGGTACGAGCAAGTATTTAAGGATGCAGTGACCCAGGCGAACCAGATATACGGGAGAGATAAATTCAAGTTGACCGCCATCTCCGTAACGCACAAACCCAACGCTATCCAGATGGCTCTCTCCGTCTGCGAGGACCTCATCTCCAACCAGGTATCTCAGGAGGGCGCCGTCGTACCAGCATTGGTGTTAAATGAAAATAGCACATATATAGCCCATTAGCACATATATAGCCCATCTATTCAATGTCAATCAAATGAATCCAAATCAGAGAATTGTCCAACATTTGTATGAAGCCTATGGCCACTATTGGGGGGGAGGAATGAATCATCCTCTTTAGTGTGTTGCATCTTCCCGTTTCTGCTTCAAGGGAACTGACTGATGTGAGTAATAGAGCAGATGAGGTCGATATATTGTGACCATCACTTTATTTGCAATGAACAGACCACTAAGCATCTCATTCTAGACTATATGTGAATAGTCTGGGTAGCCGTTTGACTAGATGTTCAGGAGTCTAATGGCTTGGGGGTAGAAGCTGTTTAGAAGCCTCTTGGACCTAGACTTGGAGCTCCGGTATCGCTTGCCGTGTGGTAGCAGAAAGAACAGTCTATGACTAGGGTGGCTGGAGTCTTTGACAATTTTTAGGGCCTTCCTCTGACACCGCCTTGTATAGAGGTCCTGGATGGCAGGAAGCTTGGCCCCAGTGATGTACTGGGCCGTTCGCACTACCCTCTGTAGTGACTTGCGGTCGGAGACTGAGCAGTTGCCATATCAGGCAGTGATGCAACCAATCAGTATGCTCTCGATGGTGCAGCTGTAGAACCTTTTGAGGATCTGAGGACCCATGCCAAATCAGTCTCCTGAGGGGGAATAGGTTTTGTTGTGCCCGATTCACGCCTGTCATGCTGTGCTTGGACCATGTTAGTTTGTTGGTGATGTGGACACCAAGGAACTTGAAGCTCTCAATCTACTCCACTGAGCGATACAAGAAAGATCAAGAGTTGAAGTTGGAAGTTTACATTCACTTTAGCAAAATAAATGTAAACTCAGTTTTTCACAATTCCTGACATTTAATCCTAGTAAAAATTCCCTGCCTTAGGTCAGTTAGGATCACCACTTTATTTTAAGAATGTGAAATGTCAGAATAATAGTTGAGAGAATTATTTATCTCAGCTTTTATTTCTTTCATCACATTCCCAGTGGGTCAGAAGTTTACATACACTCAATTAGTATTTGGTAGCATTGCCTTTAAATTGTTTAACTTGGGTCAAACGTTTCGGGTAGCCTTCCACAAGTTTCCCACAATAAGTTGGGTGAATTTTGGCCCCTTCCTCCTGACAGAGCGGGTGTAACTGAGTCAGGTTTGTAGGCCTCTTTGCTCGCACACACTTTTTCAGTTCTGCCCATACATTTTCTATAGGATTGAGGTCAGTGCTTTGTGATGGCCACTCTAATAACTTGACTTTGTTGTCCTTAAGCCATTTTGCCACAATTTCGGAAGTTTGCTTAGGGTCATTGTCCATTTGTGACCAAGCTTTAACTTCCTGACTGATGTCTTGAGAAGTTGCTTCAATATATCCACATAATTTCCCTTCCTCATGATGCCATCTATTTTGTGAAGTGCACCAGTCCCTATTGCAGCAAAGCATACCCACAACATGATGCTGCCACCCCCATGCTTCACGGTTGGGATGGTGTTCTTCAGCTTGCAAGCCTCCCCCATATTCCTCCAAACATAACGATGGTCATTATGGCCAAATAGTTATTTTTTTGTTTCCTCAGACCAGAGGACATTTCTCCAAAAGGTACGATCTTTGTCCCCATGGTGCAGTTGCAAACCTGTAGTCTGGCTTTTTTATTGCGGTTTTGGAGCAGTGGCTTCTTCCTAGCGGAGCGGCCTTTCAGGTTATGTCGATATAGGACTCATTTTACTGTGGATATATATTCTTTTGAACGTGGTACCTTCAGGCATTTGGAAATTGCTCCCAAGGATGAACCAGGCTTGTGGAGGTCTACAATTTTTTCTGAGGTCTTGGCTGATTTCTTTTGATTTTCCCATGATGTCAAGCAAAGAGGCACTGAGTTAGAAGGTAGGCCTTGAAATACATCCACAGGTACACCTCCAATTGACTCAAATGATGTCAATTAGCCTATCAGAAGCTTCTAAAGCCATTCTGGAATTTTCCAAGCTGTTTAAAGGAACAATCAACTTAGTGTATGTAAACTTCTGACCCACTGGAATTGTGATACAGTGAATTATAAGTGAAATAATCTGTCTGTAAACAATTGTTGGAAAATTACTTGTGTCATGCACAAAGTAGACGTCCTAACCGACTTGCCAAAACTACAGTTTGTTAACAAGAAATTTGTGGAGTGGTTGAAAAACATGTTTTAATGACTCCAACCTAAGTGTATGTAAACTTCCGACTTCAACTGTATATTCATTTGTAGCCCAAATGGTTTGGAAGCTACAGACGTAGATTTTGGGGATGTCTCCGTGTCTGACAAACACCGCTGTAGCTCTGCCACCTTCCACCGCAAATGCAGAAGACTGACATCGGCGGATGCTGTAGATTGAGACGCAGCCCATGCAAAAACAGATATCTCTAGCTAAAACAGACAGATTGTGATGGGGATTTTGTATTATTATGCTAATTCGGACATAGACTCTAGGGGGTTGTTTAAGGCAAAAACGAAAGGAGGGTAGTTGGTCGGGGTGATTGGGTAGGTGTATAACGCGAACGTCTAGCAGCCCAAAGGTTGCGTGTCCGAATCTCGTCACGGACAACTTTAGCATTTTATCTAATTAGTAACTTTGCGACTACTTACTACTTTTGTGCTACTTTGCAACTACTTACTACTTTTGAGCTACTTTGCAACTTCTTAGCATATTAGCTAATCCTTCCCCTTTAACCTAACTCCTAACCTTAACCTTAACCCCAAACCTAACCCATAGATTAGTTAATGTTAGCCACCTAGCTAACATTAGCGTTAGCCACTTATAACCCGCATGACTACCAACCCAAAGGTTACGTGTTCGAATCTCATCACAGTCAACTTTTGCATTTTAGCTAACCCTTCCCCTGACCCAAACCATTTAACCTAACTCCTGGCCTAGCTAAAGTTGGCCACCTAGCTAACATTGGCCATGGAATTCATAACATATCATACGTATTGCAAATGTGTCTACCCCTGAGTCCAGGTTGCTATTTCTTTTATACATTTTTTTTATTTAACCTTTATTTAACTAGACAAGTCAATTAATACAGGATCAATGTCGTCAACGGTTGAGCTAATGTAGGCTAATGTGATTAGCATGAGGTTGTAAGTAACAAGAACATTTCCCAGGACATAGACATATCTGATATGGGCAGAACGCTTAAATTCTTGTTAATCTAACTTTACTGTCCAATTTACAGTAGCTATTACAGTAAAATAATACCATGCTATTGCTTGAGGAGAGTGCACAATTTTGAACATAAAAGGTTATTAATAAACAAATTAGGCATAGTCTTAATACAACATTTTTAACACATATGCGCAATGGTTCATTGGATCAGTCTAAAACTTTGCACATACACTGTTGCCATCTAGTGGCCAAAATGTATATTGCACCTGGACTGGAATAATACATTATGTATTTTCTCTTGCATTTCAAAGATGATGGTACAAAAACAATATTAAAGAACGGTTGTTTTTTTTCTTTGTATTGTCTTTTGCCAGATCTATTGTGTGTTATTCTCCTACATTCCTTTGACATTTCCACAAACTTTAAAGTGTTTCCTTTCAAATGGTACCAAGAATATGCATATCCTTGCTTCAGGGCCTGAGCTACAGGCAGTTAGATTGTCATTTTAGGGGAAAATTGAAAAAAAGAGGCAGATTCTTAAGCCATGGACTGATTGTTTATATCTAAGGGCCAAAAACACACAGATTTGTGGGGGATTAGAGGCCAACTGCACTTCAGTGTACACAGCTGCAGATCCACTGAACTGCAAACAAACTAACTAACCAAGAGAGAAATGAGTGACGCATCCTTAAATTAGTTTTACTGCAGTTTCTATTTTCACACCTTGTGCCATGTGATGAAATGTTGTCTAAAAGGAGGCCAACATGGCCATGTACGCAATGGGCCCGTCCATCAAAGTATCCCAGGGGTAGCAGCTGGGGTGCATGCCTCGGCTCATTTGCCGTTATGTCACCGAGAAGGGAGTTGAGTTTGTATTATGGAAAATTATATGATTTGATCATTAGAAATGGGTAGTTATAACTGTTTGGTTCATGTTATTACTAGATCAATAATGAGACACCCAGGTGTATGGAGGGCAATTGTTTTTGGCTCTAGACTTGAAAAATTACTGTTTTTCACTTCAAGTGCAATTCTTTTTTAGGTAAATATATATTTTGTGTATACGACTTGTGCAATTTAAACCTAACAATGAAAACAACATTAATAAGTTATGCATTGCGATGTTACCCCTTTGAGATTTGTTCCAACACTGAAACACATTGCTAAAACCCTTGTCCATCCCATTCACATTAAGCATTACATTGCTTCTGAAAGCAGCAATATCATGTAGTGAAGAGAACTGAGGCGTGAACTACCCCTCCCCCATCCCTCTTTCTCACACACACACACAAAGGTCTCTCCCTAATTCCTCCACACTATTCCAATGTCCCCGGTCCTCTTCATTGTAATGATTGTTGTAATTGATAGAGATGGTTATGTGCTAACATATCTTTGCTACCTACGTTCCACAATATCTGAGTCCCATCCTATCCTCTGAGGGCTGCAGGGATGAGAAAGGTGCCAATGTTCTACATGTACCTTTACTTGTCAAATGCATGGAACAGTGCCTACTAACTGCCTAGATGGAGACCTAACCATGTGAGAGACTCAATGAGATGGTCTTGGCTCTGTGGTCATGTTTGTCACTCGAGAGAGGGTCCATGACAGAAGGGATGGTAGATGCCTGGAAGCGCTCTTTGAATGAAAGAGGCCCAACCATACGGGCTGCGCACACTAACCATTCTGCCTGCATATCATGCCAGTTTTGTCTTCCCCCTCAGTTGGATCAGTGTTCCATTTCTCAAGAATCCTATTCATCTAAGAATTGATATACAGTTAGTAGAGCTGCATTGAGGAGCATCTGTCTACTTCATCCAGGTGTCATTCAGCTTTGAGCCATCTACCATGCAGCCATAATGCTAATGCTAAGTGAAGATGGTGTAAGAGGAAAGAGCTGATTTGACATTTCCATGTCGCAGTGAGGAATCAATAGTCCATACACTTTATTATCCTTTCACCTCTCTTTACAGGTGTGTGTGTTTCTTTAACCCCCCGTACTTGTGTCTGTAGGTGTATGCCATCCTCGTGAGTCATCCTCCCCAGTCCAACGACCACCTCACCCCCACGCCTGTGTCCTACACCGCAGGCTTCTACCGCATCCCTGTCGTGGGCCTCACCACACGCATGTCCATCTACTCCGACAAGGTGAGAAATGACAGAGAGAAAGAGATAGAGAGCGAGAGAGAGAGAGAGAGAGAGAGAGAGAGAGAGAGAGAGAGAGGGAGGGAGGGAGGGGGAGGGAGAGAGAGAGCAGGGGAAAGAGAGGTAAATGATGGAGCAGCCAATGGGGATCTAAACAGATAAGAGAGACATACATTCTACTCCACTACTTCACCAGCTACCAAAATAGCTGTGGCCGAATTACATTCTGCTCCAAATGTCCTGCAAGGACAAGACATTTCTGTTTGATTGTGAACAATTGTAAAGGCCTCATGAATATGTTAAAAAGAACAGCAAAACCGTGGATGACAAGCAAATCATTTCCTCGCACTCCTTCTTCTTACTTTGCTTTCTCCCCAGAGTATCCACTTGTCTTTTCTGCGGACTGTCCCCCCGTACTCCCACCAGGCTCACGTGTGGTTCGACATGATGCGAGAGTTTCGATGGAACCACATCATCCTGATCGTCAGCGATGATCACGAGGGGCGGGCCGCGCAGAAAAGACTGGAGACCCTACTGGAGGAGAGGGAAACAAAGGTGAGACGCTCGGGCTCGCCGGACCCCCAGTGTGTGTGGGCGTGTGTGTGTGTGTAATCTCTGTTTAACTCTCAAAGGTCTTCTATGTATATAACTGTTTTCCTTTCTGTCATGTGAACACATCTCTCACTGACCATTGTGTAAACATTGGCTAACATCAAAATGCTAGAGACATCTACAGCGTCTAATGTGGTCTGATCTGAGTACATCTTTTACTCATCTCATGTTGCTTTTCACCATAGTCAAATTCTCCTGTGTCAATCCACAACGGGAGCCAAATAGCGGACTTTAACCTGGGGCTTTGCAAAATATCAATGACTCCAAAACAGAATGATGGTCCAAAGATCCTTGATGTATATTTGCGCTGTGATACATGTATGTTTTTTGGAGGAGTTCACAAATCCAGTGTAATGCTCACTTGGACCATCCATCAAATGCTCACCATGTAGTATATCAGATGGTCATAGTGTCCTGTGCTAAGACACTGAGACAGTTAAATACATATCTTTGGTTTTATTGTGTCCTTGTCAAATGATGGACTGTGAGACCATACAAGTGAAATGACAGGCATGTGACAAACTGTCCATGAACATTACTTTAGCCCAGAGTCACCTTGTGTTGCTGGGTAGCTAGCTCATTAAATGTGCTGATCCACCTAAAGCCTAAAACATGGCAGGGATGATGTCCCCTAGAACACATGTGTCAAACTCATTCCACAAAGGGCCCAGTGTCTGTGGGTTTTCGCTCCACCCTTGTACTTGATTGATTAATTAAGGTCAGTAATAATAAGGAACTCCCCTCACCTGGTTATCTAGGTCTTAATTGAAAAAAACCTGCAGACACTCGGCCCTCCGAGGAATGAGTTCGACACCCCTGCCCTAAAAGGTCATGTTCCCTAAAGGAAAAGAGAAGGACCAATTAACACATTGTTAAAAAGACAGGATGTGGTTAAGACTTTTTGATACTGCGCTGTTTATTCCCCTCAAGGGCTCCTTGCTGTAATTGTGTGACTGAGTGAAATGAGTCCTGATTTGAAGAGTAATTTAATCAGAGGGAGAGTCCACACCGAAGGGAGAGGTGAAATGTCAAACATGTTGTGGTTCATCAGTCACACTCCAACATGATAAAGATTTATTAGTTACTAAGTATAGTTTTTGTCAATAAATCATTTTGTTTTGAAGGATTTTGACTTTATTGGATTATACTATGACTTTACCTGTGTTGAAGTGGTGTTTTCTATGGTAAATACCTACATTAGATTATAGAATAGTGGGTTAACTGCTAGCTACATGTTTCTTCCTTCTTGAAATCCATCTTGTCTGACCTTGGCTCTCTCTCTCTCTCTCTATCTCTCTCTCTCTCTCTCTTAAATAATAATACCATAAGCAACAATTGAATATATTTACAGTTACCATATTGAATGAATCTATCAATGTCACAGAATCCTTGGGATGGTAGACAGTGTGATGTGATGCTGTAAGGAAGTATCTGTGTTCTTTATCAGTGGTTTTAAGAAGTTACTCAGCCAGCCAGGTTGGCAAATTATTTCATATTCCGTATCATGCAGATTATTCAGAAAGGTTGCAAGTTCAAATCCCCGAGCTGACAAGGTACAAATCTGTCGTTCTGCCCCTGAACAGGCAGTTAACCCACTGTTCCTAGGCCGTCATTGAAAATAAGAACGTGTTCTTAACTGACTTGCCTAGTAAAATAAAGGTAAAATAAATTCACACTGTAATTGCAGGTTTATGTGCTGTGCTGCTGTGACAAGTGACAGGGACAGTAGTTTGATGGGGTTCTGTACCACAGGCAGCGAGACTCTTTTACCTGTAGTGGATTCAGTCAGAATACTGACATGAGTGACACACCATACAATATTCATGCTTGACTGAAGTAGCAAAAATAGAGCACTCAAAGAACTCTTTTGGGAAAACAAAGCCAGTCATCTAGACAGCTTTTTTTTACCAAGGATTTGCAGTGCCACACAGAGACAGCTGCAAGATAGTGGATGACTAGAGAAAGAAATTGACAAAAATAGATTTGGGTTTGGAGACTCAATACATGATTCGATTATTTATATTCTAAATGAGGACCGTAGTCCCATTCACTCCAGTTTGATTAATACTTGTTTTGTAATGCCATGATTTATGAGTGTGCACTGACCGTGAAACACTACGACACAATAGCATGCAACATTTGGAAGGGGAGCAGTGTTTTACAGAGCAGCAGTGACTACAACAACTTCAGATTACATTTGAGGCATAACAGATCTGTAATCCTTTCAATGGATTGAGCATGAATACAATTGAGGAGAATGGGATATACTTTGGATTTCCTTGTCAGGCAGTATAATGAACGAATGCGGCAGAGTCACTGTAGCATTTGGGAAGTGGAGGACGCAGATCCTGAGCGCTCTGCCTGCCTGCGGTCTGAGCTGAAAGGTCGGGCATCAGGGGAGACAGGTCTGTCAAGCAGAAGATGCTGTGTTGCAAAATGGCTCGCTGACTAAGGCAAAGCAGGAGACTGCCTTGCGGCTCCTTTCAGAATATACAGGAACTGAGTGGAATTCAAAGTGGATAGAGCCTGAGGGCCGTTAGTTTGCAGAATCAGACTGTTAACCTGTTGGGATTTCTTTGCACTGACACACAGACATTTTATCCCTCTCAATCTCAATGTTGTACAGAGAGTATGACTGTTTCTGGACCAACGTCTCTGTCCCGAAGTAAGCACCAATTATCCTGGAGCTAGCCTATGCTAGGCCCATCTCCCGGGTAGCTGAAGAGGTCCATCAGCCACTCCTTGGGCTACAATACCTATTTTGCCAATTGGCCTGGACCCCTTTTATTGGCGATACGAAGCCCCGCCGATCCTTCACGACCGGACTACCGGCGTAATCCGCCCAAGGGTTTTTTTCAACTGGCTCCACCATCGTGACATCCCCTAAATGCCCATCTGCTAGCCTGCTAGCCGGGGCCCGCTAGCTATCTGGAGCACACCGGACTGTTAGCTGAATGAAGTCCATCAGACAATTTTTGGGGGCTACTATACCTATTTTGCCAATTGGCCAGGACCCTTTTACTACACGGAGCCCTGCTGATCCATCACGACTGATCTGCCGACGTAACCTCCTGAAGAGGCAACTTCTTCCGTTGCGACATCCCTCTAAGGCCCGTCTGCTAGCCTGCTAGCCCCGGCCCACTAGCTGTCTGAATCGCCGTGTCTCCAGCTCGCCCAGCTACTCACTGGACCCAATGATCACTCGGCTATGCATGCGTCTCCCTAATGTCATTATGCCTTGTCCATTGCTGTTTTGGTTAGTAACTATTGCTTTATTTCATTGTAGAGCCTCTAGCACTGCTCAATACGCCTTAGCTAACCCTTTAGTTCCACCTCCCACACATGCGGTGACCTCACCTGGTTTAAATTATGTTTCTATATCTTTCTCATCGTCACTCAATGCATAGGTTTACCTCTACTGTATTTACATCCTACCATACCTTTGTCTGAACATCATGCCTTGAATCTGTTCTACCGTGCCCAGAAACCTTCTCCTTTTACTCTCTGTTCCGAACGTACTAGACGACCAGTTCTTATAGCCTTTAGCCGTACCCTTATCCTACTCCTCCTCTGTTCCTCTGGTGATGTAGACGTTTATCCAGGCCCTGCAGTGCCTAGCTCCACTCCCATTCCATAGGCGCTCTCATTTGTTGACTTCTGTAACCGTAAAAGCATTGGTTTCATGCATGCTAACATTAGAAGCCTCCTCCCTAAGTTTGTTTTATTCACTGCTTTAGCACACTCTGAATCCTGGCTTAGGAAGGCCACCAAAAACCCTGAAATTTTCATCCCTAACTATAACATTTTCAGACAAGATAGAACTGCCAAAGGGGGCGGAGTTGCAATCTACTGCAGAGACAGCCTGCAGAGTTCTGTCTTACGATCCAGGTCTGTGCCCAAACAATTTGAGCTTCTACTTTTAAAAATCCACCTTTCCAGAAACAAGTCTCTCACCTTTGCCGCTTGCTATAGACCACCTTCTGCCCCCAGCTGTGCCCTGGACACCATATGTGAATTGATTGCCCCCCATCTATCTTCAGAGCTCGTGCTGTTAGGTGACCTAAACTGGGACATGCTTAACACCCCAGCCATCCTACAATCTAAGCTTGATGCTCTCAATCTCACACAAATGATCAATGAACCTACCAGGTACAACCCCAAATCCGTAAACATGGGCACCCTCATAGATATCATCCTAACCAACCTGCCCTCCAAATACACCTATGCTGTCTTCAACCAGGATCTCAGCGATCACTGCCTCATTGCCTGCGTCCGTAATGAGTCTGCGGTCAAACGACCACACCTCATCACTGTCAAACGCTCCCTAAAACACTTCAGCGAGCAGGCCTTTCTAATCGACCTGGCCCGGGTATCCTGGAAGGATATTGACCTAATTCCGACAGTAGAGAATGCCTGCTTAGTCTTTAAAAGTGATTTCCTCACCATCTTAAATAAGCATGCCCCGTTCAAAAAATGTATAACCAGGAACAGATGTAGCCCTTGGTTCTCTCCAGACCTGACTGCATTTTAACCAATACAAAAACATCCTGCGGCATTCTGCATTAGCATCGAATAACCCCCACAATATGCAACTTTTTAGGGAAGTTAGGAACCATTATACACAGGCAGTTAGGAAAGCAAGGGCTAGCTTTTTCAAACAGAAATTAAACTCCAAAAAGTTCTGGGACACTGTAAAGTCCATGGAGAATAAGAGCACCTCCTCCCAACTGCCCACTGCACTGAGGCTAGGAAACACTGTCACCACCGATTAATCCATGATAATTGAGAATTTCAATAAGCATTTTTCTACGGCTGGCCATGCTTTCCACCTGGCTACCCCTAACCCGGTCAACAGCCCTGCACCCCCCACAGCAACTTTCCCAAGCCTCCCACATTTCTCTTTCACCCAAATCCAGATAGCGGATGTTCTGAAAGAGCTGCAAAATACAAATCAGCCGGGCTAGACAATCTGGACCCTCTCTGTCTAAAATTATCCCCCGAAATTGTTGCAACCCCTATTACTAGCCTGTTCAACCTCTCTTTCGTATCGTCTGAGATCCCCAAAGATTGGAAAGCTGTTGTAGTCATCCCCCTCTTCAAAGGGGGAGACACTCTAGACCCAAACTGCTACAGACCTATATCTATCCTACCCTGCCTTTCTAAGGTCTTCAAAAACCAAGTTAACAAACATGTCACCGACCATTTCGAATCCCACCGTACCTTCTCCGCTATGCAATCTGGTTTCCGAGCTGGTCATGGGTGCACCTCAGCCACGCTCAAGGTCCTAAACGATATCATAACCGGCATCGATAAGAGACAATACTGTGCAGCTGTATTCATCGACCTGGCCAAGGCTTTCAACTCTGTCAATCACCACATTCTTATCGGCAGACTCAACAGCCTTGGTTTCTCAAATGACTTACTTGCCTGGTTCACCAACTACTTCTCAGACAGAGTTCAGTGTGTCATATCGGAGGGCCTGTTGTCTGGACCTTTGGCAGTCGCTATGGGGGTGCCACAGGGTTAAATTCTCTGGCCGACTCTTTTCTCTGTATACATCAATGATATCGCTCTTGCTGCTTGTGATTCTCTGATCCACCTCTACGCAGACGACACCATTTGGTATACTTATGTCCCTTCTTTGGACACTGTGTTAACTAACCACCAGACGAGCTTCAATACCATACAACTCTCATTCCGTGGCCTCCAACTGCTCTTAAATGCAAGTAAAACTAAATGCATGCTCTTCAACCAATCGCTGCCCACACCTGCATCACTACTCTGGATGGTTCTGACTTAGAATATGTGGACAACTACAAATACCTAGGTGTCTGGTTAGACTGTAAACTCTCCTTCCAGACTCACATTAAGCATCTCCAATCCAAAATTAAATCTAGAATCGGCTTCTTATTTCACAACAAAGCATCCTTCACTCATGCTGCCAAACATACCCTCGTAAAACATGCTGCCAAACATACCCTCGTGACTATCCTACCAATCCTAGACTTTGGCGATGTAATTTACAAAATAGCCTCCAACACTCTACTCAGCAAATTGGATGCAGTCTATCACAGTGCCATCCGTTTTGTCACCAAAGCCCCATATACTACCCACCACTGCGACCTGTATGCTCTCGTTTGGCTGGCCCTCACTTCATATTCGTCACCAAACCCACTGGCTCCAGGTCATCTATAAGTCTTTGCTAGGTAAAGCCCCGCCTTATCTCAGCTCGCTGGTCACCATAGCAGCACCCACCCGTAGCACGCGCTCCAGCGGGTATATCTCACTGGTCACCCCCAAAGCCAATTCCTCCTTTGGCCGCCTTTCCTACCAGTTCTCTGCTGCCAATGACTGGAACGAACTGCAAAAATCACTGAAGCTGGAGACTCATATCTCCCTCACTAACTTTAAGTACCAGCTGTCAAAGCAGCTCACAGATCACTGCACCTGTACATGGCCCATCTGTAAATAGCCCATCCAACTACCTCATCCCCCATACTGTTATTTATTTTATTTATTTTGCTCCTTTGCACCCCAGTATCTCTACTTGCACACTCATCTTCCTCACATCTATCACTCCAGTGTTTAATTGCTATATTGTAATTATTTTGCCACTATGGCCTATTTATTGCCTTACCTCCCTTATCCTGCCTCATTTGCACACACTGTATATAGACCTTTTCTATTGTATTATCGACTGTATGTTTGTTTATTCCATGTGTAACTCTGTGTTGCTGTTTGTGTTGCACTGCTTTGCTTTATCTTGGCCAGGTCGCAGTTTTAAAAGAGAACTTGTTCTCAACTAGCCTACCTGGATAAATAAAGGTTAAATAAATAAAATCAATAAAAATGCTGGACAATGGTTTGAGGGTCTTGAGTTGTATTTGAAAGATTGTGAATGAGGTCATGTGACATAGCATTAAATAGGATTGCTAGTGGTCAGTGGCTGTCTTTGATTTACTTTGCAAGTCCCAGTGTTAGGGATCCCAATTTGAAGCAGAAAAGTGGAGATTTGTTGGAATGCTTTACTGCGATCCATTTTCAACAGTTTTTAATATTCTTCTGTGTCTGCATATTTTCTCTGTGCACATTACTCATCAGAATAAAAAAAGGAACTATGAAAACCTCGACCAACTGTCCTATGACAACAAGCGAGGACCTAAGGTATATTTGCATGGTCAATGCACGCCGCCCAACAACTTTCCAAACGTAGCAACTAGAAACCAGCCCAAGCAGTCACCAGCAGACCCAGAAATGCCCCTATCTTGGTAGCACGTGTTTCTTTTTACTTTGAGACATTATCCCTATAATTTCACTGAAGAATGATTTTGTTATGGAAAGACTATAAACATTAACAAATGAACAGCGCTCCGCTTCAACCATTTTTTTTTCTTTCATTCAAATAAAGGAATGCATGTTCTCAGAAGAAAAAAAAGGGATTGCAAGTCTATTCCTTTGTGGAGATCCGGTAGTGTGGGACAAACACTTTCCCAGATTACTACTCCCTCCTGTTTTGTAGCACCTCCCTAGTTTTCAATAGTTTTTTGTTGGGGGAAAAGGTTCCCCCTCACTCCCCTTTACCTGTTTTTAGTTACTGGTTGCATTGACCTTCTTCTCCCCCCTACCTAACATGCACGTCCTTCTTTGGAGCCTTGATAACCCTCAGTTTGCATGCGAAAAATGCAAACGTTTTTTCCCCTCCAATTTTTTTTTAGTTGAGCCGATTTCATGGGATCGCTTTCCTTTTTTTCCTCTCTCCCTTTTTAAACAAAAATCTGCCAAATCGAGCACAACAGGTAAAGAGTCAGCATGGTTTCTGAGGTCGGGGTAAGTAGTTGGCTTGACCTATTTTGTGCCCCAATCACAGGCAGAGAAAGTCCTCCAGTTCAGCCAGGAGACTAACTTAACTGCGCTGCTCCTGGAGGCCAAAGAGCTGGAGGCTCGCGTCATTATCCTCTCCGCCAGGTGAGACCCTCCTACAGCACCTCCCACCTGTCTTATCAGGCCCCTCCCATCAAAAAGCCCCTCCCATGAGTACATTTTCACTATTCCTATTTAGACCACAACATGATTTACAATGACTTACATTTTACACTTCAAAGTGGTATAGTTTACACCTCTATTGCTAAATGCTGGCATAATGTCACACCGTAGTGATTTAATGCAATGATTTAAATTAAATATAAGTAACCATGTCTATGTCACTGAACGTCTCTGTTTTCAGTGAAGAGGACGCTGCTGCAGTTTACAAGGCTGCCCGTTTCCTCAACATGACGGGCTCGGGTTACGTGTGGCTGGTGGGAGAGCGGGAGATGTCGGGTAAAGCCCTGAGCGAGGCGCCAGACGGTATGTACATTACGCTGCTGCCCAACAGCCACTTGGAAAACACTTCAGAATGCTGGCCTTTTTCTGGGGTCACCTTTCATCTCTCCTCTACGATTAGGGCAAAAACCCATAGATGAATGCCTCGTTATTAACAATGTATTATGTATGATTATTTGTTGAGTGTTAAGCATTTACACGTTTAAGCATTTTATATGTTTAAAGGTTTTAAATGATTCACAGAAATGTACACTATAATCTCTTAAACAGATATTAACACAGTGTTAAGTCCTGTGTCTCTGAACCTATTTCTTTATAGTCAGAACTATTGATAGGTTAACTCGTACATGTATGTTTCCTAAAAATATATTTTGGGTTATCCAGAGCTTCGCTTGCAGCCTTTATAGTGCCATTCTGATATATTAATAGCTTGGTTCTCATGAGTTTATGAAGGGTGTTTTGCAACCCACACATTGAAGTGTAACTGAAATAGAATGGTAAGATACAACTGTCCTTTCTTATGTCCAGAGTCTGCACAAGTCTCACGTAATATGTCACTTTGTGGTCACAAACGTAAGCGTAAAACCCTAGGCACTCCAACACCCCCGACCCCCATTGTCTTACGTTAGGTGGCGTCACTCCTACGTGCAGACGATTAGTAGCGCTATCTAATGTAAGACAATGCCCCGATCCCTGCAGATAATTCTTTGTCAGTCATGTCCATGTCTCAGCATCTGTTGCTATCTTAAACTCACCTCTGTGGCTTCTTTCAGGAGTCTGCAAGACTACTGGACCAGTTGCAATAAGAAAACTTAGTTGAAGTTGGATTGTTAATGTAATTTGTATATTAATTCTCTAATCTAGTTGATGTATGTTTGTTTGGTCCCACACATACACTATAGCTTTCTGCTTGTGGTATTTTTCAACCTAACCCCTATGAAGTGGGTGATAGAATTGAATCGATCCAACTTCAAGGGACTCTTTTTCCCCCCCATGCTGGGCAAAGTTCACTAACAACCTCAAAATATTGATCTAGCTATTACTCTCTGATCATGTTGCCTCTTCTTCTCGGAAAGGAATAAAAAGAACATCCGAAATCAATTTCCATCAAGATGAAGTTCATGCTTCAAAGACTTCCAGTGCTTGTTTATTCCAGTGCTGGATGATCCAAATTAATTTCACAAATAGAGCAACAGGATGGTGCTGGATCAAAAACTTGCGGTTGGACCTTTACTCATGATGTCTGAACAAGAGGTTCCTATAAGTTTTTAGTGTGTATATTGCAAAAGGATCCTGATGGTTGGTAGTCTAGCAGGTCACTGATTTACTTTGTTCTGCTGTTGGTGTGATGTGAACAGGTCTCATTGGCCTCCAGCTCATCAACGGCAAGAACGAGTCGGCCCACATCAATGACGCAGTGGCCGTGGTGGCCCAGTCCATCCAGGAGCTCTTTGAGAAGGAGAACATTACGGAGCCGCCCAGAGGCTGCGTGGGAAACACCAACATCTGGAAGACCGGGCCCCTCTTCAAAAGGTACATTTGTATTATTTAGGAAGACACCAACATACAAACAGTTTCTCACTCTGCCTATTTCCCTACACTCTCACACTCAGATCTACTTTTCTCCTCTCGCTCACCTCTCACTCAGGGTTCTGATGTCATCAAAGTACCCAGAGGGCCTCACTGGACGAGTGGAATTCAATGATGATGGTGACAGGAAGTACGCTCACTACAGCATTCTCAACTATCAGAAGAGTCGACTCATTCAAGTTGGGATTTACAATGGAACACAGGTAACTTCATGGCAACAGTCATTATTTCTGCTTTTACTGTGATCTTCCAGTCTATTGCTATTACACCTCTATGAAGAAGTAAGCATGGTAATTAGAAAGCAGGTTTTATTAGCTAGATGCTGAGCTGTTGCTAAAGCAGCTGACTCTTCAGTATTGGACTCCCCTGTGCTTGGCCCTCGTCAGCTCCACACATTATGTAAGCACTCCTCTAATCGTGGTGTTATGACCATGTAGGTGGTGATGAATAATCAGAGGAAGATCATCTGGCCGGGAGGAGAGACAGAGAAACCGCGGGGCTTTCAGATGTCCACAAGACTAAAGGTATCGCATTTTACCCTCTTCAAACTAGGATATTCCGTATATATATACTGAACAAAAATATAAATGGAACATGTAAAGTCTTGGTCCCATTTTTCGTGAGATGAAATAAAAGATCCCAGAAACGTTCCATAGGTCTCTGTTAGTGAGCGTTTCTCCTTTGCCAAGATAATCCATCCACCTGACAGGTGTGGCATATCAAGAAGCTGATTAAACAGCATAATCATTACACAGGTGCACCTTGTGCTGGGGACAATACAAAGCCACTCTAAAATGTGCAGTTTTGTCACACAACACAATGCCACAGATGTCTAAAGTTTTGAGGGAGTGTGTAATTGGCATGCTGACTGCAGGAATGTCAACCAGAGCTGTTGCCAAATAATGTAATGTTAATTTCTCTACCATAAGCCGCCTCCAACGTCATTTTAGAGAATTTGGCAGTACATGCAACCGGCCTCACAACCAAAGACCATGTGCAACTATGCCAGCCCAGGACCTCCACATCCTGCTTCTTCACCTGCGGGATCATCTGAGACCAGCCACCCGGACAGTTGATCAAACTGAGGAGTATTTCTGTCTGTAGTAAAGCCCTTTTGTGGGAAAAAACTCATTCTGATTGGTTGGGCCTGGCTCCCAAGTGGGTGGACCCACCCATGACTGCGCCCCTTCCCAGTCATGTGAAATCCATAGATTAGGGCCTAATGAATTTATTGCAATTGACGGATTTCCTTATATGAACTGTAACTCAGTAAAAATGTTGAAATTGTAGCATGTTGCATTTTATATTTTTGTTCAGTATATATATATATATATATAAGTAATACAACGCTTTATATCTTACAGAAACTTCAATGGAATGGGCCTGCAAAGGATTCTACTATTCTTTCTCTATCCTTCTCTCTCATTTTCTCTCTCTCCATTTCTACCATGTGTGTGTGTGTGTGTGTGTGTGTGTGTGTGTGTGTGTGTGTGTGTGTGTGTGTGTGTGTTTTTATGTGTTCCTTGTGGAGGGGTTGTTGTCCGGAGGGCTGGTGGTGTAGAGCTCCCTCAGGGTCAGTGTGAGCTAAAGCCCACTGTGTGATAAACAGCATTCTCTCCCGTCTGTTATAGATAGTGACCATACACCAGGAGCCCTTTGTGTATGTGAAACCCACTGAGCAGGATGGAACCTGCAAGGAGGAAAAAACCTTGAATGGAGTGGCAGATATTAAAAAGGTGATCTGCACTGGACCAAATGAGACCATCCCAGGTAACACAACAGGGACGTTTATGATCACTGTGCTTTTACCACGCCCGCTAAGTACCAACTGGAGATGCATACATATATATACAGTAGGTACCTATATATGTATGCATGTTGCTGACTGTGCCTTTGTGTGATTGTTGGCATATGTGTGTGTGTACAGTGAGTGTGCATTGTGAATACTGTATGCTAGAGTGTTTGCTTAAATGTTTGCAAACAGTGTGGGCATGTGTCAGCCTGTTTTAAGCAAACAGTGTAAGTGTGTAAAGTCTGGTTGCAGTGAACATGTGCGCAGTGTGTTACTGTATTATTAAGTGAATGGGTGATTTTGGTTGAATATTGTGGGCAAGTGATGTCTGGTGTTATAAAAACAAGTAAAAAAATGTCCTCTTGATTGATTGTAACTTGCAACCCTCTGCTGGTTTGGTTACAGGACGTCCAATTGTACCTCAATGTTGTTATGGATTCTGTATTGACCTACTTATCAAGTTGGCTGGAACCATGAACTTTACCTATGAGGTACACCTGGTGGCTGATGGGAAATTTGGAACACAGGAGCGGGTCAGTTCCTATAAAAACTCAGAGTTCTCTCTAGATAGAAAACCTCACTGGCCAAAAATGATTTGACCAACAATTGTCTATTTGCATATATTTATATTACATTCTATTATGTAAGTTATGAAGCAAATTATATATAATCTTATCTCTGAGATGTGCTTTTTGAATTAGGTTAATGCATTTGTAACATTTTGAAAATTACACAATCATCTTATGTTACTGCACTCACAAAAACTGTTTTCACTAACTATCACTAACTAAATCACTAACTAAAATAAGTCCTTTAGCCGAGAGAGCCATGGAAACCTAGGGTCCCACCACATTGGGGACTTTAGGTCCGTGTTGGAGGTGGTGGTGAGACCCACGCTCATCTGTCAGGATGTACTGAACAAGCAAGATGGGCTGAAAGGAGCTTCTCTGGAGAGCCAAGCTCAGTTACCACATCTCTGAGCCAGAGAATACCATTCAGACCATTTCTGCTCATTTTTATTTGGGTTAAAGGCACCCAGGTTTTTGCCTCTAGTTACTCACCAGAGTCAAGAGAGGGCTTACTTGTTGTTTCTGATATAGGACACTTCATTCTGAAATTCAGTGTCAGGTTGGGTTGGTTATTAACCCTTTTCATCCATGTACCACAGGTGAACAACAGCAACAAGAAAGAGTGGAATGGCATGATGGGAGAGCTCCTGGGGGGTCTGGCAGATATGATCGTTGCCCCGCTGACAATAAACAACGAACGAGCCCAGTACATCGAATTCTCCAAACCTTTTAAGTACCAAGGCCTAACCATCCTCGTTAAAAAGGTATGTCCCCGAATTCCTCCCAAAGTCTATGAGACAAATTGAAAGTTCATACTGACTATACCTGATTTAGTCCTCATTGCAGATGGGGTGGTTGTAGACTGTAAGTGGTCTGTGAATGACTGTCGTTGCTGTGTGTTACAGGAAATCCCTCGCAGTACACTGGACTCGTTCATGCAGCCGTTTCAGAGCACACTGTGGCTGCTGGTGGGTCTTTCGGTGCATGTGGTGGCGGTGATGCTTTACCTACTAGACCGGTTCAGGTACAAGGGGATCCATGTGTCCGTCTGTCTATATGTGTGTGTGTGTGTGCGTGCGTACGTGTGGGCGCATTCGTGCACACGTGTTTTTGTGTGTGTGTGTGACATACTCTACCTCTGCTTATGCTCCAGACGTCTGCAGATGCTTCACAGTGGATGAGGGGACAGAGGTGAAGACTGACTCCAATCATTCCACTGCTCTGCTCATCTGGCATCTTTCTGTTTTCTTTCTGTGCTCTAGCTCGCTCTTACGTAGCCACTTACACAGGGACTTCCTCCCTGCCTTGTGTTGCCAGGGTTTTCTCGTCTGTCTTCTCGTGTATGTCTCACTTCACATCCTGCTCTCTCTCTAGCCCGTTTGGGAGGTTTAAAGTAAACAGTGAAGAAGAAGAAGAAGATGCCCTCACCTTGTCGTCAGCCATGTGGTTCTCCTGGGGAGTGTTGCTTAACTCCGGTATTGGGGAAGGTAGGAGAATACTATCACTAAATAACCGCTAAAGATCAGTACAGTTGTTAGTATACTAGATAGTTAGTGTACTATTTCTGCAAATACTGCCGGTATACTGATCAGTTTGTGATACTGATATTAACTGTAGAATTATTAGTGTTGCATGTCGATAAATAATGTCATTTTTGGGAGATGCTACACATACATCAATATATTGAGCCACATTTGATGTCCCATAGAGTGAACAATTTGTAACGTTTTATGGGCATTTCTTATCCAGGCGCGCCGCGCAGCTTCTCAGCGAGAATCTTGGGCATGGTGTGGGCCGGCTTTGCCATGATCATAGTGGCATCGTATACTGCCAACCTGGCTGCCTTCCTGGTGCTGGACCGGCCTGAGGAGCGCATCACCGGCATCAACGACCCGAGGGTGGGCATCAAGAAGTAGTCCTTCTTTAAATACATACAGAGAATCTTTTAGTACACGTCCACCTCGATAACTTGTGGATAGTAGGTTACATACTACCAAAAATGTACATGTATAGCGAGGTGTGAAAATTATTGGGGGTGAAAATGCTGTGTAGTTGTGTAGTGTCAAAAGTTTTTTTATTTTTACAGAGTTCCAGAATTGGTCAACTGTATGTGAATGCTGAATGTAATGTTCCCTCCAACCCTTCCTATCCTTCAACAGCTGAGGAACCCATCAGACAAGTTCATCTATGCCACAGTGAAGCAGAGCTCTGTGGACATCTACTTCCGGCGGCAGGTGGAGCTTAGCACCATGTACCGCCACATGGAGAAGCACAACTACGAGAGTGCCGCTGAGGCTATCCAGGCCGTGCGCGACAAGTGAGTCCCGGCCGGGCCGGCCTGGCCTGGGCGTGTCGGCCGGAGCTGGTCAGATAGTCAGGTTAGGGAGAGAGAGAGAGAGAGAGGGTCAGTGAGTCAGACCTGGGGGTTCTGGACCTCTGGAACAGTGAGACCCAGCAGGTCTTACTGCAGCGCTCCCTCTGGTCCAGGCCCATCATCCAGCCAAGACAGATCCAGGCTCAGACTTAGAACAGGGCTGCATGAACTGTGTCAGTAGCACTGACACCAGTCTATAGTTGAGCTAACATTGAGTTGAGGAGCACCCTTTTTCAGGTTTTATCCAAGACGAGCTTCTTTGAGGTGGGGAATCCAATGGGGGACGCGCCGTCGTCCGTCCGGCATTGGATTTCATTTTTCAAGCGGCGGTAGACATGGCTGGTAACGCTGACTCACACGCTTTGTGTGGCCAAAGGGGAGCCGTAAATGTGTGTTGTGACAATCACTGTACTGTTGCACCGTAACCCCCTCCTCCCCCTGCCTCCCTCCGCCAACAGCAAGCTGCATGCTTTCATCTGGGACTCTGCGGTGCTGGAGTTTGAAGCCTCGCAGAAGTGCGACCTGGTGACCACGGGAGAGCTGTTTTTCCGTTCGGGCTTTGGCATAGGCATGCGCAAGGACAGCCCCTGGAAACAGAATGTGTCCCTGGCCATTCTCAGGTCTGTCCCAGCCCAAGCAACATTGTGTGTATGTTGTTATTTTTATTTTCATTTTTTAACCATCCGACACACCGCTGTGTCAGCTCTCTTCTCTTCTCTCTCTGTATCTCCTCATTCCTGCCTTTTGTCTGTGTGTTAGTCTGTCAGTCAGTCTGTGTTTGTTTGTGTCATCTGTGTTAGTGACATTCTGGGATTTAGCTTCTGGAGTGTATGGCTTGGATTTTTGTTAACTGTCTTACCTCTCTGCCCACTCCCCCAACCCCTGCAGTTCCCATGAGAATGGCTTCATGGAAGATCTAGATAAAACCTGGGTGAGATACCAGGAGTGTGACTCACGGAGCAATGCCCCAGCCACACTCACCTTTGAGAACATGGCAGGTAGGGTTCCTCTTTTGGGTTTTGAGAAACCTAAAAGTGATTGGACAAAAACTACAGTGGCAAGGTACTGTAGCCTTTTTTTTGTCCAATACTTTTTTATTTTTTTTGTTACGTGAAGTGTGTACTGTTAAAGTCGTTTGTTGTGGGTTACTGTAGGTATAGTTGTTATAGCTGTGATCCTAATATCAACTTGCAAGGTTTGCAGCGGACGACGTGAAGTGGAAGCAGGTCAACGAAAGGACAGCAACCGTTGACCTATTAGACTAGATTCACACAGACACAGTCATGGTCAGTGGGTTGCGGCTGAGTGTCAGATGGCGACTCACCACCCATCCCTGTGTCTGTCTGTCTCTGTCTGACAGGAGTGTTCATGCTGGTGGCTGGAGGCATAGCAGCAGGGATCTTCCTCATCTTTATTGAGATCGCCTACAAGCGACACAAAGACGCCCGAAGGAAGCAGATGCAGCTGGCCTTTGCGGCCGTCAACGTCTGGAGGAAGAACCTGCAGGTATGGCATCTCTTTCCCCCCGTAAGCACTGGCACCCAGGGGGGGAAGGGCAGAGATGGGCTGAGACACGCCCAGCATAGCCCTTCCTGCAGGTTCCTCCAATACAGGTGTACGACCAATCTTTTTTTTTTCGTCAATATTAGCATCCTGTCTGACCTTGTTGCCAACTGGTGACAGTCACTCACGGATTGCTGTGTCACAATCAGTGATGAAGGTGTTCCCAACCATGAGCCACCGTGGGTCCATCCTCCAGTCCCTTAGACCAATGTCTCCTCTCTGTGCTGCAGGACAGTAAGGAGGCCTCTGGAAGCCAAGCTGTGGGCGCATCGATGACCCCATCATTAGTATGTAACATAGACAAGAAACATTTCCACCCCACGTCACCCTTCGCCTTTAGAATAATAGTTAAGCTAAAATAAAAGTAGCTCTAACTTGAGAACATTTGAAACTAAAATATGCATTCCATGTTCATGGCATGAGCCAGTTATGCCTTACGCTTACTTTAGCACGTATGCAACGCAAGAACACAATTAGCTACGCAAAATGGCCCTTCTGCGTACTTGCGCTGTAAAAATATGCAAAAGTGTGCAGCCCAAAATGTATAATGCATTGCAACTACGCAGAACGGCCATTTTGCGTAGCTAATTGCGTTGTTGCATTGCGTACCTGCATAGGGTATAAATTAGTATAAACGCTTTTAGGCTTTGTAAGGTCAGATGATGAGGATATGCAGGGGAATAAGGTAATCGATGGAAGTAATTTAAATAAGGTGAATCTCACATAACTATGAGATTCATAGATACATCTCTTGCTTTTTAATAGCTGTAGCAGTGTGCTGTTACACTGTCATTTCTGACCCCGACTCTCCTATGCTTTACGACGATACTTGTCCAGTATTTACATCACTCCATCCCCCAGTATCCCCACCCCCTACAGTGTTTAGGAACACTAAACATGAGTCCTCTCAGAGAAAGCCTGTGTGTCAGTGACTTATTTCAGAACAGTGGTCACCTAAAGATAATCAGGCAAAACCCATTCCAGCTACAGCTGAGTTATGTTCTCGCGCCTCAGTCCGTCTAGTCACTGAAGAACATGATTTGCCCTTAACTACAATATCTTCCGCTGTGAAGTGTTGTTGGCCCCCCCAACTCCCTCATTCGCATCATCCCGCCCCACCCCTACCTACCCTACCTCCCACCCTGCGCTGACCTACCATCCTCAGCAGGAGGAGCGTGGTGTGGGGGTACAGGGGAGGGAGGTGACGGGGGCACATGAGCTGAGACGGGCAGTGGACACTGTGAGCCTGTGATGTGGCTCCGGCAGCCAGCCTGCCCCCATGCTGGCTCTTTGTTAAACACTCACAAAAGGTCAGTGGTGCACCTGTTGTATTGACAGCAGGGCTGGAGGAAGGTACGGTAAGATCACAGTCTCCAGTGCGTGTCAGCAAATCAATGTCCTTCCGAGACCATCTGTCATCTGCCTTACTACCAGATGTAACTGTTGTTCATGTCTTCATGTCTGTGTACATGTATAGGCACATACAGTAGACAAATGCATGCAGGCGCCCGCTGAGAAAGGACAAGTTCTGTGTAATATCTGTGTTAAAGACAAGGTTATATTGACACAGTTTATGAATAATTTCAGCACTACTGAACAACGATGGCTTCATCCATGCAAATGGTACACATCATAATTTTTAATAGGGCCTAGAGCTAATATGGGGTTCACATGCTTTAAACAAATGACAGTTTTCTGCTCTTATTCCTTAACTGGGGCATCATGCTTGGAGTAGTAGAAGCGAGCAAATCATTGAATCTAATACAGTATGAAATGAACATTATTCAAATTATCACCATGTCTCTCGATGCCATCAATGTGATTACTTACAGAGAAAGTATAGTTCATACAGTATTTCACACTATTTAGTATACAGTATTATCATAACAACAGGGTTTGGTGACAGTTTATGTGAACTTTTCCTTTCTCTGTGGGTATTCCCAGCTAGGTGTCCAGCATCATTTTTACTGCTTGTGTGTTTGTATGTTTATATTTTTGTTTGTTTTTATACTTCTGTGCATAATGCAACATGTTTGTACATCTACGCCTTCCAACACAGGTACCTCTAGAGGATGTGCAATTCTGAATAACCTGTTTGAGTCCTTCGTATCGTTCACTATGTTGCTGCTCTGAACTGCTTACGCCTTAGTATCTTCTCCAGTAACTAACCAACCCATTCCAGCTTGGGCTAAATTCCATTTGGAATTTCAATTCACTTTCTGAATTGATTCAACTGAATTATAATTTACCCCAACTCTAACCACCTTTGTTTGCTTGTATCTACTGAAAAAGCACTGTGAACTGAATCTGTCCCCCTCCCTAGTTTAAGAGAAGCTACAGTATCTAGCTGTTAGTTTTCTCTGTTGTAGCAGGTCTTGTTCAGAAGTGCACTGCCTAAAAGTTGAGGAGATATTAGGAGTGAGATCAACGAAATGTCAACGAGAACTAATGCACTCCAGTGGCTGTTGTTTCCTATTGGAGACAGGAAGCCGCTGCACATGTGTCCAGTGGGATGCTTCCTCCGTTGGACCAGCATGCTTTGCATGACCCGGGACTTGCAAACACAGCACTTCACAAGCGGTCGGTGTCGATTGATGTCACGTGAGACCTGAATATTCTACGCTGAAAAGTACAACAACAAAAAAACTATTTTGACGAGAAACAGAAAAATACAAAAGAATAGAAAAAACAATGCTTTCAGTTGCTTGGGCAATGAGCATTCTTTTTTCAATCTAAATGTCTCTATGCCTCATCTTTACCTCATTGATGGAGTTTTAACATGAGGTGACTTTGACCATTGACTAACGTCTAGATGTCATCTTCCAACAGGAAATCCATTTTATTTACTTTTTTCTCACTGGTGACCTGTCCATCACTCCTCAGCCAATCAGCTCCACCCATCTTCCACACCCCCCAATAGAACATCACCTCCTAATGCTGTGGCATTAAGAGAATGGTGATGGTTTGGGTGGTGATGGGTGGCTCAAACAGAGGCCCAGTCATGTGATCTGATGACAGGGGATGTTCTGTGGGTCCAGTGCTGGCCTGGGTTGACTGTCATGCTTTATGTTTTGTGTCACCTTCTCTACCCCTTCCCTTACCGTCCCTGCCAAGCTCTTCCCATCCTTCCGTACCCCTTTCTGCATGTTCTCAGCTGAAATTCACACCACACTGCCCCCCAAGTGCCTTCTCAACCCCTAACTCACATTACTCTCTAAATCTCTTACCCATCCACTCCGAGGGCCTCCCAATTCCCTACAACTAATTCACCTTACTCTACATCTCTTACCATTTATTTAGGCCTAGGACCTCCCTAACTTCTACTCTCTACATCTCTTACCATTTATCTAGGCCTAGGACCTCCCTAACTCCTACTCTCTACATCTCTTACCATTTATTTAGGCCTAGGACCTCCCTAACTTCTACTCTCTACATCTCTTACCATTTATCTAGGCCTAGGACCTCCCTAACTCCTACTCTCTACATCTCTTACCATTTATCTAGGACTAGGACCTCCCTAACTCCTACTCTCGACATCTCTTACCATTTATCTAGGCCTAGGACCTCCATAACTCCTACATCTCTTACCATTTCACCTAGCTAACCATCCCCATCCAGACCTCACAACAACTTGGCCAAAACCTCTAATGCTGCCTATCACCAAAACCTTCCCACACCCCCTACCTAACCAGCTCGCCAAAATCTCTCGTATTTCTCAATTCCACCCCCAATCCCTGCTCTAACTCCAGTTAGTAGTATACTGTATATAGTACATATATTATTCCATATACTACCACCCCAACACCATCTATTTCACTCCCTAGGGAATTTCCATTATACCCAGCCACAGGTATAATGACTCAAGGAGCTTAAATTATATACTATTATCTGTTGTTGTTTATCTTATGTTGGTATGCATTTTAGTGGCTCCCCTGCCTTATAGAGCACATTTTTATGACTGCTTGGCTTGCGATGTGGTTGTTTCCTTTGCTAGCTTTTCTACTGGCTTGTTTGGTTCCCTTGGTTTTGCTTCTGGATCTTAAAGTAATAACTATCTAATAGCAAGAAGATGGATGTTTATTTATTTTTCTTTTCTCCCCCCCTCCCCCCATGCAGCCCTCTTCCTCTCTAGAGACTCAGGATGTAAGAATACCTTAATATGAGCTTTTGCACATGATCACTCTGCCACATACCTATAGAGGACTGAGAGTAGCTGTGGGGCACTTTGATGGCATGAGGGAGGGAAGAAACACAGTTGATGTGTGAAGGATATGGTTAAACATGGGTTTGGGAAAATGTTTGAACCTCCAATGAATGCAGTTGATTCTGTTGACTGTGACATTTCATAGTCATAGTATACTGGCTATTTTGTTGTTCCTCAGTCCTGGCTAATGTTTATTTTCTCTCTGAAAGGTTGTGTGTCTTGGGGTGAAGGGGGTGGAGGTAGGGTGGAAGTGATTATTTGATGAATGGGTGTGTGTGTGGGTAGGAGTGAGTGTGTGAGTAGGATGTGGTAGATGATTAAAGCAGCATATCACAGGTGTCACCTACACATGCTCCTCAAACCATTCCAATGCATTTCTAGGGGCATGGGGGTGTTTGGATGTGTCAGTGCTTGGCTAGGAATTTTCCATAATGTCCAGTCCCACTATGATGAAATGGATGCTAGTGTAAAAGCATTCTTATGGGATTGGCCAGACTACAGTCCCAGACAGTCCCATCACTAAAAGAGGTGCAAAACTCCTGTTGCCTCCAATATCCAATGGAGACAACTTTGTGTCAGGAAACTCACTCTCATACCACTTCAGACAGTGAAATGGAAGGGGGTGTGGGGGGGGTGTGGAGAGAGGGTGAGTGGGTGAATGGGTGAGACTGAGACCAAGGTATCACTCCACCTCAAGAATATGAATAATTGTTCTACATATATTTATTTTAGGATAGGAAAAGTGGTAGAGCAGAGCCCCCCGACCCCAAAAAGAAAGCCTCTTTTAGGTCCATCAGTACCTCCCTGGCCTCCAGCATCAAGAGACGTAGGTCATCCAAAGACACGGTAAGGAGATGAAGAAGGGAACAACATATTCCCTTACTCTTCCTACTCTTCTCTCTCTTTTTCTCTACCTCTGTCTCCTCTTCTCTCTCAATCTCTCCCTCTTTTTCCTCTGTCTTTTCTACCGCCATTCCCATCTCTTAATTGTGAGAGAGACCCATTTCTCTCACCCATCCCACATGGCTCAGCAGCCATGGCCACGTGTCTGTCAGTCCACCATCAATCAGCCATCCAACCTGACGCCATTTGTAGGCCGATGCCCCCTACAGGTTGCTAGGCAGCAGTGCAGGGTCCAGGGCAGAGCAAGGCAGGGACTGGAGCTGGTGTGCTGGTTGTGGGGAGAGCAAATGCAGGGCCAGGCTGGGCTGGCTTCATGGGATTAGTTGGTGTAGTACTGGAAGAGAGGGCAACGCAGCAGTCTGTCTTGCTTGTTTGGGCTGCTCTTCCTCCCTGCCAATGATCCGGATGTGGTTTTGACCAATTTGTCTCTTGGTGACTTTGTAGTGTGTGTATGTGTGTGTATTTGTGTTAGTCTCCTGTTTCTTTGATTGCCTGATCCTGTTCAATCCATCTTTTATACACTTAAGTCCAGCACGTCCATTTTGTTTGTTGGTTGGTTTTGATTTCAAAGCATGCGCCAACGTAATGCCATTTGCCAAAGTCAGTCAACCGTTCTGGAAACAAACTAACATATTTTTTTTAACCAACAGACCATCTATTTCAGGATTTTCTTCATGGAGTTATATTATTAGATCTACTGTCTACTTTTGATTTGTCATGTTTACTTTGTGATGTTTGCAATCATATTGTCTGACAAAAGGATTTTCTGTGTCAATTTTGCAAGCCTTTTAGGGTCTATTTCTAGGTTGTTGACGCAGGTGGTTCTATTGTGTCTTCCTCTGTTTGCCGCCTTTCTCGGCTTGAGATTCTTTGAAACATCACGCTTCTATTGTCTCCACAGCTTAGACCCACTATAAAAAGAACTCTGGCCTTATTCACCTCTCTTTCTATTGGAGCCTTGCTGCAGCAAAATAAGAGTGTGATGCTCTCTCATTTTCTCCACAGTCCAGTTGGAAGGGCCTGCTCATTGCTGGTGGGGAGGCTCCTCCACAGTGGTCTGACAATCCAGTGACCCGCAACGTTCTCTCTCCTACTGTTCACCCAAACATAGCTGGCTGATGACCAAAATCTGAGTTAACCAGCTATGCTCAATCCGGATTTAGCTGAGAGTTTCACAGTAGATATCAAAGCATTTTGGTTTTCCTTAATTACGCATTGGCCAAATCGAACATGGAAAAAAGGTCTTTGTTGGTCTGACTTTCTGTTTGATTTTCTCTTTTTTTCTTGGTCTTCTATCTATTGTCTCTGACATTTAGAGTCATGTTATTCCTTTGATCCAAATCAAAACTACAAATCTGCCATCCGCCACCTACTATCACCTGGAGGTGTTTCTATACAATTGGTCAACTACTGGAGTGGAGAAGATGGAATGACCGTTGCTGTTGTGGGAGGTTTGGGGTGGTGGTTTGGGAGTTATTGTGCTCTTACACAAATCTATGGTGAAAAAGAGAAACCACACAAGTTACAACTAGATTATAACCAAATATGTACCATCCTCAATCTTTGACCATTATTTTGATTTTATATAAGTGTTCTTCTTTTATATAAATGGTTATCAATGGACTTTTGAGTGTCAGTGTCCCTCACCCACATGCCACACTGCTCCTCTCTCCCTCTACAAGCATGTGAATTACTGTTATTGTTGTCAGTAGTAGTACTAGACGTAATACTAGTAGTTGAGGTAGACGTAGTTGTATCAGTAAGAGATATTATTTTAGTACTAGTAATTGTAGTAATAGAGAAGTCATTGTGGTAGTGGCCATATTGTAAGTATTGACGTATTGAAAGGTCTCTCTTTTGCTGGTCCACCTTCGGCTAGTAGGGGGTGCTAGTGATACCACTAACAGCAGGCCCCTGAAGTAGGCCCACGTGGACATCTAAACAGGGGTTGTAAGCCCTGTGATGATGCAACGTTTAGATCTAAGTGTTAAGTCTTTTGTAATTATTAGTCAAACATCTGTGCTTTTTTATCTGTAATACCCTATGATGATGTTGACCCTTGACTTAGCATGGTAGTTGCATCATAACTTATAAAACGCAATATGGGTCAATGCTTGAAGAAAAACATCAACACAGCTTAAAATGAGACACAATCATCAACATCTAAAATAATCTTTTGAATTTGCTGATTTGCGAAATTGACAGGCAAAATAGATGTAATCAGGAATTAAAAAATGTATTTTTGTGAAGATAGAATGGATGGAGGTACACGGTGGATTATGATTGGCTTGTACTGAAGTGACCCTGTTCATCAAGCCATTTTCTTTAAGTCTTTTCACAGTGTGAAAAGGTGATGTTAATCAGGTTTTTCCAACTTTTACACTGTAAATCGGAATCAATGGCAAAGTAAGTTGGATTTCGATTTTAAATGTTGGAAACAATGCTGATGAAAACAGTATGTCTTGTAGACAGCATGATTCAGCACAGTGGTATGGTATGGCATTATAGGAAGGCAACAATCTTCTGAAAAACACTCCCTATATTTTGCAAGATCAGTTCATGGCCATATTTGCAATGTATAAGGAACAATCCACAGCAATTGCAGTGGTTAGTGATATTGCTACTGCGTCAAATGCTAAAGAAACCGTCCTTACCATTGTCAAGTATGTTCCCTGACATCAAGCCCAAGGCAGATTACACAATCAATGACACTAGGTTACGCAATACCAAAGTCACAGTTGCCATAGTAACTGAGCACCTGCATGGAGCTGGGTATGTTGCTACCCAGCACTGTAGTTCCCCATTAAAATCAACAACTCTGCTCCTCTGGAGGAGTACAGTGAAATATGGCCTGGAAGTAAGAGTCCAGCTGCACAGCACTTTGAACCAGCCGAGAGGCTAAATCATAATTCATATTTTTCTCTCAGCTTAGCTGCGGAAAATAAAACAATGTCTGCATGCAAATGACTGGTCTTATTTTTGCTGATTCAACTGTGTTCTACGCTCTGGGCCTTACCTCCACACCACTGTGGTAATATGATAACCCTCCTCATGCAGAGCAACCAACATATGTATTCCCATGGCTGTATTGTACTAATCTGAGAAACCCACAATGGAACCAAAATGTTTCCACCTTTCCTAACTACACTGCCTTTGGGGGGTTATAAAACACCTCTGCTTCGACGATTTCAACTGAAATGGAGCAGAGATGTTCTCTTCTATATCAGAGTTCTGTTTAGGGCTTTTGTAGGGGACTGACCGTGGCTCAGTTTTTCTCATGTTTTCTCCATCTCTGCAGCAGTACCCACCCACCGACATCACGGGCCAGCTCAACCTGTCCGACCCGTCTGTCAGCACGGTGGTGTGAGAGGGACAGAAGGAGAGAGAAACATTCACTCCTTGGAGAGAGAGAGAGAGAGAGAGGGTTGGTGGACAAAGAGAGGCTTCCCCCAGCTCGCTGCATTGTTGGATCCATCACTGCTGAAGCTTTTTGTCCCATTGGCTTTACAGTGGAGCCATGGAGATAACCCTACATTGGAGAAAGGACTGATCTGATCATGGCACTTGTTACAGCTGGATCTAGTCTGGCATTAGGTAGCTCTAGGGTTCTGAGCTTACTTACACATTCTGTGTTTTTTCTCTAGTCACGCTCAATTTATGCTTAAAACAGTCCTATCTTTGTCTAATTTTACTTACTGCAGTGCAGACATTGTGATGTTGGATACAACGACTATTTAATATATAATTACATTATCAATGTTGCTGTTTAAAAAGTCCTGTTTAGTTATATGACTTAAGTAGACAAACAAGTTGACTTAAGTACTGTACATATCATTTAAAGGAGTGACTGTAACACACATTATTATTTCACCGTATTTAACAGTATAAAAGGTGAACTGCTGGATATCACCGTTTAAGAAATACCTGTCTTTTAACTCCACATATTTAAATAAAATGTTTTTGTTCAGTTGGACATGTTTTAATAGCGAGAATATAAACTTCTGTGCCAATATAATACTTTAAAGCAACAATACTAGAGATGGAAGCATGCCTGTATTGTAAATGCATACCCACTGGGCATACCCACAGACATCAGTTCAACATCTAGTTTGAATTTACATTTTGTTGAGTTTTCAACTAATGTAAATTTGACGTAAAATCTACAAAACATTTCACAATATCATTGGATATAGATAAAAATGTGTGTGACAGTGCCCTTACATTGATTACTTTTTACAAATCCAATCAGTTTTCCACATTGATTCAACGTCATCACATAGATTTTGGCATTGAAATTACGTGGAAACAACGTTGATCCAAACAGTTTTTGCCCAATGGGTAGATGCAAATGAGTATTTATTTAATGAATTATTTGTCCCCATGGTGTTAATACTGCTACTGCTTTCTAATCACGCAGTTTTCTGAGATACAAAAATTGTGATCTTTGTTTAGATTTTATTCTTTGTCCCTTAATAATTAATTTAATATCTGTCCAGCCAGTATTATCCTTTAGCACCCCTTGAAAACATTCTGCCTGTGACGTAATGTTCACATTTACCTGTATTTGGTCCAATGAGGTCCTTACACCTTTGATATTGAGGGTCATGTATAAAAATATTTATTTTTATACATGACCCTCATGACCCTCATGACCCTTATCTTATTTGAAGGGGATTTTCAGTCACTAATCTAGTCGAAACTATAGGAAATATGTTATTTGTTATCACTCTCTGAAAGTACACTATCAATGTTTCTTAATCCTGGTCATTGGGACCCAAATGGGTGCACATTTATGTTTTTGCCCTAGCACTACACACCTGATTCTACTAATCAAAGGTTTGATAAGTAGTTGATTAGTAGAATCAGGTATGTAATGCTAGGGCAAAATCTAAAATACGCACCCACTGGTTGTATTCTCCTGCTCAGATCTTGCTGACACATGCCAGATCTTACACAGCCTGGATAGGTATTTTACATATTAGCTTACCACATCATATGTAATAGCAATCTGGTACCAGACTCCACAGTTGATGACATGGCACGCAACCATTGGTTGATGCATGCAATGTCTGGAAAGGGGAACATGACCTTTGTAATCGGCCATATGTTTGGAAACCCCCTCTCCCTCGCTTTCATTAGTCTTTCTCATCTCCAGTTTCAAGGGGTTGCATCAAAGGGCCAGGTTTTTCACCCAAACAGCACTTGGTCTTTCATGCAAAAACCTCCTACCTGTGCACAACAGTCTATCTTCCATTTGCACTTTGATATGTCTTACATGGAAGGAACCCAAGTGAATTGATAATTCAGCTTAACTTTCCGTCTTTGTGCTGTGAGGTTATGTACATATCTTGGTTAGATGCGAAAACGGGGTACTTCCCAGGCTCTGGAGTTGAGAAACAACTGTGGCATGTTGAAAGAAAGACTATTGTACAGTTCTGGAATGGCACTGCACAGCACTTTAAAGGGATACTTCGGGATTTTGGTAATGAGGCCCTTTATATACATCACCAGAGTTATCTACTTTGCCAACTCATAGATACCATTTTTATGTCTCCAGTATGAAGCAAGTTAGAGGTAGTTTCGCAAGTCAGTGCTAACTAGCGTTAGCGCTGTGACTGGAAGTCTATGGGTATCTTCTAGCGTGCTAGACTTCCAGTCATTGCACTAACATTAGTTAGCAATTGCGCTACCGGTAGTTAGCAACTTCCTTCAAACTGCACGTAGAGACATACACATTTTATCCACAAGTTCAGCTCATTGCCAAAATACCCAAATTATCCCTTTAACCTGAGGGCTTCCCCATACTGTTCCCATCAACAAGGCTGTTTGAGATATTATTATGCATAAAAATGTACATGAATAGTAGTAGAAAAAGGCTCACAACAGAGATTATGGTCTAATTGTTATAATATGAGTATCTCATACAAACACACATTTTTTATTTGTTTGGTGGCCAAGTTTATTATGAAACATGTAGATTGTAGTACTTCACTGGAGAAAAAACACACATTTGTCTATTTAAAGCACTAAAACAGCATTTAGTTTCTGAATGTGAAATTTTATCATTTAAAAAGTTACTTCTGGTCATGTTCTCATTCTGGCCTATGCATGCTTATGTGTGTTTAGAAGTATTGTTTTTTGGTTCTTGAATGCCTATTGATTATTGACCATGCAGATTTTGTTTCATTTTCTGAAACGCATATTATGAATGCAAATAGAATATTGCACTTGTCATACTACTGCTGAAGAAAATGTCATATTCACACACACACACACACAATGACACACACACATGCACTGTACACATTTTAAAGTTTTATCTCCTCAATTATAAAGATGATATAGAAAAAGTAATCTTGTTTGTATATATGCACTTGTAAATAAAATGTACCAATTGCCAAATGTAATTAGAGATGCTTTAATTTATGCATATATACAGTGTAGCCTACACACATTGCAGTCTAGCTTGAGACACAACATCTGAAGTCTGTATTGGTTGGACTCCCTAAGTTGTGCATCATTCTGGTGGGTGGCGACGGAAAATAACCCTACCATAAATTAGCCAGCAACAAGGCATATGTACAAGTAAATGCCAAAATAAAGGAAACACCAACATGAAGTGTCCTAATAGGGCGATGGGCCACCACGAGCCAGAACAGCTTCAATGAACCTTGGCATAGATTCTACAAGTGTCTGGAACTCTATTGGAGGGATGTGACACCATTCATCCATGTGAAATTCCATAATTTGATGGGGGTTTTTTTATGCTGGTGGCACTGCTCCAGAATCTCCCATAAGCGTTCAATTGGGTTGAGATCTGTGACTGAGAAGGCCATGGCATATGGTTTACATAGTTTTCCTGCTCATCAAACCATTCAGTGACCACTTGTACCCTGTGGATGGGGGCATTGTCATCCCACGGGGGGGCACAGCCATGGTAGCCAAAATAATGGCCTCCCCAGCATTTTTATACATGACCCTAAGCATGACGGGATGTGTATTGCTTAATTAACTCAGGAACCACACCTGTGTGGAAGCACCTGCTTTCAATATAGGCCTACTTTGAAGCCTATCCCTCATTTACTTAAGTGTTTCCATTATTTTGTCAGTTACCCGTATAATCTTTAGGAACTGTACTTACCAAGACATAAAGTGAAATGTGTCCCTCGCTATCAAATAAACATCTGAATCAAATCAAATCAAATCAAATTTTATTTGTCACATACACATGGTTAGCAGATGTTAATGCGAGTGTAGCGAAATGCTTGTGCTTCTAGTTCCGACCATGCAGTAGTATCTAACAAGTAATCTAACAAATTCACAACAACTACCTTATACACACAAGAGTAAAGGAATGAATACGAGTATGTACATATAAATATATGGATGAGCGATGGCTGACCGGCATAGGCAAGATGCAGTAGATGGTATGGAGTACAGTATATACACATATATATGCAACTTTTGTCTGAACTGCACCATATTCCTGCTGAGTTAGACAGTGGGCTGCTATTAGACCTAGCACTTCACGCAATACTTCCTTCCACGTAATCTACAACTGTCTACACAGCAGGAATATGGTGCGGTTCGGAAAGAAGTTGGATTCAGACTATTTGATAGTGAGGGACACATTTCTTTACTTTATGTCTGGTAAATACAATTCCTAGAGATTATACACTGAGCAGTCCAAGCATTAGGAACACCTCCTTTGCCCTCAGAACAGCCTCAATTGGTCAGGGCATGGACTCTAGAAGGTGTCTCAATCTATGTCATTGAAAGAGCATGAAAGAGCGAAAACCTACAGGATGGTAGCTCTCCAGGAACAGGGTTGGAGAGCAATGCACTACATACAGTATATTACGCAGCCGCACAACTTTCACTGGGGACGGAGACTGTTTCAGGCGGCAGGATTTAGGACCACCGGACACCACAGAGCTGGGCGGAAAGGCTGTGTGAAGGCATAGCTTCTGAAAGGCTGACTGGACCAGCACGGGAGAGTTGAACAGAGGCAGCTGCAGAGCAAGCAGAGCAGCAACTGGCTACTCTTTAGTTGACTGATGTAGCTGACAAGGTAACTGCTGTATAACTTAACAGAAACAAAACTAAACTAGTGTTTATTCCCAGTGCTGAGCTAATATTGTAATTGACATGCAACGTTAGCTAATGTTTCATCCCCTCTAAACTGAGGTGAATGAATTAGCTAGCTACTGTAGCTACCACAGTCAGTCCAGCTCTAGCCTGTAGCTATCTGTCAGATACAGTTGAAGTCGGAAGTTTACATACACTTAGATTGGAGTCATTAAAACTAGTTTTTCAACCACTCCACAAGTTTGTTGTTAACAAACTATAGTTTTGGCAAGTCGGTTAGGACATCTACTTTGTGCATGACACAAGTAATTTTTCCAACAATTGTTTACAGACAGATTATTTCACATATAATTCACTGTATCACAATTCCAGTGGGTCAGAAGTCTACATACAATAAGTTGACTGTGCCTTTAAACAGCTTGGAAAATTCCAGAAAATGATGGCTTTAGAAGCTTCTGATAGGCTAATTGACATCATTTGAGTCAATTGGAGGTGTACCTGTGGATGTATTTCAAGGCCTACATTCAAACTCAGTGCCTCTTTGCTTGACATCATGGGAAAATCAAAAGAAATCAGCCAAGACCTCAGAAAAAATGGGGACAAAGATCGTAGGCTTGCAAGCCGAAGAACACTATCCTAACCGTGAAGCACGGGGGTGGCAGCATCATGTTGTGGGGGTGCTTTGCTGCAGGAGGGACTGGTGCACTTCACAAAATAGATGGCATCATGATGAGGAAAATGATGTGGATATATTGCAGCAACATCTCAAGACATCAGTCAGCAAGCTTGGTCGCAAATGGGTCTTCCAAATGGACAATGACCCCAAGCATACTTCCAAAGTTGTGGCAAAACGGCTTAAGGACAACAAAGTCAAGGTATTGGAGTGGCCATCACAAAGCCCTGACCTCAATCCTATAGAAAATTTGTGGGCGGAACTGAAAAAGCGTGTGCGAGCAAGGAGGCCTACAAACCTGACTCAGGGCCCAACTTATTGTGGTAAGCTTGTGGAAGGCTACGTGAAACGTTTGTCCCAAGTTAAACAATTTAAAGGCAATGCTACCAAATACTAATTGAGTGTATGTAAACTTCTGACCCACTAGGAATGTGATGAAAGAAATAAAAGCTGAAATAAATCATTCTCTCTACTATTATTCTGACATTTCAAATTCTTAAAATAAAGTGGTGATCCTAACTGACCTAGGACAGGGAATTAAACAAGATGTCAGGAATTGTGAAAAATTGAGTTTAAATGTATTTGGCTAAGGTGTATGTAAACTTCTGACTTCAACTGTAGATGGCTATTATTGCTATCTAACAGCTGTTTGTATGGAAATGTTTTGTAGCCTTTTTGTCCCATTTCAACAGAAGTAAATGAACTTAGCTAGCTTTCGCCAGTTGATGTACCGTTAGAGAGAGCTGGCCAAAACAAGGTAGAGATCATTTTTGCCTCATTCACACTAGACCTGAATCAAACAATGAAACCAGCTGCCAAACGATTGAAGACCAATAATTCTGACGTTTCTTTTGTGCAATGTGAGTTTTTATTAGAGTCAGGATAGCAATGTAATGTTATTGACTTGTCAGTTTCCATAGATAATTGCCTACTTTTAACACTAACACAGTAATAAACAGTTCTACAGGCTTCACCGTCAGTACACAATACTATGATCATCATGTCTTAGCAGGATCAGATGGTGACATGTGTCCCAGTAAGGGTCAGACAGCCAGTCTACGGAGCTCAGGTGAATTTTGTAGTATATTAACAATATCAGTGAATGATACAAAGTTCCATCTTGAGTTGATGGTTGGACCTACAGTAGCTACAGGACAGCATCTTAAGCTTAAAGCTACAGTCTGGGATCTGGGAATAATGGTAATTTCAATTATTTAACCATTGATTATATTCTTGGAAAATATAATGTATAAATGTTCACCAAGTAAATCTTTGTCATGCCTCATCTTAGGAGAATCAGATGGTGACGGGTCTCAGCAGGGTCAAGGAGCAAGGGAAGACCAGTCTGTGATGGAGCAGAGGTGCATTTTTGCAGATACAACACTTTATTCTCTTGTGCAGCAACACTGGACAACCCATATGGTTCAAAGATTGAAACAATTGTATAGCAGTCTGACAAACCTCCAAAGTTGATTTCCAAACTGTAACCAGGGTTGATGGAGGCTTTCCCCGATGAAACAAAGCATGTAAAACAAAAATGTGAGGAAGACCTGGTAGAAGCTATTGATGATGAATGGATACAGATATGTTTGAATGCCCAGTCATGCTCATATAAATCTCAGACACACAGGGCATTCAGAAAGTATTCAGACCCCTTGACTTTTTCCACATTTTGTTACATTACAGCCTTGTTCTAAGATGTATGCAATACTTTTTTCCCTCATCAATCTACACACAATACCCCGTAATGACTTACCGAAAACAGGTTTTTAGATTGTTTTGCAAATGTATTAAAAATGTAAAACAGAAATACCTTATTTACATAGGTTTTTGCTATGAGACTCAAAATTGAGCTCAGGTGCATCCTTTTCCCAGTGATCATCCTTGAGATGTTTCTACAACTTGATTGGAATCCACCTGTGCTAAATTCAATTGATTGGACATGATTTGGAAAGGCACACACCTGTCTATATAAGGTCCCACAGTTGGCAGTGCAAGTCAGAGCAAAAACCAAGCCATGAGGTTGAAGGAATTGTCCGTAGAGCTAAAAGACACAATTGTGTCGAGGCACAGATCTGGGGAACTGTACCAACACATTTCTGCAGCATTTAAGGTCCCTAAGAACACAGTGGCCTCCATCAATCTTAAATAAAAGAAGTTTGGAACCACCAAGAATCTTCCTAGAGCTGGCAGACCGGCCAAACTGAGAAATTGGGGGAGAAGGGCCTTGGTCAGGGAGGTGACCAAGAACCCGATGGTCACTCTGACGGAGTTCCAGAGTTCCTCTGTGGAGATGGGAGAACCTTCCAGATCAACAACCATCTCTGCATCACTCCACCAATCAGGCCAGGCGGAAGCTACTCCTCAGTAAAAGGCCCATGACAGCCCGCTTGGAGTTTGCCAAAAGGCACCTAAAGGACTCTCAGCCCATGAGAAAGAAGATGTTCTGGTCTGATGAAACCAAGATTTAACTATTTGGCCTGAATGCCACGTGTCACGTCTGGAGGAAACCTGGCACCATCCCTATGGTGAAGCATGATGGTGGCAGCATCATGCTGTGGGGATGTTTTTCAGCAGCAGGGACTGGGAGAATAGTCAGGATCGAGGGAAAGATGAACAGAGCAAAGAACAGAGAGATCCCTGATGAAAACCTGCTCTAGAGCGCTCCTGGACCTTAGACTAGGGTGAAGGTTCACCTTCCAACAGAACATCGACACTAAGCACACAGCCAAGACAACGCAGGAGTGGCTTCGGGACAAGTCTCTGAATGTCCTTCCTTGAGTGGCCCAGCCAGAGCCTGGACTTGAACCCAATCAAACATCTCTGGAGAGGCCTGAAAATAGCTGTGCAGCGACGCTCCCCATCCAACCTGACTGGGAGAAGAATGGGAGAAACTCCCCAAATAAAGGTGCCAAGCTTGTAGCGTCATACCCAAGAAGACTCGAGGCTGTAATCACTGCCAAAGGTGCTTCAAGAGTAAAGGGTCTGAATACTTATGCAAATGTGATATTTCTGTTTTTTTGCAAACATTTCTAAAAACTTGTTTTTACTTTGTCATTATTGGGTATTGTGTGTAGATTGATGGGGGGGAGACAATTTAATACATTTTAGAACAAGGCTGTAACGCAACAAAATGTGGAACAAGTGAAGGGGTCTGAATACTTTCCGAATGCAGTGTACATTACTGCATTTGAAGACCATCAATAGAATGTACTATATGCAAGTGAAACTGAATAACATGGACTCAGAAACTGCCTCTGGAAGCAACATCAGGACAAGAACTGTTTGTCGGGAGCTTCATGAAATGGGTTTCCATGGCCGAGCAGCTGCACACAAGCCTAAGATCACCATGTGCAATGCCAAGCTTCGGCTGGAGTGGTGTAAAGCTTGCCGCCATTGGACTCTGGAGCAGCGGAAAACGATATCTGGAGTCATAAATTGCGCTTCACCAGCTGACAGTTCGACGGACAAATCTGGGTTTGGCGGATGCCAGGAGAACGCTACCTGCCACAATGCATAGTGCCAACTGTAAAGTTTGGTTGATGAGGAATAATGGTCTGAGGCTGTTTTTCATGGTTCGGGTAGGCCCCTTAGTTCTAGTGAAGGGAAATCTTAACACTACAGCATACAATGACATTCTAGACGATTCTGTGCTTCCAACTTTGTGGCAACAGTTTGGGGAAGGCCTATTCCTGTGTCAGCATGACAATGCCCCCGTGCACAAAGCAAGGTTAATAAAGAAATGGTTTGTTGAGATCCTTGTGGAAGAGCTTGACTGGCCTGCACAAAGCTCTAACCTCAACTCCATCGAACACCTTTGGGATGAATTGGAACGCCTAATCGCCCAACATCAGTGCCCAACCTCACTGATGCTCTTGTGGCTGAATGGAAGCAAGTCCCCGCAGCAATGATGTGCTGTTTCTCTGTGTTCAGAGAAACAGCAGTTGTGTAGTTGTATGTTTTTTTTTTATTGTTTATTGTTTTTTGAACTTTTGTTTCTAAACCTTACCCTTGGGAATAAAGAAAAAAAAGTGGGGGAAAATGTGTTTAGGTATTGACTAGACTGGTGGGGGTCAGGGGTGCAAGTGGCTCAGGCTAGCTGGGCGGTCTGGCAGAAATTTGATATAGAGGATGTCTTAATAAATAATACATTTATTAATAATAAATAACAAAACACATTTTGGGATTTGTTAGGCTATTGGTTAAAGGTGCAACACAATATTGATTACTGAATTACCTTTTATCTAGTTCAGTCTTATCAATCACTTAAACATATTTAACAATTATCTCTTATCTAGCTTGACGACTGGGCGCATTTCTTCTTAATTTTAGTTGTTCTAAATAGAGAAGGCTAGAAAGGGAATGGGTCATATTAGATTGTGTGGAAATGCAGGAAATTTGCTTTAGATGCCAAACCCCTCGCAAGGTTATGTCCCCCCCACTTCTAAAACCAAAGTTGTGCCCCTTATATTAAGGTATTTTAATGTTGTGTGAACCCCATCCAAACCGCACGCGGGCGAGCTAAATCAAGCTCGTTAATTTTCAGTGGCTGGAGTAGGGTTTCCACTAGTTACCACAGCCACAAAGCTGTATTGTAAAAATTCAATTTTGCTTTATGGTCTTCATTTAAGGTTAGGGTTAGGCATACGGTTGGCAGTGGGGTTAATGTTAGGATTGGGGTTAGGTTTAAAATCTGATTTTAAGAAGAAATGGTAGAAATAGGCGGGGTTTATAATTGTGTGGATGTGGTAACTAGTGACGACCCAGCAGGACGTTCTCGCGCCTGCTCATCAGGTAGAAGATTTCCAATTGGGTGTGGCTTACTTATTTTATTTTTTACTGTTGTTGTTTCTACAGAAGTGAGGGTCGTGAATCGTTTTTGAAGTTAGGTATATCATATGGCACGATTTTATAGAGAAAACATACCTATACGTGTTACCACCGTTCACACCTGTTTGGAGCTGAACCTCATCTGAGTTCTGGAGTTTGTAAGGTAAGAAGCTACTCTTCAGTAAAATATGTAGTCGGTACAGTATTCACCCGCAGGGTTGTGTGACGTTCCTGTACAGACTACTTATATTGTATTTAAACAGTAACACAATTGCAACAACAGAAATGTGCAATATTTAGCCCATATCCGTTTGATGACTTACTATGTAGAATAATAATTTACAGAAATTGGGTATGTAGGCCTAACTTTAGAAGACTACTTCACTGCTGAATCTACTGTACTAGTTGACACCAACACCCACAGACTCAGCCTTGAGACTGCATTGCCAGACACTTTTTGATGTCTGGGTTTAAAAAAAATGACAGTACAAACTGATGTCATAATGCTATATTGTAGTCATAATAGTAGGCCTACAGTATCAATAAGAAGTAGTATGACACTACCATTGTCTTTTGTCCAGCCTGCCTCAAGTTCTCAAGTGAGATCTATAGAAGGGTCAGGATGGCCGAGACAGAGCCATGGATCAGGGCTGGAGGTCCATGGGAAGCCCCTGTCCATCGCCTCCCTGTCTCATGGATCAAGCAATGGCTGTGGCATCCTCCAACCTCCAGACCCAAGGTTGAAGACAGGGAGAGGCAGTATGCAGGACTGTTAGAAGACAGCACTACCAGTCCCTCCAGTTGCTGCTCTCGTCAGCGCATCCTCCTGGCCATCCTCATCATGGTGGCCCTGGCAGTCATGGCACTGCTGCTACTGTGGAACTACCAGTGCATCATGGTGTGGCACCTCTGCCAGGAAGAGCACTCTGGCTTCCCTAAGATGATGGGAGGGGTATAGGACCTTCACGTTGGGGGAGAGACTAGGGCTGCTTGAGCAGGTTTAGGGAGTGGTAATGCGAAAGCCCATTAAACCTATCCAAACATATACACTAGCTAGCTCATTTATGTCCTGATTTTGTGTTTGTTTTCTGCTTGGATTCTATGGTGCTATACATTTTGCACAATGTTAGTTTTTCCATATAAGTTATCAATGGGTGCCAGGTTTTTCAGTTACTGTCAGATGTGTGTTTGTTTAAAACTCAGGTTCAGAAATAAAAACATTTAATATGGAGTTGGTCCCCCCCTTTGCTGCAATAACAGCCTCCACTCTTCTGGGAAGGCTTTCCACTTGATGTTGGAACATTGCTGCGGGGACTTGTTTCCATTCAGCCACGAGCATTAGTAAGGTGGGGCACTGATGTTGGGCGATTAGGCCTGACTCGCAGTCTGCGTTACGATTCATCCCAAAGGTGTTCGATTGGGGTTGAAGTCATGGCTCCGCTGGCCAGTCAAGTTCTTCCACACCGATCTCGACAAACCATTTCTGTATGGACCTTGCTTTGTGCACAAGGGCATTGTCATGCTGTAACAAGAAAGGGCCTTCCCCAAACTGTTGCCACAAAGTTGGAAGCGCAGAATCGTCTAGAATGTTGTGTGCTGTTGCATTAAGATTTCCTTATACTGGAACTAAGGGGCTTAGCCCGAATTATTCGTCCTCCACCAAACTTTACAGCACTATGCACTCGGCCATCCCGTTCTGTGAGCTTGTGTGGCCTACAACTTTGCGGCTGAGCCATTGTTGCTCCTAGAAGTTTCCACTTCACAATAACAGCACTTACAGTTGACTGGGGCAGCTCTAGCAGGGCAAAAATTTGACAAACTGACTTGTTGGAAAGGTGCATTCTATGACGGTCCCACATTTGAAAGTCACGGAGCTCTTCAGTATGGGCCAATCATTTGCCAATGTTTGTCTATGGAGATTGCATGGCAGTGTGCTCAATTTAATATAACTGTCAGCAGCGGATGTGGCTGAAATGGCTGAATCCACTAATTTGAAGGGGTGTCCACATACTTTTGTATATATAGTGTACATTCCTCATACAAAAAACAACACACTTTCAATGGTTTATTTTTGCCATGTTGTGTATTACTCAACACAAGCAACTCAAGCTGGAATATATAAGCTCTTATGTTCTTATTTCTTTTGTGAATATTAGAGGATGATTTTATTTTAGTAAGTGTTCCTACACTAAAAATAAAGATACTTGTTTGTCATACTAAGCTCGACCCAAGTTTGCTAACCTACTATAGTTTTGATGTTATATTCTACCACCAGGGAGAGTTGTTGTCCATAAATAAAACATCAAGTCCCAGCTCTCAGATGTTTCAAGGTGCAGCACTAGCTGTTGTTTTGCATGTCTTTTGGGGTTGAAGGTGGTCTCACTGATTCTCCTGCTAATGTAAACCAAGGGATGGATAAAAAACAACATAGTGTGGCTCTCAAATGGACTGTGTGTCTACATTGTGATGCCTCTGTGTGGTCAAGCATGGGGGAAAATGCGTGTGTGACTATGTGAATGTGGTTTGCACTTGGGTGGTATCGGGTGTAATCATTACGCAGATTTTGGAAAAAGTTTTCATTTCATGCAAAACTTTTTGCAACACACTTTATTCCAAACGGAAAATGTTTTGTAATGAAAACAAGAGTTTCTATTGGACCAATTCAGGTAGCTCCTTCGTAATTTCATTCCATTTGGTTGGTTCTTAAACGGTTTCCGTTGCAAGACGTAACGAATACATCCCAGGCCTTTTGCATGCAAGTGTTCCTGTCATGAGTGAGTCTTATGGAACACAGTCCATTCTGACACTTAGATTCTGGGGTCCCAGGGCCCTGTCTTGTTTGAGGAAATGACCATTTGTCCCTTGGCATTGGCTGTTTAGCCATGTGTGTCTTTAAGGATAAAAGGTACGTTGAGCGGACACGGGTCCTTCTTGTTAAGGACCGGTAGTTGTGCCATTCTTCAGGGGATCAATCACAGATTTTCCCATGGAGGCAATGAGGCATGAGCCCAAGGGATGGAGGGGAAGTAGACTCATCGGAAGGCTGGTAAAGAACATTATGAAAGTGGACAATAGGACAATACCTGTTTATGTCATCAAAATTGTTTTACGACTATCATACTATCTTGTATGGTGTCTTATTGTTGTTCAAAAAGGTGAGGGCAAATTAAAACATGGTCATTATCTCACTTGTTGTGGAATGAAGTTGCCATGTAGGCCTAGTTTATAATGCCAACCATAATTTTTCCAACACTGGTGCAATGCTGTACTAGCCCACCATCTTTATTGTCCCCGACGATGACAACCGGGAGGGGGCTGTGGATCTGTCCCCGTACGTTCGTTTGTACGTTCTTTCTTACAGTAATCACACGATAACTCAGACAGCACTGGCCCGATTTTGACAACTTGGGTGAATGATGCGTCTTGCCATAGAGATCCAGCATTTACAGAATTACACTGATTGGGCAGATGGTGGCCCTAATAACAAGATATTGAAAATGCAAAGTTTGAAAGGTCAAGCCCCTCACCCTGTTTGACCTAAAGTATTGAAATTTGGTACATAGGTCCCTCTCCTCAGAAGGAACAAATGAGCCTCAGGGACCCATAAGGTCCGCCATGATGGATCTTCCGTCATTTTGAATTTTGTGAAAAATACTTAATGCAACTCTTCAGGCAGCAAATTACAGATTTGCACGAAACTTGATATGTGGCATCTATGGACAAAGGTATCTCAATGCAATATTTTCCAGACTAGTGCTTAAAACAACATGGGGTGGACTGGGACAAAAATTCAGCCTTGGCAATTCAGCCACACCAGCCCACATCACCGTGTATCTGTCTGACACTCTGTTTGTCCATCTTTGTTCCTCTGTTGTCACTCTGTCTGTGTCTGTCTGTCACTCCTAAGTGTTAATTGCTATTACATATAGAGCCAACCAAATTAAAGAACTGGCAGTACATCTGTGTCTCTCTGTTTTCTTCATACCTACACTGCACTCCCCTCCAACCGGTCTCTGCTAAGCCTTGCATCCTTTCCCACAGCACTGGTACCAGAAGACCAGAGGATCACACTGCCTGTGCTGGGTCCAGCAACAACCTAGTTGTGAATGAATAAACACATTTATTAGATAAAGAAGCAAAATTACTGAACTTTTTTTTTTACATTGTAGAATAATAGGGAACAGTCAAACTATGAAATAACACATGGAATCATGTAACCAAAAAAGTGTTAAACAAATCAAAATATATTTTATATTTGAGATTCTTGAAAGTAGCCACCCTTTGCCTTGATGACCGCTTTGCACACTCTGCATTCTCTAAACCAGCTTCATGAGGTAGTCACCTGGAATGCATTTCAATTAACAGGTGTGCCTTGTTAAAAGTTAATATGGAATTTATTTTCTTAATGCGTTAGTGTTGTGACAAGGTAGGTTAGGTATTAGTGATGCACCGATATCCAATATTTTCTTTGCCCCAAATTATACCGATAACCGATATTTACAATTTTAGTGGCCTTTTAAGCATTCTAGTACAGTTAAATAGTTAACACACACACATTGATGCAGTGATCTAAGGCACTGCATCTCAGTGCAAGAGGTGTCACTATAGTCCCTGGTTCGAATCCAGGCTGTATCACATCAGGTTCGTGATTGGGAGTCCCATAGTGCGGTGCACAATTGGCCCAGTGTCGTCCGGGCCGTCATTGTAAATAAGAATTTGTTCTTAACTGACTTGCCTAGTTAAATAAAGGTTACACACACACACACACACACCACACTGACCAAAAAGTAATTTTGTTGCCATTTACATTTGTCCCCATTACCAGTAAAACATAATCAAAACCTATTTCTTTCACTTACTAGCTGTGCTGTTTCATTGTTCATTTGTTCAGTCGTTTCATTCTCAACCAGGATTTCTATGGAACGCCACTAAACACAATAACACTATTTGACGTGTCAAATAACACAACAATCTGTTTCAGTAGCTATAGTTAGCTAGCTAACTATATGGCTAGGTGTCATCATCTAAAATAACCCTAATTTATAAGACAGTTCTTATTTGATTAATGGTGGTTGGACCCATCTATGTGAAGCTAGCCACAATAAGGATTAGCCACAATAGTGGACTTTGCGGTTAGCCTTCAAAATAAAAGTATGGCATAATTCTACTATTTGTATTAATTTGCATTGCTGTCAATACTTTTTTATTTTGAAGGCAAACAGCAAGTTCCACTATTGTGCCTAATCCTTATTGTGCCTAGCTTCAGAACACAAAACCCAGTGCGGTCGAGCCTCACTAGCCAGATGATAATAGCTGGCTGCTTATAACGTTAGCTTTTGGCAATAGGGTTAAGTTGCTGGCTAATACTTACTCACAAGGATTCCTAAATCTTTGCTAAGATTTTATGAAAATGACTGCAGGTTCTACTGGTCATTGTTTTCAGGCTGGTTGTATTGGTGCTAGCTAGGTACCAAGCTAAAGCTAGTTGCGGTCGAACAAATGATGCTTTATTACCAACACGATATTGTAAACACATCGTTTGTGGCCGTTGTTTGCTTGTTTGTAGACTTTTTTGTACAGCTTTGACAGTGCTACTGTATCCTTTTTGACACGCAAAGACCCAAACGGCGTTCCATAGTATGTATGTTGTGATGCTAATAGCAGTGATGCTATTACTGTGTAACTCTGGTAGGGCAACATATGAAAAATAGCGCACCTGGTAGTGTGGTTGAGCACCCGGTCGAGCACCGGTATGGCAAAAGCCAACATCACCCACAACAGAGAACGGTTGACTGCCAAGGGCAATGAATTCCATTATCTTGGCTTTAATGGATTTGGCCTTTGAGTTGTTTCACTGAAATGTTGTTACTCTTTCAAATGACTGCTCGACTTGTTGACTGCTCGATCCACACAGCAGACAATGTGGGCTAGTTTAGGAATGCTGTGTTGCATGTATAGCGCAAAATTTTACGTGCCGTCATTACGTCATGTACCAACGTTCTATAGGTATGCACGTCAGCTTTGACATCAGTTTTGCACATCGGGGCATTAAACTAGACATTCCGATATGTTCAGCGGTATATCGTGCATCCCTAGTTGGTATACAGAAGATAGCCTATTTGGTAAAATACCAAGTCCATATTATGGCAAGAACAGCACAAATAAGCAAAGAGAAACGACAGTCCATCATTACTTTAAGATATGAAGGTCAGTCAATCCGAAAATGTCAAGAACTTTTAAAGTTTCTTCAAGTGCAGTCGCATAAACCCCAGGAAATCTTAAGTCTCAATACATACAGCCGGGAAGAACTATTGAATAAAAGAACAACGTCAACTTACAGTGGGGCAAAAAAGTATTTAGTCAGCCACCAATTGTGCAAGTTCTCTCACTTAAAAAGATGAGAGAGGCCTGTAATTTTCATCATAGGTACACTTCAACTATGACAGACAAAATGAGGAAAGAAAATCCAGAAAATCACATTGTAGGATTTTTAATGAATTTATTTGCAAATTATGGTGGAAAATAAGTATTTGGTCACATACAAACAAGCAAGATTTCTGGCTCTCACAGACCTGTAACTTCTTCTTTAAGAGGCTCCTCTGTCCTCCACTCGTTACCTGTATTAATGGCACCTGTTTGAACTTGTTATCAGTATAAAAGACACCTGTCCACAACCTCAAACAGTCACACTCCAAACTCCACTATGGCCAAGACCAAAGAGCTGTCAAAGGACACCACCAAACAAAATTGTAGACCTGCACCAGGTTGGGAAGACTGAATCTGCAATAGGTAAGCAGCTTGGTTTGAAGAAATCAACTGTGGGAGCAATTATTAGGAAATGGAAGACATACAAGACCACTGATAATCTTCCTCGATCTGGGGCTCCACGCAAGATCTCACCCCGTGGGGTCAAAATGATCACAAGAACGGTGAGCAAAAATCCCAGAACCACACGGGGACCTAGTGAATGACCTGCAGAGAGCTGGGACCAAAGTAACAAAGCCTACCATGAGTAACACACTACGCCGCCAGGGACTCAAATCCTGCAGTGCCAGACGTGTCCCCCTGCTTAAGCCAGTACATGTTCAGGCCCGTCTGAAGTTTGCTAGAGAGCATATGGATGATCCAGATGAGGATTGGGAGAATGTCATATGGTCAGATGAAACCAAAATAGAACTTTTTGGTAAAAAACTCAACTCGTCGTGTTTGGAGGACAAAGAATGCTGAGTTGCATCCAAAGAACACCATACCTACTGTGAAGCATGGGGGTGGAAACATCATGCTTTGGGGCTGTTTTTCTGCAAAGGGACCAGGACGACTGATCCGTGTAAAGGAAAGAATGAATGGGGCCATGTATCGTGAGATTTTGAGTGAAAACCTCCTTCCATCAGCAAGGGCATTGAAGATGAAACGTGGCTGGGTCTTTCAGCATGACAATGATCCCAAACACACCGCCGAACGAAGGAGTGGCCGTGAAGAAGCATTTCAAGGTCCTGGAGTGGCCTAGCCAGTCTCCAGATCTCAACCCCATAGAAAATCTTTGGAGGGAGTTGAAAGTCCATGTTGCCCAGCGACAGCCCCAAAACATCACTGCTCTAGAGGAGATCTGCATGGAGGAATGGGCCAAAATACCAGCAACAGTGTGTGAAAACCTTGTGAAGACTTACAGAAAACGTTTGACCTCTGTCATTGCCAACAAAGGGTATATAACAAAGTATTGAGATAAACTTTGTTATTGACCAAATACTTATTTTCCACCATAATTTGCAAATAAATAAATTAAAAATCCTACAATGTGATTTTCTGGATTTCTTTTTCTCATTTCGTCTGTCATAGTTGAAGTGTACCTATGATGAAAATTACAGGCCTCTCTCATCTTTTTAAGTTGGAGAACTTGCACAATTGGTGGCTGACTAAATACTTTTTTGCCCCACTGTACCAACATTACGACCAGGAATCCTCTGTTCGGACCACCACTCAGGACGGGAGCTAATTCCAGTAGGTGATCCAAAACAACGACGCCGTAGAAGGTGCACATCGCACACCGCTCCCGAGTATTCTACTAGCCAATGTCCAGTCTCTTGACAACAAGGTAGACAAAATTTTAGCAATCGGTTCAGCCACCGGGCTTCTGCATGCATCGCGCCGACAGAGAAACACCTTTCTGGGAAAAGGAAGGGCAGGGGTGTATGCTTTATGATTAAGACTCATGGTGTAATCATAACAACATACAGGAACTCAAGTCCTTCTGTTCACCCGATCTAGAATTCCTTACAATCAAGTGCCGGCCATTTTACCTACCAAGAGAACTCTCGCCAGTTATAGTCACAGCTGTGTACATTCCCCCTCAAGCAGACACCAAGATGGCCATCAAAGAACTTCACTGGACTATATGCAAACTGGAAACCATACATCCCGAGGCTGCATTTATTGTAGATGGGGATTTTAACAAAGCAAATTTGAGAACAAGTCTACCTAAATTCTTCCAGCATAATGATTGCACTACTCGCATGCGCAATACCCTTGACTACTGCTACTCTAACTTCCGCGACCTATACAAAGCCCTCCCCCGCCCTCCCTTTCTGCAAATCCAACCACAACGCCATCTTACTCCTCCCGTCTTATAGGCATAAACTCAAACAGGATATACCAGTGGCGAGAACCATTCAACGCTGGTCCGACTAATCGGAAGCCACGCTTCAAGATTGTTTTGATCACTCGGACTGGAATATGTTTCGGTCAGCCTCAGAGAACAACATCGACCTATACGCTGACTCAGTGAGTGAGTTTATAAAGAAGTGCATAGGAGATGTTGTACCCACTGTGACTATTAAAACCTAACCAGAAACTGTGGATGGATGGCAGCATTCGCGTAAAACTGAAAGCGCGATCCACCGCATTTAACCATGGAATGAGGTCTGGGAATATGTCTGAATATAAACAGTGTAGCTATTCCCTCCGCAAGGCAATCAAACAAGCGAAATGCCAGTACAGGGACTAGGTGGAGTGGCAATTCAATGGCTCAGACATGAGACGTGTGTGGCAGGGTCTACAGGAAATTACGGACTAAAAAAGAAAAATAAATCCAGCCACGTCACAGACACCGACATCACGCTTCCAGACAAACTAAACATCTTCTTTGCCTGCTTTGAGGATAATACAGTGCCACCGTCGCGGCCCGCTAACAAGGACTGACCCCCGTCCTTCTCCGTGTCTGACGTGAGTAAAACATTTAAACGTGTTAACCCTCGCAAGGCTGCTGGCCCAGACGGCATCCCAAGCAGCGCCCTCAAAGCATGCACAGACCAGCTGGCTGGTGTGTTTACAGACATATTCAATCGCTCCCTAACCCAGTCTGTTGTCCCCACATGCTTCAAGATGGCTGCCATTCGTACCCAAGAAGACAAAGATAACTGAACTACATGACTACCGCCCCGTGGCACTCACTTCTGTCATCATGAAGTGCTTTGAGAGACTAGTCAGGGATCATATCACCTCCACCTTACCGGCCACCCTAGACCCACTTCAGTTTGCATACCGCCCCAACAGGTCGACAGACGACGCAATCGCCTGCACACTGCCCTATCCCATCCGGACAAAAGGAATACCTATGTAAGACTGCTGTTCATTGACTACAGCTCAGCATTCAACACCATAGTACCCTCCAAGCTCATCATCAAGCTGGAGGCCCTGGGTCTCCCCCGCCCTGTGCAATTGGTTCCTGGACTTTCTGACGGGCTGCTCCCAGGTGGTGAAGGTAGGAAACAGCATCTCCAATTTGCTGACCCTCAACAGTGGGGCCCCACAAGGGTGCGTGCTCAGCCCCTCCTGTACTCCCTGTTCACCCACAACTGCGTGGCCATGCACGCTTCCAACTCAATCATCAAGTTTGCAGAGGACACAACAGTAGTGTGCTTGATTACCAACAACGATGAGACAGCCTACAGGGAGGAGGTGAGGGCACTCCGAGTGTGGTGTCAGAAAAACAACCTTTCACTCAACGTCAATAAAACAAAAGAGATGATCGTGTACTTCAGGAAACAGCAGAGGGAGCACCCCCTATTCACATCAAAGGGACAGCAGTGGAGAAGTTGGAAAGTTTGAAGTTCCTCGGCGTACACATCACAGACGAACTGAAATGGTCCACTCACACAGACAGTGTGGTGAAGAAGGCTCAACAGCGCCTATTCAACCTCAGGAGGCTGAAGAAATTTGGCTTGTCACGCAAAACTCTAACAAACTTTTACAGATGCACAATCGAGAGCATCCTGTCGTGCTGTATCACAGGCTGGTACAGCAACTGCACCGCCCTCAACCGCAAGGCTCTCAAGAGGGTGGTGCGGTCTGGGCAACGCATCACCGGGGGCAAACTACCTGCCCTCCATGAGACCTACAGCACCCTATGTCACAGAAAGGCCAAAAAGATCATCAAGGACATCATCCACCCAAGCCACTGCCTGTTCACACCGCTACCATCCAGAAGGCGAGGTCAGTACAGGTGCATCCAAGCTGGGACAGAGAAACTGAAAAACAGCTTCTATCTCAAAGCCATCAGACTGATAAACAGCAATCATTAACTCAGAGGCTGCTGCTTACATTGAGACCCAATCACTTGCCACTTTAATAAATGGATCACTAGTCACTTTATACAATGCACTATTTATAATGCCACTTTAATACTGTTTACATATATTACATTACTCATATCACATGTATATATCGTATTTTATACCATCTATTGTACCTTGCCTATGCCGCTCGGCCATCGCTCATCCATATACTTACATGTACATATTCTCATTCACCCCTTTAGTTTTGTGTGTATTAGGTAATTGTTGGGTAATTGTTAGATTACTTGTTAGATATTACTGCACTGTCAGAACTAGAAGCACAAGCATTTCGCTACACTCGCATTAACATCTACTAACCATGTGTATGTGACAAAGAAAATGTGATTTGATTTGAAAAACCTTCAAGCGCTATGATGAAACTGGATTTCGTGAGGACCGCCACAGGAAAGGAATACCCAGAGTTACTTCTGCTGCCGAGAATAAGTTCATTAAAGTTACTAGCCTCAGAAATTGCAACCCAAATAAATGCTTCACAGAGTTCAAGTAACAGACATCTCAACATCAACTGTTCAGACTGCGTGAATCAGGCCTTCATGGTCAAATTGCTGCAAAGGACACCAATAATAAGAAGAGACTTGCTTGGACCAAGAAACACGATATTAGACTGGTTGAAATCTGTCCTTTGGTCTGATGAGTCTAAACTTGCATTTTTGATTCCACTCGTTGTGTCTTTGTGAGACTCCAAGTAGGTAAACGGATGATCTCCGCATGTGTGGTTCCCACCGTGAAGCATGCAGGAGGAAGTGTGATGGTGTGGGGGTGCTTTGCTGGTTACACTGTCAGTGATTTGATTTAGAATTCAAGGCACCCTTATCCAGCATGGCTACCACAGCATTCTGCATCGATACGCCATCCCATCTGGTTTGTGCTTAGTGGGACTATCATTTGTTTTTCAACAGGACAATGACCCAACACACCTCCAGGCTGTGTAAGGGCTATTTGACCAAGATGGAGAGTGATGGTGCTGCATCAGATGACCTGGCCTCCACAATCCCCTGACCTCAACCCAATTGAGATGGTTTGGGATGAGTTAGACCGCAGAGTGAAGGAAAAGCAGCCAACAAGTGCTCAGCATATGTGGGAACTCATTCAAGACTGTTGGATAAGTATTCCAGGTGAAGCTGTTTGAGAGAATGCCAAGTGTGTGCAAAGCTGTCATCAAGGCAAAGGGTGGCTACTTTGAAGAATTTGAAATATAAAATACATTTTGATTTGTTTAACACTTTTTTGGTTACTACATGTGTTATTTCATAGTTTTTAAGTCTTCACTATTATTCTACAATGTAGAAAATAGCAAAAATAAAGAAAAACCCTTGAATGAGTAGGTGTGCCCAGACTTTTGACTGGTACTGTGTATATGTATGTTTTTCTTTGCTAGGTAATTAACATTAGCTAGCACTAGTCAGCTCCACCTGCACCAAAACGTTGGTATTTCTCCTTCTACAGCTTGGCCTCTAATCTTATTTTTACTGAATGGTGAGACAACATATTTTCAGCACTTTTATTTCCATTATTTATCTAAACTAGTTTTCTCATGGCTCTCTTGTCCCTCTTGTCAAGCTTTGGGTGTAGCTGGTGTGAGGAAGTCAGGCGCAGGAGAGCAGAGATGAGTGGAATAAGCACTTTACTAGGCAAATACTGAAACGCAACCGCGTTCATAAAACAAATGCCCAAAACAAGCAAGGCAGCAAACAATACAATAAACCGCACAATAACGGCTATACAAAAGGCACGGGTGGAAACATACAATCCGGCGTAACCGACATACAGCAAACAATTCCCCACACAGATATGGGGAAACCAGAGGGTAAAATTCCCAACAGTAATGAGTAAAATTAAAACCAGGTGTATGTGAAAACAAGACAAAACAAATGGAAAATGAAAAGTGGATCGGCGATGGCTAGTAGACCGGTGACGTCGACCGCCGAACGCCACCCGAACAGGGAGAGGAACCAACATCGGCGGAAGTTGTGGCACCTCTGCAGCAGACACATATATAGTAAGCAATAAAATCGCAGTATTGAATCAAAAATACGTGGTTTATTTCACAAAATGAGTGCCTTTTGCATCCCTTTGATATTTTTTGTAGATATTGCACATAGATATTGAATTGTAAAAGTTTGTTATTTTAAATGAATTGCCCCTTAATATAGACCACATGGAAAATTCAATAAATTAGATTTTTTTATATGAATAAAGATTTGCTAAATTGCTCAAATTCAGTATTTTAACATGTCTCTCTGTGAATCCTCTGTGACTTCTAGGAGATTTTAACCCAATTAATTTCCAAGTTTTCACTATCATTGTAAAGCCCTATTTATTTTGTTGCTTTGTCAGTCATTTCTAATGATGATTTATTTAATATGATTAGTGAACCATGTAATGTGAACTGAACTCTCGTTTCAATATGGTAAAACTATTCCTTTTTTTTTATATATATATATTTTTTTTTAACATTGAACAATTTTCTGGTGTTTTATGAGGCATGTCGAGCATAACACGTCAACCCTGTTACCCATAGATAGACAGGCTAGAAATTTTTCAGAATAGATTTTAAAAAATGGTGACGCTTGCATTCAATTGCCCCTCCCTGTTGTAAACAACAAGCTTCCATTCCCGATGTCACAAGGTGATGTACAGTGCCTTCGGAAAAGTATTTAGACCCCTTGACCTTTTCCACAATCTTTTACGTTCTGTTTTAAAAAAATATATCTTCAGCAATCTACACACAAACCCCCATAACGACAAAGCGAAAACAGGTTTTTAGATTTTTTTGCAAATAGATTTTTTTTAAATACCTTATTTACATAAGTATTCAGACCCTTTGCTATGACACTCAAAATTGAGCTCAGGTACATCCTGTTTCTACAACTTGATTGGAGTCCACCTGTGCTAAATTCAATTGATTGGACATGTCTATATAAGGTCCCACAGTTGACAGTGCATATGTCAGAGCAAAAACCAAGCCATGAGGTTGAAGGAATTGTCTGTAGAGCTCCAAGACAGGATTGTGTCAAGGCACAGATTTGGGGAAAGGTACCAAAACATTTCTGCAGCACTGAAGGTCCCCGAGAACACAGTGGCCTCCATCATTCTTAAATGGAAGAAATTTGGAACCCCCAATACTCTTCCTAGAGGTGGCCACCTGGCCAAACTGAGCAAGCAGGGGAGAAGGGCCTAGTTCAGGGAGGTGAGCAGGAACCCGATTGTCACTGATAGAGCTCTAGAGTTCCTCTGTGGAGATGGAAGAACCTTCCAGAAGGACAACCATCTCCGCAGCACTCCACCAATAAGGCTTTCATGGTAGAGCGGCCAGATGGAAGCCACTCCTCAGTAAAAGGCACATGACAGCCCGCTTGGAGTTTGCCAAAAGACCTGAAAATAGTTGTGCTCCCCATCCAAACTGACAGAGCTTGAGAGAATCTTCAGAGAAGAATGGGAGAAACACCCCAAATAGAGGTGTGCCATGCTTGAAGTGTCATACACAAGAAGACTTGAGGCTGTAATTGCTGCCAATGGTACTTCAACAAAGGACTGAGTAAAGGGTCTGAATACATATGTAAATGTAACGTAACAAAATGTGGGAAAAGTCAAGGGGTCTGAATACTTTCCCGAGCCACTGTATGGCTGATTTAAGATGAAATCATCAACACTTACTTTATTTGTTACATAAACGCTTTCTATAGTCATTTTTATTTAACCTCCTGAGATGGGAAAAAAAAACTTTTTTTATTAAATTGAACATGTGCTCTTTATGCCAGAATGTAAAAGCGGCAATCTGAAGTTGAAACAATAACAAAGTGGAATTACCCGCCCATTTCGTAAAGAAACTGAGGGATGGGGCTGGAGAATGTAACCACTCTGGAAATCATAGACAGGGTTATGGATGCAAGGACTGACCATCCATGATATAATTTTTTTATTTTATTTAACTATGTTTTGAGGCTATAGTGTTTGTTTACATTTGACACTCAAGGAGAAGGTCGCCGTTTTACGATCCCGTAACCAATTGTGCTATTGTGTATGTTTTTTCGCATTATTTGTAACATATTTTGTACTTAATGTTTCTGCCACTGTGTCTTATGACCGAAAAGAGCTGCTTGATATCATGACAGCGATTACTCACCCCGTACTGGAGGAATTCTTCTTCTTCAACGAATCGGACGGGAAGGATTTACTCCAGACACCCGACATGGCCCTCATCCCTGTCATTCGCAGGAGGAAAAGATGGAGGTATCGTGGACGACGGTCCGGGTGCCTTGTAAGGATCCATCGCTGAGAGGGTAATCTACCTATACCATCGGTCCTATTAGCCAAAGTACAATCAATCGATAATAAAATAGACGAACTACGAGCACATATATCCTACCAACGGGACATTATAAACTGTAATATCTTATGTTTCACTGAGTCGTGGCTGAATGACGACATGATTAGCATACAGCTGGTGGGTTTTAAGCTTTTTCGGCAGGATACAACAGCGGCCTCTGGTAAGACAAGGGGCGGCGGCCTATGCATATTTGTAAACAACAGCTGGTGCATGAAATCTAAGGAAATCTAGAGGTTTTACTCGCCTGAGGTAGAGTGTCTCATATGAGAGCATTAGACCACACTATTTACCAAAAGAGTGTGCATCTATATTTTTCGTAGCTGTCTATATACCACCGCAGACCGATGCTGGCACTAAGACCGCACTCAATGAGCTGTATACGGCAATAAGAAAACAGGAAAACGCTCATCCAGAGACGTCGCTCCTAGTGGCCGGTGACTTTAATGCAAGGAAACTCAAATCAGTTTTACCTCATTTCTATCAGCATGTTAAATGTGCAACCAGAGGGGGGAAAAACTCTGGACCACCTTTACTCCACACACAGAGACGCATACAAAGCTCTCCCTCACCCTCCATTTGGCAAATCTGACCATAATTCCATCCTCCTGATTCCTGCTTACAAGCAAAAACTAAGCAGGAAGCACCAGTGACTCGGTCAATAAGAAAGTGGTCAGATGAGGCAGATGCTTTACTACAGGACTGTTTTGCTAGCACAGAATATGTTCCCAGATTCTTCCAATGGCATTGAGGAGTACACTACATCAGTTACTGGCTTCATCAATAAGTGCATCGATGACATTGTCCCCACAGTGACCGTACATACATGCACCAACCAGAAGCCATGGATTACAGGCAACATCCGCACTGAGCTAAAGGCTAGAGCTGCTGCTTTCAAGGAGCGGGACTCTAACCCGGAAGCTTATAAGAAATCCAGCTAATCCCGCTATTGGGTTCTGATGGGGTATGGCGATTGAATTAAGCTCATGAGGCATTTATATTCTTCAAAAATCAATGGGTAGGCTACATATCAATCATTTACAGGGCCAAAAATTGATGTAGCATCTACACTGAACAAAAGTATAAACACAACATGTGTTAGTTGCATATTTCATGAGCTGAATAAAAAGATCCCATGTTTTTGATCAACTTGACGACAAGGTGTTCTAGTTCCCGCTAATATCCAGCAACTTCACACAGACAATGAAGAGGAGCGGGACAACATTCCACAGGCCACAATCAACAGCCTCATTTAATTATATGTGAAAGATATGTGTGGGCTGCATGAGGCAAATGGTGGTCACACCAGAGACTGGCTGGTTTTATTTATAACTTTTTTTTTGTACTTTTTACCCCTTTTTCTCCCCAATTGGTAGTTAGTTTTGTCCCATCGCTTAAAATCCCGTACTGGAGAGGCGAGGTTCGTGAGCCTTGCGTCCTCCGAAACACAACTCCGCCAAGCCGCACTGCTTCTTGACACACTGCTCACTTAACCCGGAAGCCAGCCGCACCCAACTGGCGACCAAAGTCAGAGTCCATGCGACCAGACTGCCACAAGCAGTCGCTAGAGCCCCAAATCGACAAGGACATCCCGGGATCAAACCCGGGTCTGTAGTGACGCCTCAAGCACTGCGATGCAGTGCCCCAGACCGCTGCGCCACTCGGGAGGCTACTGACTGGTTTTCTGATCCACACCCCTATATTTGCATATCTGTATTCCCAGTCATGTGAAATTTATAGATTAGAGCTTAATGTATTTATTTTAATTGACTGATTTCTTTATATGAACTGTAACTCAGTAAAATCTTTGAAACCTGTACCCCCGCACACTGACTTGGTACAGGTACCCCCTAGAGGTCGACCAATTAATCGGCATGGCCTATAGTGGTTAGAGCGGTGGACTTATAACCGGAAGGTTGCAAGGTCAAATCCCCGAGCTGACAAGGTAAAAATCTGTCGTTCTGCCCCTGAACAAGGCAGTTAACCCACTGTTCCTAGGCTGTCATTGAAAAAAAGAATTTGTTCTTAACTGATTTGCCTAGTTAAATAAAGGTAAAAAGAAAAATATTGGGCCGATTTCAAATGTTCATAACAATCGGTAATCGGCATTTTTGGACACCGATTATGGCTGATTACATTGCACTCCACGAGGAGACTGCGTGGCAGGCTGACCACCTATTAAGCGAGTGCAGCAAGGAGCCAAGGTAAGTGCTAGCTAGCATTAAACTTGTCTTATAAAAAAACAATCAAATCTTAACATAATCACTAGTTATCACTAACTACACATGGTTGATGATATTGCTAGTTTATCTAGCTTGTCCCGCGTTGCATATAATCAATGCGATGCCTGTTCATTTATCTTCGCCAAACGGGTGATGATTAAACAAGCACATTCGCGAAAAAAGCACTGTCGTTGCACCAATGTGTACCTAATCATAAACATCAATGCCTTTCTTAAAATCATTACACAAGTACATTTTAATCCTGCATATTTAGTTAATATTGCCTGCTAACATGAATTCCTTTTAACTATGGAAATTGTGTCACTTCTCTTGCATTCTGTGCAAGCAGAGTCAGGGTATATGCAGCAGTTTGGGCCGCCTGGCTCGTTGCGAACTGTATGAAGACCATTTCTTCCTAACAGAGACCGTCACTAATTTGCCAGAATTGTACATAATTATGACATAACATTGAAGTATCATTCAGTATTGTTGTAATTGTCATCATTGCAAATATATATATATATATATATATAAATTGTCCGATTAATAGGTAACGGCTTTTTTTTTTGGTCCTCCAAAAATCGGTATCGGCATTAAAAAATCATAATGGTTGACCTCTAGTACCCCCTGTACATAGCCTCCTTATTGTTATGTTATTGTGTTACTTTTTATTATTTACTTTATTTGGTAAATATTTTCTTAACTCTTCTTGAACTGCACTGTTGGTTAAGGGCTTGTAAGGCTTGTAAGCAAGCATTTCACTTGTATTCTGCCCATGTGACAAAGTTTGATTTGATGTTGATTTTATATTTTTGTTCAGTGTGCAAGATTTTAACTGCAATTAAAATTCCGTGAAATAAACGTTTATTCCGCTACCAATTTACACAACTCAAAAGGCACGTAATTTTGGAACAACCCACATATAATCGTGATACATGTAGAATGGCAATGCATATGGTATCGCCAAAGAAAAAGTGATATCTTATTGTGAGGCACTTCCCAGCCCTACTACCAATGGTAATATATGTGGGGTTTTGTGATGTGAAGTAAATAAGTAATTGCAAGTCCAGCCGAAGTGACTTAATTTATGCGTTGTATGTAGCCAAACCCATTGTGTTGTTACCTCAAGCTGTTATCCAAACTCTCTTGCCTTCACTGCCAAATCAAGCTGCGCACGCACTGTGGATTTCATCTGCAAGAAGAGCACTGCTCAATTTTTAACAATGGCCAAGCGACGCTGTCATATTTTCGTCACGGTTGCGCTATTACTGTTTGGGATTGTAGCCATTCTCCTTCTAACTATTCCCACGGATGACTTGACCGAACCTCCGGAATTTATGGTAAGATTCGTTGGGCTATTTTTGGACTGTGTATGTCAGCGTTTAATGCTGGTTCGTGAAATGTAAGATGAACACAATTAGCCTCACCAAACCCTTACGAAAAAAGATTGCAGTCAGAGTGCAGTTTAACTGTAGTACAATGCAGTATAACTTCAGTTAAAGTTGAGTCAACTGCAGTATTCTGCAAATACTACGTCCAAAACACAACTTTTTTTTACAACAGTAATTTTGCAGTGCAACTGCAGTACACTGCAGATTTTCTGCAATTACTGTGTCCAAAATACTACAGTGGACTGCAGTTACTGCACTTTTACTTCAGTTTCAAAACTGCTATATTTTTTGTAAGGGACAGTGTAGGCTGTGAATGGAGTGTAGTGAGGTGTCTATCTGCAAGCAGCAGCATATAAAATATAAACTGCATATTTGACAAGGTAATTTATGTCTACTGACTACAACACTGAAGATAAGAAAATTGTCAACAAGCATTCAGCAATTGTCAGTTTATCCACCTCCGCAACCTGGTCCCAGAGCATTTCAGTCAGGGTATATGCAGCAGTTTGGGCCGCCTGGCTCGTTGTGAACTGTATGAAGACCATTTCTTCCTAACAAAGACCGTAATTCATTTTCCAGAATTTTACATAATTATGACATAACATTGAAGGTTGTGCAATGTAACAGCAATATTTAGACGTATGGATGCCACTAGTTCGATAAAATACGGAACGGTTCCGTATTTTTGAAATGATAGTTTCCGGATTTGACCATATTAATGACCTAAGGCTCGTATTTCTGTGTGTTTATATTATAATTAAGTCTGATTTGATATTTGATAGAGCAGTCTGACTGAGCGGTGGTAGGCAGCAGCAGACTCGTAAGCATTCATTCAAACAGCAGCTCTTAGCAATGCTGGGATGCACAGCGCTGTTTATGACTTCAAGCCTATCAACTCCCGAGATTAGGCTGGCAGTACTATAGTGCCTATAAGAACATCCAATAGTCAAAAGGTATATGAAATACAAATGGTATAGAGAGAAATAGTCCTATAATAACTACAACCTAAAGCTTCTTAACTGGGAATATTGATAATATCTCTGTTGAGAGGAACCACCAGCTTTCATATGTTCTCATGTTCTGAGCAAGGAACTTAAACGTTAGCTTTTCTACATGGCACATATTGCACTTTGACTTTCGTCCCCAACACTGTGTTTTTGCATTATTTAGACCAAATTGAATATGTTTCATTATTTATTTGAGACTAAATTGATTTTTATTTATGTATTATATTAAGTTCATTCAGTATTTTTGTAATTTTCATTATTACAAATATATATATATATATATATATATATATATATAAGTCGGCCGATTTAATCGGTGGTATCTGCTTTTTTTGGTCCTCCAATAATCGGTATCGGCATTGAAAAATCTTAATCGGAATATAACGGAAAAACAGGAAAGCTGCTCTTTGTGGAGGACTGGTCTGCAGATGTTCTGTCTGATCACGCCTTAGAACCCAAAGAATGACTACTGCTGCTTTTTATGTCAATGGTGCATATCCATTATGTTCATTTAGTTGCATATCCATGTTGCTCTGTTTTTGGAAGACTCTTCTTCCTTCTCTGCCTCTTGCCTCTCATTGGGTGAGGTTTTGTGTCATTTTGAGAAATCTTTGTTTAAAAATCGGAAAGTCTCCTACATCATCACAGCTAGAGACTACTATTAGCCCCTGCCGGCTCGCTCTTATTCCCCATACCTAAGCCGTCGACCACAGCTTCCTGTTAGCTGGTGAAATGGTTAACAGTCAGTCTTTTTAGAAAAAGTTTGAAGGTCTCATCCTGTTCCACCCCCGCCCCATCAAACATGTCATCGGGTGAGCTAGTTTTCAACTGAAGAGTTTTGGGGGGTTTATTGGGAGGTCAAAACAGGAAGTTGTAATCCTGGGGTGGAACATGCAGGCCATGCCAATCAGCTGTTTCTATTCCATTTAGTGCCAGATAAATGTACAGAGACAGCACTTGAGTTAATAATAATTTCAGCTATGCACATTATGCAAACCAAATCAGTGACCTTGTGGTTTGAAGGTTGGGAGTTCGATCCCCTGCCGAGTCATACCAAAGACTGTAAAAATGGGACCCAATGGGACTTGGCTCTCAGCATTAGAGATTCAGTGCATTCGGAAAGTATTCAGACCCCTTCCCTTTTTCCACATTGTTACGCTACAGCCTTGTTCTAAAATTTATTAAATACAGGTTTTTCATCAATATACACACAATACCCCATAATGGCAAAGCGATAACAGGTTTAGACATTTTTGCAATAAAATAAATAAATAACCTTATTTACATACGTATTCAGATCCTTTGCTATGAGACTCATAATTGAGCTCAGGTGCATCCTGTTTCCATTGGTCATCCTTGAGATGTTTCTACAACTTGATTGGAGTCCACCTGTTGGACATGATTTGGAAAGGCACACCTTGCTATAAAAGGTCAAACAGTTGACATTGTATGTCAGAGGAATTGTCTATAGAGCTCCAAGACAGTATTATGTCGAGGCACAGATCTGGGGAAGGGTATCAAAACATTTCTGCAGCATTGAAGGTCCCCAAGAACTCAGTGGCCTCCATCATTCTTAAGTGGAAGAAGTTACTCTACCTAGAGCTGTCCGCCCGACCAAACTGAGCAATCAGGGGAGAAGGGCCTTGGTCAGGGAGGTGACCAAGAATCCGATGATCACTCTGACAAAGCTCCAAAGTTCCTCTGTGGAGATGGGAGAACCTGCCAGAAGGACAACCATCTCTGCAGTACACCACCAATAAGGCCTTTTATGGTACAGTGGCCAGATGGAAGCCACTCAGTAAAAGGCACATGACAGCCTGCTTGGACTTTGCCAAAGGGCACCTAAAGGACTCTCAGAACATGAGAAACAAGATGCTCTGGTCTGGTGAAACCAAGATTGAACTCTTTGGCCTGAATGCCAATCCTCACATCTGGAGGAAACCTGGCACCATCCCTACGGTGAAGCATGGTGGTGGCAGCATCATGCTGTGGGGACTAGTCCAGAGCAAGGGAAAGATGAACGGAGCAAAGTACAGAGATCCTTGATGAAAACCTGCTCCTGAGTGCTCAGGCCTTCCGACTGGGGCGAAGGTTCACTAAGCCAAGACAACGCAGGTGACAAGTCTATGAATGTCCTTGAGTGGCCCAGCCAGAGCCCGGACTTGAACCTGATCCAACATCTCTGGAAAGACCTGAAAATAGCTGTGCAGCGACGCTTCCCGTCCAACCTGACAGAGCTTGAGAGGATCTGCAGAGAAGAATGGCACACTTGTATTTGGGGAATTTCTCCCAAGCTTGTAGCGTCATTCCCAAGAAGACTCGAGGCTGAAATCGTTGCCAAAGGTGCTTCAACAAAGTACTGAGTTAAGGGTCTGAACACTTATGTAAATTAAATCAAAAACATTTTGGGGTGGGTTGGGAAATGTCTAAAAACCTGTTTTTGGTTTGTCATTATGGGGTATAGTGTGTAGATTGAGGGGGGAAAAAACTATTGAATCAATTTTAGAATAAGGCTGTAACGGAACAATGTGGAATGTGGAAAAAGTCAAGAGGTCTGAATACTTTCTAAATGCATTGTAGATTGGGAGTAATGGTAATCAAGCATTCTCACGCTACAAAAACAGTAAATGGGCTCCTGCTCCTATGAGTTGTTCAGGCTTGCACAAGTCAAGTCAAGTACTTACTTATGATGCATGTTAGTATCACGTTTCCTGTTTGCAGGTTCACATATGCATGCATGAATGCTCTGAGAGACATACAATCAGGTAAAGATGAAGAAAAAGACTGTATAAAATAATACAAATACAGCGCTATATTGTATGTAAAATTCATGTCATCTGATTCCAATCCAAGTGTCAATGCTGTTTAGTAATCTCCAAGCATTTACATTTGTTAGATGACATGAAAATAGAGCTCTTTGCCCACGCACACCAGAGGTGGGTTTGGTGTTGAAAGATGAATTCACTGAATCCCAAGGTGGTATTTACAAGAAACGTAGCTAGGCCAACTGAACATGTAGCTGATAAGTGGACGCAGTCGCTTTGGCTCTACTGGTGCCTATATTGCATTGATGTTACAAGGCATTAAACCACCCCGCTCTTAGTGAGCTGCCCGTATTGTCCCCCTGTGGGAGAAAACCAGTGCGCCCCACAGGTGGTTGCGTGCAGCATAATGGAACTGTAGGCTGTTCAAGTGGTTGTAGGCCTGCAGCTGTTTGCATTTATTTTATTGGAGAACTAAATGGAGAGTTGAACAAATCTCTTTAATATACTATATAGATGCCTAATTCCTAAATAATCAAATTCATTTTATTTTCAATGGACACAGTGATGGCAAGTGTTTTTGTTGTTTTTCCTTTGTTATTGACCCTGAGAGGGATAACCTATTCCTTTACTTTGGCTCAAATAAATCAATAGGTAGGTCTATCACACTGGCCAGGACAAATGATCAATGTATATTTTAATGTGACAATGTATATTTTTGTTCTTTGGTATTTTACTTATCTATTTTTTACTCAACTCTTATTTTCCTTAACTGCATTGTTGGTTAAGGGCTTGTAAGTAAGCATTTCACTGTAAGGTCTACACCTGTTGTATTCGGTGCATGTGGCAAATATATCTATATTTTTTTTAAGTGTCTCAGAAGGCAGAACCAGACCTAGACAGGATTCATTAATAATATTTACTTCAAAAACGAAAAAAATATATATATATTTTTTATAATAATAAAGTAATTTGAAGAAAAAAGGTGTCTCATTTCGTCCTAGTTGGGCAATATACACTCAGTGGCCAGGTTATTAAGTACATCACCCTTTTCCCAAAAATAATTCACTCCTACAGATAGTCACGTGGCAGAGGCCTGCTATGTAAAGCAGGCAGACAGGCATTTAAGCATTCAGTTACTGTTTCGAAAGGACGTTAGAATGGGCAAAACAAGTGACCTAAGCAACTTTGAGCGTGGTATGATCGTCGGTGCCAGGTGCGTCAGTTCCAGTATCTCAGAAACGGCCGGCCTCCTGGGCTTTTCACACACATCCAGTCAGCAGCAGTCCTGTGGGTAAAAACAGCTGGTTGATGAGAGGTTTGAAGGAGAATGACAAGAATCGTGCAAGCTAACAGGCAGGCCACAAACAGGCAAATAAACGTGCAAGTACAACAGTGGTGTGCAGCACGACAACTCGTCGGTCCTTGTCACGGATGGGCTTTTGCAGCAGATGACCACACCGGGTTCCACTCCTATCAGCTAAAAACAAGAAGAGGCTCCAGTGGGCAACCGATCACCAACACTGGACAATTGAGGAGTGGAAAAACATTGCCTGGTCTGACAAATCCCGGTTCCTTTGCGTCATGCTGATGGCAGAATCAGGATTTGGCGTAAGCTACATGAGTCCATGGCCCCATCCTGCCTGGTGTCAATGGTACAGGCTGGTGGGGTTGGTGTAAGGAATGTTTTCCTGGCACACGTTAGGTCCCTTGATACCAATTGAGCAACATTTACATGCCCCAAAGAATTCAGGCTGTTCTGGAGGCAAAGTGGGATCCAACCCAGTACTAGATAGGTGTACCTAATAAATTGGCTACTGAGTGTATATTGGACTTACCAATGGAATCATGAATCGTGTTGTTATATCTTGTTTTTTTATACACACCTTATTTAAAATAGGACATTTGTGGTTGACTAGAGCACAATTAAGTCTTGCCAAGACTATATATTTTTTTCTTTGTATTGCATAGAGACAGTCCCTGACCAATAACATGCATTAAAGGGAATGACCACTACAGAGGCACCAATAAGGTCGCTCTCTCACTGGTGCAACAGTACAGGACAGATTCATGCAGGAAGCATCAAAAAGGAAAGGGGAGGAGGTGAAAGAGGAACATGAGGGATTTGTATTTATTTTTTATGTCTTGTGATACATGCCCACTTAGAAGCTTAAGGGTTGATCAATACTATTTTCATTGTAGCTGTTTATGTAGTGTATCAACACCTTACATCATGTATTGAGTCAAAATGAGAAAATATATTTAGACCCATCTCAATATTACGTGTTATTGTTTTTGTGGGAGGGGTATTGGAGGACAACTGGAGGTCTACTTAGAGTTAGTATGGAGAAGTATCTCAAAATGGTGGTAAGGACAGTGATAAGTATCTTAAAATGTAACCCATCGTGGTAATCAGTGTATTAAGTATAGCTAGCTATAATTCCACTGTTTTGGCTGATAATAAGAAAAGAAGAGCAGTTTTTACATGGCTAAAGGACAAGGATTACGTATTTTGTCTTCAGGAAACTCATTCAATATCTTTAATGAAGTGCCTGGGGAAAATAATGGGATGGTAAAATCTATTGCAGTCGATGGGTAAAGAAATTCAAAGGTGTTATGATCCTACTCAAAACCAATTTGGATCTTGAGGTACAATATGTTAAAATAGATTGTGAAGGAAGATGGATTGCCTTGAATATACTACTTGATGATTTAACAGTTATGTCTCATAAATCTATAAGGACCGAAAAATTACGATCCAAAGTATGTGGACACCCATTAAAATGAGTGGATTTGGCTATTTCAGCCAAACCTGTTGCTGACAGGTGTTTAAAATTGAACACATGGCTATGCAATCTCCATAGACAAACATTGGCAGTAGAATGGCCTTACTGAAAAAAGCTCAGTGAGAGCTCAGCCCCGTCATAGGATACCACCTTTCCAACAAGTCAGTACTTCAAATCTCTGCCCTGCTGGAGCTTCCCCGGTCAACTGTAAGTGCTGTTATTGTGCCGTGGTCTAGGAGCAACAACGGCTCAGCCACGAAGTGGTAGGCCACACAAACTCACAGAACGGGACCGCCAAGTGCTGAAGCGCGTAGAGTGTAAAAATTGTCTGTCCTTGGTTGCAACACTCACTACCGAGTTCCAAACTGCCTCTGGAAGCAATGTCAGCACAAGAACGGTTAGTCGGGAGCTTCATAAAATGGGTTTCCATGGCCGAGCAGCCGCACACAAGCCAAAGATCACCATGCACAATGCCAAGCGTTGGCTGGAGTGGTGTAAACTCACCGCCATTGGACTCTGAATCACGCTTCACCATCTGACAGTCCGTCGGACGAATCTGGGTTTGGCGGATGCCAGGAGAACGCTACCTGCCCCAATGCATAGTGCCAACTTTAAAGTTTGGTGGAGGAGGAATAATGGTCTGAGGCTGTTTTTCATGGTTCGATCCTGACTAGTCTCCCTGTTCCTGCCGTTGAAAAACATCCCCACAGCATGATGATGCTGCCACCACCATGCTTCACCGTAGGGATGGTGACAGGTTTCCTCCAGACGTGAAGCTTGGCATTCAGGTCAAAGAGTTCAATCTTGGTTTCATCAGACCAGAGAATCTTGTATCTCATTGTCTGAGAGTCTTTAGGTGCCTTTTGGCAAACTCCAAGTGGGCTGTCGTGCCTTTTACCTAGAAGTGGCTTCTGTCTGGCCACTACCATAAAGGCCTTAAGGAGGAGTGCTGCAGAGATGGTTGTCCTTCTGGAAGCTTCTCCCATCTCCACAGAGGAACTCTAGCTCTGTCAGAGTGACCATCGGGTTCTTGGTAACCTCCCTGACCAAGGCCCTTCTCCCCCGATTGCTCAGTTTGGCCAAGCGGCCAGCTCTAGGAAGAGTCTTGGTGGTTCCAAACTTCTTCCATATAAGAATGGAGGCCACTGTGTTCTTGGGGACCTTCAATGCTGCAGAAATGTTTTATTACCCTTCCCCAGATCTGTGCCTCGACACAATCCTGTCTCTGAGCTCTACGGACAATTCCTTCGACCTCATGGCTTGGTTTTTGCTCTGACATGCACTGTCAACTGTGGTACCTTTTATATAGACAGGTGTGTGCCTTTTTCAAATCATGTCCAATCAATTGAATTTACAACAGGTGGACTCCAATCAAGTTGTAGAAACATCAAGGATGATCAATAGAAACAGGATACACCGGAGCTCAAATTTGAGTGTCATAGCAAAGGGTCTGAATACCTATGTAAATAAGGTTTGCAAAAATTTCCCAAAACCCGTTATCGCTTTGTCATTATGGGGTATTTTGTGTAGATTGCTGAGGATCTTTAAAATTATTTAATCCATTTTAGGGTAAGGCTGTAATGTAACAAAATGTGGAAAATGTCAAGGGGTCTGAATACTTTCCGAAGGCACTATCTAAATCCAAACTGGTTATCCAGTAGGCTATTAAGAGAGGCACATTCAGTGTTTAAACGGGGTCTCTTTGCTGTTAAACAGAATAAAATCATCAAGCCCTGTTTAAAGTATTCTCCTTTTTAAGTGAAGCTTTACAGAGTTGGCTACTATTCCAATTGTATCGTCCAGAAGAGGCACAACATATATACAGCAAATAATATGGCTAAACTCCAATGTACTGATAGAGGATAAACCAGTTGTCTTGTAGAGAATGTTTTAGGAAAGTATGTTTATGAATGACATTGAAAACAACAATGGTCAAATGATGTCACACGCAATTAATCAAGGGGTATGGAGATGTATGCTCAATACAAAATGATAACCAACTCATCCCAGCTCTGCCACAAAAAGGTGAGGAGGATTATTTAAGATACTGTTTGAAGAGGTAGGGTTTCAGATGTTTTCAGAAGATATGCGTGGACTCTGCTGAGCGGAAGCTGCTCTCCCGTATTGGTGGGAGGACCAAGAGACCTGAGGTGGCACAACGGAGTGCTCGGGCTGGGGTGTAGGGTTTGAGCGTGGCCTGAAGGTAGGGAAGAGCAGTTCCTCTTGCTGTTCCGTAGGTATGGCATCCACCATGGTCTTGTAGTGGATGCAAGCTTTGACTGGAAACCAGTAGAGTGTGCGGAGGAGCGGGGTGACGAGAGAACTTCGGAAGGTTGAAAAACAAGCGGGCTGCAGTGTCCTGAATTAGTTGCAGGGGTTTAATGGCACACGCGGGGAGCCAACAGGGTCGTACAGATGTTGTAGAGAATGAACATGCAGAAGCAAGTCACTGCTTTGATATAATAAAATTTTGCAGAGAACGACAGGGTGTTGTCCAGGGTCACGCCAAGTTTCTTTGCACTCTGGGAGGGTGACATTGTGGAGTTGTCAACCGTGATGGAGAGTTATTTGAGCTGGCAGGCCATCCCTGGGAGGAAGAGCAGCTTCGTCTTGTCAAGGTTGAGCTTGAGGTGGTGGGCTGACATCCAAGTTGAGATATCTGCCAGGGACACAGATGAGTGTCGCCACCTGGGTGTCAGAAGGGGGGAAGGAGAAAAATAGTTGAGCATAGCAATGATAGGAGAGACGATGTGAGGATATGACGGAGCCAAGTGACTTGGTGTATAGAGAGAAAAGGGCCTAGAACAGAGCACTGGGGGACACCAGTTGTGAGAGTACGTGGTGCAGACACAGATCCTCTCCACGTCACCTGGTAAGAGCGGCCTGCCAGGTAGGATGCAATCCAAGAGTGTGCAGAGCCTGAGACGCCCAACCCTGAGAGAGTGGAGAGGAGGATATGATGGTTCATGGTGTAGAAGGCAGTGGATAGATCTAGGAGGATGAGAACAGAGGAGAGTCAGCTTTGGCATTGTGGAGAGCCTCCATGACACAGAAGAGCAGTCTCGATTGAGTGACCCGTCTTGAAGCCTGTCTGGTTAGGGTCACGAAGATTGTTGTGAGAGAAAGTTGATCCAAGACAGCACACTCAAGTGTTTTTGGAAAGAAAATAAAGGAATAGGCCTATTGTTTTTGACATCAGGAGTTGAGTGTTGTGTGTTTCTTGAGGAGGGGAGCGACTCAGGCCATTTTGAAGACTGAGGGGTCACAGCCAGTGGTCAGGGATGAGTTGAAGTGAGGAATGGGAGAAGGTCTCCAGAGATGGTCTGGAGAAGGGGATGGGGTCCAGCAGGCAGGTTGTCGAGTGGCCAGACCTCACTGTCACAGGATTTCATCTGGAGAAAGAGGGGAGAAAGGTCAGGGCGTAGGGTAGTTCTGTGTGAGTGAGACCAGTGGACTCAATAGCCTGAGTGAATGAGTAGCGGATGTAGTGAACCTTCTTTTCAAAGTGGTTGACAAAGTTGTCTGCATGGAGGGAGGAGGGAGGGGAGGGAGGTTAGAGGGAGGAGAAGGTAGAAAATTGTTTCCTAGGGTTAGAAGCAGAAGCTTGAAATTTAGAGTTGTAGAAAGTGGCTTTAGCAGCGGATACTGAGGAAGAGAAGGTAGAGAGGGAGCGAAAGGATGATAGGTCCTCCAGAAGATTACTTTTCTCCATTTTCGCTCAGCTCCCGCAGCCCAGCTCTGTAAGCTTGCAATGAGTCACTCAGCCAAGGAGCGAGAGGGGAGGGCCGAGTCGGCCGGGAGGAAAGGGGACAGTGCGAGTCATAGGATGCGGAAAGGGAGGATAGTAGGGTTGAAGAGTCAGGAGGCGGGAGGGAGAAGGATTTAGCAGAAGGGGGAGATGATAGGATAGGAGAGAGAGAGCGAAGATTGCGACGGTGCATGACCATTTAGGTAGGGGCTGAGTGGTTAGGGTTGGAGGAAAGGGAGACAGAAAAGAAAACCAAGTGGTGATCAGAGACCTGGAGGTCGGTTGCAGTGAGATTGGGAGGCGAGCAGCCTCTAGTAAAGATGAGGTCAAGCGTAGTGCCTGCCTTGGAGGGGATTGGGAAAGGGTCAAAAGTGGCAAGGAGGGGAAAAAGAGTTGGAATGAAATGAATCGAATGCAGTCGTCAGGAGGTTGAAGTCGCCAAGTACGAAGTGTGGTGAGCCATCATCAGGAAATGAGCTTATCAAGGTGTCAAGCTCAATGAGGAACTCTCCAAGGGAACCTGGTGGGCGATAGATGACAATGTTAAGCTTGAGTGGACAAGTGACAGTGACTGCATGTAATTCAAGGAGAGATGGACAGGTTAGAGAGGGACAAAATAAAAAATATCCACTTAGGAGAAACGAGTAGACCTGTGCAACCACCACGATGACCAGATGCTATTGGACTATGAGAAAAAACAGTCAGATGTCGAAAGAGCAGTTGGAGTAGGAGTGTTCTCTGGGGTGATCCATGTCTCCATCAGGTCCAAAAAGTCAAGGAACTGAAGGGCAGCATAGGCTGAGATGAACAAGTCATTCTTGACCGGCAGTTCCAAACACTGCCAGAGACCTGGAATTCCACATGGTTGCAGAATGGTTGAAGCCAAGGAGCGGGGAGCGTCTGTAAAGCCTACAGAGATAGGAGGGAACAGGTATAGAAAACATACATATTGCCAAAGCTACAAAAAGAGCAAAATTGAGATCATCTGAAAATACTTAGGTAAGATACTGGAGAGAGTGGTGTAGAGCCTCTTTCCTTGATAGAACAACGGTCTTTGTTTCAGCGACACTGACACGACCGCCGCTTTCAGCTGCTGCTGAGAAACCATGGGAGACTGAAGTACTAACACTAATTGCTAATTGCCTAGCAGAGGCTGCCCCTTAATCCTGGTTGATGTGCCAACAACTATCTGCAAATTATGAGCAGTCAGCAGTTCACACGCCAAGTAGCCCACTGGAAAGACAGGCAACACTTAAAGTAGATTGCCCTAGTAAAAAGTGGACCACAACAGATAAAAACAAAAATATATACTTATCACTCCTGGAGATATCAGGAGTCCTCTAGCTATAGAATGAAGCACACGCAGAGTAAAATGTTTAAGGTCCTCCTATAAGGGGCGAGGGTGGGGATGTGATTATTGTATGTTTTGTGTTTTTTGTAAAAAACATGTAATTTGTAAAAAAGCATGAAGAAAATAGCCCCATACATACTGTAAAATATGGTGGTGGGTCTTTGATGTTATGGGGCTATTTTGCTTCCAATGGTCCTGAGGACCTTGTTAAGGTCAACCGCATCATGAACTCCTGGTTGCCTCTGCTAGGAGGCTGAAACTTGGCCACAAGTGTATCTTCCAGCAAGACAATAACTACAAGCACACATCAAAATCCATAAAAAAATGGTTAATTGACAACAAAATCAACATTTTGCAAGGGCCATGTCCGTCTCCGGACTTGAACCCCATTGAAAACCTGTGGTTTGAATTGAAGAGGGCAGTCCATAAGCCCAGGCGAAGGATATCAACGATCTGGAAAGATTCTGTATGGAGGAACGGTCTAAGATATCTCCCAATGTGTTCTCAAATCTCATTTTAGAAAAAGGCTCAGTATTGAAAATAGGGGTGGCAATAATTTTGACCCCCATCTTTAAAAAAAAAAGTATTACTTGTCAAACAAAATCTATTTTCGGATCAATTGTATTAGAATACAATTATAAAATTATTAGCTGAGCATTGTATTCTTTATTTTGTACAGTATTCTTTTCTCATCTTTATCAAGGGTGTCAATAATTTTGGACCTGACTGTATATATGTGGTATTACCATGTAAATACATACACATGCAAATTTACCATGAAGTAAAACATACAGTCTTTAATACTGTAGGCCGGGTATTCCCAAACTGGGGGTACGCGCAATGCCGTCGGTGGTACACCAAATAAAAATGTGATTCACATTTTCAAACAGTCCATTTAGATTTTCCAACGGGGCTATACATTTGGGTGATGTTTTTTTCTCACCTGAGTAGCCTTGTTTCACTGCCAAAAATTAAGTTAAACCATCTAGTGTTCAGCGAAATAACAACACAATGTCAAATACAGGTAGCCTAGTCAAATAATTAACATCCAATCAGATTAACCGTTACTAGGGAATTCCACTAACGGTCCGTATGTAGCCAAACGTAGCTGCTGCTCATTCCGTTTGCTCGAAAATTGATAAATGGTTAAAGAAAAGTAAGGCCCGCGTCCATAGAGACACTACTACCAGCATTACTACACCAGTACCTGTCGATGACACAAGTTGTTCTGCTTCAACGAGCACATCCAATGCTAGCATCAGTAATTCTACATTTGTTGCTAGCCCAGCTAGCATGGACACTGACAGTTGTAAATCTGATGCAGCCAAAGAGCTACTGCCCCCTTACCCATGAAAGCACTGAACAACAGACAGGGATGTTGGACCATCGAAGAGGTGCAAATATGATGAGAACTACATTGATTTGGGGTTCACTTATATTGGTAGTAGTGCCTTTCCAGAGCCACAGTGTTAAATGCTAAAGTACTATCTCACAACTCGATGAAACCTTCACTCTTGCGCGGACATTTAGAAACGAAACATGCCAATTAGAAAAATAAGCCACAGGAGTTTTTTGAGCGAGAATTAAGACGACTTTCGAAGTAGTAAGACGTGTATAAAAGCAACAGACCATTAATAAGAAGGGGCTGGAAGTGTCTTATATTGTGAGCTACCGAGTGGCTAGGACAGGCAAGCCCCATACTATAGTGGAGGACTTAATTCTTCCTGCTGCCGTGGATATGGCTGGGACAATGCTGGGGGAAAATGCCCAAAAAACTATACAGACAATGCTTTCATTAAACAACACTGTTTCACAATGCATCAGTGACATGGCAGGAGATGTTTTGAAACAATTACTGCTTCGCATACAAGCCAGTAAATTCTATACGTTACAGCTGGATGAGTCAACAGACATGGCAGGCCTGGCACAGCTCCTGGTAGTTGTCCGTTACGTTTATGGGGGGTCAATTAAGGAAGACATCCAGAGGATCTTTTTTAAGTACTGGACAGCTTTGTGACATCAAATGGACTTTGGTGGTCAAGATGTGTTGGTATCTGCTCAGAGTATCCTGCCTTGGCAACCACATACCTATGTGAGAGTGGATTCTCAGCCCTCACTAGCATAAAAATTAAATACAGGCAGAGACTGTGTTTGGAAAATTTTGTGCATCCTTTCAAGCACTCCCTTCTCATTAACCTGTGGTGAGTTATTCACAATTGTTGATGAACAAATAAGGTCTAAATGTAAGATGGCTAAATAAAGAGCAAAATTATTTATTATTATTATACTATTATTTGTGCACTGGTCCTAAAAGAGCTCTTTTTCACTTCCCATGAGCCGGGTTGTGACGACAACTCACACTCATTCTTATGTTTAATTGATGTCTCGTATAGTGTGTGTGTGGCAGGCTTACAATGATGGCAAATAACAACATTTGAGAGTGCGCTGACCCTGGTGCTAGAGGGGGTACGCAGCTGGAGGTTGAATGTTTGAAGGGGTACGCAACTATAAAAAGTTTGGGAACCACTGCTGTAGGCTATTCCCAAACACCCCCCTCCCCCTGCCTTGCCTTTGCTCTTGGGTCCCACACCCACTGTTACATATTTTAATAGCTGTCTCTCTTTCTCTGACACTGCTGTTGAAACTTGTTTAATTACCTGACTGTGTTTGGCATCTGACTGGTTTATGATATTTGTTTTAGTGATGCATAACTATACTGAACAAAAATATAAACGCAACAAAATATAAACGCAAATGCAATAAAAACGCAATATCAACAAATTTACTGAGTTACAAGGAAAATCTGTAAATATAAATGAATTAGGCCCTCTATGGATTTCACATGACTGGGCAGGAGCGCAGCCATGGGTGGGTCCACCCACTTGGGAGCCAGGACCTGCCAATCAGAATGAGTTTTTTTTTTTACAGACAGAAATACTCCTCAGTTTCATCAGCTGGTCTCAGATGATCCCGCAGGTGAAGAAGCCGGATGTGGAGGTCCTGGGCTGGCGTGGTTACACCTGGTCTGCGGTTGTGAGACCGGTTGGACGTACTGCCAAATTCTCTAAAATGATGTTGGAGGCGGCTTATGGTAGAGAAATTAACATTAAATTCTCTGGCAACAGCTCTGGTGGTCATTCCTGCAGTCAGCATGCCAATTGCAAAACTTGAGACATCTGTGGCATTGTTTTGTGTGATAAAACTGCACATTTTAGGGTGGCCTTTTATTGTCCCCAGCACAAGGTGCACCTGTATAATTATCATGCCGTTTAATCAGCTTCTTGATATGCCTCACCTGTCAGGTGGATGGATTATCTTGGCAAAGGAGAAATGCTTACTAACAGGGATGTAAACACATTTGTGCACAAAATTTAAGAGAAATATGTATTTTTGGATACATTTCTGGGATTTTTTATTTCAGCTCATGAAACATGGGACCAACACTTTACATGTTGCATTTATATTTTTGTTCAGCATATTTTGGTCATAGTAAGTTCCGCTGTAATAATTTCATCATTATAAAGTGGCCTCATGCAGGATGTTGGCCCAAAGGTTTTAATAGAAGACAATATCTTAGAAAGTTAATTTTGCCTTTCTCATTTGAATATTTACACACAATTTACCATGTTTAGAGTTTATGATTCATAGCATAATCAGGATTGGAGCGTACACACTAAACAGTTCCTTCATGCTTTGCAAACATGGGTTGTTCTCAGACCCGACAGGGTCTCTTACTTCTCCTAATTAATTCCCTCATCCTCTTTCACTTCCTCTACAACTTTAAACATCTATCTTACCTTGAAGTAAACATGCAAGCAACATTCTTGCTGCCAAAATATATACACGATGTCATAAAAGCCAGAGGACAGGCCGTCAATCTAGTTAAATGTCTTCCAGATGCCTTTTATCCATATTAAATATCTTGGCATAGATGGATTTCAAACACCTGATCGTTTGTAACCTTTTATGGTTTGGAGTAGACCCAATTAGGTTGTCTTTTCTTGGGGATTATTCTAAATCAGCTCTTTATTCTCAAGATTTGTCCCTATGTCTCTAATCTCCCTCTCTTCTCTTCTCTCCAACCCTCTCCCCAGTATGGGATAGTCCTGGACGCAGGCTCCTCTCACACAGCCATGTACATCTACAAGTGGCCGGCAGACAAGCAGAATGGCACGGGTGTGGTCACTCAGCACACTGAATGCCACCCCAAGGGTAAGACAGTGTTCCAATGGAAGGATTCTTCCAGGTGTTTGTCTGCTATTTACCAAGTGTTTACATAGAAATTACTTGGTAGAATGGTAATTAAATTGTTATTACTCTTTTGTTCTTTTTTGGGACTTAAAAGAAGTACTATTACCATTTGTTACCAGTGAGAAACCAATTATTTGAAGTAAGTACCAGAAAGTACAGATTTACATAAAAGATCGAATCCTTGAGTTGACAAGGTAAAAATCTGTTGATCTGCCCCTGAACAAGGCAGTTAACCCACTGTTCCTAGGCCGTCATTAAAAATAAGAATGTGTTCTTAACTGACTTGCCTAGTTAAATAAAGATTTAAAAAAATTAAAAAAAATAGAATTGAAAATAATTGTAAAATACTGTATTACCCAAAACCTTAACCCCAAGAAGAAAACTTTTTGGGCGCTCCAGTTGGCAAAGTACAGCCCCCAATGTGTGCGGTTAAGGTATCTCGTCACACAAGACAGTGATAAAGAAGCAGAAAAACATAGATGCTTAGCAACGGTGGACCTGTCAGTAGTTCTGCAGTGACTCAGTGCACTGTGTGGTTTTTCAGTCCTGTCATGCCTACATGAGTTACGTGTTTGTATAGATCACAGTAGTCGGCTGCTTTAATTAATGTGAAGTATTTGCAAGTACACCAGCTCTCTTAGAGTACATGTAAACAGCACTTATATTTACATTTTAGTAATTTAACAGATGCTCTTATCCAGAGCGACTTACAATTAGTGCATTCAGATCGCTAGGTCAGACAACCACATGTCACAGTCATAGTAAGCACAGTAAGTTATCAGAGAAGTCAGTGCTAGTAGGTTGCAGCTAGGGAGTTCTGTATAGCACTTTGTAACATCGGCTGATGTAAAAAGGGCTATATAAATACATTTGATTGATTGAAGCAGCAACAACAACTCCTCAACAGCTCCTCCCATCTGTCATCACCTGTACCGCTGGTGCCAGGAAACAATACATGCTTCACTTACTGTACTTTACTGTCTATCAGCATCCGCATGGGTTAAGACCTTTAAATATCCTGGGATTCTCTGACCAGTATAACATGATGGGATCAAACACTGAAGTCTTGACTTCTTCCTCCTCTCTACCTCACAGGGTATTAGAAACAAAGAGTTCAAGGGTGTTAGACTCAAGGAGGCACCGGGTCAGTTTGGTCTGTCTTGGAATTCGTCGGGCTCCAGCTAAGCTAGCTAACTGTTTTGGAAAGTAGTTTGTGTGCGTGTGTGAGTTTTGTGTGTTGGAACAGAAGCATTCCAAGTGGTGAGACTACACAACTTCTCCCTCACAATGTAATGTGTTTAGCAGAAAGCCCTGCCTCCTGCTTCAATGCCCCATAGAATGCAGGGAATTCTCTTGATCTGGTCTGAGTTAGGGGAAGGCATGCATGACCTGATCCCTGGGTCACTGCCTGGGCTTAATCCTGCTGCATGAACCAGGGCATGGACACCCAGGTGAGGGGTGTTTGTCCTGCCATAAAGTTTGTCTGGGTGTTCCCGCTATGCAGGTGGAGGAATCTCTAGCTATGCGGGACAGCAGGGAGAGGCAGGGAGAAGCCTCAAATCTTGTCTGGACCAGGCCACGCGGGACATCCCCAGAGCCAGGCACCACCTCACACCTGTCTACCTCGGAGCCACCGCCGGCATGAGGCTGCTCAAGTGAGTTATAGTTTGTGTATGCATCTGTGTGTGTTTGAGTGTGAGTGCACAAGCATTTGTGTCTGTGTATCTTTGTGTGTGTGTATTTTTGTATGTAAACAATCAGTGGGTAAGGATTTCCCACTCAGAGGCAAACAGGCAAGAACAAGCCCCCACCATTCATCTGCCAAGCTCTAAGCAAACACTACCACACCTGTTTAAAACACAAGGGATGTCATATTCCTACATTCTGTTCAAAGAAGCATACACAACAGTAGAGGCAGCTGAGGGAAGGGCGGCTCATAATAATGGCTGGAATGGAGTGAATGGAAGGGTATCAACCACATCCATTCCAGCCATTATTATGAGCCGTCCTCCCCTCAGCTGCCTCCACTGATACACACAGACACATCATGTACACACAAAGTTACACTAAGACACCCATATCCATGCAGATATGTACACATAGACATTTCTCATGCTCTTGCACACACTGGTTTTAAACACAAGAAAGGTTAACAGAATGTACATACACATACATACATACATACATACATACATACATACAGTTGAAGTCGGAAGTTTACATACACTTTAGCCAAATACATTTAAACTCAGTTTTTCACAATTTCTGACATTTGATCCTTGTAAAAATTCCCTGTCTTAGGTCAGTTGGGATCAACCACTTTATTTTAAGAATGTGAAATAATAGTAATATAGTATAATAGTAGAGAATGATTTATTTCAGATTTTATTTCTTGCATCACATTCCCAGTGGGTCAGAAGTTTACATACACTCAATTAGAATTTGGTAGCATTGCCTTTAAATTATTTAACTTGGGTCAAATGTTTTGGGTAGCCTTCCACAAGCTTCCACAATAGGTTGGGTGAATTTTGGCCCATTCCTCCTGACAGAGCTGGTGTAACTTAGTCAGGTTTGTAGGCCTCCTTGCTTGCACACGCTTTTTCAGTTCTGCCAAGAAATGTTCTATAGGATTGAGGTCAGGGTTTTGTTATGGCCACTCCAATACCTTGACCTTGTTGTCCTTAAGCCAATTTGCCACAACTTTGGAAGTATGCTTGGGGTCATGGTGTTTTGGGGCGGCAGGCGGCCTAGTGGTTAGAGCGTTGGACTTGTAACCGAAAGGTTGCAAGATTGAATCCCGGAGCTGACAAAGTAGAAATCTGTCGTTCTGCCCCTGAACAAGGCAGTTAATCAACTGTTCCTAGGCCGGCATTGAAAATAAGAATTTGTTCTTAACTGACTTGCCTAGTTAAATAATGGTAAAAAATGTAATTGCCCATTTGCGACCAAGTTTTTACTTCCTGACTGATGTCCTGAGATGTTTCTTCAATATATCCACATAATTTTGTGGCATTTTCCAATCTGTTTAAAGGCACTGTCAACGTAGTGTATGTAAACTTCTGACCCACTGGAATCCGTAAACAATTGTTGGTAAAATGACTTGTGTCATGCACAAAGTTGTTGTCCTAACCGACTTGCCAAAACTATAGTTTGTTAAAAATAAATTTGTGGAGTGGTTGAAAAACTAGTTTTAATGACTCCAACCTAAGTGTATGTAAACTTCCAACTTCAACTGTACCTAATGTTACTATAAAATACATTTACACACAAAGTTGCACAATAAGAGTTTCTAACCAATGAAAATATCGAATTGTCTCCTCGTCTTTCTCTTTGTGTTATTGCAGGGTAAAATGTGAGTCATGTTGGGGTTCTGAGATGAGTCAACAACAAGATTGAGAGATGTGCGTCTGTCTGGTTAATAGGTTATTGTCAGTGGTGGAAAAAGTACCCAACTGTCACACTTGAGTAAAAGTATAGACACCTTAATACAAAGTTCTCACGTAAAAGTGAAAGTTACAGAGTAAAATACAGCATGAGTTAGTCTAAAAGTATTTGGTTCTAAATATACATAAGTATCAAAAGTAAAAGTGTGAATATTTTCAAATTAAGCAAAGCAGACGACAACATTTTAATTGTTTTTCAAATTTACAGCTAGCCAGGGGCACACTCCAACACTCAGACATAATTTACAAACGATGCATTTGTGTTTCGTGAGTCCGCCAGATAAGAGGCAGTAGGGATAACCATGTATTCTCTTGATAAGTGCGTGAATTGGACCATTTTCCTGTCCTGCTAAGCATTTAAAATGTAACGAGTACTTTCGGGTGTCAAGGAAAATGTAGGGAGTAAAAAGTACATTATTTTCTTTAGGAATGTAGTGAAGTAAAAGTAGTACTTTAAACTATTTCTACTTAAGTACTTTACGTCACTGGTTATTGTTGTCAGGCTGAGTAATGTTGTTCATTCCATACCCCCATGTTGATTCTTGCCTGTACCTACACTTTGTGCATCTAAAGTATCTGAAGTGGTACATTTCCCTTTCTCAACAGTATCTCCAGCCCTGTCCAGTCAGCCCAGGTCTTAAAAGAAGTGGGTCATACAATCCAGTCCTATCCTTTTAACTACCAGGGGGCAGCCATCTTAAGTGGCCAGGAGGAGGGAGCGTACGGCTGGGTCACTGTCAACTATCTCTTGGAGAACTTCATCAAGGTACCATGGCTCAGCTTTCACCATTCTATAGTGATTTATGGTACCCCAAATAAGTGTGTATACAGTTGTTTGTATATAAAGATCCTGCATAAACATTGCTATGGTGGTTCTAAATTGATCCCTGCCTTATGCTTTTCTTTTCAATGTAACCATAAGCACTTAAAAACTTAAGGATCCTGTGTTAGTTTCATTTCAAGCTTTTGTAGACATTCTTTGAAGATTGAAAGAAAATGGATTATAGCTACCAAATGACAGATTTCCACTAAGGCTGATTCTTGTGTTAGGATTAATTGGTTGAGTAGATGGCTACCTGAGGACCTCTAGTGACCATTACAACACAGAGAACATCTGCTGATTAGACAAGCTACCCACACACCTCTCATGTTACTTTGTTTGTCCCTGTGTGCCCGCTGCAGTATGGCTTTGTGGGCCATTGGCTAAGCCCAGGCAGACAGACTGTGGGGGCGCTGGACTTTGGTGGGGCTTCCACCCAGATCACCTTTGTTACCAAGGACGAGGTGGAGGACAAGAGGGACAGGATGAAGCTACGTTTGTACGGCCATGACTACTCCCTGTACACACACAGCTTCCTGTGCTACGGACGAGACCAGGTCTTCAAACGCCTACTGGCTCACTTGGTGACGGTAGGAAACACTCTGTTTGGCCACAACAACATCAGAACCACCTAAAGGTTACTTCCTATAAGCTTCACTCCACTTCACAGCCTGTTCACCCCGCTATCATCCAGAAGGCGAGGTCAGTACAAGTGCATCAAAGGTGGGGCCGAGAGAATGAAAAAAAAAGCATTATCTCAAGGCCTCCACCCAGTACCCTGCCCTGAACTAAGTCACTATCTGGCTACCACCTGGTTACTCATCCCTGCACGTTAGAGGCTGCTGCCCTGTATACATAGACATGGAACACGGGTCACTTCAATAATGTTTACATACTGTTTTCCCCATTTCATATGTTTATATTGTATTCTAGTCAAGGCCATCCTATTCAACTATTGCTGTACATATATTCTATCCACATATACTTCATATATAATACATATACTGTCCATGTCTATACATATATATACAGTTGAAGTCAGAAGTTTACATAAACTTAGTTTAAATGTATTTGGCTAAGGTGTTTCACAATTCCTGACATTTAATCCTAATAAAAATTCCCTGTCTTAGGTCAGTTAGGATCACTACTTTATTTTAAGAATGTGAAATGTCAGAATAATTGTAGAGTGTATGATTTATTTCAGCTTTTATTTCTTTCATCACATTCCCAGTGGGTCATAAGTTTGCATACACTCAATAATTATTTGGTAGCATTGCCTTTAAATTGTTTAACTTGGGTCAAACGTTTTGGGTAGCCTTCCACAAGCTTCCCACAATAAGTTGGGTGAATTTTGGTCCATTCCTCCTGACAGAGCTGGTGTAACTGAGTCAGGTTTGTAGGCCTCCTTGCTTGCACACACTTTTTCAGTTCACACAAATGTTCTATAGGATTGAGGTCAGGGCTTTGTGATGGCCACTCCAATACCTTGACTTTGTTGTCCTTAAGCCATTTTGCCACAACTTTGGAAGTATGCTTGGGGTCATTGTCCATTTGGAAGACCCATTTGCGACCAAGCTTTAACTTCCTGACTGTTAATCCAAATATATCCACATAATTTTCCTCCTTCATGATGCCATCTATTTTGTGAAGTGCACCAGCCCATCCTGCAGCAAAGCACCCCCACAACATAATGATGCCACCCCCGTGCTTCGCGGTTGGGATGGTGTTCTTCGGGTTGCAAGCCTCTCCCTTTTTCCTCCGAACACAACAATGGTCATTATGGCCAAACAGTTATATTTTTGTTTCATCAGACCAGAGGACATTTTTCCAAAAAGTATGATCTTTGTCCCCATGTGCAGTTGCAAACCATAGTCTGTCTTTTTTATGGTGGTTTTGGAGCAGTGGCTTCTTCCTTGCTGGCGGCCTTTCAGGTTATGTCGATATAGGACTCGATTTACTGTGGATATAGATACTTTTGTACCTGTTTCCTCCAGCATCTTCACAAGGTCCTTTGCTGTTGTTCTGGGATTGATTTGCATTTCGCACCAAAGTACGTTCATCTCTAGGAGACAGAACAGGTCTCCTTCCTGAGCGGTATGACAGCTGCGCGGTGTTTATACTTGCGTACTATTGTTTGTGCAGATGAACATGGTACCTTCAGGCATTTGGAAATTGCTCCCAAGGATGAACCAGACTTGTGGAGGTCTACAATTTTTTTCTGAGGTCTTGGCTGATTTCTTTTGATTTTCCCATGATGACAAGCAAAGAGGTACTGAGTTTGAAGGTAGGCCTTGAAATACATCCACAGGTACACCTCCAATTGACTCAAATAATGTCAATTAGCCTATCAGAAGCTTCTAAAGCCATGACATCATTTTCTGGAATTTTCCAAGCTGTTTAAAGGCACAGTCAACTTAGTGTATGTAAACTTCTGACCCACTGGTATTGTGATACAGTGAATTATAAGTAAAATAATCTGTCTGTAAACAATTGTTGGAAAAATTACTTGTGTCATGCACAAAGTAGATGTCCTAACCGACTTGCCAAAACATAGTTTGTTAACAAGAAATTTGTGGAGTGGTTGAAAAACGAGTTTTAATGACTCCTCCAACAAGTGTATGTAAACTTCTGATTTCAACTGCGTGTGTGTATGTGTATATATATATATATACACACACACACCGGACTCCGACATTGCTAGTCCTAATATTTCTAAATTCCATTATTTTACTTTTAGATGTGTGTATTGTTGTCTATTGTTAGATACTTCTGGACTGTTAGAGCTAGGAGCACAAGCATTTCGCTACACCCACAACAAAATCTGCTAAACATGTATGAGACCAATACAATTTGATTTGATCTACGTGGGTGGAGTGGCTTTTTAGAGCAGCGGACTACTTTTGGTAACACGATATCCTCACCGGTCCCACTCCCATTCACCAGGGGTCGATAGCAAAAAAAATATTATCCAGAAGATTGAAATACTGCTCGTTTTTAATCAGAGCATGCTGCCGAAAAACGAGCAATCTCGCCCCAATGCTAGGCGTCGCATTGTCATGGAATCCAGTTGGCTGCTATAGCATGCTGACGAAAAACGAGCAGTATTTCAATCTTCTCGATTTGTTAGTTGGGATAATGGGTTAATTAGGAATACACTGCCATCTCCCACCGGATTGAGGTCAATTTTCTCAAGCCAGGTCCGCGCTGTCCTGATTGTGTCATAGTCGCATTCTGATTAGAGAGAGAAGGTAATGAACGTCTAGTCTGATTCTGGTTAAAATATATATCAGATCGAGGAACCAAGCGACAACAGGAATGATACGGCGCTTTTCCTTTTTTAGGTAGTACAAAATTGCGCCGAATCCCGGACTGTATTACAAGGAGCCGCCCCTTTTGTGACGAAAAACGACATTGCAGCACTGTGCCATGCTCTATACCTTCCGTCTCCATAGTGTGTGTATTTACCTTTTATGCACAACAGCAAGGTTCCAGAGTCTTTCCCAGTCATGTCACGTTACAAGACACCATCATAGTCCACATCAGCACAATTGAAATATAGAAACTTTGTTATTAATCATTGGAAACCCACCCACTAATATATCACCCCCAGATTGTTTTTATGTTGTAACAGATTAAGGTAACCATGTGTATTTGAAAGTCATCCCAGGCATTAATTCCAACAATAGATATTGGTCATCAGTACCATAGTACTCCATTTATGACTGTAGATTGCTCTCTACTTGTTATAGGAATGTGCCAAGTTACTGTAATAATTTCTCTTACTCACTCAATCTCTCTCTCTGTGTCTTTGTCTCTCAGGCTCAGGGTCACACAGGGAACATGTCCCACCCATGCTTCCCTGCAGGCTACAGCGTCATCATGAAGGTGGGGACGTTGTTTGACTCTCCCTGCACGGTGGCCCAGACACCCAGCTCTGGCTACAATCCCCAGGCAGCCCTGTCTGTGGAGGGCAGTGGTGACTATGATCTCTGCCTGGGCAACATGACTGAGATCTTCTCCTTCCACAGCTGCCCCTTCTCCCAGTGCTCCTTTGACAAGGTGTTCCAGCCCAATGTCAGCGGCAGCTTCATGGTGAGAGGCATTAGGAGGGGCCCATACAGTGGTTGAATCAACCCTAACCCTATCCTCAACTACAACCCTAAACCTAGTTGCATGTCCACATCCTGGTTCAACCCTAACCCTCAAACACAAACCTAACCCTAACTACAGCTCAGACCCTAATCCTCCTTTTTCTCTCTCTTTCTCTCCATTTGTCCATCAGGCGTTCTCAGCCTTCTTCTACATTCACCAGTTCCTACAGACTACCACGGGAATCCTTGTCGCCACCCCCGCCCAACTGGAGGAGGCAGCCCGTGCCGTCTGTAACATGAGCATCAAGGAGGTCAGCAGCTCTCTCTTAGTGTCTGTGTGTGCAAGACAGTGAGAGAGAACATTTGTGTGTGAAGGGGAAAGAGCCTCCATGCGTGTGAGAGACACTGTCAGTGTTTGCATGTGTTTCTCCACTAATTATGGTTTTGTATGTGTTTCATGTATTTCTGGATGGATATCATGGCTATGTAATGCACATTTTTGTATCCTGTTTCAGATGTTGGTGCTGGCCCCACACCAGAAGCCTCGTCTGCAGGACTTCTGTGCTGCTTCTGTCTTCACCAAGGTGCTCTTTACGAGAGGTTATGGCTTTGACGAGATCTCATTCCCCCGCATTTCTTTCCAGAAAAAGGTAAGCTTGCTTGATGTGAATATTATTTATTTCTCCTTCTTTTACTCCAGATACCAGCATAATCATTGACATTACACAAAGTCTTGTTAGTGTTTGTAATTTACTTATTTGTAGGCTACAGCCTCTCCATTTCAGCTTTAACCCCTAGTGCACAAAGTGCCTATCAGAATGCTCTGTGTGTACCCAGGCTAACCTGAGGTGTTTGTTTGGGATGTCACTAGGCAGGGGATGCCTCTGTGGGCTGGGCCCTGGGCTACATGCTCAGTTTGAGCAGTCTGCTGCCGGGGGAGAGCGTAGGCCTGAGGAAGGCTCTGAAACCTGGAGCCTGGGTGGCCCTGCTCTTCCTCTTCGCCCTACTCCTCACCACCGCCCTGATGTATGTCTCCCTGCAAGCCTGCCGCGGGAAGAAGAAAGGAAACAGTGACATTGCCAGCTAATCATCAAAAGGGAATCCCTTATGCTGGTGGTACTATCCTGGAGTGTGTAGATATGTTGGATAAAGTATTGATTCTGTTGTCTCTCTTTACACAGAGATAAAAAGTGAGTCCTCCCAGGCTGTCAATACATTTTAAATATCCTCGCTTTAACAAATAGGGGGTTGTCTGTACAGCATGCATTGTAGGCAATAATTAATGTTCAACATCACTCTCAACACATTTACACAACATTAAAGTGCTATTTTTTTGTGATTTATATTCATTTTGTATTTTGATAACAAAAAATAAACTGTTTTGTTTTGTACGTGAGTGGTGTTTGAAGTAGCCGTGGTGTTTGAAGTAGGTGTATATTGGCTACAACTGACTAAAACTACAAGTACCATAATACCATCCATCTGTATTTCCGGAAGTGTGCTATTTTTCCACATTGATCATCGCAGGAACAATTGTCTACTATTTCAAATTCAAGAATTATCAGCTGTGCAAGCAAACTAAGTACATTGCGTGGAAGTATTTCAGGGAAACAATGTGTACTCAAACGAAGGCTGCTTCCCTTATGGCGAACATTCCAGAGGCAGAAATCGACCCGACGGGTGTGTTCAAATACGTCCTCATTCGAGTACACAGTAAAGAAGTCGGCGACGACTCGAGCGTAGATATTGTACGTGGATATGCCTGGGCCGAATATCATGGTAAGTGGACAAATAATGAGGATGCTTTTTGTCTTTCAGTTTTAGTATGATTCATGTATATGTCACTGTTCTACTAGCTACAGCCTACTACTCGTACTGTGCTGGCAGTGACGCTTGCGAGCCAGTAGGTGGTGCTTATGTCACTGAAAAATGAGAGGTGTCAGTCAGTCCAGCCCCAACTGCACAGCTCCACTGGTGTGGCGACAGTAAATACACTACTTGACCAAAAGTATGTGGACACCTGCTCGTCGAACATCTCATTCCAAAATCAATGGCATTAATATGGAGTTTGTGGAGTGGTTGAAAAACGAGTTTTAATGACTCCAACCTAAGTGTATGTAGACTTCGGACTTCAACTGTGTGTGTGTGTGTGTGTGTGTGTGTATTACATTATTGGACACAACAACACAAAGGGCAAGAAGGTAGAGACAACAATAAATAATTGCCTCCACTCTCCTGGGTAGCGGTGTAATTTACTTAAGTAAAATACTTAAGTACTACTTAAGTAGTTCTTTTTTGGTATCTGTACTATATTTTTATTTTTGACTACTTTTACTTTCAAGTACTTATCAAGAACATCCCTAGTCATCCCTACTACTTGATCTGTCAGATTCACTAAACACAAATGCTTTGTTTGTAAATTATGTGTTGGAGTGTGCCCCTGGCTGTCCGTAAAATAAAAAAACAAGAAAATCGTGCCGTCTGATTTGCTTAATATAAGGAATTTGAACTGATTGATACTTTTACTCTAACTTTTGATACTTAAGTATATCTAAAACCAAATACTTTTAGAATTTTACTGAAATAGTATTTTACTGAGTGACTTTCACTTTTACATGAGTCATTTTCTATTAAGGTATCTTTACTTTTACTCAAGTATGACAACTGGGTACCGCTGCTCCTGGAAAGGCTTTCCACTAGATGTTGGAACATTGCTTTGGGGACTTCCATTCAGCCACAAGAGCATTAGTGAGGTTGGGCACTGATTCGGATTAATCCCAAAGGTGTTCGATGGGGTTGAGGTCAGGGCTCTGTGCAGGCCAGTCAAGTTCTTCTACACCGATTTCGACAAACCTCGCTTTGTGCACAAGGCCAGATTTGTCCATTGGACTGCCAGATGGTGAAGCGTAAGTCATCTCTTCAGAGAGGTGAGCTTTACACCACTCCAGCCAACGCTTGGCATTGTGCATGGTGATCTTAGGCTTGTGTGCGTGCGGCTGCTCGGCCATGGACACCCATTTCATGAAGCTCCAGACGAACAGTTCTTGTGCTGATGTTGCTTCCAGAGGCTGTTTGGAACTCGGTAGTGAGTGTTGCAACCAAGGACAGACGACTTTTACGCGTTTCACCACTCGGCAGCCCCATTCTGTGAGCTTGTGTTTCCTACCACTTTGTGGCTGAGCCGTATTTGCACCTAGACGTTTCCACTTCACAATAACAGCACTTCCATTTGCCTGTGGCAGCTCTAGCAGGGCAGAAATGTGACAAAATTACTTGTTGGAAAGGTGGCATCTTATGACGGTGCCACGTTGAATGTCACTGAGCTCTTCAGTAAGGCCATTCTACTTCCAATGGTTGTCTCTGGAGATTGCATGGCTCTGTGCTCAATTTTATACACCTGTCAGCAACTGGTGAGGCCCGAAATAGCCAAATTCACTCATTTGAAGGGGTGTCCACATACTTTTGTATATATAGTGTACATTCCTCATGCACAAAACAACAGACTTTCACTGGTTTATTTTGCACATCAGTGCTTTTGAAATGTTGTGTATTTTGAGTATTTCCATGAGACGGGTTCTGAAACCTTGAGTACATTAATGATTTTGTGTTTTTGTCACTGCAGCGGATATCTATGACAAGGTAGCAGAGGAGCTTGAGAAAGGAGGGCACCTGGACTGTGAATGTATTGGAGGAGGAAGGATTAAGCACGACTGCCAGTCAAAGAAGATCCACGTCTATGGCTACTCCATGGTAAGAGAATGCAGAATCAGTTTTGTTATTCCAGTGGAACTCGTACGTTTATTGATTGGGTTTTCTGCTATTGCATGGCTGATGTTACATCTCTTGAGGTTCGTTATTTCCTAGCAGCCAAGTTATCCTTTCAATTGCTTTTTTGTTCTTTGCAGGGCTTTGGCAAAGCAAATCACGCTGTTTCCACAGAGAAACTGAAGGTGCGCTATCCTAAATACGAGATCACCTGGGCTGATGAGGGATACTGACCTACACTGGACCCACCTCTGTGCTTGGACTTGGTTCAGGCCTAACTCCTTCCTGAGTGTGGGCCAACAGAACACCGCAAAACCTCAGTGGCATCACATTATGTGAGATCTGAAGACAAACCTGTCGGTACAAAGATGGGACTAAGACTGACACATTACCTAGTTCATCGTTTCCCAAACTCGGTCCTAGGAACCCCAAGGGGTGCATATAAATTTTTATGCCTTAGCATTACACAGCGTATTCAAATGATCAAATCATCATCAAGCTTTGTTTATTTGAATCCGCTGTGTAGTGCTAAGGTAAAAAGGGTGGGAAATGCTGACCTAGTTGCTGACTAATATACCCAGAACAGTGCTTGATTTTGTATTTTGTTTCAGTGAAACAATACATGGAAAACATATATTACTTAACAGGAATCTTTTTATGTTTAACCATAAAACTAATAAATGTTTACATTGATGTAATACATTGTAATGTATGCTTTTATCAGCATGAATTCATGTTAGTAAGGACATTTATATCATACAATACCGGTACCTGAAAACGAATGAGTATGAAATTCCATCTCCGGTCATGGAGTCATAAAACCATTATGTTGAGCAATGTGGTTCAACGTAGGGGAAATATAACACTCCCATCTTTCAAAATAGCTCCCTCCTATTTCATAACAGAAAAACACATCTGTCATTACTTTTCTCTCTACTTTATCTCACTGTTGTATCTAACTACAGGAAGTTCATATGGTTTTGGGAGCCACTAAACTTCAAATTGCTGATCAACTGCTACATGATTGATTTATAAATGTGGATATCAGATAAGGTCAGATGAACTCATTGATTTGAAATGCATTGACTTCCCATGTTGTCATACAGGCACAGTGGTATAGTGGAGGGTAAATGCAGTTTACATTTGATTTTATTTTACCTTTATTTAACCAGGTAGACTAGTTGAGAACAAGTTCTCATTTACAACTGCGACCTGGCCAAGATAAAGCACAGGAATTTGATACATAGAACAACAAAGAGTTACACATGGAATACACAGACATACAGCCAATAATACAGTAGAATTATTATTTTTTAAATAAGTCTATATACAGTGATTGATACATTGAAAGTATAGGGAGTGTTACTTTTTACACCTCAATAAGAGTTTATCCACTGATTGTTTTTACCATTACATCACTGTATATATACAGTATACTGCAAGTCTACACTCAATCATGTACCTAAAATATACCTTGCTGTCAGTATGTGCTACTGCCAATTAAATTATGTATCTCTAGCTAATGTAAAGTATTATATCACACAAGTTTTATACTTTCATAAAGGTATACATTGCAAGTTAGTGTCCTATTCAGTATTCAGTGCCTTGACTTCTACATGCTCATCAGAGCCAAGTTTCTACATGGCAGCTCTGCAGTGCTCAGTGTCATGAAGAGGAATTCAGGACCTTTGATGAATGCATTCAGCCACAATATTTATCCTGTGTTCAGTAAAGTGCCTTTCAACATGGAATGTGCTGTTTTGCGACCGAAGGCTCTGACGGATGCATGTGGATGTAAAGTCTAGCTGTTATCTCTCAGCAGTGCAGAGGTCACAGGCAGACAGTGGCTGTTATCACAGTCTAATAGGTGCCTGGTGGTGTTCAGACCTCCGCAGCTCCAGCAGAAAGAGAAGGGTAACATGGGATTTAACAGAGGGTTTTCAGCACTGGTTTTACTGCTGACGTTTCTCTGGGGTAAGAACATTGACACTGTAGTCTTCATGAAATTCTTTGCTAAATGTAGGCTAGTGTTTACTGAACTCACTGTCCGTGTCAGAGCAACAAGGAAACTTTTTAAATTCACAGTTATCAAGGAAGTGCAATATCGTATTTGTTTTTGTCTTGAAATAGGCTGTGTAGATCACAGGTGCATGATGAACCTAGGTCCTGTGGCTTCGGAAGTTACTGCTACCACAAAAACGTGTATTTATTGTGTACAGTGTTGCTTTATGGACTCTTGTGACATAGTTTCTGTAACACCTGCTATCAGGGACCTTGGATTGAACATTTCCCTTTACCAGATTACTGCACTGTATGGCCTTTGAGCCTGCTAACATTAGCAGCCTCATAAAACTTTGATCATAATGGGTTCTGATAGAGGGGAGTTAAGGGGTGAGGTACTGCCCGGGCAATTCTTGCACGTATTCATTTATGCAATTGGCCACTTAAAAAAAGACAGATTTAGTTTTTTCTGCTTAAATCACTCTCCTACTGTACTGTAGATGGAGATTATTTTCAAAGTCAATGATGAGTCTGTTGTTTTGCAGCGATTGGCTCACAGACACTTGCATGCCAGACCCCAAAGCTGAAGTGTGACTTTGTGTGTGACTGTACAGACTGCATTGATGAAGACGGCTGTGGTAAGACTCCCTCTGCTCTGACTGAGCCGGACAAATCAATTATAGTACCTGCGCTCCAGTGACCGTGCACATTTTCCACTGACCACCAATCATGCAGAGCTAATTGTCTAGTTGGTTTTCTAGCTCGGCCATTTACCAAACGTTATGTTATATCACTAGAACGGGATGGAGTTCAAGGTCAAGAATAACCAATTTCCAAGAACACACACTGCCAGCCCCTAGCGCACGCAGCTCCCTCAGACCAGCACATTGCAGTACTTTGCTTTTGATTTTTAAGTGATGCCTGTCTGTCTGCTTGTCTGTCTGCCTGTCTATATCATGCGTGTTGGTGTGAAATCCAAGGCTACAGAGGGATGGACTTTGTGTGTAACTTTGAGGACCCAGACGTGTGTGGCTGGCAGGACCAGTCCTTGGAGAAGGCCTACTCCTGGGAGAGGCGTCAGAGAGGGGACACGCTGCCGGACAGCGGACCCTCCTCAGACTTCACCATTGGGACAGCCACAGGTACATTCTCGACAATACTAGAACACACAGATATGTACTCAGTGCTTATGCACACTCCTGCTCTCCCAGTGAATAATAAAAAAACACAAAAACACAGGGCTAAGAAGATGTGTATTACACACTACTAAAAAATGTCATTCACATCTATTTGTGTGTGGGAGATTACACAATGAGTGCGTGTTGTGTTTTCAGGTTGGTTTATGGGAGTGACCGAAGTGAAGGCACATTCTCCCAGCACTGCGGTGATGGCATCTCCAATGATGAAACAGTCTTCTCCCTCATGCCGAATGCACCTCCGATACTTCCTCTGGGACCCAGGTAACACAATAGCATTCCGAAATCCTGGGGTTTACAGTAATATTTTGCTAGTTCTTCTGATCAGTTTTGGCATGGGAAACACATGGGTTAGCCGCTGTGTAGAATGAGGTCACTTCCCACAAAAATCTAACCTTTATACTATTGTCAGGGTTCACAGGGCTGGGGCCTGCCCCACTGTGGGCCTCTGTGTATAGGGAGGACAGCAACCAGCAGGCAGTGGTGTGGCGTCCTGAGAGCACCAGCGTGCGTGGCTGGAGGGAGGCAACTGTCTTCCTGGGACGCATCCCCACCACCTTCCAGATCCTCCTCCACTCCCAACGCACCGAGGGGCGCCGCGGAGACGTGGCTATAGACCAGCTGCAGTTCCTCGACTGTGCCCTGCCTCGTGAGTCTCTCTCTTTTTCTGTCGTTTGATACCTCTGTTTCTTTCTATTCTCTTCCTCAGATCTGGTATTCTGTGTCAGTGTGTTAACATCACTTTGAGTTTAGAGAGATTACTCTTTTAACTCTGTTTCTCTCTCTCTCTTTTCTCTCTTTCTCTCCACCTCTACCTCTACCTCTCTCTTTGTTCTCAGTGCCAGTCCCAGGGGAGTCGTGTGCTGCAGGGTTACTGCAGTGTAACAGGGAGGGCTGTGTGGAGCAGCGTCAGGTCTGTGACGGCACTGATGACTGTGGTGACAAAACTGACGAGCAGAACTGTGGTGAGAGACACCTTGTTTCATCCTTATTTTAACGCTCTTCCACTATTTGTATGAACTCTGTATGGCTTTGTGTGTTTAGGAGGCTACTGGGGCTGTGACTTTGAGGAAGGAGTGTGTAACTGGGACCTGAGGACTGTCTCCACTAGTCTGAAGTGGACAAGGACCAGTCAGGCCAATATCTCCGTCACAGACCCTTTTAAAGGACCCGGTAGAGACCATTCCAGCAATACTGCATCGGGTACAAGCTCAATGTCATTATAGAAACATATTAATACCTGTCCTGATTTTATTCCTCTGTGAGATGTCTTCAACTTGTGTTATTGCCCTGAAGGTCACTTCCTGTATGTCACTGTACCTGAAGGCGGGCTCAAATCTGATTGGACATCCTTTCAAAGCCCTCTACTGGAACCAACCAATAGCACACATCCTTGCAAGGTATGCACTAAGGCACAACAAGGCTTCGCCAAAACACCCCTCTATCATGCTGTCTCCACACACACACAAGGCTTCTACCTTGGCAGGCCAGTCTTTAGAACTTTATACGCACATTTACATTACATTTTTTTGGTCATTTAGCAGATGCTCTTCTTCAGAGCGACTTACAGGAACAATTAGGGTTAAGTGCCTTGCTCAAGGGCACATCGGCATATTTTTCACCTAGTAAACTCTGGGATTCAAACCAGCAACATTTATATTACTGGTGTAAGGCTACCTAACGCGCATCACACATACACACACTATCACACACTATATCATCACTCTGACAGTCATCATATTGCTAACCTCTCAAAGTAACAATAGTTGAATCAATCATTATGTTCACTTTAGTTACTAATTTACTACAGTCTGTAAAGTTATAGATACTTGTCTTTAATGTGAGCAAAAACACCTAAATGAACGTCATGTCTGCCCTGTAGATGGTGATGTACAGCCACCAGTTTGGGCCCAGGTCTGGAGGCCTGTCTGTGCTCGTGGCAGACACTGATATCTACCCGGTGTGGCAGAGGGGGGGTGCCCTGGGGGACCTCTGGGTCAAGGCTGAGGTGGAGATCATTAGCAACACCAGCTTCCAGGTGAGTGGACTGGATAGGGCTTGATGGACATAAGCAAGCGTGGACATCTGCTCCAGATGCTTTTCTATATAATCAAAGAGCTTTACATTGGATGAGGGACAGTATTGGTATAAAGGCCTGTTGAATACTGACCACATTTTCCTTTGCATATTGCTCTCTTTCTCCTTTTAATGACTTTCATCTGTCTTAGCTTGTGTTTGTGGCTGCGATCCGAGACAAGGAGTATGGAGGGGTTGCTATAGATAGCATTATGATGTCTCCTAACTGCCGTCTCTCTAAAGGTGAACCAAACAAACACATACTAGGAAGGTATTTTCTGAATCACACAATGTATACAGAACTGAACTACAAATAATGTCAACCAACAGCACAGTGCAATATGGTCATAACATAGCATGTATACTGCATCTATTTACCCGCTTACTCTGTTCTTTCCTCTTGCAGGAAATGTCACATTAGCAAATTTCCCCAAACCTCCTGGGCATCCTTGCACTAATGATATCAGTAAGATCTGTGACTTTCATGAAGACTGTGAGGATAAAGATGACGAGGCCAAGTGCGGTGAGTACTCTGCGTTTACGATGTATGTATTATTGTAGGTGTATTAGACAGTTGAAGTCGGGAAGTTTACATACACCTTAGCCAAATACATTTCAACTCAGTTTTTCACAATTCTTGACATTTAATTCTAGTAAAAATTCCCTGTCTTAGTTCAGTTAGGATCACCACTTTATTTTTTAATAATGTGAAATGTCAGAATAATAGTAGAGAGAATGATTTATTTCAGCTTTTATTTATTTAATCACATTCCCAATGGGTCAGAAGTTTACATACACTCAATTAGTATTTGGTAGCATTGCCTTTGAATTGTTTAACTTGAGTCAAACGTTTCGGGTAGCCTTCCACAAGCTTCCCAACAGAAGTTGGGTGAATTTTGGCCCATTCCTAGAGCTGGTGTAACTGTGTCAGGTTTGTAGGCCTCCTTGCTCGCACACGCTTTTTCAGTTCTGCCCACATATTTTCTATGGGATTGAGGTCAGGGCTTTGTGATGGCCACTCCAATACCTTGACTTTGTTGTCCTTAAGCCATTTAGCCACAACTTTGGAAGTATGTTTGTGGTCATTGTCCATTTGGAAGACCCGATTGCAACCAAGCTTTAACTTCCTGACTGATGTCTTGAGATGTTGCTTCAATATATCCACAACATTTTCCTTCCTCATTATGCCATCTATTTTGTGAAGTCCACCAGTCCCTCCTCTAGCAAAGCATACCCACAACATGATGCTGCCACCCCCGTGCTTCACGGTTGGGATGGTGTTCTTCAGCTTGCAAGCCTCCTTTTTCCTCAAAACATAACGATGGTCATTATAGCCAAACAGTTATATTTTTGTTTCATCAGACCAGAGGACATTTCTCCAAAAGTACGATCTTTGTCCCCATGTGCAGTTGCAAACCATAGTCTGGATTTTTTTATGGCGGTTTTGGAGCAGTGGCTTCTTCCTTGCTGAGTGGCCTTTCAGGTTATGTCGATATAGGACTCGTTTACCGTGGATATAGATACTTTTGTACCTGTTTCCTCCAGGAGTCTTCAGAAGGTCCTTTGCTGTTGTTCTGGGATTGATTTGCACTTTTCGCACCATAGTGCGTTCATCTCTAGGAGACAGAACGCGTCTCCTTCCTGAGCGGTATGACGGCTGCGTGGTCCCATGGTGTTTATACTTGCGTACTATTGTTTGTACAGATGAACGTGGTACCTTCAGATGTTTGAAAATTGCTCCCAAAGATGAACCAGACTTGTGGAGGTCTACAATGGTTTTTCTGAGGTCTTGGCTGATTTCTTTTCATTTTCCCATGATGTTAAGCAAAGATGCACTGAGTTTGAAGCTAGGCCTTGAAATACATCCACAGGTACACCTCCAATTGACTCAAATTATGTCAATTAGCCTATCGGAAGCTTCTAAAGCCATGACATCATTATCTGGAATTTTACAAGCTGTTTAAAGGCACAGTCAACTTAGTGTATGTAAACTTCTGACCCACTGGAATTATGATACAGTGAAATATAAGTGAAATAATCTGTCTGTAAACAATTGTTGGAAAGATTACTCGTGTCATACACAAGTAGATGTCCTAACCGACTTGCCAAAACTATAGTTTGTTAACAAGAAATTTGTGGAGTGGTTGGAAAACGAGTTTTATGACTCCAACCTAAGTGTATGTAAACTTCCCACTTCAACTGTTTGTATTATTTGTCTAATTTGTTTGAGTGTGACTCTGCATGTTCTTAGTGGCTGTGTATGTGTGTTTGTGTAGGGGACTTCTCCTATGAGAAGGGCAGCTCTGGATGGACAGACAGCAGCATTGGAAGCCAGCAGTGGGTGCTGAATGACACCCCCAAAGGTAACTTTGGACAGCGGAGTGTGTGTGCGCGTGTGCGCGTGTGCGTGCTTGTGTGTGTTATGCATATCAAGATATTATAAGGTATGAGTGGCCATGACTGGTCAGCTGTACATTTTGTTTAGTTTGTTTTTCAGTAAAGTGACAGACCACCTCTCTCCATCTCTCTCTCTCTGCCCTCAGACAAGTACCTGTTTTTAGCTGAAGCCCCAGGGCAGCAGTTGACTGAGGCCCAGACACGCACCCCTCTCCTGGGCCCCTCGGGGCCAGCCTGTACCCTCAACTTCTCCTACTCCTTGACCAGCAAGAGCAATCACACCGGTAACACAGCCTCAGCCACCTGCAAGCAAACCCTAACAATCCCCTTAACCAAAACCTATGTCCCTCCTACAGTTCAGGACATCTGCCGCTCCTTGTCTTTACCTCTGCCTCTTTGTTCCCCGTTCTCTCCCCTAGGTGAGCTGTCCATCCGGGTGATTGACAGTCTGTTGGGAAGTCTGCCCAGGCTGTGGGAGTTCAGTGGGGAAACAGGATCTGTAGAGGGAGTGTACCAGCAGGCGCAGGTGTACATCGGAGCCAGGGATCACCGCTTCCAGGTATGATACCTTCAGGACATGCTTATGGTTTGGTTTGGGGGACCTTGTTTGTAGTCAGTAATCATCTTGTATTATCTACTACCATATTAAATCTATTCCTTTTTTGATGCTGTGGTTACTCTTTCTGGTATTTAATCTTTCTTTCACTCCCTCTCTCTTTCCAAGATGGAATTTGTGGCTCGTGCTAGGAAGTTGTGCCCATGTGCCAGAATAACTGTGAAGGATGTTCGTTTCATCAACTGTCACGCTCAGTATTTCCCATCCTCTCCCACAGGTAAGCAATTTATGTTTCAGTTTGAACAAATATTGTTTTGTTGTGATCATTTGGTATTTCACTTGGATCACACACACATCCTGTCAATATATAGTATTTTATTTTGTTGATTTTCTGCTGATATGATTTGTTGTTTCTGGACAGCTCTGTCATGTAACTTTGAAGACGGACTGTGTGGCTGGTACCAGGATCAAACGGACAACTTTGACTGGAGCCTGCTCACAGGGATGGACCATTCCATAGGCATCGGTACTAACATGACCTTACACTTGCATAGCATAGTCAGCTAGGTTCACATAACCACTTACCAGTCTTACATTCTAAACATGTCGTACTTCTCACATAGTAGCATTACTCAAAGTGTTCTCTGCTCTCTATGTAACCAATGGACCTGATCATTAAGTCTTTAGATGTCTATAACACCTTAATTAATCATGTCTTTGATTACAGGTAAAAGCCTTGCTGTAGATGTATGGAGCCCCTTGTTACGGGGTGTGTCTGGCCGTCTGTTATCGTACCGTCAGCCAGGCACCTCCGGACATCACTGCCTGTCCTTCTATTATAAGCTCTATGGGCCTGAGACAGGTGAGGATGAAGGGCTCTCCTTGACTTCCAGAAGAGTCACTCCTGAACACAATGAAAACCACTTTCACGTGCTATTTCTATCTCCCTCTTCTCTTCCTCTCACATCCTCTTCCTATGTTTTTACTCCTTCTCTCTCAACTACCCTCCTTCCCCCCCTCTCTCTATCCCTCTCAGGTGCACTCAGTGTTAAGATGCGTGATGCCTACGGCGGTGAGAGTCTGCTATGGAGCCGCAGTGGTGCCCATGGCAACTTCTGGCATGAGGGACACTGTCCAGTATCTGAGCAACTAACTAGCTTCCAGGTATGAGTGGGTTCAATACAGGCTTTAGGTCCAGTGACACATGAATAATAACAACAGTAGAATATGTCTGTTCATGTTGACATTGATATGACACTTCCATTTCTCTCCACCCCTGCTCCCCTCTCCTTCCTCCTCTCTGATTCACAAACACACACAGCTGATGTTTGAAGCAGTGCGCTCCGGCTTTGACGGGCGGGTTGCGCTAGATGACGTGGCATTTGTGAACCGCCCATGCACCGTGCCCAATAAGTGCTCCTTTGAAGGCCAGCAATGCGGCTACACCGCCACTGGCACTGCCCGCTGGCTCCACACTAACTGGCAGTCCTCCAACACCGGGCCCAAAACAGACCACACACTGGAGACAGTGATGGGTGAGAGACGGAGAGAGAGAGAAATAGAACGACAAAAGGAGATCATTTATATTTATTATGGATCCCGCTACTCTTCCTGGGTCTGGCAAAATGAAGGCAGTTATACCATTTTTAAAACATTACAGCATTACAACAGATTTCACAACACACTGTGTGCCCTCAAGGCCCTACTCCACTACTACATATCTACAACACAAAATGCATGTGTGTGTAGTGCGTATGTTATCATGTGCGTGTATGCATGTGTCTGCGCTTATGTTTGTGTTGCTTCACAGTCCCCGCTGTTCCATAAGGTGTATTTTTATCTGTTTTTTCAATCTGATTCTACTGCTTGCATCAGTTCCCTGATGTGGAATAGAGTTCCATGTAGTCATGGCTCTATGTAGTACTGTGCGCCTCCCATACATAGTCTGTTCTGGACTTGGGGATTGTGAAGAGACCTTTGGTAGCATGTCTTGTGGGGTATGCATGGGTATCTGAGCTGTGTGCTAGTCGTTTAAACAGACAGCTCGGTGCTTTCAACATGTCAATACCTCTCAGAAATACAAGTAGTGAGAGATACCGAGATACATGGAATCTACTTAAACATATCCTATTGTTGGTCCTTAGGGTACTACATGATGGCAGACAGTGATGTGGAGATCCTACCACAGGGCAGTGTGGCCACCCTTACATCCCCTGTGCGAGTAGGCGTGGCACAAACAGAGTGTGTTCACTTCTGGTACCACATGGGGGGAGAGAATCCTGGTGAGTATATACCTTTTACAGTACATACCCACCCTCAATCACACATAAGCGAAATGCTTGTGCTTCTAGTTCCGACCATGCAGTAGTATCTAACAAGTAATCTAACAAATTCACAACAACTACCTTATACACACAAGAGTAAAGGAATGAATACGAGTATGTACATATAAATATATGGATGAGCATACCCACCCTCAATCATCCCACGGGCGCCGAAGACGTGGATGTCGATTAAGGCAGCCCCCCGCACCTCTCTGATTCAGAGGGGTTGGGTTAAATGCGGAAGACACATTTCGGTTGAAGGCATTTGGTTGTACAACTGACTAATAATGGTGACTTTGACTTTGACTTTGACTTTGACATAAAACTTTGCATGCTGGGGCCTCCAGAATGGTGCAGCGGTCTAAGGCACCGCAGTGCTTGCGGAGTCACTACAGACGACGCACAATTGGCCAACCGCCGTCCGGGTCAGGGGCACGCTTGGCCTTCTGGGATGTCCTTGTCCCATTGTGCTCTAGTGGGAGTTGCAGCGATGGGACAAGACTGTAACTACCAATTGGATATCACGTAAATGGGGTAAAAGTACTACAAAAAAACACATTCTCCAACATTAGTGTGTGTGCGTTCTATTTTAGGTTTGCTGACTGTGTACATGAAGCCAGTGAAAGGAGATAGGGTGAAGATCTTCTCCAACAGCCTGGACCAGGGAAATGTCTGGCGCCATGGCAACGGCAACATCAGCAGCACCATCACAGACTGGCAGGTAGTGTACATGATTGTATGTGATCAAGCCACTGGTCAGACACTGCAAGCACTGAAAGGTCAAATGTAAGCAGCCTAGTGTTTAAGAGCGTTGGGCCAGTTACCAAAAGGTTGCTGGTTTGAATCCCCAAGCCGACTAGGTGAAAAATCTGTCGATATACCCTTGTGCAAGGCACTTAACCCAAATTGCTCCTGTATGTTGCTCTGGATAAGAGTGACTGCTAAATGACTGAATTGAAAATTGTTTGTGTTTCAGTTGGAGTTTGAGTTGCAGGGAGCGGGTGGCAAAGGCACTCATGTCTCAGTTGATGACATAATTTTCTCAAACCATCCTTGTCAAACACTAGGTCAGTACTTTACACACACACATACAAACACACAAACACACACACAGAGAGAGATAATTATTATTATTGTGTGTGTTAGTGACATGCATGCTGGTGTGTTTGTCAGGTACTAAGTGTGACCTGGAGATAGGTATGTGTGACTGGACCAACACTCAGAACCCTGAGCTAGACCAGTTGGACTGGGAGCTGACTAGTGCTGAGGCAGAGACCCACTACCCCACCCCATCCCATGACCACACCCTTGGGACAGAGAGAGGTGACATACTGACACATTTAAATGCATTTACTGTAAGCTAAGGTCTTGATTAAACCTAATGGTAGCACTTTACTTAAAGCATGCAGGTATGATGCAGTTATAATGCATTATAAGATTCGTCATAAGCATCAAATTGGCCTCTGAAATCCTACCTTCCAGATGAGAATGCATGTTCTGATTGGTCCCAGTCTTATTGTCCTTGTGTCCATTCTGCAGGTCACTTCCTGTTCCTCCCCAGTAGCACCAGGGACACAGCCAATTACAAGGCCTGGTTGCTGAGTCCTCATCTGCCCTCAACCAAGGGCACCTGCCTGCGCTTCTGGGTGTACAAACCAGTCTCCCGTAAGACCCAACCTACACCACTGGACTTCACCACCACTGCTGTCTTAACTCTATCAAACAACCTGCCTTACCTGTCTGTTTCTATGTGATGATGCCGACCATGATTGTGATGATCCGTACTATATCCATGCAGATGGTAGTCATCTGAAGGTGTTGGGGCAGTCTGGAGGGAAGCTGAAACAAATGTTGAGTGTGGAAGAGGTGGGAGCAGTTTGGTCACGCTTCGATGTTGACATCACTTCTTCTCATGAGTATCAGGTCAGGTCAGACATCACACAAACACATACACTCACACAACAAATCAAATCAAATTTTATTTGTCACATACACATGGTTAGCAGATGTTAATGCGAGTGTAGCGAAATGCTTGTGCTTCTAGTTCCGACCATGCAGTAGTATCTAACAAGTAATCTAACAAATTCACAACAACTACCTTATACACACAAGAGTAAAGGAATGAATACGAGTATGTACATATAAATATATGGATGAGCGATGGCTGACCGGCATAGGCAAGATACAGTAGATGGTTTAGAGTACAGTGTATACATTTGATATGAGTATGTCGGATACGTAAACATTATATACAAAATTGTTTAAAGTGGCTAGTGATACATTTGTTACATCCTATTCCTATTTGTTACATCCAATTCCAATTCCTATAGGTGTGGTTCCTGAGTTTATTAAGCAATTAACATCCATCATGCTTAGGTTGATGTATAAAAATGCCCAGTTGCCCTTTATTTTGGTTACCATGGCTAGAAGAAGAGATCTCAGTGACTTTGAAAGAGGGGTCTCAACGGAGCATAGGGGGTTTAAAGTGTGTGTTTGCGATCGTGTATGCGTGCATCTCGGTCACAAGATTTGAACCCAATTGAACACTTAGGGGAGATTCTGAAGTGACGCCTGAGACTACATTTTTCACCGCCATCAACAAAACACCAAATACTGGAATTTCTCATGTTGCATCCCTCCAATAGAGTCCTAGACACTTGTATAATCTATGCCAAGGCACAATGGAGCTGATATGGCTCGTGGTGGCCCAACGATCGGTTAAGACACTTTATTTGGGTGTTTCCTTTATTTTTCCAGTTACCTGTATATAATGTTTCATATTGTATTATTGTAGGGAAGGGTTGTTGTTCATTGAGAATGTGTGTTTCTAGATTATATTTGAGGGTTTGAAAGGATACACTGGAGTCTTGGCTCTGGATGACATTGACTATGACATAGGATTCAACTGTGCCGGCGAAGCAAAAGATCCACCAACAAGTAAGACGCAAAAAATATATTTTTCATGGCTCATGCCACTTGACAGGCCTGGCTGAGCAACCCTTGTCTAATAACACCTTATGTCCAATACAGCCACACCAAAACCAGACAACACTGGAGGTATTGCAGCTTCCATCATCGTGGTACTGTTGCTGCTGGCCACTCTGGGAGTGTTGCTGTGCTACTACCTGCGCACCCAGGACAAAACAAAGGCAATGACTGGCGGAGCTGTGGAACGATCAGCTTCGCCTTTCGCTATCGAAGGCATTGCTAACGACATGTATGACCCGCACCTCACAGTGAGTATTATGGCTCCACTATTTCTTGGTCATTTCTGTGGGGTTTTTTCACCTGGTTCAAGAACGGTTGAAGGAATGGCTCAAGAAGGTGTTTCTAACATTAAATATTTGTACATTTGTTATCATTCTCCTTTTGTCCATTTTCAGCAGGACCAAATGACCGTGTCTCCAGTTCCGGCACAACCAATGGCGGGGGACTTCACTAATGAAGTATGCGTCCCTGTAAGTACATGTCCCACTTTGAATCAGTGAACTCCTATTCACTTATTTATTCTATTCTAATGTGCTCTGTGAATAACCTACAAATATCTGTCTTTGTGTGTCTTCAGGATTCCACAGAATTAGTGAGGAAGGAGATGGTGTAGAAGGGGAGACTGCTGCCTAGTGGTGGCTTTGTGAAATGAAGGCGATATCACAGCAGAAGAACTGCTTGTGTCGCCTTGCACCTGACACACACACACACACACACACCTGGATATCAGGATAGCATTGACTTGCTAACTGTGAGTGAATGGCTATAGCATCAACTGCACACCTTCACAAGCCCTACACACAAACACACTCACACTCATCCATGTACCATTGCAATCAATGGAGCAGCTGCAGATTTGACTGACTGGGTCCTGAAGTCCGGGACTTCTGCTGGTGGACAGTCAGGATAGTTGGAGGTCAATGAGATGAGATGGCTCATTGTATGCAGTTCTATTGACAAAGAATGAAATTGCCCCTTCGGTCTTCAGAGACAAGACAGACACTGCTCTGCTATGGTAATTCTACTAATAATGAGTTAAATGAAGTAGAAACGGAGAACACTCAGACAAAAATGTCTGTTGCAGACTCCTATTTGTTGGCTACAGTGCTACATTTTACTTATAGCTTATTGATATGAGAGACGTGCTATATAGCTGTCATAGAAGACAGCTGGTTAAACTTCAAGTAAGAGAGACAAAGATAGAGAGAGGGATTTGATGCCCTATATTAGAACCTGTGATAGAGAGGTGCCTTGTTGCAATTTGCTTCCGAATAGAGTGCTGATGTTCTGGGGCAAATAAAAGAAGACTAAAAGGAAAATATTATGATGAGCATGTATTTGAAATGTAGCTTTTTTGTATGTTTTGAGATGATGAATATTACTAATTAAAACAGAACATGTCATGCACCATATTGCTTCAGTTCAGTTTTACAATAAATATCATAATTCATTTGATTATGAGGCTATTGCATATCTTGTGACAAGTAACATTCATGGTAGATATATTAAACTAAAACCAGTCAGACCTATTTGTAGCCTAATTATGGGTCTAATGTGTAATCATAATGTAAGTAAATTGCGTCATGTTATTTCTCTTGGCTCCCTGATCAAGAGTCCAGATGGCTTTTCCCTGGTCAAATGAGATTGATAAAAAAAACACAAAAAAACAGATGGGCAAGGGAATTACGACACGACATCCCACCCTAGCAACCGCCATGTCTCCACGGCAACATCCTACCCTGTCCTCTTCTCTTCTGTGGCATCAATAGTATTACAAGCATAATGGTCACTTGTACAGTAGCTTGTTTTCGATTAGATGACCAACTCATACAAAGATGGTTGGGGTACACACTGTATTGATAGGTGTGGGGGCATCATTTAGGCTGTAGCCTAGTCTATAGTGAGATTAGCACGGGCGGGGTAGGCTACACAGTGACAGCGCACACACCCATAGATGTGGGTGGTTGTTAGGTGCAAATTAGGAAGGAGCAGGACTCGAGAAAATCTCGGTTGCAATTCCATTAAGACAAATTATTTCATTGCCCTCGAGAATAAACAGAGTATACCACGCGCGTACCCATTCTGTCTCCCGCTCCCTTGACAACCTCAGTTCCAGGATCGCGCCATCCGTCCTCTTCGAATACCTGCACAGCAGCCCGTTACCGTTTCTTCCGGATGGATCCCGCTGTTCTCATCTTCCTGCTGTATATGATGATAGCTCATGAGCTGGTCTGCGGCTGGTTGCAGTACCGGAGGCAAGCTGCCAAGCCCCGCAAACGAGCCGGGCCGATGTGGAGTACCAGGTAAGGGCTATGTGTATGCTATTATGGGATGAATAACAAAATGCATCAATGGTAGTAGACTAAGGCTATTATAATAAACTTTTTTTTGTCTTTGAAGAACTACTATTAATCATTACAGGCTATTATGCAGTTATTACAATACAGCATGACAAATACATTATTAATTCAGCTGTTACTCCCTCCTCTCTACCCCTCAGTGCCCGAGTTTGCCCTAGCAGCTGGCGGGTCAGCAGCCAGCCTTGCAGGACAGAGAGAGGACGAGACTGGAGGAGGGCTGCTGGGAAGAGTGGGCGGCGGATTGTCAGAAAGGCCTGAGCTGGAGAGAGCATCTGTTGAGCAGAACTTCAGACAATTCTACCAGCCCAGAGGGAATTGTTGGACTGAAAGACCTCTTCTTGTCTTGAACTTGGAACTTTGACAGGTTTGAAGAGCTTGATCTGCTGCAGCATCTCTTTGCTGTGATTGAGCAGCACATTGCCCGTGGGGATTTGGTCAACACAGATATGGAGTCTAAACTCCGGAGAACAGTACAACATGAGGAAATATCTGTGGATGTGTGGAAACTTTGTCTATTTATTTGTTAATCTATATTGTCTTAGTACTGTTTTATCATGTTATTTGGTGATGTTTGTATTCCAAATGTATTTTCGACCACACCTCCAAAAGAATGATATATATTCCATCAGATGCATCCAGGAACTTTAAGTGTTCTTTTCATTTAGACTCTTCATTCTTTCTCAAAGAGAAAAATAAGAAATGTTTGTCAGGCCATGTTCACACTAATGTAGAGACCACCAGGTGTGTTTACTGTGGATGTGGCTCTAATAAAATGTGTATTAACACACACTTCTTAAATGAACCATTGAAAATCTGTGATGGAGCAACAAGTATACTGAACAAAATAATAATGCAACAATTTCCAAGATTTTACTGAGTTACAGTTCATGTAAGGAAGTCAGCCTATTGAAATAAATAAATTAGGCCCTGATCTATAGATTTGACTGGGAATACAGATATGCATATTTTGGTCACAGATACCTTTGGGACATTTTCAGCTTCCATGAATTGTGTACAGATCCTTGCGACATGCTGTGCATTATCATGCCGAAACATGAGGTGATGGCGGCAGATGAATGGCACAACAATGGGCTTCAGGATCTCGTTATGGTATCTCTGTGCATTCAAATTGCCATCGATAAAATCCAATTGTGTTAGTTTTCCATAGCTTAACCCTGCCCATACCATAGCCCCACCGCCACCATGGGGCACAACGTTGACATTAGAAAACCGCTCACCCACACGATGCCATACACATGGTCTGCGGTTGTGAGGCCGGTTGGATGTACTGCCAAATTCTCTAAAAGATGTTGGAAGCCATTTATGGTATAGAAATGAACATTACATTTTCTGGCAACAGCTCTGGTGGACATTCATGCAGTTAGCATGCCAATTGCACTATCCCTAAAAAGACATCTGAGACATCTGTGGCATTGTGTTGTGTGACAAAACTGCACATTTTAGAGTAGCCCTTTATTGTCCACAGCACAAGGTGCACCTGTGTAATGAAAATGCTGTTTAATAAGCTTCTTGAATTGCCTCACCTGTCAAGTGGATGGATTATCTTGGCAAAGGAGAAATATTCACTAGCAGGGATTTAAACACATTTGTGCACAACATTTGAGAGAAATCAGCTTTTTGTGTGTATAGAACATTTCTGGGATCTTTTGTTTCAGCTCATGAAATTGCATTAGAACTTTATTTGCATATTTTCCTCATAAAATTGGAGGAAGGATTCAGATGCTTCATACATACTTTTCAAAAGATGACTCATTCAGTTTAGGTGTACATAGCACCTCTCCCAATCTCAGTATATTATCTAATTATACACGAGAGAGACACCCGATCTCTCCCTCCTGTAGTCGTTGACTCTGTCAGCTGACGTTGAGCATTGTGTCACATCAGACTCCGAAATACCCACCCCTTCTGTCCTGTGGCCAGTCTCCCAATGTCAGATCAGTAGTCAGTGTCATTAGAAGACCGTGTCAGTCTCAGGAAAGCCAGCCTAGTGGAAAGCCAGCCTAGTGGAAAGTAGGTGCATTTCATAAGGAGCCATCCTTCGTACTGGCCTGGCATGTGTTCTCTTGTGCACTGAGCTGCATACAATGCATGGATCAGTAAACAGCACTAGTCCTCTCTCAGCAGATGGCCCGCCTGCGATGGCACAGGTGGGTGCTCATGTTTATTTTTTCCTGGTTCAATGGTCAATGCTTGTCTAAATCTGGCTGTATGTTTATAAGGGGGTTTTGTGTTCGTTTAGGGGTTAACATGTGTAGGATATCAACAAATGAAACAGAATTTGAAATTGTTGTTGGTGTTTGCATATAGGATCACATTATGAAATTGAGTTGGTCAGTGCTTTTTCATCTCTTCAGCTTATTTTTCCACAGATGTGGACCTGTGAAACACTAAAGGATGTAGTCAACTCAAAGTTAAATGTACATCATAAGACTTGCATAGTTGACAACTAGTCAAAGCCAGATGTAGATTACAGAAACCTTTTTAGAAACAAGTTTAAGGTTAAAGTTTTAATGTTAATTAAAATGTTTGTGTAATTAGTTATACGGAAAGACAAACTTCAAAGCAGTTAAACTAGTTGATTGATAGCTCAGCTGTCAGTGATGAGAGGACATGTGAGCCTCTCTTCCATGTCACAACAAGCTAATTTCCATAACCTGTGTAAAAACCCTAAATGGGTTTAGACGTCTCAATCAACTTGGATGATCTGAGGCTGACAAGAAAGAGAGACCAGAGCACTGCTTCAGTAGAATAAACTCTCCTCATAAAACAGTAAGTGAAGAAGTTGGAAGTTTGGATGATGTTAAAGAAAGTGAAATGCCTTGCCCACTGGGCACACACTGGTTAAATCAACATTGTTTCCACGTCATTTCATTGAAATTACATTGAACCAATGTGGACTGGCTCTTGAATTGATGTCTGTGCCCAGTGAGAGGACATCCTTTACATTCATTTAATGTGTGCACATCCATCGAAACTTTCCAGGGGTCAGGTAGAGCAAATTGTTCAATATAATCAAAATAAAACTCACAAATACCGTTGTGTGCTCCCAAATGATACATTTTGTTAAACAGATTTTTGATGAAGACCCATTGACAAAAGATTATTGTCCTAGTAAAACAAGATATTTGGGAGAATACAGTGTGCAGGTTTATTTTGTATGCCTTTTCTTTCTGCACTGGATGTCTACACTGTAATGGAAAACTGTAAATTATACAGTCATTTGGTGTATTATCATCAGTAAAATACTCTGCAGCATATTGTAAATGATGGTGCATTGTGGGAAAATATGGGCAGGGAAAGAATTGCTGTATTGCGAATTGTACTGTAATTCCACCTGACAGAATACAGTACCGTACCATACCTTTAGAGCGCCAAAAACCTCCTGACCACTAGTGGGTGCATGGGATTGTGGTTTCTGGTACATTATCATATTTTGAGGCTTGCGTGTGCCTTGTGGTTATAGTGCCCCATCAATATAGTGCCCCATGGTTAACTCCTATGTGGTTATAGTGCCCCATCAATTTGTATAGGGTACATTTTGGAGTGGCAGCAAGACTTTAACCTTAAATGGTTGAGCTTTGGTCTGTTTTGTCCTGTAGTTGCTGCCAGTTTGGAAGCATTTGTTAAGGCCTGCAGAACTGTAAGTGATATAAAACACCAAATATTCTTGAATATACTGTTATGTGTAAACACTTTACCTAGCAGCCAACCTACCAGCACCAATACCTTGTAATTACAGTCAAATACTGTGAAATACAAATCCCTGCACTCAATTAATTTCATTAATCCATTCATTCATTCCGATTCTGATAGCAGTTTTTTTACAGTATAATACCGTCAAATTTACAGTATTTTATTGTGTGTCATTACTTGCTTTGATACCGTATTTATGTTACAGTAGGTGTTCTGTAATATGAAATACATCATTTTACTTGCCACAGAGCTGCCTGTAAGCCACTGTAAAATTCACAGTAACCCCTTTATAGTGTATCTATCTCAGCATTCTGAATGTTTTGTTTGTTTTTAGAGGGGTCGTGCATTTAGGCTTTTTCTTGTCGTTTGATTATGCTACTGACAATCCCCCATTTGGCTTTAGTGGTTTGTTTACATAGAGGTAGAGGTGGATTGTTGACCTATAGTCTTACTGTTGTTTAGCCAAAAAGACAAACACAAAGACATGTATGGTTGAAATGCTGCTGAAAGCAACAGAAATCCACCCGGCTTTGGGTGGATCAAAGGATTTGTCCCATCAAAGGATTTGGATCTAAATACTTGTGAAATAAAAATGTGACTTGTCTTTTTACAATGCCGTATGGAGTATTTCAGTAAGGTTCTAAAGGGGAACTGGAACGGGGCGGGCTGCCACACCAAAGTTAGCACCAAGGAGATGAGGGAAGAAGCGTGGCTGCAGTGAGTATTACTGTAAAAACATTATTGCACTGTAAGGCTGTATAACCACAAGATTCGGTCCAATACCTAACCCCTCCCCTCTTCTAACAGACATATTGAGCAGGCCATTGAGAAGCTGAGCAAGCGACACGCCGAGCACATCCGTGTGTACGACAGTCGCAGAGGCCAGGACAACATCAGACCCCTCACAGGATTCCATGAAACCTCCATCACCCGTGACTTCTATGCCAGGGTGGCCAACCACGGGGCCAGTATCTGAATCCCACACTAGGTGGGCCATGAGGAGAAGGGCTACATTGAAGACTGTCGGCCCTCCGCCAGCTGTGACCCTTATGCCATGATGGCCGCCATCACAAGCACCTGCCTACTCGGGGTGGAGGAGGAAGAGGAGAGTACATGAGAGAGTGACCAGACTCATACAGTATGGTACTGTAGCTGCTGGTTCGGGGAAACCGGCCCTTTACATGATTGTAGAATAGAACAATATTGTAGCCAAAGCAATCTTTAGTGAAGAATAATCGTTGGATGTTTTTTGTTTTGCTGACTTTGAAGAGTCATTACTTGAATGTAGGTTGAATGTTTATGGTCAATTATAGTCTTCCATCTTTCAGATTACAGCTGGTCCAATTGGCATATTATTCAGTTTGTCTGAAGTTGAGATTAAATAAAGAGGTGCAGAATCGAATATGTGCCGCATGCTCTTTAAAATGACCACTAGGTGGAATCATGATGCAAGTTTTGATTGTCACCCCTCATACTGGACATGAATGACAATAAAATGAGTAGCATGATTAACTCACATTAACCTTTGATTGTAAACTATTTTAATATATTGACAACACATGACAACCTGTCAAATAGGACTGTAAATGCATTGAATCAGGTTAGCTTATTTATTACCAACAAGTCAGCTGTGGTTAAAAAACACACACACCACAGCAAGTCAAGCCGTACTGCATCTCACCCACTGACAAAACCTGAATGGTGATGGAATGGTAATACTTTAGTTTGGCATCATGAATTTGTCATCATCAGGGGTTGAATTGGGAATTCAGAGGTGGAGGAGCCCTGCTCTGTCATCTGCCATGTCTCTCCACACTTTCCTATTGTCTTATGTTCACACCCTGGCTCAACCCTAACCCTAGCCTTAACCCTAGCCCTAACCCTAGCTTCATGTCTACACCCTAGCCCTAACCCTAACCCTAGCTTCATGTCTACACCCTAGCCCTAACCCTAACCCTAGCTTCATGTCTACACCCTAGCCCTAACCCTAGCTTCATGTTCACACCCTGGCTCAACCCTAACCATAACCCTAGCTTCATGTCTACACCCTGGCTAAACCCTAACCCTAACCATAACCCTAGCTTTATGTTCACACCCTGGCTCAACCTTAACCCTAACCATAATACCCCTGGCCAGTCTCTTTGGCAAGGAGTTGAATGTAAGCTGAAGATATTGGTACCAAACTACCTTACCCTAGCCATAACCCTAACATATTAATGTAAACGTTATGTATACAGTGTCTTCGGAAAGTATTCAGACCCCTTGACTTTTCCACATTCTGTAAGGTTACAGCCTTATTCTAAAATTGATTACATAATTTTTCCCCCTCATCAATCTACACACAACACACCACAATGCAAAGCAAAAACAGTTTTTAGAATTTTTTGCTAATTTATAAAAAAGAAAAGACATAAAAATCACATTTACATAAGTAAGACCCTTAATCAGTACGTTGTTGATGCACCTTTGGCAGCGATTGCAGCCTTGAGTCTTCTTGGGTATGACACTATAAGCTTGACACACCTGTATTTGGGGAGTTTCTCCCATTCTTCTCTGCAGATCCTCTCAAGCTCTGTCAGGTTGAATGGGGGGCGTCGCTGCACAGCTATTTTTATGTCTCTCCAGAGATGTTCGATCAGGTTTAAGTCCGTGCTCTGGCTGGGCCACTCAAGGACATTCAGAGACTTGTCCCGAAGCCACTCCTGTGTTGTCTTGGCTGTGTGCTTAGGGTCGTTGACCTGTTGGAAAGTGGACCATCGCCCCAGTCTGAGGTCCTGAGCACTCTGGAGCAGGTTTTCATTAAGGTTTTCTCTACTTTTCTCTGTTCATCTTTGCATTGATCCTGACTAGTCTCCCAGTCCCTGCCGCTGAAAAACATCCCCACAACATGATGCTGCCACCACCACGCTTCACCGTAGGGATGGTTTCAGGTTTCCTCCGGATGTGACGCTTGTCATTCAGGCCAAAGAGTTCAATCTTGGTTTCATCAGACCAGAGAATCTTGTTTCTCATGGTCTGAGAGTCTTTAGGTGCCTTTTGGAAAAGTCCAACCGGGCTGTCATGTGCCTTTTACTGTGGAGTGGCTTCTGTCCGGCCACTCTACCATCAAGCCCTGATTGGTGGAGTCCTGCAGAGATGGTTGTCCTTCTGGAAGTTTCTACCATCTTCACAGAGGAACTCTAGAGCTCTGTCAGAGTGACCAGTGGGTTCTTGGTCACCTCCCTGACCAAGGCCCTTCTCCCCCAATTGCTCAGTTTGGCTGAGCGGCCAGCTCTAGGAAGAGTCTTGGTGGTTCCAAACTTTTTCCATTTAAGAATGATGGAGGCCACTGTGTTCTTGGGGACCTTCGATGCCTCGACACAATCATGTCTCGGAGCTCTACAGACAATTCCTTCGACCTTGGTTTTTGTTCTGACATGCACTGCCAACTGTGGGACCTTATATAGACACGTGTGTGCCTTTCCAAATCATGTCCAATCAATTGAATTTACCACAGGTGGACTCCAATCAAGTTGTAGAAACATCTCAAGGATGATCAATGGAAACAGGATGTACCTGAGCTCAATTTTGAGTCTCATAGCAGAGAGTCTGAATACTTATGTAAATAAGGTATTTGTATTTTAAATTTTTACTAAATGGGCAAAAATGTCTAAAAACCTGTTTTGGCTTCGTCATTGTGTTGTTGTGCGTAGGCTGCTGAGGATCTATTTTAGAATAAGGCTGTAATGTAACAAAATGTGTAAAAAGTCAAGGGGTCTGAATACTTTCCGAAGGCACTGTATGCTGAACATAGCTGAATCTGGGGCCAATTTAACAACCGTCATGCATACAATTTGAAGGTTGGTTCAAACTGCTGGTGGTACTACGATTGTGGTTAAATCCATAACACATCATAAAACAACCCAGCAGTAGATGTCTATAAACTGGTTGCATAATACATGGGTTTACCAGATTTGGACTTAGTAGGTTTCTGGATGAGGATGTTCATTATCAAAACATGTTATTTATATTTTATTGTATGTGCAAAATTGTACTCTTGTAGTGGTCTTTAGGACTTAAATATTAAAACATTAACATTACAGCCAATGGGTACAGTTGGTTAAAAAACATAGTTGCGGCATCCAGGTGTCCACTACAGAGGACATTTCTTGATAAGCTCTTATTTAGCTCTTATTTAATGTGAAAAAAATATTACGCAGTCCTCATAACTCACTTAACTATTCCTGAGATACTCATTTACTAGAAACAATTTGAATATCAAACTCACAAAAATGATAATTAATAATTACACACACTTCCATAAAATTTACTAATTTTGACAGCAGCCATTTAATTAAGAACCAGGAAGATAAAGTTGTCAAGGTCACATCCCCACATGTGATATCACTGACAACAGGACTTAATACAGTGGTTTGTATGGCATCAAAGATACGGACCAAAAACTGATGTCCACTGGGTCTCAGGAGGATATGACGTGTGCTACTGATATCAAGTCCTGATATCTGAATGCCTCTATATGCTGGTGTTACTCCATCTACGCATTCAGTTGCAATTTCCTGTGGCTATGGACTGCTGCTGGAATCACGTTTACATTCATTGATTTTTCCTATGCATTTGAAAATGACTCATAAATTCAGTAGAGGTGGATTGAATGTCAAAGAGGGTAATTTCAGATATTCTACAGGCATCTGAACCTACAGTGAATCAGCAACCTGGAGGCATATACAACATGCTGCTTCAAAATGAAATACTTATTCAGACAAGATGAGAGCCATTTCCATGGATACTGGCAGTAACTTGGCAACTACCGCGTCTGTCTGTTGTCATGGAAGCATCTGTCTCATTGCTTGTGAGGTTCTCTGCTTTTTTAACGACCCAGTCATTGTCTCTCTCTCTCTCTCTCTCTCTCTCTCTCTCTCTCTGACACACACACACACAAGCTTGTGTATACGAGTGTGTACATGCACTTGTGTGTGTGTGTGTGTGTAAATGCAATAATAGTATGTTTCACGAGCTTGCACTTTAATGTATCACCTTACTACATGCACTAATAAAGCAATAAGGGTAGATAAATTATTGGCTCAACTTAAACGGGGAACAACTAGCTCCTCATTTGGGAACAGAAGTCCCATTACCACTTCAGCTTGGGAGCTCTTTCTCTCCAGGACAGTTTCATTATTTTCTCTGAGACCTATAAACTATCACATTCCTTTGCTCCAGGGGTAGGCAACCATGGTCCTGGAGTGCCGCAGTCACTTTATGTTTTTGATTTAACCAATCTGGAAAACCAGGTGTGTTGAATTTAGTCAATCACTGAACTAATCAATTAGCTCAGTTGGTCTGGCGTGGTTCCTAATTGGGACAAAATCATGCAATATCTGCATCACTCCAGGAACAGGGTTACCTACCCCTGCTCTGATCAGCCATCCTTTCTGAGTGAGACAAATTGATCTGGAGATGGGGAGTGCCCTGCTGTCTACGATTTTCTAGTGAGGTAGAGATGGGTGAAGAGAGGGGTAACCCACCATACAGTGTTTGATGCATCCTTCCTGTAATTCAGTGAATGTGTGGTCCAACTCAATCAATGGCTCAATGTCTGCAAAATAGCATGTTTAAGAAATATAGAAAATTGCAGAGACCAATGTTGAGTAGTGTAATGTGTACTGTGGTTATTACAGTGTTATTATAGTATCTCCACTGGGAGGTGTACTGTGAACATGCCAAAATGACACAAATGCTTGAATAACGTAATATTTGCATTACGTGGCTAGTTATGAAAGAGTAGGCTACCAACCTTGAATATTTTTTTATAAATATATATATATGTGTTATTATTAGCAACAATTATAACAAAATACACTTCGTATTTGTTATAATTGCTCTTGAAAACTCGGTGGAGTGTGTGCTGCAGGTGGGATTAGAGAGCCAGAGACGGATAAAGAAGCGAGACATCCCACTCCTTCGTTTATCTGGTTACATTACAGTCAATGAACTAAGCAGACTAGGCCCAGCTTCTGTCGCATTGGTGCCTATCGGGAGAGCCACCCCCAGACCGAAACTAAACATTTTTTTCAATGGTAAACTGGTAAATCTTTATTTATCCACCATCTTCGAGAGAGCTCGGTTCCAGTTTCCATAGGCGGCAGTAAACCAATCCCTCGCGCACCATAATCCGTTTTTTGTTGTGAGACGCGGAGGTTAGCGGAGTCATGGGCAAGCTTCAGGAATTCGATATTACTTTTACCAACAACAAAGTGGTCTACAGCCCTGGCGAATCCATAAGTGGAACTGTGAAAATTACAAGTGGTAGCTCACTGCAATATAAGGGTAAGATTTAATTATTTGTTGATACATTTACCACTGGATCGACGAAGCGCATCAGGATTCGATTTCGGTGGACGAACTGCGGGAGGGGTGGAAGTTTTCCGCTCTTTACGTGGTTTACATGAAAGATACCGTCCTTAATTTCCAACAATGACATGTATGAGTTTTCTATTTTCTATAGTATTTGTATTTTGTCATTCAACATTGCATTAGTAGTATCCTACATTTATGTTGGGATAGCTATTGTGCATTGGTGCTGGGTAGTGGGCATTCCTGTTCTTGACTGTGACAGCTGCTGATTTCAGATGTTTACAGCAGTTTTGGTAACAGCTACTTTCAGACAGTAGCAACATCCTGTAACGTTATCGCATCCTGTTTAGTTCTAGTTTAGTATGACCTGTAGTTTAGTTATCATCGTTGTAAATATGTTGCCAGTTATTCCAATATGATGTGGAGCAAAACCACAAGAACAGAAAGTCAACAGGTGTGGCTGTGTAGTGTATTTTTTTTCTTTCAAGGTGTGAATGTCTGATTTTAATCTGGTCAATTTCCACTGGACAGACGTCAATTAAACGTATATTCCACGTTGGTTCAACGTAATTTCATTTAAATTACGTGGAAACAACGTTGATTCACCCAGTGTGTGCTCTGGATTGTTACTTAAAAAGACTGATAATTTTAGGTTTTGTATAGATGATGTTTTTGAGATGGTAGAAGGTCGAAAATAGGTTAGGTAATGTGGAGGGCAGCTTGTGGGGTTTCCATGAAGGTACACAAAGCACTCATTGTTTAAATTGTGTGTAGAAGGGATCTTAGATGGGACTCCTGCCAGATAATAGGGGAATGCAATCAGCCCATAGCCATAGACAACTTTCACATAAAGTATATTTCACTTCACATGATATATGACCATTACACATCATTTAAAGCTCCTTGTTTGCAGTAATACAGTATATGGAATTTTCAGACTTGTGAGATGGCAGTCTCATCTCACAGACGAGCCTAGTGAGATGGCAATACTCTATTAGGCAATACGATTTTGGCCCTTCAAGTTGGCAAGTGTTGTTACTTGAAATGCAAACCCTTCCCAGAATCCCCATTAATGTAGTTTGACTAATGCCAAGTATTTTTCAAGCATCCTTTGTCTGACTTCCACTTCAATCTGTTTGCTTTTTTATTAATCACCTGCACATTGATCTGATCCAAATTTTGAAATCACATTGTGTTTTATTTGAGGATTGTTATTAAGTTATTAAGTTTTTTTTGTCTCAATCATGTTGTGTGACATGGTGAATTTAAGCCAACATTTCTCAGTCTCCGTGACATTCTGAGCCTGATACACCTTGACATGTCTGTATGTATTAGGTGATTAAGACCATCCCATGTTTGCAGACCTGTGACACATGGCGTTAAGATGGGTCGTGGCACGTACTGTGATACGTTACACTGGGAGGTCGTATTGGCTCCAGGCTGGCCGATCACACATCCCTATGGTGACTGATGAGACTAGTAGGGGCGAGCTCCGAGGACGGAGACACTTGAGGGGTAGTGTTAGTGGGTAGGTGTTGTCATCAGCCTAACACCAACACCCTCATGGCATCCGGCAAGTTGTCAGTTGATATTCTGTCACTTGCCTACCACATTCTCTGTTTAAGTAATACACTCACAGCATTCACATTAGACTTCTAGTGTGAAATCCTTGACCAGACCATGTTATCATCCCTCAATGTGATATATGACACTTCCTTGTTGAATGAAGGCTCCTTAGGTTAAGAGATTCTGGACCCATCTTTCTCAGGCATGACATCACCCTTTAATGCAAATGCCTGTCAATGTGATCAATGACAACATCATTTTAGATGCAATGGCTCCCCTATTTGATTGATGACATCAATATCCATTAAATGCCTTGGCTCTAAATCTGATTAATGACAGAATATTTTAAATGCCCTGGCTATGACCAAATAAATTGTCTTGATTTCTTTCCAGTAGTAATGCCAGCCATGTTTTTTTAGACTGTGATTGGTGAAACATTAATACCAGACAAATAGGGTTCAGGAGTACTCTGTATTCCTATTAAAGGCTGTACCCTCCCAATACTCTCACTATCCATCTCAAAACACCAGACATATAAACTTGTTTTTTGGAGACCGAAAAATCTATTTAGATTAGTGAGAACAGAAAATACATGATGTTTTCTGTGTCCACCCCTGATGTTCAGATTCAAATTCAGAATGCAATTGTTCAAATGTATCCCATCTTCTCTTGATATGGTTGCTGCTGCCTCATTCTAAACCGATGGTGATATATACCATACTTTCCTGTGTGACAAATGTCAGCACTCTTGTCTTATCTCTCCCACAGAGGTTTGTTCCTCAAGCTTCACTGCCGATTGCCAGAGGGCCACTGCCACCCCTCAGAGAGAATGGAGGTGAAATTGGTTGAAATTGATCTCTGTCTCCTAGCCACACCATTGTCCGTGAGCTGCCTAGTGCCTACACAATCAATCCTAGTCTCTCCTCTCATTTAGTCAGTCTGCATGAAGTCTGTAAGGCCACAGGAGACAATGGGTCCTCAAGAGTTTTTTAAAATCATTCTGCTGATGTGTAGCCAAGTCTATTTGGCTCTAGAGCCAGCCCTAGCAAGCCCTGAATAATGTTGAGGAACTGCATCAGACACTGCATTAACACCAGGTTATTGTATTTCATTCTGTCATCGTCACTATACGCAACAGGACTGCTGTGAGGATAATTTAGTAAAGGAGATCATTCGGGTGTGTAGTTTCTGTGGATAAATATGTGTTTCTGTGTGTATACACTATCTGGCACTACAGTACATACTATTATGTGTATGCTATCCATTACATGGATTTCTTCATTATGTGAGCTTTATGGATTGGCTCCATAGCTGCCTTGTATTTACATTGTGGTCTGAGTGAGGTGTATACAGTATTTTGTTGTACATTTATAGCCATATCTAAACATGTTGGGTCTGATTTTTTGCAACTAATTCAGGTAGGCATACACCAAGGCGTTCTGTTTTTCTTTGGTTACTTAGCATTCATTCAGTGGCAGGGGAACAGAGTCAATAACAAGACTATGACCTTCCCTTTATAGATCTGACGTGGCTGTGAGAATCATGGTGTCTATTACATGTATGTTCACTGTGCTGCTCTGTGTTGACTGGCTGTCTGTCTTTCCTGGAGCTTCCCCTGGGTGAGCAGCATGTGACCCGATTCAGGTCGCAAGTTACGACTTCACAGGAGAGCTCTTTTTTTATCAAAATCCGTTTTTGGGCAGAAATGCCTTCTTGAACATGTTAACTTTCATGTGCCTTAATAACAAACTTGTATGCCATCTGTAAATACAAATACAAATGTTAAATTACAAGCCTTGTTGGTTAAGCCACATAAAAAGTAAGCAACCTTCCACCTAGCCATGATTGGCTGAGATAATGAGTGGGCTGGACATGCCGAGACATGAGTTCGGATTGGTCTGCCATATAGAAGGCTTTTGTCTATTTGAGCTGGTCGGTCTGTGTTGGTAATCCTGTCGAACGCAGATTTTTTTTATGTAGCTGCATAAGTGTTCCTCTCCACTTTCTAGAGGATTGAGTCTTGAAATCAGTGGAATTAGAGTACGATAGCTAAAGAGATGGCGAAAACACGTCTTAACTAATTTGTGGCATGGATTAATGACAGGGAGACGCGTCCATCATGCATGATGATGTATAAGGGTAAGATAGTCTAGCTAGATACATTTTCAGATATTACACGTTTCTAATTTGGACAAAGTGGTTTCATTTCAAGCTAAAGTGTATTGTTAGCTAGCGTTAGCTGGCTGGCTCCCTAGCTAACATTAGGTGGCTGGCTCGTTAGCTAACATGACGTGATGTGTATGATCTTACATGTTGTTTACCTAGCTAGGTTAATTGTTTACCTAGGTAGCTAGCTACATGCCTTAAGCTAAAGTGTACAACACCCGTTGAATATGGCCGGTGTTAGTAAACATCTGCAAAAATGCATAATGAAATTGTTGCCAGCAGAGCCGGTTAGGCTGTTTTCATGTTATCCAGAGGTAAACAAATCATCGGCCAGAGCGTCAAGTGTGTACTCTGAACGCAACGAGATGGGTGGGGAAAAAGCTTAAGTGGGTGTAAACGATGCTGATTGGGTGTAGACAAAGAAGAGCTCTCTCACCGAAACACTAAAATGCCATTTTCTCAAAAGTGAGTTTACAAGTTTATCAACTTTCAAAGCAGAATTACTTCCCCATTGTTCCTCAAATGCAGTAGATGATCTACCATTTTGTTGTTATGAGTAACTACTTTTATCCAATGTAAAAAACAGAATTTCAAATTTTGCTAAATAAGACCGAATCCAGGTGGTGAGTCACATATAGACATCTAATACAGTAAGGTAACACCCACTGTATTGATACTGCTGGTTTCATCAGGTTTTGTGAGGCTTGTGGTCAGGATGTACAGTTGAAGTCAGAAGTTTACATACACCTTAGCCAAATACATTTAAACTCAGTTTCTCCATTCCTGACATTTAATCCTAGTAGAAATTCCCTGTCTTAGGTCAGTTAGGATCACCACTTTATTGTAAGAATGTGAAATGTCAGAATAATAGAGAGAATGATTTATTTCAGCTTTTATTTCTTTCATCACATTCCCAGTGGGTCAGAAGTTTACATACACTCAATTAGTATTTGGTAGCATTGCCTTTAAATTGTTTAACTTGGGTCAAACATATCAGGTAGCCTTCCACAAGCTTCCCACAATAAGTTGGGTGAGTTTTGGCCCATTGCTCCTGACAGACCTGGTGTAACTGAGTCTGGTTTGTAGGCCTCCTTGCTCGCACACGCTTTTTCAGTTCTGCCCATACATTTTCTATAGGATCGAGGTCAGGGCTTTGTGATGGCCACTCCAATACCTTGACTTTGTTGTCCTTAAGCCATTTTGCCACAACTTTGGAAGTATGCTTGGGGTCATTGTCCAATTGGAAGACCCATTTGCGACCAAGCTTTAACTTCCTGACTGATGTCTTGAGATGTTGCTTCAATATATGCACATCATTTTCCTGCCTCATGATGCCATCTATTTTGTGAAGTGCACCAGCCCCTCCTGCAGCAAAGCACCCCCACAACATGATGCTGCCACCCCCGTGCTTCACGGTTGGGATGGTGTTCTTCGGCTTGCAAGCCAAACCGTTCTATTTTTTCCTCAGACCAGAGGACATTTCTCCAAAAAGTATGATCTTCGTCCCCATGTCCAGTTGCAAACCGTAGTCTGGCTTTTTTATGGCGGTTTTGGAGCAGTGGCTTCTTCCTTGCTGAGCGGCCTTTCAGGTTATGTCGATATAGGACTCGTTTTACTGTGGATACAGATACTTTTGTACCTGTTTCCTCCAGCATCTTCACAAGGTCCTTTACTGTTGTTTTGGGATTGATTTGCACTTTTCTCACCAAAGTACGTTCATCTCTAGGAGACAGAACGCGTCTCCTTCCTGAGCGGTATGACGGCTGCGTGGTCCCATGGTATTTATACTTGCGTACTATCGTTTGTACAGATGAACGTGGTACCTTCAGGCATTTGGAAATTGCTCCCAAGGTTGAACCAGACTGGAAAGGAGGTCTACACATTTTTTTCTGAGGTCTTGGCTGATTTCTTTTCATTTTCCCATGATGTCAAGCAAAGAGGCACTGAGTTTGAAGGTAGGCCTTGAAATACATCCACAGGTACACCTCCAATTGACTCAAATGATGTCAATTAGCCAAACAGAAACTTCTAAAGCTAAATGACATAATTTTCTGGAATTTTCCAAGCTGTTTAAAGGCACAGTCAACTTAGTGTAACTTTTGACCCACTGGAATTTAGATACAGTGAAATAATCTGTCAGTAAACAATTGTTGGAAAAATGACTTGTGTCATGCACAAACTAGACTCCTAACCAACTTGCCAAAACTATTGTTTGTTAACAAGAAATTTGTGGAGTGGTTGAAAAACGAGTTTTAATGACTCCAACCTACAGTGAGGGAAAAAAGTATTTGATCCCCTACTGATTTTGTATGTTTGCCCACTGACAAATAAATGATCAGTCTATTATTTTAATGGTAGGTTTATTTGAACAGTGAGAGACAGAATAACAACAAAAAAATCCAGAAGAACGCAAATCAATTTATAAAATTTTTCACATGCGTTTTCCAGGATTTCTTTGTTGTTATTCTGTCTCTCACTGTTCAAATAAACCTACCATTAAAATTATAGACTGATCATTTCTTTTGTCAGTGGGCAAACGTACAAAATCAGCAGGGGATGAAATACTTTTTTCCCTAACTGTAAGTGTATGTAAACTTCCAACTTCAACTGTATATAATTGACTCACACATTTGATGTCCATCTGACTGTCACTGGAAGTGTCCAATGATGAGGCTGGGAGGAAATGGAACTAACATTTCAGGTGAAAACGCCACATCAGTCTTACGAGAGTTATATGTAAGGGAAGGGTCCAAAGGGGAGGCTGGTTTTCCCTAACCTGACATTTCAGGTGAAAACGCTATCTGATAACCTCTTGCAACTAGGCGAAGAAAGAGAAACCGGAAACGAAACAGGTTTGCTGACCCAGTATGGATGGTTGATACTAGCATCTGGTATGTTGTTCTTTTGAAGTGGCCAGTAATGCCTGTTTGGTTTAACTTTACAAGCCTAAGCAGACTGTAGAGAGCAAGGTGGGGAAATTAGACCTGGACCTATTCATCCTGTTTGTTTGTGGCTGGCTGATAATGGATGATGCCTGAGCTTGCAGAAAACAGAAACGGACAAACATTTACTGTAACCCAACACTCATGAACAGTAACAGGAACAACTGCCCTCATGTCAGCAACACTAAAGACACTCTTTACTTTCTCCTGCCTTCCTGGCTGTAAGTCGTAGTAAGTCACAAAGAAAGCCTTCCCCACAGGGCCAGAGTCTCAGTTTCTCCCTGGTCTGTCTAGATTGAGGGGTTTGACTAAATCATGATATCATCATAGCCCTGAAGTAGTGTGAAGGGAAGGTTGTTGGTGATTAACCTAGATGTATCAGACTCAGGTGGCAAAAGGCCCAAGCATCAGACTTTGATGGGACTAAATATTTATACAATATTGTTTCATGGCAGCCCTAACAGCCACCAACCACTACCTCCCCCCTTGGCTTAGATATATGATTTAACCTTTTCTGGTCTGCGTACCCCAACTCCCTCATAAACCCCTAATATATCAGAATCCCTAGATGGAAGCCCACCCCTTCCTCACCTCACACATTACTCCCCCCCAGAAAAGGTATTAGGTGAACAATGGGTAAGTAAAGAAATAAAAACAACAGTAAAAAAGGCTATATACAGTAGCGAGGCTATAAAAGTAGTGAGGCTATAAAATTAGAGAGGCTACATACAGACACCGGCTAGTCAGGCTGATTGAGGTAGTATATGTACATGTAGTTATGGTTAAAGTGACTATGCATATATGATGAACAGAGAGTAGCAGTAGCGTAAAAAAGGGGTTGGTGGGTGGCGGGACACAATGCAGATAGATAGCCCGGTTAGCCAATGTGCGGGAGCACTGGTTGGTCGGCCCAATTGAGGTAGTATGTACAGTGAGGGGAAAAAAGTATTTGATCCCCTGCTGATTTTGTACGTTTGCCCACTGTCAAAGAAATTATCAGTCTATAATTTGAATGGTAGGTTTATTTGAACAGCGAGAGACAGAATAACAACAAAAAAATCCTGAAAAACGCATGTGAATTTTTTTTTATAAATTGATTTGCATTTTAATGAGGGAAATAAGTATTTGACCCCTCTGCAAAACATGACTTAGTGCTTGGTGGCAAAACCCTTGTTGGCAATTACAGAGGTCAGACGTTTCTTGTAGTTGGCCACCAGGTTTGCACACATCTCAGGAGGGATTTTGTCCCTCTCCTCTTTGCAGATCTTCTCCAAGTCATTAAGGTTTCGAGGCTGACGTTTGGCAACTCGAACCTTCAGCTCCCTCCACAGATTTTCTATGGGATTAAGTTCTGGAGACTGGCTAGGCCACTCCAGGACCTTAATGTGCTTCTTCTTGAGCCACTCCTTTGTTGCCTTGGCCGTGTGTTTTGGGTCATTGTCATGCTGGAATACCCATCCACGACCCATTTTCAATGCCCTGGCTGAGGGAAGGAGGTTCTCACCCAAGATTTGACGGTACATGGCCCCGTCCATCGTCCCTTTGATGCGGTGAAGTTGTCCTGTCCCCTTAGCAGAAAAACATCCCCAAAGCATAATGTTTCCACCTCCATGTTTGACGGTGGGGATGGTGTTTTTGGGGTCATAGGCAGCATTCCTCCTCTTCCAAACACGGCGAGTTGAGTTGATGCCAAAGAACTCCATTTTGGTCTCATCTGACCACAACACTTTCACCCAGTTGTCCTTGAATCATTCAGATGTTCATTGGCAAACTTCAGACGGACATGTATATGTGCTTTCTTGACCAGGGGGACCTTGCGGGCAGTGCAGGATTTCAGTCCTTCACGGCGTAGTGTGTTACCAATTGTTTTCTTGGTGACTATGGTCCCAGCTGCCTTGAGATCATTGACAAGATCCCGTGTAGTTCTGGGCTGATTCCTCACCGTTCTCATGATCATTGCAACTCCACGAGGTGAGATCTTGCATGGAGCCCCAGGTCGAGGGAGATTGACAGTTCTTTTGTGTTTCTTCCATTTGCGAATAATCGCACCAACTGTTGTCACCTTCTCACCAAGCTGCTTGGCGATGGTCTTGTAGCCCATTCCAGCCTTTTGTAGGTCTACAATCTTGTCCCTGACATCCTTGGAGAGCTCTTTGGTCTTGGCCATGGTGGAGAGTTTGGAATCTGATTGATTGATTGCTTCTGTGGACAGGTGTCTTTTATACAGGTAACAAACTGAGATTAGGAGCACTCCCTTTAAGAGTGGGCTCCTAATCTCAGCTCGTTACCTGTATAAAAGACACCTGGGAGCCAGAAATCTTTCTAATTGAGAGGGGGTCAAATACTTATTTCCCTCATAAAAATGCAAATCAATTTATAACATTTTTCACATGCGTTTTTCTGGATTTTTTTCTCTCAGTCTTCAAATAAACCTACCATTAAAATTATAGACGGATCATTTCTTTGTCAGTGGGCAAACGTACAAAATCAGCAGGGGATCAAATACTTTTTCCCTCACTGTACATGAATGTATAGTTAAAGTGACTATGCATATATGATAAACAGAAAGTAGCAGCAGTGTAAAAAGAGGGGTTGCGGGGGGCACACAATGCAAAAAGTCTGGGTAGCCATTTGATTACCTGTTCAGGAGTTTTATGGGTTGGGGGTAAAAACTGTTGAGAAGCCTTTTTGTCCTAGACTTGGCACTCTGGTACCGCTTGCCATGTGGTAGTAGAAAGAACAGTCTATGACTGGGGTGGCTGGGGTCTTTGACAATTTTTAGGGCCTTCCTCTGACACCGCCTGCTGTAGAGGTCCTGGATGGCAGGCAGCTTAGCCCCAGTGATGTACTGGGCCGTACGCACTACCCTCTGTAGTGCCTTGCGGTCAGAGGCGGAACAATTGCCGTACCAGGCAGTGATGCAACCAGTCAAGATGCTCTCAATGTTGCAGCTGTAGAACCTTTTGAGGATCTCAGGACCCATGCCAAATCTTTTTAGTTTCCTGAGGTGGAATAGGCTTTGTCGTGCCCTCTTCACGACTGTCTTGGTGTGTTTGGACCATTCTAGCTTGTTGTTGATGTGGACACCAAGGAACTTGAAGCTCTTAGTTCCCATATTGTAATATTTGCATGGCTAGTGTACATGGCTCCACTGGAGGCATTGGTTTTAGTAGACTTCCTTTCCGTTTGTCTCTTCTCCAATGATCTGTAAGACTTGATAGGTGTAAGCAATATGTTAATTATCATCATTTGACTGGCTTTAACTTGTTCAATCGTTACAGATCCATGAAGTCAGAGGAAAGGATGTACTGGTAACTGCCAAAATAAAGCAAACACCAACATAAAGTGTCTTAAAAGGGCATTGGTAGAGTTGGGGCGATATGGACAAAAATCCATATTGCATTAATTGCCTAAATTAATGCGATAACAACAAATAGAAAGATAATTAATGTGCAAAAAAAATGTTTTTTTAAAAGATCCTTTAAAGTACTAGTACTAGTTTGATTGTTAATGGGACAATTGATAGCTACAACAATCACCCATTTTAGCAAACACATTCTTCTAGTAAATGGCTACTTATTGTAATGATCGATATGTGATCTTTCTGAATTGTAAACTGTCTGCAACATAAATATTCTCTCTCTTAGGGCACAGGATTTAATTTTCTACTTGTTACAGGAAATTGTATTTCTGTTAGGTGTCCAGGTCAGTAAGTATATTTTAGGGATAAAGGTCATTACGTTTGATATATAGGACACTTTAGTAGTGCAGTTATTGAACAGTTGTCAATTTGGTTTACATTCATACTTGTCATTTATCTTCCCTCACCTACAGATTTTCTGTGTGTGTGTGACAGAATGAAGTGAAGTATAAACAATGTCTGCCACAAAATACCCATGCATTTTAAAATGTTATGTTTGCTTTTTTTCATATCCGTTACAATTACTTTTATTAATGTAAACTGTTTTGATTTAAATAGTGCCTGATGTTCATTAGTCCAAATTGTATGAAAGAAAGCACAAGGGACTCTCTTCAAATCATTTACAATGTTTATAGACCTAACCCACAGCAGGCAGAAAGCCATTAATAGACCTAACCCACAGCAGACAGAAAGCCATTGCCAAAAGGAGACTTGACTTGGACTTTACCTCAAAGACTTGTGAACATCTCTGACAGATGGTATACAAGTTTGTTATTAAGGCACATGAAAGTTTACATGTTCCAGAATGCATTTCTGGTAAAAAATGAATTTTGATAAGACAAAATATTACGTTCAAATGGCTCGTGTGAAGTAGTGACCCGTGACATACGCCTATTTTTCTGAAACGGGTCACATAGCAGCAAAATACCAGCAATAAGTGATCGGTATGGTCTAGTGTTGTCACGATAGCAGCATTTTGACTTCGATACCAGGTTTAGTATCACAATACTCTATACCAGAGGTGGGACCAAGTCACTATCATTCTAGCCACAAGCAAGTCTCAAGTCACAAGGTCCAAGTCTCAAGTCTAGTCCCAAGTAGAACGGGTCAAGACTCGAGTGAAGTCCAAGTCGTGCATTCTAAGAACAAGTTGAGTCACAAGTTTTCAAGTCAAGTCTTAAATCAAGTTTTTAAAAATCTATACATGCAAATGACTTGTTCAACTACAAATCTTTGTCTATTTATTAAGGCTACCAGACAGACCTTTTCATAATTTTTTGTATGACACATTTTGATTAGCCCATGTAAGCTAATTGTAAAATAGGGTCCTTGTAGCAGTCATAAGAGCATGAAATCAGCAGAAGGCAGGCAGGTTGACATGCTCAGAGTGTAGATTTATTTACAGGTCTTGGTGATCTAAAGGTGAAAGTGCCATATCATACAAAATATACATGTAGATTTAACAAATATACACCGGCAATAGCCCCAAAAAATAGCCTGTGTGTCAGGATTAACCTGTCCTATCTGAACGGACACAGGTAGAGGGCAAGACTGTACAGCCTCCCCTTGAAAAACCAAATTGAATCTGTCTAACAGGAGCTCAAACGGTAGGCCTACATAATATAAGCACTTGGCCCCCAGGACCCATACAATTACCCAATTGGCAATTACAACCAATAAACTGGTTCTACAATGTAAAAGGCAATTTACACATGTTGTTGCATTGGTGCATTTGTCTTAATAAGACTTAATTATTATTAATGATATTTCAACACAATGCATACATAGTACAATAATTCTCTCTTATTCAACGTTCTGACTCCAAAGCATGGATCACAGGCCACGTAGCATATTTCTATGCGCACTGAGGCACGCGTGATTCTATTACGCACAACCAGAATGACAGAGACATAGGACACAGACGTACGGAACTCTGAACTATGGTGTGTCTTTGCCATAATTAATTTTAACCGAATTCCAAATGCAAGCTTCATAAGTAAATTATACATTTCAAGCAATTGTTACTTCCCAAAACACCAGTAGGCCTATGCTAGTAATTATTGACCCATTGCTGATGGGCTTGCAATGTAAACAGTTAATATTCTTGATCACCCCAAAAATGTTGAAACTGCATATTTATTTATTATGGCAATCCTGTCTTCCTATAATTTGACGTTTGCACTGCACCCAGTCCTATAGCTGTACAGCAAATCAGCAATCTGTTCGCTAGCTCGCCACCAGACCTATATTGATTGAAAGTTTGTTGGTCCAGTCAGAGTGCCAATCTGTTGCAGGTTTTTTGCAAGAGCGATGCTGCGGCTACTGTCTTAGCCAAAGTCAGAGAATGGCACTTGATCAGACAGATCTTTTTAGTTCATTATTACATTTTAAATGTTCCATTTTTTATTATGAATCAAATATACAATCATAAAATCAATTTGACATATTTTATTTTTACCAATCTAACTACATAACATAAGGGTAATCATTTATTTGAATAGTAAATCTCGAGTCTCTTAATGAACTGGGTAAATCAAGATGTAGCCTAGGCCTATTCACAATACAGGTGAATGCATATTCAATAGGAGTGCATGCATTGAGTTATTGAGGTTGATTTCATGGGGCTACAGAGGAAAAAAACTGTTCCCTTCCATTTGGGACTTATTTTATTGTACTGATCAACAGAATTTCCATAGAAGAATCAATCCTTTCCTTCATGAAAGTGCGCACTGTTTATATACGTTATTCTCACGCACAGAAGATGATATTGACAGATGTGAGGCAGGGGAGATGAAGAAAATGAATAATGTTTTTGGGAACAATCAACTTTGAAAACAGTAATATTTTGCATTATCACTGTTTTGTACTATGGTAGTGGATTGATGTTAGCTTCAGCTGTAAGCTAGCAAGGAAAGTTGACATACAAAGCTTGAAGCTACCGGTATCTTCTTGCATTGTAAAGTGTTCTAGCCTGTAATATTAATGGGCATTGTTGTGCGAACAGTAATCAACAGTTTAAAAACAAATTACATGCCCTGTAGCATTATTCAAGTGTGTTGACTTCTATGCAACCTAAGTGACAATGCAGCCCAGACTCCAAGGGAGTGCAGTGGTTCTTCAGGACAGGCTACAGCTAGCAATGAGTAATGAGTAAGTGGAGCAGGCATGGAGCAGGCACGGTGATAGACAGACTTGATCCTCTCTCAAATCAGTACACATTTGACAGAAGTAACGAAAGTAGCAAAAATTCTAGTACCGAATCGTTTGGCAAAGGTTCGGTATACCGTGCAACACTAATATGGTTGATGTCGCTAATTTTCGGTTTATCGTCCCAGCTCTAGGCGATGGGCCAGCACGAGCAGCCAGAACAGCTTCAAAGCGTTTAGGCATATATTCTACAAGTGTCTGGAACTCTATTCGAGGGATGTGACACCATTCTTCCACAAGATGGTGGTGGAAAATGCTGTCTTAGGAGTTGCTCAAGAATCTCCCATGTGTGTTCCATTGGGTTGAGATCTTGTGACTGAGACACACATACACACACTCTTTTAACCCTCCATGCTCTTTTGAGATCCCTCTTTCAAAGTCACTGAGATCTCTTCTTCAAGCCATGGTAGCCAAAATAATGGGCAAGTGTTTCCTTTATTTTGGCAGTTACCTGTAGCTAGTTTAGAGATCAAACCCTTTCTGGGTGGAGATGGATGAGTCACCTACCACTTGTACATTGTGTAAGAGACAGAGACATTGGTTTCCTGCTTTGAGATACAGATTGCATTTTGATTGACATTATCTACACACCAAGTGGATTTTCCAGTTAGCGTGTGCTGTTCTCTGTTGTTAACTTGAAATAATGTGACAGGCACTTAGCCTGGTGTTGTATTGTTTGTTAAAGCTGTATGAGCTCACAAACTATCTGGTTTCCTGTAAGCCTCATGATAACAAGGATCCAAACATTGATTAAGCCTTGGAATGATTGTCTTGAAAGGCCAGGGTTCACCCATCCTTGGAGACAGAGGCCCTTGTAGACATAAGGGATGGGAGAGGTTGTGTTGGGGGTGGTGGGGAGCTGGAAGATTGTCTGGAATGTCACACATTCCACATTAAACAGAACCACTTTCTACTGCTGGACACAGAATGGGTGGTTTTATGGATCTGAGCTGACTACACAAGACCACTGTACACTGAGTGTATAATAACCTCTATCACCTGAGACAGGTAAGCAAGCCAGCAGCTGGCGTGTGTGTGTGAGGGTAATGTGTTGGTTACCATGACACCAACTCTGATCAATGGCCACTGGAGAGATGGGGTTTCTACCCTCCTCCCTCGCCTCGCCACCTGTGATAGCCCTCCCCCTCTCCTCTCAAAACAAAGGCTCCTCTGGCCTCAGGAGTCTCTTCATCTCCATCTAGTTTACATCATCTCACGCAACAGTTTATGCTACTTGTAATTTTTTGTATGGTAATGGAATCATGCTCGAAATTCATTTATCAGGTCACACATTTCTTTATTTGACCTAGTTTGCTGTATGTCAGATCAAGTGGCAAAATTCCCAACCTGGCCCAATTCCATCATGGCTACCTAATTATCCCCCTCATTCCTAATTGGCATATATCACTCCTCACCTCTCCACCTGATAGCTGATGTGTGGTGAGTGTTCTGGCACAAAAATTATCACCGTGCATCACCCATGTGGGGTGAGGTGAGTTTCTCCCTACTATGTAAAGTGCTTTGACTATCCATGTTGGTAGAAAAGCACTATATAAATCCAATCTATTAATAATAATAATAATAATAATAATAAGTTGAGTATTTAAGGATTCAGCGCAACATGACCCAAACTGACATGGTTATTTCCTATTGGTGCACCTGGGTAAATACAAGAGTAACAACATTCACCCGTTTTTAAACTTCTCAGGATTCTAAGAAATGCTCCGAACTAGTTGAACTAATTACTTTGATGAGTATTTGAACAGGCCTTTACGTAGACACACATTGATGTGCATAGACTTCACAGATTTCCTCAAATAACAATCTACTTCTTTCACAATAATTCAGCAGATCCTCCAACTCAACAATGTGTAACATAATTATGATTTGATTTAATCTGATTTTTGCAAGATACTATGAGGCAACAAACCATTTTGTACAGTTGGCTATACATAGTTTTATATAGGCCATATGAGATAATCCTAATTCCAAAGGCTCAAAGATTAACATTATAGACAGAAGCATATTGGCAATCAGTCACAATCAACATTTAGAAAAACTTGGGCATATACTCATCGTACTGCTGTGCCTTATCTGTATGTACAAAATCAAAGCAGATGTCCCCATATTGCAAATAAATCCCTCTGAAACGCAAGGCAGGGTTTAGGCCTACTCCTGGATCTTATTTTAACTCTGCAGGATGGTTGGAGGAAATGTACAAGACCTGTACAAAGTCTAAAGAGGAGACAGAGGATGCCAAGAGTAGCCGACTACAGTTTTGCTACATGGTTTGTAATGGCAGTGCTGGTGAGATCGGCTGTGGGCCAGACTGGCTCAGACAGAGGATGCTTGGTAGGAAAATGTGTGGAGGAGAACTGCAAACTCTTCCAGTAATATCCAGTGCATTCGGAAAGTATTCAGACCCCTTGCCTTTTTCCACATTTTGTTACGTTACGTCCTTATTCTAAAATGGATTAAATCGTTTTTTCCCCTCATCAATCTACACACAACACCCCATAATGACAAACCAAAAACTGAAATGTTTGCAAATAAAAAAACATTTAAAAAACGAAATATAAAATGTACATAAGTATTCAGACCCTTTACTCAGTACTTTGTTGAAGCACCTTTGGCAGTGATTACAGCCTTGAGTCTTCTTGGGTATGACGCTACAAACTTGGCACACCTGTATTTGGGGAGTTTCTCCCATTCTTCTTGGCAGATCCTCTCAAGCTCTGTCAGGTTGGATGGGGAGCGTCGCTGCACAGCTATTTTTATGTCTCTCCAGAGATGTTCGATCAGGTTAAAGTCTGGGCTCTGGCTGGGCCACTCAAGGACATTCAAAGACTTGTCCCGAAGCCACTCCTGTGTTGTCTTGGCTGTGTGCTTAGGGTTGTTGGAAGGTGAACCTTTGCCCCAGTCTGAGGTCCTGAGCGCTCTGGAGCAGGTTTTCACCAAGGATCTCTCTGTACTTTGCTCCGTTCATCTTTCCCTCGATCCTGACTAGTCTCCCAATCCCTGCCGCTGAAAAATATCCCCACAGCATGATGCTGCCACCACCATGCTTCACCGTAGGGATGGTGCCAGATTTCCTCCAGACGTGATGCTTGGCATTCAGGCCAAAGAGTGCTAGCTGTGCCACTAGAGATCCTGGTTCGAGTCCAGGTCACTAGAGATCCTGGTTCAACTCCCGGTCGTGAGGCCGCGACCGGGAGACCCATGGGGCAGTGCACAATTGGCCAAGCGTCGTCCGAGTTAGGGGAGGGTTTGGCCAGCAGGGATGTTCTTGTCCATCGCGCACTAGCGACTCCTGATGACTCTTCCGTCTCCCCCATTTCAGCATACACTCCCTGCCTTCCTGGCTGTAAATTGTAGTGAGTCACAAAGAAAGCCTTCCCCACAGGGCCAGAGTCTCAGTTTCTCCCTGGTCTGTCTAGATTGAGGGGTTTGACTAAATCATGATATCATCATAGCCCTGAAGTAGTGTGAAGGGAAGGTTGTTGGTGATTAACCTAGATGTATCAGACTCAGGTGGCAAAAGGCCCAAGCATCAGACTTTGATGGGACTAAATATTTATACAATATTGTTTCATGGCAGCCCTAACAGCCACCAACCACTACCTCCCCCCTTGGCTTAGATATATGATTTAACCTTTTCTGGCCTGCGTACCCCAACTCCCTCATAAACCCCTAATATATCAGAATCCCTAGATGGAAGCCCACCCCTTCCTCACCTCACACATTACTCCCCCCCCAGAAAAGGTATTAGGTGAACAATGGGTAAGTAAAGAAATAAAAACAACAGTAAAAAAGGCTATATACAGTAGCGAGGCTATAAAAGTAGTGAGGCTATAAAAGTAGTGAGGCTATAAAATTAGAGAGGCTACATACAGACACCGGCTAGTCAGGCTGATTGAGGTAGTATATGTACATGTAGTTATGGTTAAAGTGACTATGCATATATGATGAACAGAGAGTAGCAGTAGCGTAAAAAAGGGGTTGGTGGGTGGCGGGACACAATGCAGATAGATAGCCCGGTTAGCCAATGTGCGGGAGCACTGGTTGATCGGCCCAATTGAGGTAGTATGTACATGAATGTATAGTTAAAGTGACTATGCATATATGATAAACAGAAAGTAGCAGCAACGTAAAAAAGAGGGGTTGGGTGGGTGGCACAATGCAAAAAGTCCAGGTAGCCATTTGATTACCTGTTCAGGAGTCTTATGGCTTGGGGGTAAAAACTGTTGAGAAGCCTTTTTGACCTAGACTTGGAACTCCGGTACCGCTTGCCATGAGGTAGTAGAGAGAACAGTCTATGACTGGGGTGGCTGGGGTCTGACAATTTTTAGGGCCTTCCTCTGACACCGCCTGCTGTAGAGGTCCTGGATGGCAGGCAGCTTAGCCCCAGTGATGTACTGGGCCGTATGCACTACCCTCTGTAGTGCCTTGCGGTCAGAGGCAGAGCAATTGCCGTACCAGGCAGTGATGCAGCCAGTCAGGATGCTCTCAATGTTGCAGCTGTAGAACCTTTTGAGAATCTCAGGACCCATGCCAAATCTTTTTAGTTTCCTGAGGTGGAATAGGCTTTGTCGTGCCCTCTTCACGACTGTCTTGGTGTGTTTGGACCATTCTAGCTTGTTGTTGATGTGGACACCAAGGAACTTGAAGCTCTTAGTTCCCATATTGTAATATTTGCATGGCTAGTTTACATGGCTCCACTGGAGGCATTGGTTTTAGTAGACTTCCTTTCCATTTGTCTCTTCTCCAATGATCTGTAAGACTTGATAGGTGTAAGCAATATGTTAATTATCATCATTTGACTGGCTTTAACTTGTTCAATCGTTACAGATCCATGAAGTCAGAGGAAAGGATGTACTGGTAACTGCCAAAATAAAGCAAACACCAACATAAAGTGTCTTAAAAGGGCATTGGTAGAGTTGGGGCGATATGGACAAAAATCCATATTGCATTAATTGCCTAAATTAATGCGATAACAACAAATAGAAAGATAATTAATGTGCAAAAAAAATAATAATAGATCCTTTAAAGTACTAGTACTAGTTTGATTGTTAATGGGACAATTGATAGCTACAACAATCACCCATTTTAGCAAACACATTCCTCTAGTAAATGGCTACTTATTGTAATGATCGATATGTGACCGACCGCCTTGATTCGGTTTTATGTGTTTTTGCATTGGATAAAAGCAGAGACACATTGCTACAAAATGGTATATCATACACTGCATTTGAGGAACAATTGGAAAGTAATTCTGCTTTGAAAGTTGACAAACTTGTAATCTCACTTTTGAGAAAATGGCCTTTGAATATTTTGGTACCTACTGGAGAGCTCTTCTTTGTCTACACCCGTTCAGCATCGTTCACACCTTCTTAAGCTTTAGCTCCACTCATCTCTTTAAGGGTTGATCCGAGCGTTCTGTCCTAACAACAGCAGTCACGCACCCAAGCTAACTGGCTAACAGTTGTCGCATTGACATTCTATTAAAATGGACACTTGCATAGTGGAGTCTTTTGTTAAGACATGTAGCTAGCTAGCTAAACAATGAACCATAATCCTAACTCATGACGTTACTGCCCTGCATGAATCTGCAGGTATCTAACCAACCAGGTAGCTAACATTAGGTTATAACAAGCAAAGCAAATGGCTCTGAGATACGAATAATAGGATCATACAGGTAACGTTAGCTAGCGAGCCAGCTAATGTTAGCTAGCTTGCTAACAGTACACTTTAACTTGAAATGAAAATATTTTATGTCAAAATTAGAAACGTGTAATATCTGAAAATGTAGCTAGCTAGACTATCTTACCCGTATACATCATGGTTGGATGCTTCTCCCTGTCATGGATGCCACGATTGCCCTTAGTTTGAAGATGTAATCCGGAATCAGGTGTTTTATCCATCTCCTTAGCTATCATACTCTAATTCCACTGATTTCAAAACTTGGCCATATGAGATTATCCTAATTCCAAAGGCTCAAAGATTAACATTATAGACAAAAGCATATTGGCAATCAGTCACAATCAACATTTAGAAAAACTGGGCCATATACTCCTCGTGCTGCTGTGCCTTATCTGTATGTACAAAATCAAAGCAGATGTCCCCATATTACAAAAAAATCCCTCTGAAACGCAAGGCAGGGTTTAGGCCTACTCCTGGATCTTATTTTAACTCTGCAGGATGGTTGGAGGAAATGTACAAGACCTGTACAAAGTCTAAAAAGGAGACAGTTTTTCTACTAGTTGGTTTAACACAGAAAAAGGCAGGAACCTTCCTGCTAGCCATGATTGGCTAAGATAATGGGTGGGCTGGACATGTCGAAAGTTTGGATTGGCCATGTTGAACGCTTCTGTCTATAACATGAGCTGGTCAGTATGTGTAGGTAAGCCTTTCTAACGCAGCTTTTTTGAAAGTTCTGGCGTTTGATTGCAAATATGCAGATGGAGTCGAAAAGAGAACACAGAAGGCTGTTGTAATCTGGAGACAGGTGTTTTATACATCTTCAAACTAAGGCACCATGACAGAGAGGGAGAAGCATCCATCCATATATACGGGTAAGATAGTCTGGCTAGCTACATTTTCAGATATTCCACGTTTCAAATTTTGTCAGAAAGTAATTTTCATTTCAAGTTAAAGCGTACTGTTTTCGTATTTCTCTCTCTCTCTCCCTTCCACTCCATCTCCTTTTCTCTGTCTCTCAGTAATGCTCAAAGAGCACACAGACAGTTTATCTAATGATCTCGTTCAAATGCCTGTAAGTGAATCCTGCACAGACAGGACTGCAGGAGCTGTCGGTTCAGCTATGGTCCCACAGGGCCTGGGGTAGATAAAGAAATATTTGCATTTAAAGTGCAATTCCTCCAAGATAAGTCTGGGTGAGAGTAACCAAGAGTATCTTTATTCAGTAGTAAAAGGTAGTAGGCTAACAGAAGGGTCTGACGGTATTTTGCATATACCATTTCCTCTGGTATAGTAGATGGAAATCATTATTCGCTTGCATGCAAAGCGAGTGTGTATGTGTGTGAATTAGGGCTGGGAATGTTATGATATTATCATGATATGTAAGGGTTGATACGATATGTATTGTGATGCTCACAATTCTACAATGAGTGTACAAAACATTATGAACACCTGCTCTTTCCATGACATCGACTGACCAGGTGAATTCAGGTGAAAGCCGTGATCCCTTATTGATGTCACTTGTTAAATCCACTTCAATCAGTGTAGATGAAGGGGAGGAGACAGGTTAAAGAAGGATTTTTAAAGATAAACTATGCAGAAACCATTTCCTGGTTGCTAAATTTATTATAGTTTGCCTAATTTCAGTTTATGTGACAAAACAAGCAAGTACAGTGTGGAGAGTCATTTACTATCTAATCCACTGTGAAATATATTTTCCATAAGCAAAAATATTGTATTTTCAGCTGTTTGAAGCTGATGTACAAAACATAGAAATAGTGCACATAGAACAGATCTACCGCTTTTTCTCTAATGGTCCACCACCCAAAGAACATCCAGCCAATTTGACACAACTGTGGAAGCATTGGATTCAACATGGGCCAGCATCCCTGTGGAACGCATTTGAAACCTAGTAGAGTCCATTCCCCAACGAATTGAGGCAGTTCTCACGGCAAAATATTAGGAAGGTCTTCTTAATGTTTTTTACACTCAGTGTATTTATATTGCAATTTGATACTGTGATTCTACTGAGATTTGATGTTCCAAACATATTGCTCACCATACAGTGCATTCGTAAAGTATTCAGACCCCTTTACTTTTTCCACATTTTGTTACGTTACATAATCTATGAAATAGATTTTTTCCCTCATCAATCAACACAAAATCTATACACAGTACCCCATAATCAAAAAGCAAATTTTTTTTTGCAAATGTATTACAAATAAAAAACTGAAATACATTTACATAAGCATTCAGACCCTTTACTCAGTACTTTGTTGAAGCACCTTTGGCAGCGATTACAGCCTTGAGTCTTCTAGGGTATGACGCTACAAGCATGGCACATCTGAATTTAGGGAGTTTTTCCTATTTTCCTCTGAATATCCTCTCAAGCTCTGTCAGGTTGGATGGGGAGCGTCGCTACACAGCTATTTTCAGGTCTCTACAGAGATGTTCGATCGAGCTCAAGTCCTGGCTCTGGCTGGGCCACTTCAGGACATTCAGAGACTTGTCCCGAAGCCACTCCTGCATTGTCTTGGCTGTGTGCTTAGGGTTATTGTCTGTTGGAAGGTGAACCTTCACCCCAGTCTGAGGTCCTGATCCTGACTAGTCTCCAAGTCCCTGCCGCTGAAAAACATCCCCACAGCATGATGCTGCCACCACCATGCTTCACCGTAGGGATGGTATTGGCCAGGTGATGAGTGGTGCCTAGTTTCCTCCAGACGTGACGCTTGGCATTCAGGCCAAAGAGTTCAATCTTGGTTTCATCAGACCAGAGAATCTTGTTTCTCATGGTCTGAGAGTCCTTTAGGTGCCGTTTCCAAGTGGGCTCTCATGTGCCTTTTACTGAGTAGTGGCTTCCGTCTGGCCACTCTACCATAAGTAGGTAGGCCGTCATTGTAAATAAGAATTTGTTCTTAACTGACTTGCCTAGTTAAATAAAAATAAATAAATAAACATGAACAGGACTAAGGAGTTTAGAAAATGTGATGAGTTGTTCGCTTCCTGGACCAAACCTCACATGGGTAAAGCGCTCACTAAACAACATCTTTCCAGCTAGGAGATGCTACGTCTGACCTTTTTATAGTGTATGAGGGACGCCCCTCTCTGACGCACACTTCTCGACGTCCAGCCAATCATTGCTGGCATAGTGCAATGAAAGCTTCTGATGAATACACTGGGGGTGTATCCCATAGTGAAATACCTCACTCACTATCAGAGAAACGGGGTTGAAGTCATAACCTAAAGTTTTCACTCTGGGTGCTCCTGCAGTAGTACCATGCCCAGACCTGAAACATTTCCCCCCAATTAGGCTCAGGTCTAGTCAGGCCTCATGACCTGAGGCCTCATGACCCGCATGCTGTCTTCATCAGAGTTTACCCTGCCCCTGCCATGCAGCAGCTCTGAGCAGCATACCGCCAGCTAGAGTTTGGTTATCCCCAAAGAGCACATAATGATATCAGTGGAAATCAGCAGAGATTAAGAAGGGGGATGGATGTCTATTCTGCCGCTTCTTTTATGGCCAGTCAGCAGTCAGAGATGAGGAGTCAGAGGCATGAGCACTTACTGACCACTATACTCTCAATTAGAGCTAGGACGATAAACAGAAAGTTGCCTTCCTCTTACATTTTGCATAAGCCGGTAATTTTCTGTGATTTTGCTATACAACATTCCTGTAGATTGTTCTTAAACCATTAGCCTATTTGATCAACAGTAATAGCCTATGCATTATTTTGATTCCTGCTATAAAAGTATCTGCCTGTCCATGTTTCGCTGTCGGCTGCTGTGTGAGCAAGCCACTTTGACTCCCTCTCCCCACTGTGAGCATGGAGAAGGGAGAGATGCATTCTGAGAAGTGACCGACCGGCTCGATCTTATGTAGCAAAATTTGAAATTGTGTTTTTTACATTGGATAAAAGTAGAGACTAGAGTCTATCTAGAAAGTAGAGACTAGCTAGAAAATGGTATATCATATACTACAGTTGAGGAACAAAAAGTAAGTAATTCTCCTTTGAAAGTTGATAAACTTGTAACCATTTTTTTTTTTAAATGGCCCTTGAATGTTTTGGTACACCTATAGTACTAGAGAACTCTTCTTTGTCTACACCCATGGAGCATCGTTCACACTCTCTTAATTAAGCCTTAGCCCCACCCAGCTATTTAAGGAGTCACATGTGAGGCCATGTACTAAACAACCAAATATTTCAAGACTAAAGGCTGGTTTATACTACAGGTTCGTATATTCAATCTGGAGTGCCAGAGTGTGCTCAGAGTGCTCTTTGGGCGTTCGTAAAGTCAGAGCTTTGTCAGATTGTCCGTTCGTAAACACAGAGCGTTCAGAGCTCACACTGGACGCTCTGGTCAAGGAGTAGGGTTGATCGAGCGTTCTGACCTAACAACAGCAGTCAAGCACCCGAGCTAACTGGCTAACTTTGGCTAGCTACTTCCAGACACAAATGAGAGAACAGCTCACTCTGACCATTTTACTCGCCCTAGCAGAGCTGGTTAGGTTGTTTTTATGTTAAACAGAGTTCAACGGGCCAGTTCAACGGGTGTTGAGCGTTCGAAAATTCGTACATTCGTCAGTTTTTCTGCGCTCTGGCACACTCAGACGAGTGCTCTGAAATCGGAGTAGATAGCCAGAGCGAATTTACCAGCTACGTCTTACGACAAGTTGTCGCAGTGACATCATGATAATTCTATTGAAATGGTTACTTGCATAGTGGAGTCTTTTGTTTACACACAATTAACCATAATTCCAACTCATAACGTTACTACCCTGCATGAATCTGCAGGTAGAAAACCAATCAGGTTCAATGTTAGCTAGCTAGCTAACATTAGACTATAACTAGCAATGTAAATGGCTCTGAGATACGAATAATATTACTACACATATCATACACGTAACGTTTAGCCAGCCAGCCAGCTAACATTAGCTAGCTAGCTGAAAGCAAGAGGCTGTCTAATTGTTTGTAGCTCTTTAAGATTTAATGAGGATAGTGAGAGTGGCATTGGATTACTGGAGTGTAAGGATGGGATATGTTGAGAATGACTAAGTACGGGTGATCTCTGCCCTGTTAATGGGCCTCATGTAAAACAGGAGGCTACAGGTTTTCATTGGGGTTGTAACTTTAAAAGTGATGTGTGCTGTGAATAGAAACATTCAAGTAAAGTGAAGGTGGACAGATCTCAACAGGGAGTATCAAGTCTTCAGCTTTCTCTCTTGTTGCAAACACCATTCTGTATTTAGGGGAAGTCAGCATGGATTTGGCTCCTTGAAAGGTTCCACCCTATTTTATCTAAGGATGCTTTATCTTATGTGAACTTATGTGTATATGTGTGGGTGTATATGCTACTGTTGACATCACGTGGACCTCTAAGACTCTGAGAACATCCATGGAATGCTCCTCCTGGTCTCCCAATAAATTCAGCAGACCTTTTTAATCTGCTCATTAATACTCCTGATCTAGCTGTGAAGAAATACCAGCCTCTGGACAGACACAATGCTCCCGTTGTCTGAGCCACAGTTCCGCTCCTTGTTTTGGCTGGAGGAAAAAGAGCTACCTCTGTCTTTTATTGTTCTCTTAAAGGCCAGACCTTAAACAAACCCACTGTAGCTCCTCTGTTTTTAGCCCCACCAGTTGAAACCCTTCTAAGGGTGCTCATAAACAAGGAAATATCATTATCAGCACAAAGTTAGCAGTCTGCCTTTTGTTTTCCCTGCCAGTTCCTCCGGCCTGGCCCACACGCTGACTCATTGTTGCAATGCAGGGATGTCACTAAGGGTCATGAATGACTTCATATCATGGCCCTGATTGGTTGCACTGTCAGGGCAACCCTCTATTTATTTATTTTTTTCCCTTTTTTTTTTCTTCTATCTGTTACCGAGGAGATTTTCCCCCACAAGATATTTGCAATGCCCTCCTAGGCATGTACCAAAAGATGAACTAGGCCAATAACATTAACCAAAGGTTTAAACAGCCATGTCAAATCACAGGAACTATAGTCCTGTGTAGCTAAGTTGGTAGAGCATGGCGCCAGGGTTGTGGGTTCGATTCCCACGGGCGATCAGTATGAAGAAAGTATTAAAATGTATGCAGTCACTACTGTAAGTCGCTCTGGATATAAGCGTCTGGTAAATGACTAAAGTGTCAAATGTTCGAAAGAACACAGACACATTACAAACAGTAATGGAATATTGCATAACAGTTTCTATGAAAGTGTGCCCTCAAAGACATTCCTGTGGGAAGAGGAGAAAGGTTGTAATGTCAGGTATAATAGGTCCTAGACAAAAAGTCCTTTAAACCTACACAAAGAAGTGAGGGGAAGAAAATGTGAACTATTCTAAGCTCCCAACCTAGGGATAAGGAGTGCTAATAATTAAGAGGTCGACGGATTAATCGGCATTGACCGATTAATTAGGGACGATTTAAAGTTTTCATAACAAAGAGGTAATCTGCATTTTGGACGCCGATTATGGACGATTACATTGCACTCCACGAGGAGACTGCGTGGCAGGCTGACCACCTGTTACGCGAGTGCAGCAAGGAGCCAAGGTAAATTGCTAGCTAGCATTAAACTTATCTTAGAAAAAACAATCAATCTTAACATAATCACTAGTTAACTACACATGGTTGATGATATTACTAGTTTAACTAGCTTGTCCTGCGTTGCAAATAATCAATGCGGTGCCTGTTAATTTATCATCGAATCACAGCCTACGTCGCCAAACGGGTGATGATTTAACAAGCGCATTTGCGAAAAAAGCACTGTCGTTGCACCAATGTACCTAACCATAAACATCAATGCCTTTCTTAAAATCAATACACAACTATATATTTTTTTACCTGCATGTTTAGTTAAAATAAATTAATGTTAGCAGGCAATATTAACTAGGGAAATTGTGCCACTTCTCTTGCGTTCAGTGTAAGCAGAGTCAGGGTATATGCAGCAGTTTGGGCCGCCTGGCTCGTTGCGAACTGTGTGAAGACCATTTTATCCTAACAAAGACCGTAATTAATTTGCCATAATTTTACATAATAATGACATAACATTGAAGGTTGTGCAATGTAACAGCAATATTTAGACTTATGGATGCCACCTGTTCGATAAAATACAGAACGGTTCTGTATTTCACTGAAAGAATAAACATTTTGTTTTCAAAATGAGAGTTTTCGGATTTAACCATATTAATGACCTAAGGCTCGAATTTCTGTGTGTTTATTATAATTAAGTCTATGATTTGATATTTGATAGAGCAGTCTGACTGAGCGGTGGTAGGCAGCAGCAGGCTCGTAAGCATTCATTCAAACAGCAGCTCTTAGCAATGCTGGGATGCACAGCGCTGTTTATGACTTCAAGCCTATCAATTCCCGAGATTAAGCTGGCAATACTATAGTGCCTATAAGAACATCCAATAGTCAAAGGTATATGAAATACAAATGGTATAGAGAGAAATAGTCCTATAATTCCTATAAAAACTACAGCCTAAAACTTCTTAACTGGGAATATTGAAGACTCAGCTTTCATATGTTCTCATGTTCTGAGCAAGGAACTTAAACGTTAGCTTTTTTACATGGCACATATTGCACTTTTATTTCTCCAACACTGTGTTTTTGCATTATTTAAACCAAATTGAATGTTTCATTATTTGAGACTAAATAGATTTTTATTTCTGTATTATATTAAGTTAAAATAAGTGTTCATTCAGTATTGTTGTAATTGTCATTATTACAAATGATATATATAAAAATCGGCCGATTAATTGGTATCAGCTTTTTTTGGTCCTTCAATAATCGGTATCGGCGTTGAAAAATCATAATCGGTTGACCTCTACTTATAATACAACCATCCATATTTGTCAAGGTCCAGATCATATGAACACTTCCAGTATTGGAGTAGCCTACGCTGGCTGATCCTTTTGGGATCAGCTTTAATCTGTATCCTGTGAAAGTGGAGAATAAACTTTGAAAATTGAAACTAATAAATGAAGCCGGTGTTCTCCACGCCTACTGACATGTTTCTCCGACACACTTATTGAACCGTGGAATAGGCCTTGGAAGGACTCCAGTGTATTGGAGTGAACACAAAGACAGACACTGAGTCAGAACTCGCTCTAGTCTCTCCTCTCTCCCAACCAGCAATGCATTCTCTGATCATTTGTTGTATTTGTTTGATGCCCAGAGGTTATAAATACTTCATGGCTGGTCTGGTAAGGGATGGCTCAAGACTGCTAAACTCCTGTTAACATTACTATCTGTGAGTGATTCTTGTAGGCACTGCTGGTAGGTGTATGAAGGCATATAGTTCTGCTGACATAGGAAGTCATGTGCTGCCTGCCAGTCAGTCTGTCTGCTGTGGTGGTGGGGTTAGCAGATTATAGATAGCTAGCTAACTCTACTGTCACAAAGATTACCCCTGCACCAACCTTTCACTGCCATTTACTATATTTGCCTCTACAAGGATTTTTGCTGCGGCTAGTTATTGTGGCATAATGTTTGTGTACACGTTTCATGCCCCTCCTCACAAATGTGTTGATATCAAACGGGTAGCTCGCAGCCCACCTATGAGAAGCTAGCCAAAAAAATGCATTCTGAAAGTACATGCAATTTTCAAGTGTTCCACCGCAAACTGTCATAAACAAATCTCACAAGTATCAGACACCGCAAGCTCCCAGCTAGCTCCCAGCTACTATTTAATTAACACCAACATTTACATAATCCAACCCCTAGTTAGCCACTAATGGCTTAAAAAGCCAAACCTAACACAATATCTGCCAATTAATTTCCAGCAATATTGCAAGAAAAAAAATTATTAGCTTGTGACATGTTTCATTTTTTGGAAAGTAGCTCCCATGCTAGAAAAGGTTGGATACCCCTGGTGTAACCCCATTATGTTGAATGGAGCATATGGCTTGAGAAACAGATTGCATGGTTTATTTAATGCCCAAATGATATGGCGTTAGTTTGAAGGGCACTGCTCCTTTCTATGTACTGGGATTTTGTTATTGTTCTCCCAGAGCAGAAGTGCCATCCCCAACCATGTGCCAACGGACAGGCTCTACCAGTGGAGGGGAGCTATCTTCTACTTGTGTGTGTCGCTCGGTCACACAGTCCATAACTGCACAGTGTCATATGCTACCACTTCCATCCCCTGCACAGATCTCTCCATCTCTGACCTTTCTCTCTCTCCCTCCATTTCTGACAATGTGAGGCCATGAGGGAACATGATGCTATAAGAGAGGAGGAGCGTGGCCTTGTGTGAACATGGTGTTCCACTGCACATTATCAAAAGGTTTCAGTTCTGAGAGATATGGACAGTCAGACAGCTCTGAATACAGGGAAAGGGGGATATCTAGTCGGTTGTAAAACTGAATGCATTCAACTGAAAAATCTCTGAATCAGAGAGGTGCGGGGGGCTGCCTTAATCAACATCCATGACATCAGCTCTCGGGGAACAGTGGGTTAACTGCCTTGCTCAGAACAACAGATTTTTATCTTGTCAGCTCGGGGATTCGATCCAGCAACCTTTCACTTACTGGCCCAACGGTCCTACCCACCAGGCTACTTGCTGCCCCTACAGCCGTTGACATGTGCTGTAGTGAAGTGCTGTGTGGTGAATTGTGCTTTAGAAAATCCCCCAGGCTTACCCAACTAGAATTGTTTTTTCCCCAGGTTGGATTTTTCTAACAATCATTGGACATAAAATGGTCACCATTCGACACTGGTTTCATATGAATATTGGCGAACACTGATACTGTTTCTTCGCTGTTTCCTCCACCCTCTCCATCTGTTAACTACACAATACAATCAAGTGTCTGTTTTGTTCAATTATTTACAACAAAGAGAGAATAGAGCCACTCTGCCCAGCAGCAGCAGCCCCGCTAATGACCAAATTTAACCCATTGTGCTTTTTACAGTCAAACACATGACTGGCTCAACTCTTCTGGGGAACTACTGTAAGCTTCATATTGTAAAATAATGTGACCAATGAAATGAAGAATGGAATCTCCTAACATATTGCACAAGTTGACTCTAGGTACAGTGGGGAAAAAAAGTATTTAGTCAGCCACCAATTGTGCAAGTTCTCTCACTTAAAAAGATGAGAGAGGCCTGTGATTTTCATCATAGGTACACTTCAACTATGACAGACAAAATGAGGAAAAATTTTCCAGAAAATCACATTTTAGGATTTTTTATGAATTTATTTGCAAATTATGGTGGAAAATAAGTATTTGGTCACATACAAACAAGCAAGATTTCTGGCTCTCACAGACCTGTAACTTCTTCTTTAAGAGGCTCCTCTGTCCTTCACTCATTACCTGTATTAATGGCACCTGTTTGAACTTGTTATCAGTATAAAAGACACCTGTCCACAACCTCAAACAGTCACACTCCAAACTCCACTATGGCCAAGACCAAAGAGCTGTCAAAGGACACCAGAAACAAAATTGTAGACCTGCACCAGGTTGGGAAGACTGAATCTGCAATAGGTAAGCAGCTTGGTTTGAAGAAATCAACTGTGGGAGCAATTATTAGGAAATGGAAGACATACAAGACCATCTTCCTTGATCTGGGGCTCCACGCAAGATCTCACCCCGTGGGGTCAAAATGATCACAAGAACGGTGAGCAAAAATCCCAGAACCACACAGGGGGACCTAGTGAATGACCTGCAGAGAGCTGGGACCAAAGTAACAAAGCCTACCATCAGTAACACACTACGCCGCCAGGGACTCAAATCCTGCAGTGCCAGACGTGTCCCCCTGCTTAAGCCAGTACATGTTCAGGCCCGTCTAAAGTTTGCTAGAGAGCATTTGGATGATCCAGATGAGGATTGGGAGAATGTCAGATGAAACCAAAATAGAACTTTTTGGTAAAAACTCAACTCGTCGTGTTTGGAGGACAAAGAATGCTGAGTTGCATCCAAAGAACACCATACCTACTGTGAAGCATGGGGTGGAAACATCATGCTTTGGGGCTGTTTTTCTGCAAAGGGACCAGGACGACTGATCCGTGTAAAGGAAAGAATGAATGGGGCCATGTATCGTGAGATTTTGAGTGAAAACCTCCTTCCATCAGCAAGGGCATTGAAGATGAAACATGGCTGGGTCTTTCAGCATGACAATGATCCCAAACACACCGCCCGAAACGAAGGAGTGGCTTTGTAAGAAGCATTTCAAGGTCCTGGAGTGGCCTAGCCAGTCTCCAGATCTCAACCCCATAGAAAATCTTTGAAAGTCTGTGTTGCCCAGCGACAGCCCCAAAACATCACTGCTCTAGAGGAGATCTGCATGGAGGAATGGGCCAAAATACCAGCAACGGTGTGTGAAAACCTTGTGAAGACTTACAGAAAACGTTTGACCTCTGTCATTGCCAACAAAGGGTATATAACAAAGTATTGAGAAACTTTTGTTATTGACCAAATACTTATTTTCCACCATAATTTGCAAATAAATTCATAAAAAATCCTACAATGTGATTTTCTGGATTTCTTTTCCTCATTTTGTCTGTCATAGTTGAAGTGTACCTATGATGAAAATTACAGGCCTCTCTCATCTTTTTAAGTGAGAGAACTTGCACAATTGGTGGCTGACTAAATACTTTTTTTCTCCACTGTATTTGTTAGCTTAAAAAGTAGCCACAAATATTCAAATGTATTGAAAAACTTCAAAGAAATTGTTTTGACGGCATTGACGCTATTGAAAAACCATCCTGTGGATTTTTCCAAATACCCCGATATATACAATTTACCGCCCCAAGCCTAGTATGGAACTCAACACACCGGTCCTTATACCACACAGAGCCTCTCCATACATCACGTCACATGTGTTGTGTCTGCTGTGTGCGGTGTGATCATGATGTCACTGTCAGATCCCTCTGAGGATCACACTAACCCTCTGGGGAGAGATAGGAGCTTATCATAGATTAGTAGTGGCTGCATGTACGCTACATCATTAAACATTATAAAAATCTCCTGGAACACGTCTAGGTTGACCTTTACTTACATAATGATAATATTACCCAGAAAAGTTTTGGTTAATCTGAAGTTTGACGTAGATGTAGAGTCTGCCTATCCCGATAGGGCAAGGATGGCTGGCTTCCCCCATATAGGCTAGCTATTGGAATTTACTTGCATTAGCTTCTTAGTAACATATTCGATAGCCCCATCGAACAGGTGAGTGGTGAGGCTATTCCAGTCTATGATACAGATCACTCTACAAACCCCTCGCTATTGAATGTTTAGTGCTGCTATTTTTACACAGCACAGTGAGCACACCAGGGCCAAGGGTTTCATTTAAAGGGTTTCATGTTGAAAATGTGGCTTCCTGTCAACAGCAAAACATATTTATAGACACCATTCATTGACAATTCTGCTATTTGGTGTTTATAACATCCATATGTGAGCTTTGTTTTTTTTATACCAGCTCATGACTTCGATAGAAAAACTCATAATGGAAACACCCATTTTAGAGAACTATGAATGATCGACAAAGTTAGTTAACTGCACAGTTGATTGAATCTTTTCTTTCCATTCCAGCCATTAAGGTGAACTGCCTGGGATCATGTGGGGTCTCCAACAAGATGAACGACACGTCGTGGACACTGGAGGAGCAATACTTCAGCAGCACACTGTCTGTAGCTGACAAAGGTGAGGATTATGGAAGCCATTTTGGGGCTACTGATACAAAATATATAGAGTATAACGTATAGAATGAGAATCTAAATAGAGGCTGGTCGAGTTGCAGCCCACTTCATCTCTGTTGAATTATAAAATGCTGTGACGTGTATGATAATGTAGCATTCTGCCACTCTATTAGGTTTTTGTCCTAAAGAGCGGTTTTGCACTTTTTATATTGGTGATCGTTCTGAAAGATAATTACAATTTTACACAGCCCTTGAGACAAAATACTGAAACTGCCAATCAGCTGAAGTAATAGGTCCCTGCAGGGGTTTTCCTGTACTAAATGTTCTGTCTGCGAACGTGGCTGTACCTAACAATTGCTGATAAAGAGAAGGGATGTGCTGTGCTTCACAGAACCCGTCTGTTTGTCTCCCGATGGTCTTGTGGTGGTGTTCTGTCCTAGAACATTCATAGTCATTTACTCTGTGTTATTCTGTAATTGTCACACCCTGATCTGTTTCACCTGTCCTTGTGATTGTCTCCACCCCCTCCAGGTGTCGCTTATTTTCCCCAGTGTATTTATCCATGTGTTTCCTGTCTCTCTGTGCCAGTTTGTCTTGTATGTTTCCAAGTCAACCAGTGTTTTTCCTGTTCTCCTGCTTTTTGCATTCTCCTTTTTCTAGTCCTCCTGGTTTTGACCCTTGCCTGTTTCTGGACTTTGTACCTGCCTGCTTGACCATTCTGCCTGCCTTGACCACGAGCCTGTCTGCCACTCTGTACCTCCTGGACTCTGATCTGGTCTTGACCTTTTTGCCTGTCCAAGACCATTCTCTTGCCTACCCTTTTGGATTAATAAACATTGTAAGACTCCAACCATCTGCCTCCTTTGTCAGCATTTGGGTCTCGCCTTGATAGTAATTTATCAAGTATTTCATGTACACTTGTAATTGTTTCGAGTGTTAATTATTTTATGACTAATACGTTCTATTAGTTGAATTGAGTAAATGCATTCCTCGTTTTAAAGAGTAATTCTTTGATTGACTATATGCTTATAATTTAGTAGGTAGTTGTCTTGTATGTTAGTTGTTAATTACACTCTACACATGGCACCTGCTTGGGTTCCACCTTGACATCTGTGATCTGTTTGCCATAATAAATGAATGCTAGAATATTGGTCGCCAGGATTAGCTATATGTACAGTGGGGCAAAAAAGTATTTAGTCAGCCACCAATTGTGCAAGTTCTCTCACTTAAAAAGATGAGAGGCCTGTCATTTTCATCATAGGTACACTTCAACTATGACAGACGAAATGAGGAAAAAAAATCCAGAAAATCACATTGTAGGATTTTTAATGAATTTATTTGCAAATTATGGTGGAAAATAGTATTTGGTCACATACAAACAAGCAAGATTTCTGGCTCTCACAGACCTGTAACTTCTTCTTTAAGAGGCTCCTCTGTCCTCCACTCGTTACCTGTATTAATGGCACCTGTTTGAACTTGTTATCAGTATAAAAGACACCTGTCCACAACCTCAAACAGTCACACTCCAAACTCCACTATGGCCAAGACCAAAGAGCTGTCAAAGGACACCAGAAACAAAATTGTAGACCTGCACCAGGTTGGGAAGACTGAATCTGCAATAGGTAAGCAGCTTGGTTTGAAGAAATCAACTGTGGGAGCAATTATTAGGAAATGGAAGACATACAAGACCACTGATAATCTTCCTCGATCTGGGGCTCCACGCAAGATCTCACCCGTGGGGTCAAAATGATCACAAGAACGGTGAGCAAAAATCCCAGAACCACACGGGGACCTAGTGAATGACCTGCAGAGAGCTGGGACCAAAGTAACAAAGCCTACCATCAGTAACACACTACGCCGCCAGGGACTCAAATCCTGCAGTGCCAGACGTGTCCCCCTGCTTAAGCCAGTACATGTTCAGGCCCGTCTAAAGTTTGCTAGAGAGCATTTGGATGATCCAGATGAGGATTGGGAGAATGTCATATGGTCAGATGAAACCAAAATAGAACTTTTTGGTAAAAACTCAACTCGTCGTGTTTGGAGGACAAAGAATGCTGAGTTGCATCCAAAGAACACCATACCTACTGTGAAGCATGGGGTGGAAACATCATGCTTTGGGGCTGTTTTTTCTGCAAAGGGACCAGGACGACTGATCCGTGTAAAGGAAAGAATGAATGGGGCCATGTATCGTGAGATTTTGAGTGAAAACCTCCTTCCATCAGCAAGGGCATTGAAGATGAAACGTGGCTGGGTCTTTCAGCATGACAATGATCCCAAACACACCGCCCGGCAACGAAGGAGTGGCCGTAAGAAGCATTTCAAGGTCCTGGAGTGGCCTAGCCAGTCTCCAGATCTCAACCCCATAGAAAGTCTTTGGAGGGAGTTGAAAGTCCGTGTTCCCCAGCGACAGCCCCAAAACATCACTGCTCTAGAGGAGATCTGCATGGAGGAATGGGCCAAAATACCAGCAACAGTGTGTGAAAACCTTGTGAAGACTTACAGAAAACGTTTGACCTCTGTCATTGCCAACAAAGGGTATATAACAAAGTATTGAGATAAACTTTTGTTATTGACCAAATACTTATTTTCCACCATAATTTGCAAATAAATAAATTTAAAATCCTACAATGTGATTTTCTGGATTTCTTTTTCTCATTTCGTCTGTCATAGTTGAAGTGTACCTATGATGACAATTACAGGCCTCTCTCATCTTTTTAAGTTGGAGAACTTGCACAATTGGTGGCTGACTAAATACTTTTTTGCCCCACTGTATCTAGTCTCTTAATAATCGCATAACGGTGCAAGTTGTTCATTATAGTCCTACTAAGAGGCCTTAATGAAGAACCCAGTTAGGTTGCTTCCTGTGAGCAACAGGTGCACCTTTTTGTATTTATTATTAGTAGTATTTTGAAGCTCTTGTGGAAAACAGTAGAAAATGTATGTAAATAATGATTGTGAAAAAAGAAAGAAGCATTACTACAATGTGACGTCATCTATAAATATGGGTGATGAAGGCTGCTGCCAAAACGTGTCTGTTTGTCTTGACCTCTGCTAAGAAGGAATTAAAATGTTCCTTCTAGTGTATATTGTCCATACCTCAACATGTGAATGATCTGAAACTCATTAAACCCAGGCAGGCTTGGTTGTGCTGAATGTGAGCTGTGGCGCATGCCCAGTAAGCAAAACAAGTATTTGACATTGACGTCAGGTGCATTTTGGGTGCTGAGTGAAAGGTGAAAATATGTATTTTACAGATGTTGAAAATACGTCATTTCTGGACTTTTAATTTTTGTTGTTGTTGATATAATGCTTACGGCATTGAGAATATATGTGTAGTTGAAATTTGCCCATAGAATTTTCAACATTTGTAAATTACATATTTTCAACATCTGGAAAATGTCTTTTTGACTTCCAGAAAATATGTAAATTACAGATGTTGAAAATATGTATTTTTCAATCATTAATTCTATGGCCAAATTTCAACTACACATATATTCTCAATGCTGTTAGCATTATATCAAAATAATAATTTTTCAAGCCTCTTAACGGGAAACTTTGGGATTTTTATCTACTTCCCAAGATGATAATTATCCAGTATGAAGAAAGTTAGAGGTAATTTCGTGAGCCAATGCTTACTAGCATAAGCGCAATGACTGGAAGTCTATGGTATCTACTAGCATACTAGCTCATACCATAGACTTTGAGTCATCGCGCTAACCCTAGTTAGCAATTGCGCTAACATTAGTTAGCAACTTCCTTCAAACTGCAAGCAGAGATATAAAAATGGTATCCATGAGTTCATCTGACTCTCGGGAAGTAGGTAAAGGGCTTCATTGCCAAAATCCTCAAGTATCCCTTTAATATAGGACAGATGAACCAATTGAAGATTACAACAGAATAATAATTATTGCTCCCATCTGTCACATGCACTTATGTTGGCGTTTATCTACCTTAGTTGAATGCACTTGACTGACTGTGAGTCGCTCTCTAGATAATAGCATCTGCTGAATGACCAAAATGTACACTTACAAAGCATGCTGGGTATTATTGTAATGAGCTCCACCCCCAAACAAGTACACATTTGGTCGGTGCGGACCAGATCCAAATCTAAACAAATCATTGACTTCTAGGCTATGTTTCACAACTTTGAACATCACGTTATAGTACGGCACAGATTAGTACAGCACAGCACAGTAGAGTCCTGTATGGTACAGGACAGCCGTCAAGTTTTATTCAGTAGAGTACAGTATAATATAATTTAATTCAGAAGAGTACAGTACAGTTTAGTTTAGTTCATTAGAGAAGAGTACAGTACATTAGAGTAAAGTTGGATACAATACAGCACACTATTCTTTACTGTACTCTACTGTACATAACTGTACTATACTCTACTTTTCTTTACTGTGTACTGTAATGTACTGTACTATGATGTACTGTGCTGTTCAAACTTGTGAATCATGGTTGTTTATGATTGGTTCAGATTTGGTCCGATCTTGATTTGGTCCGGACCAAATCTGAACCAATTATAGACGTCTATGTTTGGGCCAAATCAAGGCCAATCCAGACCAGACCAAATCTGAACCAAACATAGACATCTGTCCCGACAGGACCAAAAAAAGATAAGAGGGTATAATCCATGCTGGTTAGGTTACCACACCACTACTATGTTGCTTAATGTTTAACTCCGCTCTCACCTATAGGCTCAGCGGTTTTTCACAGAGCTGGGAGGTGTTACAGTCTATTCAACTCTGACTTCATTCTTCCTGTCTGCATACAGTATACTCCATAGACTTTCCTTGTATGTTCATATATTCAATATTCATACTGATTCCTTAACCCATAATTTTGGTGTTGCAAGCACTTTTCTCCAACAACCCATTAAGCCGTCTGACCACAAACGTTTAGAGAAAATCCCCTTGTGTTGCGTTTGTGTGAATGTGCTATTGGGTATCGTCATATACACTACATGGCCAAAAGAATGTGGACACCTGCTCATCGAACATCTCATTCCAAAATCATGGGCATTAATATGGAGTTGGTCCCCCCTTTGCTGCTATAACAGCCTCCATTCTTCTGGGAAGGCTTTCCACTTGATGTTGGAACATTGCTGCGGGGACTTGTTTCCATTCAGCCACGAGCATTAGTGAGGTCGGGCACTGATGTTGGGTGATTAGGCCTGACTCGCAGTCTGCGTTTCAATTCATCCCAAAGGTGTTTGATTGGGTTGAGGTCAGGGCTCTGTGCAAGCCAGTCAAGTTCTTCCACACCGATCTCAACAAACCATTTCTTTATGGACCTCGCTTTGTGCATGGGGGCATTGTCATGCTGAAACAGGAAAAGGTCTTCCCCACAAAGCTGGAAGCACAGAATCGTTGTATGATGTAACATTAAGATTTCTCTTCACTGGAACTAAGGGGCCTAGCCCAAATCAGGAAAAAAATCCCAGACCATTATTCCTTCACCACCAAACTTTACAGTTAGCAATATGCATTCGGGCAGGTAGTGTTCTCCTAGCATCCGCCAAACCCAGATTTGTCTGTCAGATGGTGAAGCGTGATTCATCACTCCAGAGAACGCATTTCCACTGCTCCAGAGTCTGATGGCGGCGAGCTTTACACCACTCCAGTCGACGCTTGGCATTGCACGTGGTGATCTTAGGCTTGTGTGCGGCTGCTCGGCCATGGAAACCCATTTCATGAAGCTCCCGACGAACAGTTCTTGTGCTGACGATCTTCCAGAGGCAGTTTGGAACCGAAGAAAGATGTGTGGCCTTGTGTGGCCTACCACTTCACGGCTGAGCCATTGTTGCTCGTTTCCACTTCCACTTAAAGTTAACCCGGGCAGCTTTATCAGTGCAGAAATGTGACAAACTGACTTGTTGGAAAGGAAGCATCCTACATTGGCAGTGCCACTTTAAAAGTCACTGAGCTCTTCAGTACGGGCCATTCTACTGCCGATGTTTGTCTATGGAGATTGGATGGCCGTGTGCTCGATTTTATACACCTGTCAGTAACGGGTGTGGCTGAAATAGCAGAATCCACTAATTTGAAGGAGAGTGTGAATGTGAAACTATCAAACAGGTATTTATTTATTCAGTCTTTACTGAAGCTGGTGTGATCACAGATTGTGAATTGCAAATATGAATCTAGTCAGATTTGTCTGTCCATATTACAACTTGTCTAATAGACATTTATTGCAGTCAATATTAATTACTGTCTCATTAACACTCAGTTTTGTAACGACAGATCAGTTCCATGCCTGTCTGTTTTATGTCCTAGTTAGTGGTTGTAATGTTCTGTCAATCCATTGGATCAGTTAAGGGGAATTTAATTAGATGCACTTGAATGTCTTTGCTGCTCAAAATTCCATTCGATAGAGCTAATTTAATATTTTTCATGTAATTTAGCCTCACAAAAGCATGTGAAATCCAGGACTATTCTTAGATCAAAGAACAACCATTTCTGAGAGCTGAAAGCAGTTGGAGTCCAAGTACTGACTGCATGTTGCATACAAATAGGCGGAGGCATGCACAAACCCAAGCATGAGCCTTTACAGTGATTGTAGATGTTCTAGCATGTATGCATACAAATATGTTGGAGGTCCTTTAGAGTGACACCTTATTTGTTTTCATTTCTTTGTAGAATTCCAATGTGTGTGCCGATCCTATACCACACATCCATCACGTAAAACATCCCAAGAGATTATTAGAATCATCACTGGATAGGTTTGTGTAATTTCCGCTCTTAACTATCCCAACACCTCTGACAGACACACACACACACACACACACCAAAACTGGAGAGTCATAAATAATTAATTTCACATCCTCCTCTCATCTCCTCTTTATCTCAGTGTTTTTTTCCTATCCCATTTTTCCTCCAACAATGGGCTCCACTGCCTCTAGGCTATGTGACGCAGGCACCGCAGGGACACTGAGACAGGGAGGGGGACAGTGGTGGCCAACCACACAAGGGGACACGCATGACCACTGTGGCTGACTGATAATGTGGTATGCCAGCCACACATGTAGGGGGGTTACGGGGATGAGGCAGCGTACCCTCCCATATTCTGCTACTTCTGTTCATGTGACCCTCAGATATATCCTGCAGATGGTAGGGTGGTGTGTGTGACTGCGGTAAGCTGTCAGTGTCATCTTTAGCCAAGCTGTGAAGCAGTGTTTGCATCTCGTTTCTTTCCCAGTAGTCAGTGCATCAGTCCATATTTCCTGTACAAGTGTCTAAAATGCCTTCTATTGCTGGCTTTGGGTTTTAGGAACAAATAAGTGATTCTGTAACCAGGTTTCCATCCAACTTTTCTATGCGAGTAATGTACATGTCGGATAAAAAAAAAATCTAATGACAGGCCTGATGGAAACATTTTTCAGTAGACTTTCAAAATGTTGACAAAACAAAATATGCTAGACAAGGTGGGATCTTTTTGTGTCGGTAATATGAATTATATGAGAAATGTCGGGGGAAATGCTTGTATGCCCAAATATGGATATATTAACCATCATATCGAAGTAAACATGGAGTCACGCAATGACATGTTGTGTGGTCCTCCCACTACGTCTGGAAGCAGGTGAAATAAGTTATGATGAACTTTACAGGGTGGTGAAAGTGCAAGGTGATGAGCTTGATGCTCCTTTACAATAAATATCCAGGGTCTTATTCTGGTGACATGATCATCAACGCTAGGTTGTGTTAGGCAAATAAAAACAATCTTGATCTTTTGTCCATAATAATCTCATCATATAGGCTATAGGTGCGCTCTAGTCAACAGCGTGCAGATACAGTTCTGTATCCGCGCGCGCTGTTGGCTACTACAGTGAGGGAAAAAAGTATTTGATCCCCTGCTGATTTTGTACGTTTGCCCACTGACAAAGAAATGATCAGTCTATAATTTTAATGGTAGGTTTATTTGAACAGTGAGAGACAGAATAACAACCAAAAAATCCAGAAAAACGCATGTGAAAAATGTTATAAATTGATTTGCATTTTTATGAGGGAAATAAGTATTTGACCCCCTCTCAATCAGAAAGATTTCTGGCTCCCAGGTGTCTTTTATACAGGTAACGATCTGAGATTAGGAGCACACTCTTAAAGGGGAGTGCTCCTAATCTCAGCTTGTTACCTGTATAAAAGAAACCTGTCCACAGAAGCAATCAATCAATCAGATTCCAAACTCTCCACCATGGCCAAGACCAAAGAGCTCTCCAAGGATGTCAGGGACAAGATTGTAGACCTACACAAGGCTGGAATGGGCTACAAGACCATCGCCAAGCAGCTTGGTGAGAAGGTGACAACAGTTGGTGCGATTATTCGCAAATGGAAGAAACACATAAGAACTGTCAATCTCCCTCGGCCTGGGGCTCCATGCAAGATCTCACCTTGTGGAGTTGCAATGATCATGAGAACAGTGAGGAATCAGCCCAGAACTACACGGGAGGATCTTGTCAATGATCTCAAGGCAGCTGGGACCATAGTCACCAAGAAAACAATTGGTAACACACTGCGCCGTGAAGGACTGAAATCCTGCACTGCCCGCAAGGTCCCCCTGCTCAAGAAAGCACATATACATGCCGTCTGAAGTTTGCCAATGAACATCTGAATGATTCAGAGGACATCTGGGTGAGTGTTGTGGTCAGATGAGACCAAAATGGAGCTCTTTGGCATCAACTCAACTCGCCGTGTTTGGAGGAGGAGGAATGCTGCCTATGACCCCAAGAACACCATCCCCACCGTCAAACATGGAGGTGGAAACATTATGCTGTGGGGGTGTTTTTCTGCTAAGGGGACAGGACAACTTCACCGCATCAAAGGGACGATGGACGGGGCCATGTACCGTCAAATCTTGGGTGAGAACCTCCTTCCCTCAGCCAGGGCATTGAAAATGGGTCGTGGATGGGTATTCCAGCATGACAATGACCCAAAACACACGGCCAAGGCAACAAAGGAGTGGCTCAAGAAGAAGCACATTAAGGTCCTGAAGTGTCCTAGCCAGTCTCCAGACCTTAATCCCATAGAAAATCTGTGGAGGGAGCTGAAGGTTCGAGTTGCCAAACGTCAGCCTCGAAACCTTAATGACTTGGAGAAGTTCTGCATAGAGGAGTGGGACAAAATCCCTCCTGAGATGTGTGCTAACCTGGTGGCCAACTACAAGAAACGTCTGACCTCTGTGATTGCCAACAAGGGTTTTGCCACCAAGTACTAAGTCATGTTTTGCAGAGGGGTCAAATACTTATTTCCCTCATTAAAATGCAAATCAATTTATAACATTTTTCACATGCGTTTTTCTGGATTTTTTTGTTGTTATTCTGTGTCTCACTGTTCAAATAAACCTACCATTAAAATTATAGACTGATCATTTTTTTGTCAGTGGGCTAGTTTTTTCCCTCACTGTATATATTGCAAAACATTTTGGTGAGAAAATCATCAGTAGACTTGAAAATGCGATGGGAATTTAACCGCAAAAGGTATTTTTATGTGCGCCTTTTATCAAGTCAATTTGATGGAAACACATCTCTGGTAGGAAAATGTGCATATTGTTTTTATGCAGAGTTTTGAATTTAAAACCTGTCGCCAATTGGATGTTAACCTAGCTGGTCTGAAAGGGGAAAGTGTCAATATTACCCTGGGATAGTAGAGGGCGATGAGCTGGTAATAGCCATCTATGGCCAAACAAGGAAGTAACGATACACCCAAACAAGGAAGACACGAGCGGGAAAAGAAAATAGTGTACACAGAGAGACACTTGAATGGCAAGAAAAGGTATTTAGCCCATCTGGCAGGCTCGCGTCACTGGGCAGCTCGCGGCTGGGTTTCTCTTTGTAGTCCATAATAGTTTGCAAGCCCTGTCACATCCGACAAGCATCAGAGCCGGTATAGTAGGATTCAATCTTAGTCCTGTATTGGTGTTTTGCCTGTTTGATGGTTCTTTTGAGGGCATAGTGGGATTTCTTATAAGCGTCCGGAATAGTGACACGCTTCTTGAAAGCGGCAGCTCTAGCCTTTAGCTCAGTGCGGATGTTGCCTGTAATCCATGGCTTCTGATTGAGATATGTACGTACGGTCACTGTGGGGACGACGTTGTTGATGCACTTATTGATGAAGCCGGTGACTGAGGTGGTATACTCCTCAATGCCATTGGATGAATCCCGGAACATATTCCAGTCTGTGCCAGCAAAACAGTCCTGTAGTGTAGCATCCGAGTCATCTGACCACATCCGTGTTGAGCGAATCACTGGTACTTCCTGCTTTTCTGTTTTTGCTTGTAAGCAGGATTCAGGAGGATAGAATTATGGTTAGATTTAACAAATGGAGGGCGAGGGAGAGCTTTGTACGCATCTCTGTGTGTGGTCTAGAGTAATTGTTTTCCCTCTGGTTGCACGTGACATGCTGGTAGAAATGAGGTAAAACAGATTTAAGTTTGCCTGTATTAAAGTCCCTGGATACTAGGAGTGCCGCTTCTGAATGAGCATGTTCTTGTTTGCTTATGGCCTTATGCAGCTCGTTTAGTGCGTTCTTAGTGCCAGCGTCGGTTTGTGGTGGTAAATAGAAATCTACGAAAAATATAGATAAGAACTCTCTGGTAGGATTGTCTCAAACGGAGCTCCTCCAGTTTATACTCCAGTGATTGCACATTGGCTAATAGAACGGATGGTATAGGCGGGTTACACACTCGCCAACGAATTCTCACAAGGCAACGTGATCTCCGCCCCCTGTATTTCTTTATTTTCTTCATGCAAATGACAGGGATTTGGGCATTGTCTGGGAGCAACATTATATCCTTTGTGTTCGACTCATTACAAAAATACGCCCTTATCCAGATATGTTAATAATAGAATGTTTGAATCAACTGAACTTTTTCTGTTTCTAATTTCCATGGTCGGAGGTTTACATACACCTTAGCCAAATACATTTAAACTCAGTTTTTCACAATTCTTGACATTTAATCCTAGTAAAAATTCCCTGTCTTAGGTCAGTTAGGATCACCACTTTATTTTAAGAATGTGAAATGTCAGAATAATAGTAGACAGAATTCTTTATTTCAGCTTTTATTTATTTCATCACGTTCCCAGTGGGTCAGAAGTTTACATACACTCAATTAGTATTTGGTGGCATTGCCTTTAAATTGTTTAACTTAGGTCAAACGTTTCGGGGAGCCTTCCACAAGCTTCCCACAATAAGTTGGCTGAATTTTGGCCAATTCCTCCTGACAGAGCTGATGTAACTGAGTCAGGTTTGTAGGCCTCCTTACTCGCACACGCTTTTTCAGTTCTGCCCACAAATTTTCTATAGGATTGAGGTCAGGGCTTTGTGATGGCCACTCCAGTACCTTGACTTTGTTGTCCTTAAGCCATTTTTCCACAACTTTGGAAGTATGCTTGGGGTCATTGTCCATTTGGAAGACACATTTGCAACCAAGCTTTAACTTCCTGACTGATGTCTTGAGATGTTGCTTCAATATATCCACATAAATTTCCTGCCTCATGATGCCATCTATTTTGTGAAGTGCACCAGTCCCTCCTGCAGCAAAGCACCCCCACAACATGATGCTGCCACCCCCGTGCTTCACGGTTGGGATGGTGTTCTTCGGCTTGCAAGCCTTCCCCTATTGTCCTGCAAACATAACGATGGTCATTATGGCCAAACAGTTCTATTTTTGTTTCATCAGACCAGAGGACATTTCTCCAAAAATTACGATCTTTGTCCCCATGTGCAGTTGCAAACCGCAGGCAGGCTTTTTATGGCAGTTTTGGAGCAGTGGCTTCTTCCTTGCTGAGCGGCCTTTCAGGTTATGTCAAAATAGGATATAGATACATTTTTCTACCTGTTTCCTCCAGCATCTTCACAAGGTCCTTTGCTGTTGTTCTGGGATTGATTTGCACTTTTCGCACCAAAGTACGTTCATCTCTAAGGGAAAAAACGCATCTCCTTCCTGAGCGGTATGACGGCTGCGTGGTCCCATGGTGTTTATACTTGCGTACTATTGTTTGTACAGATGAACGTGGTACCTTCAGGCGTTTAGAAAGGATGAACCAGACTTGTGGATGTCTACAATTTATTTTCTGAGGTATTGTCTGATTTCTTTTGATTTTCCCATGATGTCAAGCAAAAAGGCACTGGGTTTGAAGGTAGGCCTTGAAATACGTCCACAGGTACACCTCCAATTGACTCAAATTATGTCAATTAGCCTATCAGAAGCTTCTAAAGCCATGACATCATTTTCTGGAAAGGCACAGTCAACTTAGTGTATGCAAACTTCTGACCCACTGGAATTGTGATATAGTGAATTATAAGTGAAATAATCTGTCCGTAAACAATTGTTGAAAAAATTACTTGTGTCATGCACAAAGTAGATATCCTAACCGACTTGCCAAAACTATATTTTGTTAACAAGAAATTTGTGGAGTGGTTGAAAAAACAGTTTTAATGACTCCAACCTAATGTATGTAAACTTCCGACTTCAACTGTATGTATATATATATATATATATATATATATATATATATCAGGTGTCCATCTCAATAAACCTGGGCGTACCTGGAACTACCACCACTCCCGTTGTCAGAGAATGCATTCAGCATCATGCCTGTAAGGATGAGGATTTTTGATGGACGCACAGACTCAGTTCTTTGTGTGCACTGTGCTTTAATTTAGATTATCTTGTAGAAGAAAGCCAGTAAAATCTGTGGCACACAGCTCTTCTGTACGTTGTCAGCACAAATAGAATGCATTCAAACACCTTCAACGGCTCAGACACGAGATGTATGTGGCAGGGTCTACAGTCGATCATGGATTACAAAAAGAAAACCAGCCCCGTCGCGGACACCGATGTTTTGCTCCCAGACAAACGAAACCATTTCTTTGCTTGCTTTGAGGACAATACAACAATGCGAACTCTCCTTCACCGCAGCCAACGTGAGTAATACATTTAAGCGTGTTAACCCTCGCAAGGCTGCCGGCCCAAATGGCATCCCTAGCCGTGTCCTCCGAGCATGCACAGACCAGCTGGCTGGTGTGTTTACGGACATATTCAATCGATCCCTATCCCAGTCTGCTGTTCCCAGTTGCTTCAAGAGGGCCACCATTGTTCCTGTTCCAAAGGAAAGCTAAGGTAACTGAGCTAAACAACTATCGCCCCGTAGCACTCACTTCCGTCATCATGAAGTGCTTTGAGAGACTAGTCAAGGATCACATCACCTCCACCCTACCTGACACCCTAGACCCACTCCAATTTGCTTACCGCCCCAATAAGTCCACAGACGACGCAATCGCAATCACGCTGCACACTGCCCTAACCCATCTGGACAAGAGGAATACCTATGTAAGAATGCTGAATCCAAACTCGTCATTAAGTTCGTGACCCTGGGTCTCGACCCCGCCCTGTGCAACTGGGTCCTGGACTTTCTGACGGGCCGCCCCCAGGTGGTGAGGGTAGGAAACAACATCTCCAGCCCGCTGATCCTCAACACTGGGGCCCCACAAGGGTGCGTTCTCAGCCCTCTCCTGTACTCCCTGTTCACGCATGACTGCGTGGCCATGCACGCCTCCAACTCAACCATCAAGTTTGCAGACGACACTACAGTGGTAGGCTTGATTACCAACAACAACGAGACGGCCTACAGGGAGGTGAGGGCCCTCGGAGTGTGGTGTCAGGAAAATAACCTGTCACTCAACGTCAACAAAACAAAGGAGATGATCTTAGACTTCAGGAAACAGCAGAGGGGAGCACCTCCTATCCACATCGACGGGACAGTAGTGAAGAAGGTGGAAAGTTTTAAGTTCCTCGGCGTACACATTACAGACAAACTGAAATGGTCCACCCACACAGACAGCGTGGTGAACCTCAGGAGGCTGAAGAAATTTGGCTTGTCACCAAAAACACTCACAAACCTTTACAGATGCACAATCGAGAGCATCCTGTCGGGCTGTATCACCGCCTGGGAACGGCAACTGCTCCGCCCACAACCGTAAGGCTCTCCAGAGGGTAGTGAGGTCTGCACAACGCATCACTGGGGGCAAACTACCTGCCCTCCAGGACACCTACACCACCCGATGTCACAGGAAGGCCTAAAAGATCATCAAGGACAACAACCACCTGAGCCACTGCCTGTTCACCCCGCTATCATCCAGAAGGCGAGGTCAGTACAGGTGCATCAGAGCTGGGACCGAGAGACTGAAAAACAGCTTCTATCTCAAGGCCATCAGAAGGTTAAATAGCCATCACTAACTTTGAGTGGCTGCTGCCAACATACTGACTCAAATCTCTAGCCACCTTAATTATTTAAAATTGGATGTAATAAATGTATCACTAGCCACTTTATGCAATGCCACTTTATATAATGTTTACATACCCTACATTACTCATCTCATATGTATATACTGTACTCTATACCATCTACTACATCTTGCCTATGCCGTTCGGCCATCGCTCATCCATATACTTATATGTACATATTCTTATTCATTTCTTTACACTTGTGTGTGTATAAGGTAGTTGTGAAATTTCTAGATTACTTGTTAGATATTGCTGCACGGTTGGAACTAGAAGCAAAGCATTTCACTACACTCGCATTAACATCTGCTAACCATGTGTATGTGACCAATAACATTTGATTTGATTTGATGCTTTTTCAGCACACAAATAAACCTTTATTATTGCTTCTGAAAGTAAACCACAGTACAAAAGTGTCTGCTGAGAACAGACATGTAAACAAGTGTCTATGGAATAAAATGTGTCGGTATAGTTACAAATATTTCTGAATATACATATTTCTTAACAGTAGTAAAACATTGTCTTATGAGCAGACATGTGAGACACAACATTGCGAACAAGACTTGCTCGGAGATCTTGAGATATGTCTTCAATCAATGCCTTTGTGAGTGATGTCTGCAGCTGTTTTCTCCCTTCTTCTCACACCCCTGCTACAGAACTACTGCTGCTGCTCTGTGGCATCGGTGAGGAGCAAGCCAGTGGAGTAGGTCTTGGAGGTTGGCCCAGGATAGAGTTTCCCAGGTCCAGCATGGAGATGTTTCTAATTCTGCACTGCAACTCAGTGCGGGAGATGGGCTGGGAGCCAACCACCAGTCAGTACTGGGGGTAGAGGTAGTGCTTGGGGCCGGTGAACAGGCTGTGTTGGGGCGCAGAGAACAAAACCAGGTGCTGTCTCCATTCACTGGTGTTTGTGTCTTGAAAATAAAAAAGTATAGGGCTATTTAGTACAGATATCCAAAACATTAATGAACGTCAAATATCATTAACCGAGACTACAATAGACTATATAATGTACAGTATTATATTGAGCCCTTATTGCATGGAACTTCCTTCCATCTCATATTGCTCAAATAAACAGATAAAGCAACACCTCGCGGCACAACGCCTCTCCTCTATTTGACCTAGATAGTTTGTGTATACATGCATTGATATGTAGGCTACGTGTGCCTTTTTAAAAATGTATGTACTGTAGTTCTGTCCTTGAGCTGTCCTTGAGCTGTTCTTGTTTAATGATGTTCTGTATTATGTCATTCTGTATTATGTTTCATGTTTTGTGTGGACCCCAGGAAGAGTAGCTTCTGCTTTTACAACAGCTAATGAGGATCCTAATAAAATACCAATACCAATGTTGCAACATTTTGAGCAGAGTTGAGTAGGCCTGGCCTAGCTACACAACTCTGCTCAAACGTTTGCAACATTTTGACTGACTGGACCTTGCTACCAAAGTTTTACTTTGGTGTTACCAATTTGGGAAGCTTATGAAATTCTTTCTATGACAAAATTATGTTTGATCAAAAGTTTTAAAGATCTTTAGTTTAGTTAGTTGACTTGCTTTCCCTGCACGAGTATGCTGCTAGGCTAGCTAGCCATTAGCCAGCCAAGTAGATAGCGCTAGCTATTGTTAGCAAAGCATGGCTACTCTTTTCGTCGACTACAATAGAAAATACAACAACATATCCCATCCTTTGGTGAAGACGGCATGTTGCTTTCAGTCTTCGCATGCTTAATGTGCCAAACAAGCCAGCAGCAACATTTCTGGAGTAGCCTTTCCACCGGCATCTCCACTGCGGCCCTTGTTTCTTTTCTTTGCCTTGACGAACTTGTCGCAAACGCTACTCCACTTTTTCGAACAAGTGGTTGGGTTGGCCCCAGCGTCTCCACAATCTCCCTCCATGAATTGGCATTTACATGCTGGTATTTATATAATTCATGACTAGAATCATACTGGTGAAGGTACTTTTGTACCTCCTCAGTCAATCAATGCTCGAAGTTGTCATTCGCCATGTTGAATCCACACTGAGTTTCGAGCTAAATCATATAGAAAGGAAACTCACATCACCCCCACAGTTGACCAATCATGGACGAAGGGGCGTAGACTTCGGTTTCCAAACTTCAGCTGGCCCTTGAGAAAAAATGCTGTGTGCCCAAACAGCCGACAAAATCCTAACAGAACTCCAAAACGAACAAAAACATCACAAAATGTCATCATAATATATGTCGAACTGTACCAAACTGGGGGTGAAAAGATCTTTATAATACAACTGCTCTATATTGTTGCATAGCTAGAAAGCTGTACGCGTTTTTGACTGTCTTGAACTGCAGTAGACGGCTCTGTCTCTCACCTAGAGCTCATTTGAAATACAGCCCTGTCATCTTTTTTTAAGTTTCCCTGTACTGTACTTTCTCTCAGTGGCATGTGGAGACTGGTTCTCTACAGAGCTGAGCGAGAAAGAGAGAGCGAGAGAAGGTGGAAGAATGTGGCTACTACATGAGGCACCTGCAAAGTTGCTTTCATAGCGTGACACCCTTGCCTTTTCTTACAAAGAGATGCTTCCTCTAACAGTAAACAAGTGATGCAAATGAAAACGTGGAAATGCCTGAGCACTTCCCCTTTAGGAAATGGAGACAAACGGAAAACACATTGACGTCTTGATGCAGTGAACGAACACTGCTATCTGAACAATTTTAATTGGACTCTCGGCTTATGGGAGAATTAATGGCCAGAGAGGCTTTAATGTCTACAAAGTTTTCTATATTATGAAACCTACAATATCTCTTGGTTTATTGCCTCCATGTCCTGTTAAAGCCACATTATGAGTGAAATATGAGTGTATTCCCATAAAACGTTCAAAAACTTTGTTGAGTGAACGCACTGTATTATCAGAAGTGAAATGATGTCTCTGGAACTGCAGTTGAACAATGTTGTCGGTTTATCACAATAAACTTCACCGGGTGGGAAAGTACACTCTTAAATAAAATAAGTGGTTCCAAAAGGTTTTTGCAGTTGTCCCCATCATATAACCCTTTTTGTTTCCAGGTAGAACCTGTTTTGGTTCCAGGTAGAACTCTTTTGGGTTCCATGGGGTTATTCAAAGAGTTATCCTATGGGGACAGGCAAAGAACCCTTTTTGGTTCTAGATAGCACCTTTTTTTTAAAGATTGTAAGTGAACACTCAGCCCTGCAGGTGTGGTGCTTAACCTAGGGATCTCCATGGTTACCTTTGTGCTGAAATGTCACAGTGGGATGATTTAGAAAAGCAGAGTGAAAAACGTAGCTCCTTATTGTACACCATTGTGAGAACTGTTGAAAATGTAGTGCTAGATTCTATCAAATCTGTGGTTGTTTTGGTGATGTCGGAGGTGGAACTGCATTAGAGCTGTCCATTCCACAAGCAGCTCCTGGAATTATACCTAAAGCGGACATTGCCATTGGCTGCACAGTGTCGCATTAAGAGAAATCCCATGCAGCCTTGTTTACAAGTTCAAACACTGCATATGAGATGTAATCTACACCTCGATTAGGCTGATATAAATCCTCTTTATTTAGTTTAATAATTTTTTGAGTGTCATTATTTCTATATAGCCTACACCTTCCCGTTCTGAACTTCTAACGTGAGTGGGACGGTTGTGGCTTTGTGACAATGACCACACGAGCAGCCGCTCTGATTTGACAGCCTTGCTCTCTGTGTCTGTCTGTCTAAATGTGATTTTGCCTGTCTATCTGACCAAGATATCTATATCTCTTACAGGTACCCTGACAGCTGGCGAGCACACTTTCCCTTTCCAATTTGTCATCCCAGGTAAGTTTAGGATAAGTCTGGAAAACCTGTTGAACTGCATTCCTCCATGTCAACCACACTGAGGTCCATATCATTATTTTTGTCAGTACAGTACAGCTGAACTGTTATTGGTGACTTTTTGAAGGAATCTGGTTTTCAGGTATAACCACTTATAGCGTGAAGTTTCTGAATAGGCACAGTGTGTGTTGCTTTTGTAGTATTGCTGAGGGCCCTTGGCTCTTTGTCTAACAATGAAACAATTGGACTGGATATAATATAGTATTATGAATGGTGTAAGAACATTCAGTACAGTTTGTTCAGGTAAATAAAGAAATGCCTTTTCATGTCAGAATTAGGGCACACTATTGAAACTAATGTCTCTGCCCTTGTGCTACATGCACTTTAATCTTAACTGCCTCAGTCAGCCAGCCCCCCTTGTGTCAGCCAACATCTCCTGTCTAAGTGGGTGATATATGTCAAAGTAGACCGTGTTAGTCACTCCTGGCCAAGGACTAACACAAAGGCCGAGCAAACAAGTGCCAGTAGCCTAGAGACCTATCATGTCTCTACAGACACTCCTTTGTGTCGTAACACATGACATGTAGAATGCTATTCCTTGTTTTCTCCAGAATGCTTTTGACTGGACTGTGAACTCGAGTACATGCAGGTGTGAGGGCACAGACAGTGGTTGTCTGTCTATTAGGCTACACTCTGTCTATATATAGTCCTTAAGTCCCGTGTTGCTGTCACTATTTATTTAATTGCTCCTTGTGGGCCCCCTGCCATCACCCTGCTGCCCTCCCCTCTCCACGTCCCTCTTTCCCCCGCCGTCTACAGAACGGCAACAGAATACATTATCATTACAGAGCTGATGATTGAATCATCCAGGCACTTAATTGAGCCGCGTGGCCCAGTGGCCAGTATGACATTTGTAAATGTATTCAGATTGTGGATATAGATGTTTTCCAAGGTTTTTCTCTGAGACTCTGATCCATCCTCTCATCTCTATCTCTTTTTGTACTAAACTTCATCCTACCATTCTCCATTCCTTCTCTCTGTCCAACCTCTCAGAATTGTTATTTTTGTCTTTCTCTTCTTCAGTTTCCGTTCCTCCATCTCTCCTCCTCTATCCTCTGTCCTTTCGGAAGTCTGTAAATAAACTCTGTCCTCCCCCTGTCCTGTTAGGAGGGGATTTGTGCAGATCAGAGAGATAGTCACAGACACTTAGTGACAGCGCTGCTAGGAGCCCTGAGTATCTGTCCCCCTGTCCTGATCTATCTGCCTCCCACTGCTCAGACCAAGCACTGACTGGCCCTCTTCTGATAAAGTACACACACTGACCAGCCACCATTTTAGACTGCCAGCCTGTTTTGGTCAGAATCTCGTGTTCCCATTTATAGGTTTCACCTGCAGACAGCAGAGGCTTTATGAAAGAAATGAAACAGCTGTGGTCTATGTTTATGCTGTAGCAGTTGATATTGTGAATTATTTATGTCCAAGAGTTTCATTTAGTATACAATCTTAAACTCTCTGTGGTCAATCTCGCTCTGTCTAATAACTGTGTTTGTCTCTGCCCATCTCAGTGGCTGCCCCAACCTCCTTTGAAGGGCCCTTTGGGAAAATTGTTTATCGTGTGAGAGCCGTCATAGACACACCTCGCTTCTCCAAGGACTACAAGGCCCAGAAGCCCTTCTACCTACTCAACCTGCTCAACCTCAATCAAGTGCCCGACATTGAGGTAAAGACCACCAGTCACCAATGTCTCAGCACTGTCTCACTGTCTGAACTTGTGTTGTTATGCAGTCATTTCCATGAAAACATACATCAAATGAGTTGCGAAATGAATAGGAAATATAGTCAAGACGTTGACAAGGTTATAAATAATTATTTTTAATTGAAATAATAATTGTGTCCTTCAAAACTTTGCTTTTGTCAAAGAATCCTCCATTTGCAGCAAATACAGCCAAGCAGACCTCTGTCATTCTAGTTGTCGAGGTAATCTGAAGAGACTTCACCCCATGCTTCCTGAAGTTGGATTGGCTTGATGGGCACTTACAGTACAGTCAAGCTGCTCCCACAACAGCTCAATAGGGTTGAGATCCGGTGACTGTGCTGGCCACTCCATTATAGACAGAATACCAACTGACTGCTTCTTCCCTAAATAGTTATTGCATAGTTTGGAGCTATGCTTTGGGTCATTGTCCTGTTGTAGGAGGAAATTGGCTCCAATTAAGTGCCGTCCACAGGGTATGGCATGACGTTGCAAAATGGAGTGATAGCCTTCGTTCTTCAAGATCCCTTTAACCCTGTACAAATCTCCCACTTTACCACCACCAAAGCACCCCCAGACCATCACATTGCCTCCACCATGCTTTACAGATGGCGTCAAGCACTACTCCAGCATCTTTTCATTTTTTCTGTGTCTCACGAATGTTCTTCTTTGTGATCTGAACACCTAAAACTTAGATTAGTCTGTACATAACACTTTTTTCCAATCTTCCTCTGTCCAGTGTCTGTTCTTTTTCCCATCTTAATCTTTTATTTTTATTGGCCAGTCTGAGATATGGCTTTTTCTTTGCAACTCTGCCTAGAAGGCCAGCACCCCGGAGTCGCCTCTTCGCTGCTGACGTTGAGACTGGTACTATTTAATGAAGCTGCCAGTTGAGGACTTGTGAGGTGTCTGTTTCTCAAACGAGACACTCAAATGTTCTTGTCCTCCTGCTCAGTTGTGCACCGGGGCCTCCCACTCCTCTTTCTCTTCTGGTTAGAGCCAGTTTGTGCTGTTCTGTGAAGGGAGTAGTACACCGCGTTGTACAAGATCTTCAGTTTCTTGGCAATTTCTCACATGGAATAGCCTTCATTTCTCAGAACAAGAATAGACTGACGAGTTTCAGAAGTAGGTTCTTTGTTTCTGGCCATTTTGAGCCTGTAATTGAACCCACAAATGCTGATGCTCCAGATACTCAACTAGTCTAAACAAGGCCAGTTTTATCTTTAATCAGGACAACATTTTTCATCTGTGCTAACATAATTGCAAAAACGTTTTCTAATGATCAATTTACCTTTTAAAATGATAAACTTGGATTAGCTAACACAACGTGCCATTGGAACACAGGAGTGATGGTTGCTGATAATGGGCCTCTGTACGCCTATGTAGGTATTTCATACAAAATCTGCCGTTTCCAGCTAAAATAGTCATTTACAACATTAACAATGTCTGCACTGTATTTCTGATCAATTCGATGTTATTTTAAACGATACATTTTTTTGCTTTTCTTTCAAAAAAAGGACATTTCTAAGTGACCCCAAACCTTTGAACGGTGGTGTGTGTATATAAGTATACAGTACTTGGCTATAGACTGCGTACTGGAACAGTATATATTTCTGAAGAGGACAGTGGACTGACTACCTGTAGAGTGCCCACTTATTTGATCATGCCTTATTTTGTTTGATAGTTATGGGATTTGATTTCAGAATGATGAGCGCAGTAAAACCACTTTCTCATCCATAATTAAAGATTACGAGAAGTCTCCCCCAGCTCTTATTTCTGTTACTACACTCTGTTCATCTGTCCCACAGAACTGGTTGTTTTACCCTTCCTATGACTGCTTTTCCCCAGCAACCCAGTTATGCTGTGACCACTAAGAGGTTCAGCTATCTCCTGGTGAAGACGGGCACCCTCATGCTGAAGGCTTGCAGTGACCTAAGGGGATACACACCAGGCCAGATCATCAGACTAGCCACTGAGATCCACAACAAGTCAGGCAAGGACACGGGCTGTGTGCTGGCCAGTCTCATACAGGTACCACACGACCACGGTCTCACGGTTTCATGTTGCTATTGGTGTAACTTCTGATCAAATGCTGATACACTATATATACTAAAGTATGTAGACACCACTTCAAATTAGTGGATTCGGCTATTTCAACCACACCGTTGCTTGACAGGTGTATAAAATTGAGCACACAGCCATGCAATCTCCATAGACAAACAGTAAAACGGCCTTACTGGGGAGCTCAGTGACTTTCAACGTGGCACCGTCATAGGATGTCACCTTTCCAACAAGTCAGTTCATCAAATTTCTGCCCTACTAGAGCTGCCCTGGTCAACTGTAAGTGCTGTTATTGTGAAGTGGAAGCGTCTAGGAGCAACAATGGGTCAGCTGCGAAGTAGTAAGCCTCACAAGTTCACAGAACGGAACTGCCGAATGCTGAAGCTCGTAACGCGTACATTTTGTCTGTCCTCGGTTGCAACACTCACTACCGAGTTCCAAACTGCCTCTGGAAGCAACGTCAGCATAAGAACTGATCGTCAGAAACTTCATGAAATGGGTTTCCATAGCCGAGCAGCCGCATACAAGCCTAAGATCACCATGCGCAATGCCAAGCTTTGGCTGGAGTGGTGTAAAGCTCACCGTCACTGGACTCTGGAGCAGTGGAAACGCGTTCTCTGGAGTGATGAATCACGCTTCACCATCTGGCAGTCAGACGGACTAAACTGGGTTTGGCAGATGCCAGGAGAATGCTACCTGCCACAATGAATAGTGCCAACTGTAAAGTTTGGTGGAGGAGGAATAATGGTCTGAGGCTGTTTTTCATGGTTTGGGCTAGGCCCCTTAGTTCCAGTGAAGGGAAATTGTAACGCTACAGCATACACTTACATTCTAGACTATTCTGTGCTTCCAACTTTTTGGCAACAGTCTGGGGAAGGCCCTTTCCTGTTTCATCATGACAATGCCCCCGTGCACTAAGTGAGGTCCATACAGAAGTGGTTTGTCGAGATTGGTGTGGAAGAACTTGACTGGCCTGCCCAGAGCCCTGACCTCAACCCCATCGAACACCTTTGGAATGAATTGGAACTCCGACTGCGTGCCTGATCTCGCTAATGCTCTTGTGGCTGAATGGAAGTACCTTCAGCAATGTTCCAACATCGAGTGGAAAGCCATCCCAGAAAAGTGAAGGCTGTTATAGCAGCAAAGGTGGGACCAACTCCATATTAATGCCCATGATTTTGGAATGAGATGTTCGACGAGCAGCTGTCCACATACTTTTGAATATTTTTTTGTGTATATATTTGATCTATAGTGTATTCGTCTGTATTGTTTACTCTAGGCTGTATGTTTGTTGGATGTAGGTCTTGTCTCTGATTCCCCTCCTCCTTTTCTCTTGCTCAGAAAGTGACTTATAAGACCAAACGAGCTTTGTACGACATGCGGACCATAGCAGAGGTAGAGGGGGCGGGAGTGAAGGCGGGGAAACACGCTGAGTGGCGAGAGCAGATCATCGTACCGCCCCTCCCCCAGTCTGCCCTGGCCGGCTGCAGCCTCATAGAGATCGACTACTTCATCCAGGTTAGTAACATCCTCAATCGAGTGCTCTTATGGGCATCCACTCGATTAAAGCATGTTTCTCAAAGGTGGTATTTCAGAGTTTTAGCAGTTGTATAGTGTTCCTTCTATAGAGCTCAGGTGGGCCCTTCGCGCTTCAGCAAACAAAGGCAAGGAGGGGTGCTCAACAACAATGACAAAAATCATGAGAGTTGCTTACCAAGAAAAACTTCCAAAAGGACTAATTAGTTTTTCTTGGTAAGCCATTCTCATACTGTTCATTCTGTAGTTATAGTTGCAATATGAACCAGACAATGTTCCTCATACAGTATCATACCGTAGTAATCCTCTCATTAACCCAATGCACCTGCCATGTAGTATGCTGTAAGTCATTCATGCTCAGTTTCAGAGGTCTCTTTGAGTTCAGGGATTATAACTATGGTAATCTGAACAGATCAGATGTCTCGGTTGTCATACAGTATGGCAAGGCGATTTGTGTCAGTACAGTACTTAAAGGATCATCTGGGATGACAGGATATTTAAACACATTAACGTTGTGTCTTTGTGAACGCTGCAGGTATCACTAAAATCCCCTGAGACGGTTGTCACTTTACCCATCTACATCGGGAATATCGCTGTCAACTTGACTCCGTCACGAGCTATGCCCTCAACCCCAGCCCCAACACCCATCAGCCCTAACACCGGCCTGGAAGAGGTTACCCCCAGCGCACCCCCAGCTGAGGAGGACCTGGAGGAGGAGTTGGGTGCAGGGGGTTCAGTCAGCGATGAGATCCCCACAAAGAGCCACTCCCAGCAGGACCAATCCGGCCAGCCCCCCACCATGTCCCCCAGTGCATTTAGCTACGCTCCCGGTGCAGCTTTCCCACCCAGCCAGCGACGTGCCGACGACACCTCTGCGCCTCTGTTCTGTGTGTCCACTGGGTCCACCATCCCTTTCTTCACAGAGGGAAACGTCACCCCAGTACCCACGTCCTGTCCTCTCATACTCCCCCCTGAGTACAGCACCTGGGACTACCCACATGGTGAGTCACCCCTGCCTAATACAGCAATATTACATAGTTAGTCACCACTTGCTGCTCCTATACACAGTTTAACCTGTCTGGAGTTGATTCTGTAAATCACTTCTGTGTCAGTATGATGATACATGAACAATGGCCTACTATTAGTCAGACTGTTTCTCTGGTTTGTATGTGGATCTTACAGAACCCCCTCCCACCTATGAGGAGAGCTGCAGCAGCAACAACTCCAGCTTCAACAACAGCAGGCCGTAGAGGAGTGGGGACTGAGCATAATGCAGCTCACAACTGCAATTACACTCCCTAAAGGACAAATAGGGTACTGCAGCCCTAGCTCCAAGGGGACAGAAGACCCTAACCTCCTAAATGTTACACTTAAACAGGGCTCTCCAACCCTGTTCCTGGAGCTACCCTCCTGTAGGTTTTCACTCCGACCCCAGTTGTAACACACCTGATTCAGCTTATCATCCAGCTAATTATTAGAATCAGGTGCGCTAAAATATGGTTGGAGTGAAAACCTACAGGAGGGTAGCTCTCCAGGAACAGGGTTGGAGTTAAAACCTACAGGAGGGTAGCTCTCCAGGAACAGGGTTGGAGTTAAAACCTACAGGAGGGTAGCTCTCCAGGAACAGGGTTTGGAGTTAAAACCTACAGGAGGGTAGCTCTCCAGGAACAGGGTTGGAGAGCCCTGCTCTAAACATGTTTAAAAAAGGGATCATATCTGTTGTTTTTTGTGTCTGTCTTATGATGGTTTATACCATTTTTCTCCCTGACTAAAATGTCCTGCTATTATATAGATGGCATGAGAGGACATGAACTGTGCCTAATATTAGCACTTCAGAGTAAACATATAGTGGGTATGATATTCCATGATTAGAGCCGATTGGAGGCTAAACATTTTTGCATTTGAGAATATTCTTGCATCTGTGATGCCTTGAAATTGTTGTAGGCCTGCTACTGTGTCTTCTTCATCCTTCAGACACAACCAAAAGCTGGCCTTTGTTGTAGTTTCTTTCCAAATGTGCACACTACTGTAATTCCGATCCATCACTGTCCACTTCCACCACAGTGGCTGTCTTTTGATGGGTGGAGTCGGGCTGGCCCAGCTGGACATCAGGACCTGAGCATGCCTACCCCCTGGTGGCCATCAACAGAAGAGAATGTTGCCCATCAACAGAAGAGAATGTTGCCCATTGGGAAAGCTTCTGACCTTCACTAAGGGCACTATTTAATCTTTAAAGCTGAAGCGTGGCATATTCCACGATAGAAATGTAAAGGTAAATTCCGATTGAGCCGACATCTGCAGCGTTTACAGTGAATGCAGTCTCCGCTAAAGCAGGAACGTGGCCTTTACATTTGAAGCATGCTGTAAAGCTGCAGTGAAGATTGAATAGAGCCCTAAAGCACTGGAGCTCAGTGATGCCTGCTGAGTAGAACATACTCCCTCAACCTGTGATCTACTGACCAGGGGCTTCATATCTTGTCACACCTCATCATCTTGAAACAGACAAGCGGGACGTTGTACTCTTGGGTGGGTAGTTGACATAGCAAGGTTTGATATGCATTTATGACATCTGATGCAAACAATTTTACTTTCCCCCTTTTTTTTACCCTGGATACAATTTTTCCCTTGATTTTCCCCATGTGGCCTTAACTCCTTCTGTTCTACCTACATTACTATGTGGTGATGAAGACTGTTGTCTTCAGGGTTTCTGTTGCTTTTGAAATGGCAGTCAATGCAGATAACACATTTGTTGGTGCGACAACCAACAGTGTGAAATGTTCAAGCACAAGACAGCACTTTTTGGCAGTTTGAAACAGTGCATGCATATGTTGTTGTGTGTGAATGTGTATGTCGTGTATCCGTTCCTGTAGGTGATGGCCCCTCCTGTCTTTGGCAGTTGATAACGGTGGACAGCTCAGTTTTACAACTCGACATCAGGCAATATCATCCACTGTGTGTTTGTATGAGTGTTGATTTGTTTGTCTCAATGACAGCCTCCTTTTGTATGTCTAGGCCAACCACACTGTGGCTTATGTTTCGTACAATTCTGTGACAAAATCTAGCACCTGCTGTGGGAATAAATGTATATAGCAATCCCTTCCTCTAATGACAGCCTCGTGCTGTCAAAGCCTTCATATTCCAGAAAATATATGGCAGATATTGGGAATTGATCTGCGGTTCAGACCACTGCTCTAAAGTATTAAGGCATCAGCTCTACTATCGTGTGAAAAATACGGTTCCCGAAAATATGGCCAAGCTGCTAAATCAAAATTGGCGATATATTGTCAACATTAATGGTCTTAATTTGAGGTTAGGATTGGGAATAAGGTTAGCAGTGTGGTTAAGGTTAGCTTTAAAATATGATTTGATTTTAAGAAGGGAAGAGAAGTAGAACTTCCGGCTTTGCAGCTTGGCCAGAAAGTGACATCCAAAACATACTGTGTAATATGTAATACACTCATTAAACATCACTAGACATAATATTACCTGCTACTGTTTGAAACATACTGTGTAATGTACATGTCCACTCTGAGTTGTTGTTAACCCAAGCCTTAACTACAGGATCCCAGTTCCCATTAGTCGGCATAGTCATCATCCTCATCATCATCCAGGTGCTAGAGGTTTGGAATAGGATCTCTCTTTGTCTAGGAGAATATTGGGAGTGCTTTTGTGGCCCTCCCTGCTTTATCTACTGGAGTCTCCCCTGGACTGAAGATGCACTGGATGAATAGTAAAGTAGCTGTGAAACCCGTGAGGATTTTCCTCAAATGTATTTCAACTCTGCTTGTGGACCTTGGATCTCCTCTCTTTTTTAATCCTAGAAAAAGAACAAGTCAAAAAAGGTGCAATTCTGTTATCTCCGTGTTTGGTACAGCAGTTTAGTTCTCAAGTCATTTCATGCTGCTTTTATCAATCCTGCCCCACTGTTTTTATTTCTCTTCACCAAAAGGTACTACAGCTTTCTAAACTCCATGTTTTTCATTGTACATTCTTTCCCCTCACAAATCGGTGAGTGGTGTACATGTGGTTTTGTATTTTTCTATTTGTAAACAATTTCCGGAGCATATGGTAGCCATTTGAGAGAGAAAAATATTATGGAGAAAAAAAATTGTAGCACCCTAGTGAATCAAAATTGTACAGTGTACCAATAAAAAGATAATCTGTCATATCCTTTGTACTGGTTTTGCAAAGGAAAATGGTTTATTGGGCCCTATATTTACCTGTCCCAAAGCACAAAGATATGTTATGATACTATAAGTTGTTGGATGAATAAAAGGTGACCTCAGGTGCCGTCAAAGAAAATGGGTCTATCAACCGCTTGAAAAGATGGATGAGCGATGCCCATATGTCTTGTGTCCTGCCTGTGTAATCCTACATGCCTTGGTGTGACTGATATACTACACATGAGATACTATACTTTAGCCTCCTTCCTTATAATGTTTTAACAATGGCTTGGCCCAAAGACTGTCCAGTAGGCATGACAATGGGAGCAGCAGGGTAAAGCGTGAGAAGAGCAAGAAGAATCAGCCTTTTCAGGCATCCTCACTGGGCTCACCACCTCACTGTTTACCGCAGCATCGCTTATCCTCTGTTGCCATAGAAACTGCTTAGCCCCAATCCGCCAGCCTCCCTGTGTCACACATGGACCACAGAGCTCATGTCTGCTTGCATACCTGCCAATGGATGGAGGGAATATAATCTGCAAGGGCAACATAATATCACAAAACTTCACATAATATGTGCAGAATCACTGCTGGATATTCTATGCTGGAATGTGTCCATTGCTTCATTTTTGTCATGGTGCAACAGCTACACTGTTGGATCTTTTATAATGGAAGTAAATATTGGGGTTAACATCTAGACTTTGTATTGCCTGGTCTTCAGATCCACCACCTGCTGTGATGATATGACCCAAACAAGGTGTGTGGGCTACAGGCCTATATCATTATCAACCATAGGAGGGAGACAGAGAGCTAGTGGTGAGTTAAAGTTACCCACTGTATATACTGTATATCGTATTCTTGTCATACATTTTTACATACACCAGAATGTACAAACCACTTGTGAGGTAAATCATTTGAGGATTTAGAATGTGTGATGTTAGAAAGCGCACAGAAATCCCCTCCCTGACATCCCCCGTCTCTCTGACCTATTTGTTACGTCACTGGCCTCCCACAGCGTCCTTGGATGACTGACCTATCGTCGACCATAACCAATTTGCATTTCATCATAGCAAATTGGACGAGCAATCCAACGCAAAACATGGATGAAGAAATGGTAAACTGCCTACTTAACTAAATATGGAATAATTACAAGTATTATAAGATTAATGGCAGTATGGTTATTAATGATTAGAATGATCTAGGCCTAATGTCCTAGGGTAAACATACGATGAGCTCACTACCCATTGATAAAAAATGCTGTTTGGTGTTTCAACCAATTCATCTGGTTGTCAGATCCATACCAGTTTTTATTCTAAGCCAATCAGATGTTTTATTAAGTTATTATTAAGTTGAAATTAGTAGCTAATTTCAAAGCTGAAAAAGAAACAATGGTGTGGAAGGAAGACACATTTTCCAGATATTTACTGTACTTTCTCAGATAAGTGATCATACATTATTCCAAATGAAGAGATTCATGTCTCGTGGGTTTCATAACCATGTCTTTATAACAATTCAATAATGTTGAGAAGGGAGACATGATTTAGTTCAACCATATATATTGAACGTGCTCAGTCTACAACACATAGAACCCCATGCCATGATTCTCTTCGGCACAACCCCAATAGATGGATTCACTTTTCAACAGGAAAATAACCTTAAACACAAGGCCAAATATACACTGGAGGTTGCTTACCAAGATGACAGTGAATGTTTCTGCCTAGTTACACTTTTACTTAAATCGTCTTGAAAATATATGGCAAGACTTGAAAATATATGGCAAGACATGATCAACAACCACAGACAGAGCTTGAAGAATTAAAAACATAATGTGCAAATATTGTACAATCCAGGTGTGTTTTCACAGCTGTAATCACAGCCAAAGGTGATTCTAAAATGTATCGACTCAGAGGTGTGAAAACGTACAGTTCCAGTCAGTTGGGACACACCTACTCATTCAAGGGATTTTCTTAATTTTTACTATTTTCTACATTGCAGAATAATAGTGAAGACATCAAAACTATGAAATAACACAAGGAATCACGTAGTAACCAAAAAAGTGTTAAACAAATACAAATATTTTATACTTTAGATTCTTCAAAGTAGCCACCCTTTGCCTTGATGACATTGGCATTCTCTTGCCGTGCGATAGCAGAAAGAACAGTCTATGACTTGGGTGCCTGGAGTCTGACAATTTTTAGGGCCTTCCTCTGACACCACCTGGTATAGAGATTCTGGATGGAAGTGAACTCAGCCCCAGTGACATACTGGGCCGTAAACTTTATCCTCTGTAGCGCCTTGCAGTTGCCATACCAAGCGGTGATACAGCCAGTCAAGATTCTCTCAATGGTGCAGCTGTAGAACTTTTTGAGGATCTGAAGGCCCAAGTCAAATCTTTTCAGTCTCCTTGGTGTGTGTGGACACAGTTAATTCCTCAGTGATCTGGACTCAGGGGAATTTGAAGCTCTCGACCAGCTCCACTACAGTCCTGTCGATGTGGATGGGGGCGTGCTCAGCCCTCATTTTCCCGTAGTCCACGATCAGCTTCTTTGTCTTCCTGGCGTTGCGGGAAAGATTGTTGTCCTGGCACCACACTGCCAGGTCATTGACCTCATCCCTATAGGCTGTCTCATCGTCGTTGGTGATCACGCCTACCCCCGTTGTGTTGTCAGCAAACTTAATGATGGGGTTGGAGTTGTGCGCAGCCACTTAGTCGTGGGTGAACAGGCAGTACAGGAAGGGACTAAGCACGCAACCCTTTGAGGGGCCCCCTGGTCAACATGGCGGATGTGTTGTTGCCTACCCTCAACCCTTGGGGGCGGCCCATCAGGAGGTCCAGGAGCCAGTTGCAGACAGAGGTTTTCAGTGCCAGGGTCCTGAGCTTAGTGATGAGCTTGGAGGAAATGGTGTTAAACACTGAGGTGTAGTCAATGAACAACATTCTCACATAGGCATTGATCTTATCCAGGTAGGAGAGGGCAGTGTGGAGTGCAATAGAGATTGCGTCATCTGTTGTGGATCTGTTGGGGCGGTATGCGATTTGGAGTGGGTCCAGGGTATCTGGGATTGATGGTTATGTGAGCCATGATGAGCATTTCAAAGCATTTCATGGCTACAGATGTGAGTGCTATGGGGCGATAGTAATTTAGACAGGTTACCTTGGCATTCTTGGGAACAGGGCCTATGGTGGTGGCGAAAATGTAGCAACTGCGCACTTTCCTGATAAGCTCTATGCCTGAGCCTCTTTAGCAGCTAGTTCCATGGAAACACCGACTTCTATGGCCTTTGCCAAGGTCAGGATACTTTCTGTTACCAGTCTCTTTTGTGTGGCTTCAATCCATAGCCCACATACTAGTCTGTCTCTAATGGTGTCATTTAGAATATAAACTATCAGAGCATTGTTAAATTAAAGTTAAATTAACACAGCAGCAAACATTGTCACTTATTCTTCCTATTTCTGATTTCTTCTTTGGAACCTAAACCTTTCAGCAACAACTAGTGGTTTTAGTGAAAAGTGTCCTTTAAAGATTCCCACAATATCACCATCCGTCTTTTTACCTGGCCTGTCTGGCTGTAGCAGGCTGCGTAGTAAATTAAATGTTTGGCCCTATTACACACAAAAAAAATGTAGGCACTATTTTGTCCTCATCAATGTCATTTGCAAGAACAAAATATTCTAACCATTCTGTATATGACCTCCACTGGTCAATACTGCCCTCAAACTGTCCAATGTTTCTGACAATTCCAGTCATTTTTAGTTTCTCAATAGGCTCCCGATTGTCACTCACTTCAATATTATCCTTAACCACGGTGATATTTCCCTCAGTCACATGATCTTCATTAATTTCACTCACAAGTTGGCTCATTTAGCACTTTCCCGCTGTGAAGTCCGTCTTGAATCATTTTCTGACATCCATGAGCTGCGCACAACATGTATCCATAAGTTTCACAGCAGCATCACATTACCTTGGATGGAGTAGAAGGTGACACAGTGCGAGAGCCAGAACCCTGAGATCCATCAATGAGATTTGGAGTCCTACAGTATATGGTTAATTTAGATCTATGGCCCTATCCAATCTGGTTAATTTAGATCTATATCCCTGTCCTATCTGGTTGATTTAGATCTATGGCCCTGTCCAATCTGGTTGATTTAGATCTATGGCCCTGTCCAATCTGGTTGATTTAGATCCACGGCCCAGTGACTGTTTGCTTGTTCTGATCAGAGATCGAGGACTCATCTTTGCATCTGTGTCATTATAGTGTCTGTGACCGCGTCAAAAGATACTCAAATTAATAAAGTACTCTCTCCATTTTGAAGTAGTTCATTTTCTTCTTCATGATTGGCTGATCGCTCCTGATGTCCCGGTTGGACATGACTCCAGAGTCACCAGGAGGGATCGGCCAATGAAGTTGGAAGTCCCACCCAGTTGGCTACATTAAAATGGTGGAAGCCCTCAAATGGCACTGCCGATGACAACATTGCCTTTTGGCAACTAGAGGCCTCTATAGTTTTGGGCCTGGTGTTCCAAAAGCATCTTAAGGCTAATAAATTCATTGTTAGAACCATAGGTCATATGATTCTAAGATTAACTTTTGCTTTTGGGAAACTGGGCTGTGATTTGTCTACTACTCTGAATATCACTGGCTGCTAGTAATATCTGTTGAAGCCCAAACCACTCCTCTCCACAGGTCTGCGAGCATATTGGGTGATTCATTAACTGTAAAACATTTTTTAATAACTCACTGATGACTGATATGGTGGAACTAAAGAAGGAATGCATGGCCTGTGGCCTAAGCTTTTTTGACTGCAGATTTTATTAGGAAGAAAAAAACTTGAGGACAACCAGATCTAAAATGTAAAAAACACATTCAGTAAAACAGTGAATGTAAAATTCCCACTGAATAATTTACATACACACATAAAACAATATCAGAAACTTAAACAAATGTATATTAAAATTGTGACTAAATAAAACACTAGTAAAACAAGGAAGTATCTCCTTACAATGCGTTTCTAAAAACCTGGTTAACGCTTGACAGAATAAGGTCCAGTTATATCATTCAGATGGGCAAAAACAACAAATAGCAGCTTTGAATGATCTCCCTCCATCACATGGGTTATGAATCTGCAACAGAATCAAAAATAGCATAAGTCAGTTTAAACCACTGCTTGGCTGAATATTCTACACGCCGGAGAAATGTCTGCACACAATATATTGCACAAAGCCTTGTTGAGCCCTGCCGGCCAGAACTATGACTAGCAACATTAACACAAATAATAAATACAACAGTTGGAAAATGGTTTACATTTTAAAAACCCTCAGATGACTGAATTATAGCACATAAAAAAAGTTCAGGGATTTTGGTGGGAATTCAGGTATTAAATGTGTCAAATTACACTTCTCTTTTCTTAGAATGCACTCATATATACATTTTCTAATGGTATCAGGTATTTTTTTTTGTTTATATTTATCAAAATTATATTTGCCTCATTTGTATAAATGCACTGGGTATATTTCCATATATTAATATATTAACAAAGGGTTGGAACAGGGCTGCAACCACCCAAAACTTGCTCTATTTAGGCTTACCTGCACTGTCTAGACTGCCTCATTAATGACTGTCAAGTTCTGAAGCATAATTCAACAAGTGTCTCAATAGCATACCCTCTAAAAATCAACACACTTGGCTCTCGTTTACACCTATCTATTCATACTTTACATTGTTTGCGAGATCAGTCACAATACCACTATAATAAGTGTTAATTTTCAGCAGTTGCTTTCATTTCAGTGCCTCTAATTTGTAAATATTTCAACTGTACAAAATTTGTGAAACAATCCATCAAAATAAAGTTTGTTCTTCTCTTTCTTGTGATGTAAGTGTCGAGATGTGTTAAATCTCCAACTAAGTTTTATAGATGCAACGGGAAAACAATGCATTCCATTGAGCCCAATTCAGCCATTACCGGGGTGTGTTTGACAGGTCATTACAAACATTTCTGTGGTCGTAACATTATATTATTTAATTTTAGTCCTGCAACATTTTAGTCGCAGGACTAAAATGAAAGCAATCAATCCAGCGAGGTTTAAGTGACAGGTGGATTTTGCACCCCTCAAACACAGGAAATAGAGGGCTGAAAAGACAGATCCTCAGCGTTGCTACTAGGACCTACCAGTCCTCCTCCAGGAGGGTTTGGGTGTACTGTGAGAGACAGCGGGGCTCTGTTCCTGCCCATCTGAAAAGTGCTGCAGACACAAGACAGAAAAGATCACAAATGCATCCACGATTCCACAATTCTTTATTAATGCAGATGAATGAACACTCGGGGCAGGGTACTCCAGCAGGAATTGTGTCAGTTTGTTTTCAGATAATCATGGTTCAGCATTAAAATCAGCTCCTAAAATCAACCCGGAGGTTCTGAAATGATCTGGGTTGGAAGAAAACAAAGACAAGGTTTAACCTACAGTGTATCAATTCAAAAAGCACATTTCGCAATAGCGAATAATGAAGTAGTATGTTGCGTCATGACAACTTTTAAAGAATAGGCCTACAGTGCAGCTATTTGAATGGTTCAACACCATATACTGACTGCTATCTATACGCAGATGTAACTGACCCAGTTCTATAGACCCTGACATTCCAAGATGTTTGTGTAATTTAATTGAGAAATTAGATGAAACTGAGAAATTATGATAGTCAGATGAACTCGTGGATAATATTTTAATGTCGCTGCGCAGAGACATGAAAATCAGACTCTAGGGAAGTAGATGGAATGGCTTCATTGCCAAAATCCTGAAGTATCCCTTTAATACATAGGTCATTAAAGTCTAAACTATATGTCCAATCACTTTATTATTGAACATATTAAGTCTCCCATCTATCCACCCTCTTCCCTTTCCTCATCATTGCCTCTCACCTGTTGAATCTGCTTGATCTCCCTCATAGCCAATCGGATGGAAGGATACAACCGGGGAAAGGGCCTGCTCTTGTGGTCCCTCTCGCCCTCATCTCCCCACGCTCTTCCTCTCTCCCCATCCCTGAGCCTCCCTCCCAGGGACTCCCCTCCTCCTTCAGCCTCTGCCCGGAGTCTGCGGTCAGATATCCGCCTGAGGACAGGGGGTCGCTGGGCCTCCAGGTCGGGGTTCTGCCCCGGTGGCAGGAAGAGCCTCTGGAACTCCAGGTGAACCTGATCCGGGTTCGACTCGCCCTCCTCCTCCCCAGACACGGTGCTCCTGCGGTCGGCCACGGCCAGGTGATCCAGGCCCTTCAAGTCCTCGTAGTCTGTGTTGTGGTCACATGTCTGGGACAGCAGACAGAATAACATTAGTGCATAAAATGTTTGATTATCCATTCTTAATGTACAGTATTACACACAGGTCCTGCCAGAACCTGTGCCAACGGTGTATATTCGAGACAGTATTTGACAGGAGCCAGACCCTAAAGGGGGTTTGACCCAAGTGCTGACCTGTCCACAGGAGGTGGTGAGCAGCTCGTTGAAAGGCTTGATGCCCACCCGGCTGTGGTGCTGCACCAGGTCAGGCAGGGAGGGGTGAGCCTTATCCTCCCCCAGGATCACATACTTCCCGTTGGACTGCATCTCGATCATGTAGTGCCTACAGCGGTTCTCCCCCCTGACATCGGATAGATGGAGAGGTCAGAGGGTAAAGGGTACATATCGGTCAAACAGGGTGAGGGAGCAAACAGGACTTAGGGGTTTAATGTCTTATATGTCACGCTATAGCGTTGGGTCATTTTCAACACACTGTAGTAAAACACTTTTCAACAAAAAACAAAAATCCCTCTAATTGGACAAGTTCAGTTAGTACCTCCCCATCACAATCTATATCAAAACGTTTACTGCCTACTGAACACAACCCTGTCTTCTGCTCTTGTTCTACTCATCTGTCAACCCGTTCATATACACTTCTCAACTGCACCCTTCCCTCAAGGTGACCACTGATCTAACGTGATGAGAATAAGAACCAGTAGGGGAAGGTCATTTGGATCCAGATTGCCATCCTCAGTCTTACTTGTATGTTAGTGTGTAGCCCTCCCGACTCAGACCTACACGAATCAGGAAGCAGCCTACAGGCTTGTCCGTCATCAGATCCTCCGCTTGTCTGGAGAGGAGACATACACAGTTTAAAAACACCCTGAAATCTGACAGAATTAAGTCTGAAGTGTGTATTACAATCCTCGCTGGTACTGGACATCCCCAAAAGGACGGTCAAACAAGGGCAATTCTCCCTCGTGGGGACATTTCACAGGTCCCCATGAGGAAAATACTATTTTAGGCTTAGGAGTTAGGGATACAATTAGGGTTAGGGGTTTGGTTTAAGGTTAGGGAAAATTGGATTTTGAATGGAAATACATGTTTGGGTCCCCACAAGGATAGTAAAACATATGTTGTGTGTGTGTGTGGTCCTGTCTTACTGACCTACGTGTTATCATGCCATGGAACCAGCAGGGGAAGGCACCGTTACGGACCACCTTGCGGGCCTGCGTCTCCTTGAACCAGCGGATGTTGTCCCTTCTCTTCTTGCTCCTCTTCCTGGCCCGCTCCTCTCCCCCCGCCTGGCCCATCAGCTCAGCCAGCTCACTGTGCACCTCCAGGTTGTCAAAGGGAGTGGCCTGGGAGAGACAGAGGGGACCGTACAGGCTCAATCTTAGGGTAGTTTAACTTCTTAGGGAGCAGCTCCCGAGGTGACGGTTTTGGAGAGTCTGGCGTGCCCAAAGTAAAATGCCTCCCACTCAGGCCCAGAAAATAGGATATGCACATAATTAGTACTATTAGATAGAAACTTCAGAGTGTTTCCTAAGAGTGTTAAAATATTGTATGTGAGTATAACAGAACGGATATGGCAGTCAAAAACCCAAGACATTTCTGTCCTGGAAAAAGTGATTTTGACACATTGCCTCATTTTGAACCCCTCCCTAAGGAAAATGACCATATAAGGGAGTAAGATTTCAGTACCTATTGCTTCCACTGGATGTCAACAGTCTCTAGACAGTGTTTTGATTTTGTTTAGTTGGTCTGGATGGTAATAGAAGAAGAATTAGGAAGTGGTCACAAGAAGTAAACAGAAGAGGATGCGCGTTCCCAGGCTTGCGCGCGCTGTGGTTTTTTTCCTTTCCTATCGCCCAGTTTATATTCCGGTCGAAATATTATACTAAATATACATAAAAGTGTTCCTAAGGATACATTATCAATGATGTTTGATTGTTCTTGGACAAGTGTATAGGTATAGGTTAACGAGTTCTCTACACGGTTCAATGGGCGAGTGGACGCTGTATTTTCTCATCATAACGGACCAACCAAACAGAGATTTATGGATATAATAAATGACTTTTTTTAACAAAAGAACCATGGATTGTCTTCGTTGGACACTTGGGAAGCCCTCAGCAGAGGTTCTTCAAAAGGTAATTGATTTGTTTTCGCTGTGAAATGTGCTTTGTGTGAACCGCAATAGTTTATGAATTTATGCTAATGGAAAAATAGTGGAGGTGCTACCCTCAAACAATCAAATGTAGGGCTTTCGCCGTAAAGCCTTTTTTGAAATCTGACAACGCTGTGATATTGCCAAGAAGCAGAGCTTTTGATGACTATGCAACACTTGTATATTGATGAAAGTTTAATAATTAAACTTTTGGATTTTGAATTTGGCGCCTTGCATTTCACCGGGTAGTGTCGGGAGTGGCGCTAGCGCCCCCACTGCTCCGTAAGAGGTTTTAAGGTTCAGTTTAGGGGTTCTATTCAATCAGATCTCATTAGCCAACATCCGCATAGTGGTTGTTTTGCCGGTGTCGGAACTGTGTTACAGCTGTCCAATCCACAAGCAGCTCCTGGAATTATACCTAAAGCGGACATTGCCATTGGCTGCATGGAGACGTAATAAGAGAAATCCCATGCAGCCTTGTTTACAAGTTGGAACACTGGACTGTGAGATGTAATCTACACCTCGATTAGGCTGATAGAAATCCTCATTATTTAGTTTAATGATTTTGAGCGTCATTATTTCTATATACCCTACACTTTCTCATTCTGAACTTCTAACGCGAGTGGGACGGGTGTCGCTTCATGACAATGATCAAGAGCAGCAGCTCACCTATTTGACAACTCCAACACTTGATTTGATTGAATCTAGGCCTTAGTCATCAGAGAGTAGGAGGGGATGTCAGGGGAAAGCGTGGGAGAGCGATTGTCGAAGGGTACAAGATCAATCAATAGCAGGTTTCAACTAACATGCTGTCTATGGGCTAGCTAGTGCTTGCTAGCAACAGAGATCAAGAGACTAAACATGAGATTACTTTCTGAAAATAATTTTTCACTGTTTCAAATTTATTAAAGGTTGCCAGGGTCTTGAGTGTAGAAATGTACCATCGAGAACCCCTTTGGAAACAAGCATTTTAATGAATACTTTCAAGTGATATCCTCTGGGTCCACATTGTACATTTTGTTGTATATGTCTGTTACCCAAAATAAATTCAATTCAATATGGCCCACCTCAAACTGTTTGTTGCGGGGCCGGGGGACAGGGGCCAGGTGGGCAGCTGTGGGCATGATGGAGCGAGGCCGGGGCTGAGGCTTCTTCCTCCTGGGTAGGGGCACGGGTGGAGAGACGGGCCCTGAGACACACACACACACACACACAATACTGTTGATACAGCACTAATAGAGCTACATACGGTGAGTGACAAGGATCCCTACAAATTCTTGAATTATGAAATATTCAAGTCATCATACAGAAATGTCTTTGACAATAAGCATGTAGAGGGGTAGAGAGAGAAAGAGTTGAGGGGTAAAGTGGTCAAGAACAAAAATAGAACAGTGATAGGGAGAAAGAGAACAAGTAGGTGATTGTAAGGAAGGGAGATAGGCGAGCAAGAAAGAGGGAGATGAAAGAGAGGGCAAAAGAGAAAAGGAAAGCGATATTCCGTCGACTTACTCTTGTTCTCCTCCTCCAGCTCCTCCTCCCTCTCTCGCTGAGCCTGCCTCTGTCTGCTCACCTCCGACAGTAGGGACAGGTACTTCCTCCTGTAGCGCAGAGAGAGGTAGTCTGCAGAACACAGCAACAGAGAGAATGTGAACAGAGACACAGAGAGGTAGTTTGCAGAACACCGCAACAGAGAGCCAGATTGAGAGAGAGCCAGATTGAGAGAGAGCCAGATTGAGGAGAGAGCCAGATTGAGGAGAGAGACAGATTGAGGAGAGAGACAGATTGAGGAGAGAGAGAGATACAGTGAAGAGAGATTGAGGAGAGAAACATTACTACTGAATGGCAAATGTTAAAGGACCACATTCCAACACAAAATGATGCTATAGTCATTACAGGACTTGAAATCAACATACGATACAGTATAACAGGGAAACTATCATCCATCTAACAGGGAAACTAGCATCCATCTAACAGGGTTGTGGGGTAAGACTGCAGGTAGCACTTAAAACTGCAAGTAACTTGCTGATGGCAATGTTTGAAATACAACATGATGGGACATGATTCAACAATGTTGACTTCAATGATAATAACCTTATCTACCTACCTGCAAGGTTTTCTAGCCTCAGGCCTGAGTTTAAAAGCAGCAACAGCTCACAGAGGCCAAGGAAGCTGTTTGACAGACATTTGAGAGATTATGTTCCAGATACTATGTATGAGTGACCCTTACTTTTCTGGATGACAAGTGCTGCCTTGCCCAGTCTCTCCAACAGCCTGGACAACTCCTCCTGGTGCCAGTACTTAAAGAACAGACGAGACGACCTGCCATAGTGAGAGAGAATGTTTGAACAAAGTTAATAGATATTGAGTACTATTTGCAGGGGGAATTTCTGTTAAATTCGAGAAAGATTGAGATTACCACTTAACCCCAGTAATCATTAAGCCACATTCATCATTTTGGGACATTTCTAAAAAAACAGCACAGCAGTAGAAAGCAAGAGCTGGGGACCAAGAGGGTGAAAGTGAGATAAAGATCTCTACTCAATATAAACCCTGAGCTGACCTCCCAGTACAAGCCAATGACAACACTAAACTGTTAACTGAAGAATGAGCTGCTTTTGCGTAAATGCGTAAACGCATGAAACATCTGATGAGTATAGCCTGAATGACATGCTATGATGAATGGACAAATTATAAAAAAGGAAGATTCTTTACAGGAAGATTCAGGAGTAAGTAAGCTAGTCTTCTAGGACTGATTGTGGCAAATCATTTTCTTAGCCAATTAATTGAACACAACAAGAGCAACTACTGTAGACTTACCCACACTTCCAGCCATGTATCTCAGTAGTGTTGAGGATGGACAAGCAGCTGAAAGACCCACAAACCACACAGCTTACATTTGATAAGATGTAACAGAATACAGCTACAAAGATCTGTTTAATATCTCAAATGGATGTTGGTGAATGTCATCTTTTTTTAATTGCTGGAATGAGAGCAAGTGTCTTTATACATACCTTTCCTTGGTTAGTGGTAAATCTGGCTTTATCAGCAGAATGTTATATCTGAAGACAAAGAGAATTTAGCATGGTGCAGTGAAAATAAAACGTCAGTGTACAGAAATATCATGCATTCAAGTTGTGTTGGCCAAGATGAAAGTAGTTATTTTACAAATAATGCAAAGTTTGATAAGAATATATAAATTCACACAGACCTCTGAGCAAATTCTTTGAATGAGGGTCGCCATGAGAAGCCATCTCTTCGTATCCTGATGGTTTCCAGTAGGCCGTTGTATCTTAGCTGGAAAATATTTAATTATCCTTAGATATCATTTCAATATATTCCATATAGCCCAAGCGGAATCAGCTGTAATTGATGGCCAAATTAGAGACCTACTGGACTTATTTGAAACTAAATGCAATCTCAAAGCTGAACAGCAGGTGGCGATGTAACAATGCACAGTTATGATGATGATAGGGGGAGTGATCATTGTTTAAAAAGCACAAATCACAGATGGTCAAGCAGCTTCAGAATGATAGCCATTTCAGCTAGTCTTGAACTAGTCTAGCTTATGGAGGGCAATATAGCTACAGCACAGAGATCTCAATGATGAACATCGTAAAAATCTGTATATTATGCCACTATAACCACATACATGGGTTGTTCCACAAAAAGAGTTCCTTTTGCATCCCTTTGATATTTTAAATATAAATTGTGCACCAATATTGAATTGTAAAAGCCTTTTATATTAAATGAAGTGCCCTTTAATATAGACACATGGAGAATTCAACAAATTAATAAAACAAACAGCCTGTAAAAAATAAAAAGAACCCCTGTATCACTTCCAGGAAGATTTTAACTCACTTAACCCAAACATTTATCCAAGTTTCATCATCATTGTAAAGCCTTAGTTATTTTGTTGCTTTGACAAAGTAATTTCTGAAGATTATTACTTATTTCATGTGATTATTGATTCATTTACATCTGAACTCTCGTTTTAATATGGTAAAACTATTTTTTAAATAATTGTTTAATAGTTAAATAAATCATGCAGTAAAAGCAGGTGAGCTGCTTCTATTCTTTTTGGCCATTTTCTGGTGTTTTGTGGAGGTAAACTGAGTATAACACGTCAACCCTGTTACCCATAGATAGACCAGCTAGAAATGCTTTAAACTTGCATTCAAATGCTACTCCCTGTTGCACACAACAAGCTTCCATTCCCCCTGTCACAAGGGGATTTATTAATAATAAAAAAATAGTCAACCCTGTTATGGTCAACCCTGTTACTTTATTTGGCACTTCCTTTTTTTTTTTACCTCTTGAGATGGGTAAATTCGTTGTTTTTTAATGAAGTTGAGCATGTGCTCTTTATGACAGAAAGTAAAATATTTACCGATTTACACATCTCAAAAGCCACCTTACTGGTGGAATGACCCACATATGTAATGAAAAATACCTTAAAATCAGCTTTAACACAGACTATTCACAGTCATTAATTAACAATAGTTTCAGTTCGACTATTGTCCCCCCACCCGCCAATACTGCATTGTCCTGTTTTATCAGTTCAGCCCTAGACAAACAAATTTAAAAGCACTACAGATGACGAGGAGAGGCGAGGGAAGAAAGACCCCTGGAGTCAGACTAGACAGCAGTGTTCACTGACAGGGCAGAGTATTGACCGGCTTCATTGTGCCATCAGGGCTATACTAACCCTCCCCTGGGGCCAAATCCACTTCCTATGAACATCATCAGACAGTCACACACTGACCCACTAACCTAGTACCTAGACCAGGGCTGGCAGCAGAATGAATCCGTTGGACAGGCCTTTGATTTAAATAGGCATGCACATTTTTTTTACAGAACGTTTTTGTTTCTCAAAATCATTGTCACGTGGTTAATCATACAAATCTGAAGTCAAATTATTTTTAAAAAGATCTCTGCCATATGGACACAATGATCCACCTGCAAAGGATGTTAAAAAAAAATGGACTTGGTTGGATTACTGTGTGAGGTGAAGTTTATTAGTGGTGGACGCGGGGAGTTAAGACAATCAGAAATCATACATTGCCAAATGGGCACTGTGTTTCTCACAAGCGTAGCAGGTTGTGAACTTCGCAAACAATTTTTCCACTCCGAGAATGAGAACGGTAAATGACTGTAATTAATACATGCATTAACAAATGACTGTAAACAAATGACTAGGGATTAATGGTATATTTACTGGGCCTACTGGTGACATATGTAATGGGGATTTTTTTTTTTTTTTATCAAAAGGGCAAACAACGCACATAACGAAACCATGAAGGCGCAAGAATTGTCAGGAGACCACTGAGCACATTCTGGAGAAAGTATTTTGAATGTTTTTATTTAGACAGTAGTAATTATATAATTTTGGCAAAACATCAATTTACTTTAGAAGCCATTATCCTAACAGTGCACTGTGCACCTGACAACTTTCCTTTCGCAAGAGCCTGAAACCAGAGATCTGTATATAACGAAGAGATGCTCATGTCTCCACCCTAACAATGGGAGACGTTGTCCCAAAGGCGGGAAGGCAGGCGACAAGCTTTAGGTCTGCATATTATGCCCATAGAAAAACATTGGGCTTATTCTGGACAGATTTTGGCGAGAGTTAGCCCTCTTGCTTCACCTCCTCCCCTCTGCTGAAACTCACCGGAGAAAGCATCTTAGTGAGCGAAACAGCACCCCTCTGTCTTACTATATGTAGCCCATGTATCTGATGCTGTCTGTCCAGAAATAGTATGACATGCCATACTCTTTTGGTCCAGACAGAATCAGATACATGGTCTACACATACGGAGACAGAGGGGCACGGTTTCGCTCGCTCGGATGCTTTATCTGGGATTGAGGAGTCTTTCTGTCGGCGAGTGTCTCGGTCAAATAAATGATCAATATTTCAATATGTTTTTTTGGATGGACAAGGAGGTACGGCCATAACGTCGGCCCTGACCTAGACCCTGTTACTGCTGCTGCTTAGTCAACCCCTTGTTACCATACTGGGGACTGGGTCATGTTCATTAGAACACACCGGTGCAAAACGCTTTGCTACAGAAAAGGAAAACAAGCGTTTCTTATTGGTCAAGTTCAGATAGTTTCAGTCTGATTTCTTCCGTTTCGTGCCTATTGAACACAATCCTGACTCTGAAGTTCACTCAATCCACACTCTTAGGATCAATACTGTGTTATAGATATAACTTTTAGCATTGACAATTATGCACCTTTGCTTAGTTTTTCGAAGCATAGATTATTCTCAAAAAAGGGTTAAACGTTGAGCACACAAAAGTACTGGTGTTGTATCAGTAGGCTTGTGCACCCTGCCTAGGAAATAATCTACAGTAGCTAGGGGAAACACTAAAGCATTGGCTGCTACCTGGTTCATATCCAATGTAAGGTAGATATGCCTACAGTCCAGTATTTGAAACGATTCTGTAGCAAAAGGCCCGAAAATGGATAAGGAAGGTCCTAAATGGGCAGAAGTGAGTCCTGTTATGGTAGCGCTTCTGAGCGCCCCAGAACAGGATACACCCCCGCCTCTAGACGCAGAATAAGCTTGGTGAAGGAGCTGAACTTAGACATGTAAATGATTAAGAAAACCACAGAGGAGTACACAGGAATTGAATTGGAAATGTACTAACCAGTCAGGACATATAATTACTCACTGTACTGCTTGGAGTGGAGACTGTAAAAGTAGCTATGCTTGCCTACAGGAGGGGCCTCTGGGCTGGTCCTGGGTATTGCATACCTAGGCCCACCTAAGGCCCCCAAGAAAAGGAAGCTTAGAGATGCGGGGAAGAACATCCCAAGCCATGGAGAGGATGACGCAAAGCGCTCAAATATGGCTGTGGTGGCACCTCTGTAATCGGACCAAACTGAAAGTGACTCATCACCCCCAGTCAACCCAGACGGGTGGCTGGAGCTGATGAAGGAAATGAACATAGAGTAATGAGGGAGCCCATATATAGTAAGGAAGAAGCCCATAGGGCGCCACAGGCACCAGTAGAAGAAATGGACTTAGACTAAAGAGTATATAAGATGGACAAACCCAAGGGTAGGGGTCACAAAAATTGCTCTCTCAGACTCTTACATGACTCACGTCACACTAAGATTTCCTGACTAGAACAGTTACCAACTTGATAAAACTAAATTTACAAGCTTAACACCTTTACTCGGGCTTAGCAATCTAATTTGCTCTTTCGAGTTCATATCCCATAAAAACCTCTAGTCCAGACTCTCACGAGCGGCGGGCATGTTGGTTGGGAGATCGACTCTTAAGAGTATGGATCTGCACAAAGTTTGAATAAAGGATTAGCTTTCAGTCTTTGCTCTTTTGAGTTTATATCACATAAACACCTCCAGTCCAGGAGCCAAGTGAGCGACTTCACACAAATACCTCTAGTCCAGACTCACACGAGCATGTTGGTTGGGTGATCGACTCTGAGAGGATAGATTGGCAAAATCCAGTATAGGCGATAGAAACTCAACACTGAGTTTAGACTTACAAATTGATAGACCCTGTGGACCAGAGGAAACCCATCTCTTATACGCTCTCAAGGACTTATCACACACCGAGAACTGGTAAATATGATATGCATCTTAGACACGCTGTAAACTGATGTAGGAAATAGAGGTGAGAATACGTAGAAAATAACTGTATGCATTGGCTGTTGGTATTGGATAAAACGCTGTTGTATTGAACTTGTGCTGAATATTCAAATAAAAAGAAGAACCCATTGAACCCTCACCAAAGGCACTTGCTGAGTTGAACTGAGTTAATCACTTAGAACAGACACAGCAACGTAGGATCTCGCACAGAGTTTAACTACACTCTAAGGAGGGTAAAGGACGCTTACTGATGAGCAGTATCAGGGTAAAACTCACCGGGCCGAGTAGTGGCTCAGAGATGGAGAAGAAATCCTGATGAGCAGTATCGGGGTTAATTCTCACTGGACCGAGTAGGGGTTCAGAAATAGAGGAGGAACACGTAGTATATGTCGACCGTCTGCAGAGTTGCACCAGGTTCAGTAAATCTAGTTCAAAACTCAAAAGCTCCACATCTCTAATAGAAGGAATCGAAACTGAGCGTGACAACGGACAAGGCAGGAAACACATCGAGCTAGTTATAGCAACAGGAGATCTGTCCGGGGGACTTCAAGTTCAGTGACAAACCAGTGCCTAGTGGAGATAATACCTCCCCTAGGTTGACCGAACCGTGACATTACAATATATTGGTTCTCACCTGGTCCATGACCCTTTTGTTGTCCACCTGGTCAGGAAGCTTGTTGCCGTTTGGTTTGATGCAGCGAACAAAGTGAGGACTGGCCACAAACATCTTCTCCATCAGCACAGCCAGAGAGTGCTGCAGACACACATAATGGAGATTACTAACCGTTATCTGTGCATCTTTATTTTACAGCAGTCCAGTCTAGAGGTAGGCATATTTAGGATTTTCAGTTTTGTTCATACTTAGTGCTCAGACATCATTATGAAACCAAATGCTCAGAAATAAGAGGTTTATAAAGCCAGATGTGCTATATTAAGTCAACTTCCATCTGACCTTAAACTGGGCCCCCACCGACTGTTTCCTAGTTGAGTTAAAGTTGTCATCTGCCTTTTTCATGACCTAAAGGAAAAAATATTAACATCCTTTAAACCCCCCAAAATCCACTTTCTGCCTCTGACTTGCACTGTAAGAAAGGTCAAAATATGGCCATGCTGTTAGTTACCAATACTCTGTTATTCTACAGAATCTATGTCATATTCTGCTGCGCTTCATAAAAAATAAAAAATAAATCACTGGACTTGTGATTTACAATGCCTACCGTGGCTTTGCGTGGCATCAAGGTCCCTGTCCTGGAGATTGTGGCTGAAAATACAGAAAATATGAATCGTATCAATATTAGATATGAGATGCCAGACAGAGACTGTGATCAATGTTTTAAACTAGAACAACGCTCAAACTAACCAGAGGCTGTATATGTTATGGTGGTGTGATAAGAGTAAGCGTGTATTATTTATAAATGCGTACTACATCATTTTCTAAGAGGTGGTCAGGGGGTGTTTTTGTCCACAAACCCTCACTGGAAACCAGCCCACGTCATTGTGTATCAGCTCTGCTTCATGTTAAGCATGTGTACACAACCGATTGAATAGCTACAGTTTAACAAATCACTTTGCAAAAAGACAAATAATCAGAGATTGCATCAGAAATAAGAACATAAAGCCATAGTTCATTTCTGGATAAGCGAAAAGCTGTAGAACACAGAAACATTCAGATAGCCTCACGTACCGGCGAAGAGGACACTGAGTAGAGGGGTGACACTGTTGATGAAGAGGTCTCTGATGCTGGCTGGGATGGTATCTCTGTTCATCTCTAGGAAGCCTCCTCCATTATACTGGACCTGGACACAGGAAGGACAGAATTCACTTACACTTTATTTGAAGTCCATATCTACAATGCTTCATAAACACACTCATAATGAGTTATTATGCAGTCATAATGTAGTATAACTGTAGTTATAAACAATAGCTTATAAATGGCCTATATCAATACTCATAGTGCATTATAAAGTACTATTATAAAGGCGGGTATGTAACCTCACCTTCCCAGCATAGTGAACCACAGTGAAGAGGGGGCTGTGACTCCGGACCACCTCATAGTGTGGACTGCTCTTAAATTTACTGTTCAACTTGTCCACAAAGTCTCTGTCTGACGCCTGAGGGGACAAATAGGGAAAAAAGATTAGAATTAATACACATAAATTAATATCAGGGTTGGGGTCAATTTCAGTCAATTCAGGAAGTACACTGAAATTCCAATTGTAATTTGGTATGGTTTCTGAAATGAGTGGAATTTAAATAGAATTGAGCCCAACCCTGATTAATACAGAGATGTATGGGTGTATGGAGACGACTACAGTACCTGAGGGAAGGCACTCTGCTCGTCCAGGAGAGAAAGTATCCCAATAGGTTTAGTAAGGATCAGGTCCTGTGGGAGAGACACACATTAGTTGTATATGAGACAAGGAAAAACACATAAACACATTCTATTGTGAAAATGCATATTTGGGTTAATCTAGCCAATTGTTAACTGGGTAAAACAAACATGGTACACAACTTCATATGACTTTAAAACTGAAAATTTTCACAGTACAAAGAGAATATTTTTTAACAAGGTTTCCAGGTTTTTTATTGACTAGGGACTCTACACTGTAAAATTCTTTGAAGTTTTATAGTGCTCAGTAGGCATTAGGACAGAGTGGGTACACAGCAAATTACCTGTGGATCCAGGATGTGCATTACTCGCCCTAGGTCCAATACTTACTCAAGTTAGAATTCTTCCCACAAATCCTAATGTGTCCATCTTATCCCATAACTTACAGACGGGCTCTACTCATACCTTCAGCCATGGACAGGGACACTATTGTCTGCCAAATGAAACCAGTGGCTTCTATACAGACAAGAGGATGATGCCACAGGCTAAAAGCCAAAGTGCCTATTAAGCTACTGGCATGTGACTGAACACTGCCGCGTCAGCATTTCCCCTTCCTGGGGTCTCTGTTCTTTAATATCTGCCAGACTCACAGTGGGTTTACACAACCGGTCTGTGTTATTACTGAGAGAGGGGGAGGTAAAGAGAGAGTGAAAAAAGTATGAGAGAGAGAAAGGGTGTAAAAGGAGGATGAAAAAAGGTTGAGAAAAAAAAAAAAAAAAAAAAGAGTACTACTGTAAGTGATGAGGGGGAAAAAAAGAGTACTACTGTAAGTGATGAGGGGGAAAAAAAGAGTACTACTGTAAGTGATGAGGGGGAAAAAAAGAGTACTACTGTAAGTGATGAGGGGGGAAAGAGTACTACTGTAAGTGATGAGGGGGAAAAAAAGAGTACTACTGTAAGTGATGAGGGGGGAAAAAAAAGAGTATTACTGTATGTTATGAGGTGAAAAAAAAAAAAAGAGGTTGTGTCTTTTTACCAGGATAGGCTTGTTGTCTTTGAAGGAGATAGTCTCCCACTCGATGCCTTCTTCCTTGTATTCATTCTGCTCCATCAGAAAGATGTGCTGTAGGATGACAAATGCATACAAAGACGCATGAACGACTAAAAACAAAAAGGACAGCAGGTATTTCCAGTTTCTTTCACAAGAGCTTTGGTCACAGGGGAACATCTTTCATTAGATCAATCTGCTTTGTCCAATCGTTTCATTAGAAGATGACACATTCAATTGTGTGTGGCCTTCAGTCACAAAAACCCCAATAGAAGCCCTGAAGCCCTAAGCAGTTGTAATCTAGTGATCCGACACTAGTAAATAATCATAAGCAGATTCCTATGGCATTTGTACCAAATATATTCAGTGCCCACATGGACAGGCCCCAAAGGTAAACTGTGTAATGTTTACTAGTAGAGAGTAGTCCACAGCAGTGTGAGTAGTAAAAGTAGACTGTCTTTAACTCCAGCATCCCATGCATACAGTACAGTGAGCTCCAAAAGTATTGGGACAGTGACACATGTTGTTTTGGCTCTGTACTCCAGCACTTTGAAATAAAGTTGATCGAATGACTGAGGTTAAAGTGCAGAATGTCAGCTTTAATGAGGGTATTTTCATCCATATCGGTTAAACTGTTTAGAAATTACAGCACTGTTTGTACATAGTCCCCACATTTTATGGGACCAAAGGTATTGGTACAAATTCACTTGTGTATATCAATAGTTCAGTATTTGGTCCCATATTCCATTTACGCAATGATAACATCAATCTTGTGACTCTACAAACTTGTTGGATGCATTTGCTGTTTGTTTTGATTGTGTTTCAGATTATTTTGTGCCTGATGGTAAATAATGTATTGTGTCATTTGAGACACTAATGTAGAAGTGTTTAGAAACATATTCTATTCTTACTTACAATTAATGTGGATGCTACCATGATTACAGATAATCCTGAATGAATTGTGAATAATGATGAGTGAGAAAGTTAGATGCACAAAAATACTCAGAAGACATGCTAAGCTCTCACCATTACAATAACAGGGGAGGTTAGCATTTATTGGGGGGGTATGATATTTACGTCTCTAACTTTCTCACTCATCATTATTCACAATTCATTCAGGAATATCCATAATCATGGTAGCTGATAGTCTGCACATTAACCTAATAGTCATTGTATCACTTTAAATCCAAAGTGCTGGAGTACAGAGCCAAAACAACAAGAAAATGCACTGTCCCAATACTTTTGACCTAAATTTACATGTTTTTCTGAAGCCTTCCACTGAAAAACAACATATAAACGAGACACTAATAGGCATTTATAGCCATTTCAAAAGCAGAACCAATTGTAGACTATGTTCGGATTCCGGGTTCCTCTACTAATACTAAATAAAGAAACAAGCTGACCACTTGTTTCTTTTAAGTGTTTGGGTCTTACGTTAACAAACCCTACAGGCTGTCATTTTATGAGACTTAAATAGAGAATCACTTCTAAGGGTCCCAAGATGACAGGGCTACTTCTCTGTGCACTGATATTTACACTTACGTGGTTAAAGAAGTACTGCAGCTGTTCATTGGCCAGGTTGATGCAGAGCTGCTCAAAACGGTTCACGGCGAAATTCTCAAACCCGAAAATGTCAAGGATACCTGTATTATATAACAAGAAAATAGAACGGTCAATCTGACATTGATCATCTCTGCTTGAGAAGACGAAAACGTATAAAGAGTTGTGGAATTTTGTTACATTTAAAGTTTCCCTTGAAACGGACCTATTTCATTCAGCTCAACGTCAAAGTCAACGTTGGGAGCCAGCAGTTCGTTAACTTTACTGACAATCCAGCCGAATACTCTCCCATAAGCCACTTTGGCAATGGAGTCCCTGGCATCTGCAGATAAACACACAACAACATATTAATGGAGTCAAGCGCTCTTGAAAACATGATTAATAGTATTTCTATTTTGAGCTTCAGTTTATTATTTCCTCTCCCATTGAAGCAGTCAGGCCTGGGGCGAAGCAAAAGTAATCCACTAACCAAAAATAGCAAAGGCCCCTTTACTACCTCAAATAGCAGACCAACCATCCTGTTAAAAAACATTAGTCAACTTTAGGAAAAACCTATGCTTGACCAGATACAATGCTATTTTACTATAAACAAATGGACAGACTTTCAGCATGCTTATAAGGAAGGACATTCAACAAGCACGGCATTACACAAATGACTGCTGATTGGCTGAGAGACATTTATGATAAAAAGACTGTGGGAGCTGTTTTGTTGGACTTCAGTGCAGCTTTTGACATTATTGATAGTAGTCTGCTGCTGGAAAAACGTATATGTTATGGCTTTACACCCCCCTGCTATATTGTGGATAAGAGTTACCTGTCTAACAGAACACAGAGGGCGTTCTTTAATGGAAACATCTCCAACATAATCCAGGTAGAATCAGGAATACCCCAGGGCACTGTCTAGGCCCCTAACTTTTTTCAATCTTTACTAATGACATGCCACTGGCCTTGAGTAAAGCCAGTGTGTCTATGTATTCTGATGACTCCCCACTATACATGTCAGCTACTACAGCGAGTGAAATCACTGCAACACTTAACAAAGAGCTGCAGTTAGTTTTAGAATGGGTGGCAAGGAATAAATTAGTCCTAAATATTTCAAAAACTAAAAGCATTGTATTTGGGACAAATCATCCACTAAACGTAAATGGACCTTCTTTAAACACACGGGGAGGAAGTTGTGGTCAGTTTACCCCCCCCCTTAATCCTAACCCAAACCATTAGGGTGAAAACACAAAACTGTCCAATATCTTAGGGACATCATTGGCTGGCATTAGTAAGACACTGCACATTTACTGTATTAAACCGTATCCTGTAATGTTCTTTCATACTGTTCTAGCATTGTCAGGAATGTACACAAACCGTGTGCTCTCTAGTTTTATGGAAAGCCCAAATGAATGAAGAAACTGGGTTCTAGAGGCCCTACAACAACTGACCCAGGCCTTCCTTTCTAATGGCTAAGGTGATGGTGGCAGGGGAAGCTGATCCTGGTGATCCAGTGCTTTTCTCCTTACCCTCGGCCTGCTGCTGGTTGTGCAGCCTGCGGATGGCCTCTCCTCTCGTCACAGACAGAGTACAGGTCAGACTCCTCAGCAACTCCTCTTCCTGCACCCCAAACTGACCCTGAGAAGGCAAATACACACAACTATTAAAAGGATACTTCAGGATTTTGGCAATGATCCTTTATGATCCTTCATCTACTTCCCCAGAGTTATTTGTATGTCTATGCATCCAGTATAAAAGGAAGTTAGAGGTAGTTTCGCAAGCCAATGCTAACTAGCGTTAGCACAATGACTGGAAGTTTATGGTATCTACTAGCATGCTAACAGTTACCATAGACTTCCAGTCACTGCACTAGCAATTGCGCTAATTAGTCAACTTCCATCAAATTGCACGAGTTAATCTGATCATGGAAGTATCTTTTTAACACATAAAAACATAGGCCTACACAGAAAGTGTACAAAGTACACAAGCTTACACACAATAGCTCCTATATAACCCAGCCCCAAGGCCCTTTTAGTCCAGACGTGGCCCTATTGAACATGCAAAGCTAAGGTCCTGGCATTGCTAGGCAATGCTATCATGCAAAAACCTGCCAAACATCAAACAAAGACCATCCTCAGACAGCGATACTTTCAATGAATCAATGTTCAAAAAGGGGAAACAGTCCTAATGCTAGAGTTTTACTATTAGCCCTCAAAAAGGTATATTTCACTCAAACTATACACTTGCTTCATATCTGGACACCCAGTAGTAGTCAGTGGACAGTCGGGAACCAAATACTTTGTGTTTGTCTATATTAGCAACAGTTTAGCATTAGGATCACTAAGGGAGAAGCAATTACAGTGGTCGGACCCCTGTTGCTAGTGTGCCCTAATCACCCCTGTTGCTAGCGTGCCCTAATCCCATCAGTATCCATGATCTGTGAAGATGTTTTGCTCATAATGATGACGATGAAAACTGGGCAAAGACCAGCTGATCCTGCATCAGTTGGAAGTTAACCTAGCATCGTGAGCAGTACCTCTCCATTAAACTCCAAATATAGCCCCTCGTGACCCTGTGTCTTATCTAAGATGGCCAGATGTTGCCTCAGCCCACCGCCACTGCCTGCCTGAGAGGGTTGCTAATCAGGAGGGACTGCGGAGGAGGGGGGTAATCATTCACCTGTTTAAATAGAAGGCACACACATACACTATCACCTGTTTAAATAGCATGTGGATCTATGCATACACAAACAAACAGACACAGTAGAACGTTTAAATATCATGCACACACACAAACTAGTTGAAAAGCACACACAAAAAGTGTCAAAACTGTGTCCCCATGAGCCAGCAGCTGCCCATGTTAGAAAGGTCAGAGGTCATTTTGTAAAGAAAGTACTGTAGTGATTGCCTCAAAAGTCCCCTTGTTTGTTTTACTATGTATGCTCAGGACTGATAATCAACAGCTTATTCCCCTAGCTTAGTCGTTGGACCCCTTCCTTCTGCTGTATAAACCACTATCAGATGGACTCTTCTACTGTAATCTGTTGGAACTGTTCTTGTAGTTTATATTTCGCCATGTCAATACCACTGATGAACATTTATGGAGGAAAAGGGAAAAAATGCCTGCTGCCATCTTGGAAAACACCAACAGGTCAATAAGTAAATTGCAAACGTTAACAGATGCTGATACCAAACGAGGCCAAACGAAATTAAACATTTTTTTTATTTAACCTTTATTTAACTAGGCAGGTCAGTTAAGAACAAATTCTTATTTACAATGACGGCCTTCCCCGGCCAAACCCTAACGACGCTGGGCTAATTGTGTACCGCCCTATGGGACTCCCAATCATGGCCAGTTGTGATACAGCCTGGAATCGAACCAGGGTCTGTAGTGACACCTCTAGCACTGAGATGCAGTGCCTTAGAACGCTGTCCCACTCGAGAACCCAAAATGTACCCTGTAGCCACCAATTATTATTAGCTTATTCATGAATCTATTGGTTTGGCAGTACCATCCTCTTACGTTCGTAATAATTTATACTGCCACTGTGTCAGACTAGCCATTTCCTTGAGAGCAAAAGAAAGAATGGCAGAGAAGGAGTGGAGGAGGATGTAGACTCACGGCTGTGGCTTTGAGCCAGCCCATGGACTTGCCAGTGACCCTGAGCACGTCGGTCTCTGTGGGCTCAAACATGATGTTTCCTAGAGACAGGATCCCTGCCAGGATAGTCATCATGTCTACCTTCTCCTGATGACACAACATATACACATCAGTTCATCTGTCAGTCAAAACATCAGTCATTTATCAATTGGTTAATAACATCTAACAATTTGTTTATCAGTCACTCTACCAATTAGTCCAACAAAGTACAATCAGATTCAGATGTTCTACTCATGGCTGACATACTGCAAAAGGATGGATGAGAGTTTCCCAGTGAGAGGTCTTACCTGTTCCTGAAATCCCACCATGTCCATTGCATTACACACTTCACTGTACTTCTCCCCCCATTTCCTCACTATGTCCTCAGAGCCGTACCGCCCATTCAGATACCTGACAGACACATAGCCACAGAAACACATTTATACAGATCTGATGGGTGAGCGCAGAACACACACATAGGCTACATAAGTAGGAGGCATGATGGTCAACGCATATCTGATTGACAAACACTGAGGCTTCCACATTACTGCACTGTATCATAGGGCCCTACAACATAGCAGGGCAGCAACTATCGTAGGGCACAACAACTCACTGTATCATAGGGCCCTACAACATAGCAGGGCACAACAACTCACTGTCTTAGGGCACGACAAACACAATGTTGTCTAAATACTTAGCATTTCACTCCAAGCCTAGGCCTGTTCAACTGTCAAGAAGAAGTGAAATACAAGTAGCATACACATACTGTACACTGAGAACTATGTGGTTGCTATTTGTATAAGCCATAAGAACCAAAAAAGGCAGGAAGGAACATTAAGACTAGATATCAGAATTCCAAAACAAAAACCTTGGTTTATGTCAGGAAAAAAATATATATGTTTAAATATTGAGGTGTGTGACCTATGACACTTTGTGGTAATGTCTAACTTCCCAGACCATACCCACAGACCATACCCACAGAGTCATTGCTACCTGTGGAGAAAACGTTGCAGAATGATGACATCACAGTGGACCCACCTATACTGCGTGGGGTCCAGGAGTCCATACATGTCTTTGTCGTCCGGGGAGATGCCCGCCAGCATGCAGTAGAAGATATGGAAGTTTCTCTCGCCCTCATCCTGGTGGACCACACGAGACTTCTCCAGGAGGTACTCGTTGATCTTAGCTCCTTTTACTGTTAGAGCACAGCACCACACACACACACACACGAGGACACACACACACACACAAGATCAAGTCATGCTACAAGTAATGTCTGTCGTATCAATGCAATCATCACATACATTTAGTGTATAAATAAACAAATTAGAACATAAGTACACACAAAATATGAATAAACAGTCACACACACACACACACACACACACACACACACACACACACACACACACACACACACACACACACACACACACACACACACACACACACACACACACACACACACACACACACACACCTACCTGAGGAGTTGTGGAAGCGCAGCTGAATGTACTTCCCGAAGCGACTGCTGTTGTCATTCATCACAGTCTGGGCATTGCCAAAGGCCTCCAGCAGAGGATTCACCTAGAAATACCATACAGTACAAGATTAGTACAGCGCCAGAACGTTCATCATGGTGATCCTAAATGGGGCCAGGAGTTTCACATGTCCAAGTCCTAATCACAAGACATAGATTCTTGATATCAAATACATTTGCAACCTTCCATGAGGCATACAGCATTAGTGTAGTTCACTAGCCGTGTGCCTGACCACACTATATTAGAGGAGAACAGTATATTAGTGTGTGACAATTTATTAAAGGAAAAAAACCACCCAGGCCACTGCCTACCGCTACCATCCAGAAGGCGAGGTCAGTACAGGTGCATTAAAGCTGGGACCGAGAGACTAAAAAACATCTCTCAAGGCCATCAGACTGCTAAACAGCAATCACTAACTCAGAGGCTGCTGCCTACATTGAGACCCAATCGATCACTTTAATAAATTTACACTTTATTAATAAAATATCATTTGTTTAATAATGTTTACATATCTTACAAGTACAACAAGTGTAGACCTTATCGTGAAGTAAGCATTTCACGGTAAGTTATACACGTGTTGTATTCGGCGCATGTGACAAATAAAGTTTGATTTGATGCATATACTGTATTTTATAACATTTATTGCACCTTGCCTACGCCGCTCGGCCATCGCTCATCCATATAAACTCAGCAAAAAATAAATGGCCCTTTTTCAGGACCCTGTCGTTCAACGTAAAAATCCAAATAACTTCACAGATCTTCATTGTAAAGGGTTTAAACACTGTTTCCCATGCTTGTTCAATGAACCATAAACAATTAATGAGCATGCACCTGTGGAACGGTCGTTAAGACAACAGCTTACAGACGGTAGGCAATTAACTTCTTAGGGAGCGGCTGCATAGGTGACGGTTTTTGAGAGTCTGGCGTGCCCAAAGTAAAATGCCTGCCACTCAGGCCCAGAAAATAGGATATGCACATAATTAGTACTATTGGATAGGAAACACTCTGAAGTTTCTAATAGTGTCAAAATAACATATGAGAGTATAACAGATATAGCAGGCAAAAACCCGAGGAAAATCCATCCGGATTTGCAGTTTCTTTTGTACTTGACCTTCTCAAGGCTGCCTATTCATTTTTATTTTAACCAGGACTGAGACTGCAGTACCTATGGCATCCACTAGATGTCAGCAGTCTATATACAAAGACAGATTATTGGAGTAAGCAAAACGGATAGGAAGAGGAAGTAGTCAGGGGACCACTTTTGTAAACAAGGTTTGACTCGTGCGAGATTGTGAACGCGCACCACTTTATTTTCCTTTCCTATCGTTCACGTTATCGTCCGGTTGAAATATTACAGCAAATATACACAAAAGGATACATTAAAAATGATGTTTGATTTGTTTGTAGAAAGTTTATAGGTATAATTTGAACGTGTTCTCTTCACGGTTCAATGGGCGACTCAGCGGTGGATTATATAATCATAACGCGCCAACAAAATGGAGATTTATGGATATAATAAATGACTTTTTCTAACAAAAGAACCATTGGATGTCTTCGTTGGACACTTGGAAAGCCCTCAGCAGAAGTTCTTCAAAAGGTAAGGGATTTGTTTTCGCTGTGATATGTGTTGTGTGAACCGCGCTGGTTTATGAATTTATGCTAATGCAGAAATATTAGAGGTGCTATCCTCAAACAATCAAATGTTGTGCTTTCGCCGTAAAGCCTTTTTGAAATCTGACAACGCAACTACTTAGGGAGCAGTGGGGTAAGGTCACAGTTATGAAAACTTAGGACACTAAAAAGGCCTTTCTACTGACTTCTACTGATGCCTAGGGTCCCTGCTCATCTGCGTGAACGTGTCTTAGGCATGCTGCAAGGAGGCATGAGGACTGCAGCTGTGGCCAGGGCAATAAATTGCAACGTCCATACTGTGAGACAGCGCTACAGGGAGACAGGACGGACAGCTGATCGTCCTCGCAGTGGCAGACCACGTGTAACAACACTTGCACAGGATCGGTACATCTGAACATCACACCTGCTGGACAGGTACAGGATGGAAACAACTTCCCGAGTTACACCAGGAACGCACAATCCCTCCATCAGTGTTCAGACTGTCCACAATAGGCTGAGAGAGGCTGGACTAAGGGCTTGTAAGGCAGGTCCTCACCAGACATCACCGGCAACAACGTCACTTATGGGCACAAACCCACCATCGCTGGACAAGACAGGACTGGCAAAAAGTGCTCTTTACTGACGAGTCGCGGTTTTGTCTCACCAGGGGTGATGGTCGGATCTGCGTTTATCGTCGAAGGAATGAGCGTTACACAGAGGCCTGTACTCTGGAGCGGGATCTATTTGGAGGTGGAGGGTCCGTCATAGTCTGGGGCGGTGTGTCACAACGTCATCGGACTGAGCTGGTTGTCATTGCAGGAAATCTCAACGCTGTGCGTTACAGGGAAGACATCCTCCTCCCTCATGTGGTACCCTTCCTGCTGGCTCATCCTGACATGACCCTTCAGCATAACAATGCCACCAGCCATACTGCTCGTGCTGTGCATGATTTCCTGCAAGACAGGAATGTCAGTGTTCTGCCATGGCCAGCGAAGAGCCCGGATCTCAATCCCATTGAGCACGTCTGGGTAAGGGCTAGGGCCATTCCCCCCAGAAATGTCTGGGAACTTGCCTTGGTGGAAGAGTGGGGTAACATCTCACAGCAAGAACTGGCAAATCTGGTGCAGTCCATGAGGAGGAGATGCACTGCAGTACTTAATGCAGCTGGTGGCCACACCAGATACTGACTGTTACTTTTGACCACCCTTTTGTTCAGGGACACATTATTCAATTTCTGTTAGTCACATGTCTGTGGAACTTGTTCAGTTTATGTCTCAGCTGTTGAATCTTATGTTCATACAAATATTTGCACATGTTAAGTTTGCTGAAAATAAAACGCAGTTGACAGTGAGAGGACGTTTCTTTTTCTGCTGAGTTTACTTGTATGTACATATTCTCATTCAATTCTTTAGATGTGTGTATTAGGTAGTTGTTGGGAAATTGTTAGATTACTTGTTAGATTTTACTGCACTGTCTGAAGCACAAGCATTTCACTACACTCGCATTAACATCTGCTAACCATGTGTATGTGACCAATACAATTTGATCATAGCCTCTCGCGCCAGCTGGCCTAAGCATCAAAACACACTAAGGGTAGTATCATCTTATATACACGGGAAGAATGATAGCATTGTTCTCTGGATGCAATACAATACAGAATTCATGACCAGTGAAACCTTTCACTTGTTTCCTGACTAGTAAAGACAATGAAGGTTAAGGATGTGGTACTTTGAAACCAAGATATCATAATAGCAGAGCAGCAAGGTCAAGAGTTCTCCCCAGGAGAAATTAATACCAAAGTCAAAAGGTCATTGGATTAATTTGTAAATGAATGATATATAGACACCTCAGGAGAATAAAGGAAGTGAAAGTTGGACAACAGATGGCACATTGTAGCTGTAAAACACTTTGTAACATCTCCTTCAACTCGATATAACTAGATTACAAGTCATGTCAGTGTGTTGAACTCTAGCAGGCCATTGAATATGTGGTGGTGATAACTTTTGCACACAGGTTGATAAGTCAACATTAGCAAACACATAAAAGAATGCAGCAAGAGCAATATACTCGTTTTAAACAATATTGCAATGAAACCAATGTCCTGGCTGTGACCACATTGAGGGGATTGCATGCTGAGTAAATGACACAGGATATCCTGTGTCACTCTTAACCTCTTCTAAATTCTCACCTCCCCCATCCACTCAATTACCAGGCCAACTGTTGACAACAGTCAGGGAGGGTAGAAGCTGTACCATTTTAGGAATAGTCAAGTGAGATTGTCAATACCATGTACTTGCTCCAGGGAGCACTTTAAGTACAATGTATGAAACATAATTGTATGGTGTGAACAGTGATTTATGAAAAGAGTTTGCATTATTAGTATAATTTGCATTATGAATGTTTATTTGGACTCAGTGAACCTAAGATTGTCTCAAACTCATCAGAAGACAGAACAGCAGGGGGAAATGGAAGATGTGAAACTCTGGAAAATATGTTTTATTGACTGCTGGTACTCCCCCACTGGCTCTCCCAATTATCCCTGCTCTGCAGACACAAGCAAACGCACACGATTACGTGGCATAGAAAAAGTAGTGACTTTGAACATGTGGCTACAGTTTATCTGGCAACCTATATTTCCATTCTTACTCTGTTTTCTAGGAGTGATCAGTTGAACTACATTTTTTTCCACTGTTCCAAAAATGTCTAGAATACTTAATAATCACCCTGACTGAAGAGAACATGCAGCTGTAACACTTGTGTTAGAGAATAACCAGCGAATGTACAGTACCTGAGCCCAGTACATTACAGAATACTGACCTAAGCCATACAAGATAATCAAATCCATATCTCCTCTAACCACATCCACCCTGAAATAACATCAGAGTAATATAAAGGGTTGTCAAACACAGCCTCTCTCAGCCAGCCAATCACTCCCACCAACTCCCAGTGATGCAATTCCCCAGAAAGGCTGGAGCAATTTCCCCACACTTCCTAGTTTTCCTCGAGGCCCTCAGTCTCATCCCGTATCCCACAGAGAACTTCTCGTACTATGAGACAGGCGTGAGAAAACAGGGGCCGGAGAGAGACGTCGGTCAAGTCTGTGTGTTTACCATAGTAATCATCACAGTGCGGAGCCAAGAGGAAGTAAAAAGGGGAAGAAAAGTGAAATATCCATGGTGTTATGACATTCCGTTTAGGTTTCCAAAATGGTGGGAAGGAAGTGTCTCTTGGGTTGTGGCACAAATCCAGAAACGTGGTTGTGTGTATTTGGTGGGTCACACGAAATTTCTAAAAGCTTTTAATTCGGTCACAATGAGAACATGTTTGGTAACCAATGCAACACAGTGGGCCGTACTGTAGTACACCAAGAAAAAGCACAGCGCTATACCACTGTCTTATTTCAAAAGGACCATCCTCAATGTGTCCAATGACATTTCAAAGGGATGTACATTAGAGCATACTTCTCCAATATCAATCAAAGCAGATCATGACCTTTGGTCATGATGGATGACAAGCCCACACCATAACACTGTATATGTAGCCATTAGATAAGGTTATCATAGCGTCACTTGATTGATGCTATATCAATTTCAACTATATCTGAACACTACTATGAATGGGGTTACACACAGCATAGTTGATACACCATCTCTCCTGCCCCCTTCACCTCAAGCGGTCAACAATGCTAAACAGGGGCTCAACTTTGGTTTCAGAAGTGGGGGGGATTCAATTTTTTTGGATACACACCAAAACAAAGCGAAAACAGGTTTTTAGACATTTTTGCACATAAAAAAAAAAATCTAAAAATGAAATACCTTATTTACATAACTATTCAGACCCTTTGCTATGGGACTAGAAATTGAGCTCAGGTGCATGCTGTTTCCATTGATCATCCTTGAGATGTTTCTACAACTATATTGGAGTCCACCGGTGGTCAAATTCAATTCATTGGACATGATTTGGAAAGGCGCACAAACCTGTCTATATAAAAAAGGTACCACAGTTGACAGTGCATGTCAGATCAAAAACCAAGCCATGAGGTTGAAGTAAAGGCTCAATAGCCCTTCCATACAGGATTGTGTCAGACCTGGGGAAGGGTACCAAAACATTTCTGCAGCATTGAAGGTCCCCAAGAACACAGTGGCCCCCATCATTCGTAAATGCAAGAGGTTTGGAACCACCAAGACTCTTCCTAGAGCTGGCTGCCCAACAAACTGAGCAATCGGGGGAGAAGGGACATGGTCAGGGAGGTGACCAAGAACCTCGATGGTCACTCTGACAGAGCTCCAGAGTCTCTGTGGAGATGGTTGTCCTTCTAGAAGGTTCTCCCAACTCTGCAGCACTCCACCAATCAGGCCTTTATGGTAGAGTGGACAGATGGAAGCCACCCCTCAGTAAAAGGCACGACATCCCACCTGGAGTTTGCTGAAAGGAACCTAAAGGACTCTCCGACCATGAGAAACAAGATTCTGTGGTGTGATGAAATGAAGATTAAACTCTTTGGACTGAATGCCAAGCGTCACGTCTGGAGGAAACGTGGCACCATCCTTCCGTGAAGCATGGGTGACAGCATCATGCTGTGGGATGTTTTTCAGCGGCTTGGACTGGGAGACTTGTCAGGATCGAGGGAAAGACGAACGGAGCAAAGTATAGAGAGGTCCTTGATGAAAACCTGTTCCAGAGCACTCAGGACCTCAGACTGGGGCGAAGGTTCACCTTCCAATAGGACAACGACCCTAAGCACACAGCCAAGAGAACATAGGAGTGGCTTCGGGACAAGTCTCTGAATGTCCTTGAGTGGCCCAGACAGAGCCCGGACTTGAAACCGATCGAACATCTCTGGAGAGACCTGAAAATAGCTGTGCAGCGATGCTCCCCATCCAATCTGACAGAGCTTGAGAGGATCTGCAGAGAAGAATGGGACAAACTCCCCAAATACAGGTGTGCCAGGCTTGTAGCGTCAAACCCAAGAAGTCTTGAGGCTGTAATCGCTGCCAAAAGGTGCTTCAACAAAGCACTGAGTAAAGGGTCTGAATACTTATGTAAATGTGATACTTCTAAAAACCTGTTTTTGATTATGGGGTAAACAATTTAATACATTTTAGAATAAGGCTGTAACGTAACAATGTGGAAAAAAGGAGTGTGAATACTTTCCAAATGCACTGTATAGGCATAAAATGGTAGTAGAATTCAAAACTTGTTTTTGTAACAACCTTGAGCTAATACAGGCCAGACAAGACAGTCCAGTCTTATCTAGGAATCTCTAGAATTCCTAATTTCCTTCAGACTTGGAGGGTTTCCTCCTTTCTTTTTTATAAACAAACCAAAAAAAAAAAAAAATGTCCTACGATGTCAAACTGGATGTAGCCAATCCAATGTGTAGCATTTCTGGACTGGGATTCCATGTTGGGCAAGTTCAAACCGGTATATTCCACTGTGCAGTCTCATCAGCTACATATCTAACAAGAAAAACATGCGTTGGTGTTACTGGGTAATGTTTGGCCATTTGACAAAGGGCCAACTGAAACTGCCGAGTCTTGTCTATGGTAAATAGTAGGTAACCTGAGACTACGGTCTACGAGTGGTGTGCAATGAAATGAGGTCTACGCCAATTGATTAATTTCCCAAACGTGGGTCTCTGCATATTGCATGGTGTGCTCTGTTTGTTGGTACAGAATGGTGAACGCTGGGACTTAGGTAACCTAACCGGTTCGATGTTATTATACCTTCTAGAACACACCTCTTCATCACTGCTACATCCTTTGAGCAAGCAGTGGGCAGGCCTATGGGAATACAACAATCAAGGCTATTTTAAGAAAAGCTAAACCCTGTCTTTAATTCAATCGTGACATTTAATTGTTACTCTCCCATAAAAACCACGTCAACCTGAAGGTGGGACCGTAAATGAACAAAGTATGACCTTAAACATCCCGTTTTCACTGAATGACTCACTAAAATGGCTGACACACAGACGTTGGAATGATGTCACGTTCAAAACAACTGGGAGATTTTAGTGCGTTCAAAACAACTTGAAACTATGAAAAAAAACGAGCTCCGACTGGGAAAAATAAATTTGAACGGTCATCCAACTCTGGAACTTGGGCCTCTTTCTAGAGCGCCAACTTTCTGACCTGAAGATCACTGACGTCATGATTTGACCTTGTATTTTTCAGAGTTCCCAGTAGTTTTGAACGCAAAATGAGTGTTACGAGCAAGTCACAAGTCCTATTTACTGTGGCAACTACACACAGAGATGAATATCAAGATGGTGATGTCATCAAGGTGTGACCACACATCCTTCATCAGCGCTACTGCTGCTGCATACTCTGAAAATAAGCTGGCAAAGTAGCATTGGATCATCATCATCCAACTCCTATTCAAACTATGTTTGAGGCATTGGCAATAAGAGGAGTGTCCCATTCTGTTCATATCATGCAAATTCCATGTCCATATTGATTTAAATTGAGGTATGAGGTGTGGTAGAAGGGATGTGCCGAAACTGGTCTAGCTGCAGTATGTCTCTCATACCTGCAGCAGCCAACCCAATTTGTTGTTACTGTCATTTGTCTGATATAAGTGAGCATTGTTATTGGTATAATAACAGACCTGTCTTCCCAGCAATTTCTGTTGCTCATAGTATGACAATGACAGATCTCTTTCCTGCAATATGTTAGCATTGGCGTAGGTACGCGCATGGTAGAGTCTTACCTGTAGTATCTGTTGCTCCAGCTGAGAGTTGGCTCTGCACAGCTCCATGATCTGTCTGAGCAGCAGCTTGGTGCTCTCGGTCTTCCCTGCGCCACTCTCCCCACTGTGTAACAAAGTACAGCAGACCATTCTAAATAAGTGGCAGTGTATCAGTGGCGCTATGTAGTACGGCTGTAGTACGACATTGAATAAGGCCATTTTCTCAATTGCTCAAATTCAAAGAAGAAAAAGCAGTGCATTGCTAGAATACACAGACTACAGAGATAGACACTCTGAACACTGACTGGCAGATTCATTTGGCACAGATAACACAATACAGTATCACCTCAGAATGTCGTCCGACTTTTTAATCTACCTTGTTCAGAACCATATTCCTAATTAAGCTAGGCTTCAACATGATTGTTTACAAACGTGTTCATGTTTCTAGTGACCCAGAATTAGAAGGACATTTGGCAGCCAAATTGCAGGAGCTTGATGTATCTCTCTACCAAACTGATAAGCAGTACACATGAGTGAGTACATGAAAACCAGTGCAGGGTTTTGCATGAACAATAGGCCATGCAAATGTGCATGTGCAGCTGATAGTGTAGCCGAAATACAGTGAAGCTACTGCTGATTGCAAATGGCATTTCACAAATAAATGTTTTTAAATCTAATTTAAATGTTTCCATGACATCAGCGCTGGTTGTTTTTCCATTATTCTATCAGTCTTCTTGACTTTCTGCATAACGTTTGCATCAACAACAAAAAGCAACTTTACATTCATTCACCAACTGCAAGTTCATGTCCAAGAACAACACTCAGTTTAAAATCCTGGGAAAACTGATAAGGCTTGGCTGTTGAATGCCAATGTACAGACTAGGCTAAATGGCAACTCTATAGCATATTTATTCACCTACAATTAAGCAAGAAGTAAAAAAAGAAAGTCAAAATAAAACAAAAAGAAAGTTTGAATGACACAGAGGGACAGTATTGTTACAGCTAATGCCTGTTTGCCTGAGGCTTTGCAGGTGTTTGTACACATGCATATACTCACACTCTCATTCAAATACACACGTGCACATACACAGACACACATGTAATTAGTGCCACATGCACTCAAACATATTCAGTTGGCTTTGCTTTCATGATTTTTGTTGTCTTCCATTTTCCTTTGTCTTTCTCTTTTGTTCATTTGATGGTTGTTGGTGCATTGGGGGATGGGGGCTGTGGGGGCATCCTAGCATTTGGGTATATCTACGCATTCAGGCTAGTGTTCTCTCCCTGTATACTGTAGGTTATGGTAGGTCGTAGGGCTGGGCGATATGCCCTAAAAGTAATATCTACATTTTTAAAAGTAATATCTACATCAGAGGTTTGGACGATTCACAATATTTTCTCTAAAGAAATAAAAAAAGGCCAAGACAATTCTTAACTGAATTATTAAAAAATAAATAAATAAATATATATATATATATACACACACACACACACACACACACACACACACAAAGGCCTCAAGGCCTATTTGTGCAAAACAAATGAACACACCCACACGTATATTCTATTGTCTAGGAATGTTTGACCACTAGCTGTTTGAATATGTAATTTATATAATCATTTTGATTGAAAATGTATTATTTTATTTCATTTGTTATACTTAAATCAGCCGTTGGTTATTTTCTATTGGATTGGCAGAATGACACAACTACTAAACACATTAGCCTACAGCTGTCCTGAACATTACTTTTTTGAATGCACTTTAATTATCCAACGTCATACTTACCGATGACGAGGTGAAGCCTGTCTGTGCCCAAAGCACTGCAGGTCGGTCCAGTTGTTCAAGCGCAATGCTTTTATCATGTTGCTCCTGCTGTCAGTTGTCATGCACACCTGTCGGTCTTCGCTCGATCATCGGGGAAGTAAGACGTCTGGAGGCAGACATTTTGCAATTTCCAGTCTTCATTGATGTAGTGGACTGTCAAACTTAGGTACGGCTCTGACGTTCTGTTCGACCATAGATCGGCTGTGGTGGAAAAATAAGAAACACTAGCCAGCTTCTCTGCGACTCTTTCGTCGATAGCAGTGTATAATCACGGCAGGGCTTCTTCTGTGAAATACTTACAGCTTGGCAGCTGATATTTGTGGTCAACTGTACCTAGCAGCTTTTTAATGCCCGGCTTTTCTACTGTAAAGATTGGAACCATATCTTTCGCCATGTAATAGGTCAATGCATCCGTTATCTCCTTCCATCTCAAACTTTTCTTGTCATAAGGGACTACGTTTGAAAAGGATGCGGCTATGGTAGTTTGTTTTGGGAATCAGGCGACTGGAATCATCATTGCGTAGTCTCACGCAATCCTCCCATTCCACCGTGTTTCAGTTGCAGGTGATGGAAGGGGTTGGTTGTACTGCTGCTTTTCATAGCAATTGTCTTTCGACACATGTTGCACAGGACATTCGTTTGCTTAACACCAGACCTCTTAAACCCGAACCCCTTCCATATTACAGAAAAAACTATTGCTGCCCTTTTTGGGGATGATTTCATCCTCACGAGAGGCTGAGCTGGCTTCCTCACTTTCCATTTTGGTGGAACTCTTACCGCCGCTACACTTCACAATTTGTGAAAGGCTGTTTAGGGTTGTGATTGGTGGATAACCTCTGTGCACGTGTTGTCACGCAATTGGGACATGATTCGACATTGGGCTGACAGAAGAGACAGTGAGATGCTGCATTTGTAAAACGTTACAACATTATAACAGAACCTCGATTCTTGCGATACAGGCATTTTCCATATCGCGCTAAAACAAACTCGAATATATCGCCCAGACCTAGTAGGTCGTCAATCACATTCCTTCCTTGTTGCCTTAAACAATTATCCGCCTCATTCAGCCCCTCCCACCGCCTGACTGGCTCATTCATCAGTGACATCGCTGTAACCCAGAACGACTGGCCCCATTCAAACACTGCTGGAAGGCGTGCTCTTGGAACAACAAAAGGGCAAATACTATACAACCAACAACCGCACAGATCGGGAAAAGCGCACAAGGCCTTCCAGTAATGCATTCAAGTATTTATATAAGCCCCCCTCTTTCCAGATTGATCCACAAGCACAACAGCAACATCTCACTTTCATTGTAGGGTCGATATAGTTTCAGCAAAAGTTTATCAATCAACATGTCCACAGAGGCAAACTATACAGATTGCCATTCTTAAAAAGTTTCAGAGTAAGGGAAAACATGTAACAAATATAGGAATGCTTGTAAATCAGTTCATAAGCGTTCAAATGTGTTCACCCGTCTACAAATCATTTGCATTAACACCTGTTTCCGGCCCTGAATACCCTCATGTATCACTTTCCTAAAAAGGACACAGCTGGAAATACACATCCTGTAGATACTGTATCTACAATACTAGAATCCATGGTCTGGTTTGCTGATGTTACTTTTCAGTCTAAAGTTGAATGTTATGCCATTTGACATTTTATCTTAGAGAAAAGGGATAAAAGTGGCTTCAATTATTAAACATTCACACACAGGTTGCATATGTTTCAATTTCATTTAAGTGACAAAGTGTTTGAAATTACAGTATTAAAATCCATACACCGACATCTAAAAAAAAACAGGGAGGGTCTGTAGCTTGCAGCAGTGGAGAGCAAAGTACAGTAAAAAATATCCTCCACTGGAATGATTGACGGCTAAAGTTAAGCTCCTAAACTTCTGATAAACCCATTGAGGAGAACCTCCCTCTTGTAAGCCAAGTTTACTGTAGGTTTATGCCGGGGCAGACCTTCAGTGTAAGTTTATTCCTTAGGGAGGGATCCACATTGCTGTAGTGGAAACCTCTGTAGCTTGATACCGGATGCTGCAGTCACATGTGATCTGACCAAGCTCCACTGCTATAGTGGTATTGTAATTAAGAGCCCAAAAACTACTGTAAAATCATTTCCATTAGATTTTTGGGGGATAACTATGGAAATGTAGGATAATACACAGGAACCTTGAGGAGAGTAGGTTATGAGAAATGCTCAGATGAGGGGATTTGCAGAGAGAGGGGGAGAGAGAAAGAAAGGGAGAGTATTTTTTATTTATTTTTCCATCTGCAAAAGGGTGCCATATTTCACGCTAGATGAAGGTCACCAGAGGCAGATAAGGAAGACAGTGTGTTCTCACCAAGAGGCTACACAAGACCTCTTCACTATGGCAGCACTGTAATGCTGACATGACGCAAGCCTGCTGATCTGCAGCCACAACAAACACGGACACAGCTAAGCTGTCAATGTCAGCAAAAAGAGAACCGCTAACGCTGAGCAAAGCACAACCACCTGACATTGATGTTTGTTGCTGTTTGTTGGAAAATGTCTGGATAGTGTTCAAGACAGCGTATAAAAAAAAAAACACTGTCGTGCCAACCCAAACTGAACCATGCTTGTAACAACGGTTAATGTAATAAAATGTTGAACGGTTATAATGTACAGGATGTATATCTCCAGCTGTGTCCTTTAAGGGACAGTTCGAAATTTACTGGGGTGGGAGGGGGGTCCAAAATAGGAGGGAATAGAGGGTTGACAAACTTAATTTTTTTGCTTTGGGGAGGGTTGTGTTTTTTATTAGGACACAGGGGAGGGTACTACGTTTTTTCCCCTGGTTTTACTATATACATTTCTTCCATAGCCAAATTTCCTCATCTGCTTGCATGTGCCTCCCCTATTAAGGTGTTTTGGTACTTCCCGTATGCACTACGCTTTTCCACACGCTTACAAAACCACAGATCAATATAGTCTACCAGTCTGTCTAATCTGTTTAATCCGGTCCTCGTGTGGTTGTGAGTGTGTCTTTACCTTCACCGGAAAATGTATTTCGGTACACCCATCTAGTATCGGGTCAGACCTCCCATTGTCTCCAGAACAGCATGATTCTTTGGGGAAAACTACAAGATGTCGGAAACATTCCACAGGGATGTTGGTCCATGCTGATGCGATTGCATCACTCAGTTGACGCAGATTGGACGGCAGTACATTCAGCTCATTCACAGCAAAGATGCTCAATTGGGTTGAGGTCTGGGGACTGCGCAGGCCACTCTAGTAACCTGAACTCGATGTCATGTTCCAGGCAATGTTTTTCCACTCCTCAATGGTCCAGTGTTAGTGATTGTGTGCCCACCGGAGCCTCTTCTTCTTGTTTTTAGCTGATAGGAGTGGAACCCGGTGTGGTCATCTGCTGCAATAGCCCATCCGTGACAAGGACCGACGAGTTGTGCGTTCCGAGATGCCGTACTGCACTCCACTGTTGTACTAAGCCGTTATTGGTCTGTTTGTGGCCCGCCTCGTAGTTTGCGCTATTCTTGCCATTTTCCTTTGACCTGTCTTAAACAATCTTTTTTCGCTCAAGGACTTCCACCGAATGAATGTTTTCTGTTTATTGCACCATTCTCGGCAAACCCTTGACACTATCGTGTGTAAAAACCCTTGGAGGGCAGCCGTTTCCGAGATCCTGGATCCGGCTCACCTGGAACCGACGATCATACCACCCTCAAAGTTGCTTAGGTCACTTGTTTGCCCCTTCTAACGTTCAATAGAACAGTAACTAACAATGCCTGTCTGCATGCTTTACATAGCAAGTCACATGACTCCCTATCTGTAGGAGCGGGGGGGGGGTGTACCTAATAAACTGTCCGGTGAGTGTATGTCTACGACTGTGCATATGTGTACATTTCAACATGTGCTTGTGAGTGTTCCTGTATGATGGGCATGCGTTTGTGTTGTAATTGTCAGTGGGTGGTGGTATGTGCATCAAATTGAGAAAAGTAGTACATCAAAACATTGATTTTGGTATGTTATTACATGATTGGTTGAAGTTATTACATTATTCATCCAAAAAGTTGTTACTCACCGATTAATGTAATAATTACAGGTTAATGTAATAAAATTACATTAACCTGTAACATTTTATTACTTTAACCAGCAAGTTATTACATTAACCGGTTTTATTACATACAAAATCTAAAAGTTATTACAAATAGAAAAGTTATTACATTAACCGGTGTATTACATTAATAGTTGTTACAGTGTTGGCTTGGATACTTTCTGTTCACATTGTCCTTTACAACATGTTTCCAGCAACTATTATAGTGGATATGTGACCAGGCTAGTCCAATACAGCTTGGCTCAGTAGTGTAAAATAAGTACTAGACTGTTAATGGACTCACCTGATAACAATGCATTGGTTTCGGGGTCCCGTGGCTAACCTTCCCATCATGGACTGGTAGGCCCTGTCTGCCACAGCGAATATATGAGGAGGTAGCTTGCTCTTCTCATGGTACTTATACCTCTCTGACACCTGCACAGATACAAGGAGGAACATCTTTAAAGCCATTGTCTACAAATAGTTTAGTAGATTTTTTTTTTTTTTAAGATTACTGGTCAGTTATGTCACCTAAGATAATAAGGCAAGCATAAGTGCTAAAGCCTCAATATTGGTGGAACTATTCAAAAGTCCCAAAAACAATTGCAAGTTCAGCGTCTAGTCCTATTCCAAGAAAATAAGTTATATTCTGGGTTGAAGTGCCTTTATTAATTTCAATTTGCCAACTTTAATGTTTTCCAGGTTATACTGAGTCACATGATAGCTAGGGCAGCTTTTAGGAGGAAAAGTCTGCCAGCACAGCTGAATGCTTATTGGTCTTGTGGGAGTACTTACCTCTTTCACATAGAGAGGGAGGTATTTAAATGGATTTATGGCCACCAAGATGTCCCCAATGTAGGTCTTGTAGAGATAGGCGGTAGGAGGGAGAGAGAGAGAGAGTTTACTAGGTTACTGGCCCAACACTTTAACCGCTAGGCTACCTGCTGCCCAATTAATGTGTACTGTACTGTATTTTCAAAGACACACACCACTCCAGTGTCACTGCATTGAGTCAATGTCACTGACTCTACGCACACAAACACGTAAACACACATACACTTCCACACTCATCACATACGCTGCAGCTACTGTCTATCTATCCTGTTGCCTAGTCACTTCACCCCTACCTACAGTGTATGTACATATCTACCTAAATTTTGTCGTACCTCTGCACATCAACTTGGTACTGGTACCCAATGTACAGTGCATTCGGAAAGTATTCAGAACCCTTGACTTTTTCCACATTGTGTTGCGTTACAGCCTTATACTAAAATTTACTAAATAGTTTCCCCCCACTCATCAATCTACACACAATACCCAATCATGAAAAAACAAAAACAGTTGACATTTTTGCAAATTTACATATATATATATATACACACACACACACACACACACACACACACACACACACACACACACACACACACATATATATATATTTTAAATAAAGAAATCTCATTTGCACAAGTATTCAGACCCTTTACTCAGTACTTTGTTGAAGCACCTTTGGCAGCAATTACAGCCGAGTCTTCTTGGGTATGACGCTATAGCTTGGCCCACTTGTATTTCGGGAATTCCCCCCATTCTTCTCTGCAGATCCTCTCAAGCTCTATCTGGTTGGATGGGGATCATCGCTGCACAGGTATTTTCAGGTCTCACCAGAGATGTTTGATCAGGTTCAATTTCGGGCTCTGGATGGGCCATACAAGGACATTCAGAGACTTGCCCTGAAGACACTCCTGTGTTGTCTTGGCTGTGTGCTCCGTTCATCTTTTCCTCGATCCTGACTAGTCTTCCAGTCCCTGTCGCTGAAAAACATCCCCACAGCATGATGCTGCCACCACCATGCTTCACCGTATGGATGGTGCCAGGTTTCCTCCAGATGTGACGCTTGACATTCAGGCCAAAAACATCAATCTTGGTTTCATCAGACCAAAGAACCTCCGCAAACTCCAAGCGGGCTGTTATGTGCCTTTTACTCAGGAATGGCTTCCGTCTGACCACTCTACCATAAAGGCCTGATTGGTGGAGTGCTGCAGAGATGGTTGTCCTTCTGGAAGGTTCTCCCATCTCCACAGAGGAACTCTGGAGCTCTGTCTGAGTGACCATCATGTTCTTGGTCACCTCCCTGACCAAGGCCCTTCTCCCCTGATTGCTCGGTTTGGCCAGGCGGCCAGCTCTAGGAAGAATCTTGGTGGTTCCAAACTTCTTCCATTTAAGAATGATGGAGACCATTGTGTTCTTGGGGACCTTCAGTGCTGCAGTCCTGTCAATCCTGTCTCAGAGCCCTACGGACAATTCCTTCGACCTCATGGCTTGGTTTTTGTTCTGAAAATGTTTTATTTAATCGATTTTGGAATAAGGCTGTAACATAACACAATTGGGAAAAAGTCAAGGGGTCTACTTTCCGAATGCACTGTATATAGCCAAGCTATCATATCCCATTGTGTATTTATTCCTTGTGTTACTATTATTATTTTATTTTATGTATTCTGCATTGTTGGGAAGGGCCTGTAAGTAAGCATTTCACTGTTAGTCTATACTTGTTGTTGAAGAAGCATCTGACAATTACAATTTTATTTGACAAAGTTTTTTGTTCTGGCAGCCAACAATTGTATGAATTAAAATGACATGTTGATATATGACTGAATATTTGTGTTGTTCATAGATCCCAACACTTCAACATTGTTGAGTTTTTGTTTGCTCAGAAAACTTGGGGGGCCAAATAAAACCACTCCCGAGGGCAATCAGTTACGTAACCCTGTCCTAACTCCTAGCACTAACGTTAGCCCTGCTAGCTAACGTTAGTGTTAGCCACCTAGCTAACGTTAGCTACAACAAATTAGAAATTGGAATTCGTAACATATCACACTTCCTTTTGCAAATCCGTAACATATATTACGAATTGCAATTCGTAACGTATCATACATATGTAATTCGTAACCTGTCAAAGAAATTGTAATTCGTAACCTATCATACGAAATGGATGCTGGACATCCACAAATTAATACATACCATGCAAAACGTAACATATTATACTAAATTCATTGTATCGGAATTACGTACAGAATAGGACATGCTCTGAGACCACGTTGCTTTTCCCACAACAGTCACATGCACATTTCAAGTCTGAACTTTTACTTACATAGATGCGATCTTGTTTGAACCGTTGACTCAGGGATTCCAACAAACTTTGTTCATCCAAATCTGACAAGGCTGCCAAATCTTCGTGGAAGAGCCCCTCCATTTCTTTCTAAATCGTATTTATTCGATAAACTCGGATACAATATTATATGTAACGTTAATGAACTATACTAAAGCTTGATAAAAACAAATTAATTTCCCTTGGTTTCCTGACATTACAATCCAACATATGCGCCTAAAAACGACAGAGGTGTTATGTTGTAAAAAGGCTACTACTGTGACAGCAGTGCACACAGCGTAACTGAGCTGAGTTTACTCTACTCCCAGGGGTGTACTGAAGTTAAAAGGCGTGCAAAGCAAGGGTTCCCTCTCTTTCGTTGCTATACGGTATCCTTGGGACGTCCAACCTTGACGTCACCCCGTTTAAACTGAAATTCAGAACGGTTAAAGGAAAACTCCCCAAAACGATCTTTTAGTATTTGTTTCATTCGTCTATTGTTGATATAGTCCAGTCTTATAGCCTTGATTGGCGGCTCGCAGTAATATTTATATTTTAAACGTACAGACTACCAGGGTTGGGGAGTAACAGATTACATGTAATTTGTTACACGTAGGGGATTACAAAAAAACGACTGTAATCCGTTACATTACCAGCAAAAATATTGTAATCAGATTACAGATATTTCGAGGCTTACTTTAAAATTCAGAAAGGAAGTTTGCGGGAAAAAATATTTGACATTTCTCTGTTTCCTCAATTAAATTCAAACCAGCATTGAAAAAAGGCACACATTTAATTTGTTCAATGTGAGCTAGCTAGTCTGACCATAAATCAGAGACCACTATGATGACACACCAAATGTGTTTGATGGATCGCGGGAAAAGAGCAGCAATAGGCTTTTGTAGGCTACAGTCCAAACTGTCTTTCAATGGTGCGACTTCTGTCGGCATCCAAAGATGATCCAATTTGAATAAACGCTTGGAGGTAAGGATGACAGCAGTGATGTAGTCTACGGCGATAAGGATATCACATATTTCTGATATCTACATACCGCACTGATGTGAATCACGCTGCTGCTCTTTCATTAAGATACAGTATTTGCGCCTTATGGATTCTGGTTGTTGTAGATGGCTGTTGACAAATCTAAATGTGTATTTGAACCCAATAATGTTAGAATTCAAGAAGTTAAACAGCCTATTAATCATTGTTTTTGAAACCAGTGAAAAATGCGATCTTGCAAGAGCTGCATAATGCGGATCCCAGCCTATAGAATAAAATAAAGGCTTTTATTTCTCAATCTAATCCATGCTGATAAAATAAATACATTTATAGGCCTAATGGACACATGCTCAAACTCGACACTTTTATAGACTTAATGATTCTTGAAGAATATGAGTTTAGTTCAGCTGTCACACTCCATGAGAACCCAAAATATAAGCTTGTTTTTCTCCAATGTTTATAAACATTGTAAATGTAATCAAACACTGTATAGCTTCACAACATGGTTAAAACAATAATTTTGGTCAGTCCTTGCATCCATAGTTCTGTCTATTAATCTAAGAGTGGTTACATTTCTCCAGGCCGATCCCTCAGCTTTTTACCAAAACAGAGGCTAGGAGACCGTTTTGTTATTGTTTCATCTGTAGATTTTCCCTTTAAACATATTATCAAGATATCAAAGTGTCACCATCAAAAATGTAAACAATAGGCCTATAGCAAATGCAGCATTTGGCATTCAGTTTTCACATGTAAATTTAACTTTTCAGTAGTGCTTAAAACATACCATTCCATGAGCGCAGCATTTATTTTTCAACTTGAATCAATGAGCCCAATCAGTCCTCTATGACAGCAAAATCATAAACAACAGAGTAGGGCTGGCTAATAAATCCTTAGTTTTGGGGTCATGCTCAGGTAAAACAATTTGGCTAATCTATACTTCCATATTTCAAAGTCTTATTCTTGAAGATCAAGAGGTATTACATTTATTGGAATGACTGGAATTCTGATAGACTTTGGTTTTTAATGTAAAGATATAATTTTATTGTATTAATATATTTTATATATATTTTTTTATTTTATTTATTTAACCTTTATTTAACTAGGCAAGTCAGTTAAGAACAAATTCTTATTTACAATGACAGGCCTACCCCAGGCCAAACCCAGACGACGCTGGGCCAATTGTGCGCCGCAATATGGGACTCCCAATCACAGCTGGTTGTGATACAGCCTGGAATCGAACCAGGGTCTGTAGTGATGCCTCTAGCACTGAGATGCAATGCCTTAGACCGCTGCGTCACTCGGGAGCACATGTGTCGTAGAAAGCGATGGGTTAGAAGAAGCCTACATAACCAAGAAATAATGTAAAATGTAACATCCATATATGGCCAGCTATGTAAACCTTAACAATGATTTATCCTGCAATATATGTGTTCAATTGATAACATACATTTTTGTCTTTTTCTAATGCAATTTAAGGGGGGAAGCAATCTTAAAGTAACTGAATGTAATCAGTTTGGGTAATCCAAAAGTTACTATTTTGGACAGGTAACTAGTAACTGTAATGTATTACATTTAGAAAGTAACCTACCCAACCCTCCAAATACAGCACATTTTCAAATAGTTTCTGAGCAGTCAAATTCCACAAACAAAAACTGCACTATTTTGCTTGCCCAATAGGTGGCAGTATAATATGATGTTGAGCTGCTTCATGTGCAGTCGAGTAAACTGTTGCTATGCTCTCAACAAGGATAGATACAGAGGCGGGAGGTGGAGAGCAGAATTAAGGTTTTGGTCTGCATCAAAGTCAGTATTTATCCCCATCTTTGGTCGAATTGAACTACCAAACTATTTGTAGTAGTCAAGCACAAGCAGAAATGAAATAATGAGCAACCTGTCACTGCAACTGAACAATGAGGAGGGTGAGGATGAGGAAGCTAGGGTACCCGCACACACAAATGAGGGACAATTAGCAAAAAGTCTCGAATATGAAAGAGTAAACTAGATATGGTAAGGCAAAGTTACCCTATTAATAGGATAATTAAAATTAAATAAAGAATTCAGGGAGGTAATTATGAATTGGAACAAAAACATAGAACCAGAATAAGAAGCTCAGTAAGTGTATTGAAATTAGTGCTTCTATTAGCGTTAATACGCTCATAGGACTATTTGGAGAATGGATAGTGTAAAACGGAATGCTTAGTAATGTCGTTAAGGTTATTTTGGTTGGAGTTCGTAAGCACTAGATTGGATATACCAGAGTGCAGAATAATGATAGAGTGTAGAATGCTCTTTGGTTTGAATATTGTTGGTGTAAGTAAATTTAAGGGAAGTAACATAATTTGAATTATTGCAAGCAGCACAGTTAGTCACCAGCATGTTTAAATAACAAGTAAAGAGCCTATCTAGCTTTGCGAGGTGAGTAGATTGAAGTATTTTCTTGTATCTGGAAATAACGTTAGCTAAATGAGCTAGCCACGTTAGTTTAGGTGTTTGTCTGCCATGTGGGAAAAATAGTAGGAATTATGATTTAGAAAGTTCAAATCAACTCTGTTCATTAGTGGATTTTGAGGTTGAATTATCCTTGTCAGAACCAAGGACAGTGGATATTAGGTAACATTAAACGTTTACGTTTGAGGTTCAATGTTGATAAAATATGTAGGCAATGTGGTAGAGCAGAAACGAGGAGTTATAGCTATGGTAAAGTACTACCGGCGAAAAGACAACATACTTTGAGGTGTTAAAAACCATGCGACTCAAGAAAAACTTCAGTCTCTGTTTCGTTATTCGACATAAATGCATAGAATTGACACATGGTAGGAGGAGATAATAAGTAATTAAAGTGGCCTCCCTGTAAAAAGCAGAAATAGGTTTGTTTTATGATTTTACAGATTTGCCATTGAGAAATTACTTATAGATGGGTCTTCAAGGTAGAATTCAGACTACTCTGTGCAGTAGGCAGAAATTGAAGCCCTTATAAGGGCATGTATGTTGGCTAAAGGAAAAAGGGTTATCATTTATACTGATAGCGCTTATGCATTCAATACAGTTTTCGCAGCTCGATGGAGAAATAGGGGGATGATAACTACTTTGGGTAAACCTATGATATATGTACAACTAATTCTAAATTTATTAGAAGCAGTTCTACCAGACAAAATATCTACATTGGTAATAGAAAGGCAGATGAGGAAGCTAAGAGAGCGGGTGGAAAGCTACCCCCACACAGACTCACACTTGAAAGAGGAAGTGAACAAAGATTCTACTCTGCTAAAAGATAACCAAGATAGGGCACCAGTGTCGGAGACAAATAAGTGGGAGCAGCTAGGAGCAGTTAGTAAGGAAGGAATTTGGCATAAAGGTAATTTACCAATTTTGCCCAAGTAAAGCCAGTGTTTTTTTGGTTTAGATATGCAGTAGTTTGATACAGGGGCAGAGCCTTGTATCAACAGGAGGGATATGGTAGAGATGATTGTTAGATATTATAGAGATTGTTAGATATGGTGGAGATTGTTAGACAACACAAATTACTTAATACATTTTGTTGGGGGGGGGGGAATTGATTTTATAGAGCTCACCAGGAGCGAAGGAAAGAAACAGTGTTTAATTATTATTATATTATAGAACACATGAATTCTATGATTAAAAGTAGGTTAAGATAGATACACCTGAGCACAGGATGAAATTGGGTAAAATGTCTACTAATAGTATTAATGAGATATTCGGATAACCCCAGACAAGGAGGGATTATCTCCATTTGAGAAAGTATTTGGTAGACCTTTTAGAATGAGAGTTAGGAAGATACAGTAGCAGATTACATGAGAAGTTGTTTGCTAACCACACCCGTATGTCAGATATTTTATGCCCAACAGAAGAACTACAGAAGGAGGTGAGCCATACGATCCAGCCAGGTGACTGGGTGTGGGTCCAGTCTCTGAAGAAAAAGGACTTGGAGCAGGCGGTTGGGAAGGTCCCTACCAGGTTATGTTGGTCACAGCCTTTGCCATTAGAATAGCAGAAAGAGCAACCAGGGTCCACGTTACCCACTGCAAAAAGGTAGGAACACATACAAACACCGTGGAACACACGCAGAGTTAGAGAGCAGAACTTGACCGATAGGGTCTGGGGGTCGCTTCTGTTAACGAAGATTACCTACCCCGACCTATCATCACTAGTGTGTTCCCTAGAGGTGTGAGTATGGGGTGGTACCTATCATACTGGCTAAGGGCAGGAGAGGGTTGGCGGTTTTGGGAATATGGGGAACTTTGAGCTGCATCATAGTTTTGATGATCTTTTTTATACATCCTGATTCACCACCTCCGGTACAAATTATATGATGTCACTGACAGGTTTAAGAAGTAAAAGACAAGTTATATAATACCCGATTCCACATGAATAAGGATATAAAAAAGGAGTCCAAATAGGTGAGGATGTGAGATTTAAGGTAAATATTAAACATTTCCCTAATAGAGCAGGAATATGGGTGCATAATAAATTATATAAGATCATTCAGGACTTTGTGATACCTTTATATTTCTGTTTGGGACCCACTTCATCTTGTTCCTGGCCTAGGTAATGAAACATACTTGGGGACCGGGGTATGTGAACGGAAAGTGATCCCGATGGGGTTTTAAACAAAGTTTTGATATTAATGACTGTAGAGTAGATGTAGTAGTAACCCTCCAACGAGTCACAGAAATTGACACGGAATGAAAGTATTTGGCTTACGCTGATGATTATGGACAAGATTTTTCCTGTTCACTAATCCAGTTGGTAGAGACCAACTTCACGAAAGACCCAGGTCTTGTAGTGGATCCCAATAGATGTAAGTCTGTTGTTAATGTGACTGATTTGGGTTCAGAAGTACAGGAGAAAATTCTCAACCTCACAGCTCCTATAACTGATGTGTGGTGGGCTTGTACCAATAAAGGACGCCTAAGACAGGCATTACCGAAAGGGTGGAGGGGCACTTGTGTTACGGTATTATTGGTCCAACCAGTTAGGATTAGTCATCAGAGGCCAGTTCTGGAAGGGATAACTAGAAAAAGGAGAAATCTAGGTTCTAATGAAGGCAGCTCTATTTGGATGGATGCCATAGGCATCCCCAGAGGAGTTCCAGACGAATACAAAGCTATGAATCAGATTGGGGAGGGCTTTATCACTACGTTCTTCTGGTGGGTAACGATAAATAAAAATGTTGATTGGATCAATTATATGTATTATAATCAACAAGGATTTGTGAATAAGACTAGAGTTGCAGTGATGGGAATCTCTGAACAATTATCTGCCACCTCCCTCATGACCTGGCAAAATAGGTTGGCTCTAGATATGTTATTGGCTGGAAGGGTGGCATCTGCAGAATGGTAGGGGGGTATTTTTATTCCTAACAACACTGCCCCAGATGGTACAGTTACTATAGCTCTGGCGGGACTGACAGCCTTGAGGGAAGAGTGGGCTGAGAATTTAGGGGTTAATACCTCTGTGACCAGATGGTTTGATGAAATGTTTGGGAAATGGAAGACCATAGTGGCCACCATTTTCGGGGTGGCTTATTGCCTGTATTGGTATGATTGTATTATGTGGATGTTGTCTGATTCCTTGTGTCCGAGGGTTAGTGAGTAAGGCGTTGGAGAATGCGGTGACTCAGCAGATGGTGAGGTATGGACCCATTCCAAACTCAGACCAATGGGATGAACGCTACAGGCCTCCAGGACTGGAGGAAGCTGACATTTAATTCGACCCTAAAGACCTGCAATTAGATACAACTTTTCTTGGTTCTAATGTGTGAAGGTTATAGTGAAAATCCTAACTAGAAGAGTTATGATTGGAGTTATTTTTTTTACTAGGCAAGTCAGTTAATAACAAATTCTTATTTTCAATGACAGCCTAGGAACAGTGGGTTAACTGCCTGTTCAGGGGCAGAACGACAGATTTGTACCTTGTCAGCTCAGGGATTTGAACTTGCCAGCTTGGGGATTTGAACTTGCAACCTTTCAGTTACCAACGCTCTAACCACTAGGCTACCCTGCCTCCCCAAAAAGTGGATGAGATATATATTGGTATACATATATTGGTATTGTGTGGTTGATTTTGGGTGTCATTGATAATTCTAATCAGGATAGATGTGTGATTGTGTGTATAATATTTAGTCAAAGGGTGGATTGTTATGAATAAATTCATATGATTTATATGTTTAATGACTAAATGATTATATCTTTAAGTAATTACTAAGAATATTAAGTCCTGAAAATATATGTAATAGGTGTTAGGGGAATAGGTCTAGAACTATTTAAAAGACTAAGACATTGTGTTACTATTTTGCAACCTAAGCAGAATGGAGTTGAGATAACAGAGGAACAGGAGAACTGTCGACAGACGATTTATAACTTTGAAACCAATAACAGGAAAACGGTTTCTTCACCCAGGGAGGGGAGAAACGGTTAGAAATGGTCAGAAAGCTGTTAGATGTGATAAGATGTTATATGTAAAACACAGTCCGCCTAAAGCGGGGTGGAGTTAAATTGTATCTCAGTACAGACTGGGATATGTTCCAGGATTCATCCGATAGCATTGAGGAGTTTACCACAACAGTCCCACGCTTCATCAGTAAGTGCATAGACAATGTCGTCCCCACAACGTATCCAAACCCAAAAAACATTACGAGCATTATCCGCTCTTGACTAAAAGCTAGAGTTACCGCTTACAAGGAACGGGACACGGACATGGATGCATACTAGAACGCTAAGACCCCCGGCGAGACATCAAACATGCAAAAGGACAATATAAGAGGAAGGTGGAATCCTAGTACACCGGCTCCGATGCTCGTCATATGTGGCAGGGCTTGCAGAAGAAAACGGATTACAAAGGGAAATCCAGCCATGAGTTGCCCAGCAATGCAGAACTCCCAAACTAAATGTATTTTATGCTCTCTTCAAGGAATATTGCGTGAAAGCCCGTTTTTCCGGATGACTGTGATCTTGCTCTCCTTGGCCGATGTGAGTAAAACGTTTAAAAAGGTTAACAATCACAGACAGAATACCAGGGCATGTTCTCAAAACATGCGCAGACCAGCTAGTAAGTGTCTTCACAGACATTTTCAATCTATCCTTATCCCAGTCTATAATCCCAACAAGTTTCAAGCTGACCACCATTGTCCCTATTCCCAAGAGTTTCAAGGTAACCTGCCTAAATGACTTATCGCCTTGTAGCACTCACATCTGTAATTATGAAGTGCTTTGAAAGGCTGGTCATGACACACATCAACACAATCCCAGACACCATAGACCCACTCCAATTCGCATACCGCCCCAACAGATCCACAGATGACGCAATCTCAACTGCACTTCACACTGCCCTCTCCCACCTGAACAAGAGGATAAATAACTATTGTGAGAATGCTATTCATAGACTACAGCTCAGCGTTCAACACCATAATCCCCTCCAAGCTCATCACCAAGCTAGGGACCCTGGGACTGAATCTCTCCCTCTGCAACTGGATCCTGAACTTCCTGACGAGCTGGCCCCAGGTTGTGAGGGTAGGCAACAGCACCTCTGCCACTCTGACCCTCAACAGAGGGGCCCCTCAGGGGTGTGTGCTTAGTCCCCTCCTGCACTCCCTGTTCACTCACGACTGTGGCCACGCACGACTCCAACGCCATCATCAAGTTTGCTGATGACACGACAGTGGTAGGCCTGATCACCTATGGCGATGAGTCAGCCTACAGGGAGGAGGTCAAAGGTTTAGCAGTGGTAGACAACAACCTCTCCCTCAACCTCAGTAAGACCAAGGAGCTGATCGTGGACTATAGGAGAAAGAGAGGAGAGTACGCCCTCATCCACATCGACGGGCTGTTGTGGAGCGGGTTGAGAGCTTCAAGTTCCTTGGTGTCCATGTCACTAAGGACTTAACATGGTCCACACGTACCTGCACAGTCATGAAGAGGGCACAGCAGCACCTCTTCTGCCTCTGTAGACTAAAAAGATTTGGCATGAAAGCCATAGGCTGTTCACTCTGCTACCATCCAGCAAATGGTACCGGAGCATCAGCTCTCGGAACAACAGGCCCCGAGACAGCTTCTACCCCCAAGCCATAAGACTGCTAAATAGTAGATTAATGGCACCCAAACTATCTGCACTGACCCTATGCACACTCACTAGACAAACCATAAACTACATTTACACTCCTACGCATATTCACATACGCAGACTGACACAACACAAACACACATGCACTTTTACAATCATAATTTGCTGCTGCTACACTGTTCTTTATTTTACTGTTATTATTATCTTTCCCAATGCCTATGTAAAGGATATCACGTAGCTTGCTTAGCGAGTATCACTTCGGCCTATACCTGGCACGAACTCTGCCTTCCAAACACACGTAACCGCCCTCCTCAAGCGCCTTAGCCAATCGTGCCACCTCAAAAGCTAGCTAATGAGGCGACGCAAGCGGGACACTTCATGCTGAGGAGTAAGTTTCACACATCCCCATGTGCTATACCTAGTCACTTTGCCCTGCCTTCATGCATCAGTGGAGGCTGTTGCAAATGGGATGGCATATTTAATACCATTCCACTTATTTCAGGGTAGTCTACACCAGTTGTATTCGGCGCATGTGACAAATAAAATAGGATTTGATTTGACATGGCTATTTGTTTTATGTGCTGTATTTGGAGTGTATTTTTATAAAAAAATATTACATTAGCAGACAACTACTTAGAGTAAATTTAATTTGCGGTTAAGGTGGTGGCTCTCGGTGCATTCTGATAGTATTCAGACGCCTTGCCTTTTTCCACATTTTGTTACGTTGCAGCCTTATTCAAAATTGAATTGTATTATTTATTTTCCTCATCCGTCAGTGTTTCTATATTTAAGAGACCTAAAGTACATTTTTAAATGTAATCCGTCTATAATATGCCAGGGATATTTGGGAGATCAAAAGTAACAAGTGGTATTTTTGATATATATTTCACAGAGCAAAACAATCACTTAACAAACAGTTTACTTTTTCATATCTGTTGACTTTTCCATGTGCTGGGACAACTTGGAAGAAAAAGTCCATACCAAATTCTGAAAATACATTTATTTTCACGTTTGTACAATATAGAACAAATGCAAACATTCATATCCAAATGTAAAAACGTAAATGCTTTCAGCATTCTATTGAATTGTTTGTAAGAAAGACTTATTTGAAAGATAATGAACTTAAAACCAGATGGTGGGAAGAGCTATAGGACGGGCTCATTGTAATGGCTGGAATGAAATAAATGGAACTGTATCAAACATATGGCAATCACGTTTGACTCCATTCCATTTATTTAATTCCAGTCCTTACAATGAGTGTGTCCTCCTATAGCTCATCCCACTAGCCTCCACTGCTTAAAACATGGCATTGTAATTTGAACATGAATACGTGTTTAGGTTTCTTGAAAAAGAGAGTTGATCAGTTTATAAGTCTGAGATCAGTTTGAGGGTTGATCAGATCAGTCCTTGTTACAAAATTCAACATACAATAGCGCAGGCATTATTTACAGTTTGGTTAATGGTCATCACCTGCTAACTTTGTCAACATCCCACAGTTTGTAAACCAAAAAATATATAGATAAGATATAGACATTTTCCTTTTTTATTCAACCAAAATAGAGTACAACATTTAAACAATATCCAAAACAAGGTTTGAGGGTGATGCATCTCTACTTCATCTCAAGAGTTGGTACCTGCTCACTCCCTTTTCTTGATTTCTGTTTCCTGTGAAGTAAAAAAAATATGTTAAAATCTCAATGTAATCAAATCTTAAATCTGAATCTATAATTTCCAGAGGTAACATACTTATTGATATTACCATGAAATTCAAAGATGGGTTCTCCCCCCTTTCCTTCATTTTTTACTGTATTGACTTTGTAAGAGTACATTGCTGCACCTTTGCTTACCTTTGGACAACAAAAAGAACAATAGCAGAGATCACCGCCACTGCAAACACAATTCCTCCTAAAATACCCACAATCAGTCCTGAGACAAACACAACAAAGACAGTTAGGATTTAGAACCAAAAATTAAAAAGCAACTCTTTCATAACGACAATATATGTCAATTACAAAGAGTATCATCAAGATATTACCTAATTTCTTATCTGTAGACAAAGGTATTGATGTACCTGCATTAGTGGAACTCTCATCTGGGTTGGGTCCTGGTTCCGCAGCACCACCCAACCTTCCTGCTTTGGCTGCAGAAGAATAATATCTCACATGAACGGGACAAACAAGCATAATAGAGACAGAGTTGCAATGACGTGGTGGAGGAAGGACCTCTAATGGACTAAGAAGAACAGTCCAAACAGTTAAATTCAGGTGAGTGTCTGTTGTAAAGGAGAATTGCACCTCAATGATTAAAATGCACTTAAGTGTCTACAAACTATTTTCATACAGAAATAAGCCTTTACACATGGCAGAAGAGTGAAATATAGAAATGTGTAGGTTCATTATATTGAATATGATGGGTTGTTGATTTTTGAGTGCATATTGAGGTATATTGTCATTACCTCAAACAGAGGGAGAGATGAGAAATAGTTGCATCACAACAATAAATAGTGAACTGACCCATGCATGTCTGCAGACACTGCTCTCGGGTCTCGAAGCGGTTGCCATTGCCCTGACAGCCGCTGTAGTGGAAGATACGACAGTTCCCCTCTTCTGCGTTGTAGTAGTGCATCAGCAACATAGCCAAACAACTACCATGGTCCACTGGGAGGGAACACACTCCATCTGAGAGAGCAGAGAGAATAGACGAGGAATATTAATGGGTTTGACAAACTTCTATGAACAGCTCAACGATTCCTCCTTAAATGGATGGATCATTTTGAGAGAGGTTAGTGTAGCATAATATTCAGATTATAGGATTACTGTGTATGCTGTCTGTTTGCTTTTTATGTGGTTTTGTCAATATCTTATCTTTTATGTTCATGAATCATTAATCCTCTATGAATCTACACCTAACAAAATGGCCGCCTTACAGCAGCCGCTCTCCCTCCCCACCCTCTGTAGCAGCTTACTTGCAGCTGGGTAGAGCTCTTCAAACTTGTCAGAGCAGGCCTCCATACACTGCCTGTCTGTGTTGAAGCGGTTCTCGTTCCCTTCCAGTCCTTTGTAGAAGAAAGGAAAACAGACGCCTTTTCCCTCATTGTAGTAATACTGCAGTTGTTGGTTGTCTTCCTTTCCCTCCACTGCCTTCCCCTCGTCCATCTTACTACTGCAAAACGGCTCTGGCAGAAGATGGCCAATTGTCAGTCACTGAGTAGTTACAGTACATGTTCTCTTGCCAGTTTTGACAGAGTTCTTCAACAGCAAAAATACAGTTTCTATTAATAATTTGCAAGTGCATTCTAAATCTAATTTGAACCATCTCAGCGGTGATTTCTTTTTTATTTTTGAGTCTGACACACCTGTGCTTGAAAAGCAAGGTTTTTCCATTCCTAGCATCTTAGCATCATCTTCACACTTTTCTCTCAACATTTTCTCAATATTCATCACAATCATATTGAGAAATGATCCCACTCACAAATGTAACTTCAGCCTTACATTGGATGGGTTACATAATTCATTCATATTTCATTCATTTCAGAGAAAAAATACAACATTATTTACAATACTAGACTTAGTAATCGTGTTTGCCTTACTTTGATTTTGCTTTGATATAACTGGACATAAAGGAATTATGACAAAGTAGGAGCTCAGTGACCTGGTTACAGTAGCACACATACTATAGTTACAGCAGTTAAAGCAAAGCGATTAACAAGGGTTCATTGAGAAAATGCAGAATGTTAAGAAACAGAATATACTCACTCATGGACGAAGCTATAGGAAGCATAACTCCAAGTAAAAAGACATGCAAGAGTGGATTTGCCATCGTTTTGACGCTGGTAGGCCAAGACTGTAGCTTCCCCCAACAGAAAGATGTCAAGTTTCTTTTCAAATCCTGTTCTATGAGCTTCTGTCCACAGGCAGGGAACGTCCTTTGAACCCTTTATCAACAATTAGGTTTTTATGGCCTGGGAGTGTCTCGCTGTAGGTCGCAGACCCCATGGTTTCAGTCATAAAATATGGAAATGACTGGCAGTATCTTGGCAGCACTTTTTCAGTGTTCATGTTTTTATTGTAGTTGAGTAATCAAGCATTTCACAAACAGAAATTGAGAAATAAAGCAAGCCTGTCCCCAACTACAAGACCTCAAGGTAATCTTTCTTGTATCTTCAAATAAATATTGTCCACTTTCAAAATGTAAAGTCCTGTGCAGTGGTTACATTGAGCCGGAGCAACCCAGAGCTGAGCTCCTGAATCTTGGTTCAAAAAGCAGGATAGAAAGTAGGATAAAAGTACTAACCCAAACCATATAATGGGAATACATTGTACTTACAGCAGTAACCCTAACCATAGCCATAACCCTTACCCCAACCCTATTTTCATGTCCAGATCCCGGTTCAACCCTAACCCTAGCCTCAACCATAACCCTAACCCTAGCCTCAACCATAACCCTAACCCTAGCCTCATCAATAACCCTAACCCTAGCCTCAACCATAACCCTATCCCTAGCCTCATCAATAACCCTAACCCTAGCCTCAACCATAACCCTAACCCTAGCCTCAACCATAACCCTAACCCTAGCCTCAACCATAACCCTAACCCTAGCCTCAACCATAACCCTCATCAATAACCCTAACCCTAGCCTCATCAATAACCCTATCCCTAGCCTCATTCACAACCCTAACCTAATATTGGCATAACCCAGCCCTACGTTCAATTCCTGGGTCAACCCTTACCCTAACTCCTCTAAATAGGGCCAAATTCTCAATTTAACCCATGGCCTTGACTCATTGGATAAGGACACTTTATGCTATTTCATAAGAATGGATTTGAAGTAGATTTATTTATAGCCACGGACACACTAATATTATTAATCATACATTTGGGATGTGGTTGAACTTGAGCCAAAAATGGCACCAACCAAACAAAAACACATCTATGAGTAAATATACGTTCCTATTTTTCATTCTCTCTACATTTCCTCCATCTGAATTGTTTATTAGGGCGGTCATACAGTTGAAGTCAGAAGTTTAGATACACCTCTGCCCAATACATTTAAACTCAGTTTTTCACAATTCCTGACATTTAATCCTAGTAAAGAATGTTTTAAGAATGTGAAATGTCAGAATAATAGAAGAGAGAATGATTTATTTCTGTTTTTTTGCTTTCATCACATCCCCAGTGGGTCAAAAGTTTACATATAGTCAATTAGTGTTTGGTAGCATTGCCTTTAAATTGTTTAACTTGGGTCAAACATTTTGGGTAGCACAAGCTTCCCACAATAGGTTGGGTGAATTTTGGCCCATTCCTCCTGACAGAGCTGGTGTAACTGAGTCAAGTTTGTAGGCTTCCTTGCTCGCACACGCTTTTTCTGTTCTGCCCACACATTTTCTATGGGGTTGAGGTCAGGGTTTTGTGATGGCCACTCCAATACCTTGACTTTGTTGTCCTTAAGCCATTTTGCCCAAAATTTGGAAGTATGCTTGGGGTCATTGTCCATTTGGAAGACCCATTTGCGACCAAGCTTTAACTTCCTGACTGATGTTGCTTCAATATATCCACATAATTTCACTTCCTCATGATGCCATCTATTTTGTGAAGTGCACCAGTCCCTCCTGTATCAAAGCACCCCCACAACATGATGCTGCCACCCCAGTGCTTCACGGTTGGGATGGTGTTCTTCGGTTTGCAAGCCTCCCCCTTCTTCTTCCAAAAATAACAATGGTCATCATGGCCAAACAGTTCTATTTTTGTTTCATCAGACCAGAGGACATTTCTCCAAAAAAGTAAGATCTTTGTCCCCATGTGCAGTTGCAAACCGTAGTCTGGATTTTTTATGGTGGTTTTGGAGCAGTGGCTTCTTCCTTGTTGAGCGGCCTTTCAGGTTATGTCGATATTTGACTCGTTTTACTGTGGATATAGATACTTTTGTACCTGTTTCCTCCAGCATCTTCACAAGGTCCTTTGCTGTTGTTCTGGGATTTATTTGTACTTCGCACCAAAGTACGTTAATCTCTAGGACACAGAACGCGTCTCCTTCCTGAGCGGTATGACGGCTGCGTGATCCCATGGTGTTTATACTTGCTTTCTATTGTTTGTACAGATGTACGTAGTACCTTCAGGCATTTGGAAATTGCTCCCAGGGATCAACCAGACTTGTGGAGGTCTACAGTTTTTTGTCTGAGGTCTTGGCGGATTTCTTTGGATTTTCGCATGATATCAAGCAAAGAGGCACTGAGTTTGAAGCTAGGCCTTGAAATACATCCACAGGTACACCTCCAATTGATTCAAATTATGTCAATTAGCCCATCAGAAGCTTCTAAATCCATGACATAATTTTCTGGGATTTTACAAGCTGTTTAAAGGCACAGTCAACTTGGTGTATGTAAACTTCTGACCCACTGGAATTGTGATATACAATGAATTATAAGTGAAATAATCTGTCTGTAAACAATTGTTGGAAATATTACGTGTGTCATGCACAAAGTAGATTTCCTAACCGACCTGCCAAAACTATAGTTTGTTAACAAGAAATTTGTGGAGGTGTTGAAAAATGAGTTTAATTAACGCCAACTTAAGTGTATGTAAACTTCCCACTTCAACCTTATGCTTACTTATCTATAATTTTAAGAAGTGCGTAAGATTGCTGAACAATGTTGTATTTAGACACCTAGGGTGCATGGCAATAGTCTAAAAGAGATTCCTCTCTCTGTCTGCTTCCCCTCGCCTGTACTGATATGAAAGAACCTGAGGTAATATCACATTTCTGAAATCCCCCATACTGCTATCTCTTACCATTTGTTTTCAGATTAGTGCAGAGGAAGTGCAGAAGACTATGAAAGGAAGCCAATTTAGACTAATGTGATGAAGCCACTATACAGGTAGATCACACAGTGACATCCAGGGGATCATAAGACACCATTACACACTGACACTGTCCCATGTGAGGGTGTCAGGAAACAACGTGAAACCCTATCAAACCATACTACTGGTTCCTGGCCCACCATTTGGGAAATGTTGATTTTGATGAGAGAGATACAGGTAACTGCCAAAATAAAGGAAACACTTAATTAAATGAGGGATACAAGTATATTGAAAGTAGGTGCTTCCACACAGGTGTGGTTTCTGAGTTAATTAAGCAATTAACATCCCATCATGCTTAGGTTCATGTATATTTTGGATACCATTTATTTGGGCTGAAATATTCTGAATGACTGACTAGTCTTAAAGTAATGATGGACTGTCGTTTCTCTTTGCTTATTTGAGCTGTTCTTGCCATAATATGGACTTGGACTTTTACCAAATAGGGCTATCTTCTGTATACCACCCCTACCTTGTCAGAATACAACTGATTTGCAAACAAAAAAAAGAGAGAGAGAGGATGGCGCCGAAGGAGATGGCTGCTGTTTTACGATCCTGTAAGCCCGTAACCAATCCCGTAACCAATTCTTTCGTGTTATTTGTAAGTTAATTTGTACGTAATGTTTCTGCCACTGTGTCTTATGACCAAAAAGAGATTCTAGATATCAGGACAACGATTACTCACCCCATACTGTCGGACGGGAAGGATTTACTTCAGACGCCCGACAAGGCCCTCATCCCCGTCATTCGCAGGAGAAAGACCTACCTTTACCATCGGTCCTATTAGCCAACGTACAATCAATCGATAATAAAATAGACAAACTACGATCACGTATATCCTACCAACGGGACATTAAAAACTGTAATATCTTTTCTTTCACCGAGTCGTGGCTGATTGACGAAATGAATAACATACAGCTGGCGGGCTTTAGACTTTTTTGAACAGCGGCCTCTGGTAAGACAAGGGGTGGCAATCTGTATATTTGTAGACAACAGCTGGTGCACGAAATCTAAGGACGTCTCAAGGTTTTGCTCGCCTGAGGAAGAGTATCGCATAAGCTGTAGAACAACTTCTTTGCTCGCTTTGAGGATAATACAGTGCCACCGACACGGCCCGCTACCAAAACCTGTGGGCTTTCCTTCACCGCAGCCAACGTGAGGAAAACATTTAAATGTGTTAACCCTCGCAAGGCTGCTGGCCCAGATGGCATCCCTGGCCGTGTCCTCAGAGCATGCGCAGACCAGCTGGCTGGTGTGTTTACGGACATATTCAATCAGTCCCTATCCCAGTCTGCTGTTCCCACATGCTTCAAGAGGGCCACCATTGTTCCTGTTCCCAAGAAAGCTAAGGTAACTGAGCTAAATGACTATCGCCCCGTAGCACTCACTTCCGTCATCATGAAGTGCTTTGAGAGACTAGTCAAGGATCATATCACCTCCATCCTGCCAGACACCCTGGACCCACTCTAATTTGCTTACCGTCCCAATAGGTCCACAGACGACGCAATCGCAATCACACTGCATACTGCCCTAACCCATCTGGACAAGAGGAATACTTATGTAAGTATGCTGTTCATCGACTACAGCTCAGCATTTAACACCATAGTTCCCTCCAAGCTTGTCATTAAGCTCGAGACCCTAGGTCTCGACCCAGCCCTGTGCAACTGGGTCCTGGACTTCCTGACGGGCTGGCCCCAGGTGGTGAGGGTAGGAAACAACACCTCCACCCCGCTGATCCTCAACACTGGGGCCCCACAAGGGTGCGTTCTCAGCCCTCTCCTGTACTCCCTGTTTACCCATGACTGCGTGGCCAAGCACGCATCCAACTCAATCATCAAGTTTGCTGACGACACTACAGTGGTAGGCTTGATTACCAACAACGACGAGGCGGCCTACAGGGAGGAGATGAGGGCCCTCGGAGTGTGGTGTCAGGAAAATAACCTCTCACTCAATGTCAACAAAACAAAGGAGATGATCGTGGACTTCAGGAAACAGGAGAGGGAGCACCTCCCTATCAACATCGACGGGACAGTAGTGGAGAAGGTGGAAAGTTTTAAGTTCCTCTGCGTACACATCACGGACAAACTGAATTGGACCACGCACACAGACAGCGTGGTGAAGAAGGCGCAACAGCGCCTCTTCAACCTCAGGAGGCTGAAGAAATTCGGCTTGTCACCAAAAACACTCACAAACTTCTACAGATGCACAATTGAGAGCATCCTGTCGGGCTGTATCACCACCTGGTACGGCAACTGCTCCGCCCACAACCGTAAGGCTCTCCAGAGGGTAGTGAGGACTGCACAACGCATCAACGGGGGTAAACTACCTACCCTTCAGGACACCTACACCACCCGATGTCACAGGAAGGCCAAAAAGATCATCAAGGACAACAACCCCCTGAGCCACTGCCTGTTCATCCCGCTATCATCCAGAAGGCGAGGTCAGTACAGGTGCATCAAAGCTGGGACCGAGAGACTGAAAAACAGCTTCTACCTCAAGGCCATCAGACTGTTAAACAGCCATCACTAACATTGAGTGGCTGCTGCCAACATACTGACTTAAATCTCTAGCCACTTTAAAAATAGGAATTGGATGTAACAAATGTATCACTAGCCACTTTAAACAATTTTGTATATAATGTTTACATATCCGACATTACTCATATCAAATGTATACGCTGTACTCTAAACCATCTACTGAATCTTGCCTATGCCGTTCGGCCATCGACTCAAATCTCTAGCCACTTTAATAATTATAATTGGATGAAATAAATGTATCACTAGCCACTTTAAATTATGCATTTATGTAATGTTTACATATCTTACATTACTCATCTCATATGTATATACTGTACTCCATACCATCTACTGCATCCAGTTCTCTGCTGCCAATGACTGGAATGAACTACAAAAATCCCTGAAATTGGAGACACTTATCTCCCTCACCAGATTTAAGCATCAGCTGTCAGAGCAGCTCACAGACCACTGTACCTGTTTATAGCCCATCTGTAAATAGCCCAACCAACTACCTCATCCCCTACCGTATTTATTTATTTATTTATCTTGTTCCTCTGCACCCCAGTTTTTTCTACATTGCACATTCATCTACTGCACATTTACCATTCCAGTGTTAAATTACAATATTGTAATTACTTTGTCACCATGGCCTATTTATTGTCTTACCTTCCTTATCCTACCTCATTTGCACTCTTTGTGTATAGATTCGGTTTTTTTTCTACTGTATTATTGTATGTTTGTTTTACTCCATGTGTAACTCTGTGTTGTTGTATGTGTCAAACTGCTTTGCTTTATCTTGGCCAGGTCGCAGTTGTAAATGAGAACTTGTTCTCAACTTGCCTACCTGGTTAAATAAAGGTGAAATAAATAAAATAAATAAATAAAATCTTGCCTACGCCGATCAGACATCGCTCATCCATATATTTATATGTACATATTCGTATTCATTCCTTTACTCTTGTGTGTATAAGGTAGTTGTTGTGAATTTGTTAGATTACTTGTTAGATACTACTGCATGGTCGGAACTAGAAGCACAAGCATTTCGCTACACTCGCATTAACATCTGCTAACCATGTGTATGTGACAAATAACATTTTATTTGATTTGACCACACTATTTACCAAGAGAGTTTTCATCTTTATTTTTTGTAGCTGTCTACACACCACCACAAACCGATGCTGAAACTAACACAATGCCCAAACCGGACACTTGTGTGCGTCCGCAAATAAATTTTGTCCCACCACACCAAACGCGATCACGACACGCAGGATGAAATATCAAAACAAACTCTGAAACAATTATATTCATTTGGGGACAGGTCAAAAAGCATTAAACATTTATGGCAATTTAGCTAGCTAGCTTGCAGTTCCTAGCTAATTTGTCCTATTAAGCTAGCTAGCTTGCTGTTGCTAGATCATTTGCCCTGGGATATAAACATTGAGCTGTTATTTTACCTGAAATGGACAAGTTCCTCTACTCCGACAATCAATCCACACAAATGGTCAACCGAATAATTTCTAGTCATCTCTCCTTCTTCCAGGCTTTTTTCTTCTTTGGACTTTGTATGGCGATTGTCAACTAACTTTCAAAGTAAGGTGCATCACCCCAACCGTGGGTATATGTTCCTAAAAACCAATGAGGAGATGGGAGAGGCAGGACTTGCAGCGCGTTCTGCGTCACAAATAGAATCAACTTCTATTTTAGCGCCTGGCAACGCAGACGCTCGCTGCTTGCAAACAAAACTAAAGCAGGAAGCACCAGTGACTCGGTCAATAAGAAAGTGGTCAGATGAAGCAGATGCTAAGCTACAGGACTGTTTTGCTAGCACAGACTGGAATATGTTCCGGGATTCTTCCGATGGCATTGAGGAGTACACCACATCAGTCACTGGCTTCATCAATAAGTCAATCGATGACCTCGTCACCACAGTGACTGTACATACATATCCCAACCAGAAGCCATGGATTACAGGCTACACCCGCAATGAGCTAAAGGCTAGAGCTGCCGCTTTCAAAGAGCGGGACACTAATCCGGAAGCTTATAAGAAATCCCGCTATGCCCTCTGACGAACCATCAAAAAGGCAAATCGTCAATACAGGACTAAGATTGAATTGTATTACACCGGCTCCGACGCTTGTCGGATGTGGCTGGGCTTGCAAACTATTACAGACTACAAAGGGATGCACAGCCGCAAGCTGTCCAGTGACATGAGCTTACCAGATGAGGTAAATTACTTCTATGATCGCTTTGAGGCAAGTAACACTGAAGCATGCCTGAGAGCATCAGCTGTTCCGGACGACTGTTTGATCACGCTCTCCGTAGTCAATGAGAGTAAGTCCTTTAAACAGGTCAACATTCACAAGGCTGTGCACTCTCCTCAAACAATAGCATGGCATTCTTTCACTGAAATAGCTACTGTAAATTGGACAGTGTAGTTACATTCTTGTTAACCTAAGCTTTCTGCCCATATCAGATATGTCTATGTCCTGGTTATTTTTTTTGTTACTTACAACCTCATGATAATCACATTAGCCTACGTTAGCTCAATCGTCCCGCGGTGGGGACACCGATCCCGTAGCGGTTAACAGTTTTCTTCTTAACCTCTTAAAGCATTGTTGGTTAAGGGCTTGTAAGTAAGCATTTCACTGTCTACACCTGTTGTATTCGGTGCACGTTACAAATATAATTTGATTTGAACACATTAAGAAGGAAAGAAATTCCACAAATGAACTTTTAGCAAGGCACACCTGTTAATTGAAATGCATTCCAGGTGAAGCTGGTTGATAGAATGCCAAGAGTGTGCAAAGCTGTAATCAAGGCAAAGGGTGGCTACTTTGAAGAATCTAAAGTATAACACTTTTTTGGTTACTACATGATTCCTTATGTGTTATTTCATATTTTTGATGTCTTCACTATTATTCTACAATGTAGAAAATAGTAAAAATAAAGAAAATCCCTTGAATGAGTAAGTGTGTCCAAACTTTTGACTGGTACTGTATATCCCAGACAAGACTAAAGAATAGGACAAATATGATGCATTTAGATAGTCAGCCTAAGTCTGATCTTTTTTTCACAAAGTGTTCTATTGACCAATCAGATCAGCTCTGAAAAAGAGATGATGTGAAAAGATATGATGTAATTTGTCAAAAGACCAATTAGTGGGAAAAATATCAGAATTTGGCTGCCTGTCTAAAGCAGCCAGGGACATGTGAATATACGTCAGTAATTGTGTACATAGCAGTTTCCATGATTTTGAGTGGTTACATACAGCACATACAGTTAAATGGCTACGAGACAATGAAGGAACTCTTGCTGTAATCAAAGGGAAGTCCCCAGTATTCTGGCAGGCAGCTTGAAGAAGATGTGTCACCATCCAGGCCCTTGTCAAAGCATTCAGTGGCCTGATAGGGAGATAACAATAAATACATTATGTACACTACTGTTCAAAAGTTTGGGGACACTTAGAAATGTCCTTGTTTTTTAAAATATATATATTTTTTGTCCATTAAAATAACATAAAATTGCTCAGAAATACAGTGTAGACATTGTCAATGTTGTAAATGACTATTGTAGCTGGAAACAGCAGATTTTTTTAACGGATTATCTACATAGGCGTACAGAGGTCCATTATCAGCAACCATCACTCCTGTGTTCCAATGGCACGTTGTGTTAGCTTATCTAAGTTTATCATTTTAAAAGGCTAATTGATCATTAGAAAACCCTTTTGCAATTATGTTAGCACAGCTGAAAACTGTTGTCCTGATTAAAGAAGCAATAAAACTGGACATTCTGAACCTTGTTTGAGGTAAGTAGGTCACATGACCAAGGAGCTATTGAAATTAGAATGTTGGAAAAATTCCTGTAAAATCGTGTGAGATGAAAAGGGACAAACTAGAGGGTGTGCAATGTGTAGGCCCGCTGAGCGTACATTCGGAACCTTGTTTGAGGTCAGTGGGTCACATGACCAAGGAGCTATCAAAATTCGAACGTAAAAAATGTAGGAATACAAAATGCTGCTCACATTCCACGTTTATTAGCTTTGCAAAGCGAATTAATGCCCAAATTGTGAAAATAAGACCTGTGCAATGTTTTTCCAACATCATGACACTTATTTGGAGTGGCTCATGTGGTTTGAAAGCGCGAATATCCGTTGAATATCCAAACTGAAACTGTCTTTACCTCGGTATGCAATGGCTGGTCTCGAGGAGTTCGTCATCATTATAATACCATACATTTCACAGGTGAACAGTAGATAGTAGACTTTACTGATGTTACCTTTGTTGTTGTTGATGACGTGACTATGTAGCCATAGAATTAAGGAATTAGAATACTAACAGTAATTTAATAGGATCTCTATGAGCATTAAGGGTTTATCATAGTCCAAAACATGTATGCACATGCACAGCAGTGTTTTAGAATATTGGACCGCTGGCTTCCATACTTTTTCAAATTCTCAGTGCAGCTCAAGCAATTTCTCCAACTGTCAACACATTAAAACAATAGAGGACGCGTACCGGAGACGCGTTGGTTGCGAATTGTGAGGAGGTGCGCGTTCGGCCTGTGCGTTCCCCGCAGATGGCGGTCAATGTCAAAGTGGGACCCTGGATTATTGCGTCCTAGCGTCTGTGGACTATGATTTACGCTTAACACTACAACAAGTATAATAAAATCTCGGAAGACAGACAGAGACTTCTCATGCTTTTCTAAATTATACTTAGTCTTCTGAATGAATAAATGCTTGTTTTTATGACAGGAGCATTGTAGCATAAGAAAAACAGACAAGCACTCAGTTGGCATTTATTTAAATTGTTTTTTTTTACTTTATTATATAAACAAATACAACCTCTGTGCAAATAAGGTAATTTGTTTGCCAACCCACCTTCCTTACCTCCAACCCCCTAACTTTGCCCACCCCTCTAACCCTTCTTGTCTCATTCACAGAACAGAAGATGAGACCAACCGCTCCAGATTCACTTGGGTTGTATGCCCGAGAAGCACAACAGAAACAGAATACAGGTACTGACTGTATTTGTGAGATAAGTCATAACTATGACAGTTTATTGAGAGGAAATTACATCACTCCTATACTTGTCTACACACCAGTGCTTGCTTTAGCAGTGAATCTTACCAAACAGCAGGACTGGGGTTAATACATTCAAACTCAGGAATTAAATGGAAATTTGGTTAATGAATTGAAGCAAAATATTGCCAATGACAATTTTCCAAATGAAATAAATGAGATGGAATTGATCCACCCCTGCCTAATTAAAACATCTGTATACCAGGCTACTGATGTTTATCTAGAAACATGGGTGTCACCTGGGTGCCTGGCTCCCTGTTTAAGCCGATTTATAGTAGCTAGCAACAGTAGTGATGTTGATTGCAACAGCAGGCAGGTAGAGTGAGAATGCAGCATCTCAGATTGCTATAGAATAGTAAGTATGTGGTTCCCTCGTCCCAAAATACACACAGCGAGAGCGAGAGAGAGTAGCAGCCATTGGTCAACATTGGAGGTCCGGGTTTAAGTCTTGCAGAAAAACAAAGAGTCCTCAACAAGGCAATGTGGTGATATTGTCCAGTGGGAAGTGAAAAGTGCTTTGGCCGGAGAGGATGTTTGTGTGTGTGCAACAAATCTGTGTTCATGAAGGGGATGACAAAAGGAATAATCTTGGATCTCTGCTTTAAACATACTTATACACTCTACCCTTTTCTCTCTCCTCACACACACACACCCCTATTGTCATCTCCCCTCCATGTACACACACCTACTACAGTCTCTTGCGATTCACTGCTGTATAGTTGAAGGCTGAACCTGAAACACTGCCATTCATATTGGAAGGACATTTTGCTCACTTTGAGGTATTGACTTAGGGCCCTATCCAATCAAACCTCGGAAGCAGGTTTGCCGGTTACGTAAAATACAAACATTTTACCTGTGCGGGATTAAGTAAGTTATTTTGATTTTACACTGACTGAATAAAAAAAAAGCATTCTAACAGTGCAAGAATAATAATGTTTTTAAGATATCCAGACATCAAACCCAGGTTTGAGTGAATAGAGCCCTTGCGTTCAGTAAGTCTTCACTATGGCAGAGTGTACTTTGTAGACTGAAAACTGGGAAGTTGTTAAGTAGAGCTGAAAGAAAGGTATTCCTTAAAAGGGAATCGCCAGAAATAGTTCTAAATGGCAACAAAATGGAATAACTCTAAATGGCAACGTTGATAAAAAATACAGTCAAACCTTGAAATAACAAAAAGGCTACCAAATTAAAGCTAACATTTGAAATTTACTGGGAGATAATAGTTAATATTTTGCCAGTAAGGATAGTTGGTAGGTGGTTAGAGCCCTGAATGCTGATTGGCTGACAGCCGTGGTATATCAAAACATGTATTTTTACAGCTCTAAATATGTTGATAACCAGTTTATAATAGCCATAAGGCCCCTAGGGGTTTGTGGTATATAGCCAATATGCCACAGCTAAGGGCTGTGTCCAGGCATTCCGCGATGCGTTGTGCATAAGAACAGCCGTGGAATATTGGCCATATACCACAAACCCCCAAGGTGCCTTATTGCTTACTTATAGTGCTGCTCTCCAAAAATATAAAATGACACTTTTCCTCTACCGGTTTCTGTGGAAAAAATTATGTGTCGTTCTGCAGAGATGATTGACAGCTGTCATTTGTAGCGTCAACTCCAATTGGTTCTGGCAGTTTTACCTGTCCATCTGCTGGCCAATGAACTTGCAGCTATCACCGCAGTGTCCTCCCCACGTGTACATGCCCGAATAGGACTGCAGGGTGTCTATGGGTTGGTAGGGAAAGGTTACATTCTCAGCACACACACACCAGCCTTTCCCTCGTCCCCTCCTCTAACCGTTGCTTGTAATGATGTTTCATATAATAATGTGGACATGATGTCTCCTTGTGTTGCTCACCCGGAGGTCCTGTTGGTGTGGCGCTGTGAGTTTTGGCTGCAAGTTCTCACAGTGATGTCTCTCATTGCGATGAGTTCTGGTGAGTTCTCATAGCGACCTCTGGTGAGTTCTCATAGCGACCTCTGGTGAGTTCTCATAGCGACCTCTGGTGAGTTCTCATAGCGACCTCTGGTGAGTTCTCATAGCGACCTCTGGTGAGTTTCTGAAGCGACCTCTGGTGAGTTTCTGAAGCGACCTCTGGTGAGTTTCTGAAGCGACCTCTGGTGAGTTTCTGAAGCGACCTCTGGTGAGTTTCTGAAGCGACCTCTGGTGAGTTTCTGAAGCGACCTCTGGTGAGTTTCTGAAGCGACCTCTGGTGAGTTCTCATAGTGGTGCCTCGTGAGTTCTGGTAGGGACGTCTCATCAGTTCTCATAGGGAGGTCTCATTGGTGTGCGGCCGCGAGTTTTCCTCCTCCAGCAGGGCGATGCGTTGTTTGAGCATGCGAACCTGGGTCTCGTGGCGCTCCACCATGGCCATCATCTGAGCCTCCAGCTTTTTCAGCTTGCCCTGGTGCTTTTTCTTGGCCTTCTCATACGCAGCCACCAGGTTACTGGACAGAGAGGAAAGAGAGAGAGAGCGACAGGTTAGAGAGGAGAGACTGAGTCAAATGGCTAAACAGGAAAATGCAGACAGATGAATTGACTTCAGTTGGTTTTGATGTGTTGAGTCAAGTCACAGAGGTACTAAGGGGTTGAAGTAAAAGAGAAATGGTTAGATGTAGCAACTAAGCGTCAATGTGTTTAAGAGGAGAATTGTGTTTGTGCTATCCATAAAGAATAGTGCATTAATTCACCCATTTCCCACTAGATGGCAACCCTGTATTACAATGCAAGCCAACTACTGTTATAAAAGATCAGAATCCCCCCACACACACACACACACACACAATAAAGCCAAATGTAATTTCTACAAACATTTTCACTTTTAATCACAACAAATATTTCCTCCACCTTCTATGAGTGTTAATATCGTTACCTGTTTGCCCGTTTCAGATCGTTGACGAACTCGGCACTCTGCTGGTGGCGGACCTCGCTACTCTTGGTTAGTCTTTCCAGCGCTGCCACTAGCTCCTGGACACGCCCCTTTAGCTTCTTCTCCCTGAGACACACACACGGGATGAGTCAGGAACACCCACACATAGCAGATAGTCAGACATCCACACAGAGATACACACGCACACACAGTGCGTTGGGTTTTTTACCGTCTCAGTGTGTTGGTGAGCTCTGCTGCCAGGTCGCTATCATTCAGTGTCCTCAGGTCTGATAGGCTGATGGCTGGAGAGTCTCCACAATCCTGGAACATAACAATACCATGAAGAGCTGGTCTACAACCATACAGTGCTAATATTGACCATTCTCATACTACGCCTGGTGAAGTGATGGGCTTAGGTGATTAGGCTGCCTACAGATCAAACACTTAAGCGTAATTAACGGTGGTGTAGTCAATCGACTGCTATTCCCTCTGCCAGCCTCTAGCTGACTCAACGTTTAACCCGTCAACTTCTAGTGAATCTTTGTTTTCATTTTAAAAAATCCACAGGAGCTGATATGTTCGATCCATTTTTGCTGCAGCTCTCAGCTCTCGATTTCTGAATCATTAACCCATATTTTTTACCTGACGATTATATCTGGTACTATTCCCAAGGTTTGGAAGGCGGCCCATGTACTCCCCCTTAACAAAGGTGGTGACCCTTGTGATCTAAATATATATATATATATTTTTTTACCTCCTTTTTCTCCCCAATTTCGTGATATCCAATTGTCCCATCGCTGAAACTCCCGTATGGACTCGGGTATAGGCGAAGGTTGAGAGCCCTACATCCTCCAGAACACGACTCTGCCAAACCGCACTGCTTCTTGACACAATGTTCACTTAACCTGGAAGCCAGCCGCACCAAAGTGTCAGAGGAAACACCGTACGTCTGGCGACCGTGTCAGCATGCATGCGCCTGGCCCGCCACAGGAGTCGCTAGAGCGCGACGGGACAAGGACATCCCGGCTGGCCAAACCCTCCCCTAACCCAGACGACGCTGGGCTGATTGTGCGCCGCCTCATGGGTCTCCCAGTAACGGCCGGCTGCGACATAGCCTGGAATCTAACCAGGATCTTTAGTGACACAGCTAGCTACAATATTAGATTCCTTGATTAATTTTCAACTAAGATCTTTCTTGTCTTTGAAATGTACATCAGTCAGGTTTTAGACCAGTTCATAGCACTATCTCTGCTGCATCCCTAGTTATAAATGATGTGGTTAATTGTATGGATAAAAGGCAACATTGCGCTGCCCTCTTCATTGACCTGCCAAAGGCTTTCGATACTGATCACTCACTGCTAATTCAGAGGCTTTCCTCAATTGGCCTAGACCAGGCTGTATGGAAAAGGTTAAACAAATTACTTGACAGATAGAACTTAATGTACAGTACTATATATCTACTGATGGTGTTAAATCAGGTTTCCTGGATATTACAAAAGGTGTCCCGCAGGGGTCGATTCTGGGTCCTGTACTTTTTACTGTTTACATTAACAATATCGACTTGTCTGTAAAAAAATGTAACCTGCACTTGTATGCTGATGATACTGTTGTGTATGCTATTGCCCCCACGGTTGACCAGGCTCTATCTCAACTAGTCTGCAGTCATTGTATTACCGTAAAACTTTCTTGACCTGAAATTAGTACCCGAATGCAGATAAAACTATGTTGTTCTCTAGAGCGCATCAAAATAAGTCTGATGATATAAGCATGTGTACTTTGGATGGTGTCCATATTGATCCGTGTCCCTGCTTACAAATATCTGGGCATTTGGATAGATGAAAATAGGTCTTTTAAAAAGCATATTGATGAGTTAGTTAAGAAGCTGAGAATAAAAATGGGCCTCTTCTATAGAAATATGTACTGCCTCTCGCTAAATAGTAGAAAGCAGATTATTCACTTTAAATTCCTTTCAGTCCTAGACTATGGCGACATCTACATGAATGCAGCTGCCACTACATTAAAGCCGTCAGATGCAGTTTATCATAGCGCACTGCGCTTAATGAAGGGCAACAATTTTAGTACTCATCACTGCATTTTCTACCAGAAAGTTTGATACATTGCTATGTTTTAATTTATAAAGCCCTTTTACAAAAAGTCTCACTGTACCAAACATCATTACTAAACTTTAGACATACGTGTTACCACACCTAGTCTCAGGGATGGTTAACTCTAGAAATTCCTTTGGTCTCTACTGAGTTAGGTAAATCAGCTTTTAGTTTTCTTACACCTTATTTGTGGAACAATCTTCAAAATGTTCTAAAATGTAATGTTCTGGTGTCTCTAGGGCAATTCACCTTATTACTGGTGAATGTGTTTGGAGAATGATTAGTTCTGAAAACGAAAGTTTCTTCATCTCATCATTTTACCCTATTAATTCAGGTATGTAATGTGCAAAAGTGCAATATGACTTAAAAAATGAAGGTAACATGGTTAATTACATAGTCCATGAGTTTGAAGGCAATTGAATAGAGTTTTAACCGAGTGAAAAACTGGCTGGTATTTTCCCATTGTAAGTAATGGAGTTTGGCTAGGTTGCGAATGGTTTACATGTAAGAGAATGGATTAAGATGGCATCCAAACTTTCTGTACTTTTTTTTTGTTGATCCATTTCCTTTTTCTTTCTATGAACAAAGGCTCAGATTACTTTAGGTAATATATGTAAATATGTGATGTCACGATAAAATGTGTTAGTGTTAATATTTGTACGAAAATATTGTTTAACAGTTCTCTAGCTTGATGCTAACCAAATTTAGCTTGGCTAAGCGTTAGTTAGCTCTAGGCTAGTTGGTTTTAGTCAATGTCAGCTTACATTTGTTAGCGTTAGTGGTTAATAATGTAATGGTTGTAGCATTGCTTCGCATAGGCGTCCAGTAATTTTTTTTTCTTCCGAAATTGACACTGATAGTACAGTGAGTTATATATAAATGTGAATGTGTAGATGTATGGTGACTCCAGGTTTGGATGAATGGACCAACGGGACTGCCATGGGCAAGTCCATTGACAGGTACCAGGAATGGTGGAAGGACAATCTGAAGGTAATTAGCTTTGCACACAACAGCAGCGTCCAGGCCTCTAGAGTAGTCACCTTATCGCCTGCTGTACGGACAGGAGCTGTTTACTGAGGTAAACAATGTAATTGTATATACAATTATTGCATATACTGTAGTATAAAAAAAAATTGTGATTGACTAAGTGATTTTCTATTGCTATTTTTGCATAACGTACTTCGAGATCACTGACACTCCACCTGATGTGGTGGAAGTTGTCGAACCAGATCAGAACGCTTTCGAGGACCACCTTCAGGGACGGACTTAGAAGGACGTGGAGGTTTTTGACCAGGTACATTTTTCTTATCCAAGAGATAAGAGATGTATTTGTAATAATATGAAATAGAATTGCATGTATTTCTATAATCATTCAAGGTGAGACTGAACATGGACAAGGCGCATGAGAAAAAGGAGAGCCATCGGAGGAGAATCAAGGGGACCAAGTGCTTTGACATCCGGGCGAATGACATGGCTTGGAAGGAGGCCATGGTGTCAGCAGTACCAACACTGGCCCTGGGGTTATCTCCAAATAGTCAATCTCAAGGCTAACTACTGGGTCACGTTAAGTAACCGCCACTTCCAGGTAGGTACTGTTAAGATGTATGACTCCAGTGGTCATGACTGGACCCTGGACCTTCTCTCACAACTCATCTCTATATCTTTTCCAGGAACCATCCCTTACCTCCCTACTGACATAAAAAATTACAGGTATCCTTTATTTTCTGTCTGCCATTAACATTATTGCATGTCTAATCAAACATTTAAATTAAAATCATGTATTTTTACATACCTGATAATCCTTTAACCTGTGTGTTTGCTTGTTTACGTCTGTCTCCTACCCAGTTCCCTTTACTCTGCTCCTGTTCTTCAGGATCTAGGGGTTCTGCCTAAAACCCAGACGTGGATCCACCCGATGTCCTCCATTATCAACCACCCTCCAACTTTTCATTACATCAGCTACTGTTATTGTCATGCTGTCATTATCTGCTAAGAAAGAGCAGGACGGACAACTATCATACTGGGCACAATGTGAGCTGCACAGATTAGATGAAAACACTAGCACTGCAAACACTCAGACCAAAGAGGGCAGCAGCGCCTGGACTATGCAGTGTCCCTCTTCGAGTCCAACTTCCAAGACTGACTACCTGTTGAAAACAAGTGACAGGCAGAACCTCCCATCCACACCCACCTCCGCTCTATTCCACACACCAAAATTCTGTATTTCAGTCTATGTGAGTGTATAAAAAATCTGAAAGTAAATTGACACACGTACCAAAAAAATTATCTACGTTTATGTATTTAAATCTAAAATATTGTTTTTCACAGCTGTTTAATAAGGTGTTCATTATTGTAAATTGTAACATATCCCTTGATGGTATTTGTTAGGTCAACATTATTAATTGTTTGTATGATGGACATTTGCATATACTCCAGAATGTCATGAAGAGTCCCTCTTTGCCATGCAAATGAACTGAATCCCCCAAAAACATGTCCACTGCATTTCAGCCCTGCCACAAAAGGACCAGCTGACATCATGTCAGTGATTCTCTCATTAATACAGGTGTGAGTGTTGACGAGGACAAGGCTGGAGATCACTCTGTCATGCTGAATGAGTTTGAGTAACAGACTGGAAGCTTCAAAAGGAGGGTGGTGCTTGGAATCATTGTTCTTCCTCTGTCAACCATGGTTACCTGCAAGGAAACACGTGCCATCATAATTGCTTTGCACAAAAAGGGCTTCACAGGTAAGGATAATGCTGCCATTAAGATTGCACCTAAATCAACCATTTATCGGATCATCAAGAACTTCAAGAAGAGCGGTTCAGTTGTAGTGAAGAAGGCTTCAGGGCGCCCAAGAAAGTCCAGCAAGCGCCAGGACCGTCTCCTAAAGTTGATTCAGCTGCGGGATCAGGGCACCACCAGTACAGAACTTGCTCAGGAATGGCAGCAGGCAGGTGTGAGTGCATCTGCACGCACAGTGAGGCGAAGACTTTTGGAGGATTGGCTGGTGTCAAGAAGGGCAGCAAAGAAGCCACTTCTCTCCAGGAAAAACATCAGGGACAGACTGATATTCTGCAAAAGGTACAGGGATTGGACTGCTGAGGACTGGGTTTAAGTCATTTTCTCTGATGAATCCCCTTTCCGATTGTTTGGGGCATCCGGAAAAAAGCTTGTCCGGAGAAGACAAGGTGGCGCTACCATCAGTCATGTGTCATGCCAACAGTAAAGCATCCTGAGACCATTCGTGTGGGGTTGCTTCTCAGCCAAGGGAGTGGCCTCACTCACAATTTTGCCTAAGAACACAGCCATGAATAAAGAATTGTACCAACACATCCTCAGAGAGCAACTTCTCCCAACCATCCAGGAACAGTTTGGTGACGAACAATGCCTTTTCCAGCATGATGGAACACCTTGCCATAAGGCAAAAGTGATAACTAAGTGGCTCGGGGAACAAAACATCAATATTTTGGGTCCATGGCCAGGAACTCCCCAGACCTTAATCCCATTTAGAGCTTGTGGTCAATCCTCAAGAGGCGGGTGGACAAACAAAAACCCACAAATTCTGACAAACTCCAAGCATTGATTATGCAAGAATGGGCTGCCATCAGTCAGGATGTGGCCCAGAAGTTAATTGACAGTATGCCAGGGTGGATTCAGAGGTCTTGAAAAAGAAGGGTCAACACTGCAAATATTGACTCTTTGCATCAACTTCATGTAATTGTCAATAAAAGCCTTTGACACTTATGAAATGCTTGTAATTATACTTCAGTATTCCATAGTAACATCTGACAAAAATATCTAAAGACACTGAAGCAGCAAACTTTGTGTAAATTAATATTTGTGTCATTCTCAAAACTTTTGGCCACGACTGAGGTAACTGAGCTAAATGACTATCGCCCCGTAGCACTCACTTCCGTCATCATGAAGTGCTTTGAGAGACTAGTCAAGGATAATATCACCTCCATCCTACCTGACACCCTGGACCCACTCCAATTTGTTTACCGTCCCAATAGGTCCACAGACGACGCAATCGCAATCACACTGCACACTGCCCTAACCCATCTGGATAAGAGGAATACTTATGTAAGAATGCTGTTCATCGACTACAGCTCAGCATTTAACACCATAGTACCCTCCAAAGTCATCCTCAAGCTCGAGACCCTAGGTCTCGACCCCGCCCTGTGCAACTGGGTCCTGGACTTCCTGAAGGGCCACCCCCAGGTGGTGAGGGAAGGAAACAACATCTCCACCCCGCTGATCCTCAACACTGGGGCCCCACAAGGGTGCGTTCTCAGCCCTCTCCTGTACTCCCTGTTTACCCATGACTGCGTGGCCAAGCACGCCTCCAACTCAATCATCAAGTTTGCTGACGACACTACAGTGGTAGGCTTGATTACCAACAACGACGAGACGGCCTACAGGGAGGAGGTGAGGGCCCTCGGAGTGTGGTGTCAGGAAAATAACCTCTCACTCAACTTCAACAAAACAAAAGAGATGATCATGGACTTCAGGAAACAGCAGAGGGAGCACCCCCCCTATCCACATTGACAGGAAAGTAGTGGAGAAGGTGGAAAGTCTTAAGTTCCTCAGTGTACACATCACGGACAAACTGAAATGGTCCACCCACACAGACAGCGTGGTGAAGAAGGCGCAACAGCGCCTCTTCAACCTCAGGAGGCTGAAGAAATTCGGCTTGTCACCAAAAACACTCACAAACTTTTACAGATGCACAATCGAGAGCATCCTGTTGGGCTGTATCACCGCCTGGTACTACAACTGCTCCGCCCACAACCGTAAGGCTCTCCAGAAGGTAGTGAAGTCTGCACAACGCATCACCGGGGGTAAACTACCTGCCCTGCAGGACACCTACATCCCCCCCGATGTCACAGGAAGGCCAAAAAGATAATCAAGGACAACAATCACCCGAGCCACTGCCTGTTAACCCCGCTATCATCCAGAAGGCGAGGTCAGTAGAAGTGCATCAAAGCTGGGACCGAGAGACTGAAAAACATCTTCTCTCTCAAGGCCATCAGACTGTTAAACAGCCATCACTAACATTGAGTGGCTTCTGCCAACATACTGACTCAAATCTCTAGCCACTTTAATAACAAAACATTTGATGTAATAAATGTATCACTAGCCACTTTAAACAATGCCACTTTATATAATGTCTACATATCCTACATTACTCATCTCATATGTATATACTGTATTCTATACCATCTACTGCATCTTGCCTATGCCGTTCGGCCATCGCTCATCCATATATTTATATGTACATATTCTTATTCATTCCTTTACACTTGTGTGTATAAGGTAGTTGTTGTGAAATTGTTATTACTTGTTAGATACTACTGCATGGTCGGAACTGGAAGCACAAGCATTTCGCTACACTCGCATTAACATCTGCTAATCATGTGTATGTGACAAATAAAATTTGATTTGATTTGAAATGTGTAGGCGATTGTAGGCTAAATCAATGACAAACAGCTGAAATGTTCAGACTTCATCATGATCTGTGACCAAACAGGCCGGGGTGTTTTGGATCCATTTAGTCTAAGGATATGCGTAAGAACGCAACTGCACTGAAATTAATAGCCTGATTCAATGGGATTCTCCTGAATAATACATGTTTTTATCTGTTAAGCTGTTTGGTCTACGCATAGACCAATACCGATTCTAACGTTTTGGTATTTTGCAGTAGGCATAGCTCTAAATTGTATTTAATAAACCAACCAAATGTTCCTGTGATGTTTAGGCAGAGCAAGATGTTCGATAGGCTAGTAGACTATATGGAAATACAGTGAGAGAAAAAAGTATTTGATCCCCTGCTGATTTTGTATGTTTGCCCACTGACAAAGAAATGATCGGTCTATAACTTTAATGGTAGTTTTATTTGAACAGTGAGAGACAGAATAACAACAAAAAAATCCAGAAAAACGCATGTGAAAAATGTTAATAAATAAATAAATTGATTTGCATTTTAATGAGGGAAATAAGTATTTGACCTCTCTGCAAAACATGACTTAGTACTTGGTGGCAAAACCCTTGTTGGCAATGACAGAGGTCAGACGTTTCTTGTAGTTGGCCACCAGGTTTGCACACATCTCAGGAGGGATTTTGTCCCACTCCTCTTTGCAAATCTTCTCCTAGTCATTAAGGTTGAGGCTGACGTTTGGCAACTCGAACCTTCAGCTCCCTCCACAGATTTTTTATGGGGTTAAGGTCTGGAGACTGGCTAGGACACTCCAGGACCTTAATGTGCTTCTTCTTGAGCCACTCCTTTGTTGCCTTGGCCGTGTGTTTTGGGTCATTGTCATGCTGGAATACCCATCCACGACCCATTTTCAATGCCCTGGCTGAGGGAAGGAGGTTCTCACCCAAGATTTGACGGTACATGGCTCCGTCCATCGTCCCTTTGATGCGGTGAAGTTGTCCTGTCCCCTTAGCAGAAAAACACCCCCAAAGCATAATGTTTCCACCTCCATGTTTGACGGTGGGGATGGTGTTCTTGGGATCATAGGCAGCATTCCTCCTCCTCCAAACACGGCGAGTTGAGTTGATGCCAAAGAGCTCCATTTTGGTCTCATCTGACCACAACACTTTCACCCAGATGTCCTCTGAATCATTCAGATGTTCATTGGCAAACTTCAGACGGGCATGTATATGTGCTTTCTTGAGCAGGGGGACCTTGCGGGCGCTGCAGGATTTCTGTCCTTCACGGCGTGGTGTGTTACCAATTGTTTTCTTGGTGACTATGGTCCCAGCTGCCTTGAGATCATTGACAAGATACTCCCGTGTAGTTCTGGGCTGATTCCTCCCTGTTCTCATGGTCATTGCAACTCCACGAGGTGAGATCTTGCATGGAGCCCCAGGCCGAGGGAGATTGACAGTTCTTATGTGTTTCTTCTATTTGCGAATAATCGCACCAACTGTTGTCACCTTCTCACCAAGCTGCTTGGCGATGGTCTTGTAGCCCATTCCAGCCTTGTGTAGGTCTACAATCTTGTCCCTGACATCCTTGGAGAGCTCTTTGGTCTTGGCCATGGTGGAGAGTTTGGAATCTGATTGATTGATTGCTTCTGTGGACAGGTGTCTTTTATACAGGTAACAAGCTGAGAAATATTTGACCCCCTCTCAATCAGAAAGATTTCTGTCTCCCAGGTGTCTTTTATACAGGTAACGAGCTGAGATTAGGAGCACACTCTTAAAGGGAGTGCTCCTAATCTCAGCTCGTTACCTGTATAAAAGACACCTGGGAGACAGAAATCTTTCTGATTGAGAGGGGGTCAAATACTTATTTCCCTCATTAAAATGCAAATCAATTAATAACATTTTTCACATGCGTTTTTCTGGATTTCTTTGTTGTTATTCTGTCTCTCACTGTTCAAATAAACCTACCATTAAAATTATAGACTGATCATTTCTTTGTCAGTGGGGAAACGTACAAAATCAGCAGGGGATCAAATATTTTTTTCCCTCACTGTAACTGTGGTTAATCATTGTTACTGCCCCGATCACTTTATTTAATCTGGGCCGTTGCTTTTCCTATGGCTAAGCAAACAAGTAGTAGCATATGCTTTTTGCCCGTCTCTATAACAAGGGTTAGGCCTACAGTAAATCCTCACAAACCCCCTCAATTCGAAACCCTGCTTTTAACCATAAGACATCTCCACAGAAATGTATAGCCTAAGGATTGCATGGTGACAGTGATTGTATCTGTTAATCCGGTAAACTGGGAAGTGGGGAAAAAACTAGGTCAAATCATGACATCAGTGATTTTCAGGTCAGAGAAAGATGCCAGAGTTTCTGAATTGGAATTCCGAGTTGGATGACCTTTCAAAACAAAAAAAAAAATCCCAGTCTGAGCTCGTTATTTTCCAGAGTTCCCAGTTGTCTTGAATGCACGGAAGTCGGAGATTGCCGACTTCTGAGTTGTTTTGAAGGCGCCACTAGAGACCTAGGCTACCTCTTATTTCTGAATAGGGCTACCTCCAACAAAGAAGCCCTTGTGTCTGTATTGATGTGAGAAATAGGCATATCTACACAGTAATGGTGGCTGGCTGCGATATCAACTAGCCTAATAATTTTTGTATTGAGGTGATAGGTCTATTTTAGATAAATCGACAAAAGAAATTGATTAGATTACTCTGGCAATGGAAAATATTTTTTTACAAAGTCATGTAGCATTGGACTAGTAACCGTAAGGTTGCAAGTTCAAATCCCCGAGCTGACAAGGTACATATCTGTCGTTCTGCCCCTGAACAGGCAGTTAACCCACTGTTCCTAGGCCGTCATTGAAAATAAGAATGTGTTCTTAACTGACTTGCCTGGGAAAATAAAGGTCAAATATTTTTTTTTTTACATGTAGACGTTTGTATAGCGACATCACGGTGAGATCTTTAATAATAAACTAAACAGACACTTAAACTAACACGTGACGCGTAACACATGTAGACATTTTAAGGTGTTCATGGTAAGATAATTCATAATAAACTTACGCGACGGGAACCTCACGTGAATACTACTTTTACATAACGTGTACGTGTCACGTGACGTGAACGTGTCAGCAGTTTGACGCCTTAGAAAAAAACTTGTCTCCATTGACAGTCCATGTTAATTCATGGCAGTATTTTATGGCGCTAGGAAGACGTTTGGTGACTTTGTGAGAGGTATCAGTAGCTTCACAGGTATTTTTGGAAAACCCGGGCCTTGGTCTTGACCTGGCCCAGGTCCAATAAAAATAAAGGAGACACAGATTGTACAATATTAGGAGGAAATATATAAATATTATAGGCCACAGTAGGCTACAAAATCAACTTTCCAGTGGCACTGACTCACCCAATTAGGAAGACAGCATGAATATGCGTAGCCTAGGCTTTTCACCGTACCAGTAATGGTCTTAAGATAGGCCTGAGTTACTTAAAAACAGTGCTGTTCGTCAGCGTTGTTGTGAGAAAAAAAACGGTTGTTTTTACTGACAAATTAGTTTCTCTTTTCAGCAGTAGGCATTTGCTTTCCAAACGTATTTCCCGCGATTGTATTTTGATATTTGCAAAAGGTCTTTATCCATTCACTGACAGCGCAAAGAGAAATAAAATCTACAGAAATAGAATACATAGAACGAAAGTGCCCATTCAAGTCAGGACTGACAGCCATTTTGATCATAACCATGAGTTTTGTTGACGCTGAGAACGGAATATATATACATTTTTAAATAATATTCTTAGAACGTTCTTTGAATGTTACCAATGTTTTCTTGTGGTTTTTATTGAAAGTTTTCTTAATGTTTTGAGAACAGGACTTTAAATTGAACCATGAGGAAACATAATGCTGAAATACTGGAATTCCTACAGAAGAACGTTGTTTCTCAACATTTATTGAATGTTCGGAGAACTTTTAAAATAACCATGAGAAACCTGTATAAAATGTTATGGGATGTTTTATGCAAAACGGCCATAGGACAACCACGCTTTTAGCAAGCTCTAAGAAACATATGGTTCTCAGAACGCAGTGGTGGAAAAAGTACCTAATTGTGATACTTGAGTAAAAGTATAGATACCTTAATAGAAAGTTACTCAAGTAAAAGTTAAAGTCACCCAGTAAAATAATACTTGATTAAAAGTCTAAAAGTATTTGGTTTTAAATATACTTAAGTATCAAAATTAAATGAAATTGCTAAAATATACTTTATATTAAACAATTTTCTTGTTTTAAAAATGTACGGATAGCCAGGGGCACACTCCAACACTATGACATTATTTACAAAAGATGCATTTGTGTTTAGTGAGTCTGCCAGCCCAGAGGCAGTAGAGATGACCAAGTGTTAGCTTGATAAGTGAGTGAATTTGACAACTATTCTGTCCTGCTAAGCTTTCAAAATGTAACAAGTACTTTTGGTTGTCAGGGAAAATGTATGGAGTAAAAAGTACAATATTTTCTTCAGGAATGTAGTGAAGTAAAAGTAAAAGCTGTCAAAAATATGAATAGTAAAGTAAAGTACAGATACCCCAAAAAATGACTAAAGTATTTTTACTTAAGTACTTTACACCACTGTCAGAACATTATGTACTAGCTGGGTTCTATGGATAATATTTATGTTGTCACAACACAGAATCCATTCAATATTTGGCAAGTGTACTGCCCAAATTAAGGTAGTGTTCAGACTAGGAGTAATTATATAATTTTGGAAATAATATTTCAATTTATCAGGGGGTTCTGCAACACCTTCAACTCCCCTACTTCGTTGCTGTAAATGAGAATGTGTTCTCAGTCAACTTACCTGATAAAATAACAGTAAAATAAAATAAAACTTCCTGTGGCTATGTGATTTGGAGAAAGTAATCTGATCCGAGATCTGTGGTTAGGGTCAACTTTTACCTCAAGCTGTCACATGCAGTAAAAATCCTGGTCTTATAAGTGGCAGCACTACCACCAACCCAGGGGAGAACGACTGCCCCCTCTCACTGAAACCATGAAGTTCAAAGCCTTCCAGTGCACTGCAGGCTGTTGTTTCCAGAAAGCAGGGTCCCCCATTATAATGAATAGGAAAATGGCAATCGTCATGGTCAATATCAGTGTAAATAAAAACCTTTTTAGAAGACAATCATGGTACCAATAATTGCTTCTATTACACCAGATGTATGTCCTTGAAACTATTATTTTAAAATAGCACACAAAAGTAATAAGGATAATTTAACAGCTAATGGCAGCCTGCAGTACACCGGTCAGCTTTCAACTTGAGACACTCAATAAGAGGGGGCAGCACTGAGCTAGCCTGCAATGTCACTTCCTGGACTAGCTCAAACTGTGCATGTTATGTCTACATAAAACTCCCCTTGAGACTTCATTGACATCAAACATGGTGTGACGTCTTCAATGGCTTTGTCCATTCATATAGTCAATGCTTCAACCACTTATCCTATCCCTGTGTATTTGCCTTACACTTGGACTACAGAACAATACAGCTCCACTCACACTGGACAAGCATGTCAGAGTATTCATTTGGCATGCTACATGACTTATCAAGTTACAGGTATGCTGTCATACATTCAGGGCCTGCTATCCTGCTATCCTGATTTGATTACAGGGCTGTTGATGGAGATTGGAACATGGGTTCCATTAAGGTAGTGGGGAAATGGATATAGGAAGAGACAAGGGAGGAGGGGGAAGATACTGGGAGATGCTAGTTAGTGTTGTGTGTGAGCGCGAGCGTGCACACGCGTGTTGGGTAATAGCCTTTGTGCTGTGTGCACTTTGCTTGATTGGACTTGCAGTGTGTGTGTGTGTCACAAACATCCACCGCTCCAGGTGATGAATGGCTCTGATCATGGGCTCTGACAGAGCGGAATGATCTAACATGGTGTGTGTGAGTGAGAGTGAGAGAGAGCGTGCATGCGTATACACTCCCCCACAGCGGGAGGTATGTGTGGCTATTAGAGTCTTCCCCAGTGTGTGAAATACAATCAAACAGGGCCATTTCTAGACCCTAACAATAAGAATTGGTCTGTAGATATAAAAGGTAGCTGGTTTGAAAGTAGAGGGAGGGAGAAAGGCAATAATAGTGGCTGCTCTGGCTTTCACTCTGAAAAGCACCTGCATTTACAGATGGCCCTTTGATTGGCACGTTCAACGCTGGCTGCTCCTAGCAACCGAGGAGTAAGCCTTATTGAACAAACGGAGCTACGGTGATAGCGGGGGTCGAGCTTTAAGGTAGTCTGTGTATGTGTCTGCATGTAAAGCTGTAAGGGTGTGTGTTGGAATGTGTGTGTGCATGCCTAGAGACGTGAAGTGCATGTGTGTGTTCACGTAATCCCAGCCGGGGGACATGGAAGGGCACTGTTGTCGTATCCAGTGGATTACAAGGCTAATGTAGTGCCACCAGAATTGGAAGCTCAAGGCTGTGATCAGAGAGAAGCACACCTCTATTCTATTCCCTTTCTTAATCCTGGCACACACACACACAAACACACAGCTGATCTCTGTCTATATGTATTAAAGAAATAGGAAGAGAAGACAAGCACATGGATGGTGTGATGGGCTTAGTGCTCTGATATCGAATTGACCTCCCAAACCTCTTGGAGTTCAGGTAAAAGTCTTTGATAGTTTAGAATTGCACTTGGTACTCCGGAAGTCCTAATTTGTCTACTTTTCTCTTGCCATCCTCTCATTTTCTTCTCCTCTTATGCAGTACAGTATCTCACTCTCAGACTTCACCTCCATTTGCCTTCCTCCTTTCCTCTCACTTTTCCTTTCTTGTACTCACCATTCTCTTTTCTCTCCCCCTTCTTCCACTTTTCCTCCCTCTCAATACTCTTAAGTCCATTCTTGTACTCTCCCCATCTCCAGGTTAATTTTTTATCTCTGTCACTGTGTATATACAGTAGGACTCTCACAGACACAGTGGCCCCTTCTCTAGGGCCACATCTCATAGTACAGACAGACAGCTCCCCAGAGAAAAACCCCAACAAACTGAGAAAGTCTGAAGTAGAGACTTCTTTCTCACACAGGAGACTTTCACTAAGGGGAGCACTAGTGTGCAACTGCCAACCTTTCAGAGTGACAGGCCCTCTCAGCTCTAGGACTGTTGTGTATGGGGGCTCAGAAAAGCAGCACTCATTCCAGGAGCCAAATATATACAGGCTGACAAGGTGTGAGGGAGATGGAGAGGAGAAGGAATGGGGGCAACAAGACAGAGGTGGGAGAGAGAGGGAAATGGGGGAGAGATACACTCCAACGAGAGGAGATCGAGAGAGAGAGAGAGAGAGAGAGAGAGAGAGAGAGAGAGAGAAAGACTCCAAAGAGAGAAGAGAGAGAAAGGAGTGGAAAGAGCTGTGACTCAGCCTCCAGCCTCTTCAATGCTTCATGTGACTGACTGGTTCAGAGTGAATGCTGCTGCATACAGGAGAGAGACACACTGTCTACAAGCCTCAATCTCAATCCAAGCCTGAACCCCGCTCTGTGGTAGACCTGTTGGGTCTGGGGCTTGTGTTTCCATAAGTGGACAAGGTCTCTTTTCGGGTTGGAGAATTTAGGGCGTAAATGTGGGTGCACCCTCACCCTGGAATTTGCCCCTGCCATGCGGCCAGTATACATTTTAGAGGCCAATGTTGGGGGGGTTGTTTGGGCCAAGTGTGTGTGCATGCGTGTGTGTTGTCCACACACCTTAGCGGCTTGGCTCTTGTCTTTACTACTACTCCCAGTGGAGCTGAGGGATCTCCTGCGCTGCTCTTGCTGCTCCTCCACCTCGGCCTTGAGGTGCTCGATGTGCACCAGGTAGGCTTGCTCCTGGGCCTCCCGCGTGCTCAGCCGCAGCTCCACCGCCTTCTTCTCCTTCTCCAGCAGGTAGAGCTGGGCCTTTAGCTCCGCCATCTCCTCCTGAAGGGGGGCGGAGAATAAAAAATTAAGGGTTAACAAGCTAATATAAACAAGCGACAAGTTATTCTTATTAAGGGGTGTAACCACATGGAAGAAAGGGAAAAGGGGAGGAAAGAAGGATAGACACTGAGTATACCAAACATCAAAGCTCATTACCGTGCACTTTCACCACCCTGTGAAGTTCATCATAACTTATTTCATCTGTAGCCTAATAAACGGCATGCTTTCTCAAGTCGTGGTGAGAGGACCACACAACATACCATCACGTGACTCCAAGTTTACTTCCATATGATGGTTATTATATCAATATTTCTCACATAATACATTTTATTGACACAAAAACATCCCACCTCGTCTAGTGTATTTTGTTTTGTCGACATTTGGAAAGTATACAGACACGTGCGGTTTCCAACAGGTCTGTTGAGACATTATTTATCCGACATGTACTTTACTCGCATAAAAAGGTTTGATGGAAACCTGGTTACTGACAGTGACTCAATTAGCCCATGTCCAATTTCTTTTTTTAGATTGGTAAGTTAGTCTAGCGGCCAGCTATCTGAACTTGCAGTAATCGTGGTTGAATTAACAACCAGGGGGGCCCCCACTCTCACTCAGATACCATATTAAAAACGGCAAAAATGGCTCTCCGCCACATGGCAAAATGAGTAGAATTGCATGAAAAGGCCCATGTGTATCCTCTCCCTCCCACTCTCCTCTCCCCCGTGCTCCCTCCTTCTCCCTCCCTCTCACCTTCATGGCCATGAGCTCCTGCATCAGCACAGCGTTCTCCAGGTCCAGACGGTGCGTGTCTCCCCGGGGCTTGACCTCAAGGCTGAGGGGGTCGACGTGAACGCTCTCTAGCTCCAGCATGGTCAGCTTGACTGCTGCACGGTCATTCTTTAGCTGCTGCACGTAGTCCTTCAGCCGCTGCTCGTCCTCCTTGGAGAAGTCTGTGTCGCACGAGCTGGTCGTGGAACTGGTGGTGCTGTGCACACACACACACACACACACAGACACACACACACACACACACACACACACACACACACACACACACACAAAAGATAGAGATAAAATGACGCTCTGTTGGATGATAGCTAGCATCTAGAAACTGGTCTTCATTTCCCCCTGAACAGTTAAGATCACAATTAGAGAAGCTAAACTGTTCCTAGAGTTGTGCCTTGCGAGTCTGACACAGGTTAACATTCACAAGGCCGCACGGCCAGATGGATTACCAGGACGTGTACTCAGAGCATGCGCTGACCAGCTGGCTAGCGTCTTCACTGACATTTTCAACCTCTCCCTGACCCAGTCTGTAATACCTACATGTTTCAAGCAGACCATCATAGTCCCTGTGGCCAAGAAAGCCAAGGTAACCTGTCTAAATGACAATCTCCCCATAGCACTCACATCTGTTGCCATAAAATGCTTTGAAAGCCTGGTCATGGCTCACATTAACACCCTCATCCCAGACACCCTGGACCCACAACAATTCGCATACCACCCCAACAGATCCACAGACGATGCAATCTCTATTGCACTACACAATGCCCTCTCCCAGCTGGACAAGAGGAACACCTGTGTGAGATTGCCGTTCATCGACTACAGCTCAGTGTTCAACACTGCCCTCCAAGCTCATCACTAAGCTCAGGACTGAACACCTCCCTCTCCAACGCAATCGTGAAGAGGGCACGACAAAACCTATTCCCCTTCAGGAGACTGAAAAGATTTGGCATGGGTCCTCAGATCCTCAATAAGTTCTACAGCTGCACCATCGAGAGCATCCTGACTGGTTGCATCACTGCCTGGTATGGCAACTGCTCGGCCTCCGACCGCAAGGCACTACAGAGGGTAGTGCGTATGACCCAGTACATGGCCGGGGCCAAGCTTCCTGCCATCCAGGACCTCTATACTAGGCAGTGTCAGAGGAAGGCCCCAAGAAATTGTCAAAGACTCCAGCCACCCTAGTCATAGACTGTTCTCACTGATACCGCACGGCAAGTGGTATAGGAGTGCCAAGTCTAGGTCCAAGAGGCTTCTAAACAGCTTCTACCACCAAGCCATAAGACTCCTGAACAGCTAATCAAATGGCTACCCAAATGGCTATTTGCTCCCGGCTATTATCCAATCAAATCTACATTGACATTATCCCACCCCAGGTAAGCCGCTATTGGCTTAATTAATTTCCAGCAATACTGCCTGTGTCTGTTTGGTGCGCACATTTTTCTATCACGCCGTAAGCAGCAAGTTAACGATGCTAGTAAAGATACGTCTGGGTAGACAGAAAGACCCCGAAAACCTTCTCAATTAATGTTAACTGCAAATTAGGCTTACCTGACAGACATTATTAATAACTATTTGTATCAATTGGGTGGTGATTTTATGACTAAACTCTGCCATGACATGTGCTGCAGCAGTCTATCAGCAGAAACACCCCGACACATTCCTCGCTTTCTGAATGCGCAATTAAAGGTGAATACAGTCTTGTTTTTTTCCCCCAGACTTCAAAATTGGTATTCAATGTGATTTAAGCATTGACCTTGACTCAGAATACTGTAATATTGAGAGTAATTAAAAAACATATATAAAACAGAATAACGGGGAAAAAAAATTTATTGGATGGGGCCCCTTAGAATTGTTAATTAACCATTATTTTACCAGGTATATTGAAAGAAAGCACATCTCTTTTACACCAAGGACCCAGGGAAGAGTGGCAGGGTAGAGGAGAAGAATGTGCCTATTTGAAAGCTATAAAAAAAATTAAGTGTAGCTCGCGACATGTTTAATTTTTGCTAGAAAAGGTTGGAGACCACTGCTCTAGAGTGTACTGCAGCCACTGCAGAGCACTGTGGACTCTCATCTCCTACACAAATTGTACATTTTCTGCTGTGCCCCCGACTTATATGTGAGCCGCATTTGAATGTATTTTCTCTCCCAGAGCAGTGACTGTAGATGAAAGCTTTGTTTAGGGAGCGGCTTCCTTGCCTGAACTGTCATGGGCACTTGAGCAGAGGGTTGGCTTTAGTTATGTTTCAATATGGATTGAAAGCATAAACTACAGCGGTTCCCAAACTGTGGGGGGCGCGAGGGGTCGGCAGGGGGCGTGCGTGGGTATTATGAGTATTATGTAGTAGACTAAACCTATCAATGTTACATTGAGCTGGGTGAATGGAATATGAATGACAGTCATCCAATATGCTGCAACAGAAATAAGGCCATGCTCATAATTATAAATTTTTATAAACGCCACCGACTGCCACAGATATACACACATACCTAGTGTGACTATTGGAGGACAGGCTCTCCCATGGTTGAACACTGCAGCCAGTCACAGCGAATGCAGCTCCACAGCTACCGTCTAGCCTGCCCAGAAGATCCTTGGCTGCATTCTCTGCTGTCTTCCTGCAGTCATGGGCCCTCTTCAGGATTTGAGTGATGCTCTCCTCTCCCAACTTCTCGCCTACACACACACACACACACACACACACACACACACACACACACACACACACACACACACACACACACACACACACACACACACACACACACACACACACACACACACACACACACACACACACACACACACACTACTGTTCAAAAGTTTGGGGTCACTTAGAAATGTCCTTGTTTTTGAAAGAAAAGCAAAAACAATTGTCCATTAAAATAACATCAAGTTGATCAGAAATACAGTGTAGACATTGTTAATGTTGTAAATGACTATTGTAGCTGGAAACGGCAGATTTTTTATGGAATATCTACATAGACGTACAGAAGCCCATAATCATCAACCATCACTCCTGTGTTCCAATGGCACGTTGTGTTAGCTAATCCAAGTTTATCATTTTAAAAGGCAAATTAATCATTAGAAAACCCTTTTGCAATTATGTTAAAACAGCTGAAAACTGTTGTTTTGATTAAAGAAGCAATAAAACTGGCCTTCCTTAGACTAGTTGAGTATCTGGAGCATCAGTATTTGTGGGTTCGTTTACAAGCTCAAAATGGCCAGAAACAAAGAACTTTCTTCTGAACCTCATCAGTCTATTCTTGTTCTGAGAAATTAAGGCTATTCCATGCGAGAAATTGCCAAGAAACTGAAGATCTCGTACAACGCTGTGTACTACTCCCTTCACAGAACAGCGGTACATTGAAAATCTAATCCCAACTATTTCCCAATCTATATGGCACAGCTGTAAAAAAAATTGTCCTTAAATGAAACTGGTATACTTTTTTTATTCATCACAATTTTCTTTAGCCAATTTTGGTCTTTAATACAGGGTTGACAGACAAATGTCTTACTTTTGCTGCAATTAGTTGGTTGTAATTTTGATATTTCCAATATATTTCCATATATTTTTGTTAGCTGCAAGTGTGACATAATTCTTCCAGTCCTACTTATGATATCACTTACAAAGATAAAAAAATTTATGAAACAATTTTTTTTTATATCAATTTCAGTTTAACCGTAATATTTGTTGTGTCTTTTCTGGTGGATTAAATTGAAATAGCAAACAACTTTCTATGGCTTGTTTAAACATTTTAAATATTTTGGAGATTATTTCATTTTCAAATAACCAAAAGTGAGAGGCATTTATACATAAATTCCTGTCGTACTTTATCAAAAACCTTTGCAAAGTCAGCTATGAATACCAGGCCTGGTTTCCCAGATGCAAAAAACCTGTCTGATTAGAAAGAATAATATCTGACAATACCTTTTAAATTCTAAGCGCTATGCTAGAATTTTTGCATCACAACACTGAAGTGTAGGGACCTCCAATATTTTAAATGGACTGGAACTTTATATTTATTTAGTCTGATTAAAGTTTGTGATGGGAGGATGAAGTGAAGTGAACGCAGAAGGAGTGATGGAGGTGAGGTTTGTAAAATAATTAAATGAGTGAGAGTGGAGCAATTTATAAAAGAGAGTATACAATGAGTAATAGATTAGATAGATTATTTTTGAGAGGTGGCCTCTTTGCTTTGATTGGTTGGAGTTCAACTGTGGGTCTCTGAATGTAGGAAGAGCACTGATCAAAGAACAAACGAGCCTGTGTAGGCATGAAGAGTGAGTATGTGTGTGTTACTCACCTACGTCGCCCACTCCAGCAGCTCTGAACTGGCTCAGTACCAGACTCTGTTCACTCTCCGCCAGCGTCAACAGCAGCTCATAGGCCTCTATACACTGTTCACTGAGAGAAAGAACACACACGAGCCGACAAGGTGAAAAGTCTGTCGATGTGCCCTTGAGCAAGGCACTTAACCCTAATTTGCTCCAGTGGCGCCGAACTTATATGGCTGACCCTGTAAAACAACACATTTCATTGCACCTATCCGGTGTGCGACAATAAAACATCAATATTATTATTTTGGTTAACAAACACACACTTATAAAGTATCTCATAGGCCCCTGATCACTGATTAACAAAGAACCCATAGACAAACATGTCAGCTAAACCTATTTGCACTACTCAACTACTGAATGATAACACACATAAACTCTCTCTCTCTCACACACGCACACACACTCTTAGTGGAGGAATGCAGAGGCCTCTTGCGTCCACTTATCTGTGCTGCACTTTCATCAAGCGTTCAAAAGGACCATGGCTGAGAGGTGCTGATTTCTATTTAACTACAGTCATTATAGCGTGTGTGTGTGTGTGTGTGTGTGTGTTTGCCTGGGGCTCAGAGATGGAAGAAAAACAATCCTGTGGAAATATTTTAGCGAGGCAATATTGTTTTAATCAGTCAATGATTACACATCAGGAAAAAAACACCTCTACTCCAAACAAATCCAGAGAGAGCTTGGGTCATTAACTAAGTGTTACGCCTACAAAGAAAACTCCTAATTTGTCCACAGAGGAAGTCTGAAGCCTGCACTCAATTTAGACATGGAACATCTATTTTATTTTGTTGTCCTCATAGCTAGTCTCTCTTTATTTATGTTGTCCTCATAGCTAGTCTATCTTTATTTATGTTGTCCTCATAGCTAGTCTATCTTTATTTATGTTGTCCTCATAGCTAGTCTCTCTTTATTTATGCTGTCCTCATAGCTAGTCTATCTTTATTTATGTTGTCCTCATAGCTAGTCTCTCTTTATTTATGTTGTCCTCATAGCTAGTCTCTCTTTATTTATGTTGTCCTCATAGCTAGTCTCTCTTTATTTATGTTATCCTCATAGCTAGTCTCTCTTTATTTATGTTGTCCTCATAGCTAGTCTCTCTTTAATTATGTTGTCCTCATAGCTAGTCTCTCTTTATTTTGTTGTCCTCATAGCTAGTCTCTCTTTATTTATGTTGTCCTCATAGCTAGTCTCTCTTTATTTTGTTGTCCTCATAGCTAGTCTCTCTTTATTTATGTTGTCCTCATAGCTAGTCTCTCTTTATTTTGTTGTCCTCATAGCTAGTCTCTCTTTATTTTGTTGTCCTCATAGCTAGTCTCTCTTTATTTTGAATGGATTTAAGGTAGGTTAGATGTTTGTGTGTGTGTGTGTGTGTGTGTGTGTGTGTGTGTGTGTGTGTGTGTGTGTGTGTGTGTGTGTGAGTGAGAGAGAGACTGTTGACACTAGAGGACCAGACCTGATTTAAAGACACACATTTCTCATTTCCACACACATGCGCGCACGCGCACACACACATGCACGCACGCACTTGACTGCTAGTTCAGCCGTACCAAAACAAATCCTGTGGATAGTTTTACACACTTTAATAGCTCACACCAACACTATGAATTAGTCACTCTCTCAAGAATGGAAAAAAAAGTTTCTGCCTGAAAAACACCCACAATTGTCAGCATCACCACCAGAATACACGGATGTTTTATCTTATGATTATAGTTTTAAAATTACACAAAGTGTCCAACTTTCTCACGCACACACGTGCACACACACACACACACAGAGCGAGAGAGAGAGAGCGAGCCTTGAAGAATCTTCCACCACATATTAGACACACACACCGCAGTCCCCCATCCACCCTCGTTCCAATGACAGTCTATCTCTTCCCAAATGGCCCAACGAGGTGGCCTCGCTGACATCACACTCGGTGGGGCTGAATTCAATCAAAGCGCCGGCATCATGGCTACAGGGGGAAATATATACATTGAGTGTGTGTGTAATGTAACTGGTGTGATATTAACAATGCATTTGGGGGCTATGCAAGTGCGTTGTGTACTCTGGTGTAATGGGCAAGACAAATAATTATATTTTATTTCGGTGTCTGTCAGTTTACACATCTGCTCATAGCTAAGCATTGCCGATGAGGCAACTTGAGTACCATCTTCCTGAGACATGCTATGGCAGAATGCCATGAGAAACACACGTAACATTACCATATCATGCCACCACAACATAACATTCACCCAACAACATCTAAAACTTTTTCCATTTGAGGTTGCCCATTGGCAGAAAGTCTCCCTAAATCTTGCCACACAAGAAAAGGGTTCAAAACAGAACTTTTCTGCATCTCATAACATCACCACAGAAAAAGCATAGTTGGATGATTAGCATTATGCTAATCATAAATACCACTCAGATTAGATCTGTTTTCCTTTCGTTTCTCGTTTGCGTTAGCTTTGCTGAATGGGCACCTTCAGGGCACCTTATCAGAGAAGGGCTCGCACACAAACACACAGACCCCTTGATTGGTCAAGGGAATGAGAATGCTAATGAGATGCGAATGGCTGCTACCTAAGGCAACGTACAAAAGAGGCCCTGACCTCCGCAAAAGCAGCCTAATTATAATTACCGGAAGAGGCTTCTAGTGAGGTAGCATTAGCCTGGCTCTGACGGTTACAGCTTGATAAAGGTTTTTGTTAGCTAAGCAAGGCTCAAATTAAGCTTGGCCATAGACATGGATGAGGACATTTGGATTCAGGTTTTCACTCTGTTGGCGTGTTTCTTTCTTTCTTTCTGTCTGGCACTTGAGCACAAGCATGAGTGTGGGAATGTAAGTAATATGTATTTTGCATGCTCTAGGTTAGGCCTTGCTTTGTATGTGCGCACGTGAGAGTGTGTGTGTCCATGTGTTTGTGTACCTGTACTGTAGTGCCAGTCGTAGGGCGGTAGCGTTGGACTCGTATTTGCCTACCAGCATGCTCATCCTCTCTGCGTTGCCCTTACACTCCTCCAACGTGATGGTCAAGAGGTCATTCTGAGACTTCAGGTGCTCGATGCGGCTGGAACACACACATTAGTCATCATTATTGGATTACATTTACTGTATAAAGTGCTTGTTATATCTCAAAGCACCTCACATTGCAACTCACCCCTCCACCAGTGATTTAAAGCACCCACCTGGGTGATTCACGGCAGTCATTTTGTGCCAGATCGCTCATCACACATCAGCTATTGCAGTAAAGGGAGTGTTAGGGGACAAATGGACGGTGCAACTATAGCCACCCTCCTCTCTCTTACTCAAATGGCCTTGGTTTTATGGGTAGATTATATGAGAGTAGCTAGTGACACGTAACTATCCATCTAATTAAGGCTGTCAATAAAGCACTCAGGGCTTAATGAAGAGAAAAGAGGGTGTGTCCGCAGCCTGGTGGTTAGACATCCCATAAAAACATGGGTCAAATAACAACCTTTAAGTAGACACACCCCAAAATCTAAGTCACAGGTTACCGGCTGCCCATCTGTCCCCTTCATTTTGGATTGACGCACTTATGATGTATTATACCACTTATGAGGTATGAAAATGGTTCGATTTTAAGGTAAACTATCCCTTTAAGCGTACTTAACCATTTGGATAAGCCTCAAAAAATAGTGATCGCAATGTGTTCTTTGTTCGAAAAAACATAAAACTGAACAATCACCGTGATTGTGACATTCGATTTGGCCTTAGAGACAGACCTACAGAACTGTATAAGCAGTGTTTCACAACATTTCAAACCCATCTGCTTTAAATGTCTACTCAGTCTGAAGCTCTGACTGGAATGAAGTGATAAAACACACAGGAATTACAAAGGATTACGACTTAAGCCATCCTACTGAGAACACTCAGATCTCCACATCTCACTTCCAAATAGTCAGGATTATGAGGAAACGTCATAACATAATTCGCTAAGTTTGAAATCCCCCCAAAGATCCTAAAGTACACCTTTTGAAGAGTTACTACTTCATTCGCTTGGAACAGACTTCTGAAGGGAGTTTTTAGAGGAAAAGAAGAGGTGGGAATAAAACCGGTTTTATATAAATTCACCTGCATGTTAGAACACAAATATTGAACATGTGCCTGAATCTGGTTCATTCATAGGCTTGGGCTTTCTTAAAAGGCCCATAATGAAGACTCGCTGGTGGAAAAGTACCTCTAGTGTGAATCCCTAGACTACAGTGTAGGCCAGGGGGATGTGAATACTACAGTTTACATTTTAAACATGGCCTTTTTTATTCTACATCAATACAAAGCAAATCAGTGTATTTTACCGATGCATTCGGAAAGTATTCAGACTGTCAACTTTTTACTACATTTTGTTACATTACAGCCTTATTCTAAAATTGATTCAAATGTTTTTTTCCCCTCATCAATCTACACACAATACCCATAATGACAAAGCGAAAACAGGTTTAGATTTTTTGGGAAATGTATAAAAAAAATTAATGATGAAATTTAACATTTACTTAAGTATTCAGACCCTTTCCTCAGTATTTTGTTGAAGCACCTTTGGCAGCGATTACAGCCTCGAGTCTGCTTGGGTATGACGACAAAAGCTTGGCACACCTGTATTTGGGAAGTTTCTCCCATTCTTCTCTGCAGATCCTCTCAAGCTCTGTCAGGTTGGATGGGGAGCATTGCTGCACTGCTATTTTCAGGTCTCTCCAGAGATGTTTGATCAGGTTCAAGTCCAAGCTCTGGCTGGTTCACTCAAAGACATTCAGAGACTTGTCCCAAAGACACTCCTGCGTTGTCTTGGCTGTGTGCTTAGGGTCATTGTCCTGTTGGAAGATGCACCTTCGCCCCAGTCTCAGCGCTCTGGAGCAGGTTGTCATCAAGGATCTCTGTACTTTGCTCTTTCCCTCGATCCTGAGTAGTCTCCCAGTCCCTGCCACTGAAAAACATCCCCACAGCATGATGCTGCCACCACCATGCTTCACTGTAGGGATGGTGCCAGGTTTCCTCCAGACGTGACGCTTGGCATTCAGGACCTCTATACCAGGCGGTGTCAGAGGAAGGCACAAACAATTGTCACCTTGACTCACATTGTCAAAGACTCCAGCCACCCTAGTCATAGACTGTTCTCTCTGCTACCGCAAGGCAAGCGGTACCGGAGTGCCAAGTCTAGGTCCAAGAGGTTTCTAAACAGCTTCTACCCCCAAGCCATAAGACTCCTGAACATCTACTCAAATGGCTACCCAGACTATTTGCATTGCCCCACTCTTCTACGCTGCTGCTCCTCTGTTTATGATCTATGCATAGTCACTTTAATAACTCTACCGACATGCACATATTACCTCAATTACCTCGATTAACTGGTGCCCCCGCACATTGACTCTGTACTGGTACCCTTTATATATAGCCTTGCTATTGTTATTTTACTGCTGCTCTTTAATTATTTGTTACTTTTATTTGTTACTTTTTTTTCTTAAAACTGCATTGTTGGTTAAGGGCTTGTAAGTAAGCATTACACTGTAAGGTCTACACCTGTTGTATTCGGAGCATGTGACAAATACAATTCGATTTGATTCTGGAAGGTTCTCCCATCTCTACAGAGGAACTCTGAAGCTCTGTCAGAGTGACCATCGGTTTCTTGGTCACCTCCCTGACAAAGGCCCTTCTCCCTTGATTGCTCAGTTTGGCCAGGAGGCCAGCTCTAGCAAGATTCTTGGTTGTTACAAACTTCTTTAATTTAAGAATGATGGAGGCCACTGTGTTCTTGGGGACCTTCGCCAGATCTGTGCCTCGACACAATCCCGTCTCGGAGCGCTACGGACAATTCTTTCAACCTCATGGCTTGGTTTTGTTCTGACATGCACTGTCAACTGTGGGACTTTAATATAACATTACTTATAAGATGAAGATCAGGGCTGTAAGTGACAGGCAACGTGGTTTGAGTGTCACCTGTTAAGTCTCTCCGTCTCCACCTCAAACTCCCTGATCTTGTTCTCAGAGATGGCTGATCCGTGGGAGTAGAGGGTCTGGAAGATCTCCTGGATGTTGGAGCAGTCCTGGAGGGAGTGTGCCAAGTGCTCCGCCACATTACTGGACACCTGGGAAAGGAGGAACAGGGGTACATGGGGAAAGACTGACATTTACATTGATCTATGGAGGGGAGTAGACAGCGCTTCAACCAATGTGAGTCAAGGTGCAGCCAAAAATCACAACGTAAAAACAGCATAATGGGAATTTAATGGGTCAGGCAGACTGAGGGGATTTCTTTGTGATCCTCCACTCTCTTAATCCACAGTGAGTTTATAAAGTGTGTTTATAACCTTCACTTATAGAGGTTGGTCTTATTGAGATTAAACTATTTTTCAAGAGATTGTATACAGGTTTTCTATTGAACTCTGCTCTGCATTCCTTTACATAATCTGTCTCAGCCTTGACCCAGAGGAATACTAACAGTCTGCCTCTCTTTCTCGCTCTTCCCTTTCACTCTCTTTCAAGTCTATTTTGGGCCAGATGGGTTCCGGCTAAAGAAGAGAATTTTGGTGGCCAGAGCTTTCAGGGAAAAGAGAAGCCCTGGAATCGTTAGGATTGGTTCCCGTCACTCACACGTGAACACACACCAAGGGGAGAGAGGGAGATATAAAAAGAGAGGGAAGGAAAGGGAGAGGGGAGGGAGGCACTAGAGAAAAGAGGGCATCAGAAGAGGATTGAAAGAGGAAAGCGATAAAACAATATACTGTACAGTCGTGGCCAAAGGTTTTGAGAATGACACAAATATTAATTTCCACAAAGTCTGCTGCTTCAGTGTCTTTAGATATTTTTGTCAGATGTTACTATGGAATACTGAAGTATAATTACAAGCATTTCATATGTGTCAAAGGCTTTTATTGACAATTACATGAAGTTGATGCAAAGAGTCAATATTTGCAGTGTTGGCCCTTCTTTTTCAAGACCTCTGCAATCAGCCCTGGCATGCTGTCAATTAACTTCTGGGACACATCCTGACTGATGGCAGCCCATTCTTGCATAATCAATGCTTGGAGTCACTCTTTATGACAACTCTTCATGACATTCTGGAGTATATGCAAATTGCCATCATACAAACTGAGGCAGCAGACTTCGTGAAAATTTATATTTGTGTCATTCTCAAAACTTTTGGCCACGACTGTACAGTGCCTTTGGAAAGTATTCAGACCCCTTGACTTGTTCCACATTTTGTTATGTTACAGCCTTATTCTAAAACTGACTCAATTGCTTTTTTACTAACCAATCTATACACAATACCCCATATTGACAAAGCAAAAACAGGTTTAGATTTTTTAGCTAAAATAGCTGAAATATCACATTTACATAAGTATTCAGACCCTTTACTCAGTATTTTGTTTAAGCACCTTTTGGCAGAAATTACAGCGTTGAGGCTTCTTGGGTATGACGCTACAAGCTTGGCACACCTGTATTTGGGAAGTTTCTCCCATTCTTCTCTGCAGATCCTCTCAAGCTCTGTCCGGTTGGATGGGGAGCGTTGTTGCATAGCTATTTTCAGGTCTCTCCAGAGATGTTCGACCGGGCTCTGGCTGGGCCACTCAAAGACATTCAGAGACTTGTCCCGAAACCACTCATGCATTGTTTTGGCTGTGTGCTTAGGGTCATTGTCTTGTTGGTTGGTGAACCTTCACCCCAGTCTGAGGTCCAGAGCACTCTGGAGCAGGTTTTCATCAAGGATCTCTCTGTACTTTGCTCTGTTCATCTTTGCCTCGATCCTGACTAGTCTCCCAGTCCCTGCCGCTGAAAAACATCCTCACAGCATGATGCTGCCACCACCATGCTTCACCTCAGGGATGGTGCAGGAATCCTCCAGATGTGACGTTTGGCATTCAGGCCAAAGAGTTCAATCTTGGTTTCATCAGACCAGAGAATCTTGTTCCTCATGGTCTGAGAGTCTTTAGGTGCCTTTTGGCAAACTCCAAGCAGGCTGTCATGTTCATTTTACCAAGGAGTGGCTTCCGTCTGGCCACTCTACCATAAACGCCTGATTGGTGGAGTGCTGCAGAGCTGCAGAGATGCTTGTCCTTCTGGAAGGTTCTCCCATCTCCACAGACGGACTCTAGAGCTGGGTTCTTGGTGGCCCTTTTCCCAGGATTGCTCAGTTTGACTGGGTTGCCAGCTCTAGGAAGAGTCTTGGTGGTGCCAAACTTCTTCCATTTAAGAATGAGAAATATTTTGGTACCCTTCCCCAGATCCGTGCCTCAAAACAATCCAGTCTCGGGGCTCTACTGACAATTCCTTCAATCTCAATTGGTTTTTGATCCGACATGCACCGTCAAGTGTGGGATCTTATAGATGAGTGCCTTTCCAAATCAATTGAATTTACCACAGGTAGACAAGGATGATCAATGGAAACAGGATGCACCTGAGCTCAAATTTGAGTCTCATAGCAAATGGTCTGAATACTTACGTAAATAATGTATTTCTGTTTTTAATACATTTGCAAAAATGTATACAACCCTGTTTTCACTTTGTCATTATGGGGTATTGTGTGTAGATTGCTGAGGTATTTTTTTCTTTAATCCATTTTAGAATAAGGCTGTAACGTAACAAAATGTGAAAAAGTGAAGGGGTCTGAATACTTTCCGATGGCACTGTAGCTGGGTCTGTTGTCAGGTCAACCTTTAGTGTCAACTAGGCTTTGTGGGTGCAGAGGGAGGGAGCAGTGGGGTATGAGTTACACCAGGTCTGTCAAACCATACTGGAGATAGATACCAATCTCTGACACTTCTGCTGATGCTGCGGTTATCATCGGCCAGCTGCTACAAGGAAATGTCCTACGTACTGTCGCTCTCTCTCTTACTCTGTCTACCCCTCTCTCTATCCTACTTCCTTTATTTTAACACTTTGCCATCTTCCCCCTCAAAGCCTTCAGTATTGAATAGGCATCCAGTAGCTCCTTACCCCGATGCTGCTGATCTCTGATCCCAGAACAGGCCTCTCGGTGGAGGAAGACTCCGACCTGGTTTTTGACAGTTTCACCCGCTCTGCCACCTAGCAACAAGACAACAAACTGCTTGATCTCCAAGGCATTCCTATTCGATGGCAAAACATTTCTATAAAAAACCCAACGATATAGCATTACATTCCTACTTTTTTCTGTCTCGCACTGTTGGCAGTAGGTGCACTTTTTTCAGCTGCCATGTATCTGAAGGTACCAACTCTGCGTGCCCGGAGAGAAAATCAAGTGCACCTATAGGCCTACGCATTGCTCAGATCACTGTATCTGTATGCAGCTTCCTCGAGCGCACAGCAAAGGAAGTTACTGTGATTTCAAAATGTCTAAAACCATGACTAAAGAGAGACTGTCAATGATTACAGCAAAGAGATGCTGTTTTATGAGTCAGTTCATGTAGAATTTTTTGTCAGCACTTTTATAAGCCATGAAATGCACTTAACCTCTCACACTGCAGTTTCAATGAATGAGTAGCAAAGTGTATCGATAGGCTTGCATTGTTATTATTAGCGGCTGTGTTCTTTTATATCAAGGAATATTTCACTTTCTCTGGTCATAAGAGCAACAACATCAATTTGTACATGAGGCAGAACTAATGCGGTGTGACTCGAGTTTCGCCATCCCCTTTTTGGTCTTAGCGGAGCGGGGAGGGCTGAGGGACGGTCTGACGTGAGAGGCGGACCCTCTGATGCGCTCCCTCCGCTGAGACTGACCATCAGAGGCAGGCACAAGCAGTCCAGTAACATAAAGAAAGCACATTATTTCAATGTATGCTCACTCAGCTGTGCCTCACAGGTAATACAACAAACTATGATCTATTACCAGTGTGATCGTATACCTCAAGTTTTGAAATAAAAAAAAATGTAATGTCTGAGAAGAACATCATTGGCAGGGCCATTCAAGTATTGCATAATATATTGGGCATATAGACTAATGCAAACTTCATTTCTACAGAACTGTTTTAATAGGTTAATGTTGCATAGGTTTACATTAAAAAAAAAAAAAAATTATCTGCGGTATATCTCAGCCTTCATTTTGACTCAGAAAGTGATCTCGGCTCAGAAAAGGTCCACTGCTCTAATGTATTGTATTCCCTCTGAGGCTCAATGTCAAGGACACACACGGGACAGTGGAAGAGCGAATGGTTGCCTGATTACCACTGTCCCTCTCTGGCTGGACAAGCACAAGGCTAGCATGCTGATTAGTGTGTGCGTGTGCGCGCGTGCCCGTGCCCGTGTGATTCAACTGATAGAGACAGTACTATAAGAGATGGTGAAAATTGGAAAAGAAAACTAAATGTTAGTCCTTGGTCATTCCAGAGGAGAGTTCATAATATCCCCAGAGACATTGCATTACCACATATGAATGTACGATATTCCATTTCTTCTATTCTATTACTCAAGACCGTGTGAGATCTTGATAACCCTTTAATGTACTTCCACATGCATACATTTTTCCCCCTTACTATGCATGTCATAGTGTGTGTGTTCTACCTTGGCCACAGGTATATCGTTACTGCTGCTGCTGGTGCTGAGTTCCCCAGTGCTGGGGTTGATTGGACGGGATGCGGGGGTGAGACGCCCGGGGCTGGACAGGCCTGCAGGCTGGGAGCTCTGGAGACGCGTCTGCAGTTCCCGCACCTGGGGAGAAGACACCATAGAGATACATTACATTACTATTTCATGTGAATGTGTTCTATTTAATTCTATGGCACACAAAGACACACATAAGCTTATAGTCATGGGCATGGCAAAACACATTCAAATAACATGAATAAAACATCAATAACACCCAGATCTGCTGAAAACACACAACTGCTTTTGACCTCATCATACAGAGGATTTACAAAAGGACTCCGTTAGTTGCAACTTTAACCACTTCTTGCTCCAGTTTAAGACAATGTGAGGATCCATCCCATCTCTTTAGAGCAGTGGGCAAAGGCAGGAATTTTGGGACAGTGATGTCATGAATGCAGAGGCAACAGGGTACTTGAGTCAATCCACTGCTGACAGTCTTCTCTTCACTCTATATTAAGCATCAAAAAGCTATTTGGAAAGGATTGCCAGGTCTCGCAATGAATTTGTATGCAAGCTTGGATTTGTCTGTATTAAGCTTGCGGCTTGTATACAAAATCCAAATGCTGTTGTTACCTCTTCACAACCCAAAGCAGTTTAGGCTCCAGGTGTGTGTTTGTGGTTGTGTGCATGAATGTTGTGGTGTGTGTATGTGTCAGAGGGAGAGAGCTTCCTCTGCCAGGAAAAGCGTGGAAAAGAAAGAACATTAGTTTGACCCCTGGCCCATGAAAATACTGTATAAACAGTGAAAACTCAACAAACTTGGTTTTGGAAACAATGGACTTTTGTGCTTTACATAGCACCCATTGTACACACAGAGACACCACAATATATAGCCGCAAACAGTCAGCAACTGGCATGAGTTGTTGGCAGCACTGGATAGCTGAATAGACATGACAAGAAGTCAAAATTATGATAGCTACCTGCATGTTGTCAATAATATAGGCAAACCTTTAAATTGCACACGTGGCAGTATAGGCACAGGTAAATCTATCTACATCAAATGTATGGTCTGAAGTGTAAATCAGGCTTCCTCTAGGGCAGACATACTGGCCTGGAAAACAGCTGAGGCAATAAGCCTGCATCTGCCACTAACTCGGTCTCTGTCTCTGCCTCCACCAGCCAGACTGTGAGAACAGATTTTCCCCACCTCTATTTCCCTATGGACGCCAGGGGAGAGGAGACTTTCAGATACAAATAGAGAGAGAAAGGGATGAGGGGAAATAGAATAGAAAGTGAGTGACAGAAAGAGGGGGGCGAGAGGAGAGTGGGGAAAGGTTGACAGTGAAGCAGAGACACTGGGAATGAGAGAGGGAGTGCAGGGACAGACAGGGGAGAGAGAGGGTGTAGGAGAGAGGGAGAGACAGCAAGCTGGTCCTGGCAACACATTCAGACCCAACCAAATCATGAAAAAACAGAGCAATATTACGTGACACATTGGAAATATTCCGGAAATATATATAGAATACCTGACCACTGTGACTTACCCAAAATTAAGGAAAGCTTTGACTATGTACAGACTCAATGAGAATAGGCTTGCTATTGAGAAAGGTCGTCGTAGGCAGACCTGGCTCTCAAGAGAAGACAGGCTATGTGCACACTGCCCACAAAATGTGTTGAAAACTGAGTTGCACTTCCTAACCTCCTGACAAATGTATGAGCATAGAGAGACATAATACCCTCAGATTACACAGACCCACAAAGAATTTGAAAACAAATACAATTCCAGACCCACAGCGTGCAATCACAGCAGCAAGATTTGTGACCTGTTAACAATTGTGTTTGAAGAAAAAACACCATTGTAAATACAACACCTATTTATGTTTATTTATTTTCCCTTTTGTACTTTAACTATTTGCACATTGTTACAACACTGTGTCATGACTGTCCTGTGAGGATCACAATGGGTCAGATCAGCATGGCAATGGCCAGACCCTCTCCTACCCACAAATGGGGGGAGGAGGGAACTGTGGGGGTTTTGACACCATCCACACCTGGTCGTAAATTTAAGCAGGAGAGAACTCAACCAAAGGAATGCCATTGTCTAAAGAGATTTTTGCTGCCCCAAAACTCGAACGTTAAAAAAGTGAATCATGGAACAATATTTCTAACATAACGATATGGGAAATGGTCAGTGGGGAGACGTAGGAAACGAATGTCATATTGTTTTTCATTTTGTGATGTTATTAAAAACCGAATGGACCAAATACTGTAACTTGGAAAGGATACCCCCTTTATCTGTCAAGTTTTCATTCAATATGTTGTGAATACAATATTAAAAATGATAAAGTGTTTTGTTAAGATATGAAAGTGCTTTTAGGAGGGGTAAGAGAGAACTTCTAATCATATCCTTTGCACATCAAGTAGCCACGCCCAGAGTAAGGTCAGAGAGCTTACCAGCATGACGGAATGCCCCTTTTTGGCCAGAGTGCATAAAAAGCCTTTGTTACGAAATTAACATTAGACCAGGAAGCGTGAGGCAAGAGCTACATGTTTTAAATGTTTGAAACGCTGAACCTCAACACGAGGTGAAGAAATACTCACCTTCCTTTAGACCAGAGAGACGAAGAGCTGCAGCTCATGTCTATCGTGGTCCGAATCCTGAATACCAACACGAGGAGGAAGAGGCGAGAAGCTCATCTCAGACAATCACTGGTACAGCTGTCTTATGTCAGATATTGAGAAAAGCTAATCTATGTGAGACTATCCTACTACGCTCATCACCAATGGGAACCGTCGACATGGCTGGTTATCTTCCAGAGTGAACAACAGTAGAAGACGGGAAGGGGGGATAGCCCTTTCGGACAATCAGAGCCATACAGCTGGAAGGCCAACAACTTTCTGAGAAGGCTTGGTTCCAACCGAGATAAACGACGAACAAAGCCATTTCACACGTAAATACATTCATGATTTCTTATTCCAAATTGGCGGCGGTTCATGTGCAAAGTATGTGTTTAATGTGAGAATAGTTATAGAATGTTTCCGTTTTTCTCTGTCTCTCTCTTTTCCCCCCCTCGCCATCTCTGCGTAATAAGCAGTCATATTTTGTCAGTCCACTAGGGACCGTTATCTCATGTAAAGTGTGTATGTTTATTCAGTGTTATTATTTAGTTAGCTAGTAAATAAATAATTAAACCCATGTGTAGTACTGAATCATGAGCAAGGCTGGGGTTTTTGCAGATCCAAGAACGTTACGATAGTTCAGAATGAGTATTTGATAAGACTTGCAAAAGTACAGTGCCTTGCAAAAGTATTCATCCCCTTTGCATTTTTACTATTTTGTTGCATTACAACCAGTAATTTAAAGGGATTTTTATTTGGATTTTATGTAATGGACATACACAAAAGATTCCAATTTGGTGAAGTGGAATAAAAATAATTACTTGTTTAAAAGAATTATAAAAAATTTAAAACTGAGAAGTAGTGATTGCATATGGATTCACCCCCTTTGCTATGAAGCCCCTAAATAAGATCTGGTGCAACCAATTACCTTCAGAAGTTACATAATTAGTTAACTTCTTAGGGAGCGGCAGCAGAGGTGACGGTTTTGGAGAGTCTGGCGTGCCTGCCACTCAGGCCCAGAAAATAGGATATGCACATAATTAGTACTATTGGATAGGAAACACTCTGAAGTTTCTAAAAGTGTTATAATAATGTCTGTGAGTATAACAGAACTGATATAGCAGGCGAAAACCCGAGGAAAATCCATTCAGATTTGCAGTTTCTTTTGTACATTACCTTTTTCTCCAGGCTGCCTATTGATTTCTATGTTATCCAGGACTGAGACTGCAGTACCTATGGCTTCCACTAGATGTAAACAGTCTTTATACAGTGGCTGGAGGCTCTAGCACTAAGCAGAACAGATAGGAAGAAGAGGTAGTGTTGGGACAACATTTGTCAACAATGTTTCGCGGGCGCAAGATTGTGAGCGCGCCCCACTTTATTTTCCTTTCCTATCGTTCACGTTATCGTCCGGTTGAAATATTACAGTAAATATACATAAAAGGATACCTAAGGATACATTAAAAATGATGTTTGATTTGTTTGGAGAAAGTGTATAGGTATAATTCGAATGTGTTCTCTTCACGGTTCAATGGGCAACTCTACGGTGGATTTTCTGATCACAACGCGCCAACCAAACTGAGATTTATGGACATAATGTGGACATAATATAGCAGGCGAAAGCCCGAGGAAAATCCATCCGGAATTGCAGTTTTTTGTGACCTTTGCTCTGTTTGAGACTCTCCCCATTGACTTCAATGCAATCCAGCGCCGAGATTGCAGTACCTATGGCTTCCACTAGATGTCAACAGTCTTTATACAGAGCCTGGAAGCGATAGCAGTAAGCAGAACGGATAGGAAGAGGAAATGGTCAAGGGAGCTCAGATGTCAACAAGATTTCTCGGGCGCGAGACTGGGTGCACACCCCACTTTATTTTACTTATATAACGTTTAGGTGACCATCCGAGTGAAATATTATCGCTAATATTCATAAAAGGATAGCTAAGGATGCATTATAACTGGTCTTTGATTTATAGGTATATTTGAACGCATTCTCTTCACGTTTCAATGGGTGATTCGACGTTGGATTTTCTGAACATAACGAGCCAACCAAACGGAGATTTATGGATATAATAAATGACTTTTTTTAACAAAAGAACCATTGGATGTCTTCGTTGGACACTTGGGAAGCCCTCAGCAGAAGTTCTTCGAAAGGTAAGGGATTTGTTTTAGCTGTGATATGGGTTTTGTGTGACCCGCGCTGGTTTATGAATTTATGCTAATGCATAAATGAATTTTGCACCTTACATTTCACCGGGTAGTGTCGGGAGTGGCCCGCTAGCGTGCCGGTGCTCCCTAAGTAGTTTTTAAGGGGAATTAAGGGGAAACATTTAAATGTCTTGGAATTGCCTAGTCAAAGCCCAGACCTCAATCCAATTGAGAATCTGTGGTATGATTTAAAGATTGCTGTACACCAGCGGAACCCATCCAACTTGAAGGAGCTGAAGCAGTTTTGCCTTGAAGAATGGGCAAAAATCCCAGTGGCTAGATGTGCCAAGCTTATAGAGACATACCCCAAGAGACTTGCAGCTGTAATTGCTGCAGAAGGTGGCTCTACAAAGTATTGACTTTGGGGGGCGTGAAGAGTTATGCACGCTCAAGTTGTTTTTTTGTCTTATTTCTTGTTTGTTTCACAATAAAAAATATTTTAATCTTCAAAGCGGTAGGCATGTTGTGCAAATCAATTGATACAAATCTATTTTAATTCCAGGTAGTAAGGCAACAAAATAGGAAAAATGCCAAGGAGGGTAAATACTTTCGCAAGCTACTGCAATGACTAATAAGATGACTGTTTTTCGATGAAATAGGTAAAGACCTTATATAGTTTAATTTGGCAGATGGTAACTCTCTAAACAACTTATTCCGTGGTGCCCCAAATTAGTGGATGAAATAAATAACAGTCATCAGATTAATGAATGTAAAGTCACGGCAACTGTATATAGACATAATGACTGTTCACTTTTTATTGTTAATTTCACTTGCTTTGGCAATGTAAACATATGTTTCCCAAGCCAATAAATGTGAGTGAGGGTGAGGGTGAGAGTGAGAGAGCGTGTAAGAGAGCATGCGAGAGCTTGGCCATGACTTTGAACACTGCTGTTTTTCATGTTCTCCTCTCCTGAGATACTCCCTGGGAGCCGTGGGTCTGAAAAAAGCCAACATGGCTGCCATGTGCTGCCAAAGGACACAGAGAGGACTGCGACATCATGAACTAGTCCTCTGGCCAGCTTTCTCCCTCATGTTGCCTGAGAAAAGAAACTGCAAAGAAAATGATTCTGGTTCTGTCTGGTTCTGGCCAGTATATAAACCGAGGACTTTGTTTGACTCACATGCACATCTGTCCAGGACAGTTCTTGTATCCAGCTGATTTTTAAAAAGTATACTGAACAACAATTTAAAAGGCAATATGCAACAATTTGAAAGATTTTACTGAGTTAAAATTCATATAAGGAAATCAGTCAATTGTAATACATTCATTAGGCCCTAATCTATAGATTTTACATGACTGGGAAGGAGCGCAGCCATGGGTAGACCTGGGAGGGCATAGGCATACCCACTTGGGAGCCAGGTCCAGCCATTGCGGCACCAGGCCCAGCCAATCAGAATTTGTTTTTCCCCACAAAGAGCTTTATTACAGACAGAAATATTCCTCAGTTTCATCAGCTGTCCGAGTGGCAGGTCTCAGACAATCCCGCAGGTGAAGAAGCCCGGAAGTGAAGGTCCTGGGCTGGCGTGGTTACACGTGGTTTGCGGTTGTGAGGCTGGTTGGACGTACTGCCAAATTCTCTTATGGTAGAGAAATTAACATTCAATTATCTGGCAACAACTCTGGTGGACATTCCTGCAGTCAGCATGCCAATTGCACGCTCCCTCAAAACTTGAGACATCTGTGGCATTGTGTTGTGTGAAAAAACAGCACATTTTAGAGTGGCTTGTTATTGTCCCCAGCATAAGGTGCACCTGTGTAATGATCATGCTGTTTAATCAGCTTCTTCATATGCAACAAATGTCAGCTGAATGGATTATCTTGGCAAAGGAGAAATGCTCACCAAATTTGCGCACAAAATTTGAGAGAAATAAGCTTTTATGTGCGTATGGACAGATCTTTTATTTCAGCTCATGAAACATGGGACCAAAACTTTACATGTTGCGTTTACATTTTGGTTCAGTATACACTGCCTTATGCTGTGGTGTTTCACTGGAAGTGGCTGATTCCAACATATGTGATTCTTATTATGAGTGGAGTGCATTGTAAAAGCTTAGAATTCTTACAATGACATGCCAATATATAGTGTTCTGTATCTGGCCTTTAAAGTGAAACCCTCTTTTTTTATCGTAAACAAAATGCTGACACAGCTGAATTATGTGGACAAGACACATACAGTATCGGTACTGTAAAAGGTGTAAAAGATGCTTACTACCACAGAAATACCTGTCCTTCAATGGAGGGTAAAAGCCTAGGGAAGGAAAGTTAAGAGAGAAATAAGCTTGAGTCTCAAATGGGGGGGAATCCATATTTTAAAAGGCTGAGCGGGAGGAAGCGGGCCCCCAAAGACGCGCCGGTGTGTGCATAGCAAATCCTTTAAGGAGCCCAGCATTGAAACAGCAATGCAATGCATTTGTCCAATTTGTCTGTAAAACGGACAGATTTCATTAGAGGAAAGAGGAGAGGAGAAATTAAGAGGGTGGGAGGAACGAGTGCTCTGAGCTGAGCTGGGATGCTTTTTCTGCTGCGTCTAGGTCTCCTTTGGGGACCCGCCAGAATTAGTGAGGCTGGTTAGGACGGCCTGACCGTTTTTCGCTCGATGCATCTCGCGGTCTAATCGCATTACTGTCCTAACTAGCTTCAGCAAGCCTTGGGAGGACACCAGATTTGATTATGTGTCTAAAAGCGCTCAACGTATTGATTCAGATGGCTGCCCTAACCGGCGCACCATCCATAGTTTGGTTCAGAAAGTAGAACTCAGTTCGCAGCTGGAAAATTCAAAGGGTTCATACTTGCAGGAGCAAGGATAAATATACTTGTCTGTCCACTCGTGCCCAGTAATGTCTTCTTCTCCTTCAGTTTTCCTTGAATAAACTTCCTGGAATTAGACATGGTACGTGCGAGTGTCTGTCAATGCAGTTGCCTAGCGACAAAGCATCAGAGAACATGTCTATTTTTGAACTGATCGCCGCAGATCTTTCAATCCAACGGACATGGTGGACCATAATTACAGCTTAGAGCCTCTGTGCAGAGATTTTTTTTATTCATTCAGATTCAGTCTTAATTCTATGCCTAGAACAGGTTCACACTAGGACACATTTACTAGAGATTTGGCAAAAGGCTCAAGTTCTCACAACTTTTTGGGGATCTAATAAAAAACATGAAACTGAATGAAACATTGCTGTTGAGTCTCTTCTTTCTTCCTTCCACCTCACTAGATACCTTTCTGTATTGTATTGACTGTTATGGGTCAGATTCAATCAAAATTAATGTAAACCTGCCTTAGTAATAATAAGCAACGATGCACCCCAGTCTGTCAGCCACCAACACAGTCACGTTGAAAGGCTCAAAAGGTACACAGAAAACGCACAAAACCTATAAACCAAATGACAGAAAATGTAAAAGATCATAATAACAGGACCCAGCTCACTGACCCGTCGTCTCAAGCGGTCACGTTCCTCCCGGATGCCGTTCATGGTGGCCTTGGTGCGGTTCAGGTCCTCCTCCTTGGAGCACAGCATGGCCGTCAGGCTCTCGTTCTCTTCCCTTAGGCCGGCCAGCTCCTTCTCCCAGTGCATACGCTCCTCCGACAGGCTGGGGTAGAAGTCCCGGCCCAGAGCCCCTTCAATCTCCTCCACCGTCTAGGGGAAAGGATGAAAGAGGGGGAACACTATTTTATTTTACAGTGCCGTATGTACAGTTGAAGTCGGAAATTTACACACATTAAAAGTCATTAAAAGTTGTTTTTCAACCACTCCACACATTTCTTGTTAACAAACTATAGTTTTGGCAAGTCGGTTAGGATATCTACTTTGTGCATGGCACAAGTAATTTTTCCAAAAATTGTTTACAGACAGATTATTTCACTTATAACTCACCCGATCACAATTCCAGTGGGTCAGAAGTTTACATAAACTAAGTTGACTGTGCCTTTAATTCTTAGGGAGTGGCAGCAGTGGTGGGAACTTTGGAGAGTCTGGCGTGCCCAAAGTAAAATGCCTGCAACTCAGGCCCAGACACTAGGATATGCACATAATTAGAACTATTGGATAGAAAAAACTCTTAAGTTTCTAAAACGGTTAAAATAACGTCTGTGAGTATAACAGAACTGATATGGCAGGCGAAAACCAGAGGAATTTCTGTCCGGAAAATATTATGTAAGTGGAGGGAGGAAGTGCCTTTTATGTTTTGCCAGCGAGACCGTGAGTGCGCGCCTCGGGATTTTACTTTTCTATCGCTCAGGATATTATCCGTGTGAAATATTATAGTTAATATACATAAAAGGTTACCTAAGGATACATTATAAACAATGTTTGATTTGTTTGGACAAAGTTGATAGGTATATTTTGAACGCTTTCTCTTCCCTTCACAATGGGCAAGTGGACGGTGGATTTTCTGAACATAACGCGCCAACCAAACAGAGATTTATGGATATAAACAAGGACTTTTTCTAACAAAAGCAACATTGGATGTCTTGCTTGGACACTTCGGATTGCCCTCAGCAGAAGATCATCAAAGGTAAGCGATTTATTTTAGTTCTTTTTATGTGTTTTGTGACGCCCGTGCTGGTTATGAAAATATGCTAATGCAGAAAATATGCGGGGCGCTGTCCTCAGACAATCAAATGTTCTGCTTTTGCCATAAAGATTTTTGAAATCTTACAACGCTGTGAGATTGCCAAGAGTCTAAGCTTTTGAACAGTGCGCAACACTTGTATTTTGATGAATGTTTTTTAATTCTACTTTTGGATTTTGAATTTCACGCCTTACATTTTTCTGGGTATTGTCGTGACTGGTGCGCTAGCGCCCCAGCGCTCCCTATGAACAGCTTAGAAAATTCCAGAAAATGATGGCACGGCTTTAGAAGCTTCTGATAGGCTAATTGACATCATTTGAGTCAGTTGGAGGTGTACCTGTGGATGTATTTCAAGGCCTACCTTCAAACTCAGTGTCTCTTTGCTTGACATCATGGGAAAATTAAAAGAAAATTAGCCAAGACCTCAGAAAGAAAATTGTAGATCTCCACAAGTCTGGCCCATCCTTGGGAGCAATTTCCAAATGCCTGAAGGTACCACGTTCATCTCTACAAACAATAGTACGCAAGTATAAACACAATGGGACCACGCAACTGTCATACCGCTCAGGAAGGAGACACGTTATGTCTCCTAGAGACGTACGTACTTTGGTATGAAAAGTGCAAATCAATCCCAGAACAACAGCAAAGTACCTTGTGAAGATGCTGGAGGAAACAGGTACAAAAGTATCTATATCCACAGTAAGACGAGTCCTATATCGTCATAACCTGAATGGCCGCTCAGCAAGGAAGAAGCCAATGCTCCAAAACCGCCATAAAAAAATCAGACTACGGTTTGCAACTGCACATGGAGAAATGTCCTCTGGTCTGATGAAACAAAAATAGAACTGTTTGGCCATAATGACCATCGTTATGTTTGGAGGAAAAAGGTGGAGGCTTGCAAGCCGAAGAACACCATCCCAACCGTGAAGCACGGGGGTGGCAGCATCATGTTGTGGGGGTGCCTTGCTGCAGGAGGGACTGGTGCACTTCACAAAATAGATGGCATCATGAGGCAGGACAATTATGTAGATATATTGAAGCAACATCTCAAGACATCAGTCAGGAAGTTAAAGCTTGGTCGCAAATGGGTCTTCCAAATGGACAATTACCCCAAGCATACTTCCAAAGTTGTGGCAAAATGGCTTAAGGACAACAAAGTCAAGGTATTGGAGTGGCCATCACAAAGCCCTGACCTCAATCCTATAGAAAATTTGTGGGCAGAACTGAAAAGGCGTGTGCAAGCAAGGAGGCCTACAAACCTGACTCAGTTACACCAGCTCTGTCAGGAGGAAAGGGCCAGAATTTACCCAACTTACTGTGGGAAGCTTGTGGAAGGCTACCTGAAACGTTTGACCCAAGTTAAACAATTTAAAGGCAATGCTACCAAATACTAATTGAGTGTATGTAAACTTCTGACCCGCTGGGAATGTAATGAAAGAAATAAAAGCTGAAATAAATAATTCTCTACTATTATTCTGATATTTCACATTCTTAAAATAAAGTGGTGATCCTAACTGACCTAAGACAGGGAATTTTTACTAGGATGAAATGTAAGGAATTGTGTTTGTAAACTTCCGACTTCAACTGTATACAGGGTGTTGAGATTGAGATTAAATGGTAATAATTCTAGTAACCAAATGTGAATGACTGTGGATTCTCTAGGACTCATTGAAATGGCATCACAAAGAATAACCATTTGGCACCTTGTAGTAGCCCCAAGATAGAGACAAGAAAATTATATGAAAAAAACTAACAAGGAGACAAAACAAAAGTGAGACAGACAAAACAAGAAAATCTAACATGTCAGGCACATTCGTTTTTGCACAGGATTTTCCCCTACATAGCAGTTCACAATTTGTATGTTTATAATTTGTGGGTAGCGTAGTCCATCACGCGCCTCAATTTACATGAGTAGAACAGGTATCCAAGACCATGATTTATGTACATGTGACTTTTTCATTTTTTTATCTAGTGGAAGAAACCCCTGATCTCTCAAAGTACCCATATTTCAGTGTATAACTGTGTGTATGTGTGTGAGTACGCACGCGCATTTGAGATATGGCAGATGGTTAGAGTCTATGACCATGTCTGTCTCTACAGATCCTCATCTCTGATGCCAGAGTGATTCATAGGTTTGTAGCGGGCTTAGAGACAGGCTTGAGTCCCGCCTTCATCTCCTCTCCACCTCAGAGAGTCAACCTCTCTTATCCCTCCATCCATCTAGCCCTCTCATCCCTCCATCCATCTATCTCCATCTTGATGAAGGGGCAATTGGTTTAAACAGTGAAAGGAAATGGAATGTGCTTGAAATCCCAAGTCTCATCGACTGCTGTAGATCTCACACCAGGCCACCTATGGAGCAACAGCTCTGCATTTGTATTAGGATACTGAAATGGAATTTCATATTTTGGAATTTGTAATGCACAAATTGAATCATAGAATTCATAATTTGGACTTGTATTTCACGATTTGAAACTGAATTTAAAATTCAATTGAATATTTACTGTGCCGTTTTTTATTAAATTCATACATTTTAAATCCAGACCATAACACAACAAAATGTGTTATAAGTCAAGGGGTATGAATACTATATGAAGGCACTGTATTCAGACCCCTTGACTTTTCCCACATTTTGTTACGTTATAGCCTTATTCTAAAATTGATTAAATCTACACACAATACCAAACAACGACAAAGCAAAAAAACATTTTTTAGAAAAATCATATTTACATAAGTATTCAGACCCTTTACTCAGTACATTGTTGAAGCACTTTTGGCAGTGATTACAGCCTTGAGTCTTCTTGGGTATGACGGTACAAGCTTGGCACACCTGTATTTGGGGAGTTTCTCCCATTGTTCTATGCAGATCCTCTCAAGCTCTGTCAGGTTGGATGGGGAGCGTCGCTGCACAGCCATTTTCAGGTCTCTCCAGAGATGTTCGATTGGGTTTAAGTCCGGGATCTGTTTGGGCCACTCAAGGACATTCTGAGACTTGCCCCGAAGCCACTCCTGCATTGTCTTGGCTGTGTGCTTAGGGTCGTTGTCCTGTTGGAAGGTGAACCTTTGCCCCAGTCTGAGGTCCTGCGCGCTCTGGAGCAGGTTTTCATCAAGGATCTCTCTGTACTTTGCTCTGTTCCTCTTTCCCTCGATGCAGACTAGTCTCCCAGTCCCTGCCATTGAAAAACCTCTCCACAGCATGATGCTGCCACCACCATGCTTCCCCAAAGGGATGGTGCCAGGTTTTCTAAAGACGTGATGCTTGGCATTCAGGCCAAAGAGTTCAATATTGGTTTCATCAGACCAAAGATAGAACTGCCAAAGGGGGTGGAGTTGCAATCTACTGCAGAGATAGCCTGCGGAGTTCTGTCATGCTATCCAGGTCTGTGCCCAAACAATTCGAGCTTCTACTTTTAAAGATCCACCTTTCCAGAAATAAGTCTTTCACTGTTGCCGCTTGTTATAGACCTCCCTCAGCCCCCAGCTGTGCCATGGACACCATATGTGAATTAATTGCCCCCCATTTATCTTCAGCGTTTGTAGTGTTAGGTGACCTAAACTGGGATATACTTAACAATCTAAGCTAGATGCCCTCTATCTCACACAAATTATCAAAGAACCTACCAGGTACAACCCTAAATCCGAAAACACGGGCACCCTCATAGATATCATCCTGACCAACCTGCCCTCTAAATACAACTCTGCTGTCTTCAACTAGGATCTCAGCGATCACTGCCTCATTGAGTGTATTCGTAATGCGTCCGCGGTCAAACGACCACCCCTCATCATTGTCAAACGCTCCCTAAAACACTTCAGCGAGCAGGCGTTTCTAATCGACCTTGCTCTGGTATCCTGGAAGGATATTGACCTCATTCTGTCAGTAGAGGATGCCTGGTTTTTATTTAAAAGTGCTTTCCTCACCATCTTAAATAAGCATGCTCCATTCAAAACATTTTGAACTAAGAACAGATATAGCCCTTGGTTCACTACAGACTTGACTGCCCTTGACCAGCACAAAAACATCCTGTGGTGTACTGCATTAGCATCGAATATCCTCCGCGATGTACAACTTTCAGGGAAGTTAGGAACCAATATACACAGGCAGTTAGGAAAGCAAAGGCTAGCTTTTTCAAACAGAAATTTGCATCCTGTAGCACAAACTCTAAAAAGTTCTGGGACACTGTAAAGGCCATGGAGAATAAGAGCACCTCCTCCCAGCTGCCCACTGCACTGAGGCTAGGAAACACTGTCACCACCGATAAATCTACGATAATTGAGAATTTCAATAAGCATTTTTCTACGGCTGGTCATGCTTTCCACCTGGCTACCCCTACCCTGGTCAACAGCTCTGCACCCCCCACAGCAACTTGCCCAAGCCTCCCCCAAATCCAGATAGCTGATGTTCTGAAAGAGCTGCAAAATCTGGATCCCTACAAATCAGCTGGGCTAGACAATCTGGACCCTCTCTTTCTAAAATTATCCGCCGCAATTGTTGCAACCCCTATCACTAGCCTGTTCAACCTCTCTTTCATATCGTCTGAGATCCCTTGCAGTTGGAGGCCATGGAAGGAGTGTCGTATGGCATTGAAGCTCATTTGGAGGTTTGTTAACACAGTGTCCAAAGAACGGCCAGATGTATACAGAATGTGTCGTCTGCGTAGAGTTGGATCAGGGAATCACCCGCAGCAAGAGCGACATCGTTGATATATACAGAGAAAAGAGTCGGCCCGAGAATTGAACCCTGTGGTACCCCCATAGAGACTGCCAGAAGTCCGGACAACAGGCCCTCCGATTTGACACACTGAACTCTGTCTGAGAAGTAGTTGGTGAACCAGGCGAGGCAGTCATTTGAGAAACCAAGGCTGTTGAGTCTGCCGATAAGAATACGGTGATTGACAGAGTCGAAAGCCTTGGCCAGGCTGCACAGTATTGGCTTTTATCGATGGCGGTTATGATATCGTTTAGTACCTTGAGCATGGTTGAGGTGCACCCATGACCAGCTCGGAAACCGGATTGCACAGAGGAGAAGGTACGGTGGGATTCGAAATGGTCAGTGATGTGTTTATTAACTTGGCTTTCGAAGACTTTAGAAAGGCAGGGCAGGATGGATATAGGTCTATAACAGTTTGGGTCTAGAGTGTTAACCCCTTTGAAGAAGGGGAAGACTGCGGCAGCTTTCCATCTTCAGGGATCTCGAACGATACGAAAGAGAGGTTGAGCAGACTGGTAATAGGGGTTGAAACAATGGCGGCAGATAATTTTAGAAAGAGAGGGTCCAGATTGTCTAACCCAGCTGATTTGTACTGGTCCAGGTTTTGCAGCTCTTTCAGAACATCTGCTATCTGGATTTGGGTGAAGGAGAAGCTGGGAAGGCTTGGGCAAGTAGCTTCGGGCGGGGGGTGCGGATAATATCTATGAGGGTGCCCAGGTTTACGGATTTAGGGTTGTACCTGGTGGGTTCCTTGATAATTTGTGTGAGATTGAGGGCATCTAGCTTAGATTGTAGGACTGCCGGAGTGTTAAGCATATCCCAGTTTAGGTCACCTAACAGAATGAACTCTGAAGATAGATGGGGGGCAATCAATTCACATATGGTGTCCAGGGCACAGCTGGGAGCTGAGGGGGGGTCTATAAGAGACTTATTTCTGGAGAGACTCATTTTTAAAATTAGAAGCTCGAACTGTTTGGGCATAGACCTGGAAAGTATGACAGAACTTTGCAAGCTATCTCTGCAGTAGATTGCAACTCCTCCCCCTTTGACAGTTCTATCTTGACGGAAAATGTTGTAGTTGGGGATGGAAATCTCAGAATTTTTGGTGGCCTTCCTAAGCCAGGATTTAGACACGGCAAGGACATCAGGGTTGGAGGAGTGTGCTAAAGCAGTGAGTAAAACAAACTTAGGGAGGAGGCTTCTGATGTTAACATGCATGAAACCAAGGCTTTTTCTGTTACAGAAGTCAACAAATGAGAGTGCCTGGGGACACACAGGGCCTGGGTTAACCTCCACATCACCCGAGGAATAGAGGAGGAGTAGGATGAGGGTACGGCTAAAGGCTATCAAAACTGGTTGTCTAGTGCGTTGGGGACAGAGAATAAAAGGAGCAGATTCAGGGCATAATGTACAGACAGAGGTATGGTGGGGTGCGTGTACAGTGGAGGTAAACCCAGGCATTTTGTGACGATAAGAGAGGTTGCATCTCTGGACGCACTAGTTATGCTGGGTGAGGTGACCGCATGTGTGGGGGTGGGACAAAGGAGGTATCTGAGGCATGTTGACTGGGACTAGGGGCTCCGCAGTAAACTAAAACAATGATAACTATCCTAAACAACAATATACAAGGCATTTTGACATTTGAGAGAGACATAAAGCGAGGCATAAAGCAATCACAGATGTTGATTGCGAGAGCTAGCTAAGACAACAACGGGTAAGACAACAACAGCTAATTAGCAAAGACAACAACAACAGGTAAAATGGCGATGAATGGGCAGAGAGGGTCAGTTAACTACACACAGGGCCTGAGTTTGAGGCTGGGGCCGACAGATAAACAAAAAACAAACAAAGTTGAGTACCGTGATTAATGAACAGTCCAGCAGGCATCAGATATGTAGACAAGTGATCATAGGGTCCATTGAACAGCAATAGATGAAACAGGATAGCCGCTGGGTAGTCGTTCCTACCTAGCAAGCGGGAGACACAGCGTTTAAAGTTAGCAGGCCGGGGATAGTAGAAGCGCCTTCTCTGACGTCCGGCAAAGGCCGGTTGAGGGCACAGCGGATGGAGTTATGTCGGCAGTCCAGTCGTGGTGGAGCGGCAGGGCTCCGTGTCGACAAAGGGTCCAGGCCAGTTGGCGAAAGAGGTATTGTAGTTGTAGTAATTTTGTTGGCTAGCCGGGAGATGAGCCTGGCTCGCGGCTAACTGGTGCTAGCTTCTGGACAGGGGCGTTAGCCACTATAGACACTCGGTAGCAGCTAGCTAGCAGCGATGATCCGATGCAAAGAAGAATCTGGTGGTGTAGTGGATTCTAGCCGTGTTGGGGAAGAGTCCGGGAGGCATCAGCTGTGTAGCCGAGTGATCACTGAGCAGGCCGGGCGGTGGGCCTGGCTCAACGCTAACTTCGGGGCTGGGCCACTCGGTAATGGTCCAGGGCTTAAGGAAGGAATCCGGCGTTGCAGTTGAGAAAACAGTCCGACGCTGGCAGGCTGGCAAGTACTATCCAAGCTAAAAGGGGCTGGTATCTGTGCAGAAGGTAAAGCCCGCATAGCAGTGGCTGACAATGACTAAATAGTGAGTATCTAATTAGCTGTTTAGCTTCTGATGGCTAGCTTCTGATGGAGATCCTGGCTATAAGGTCTAAAAATAGCGGATCCGCATCACATTGGGTGAGGCGGGTTACCAGAAGGTATATTTAATTTAAAAACGGAAAAGAGATTGAAAATGAATTGAAAAATATACAAAAAAAGACGAAAAATACAAACCATGTCTGCACTGTTACGCCATCTTGCTATATCTTGGCCAGGTCGCAGTTGTAAATGAGAACTTGTTCTCAACTGGCCTACCTGGTTAAATATTATTTTTTTCTTGTTTCTCATTTTGGCAAACTCCAAGTGGCTGTCATGTGCCTTTTACTGAAGAGCGGCTTCCGTCTGGCCACTATACCATAAAGGCCTGATTGGTGGATTGCTGCAGAGATGGTTGTCCTTCTGGAAGGTTCTCCCATCTCCACAGAGGAACTCTAGAGCTCTAACAGAGTGACCATTGGGTTTTTGGTCACCTCCCTGACCTAGGACCTTCTCCCCTGATTGCTCAGTTTGGCCAGGCGGCCAGCTCTATGAAGAGTCTTGGTGTTTCCAAACTTCTTACATTTCAGAATGATGGAGGCCACTGTGTTCTTTGGGACCTTCAATGTTGCAGAAAAGTTTTGTAGAAACATCAAGTTGTAGAAACAACAGGATGATAAATGGAAACAGGATGCAGCTGAGCTCAATTTCGAGTCTCAGAGCAAAGGGTCTGAATACTTGGGCAAAAATATTATACAAAAAATGTTTTTGCTTTGTCCTTGTGGTGTAATTTGTGTAGATTGATGAGGATTTTTTTTTTTTAAATAGATTTTAGAATAAGGCTGTAACATAACAAAATGTGGTAAAAGTCAAGGGGTCTGAATACTTTCCAATTGCACTGAATATTCAGTTTTATTATGGCAGATATTGCATTCATTGTCTGTTTATCAAGTTTACAAACTATTATTTTAAGTTTTCAAAGAATCATATATTCAACTTCTTGGATGCATTCAAATTCAGTTCTCTAAATTCAGATTCAAAACCAGAGATAACAGCCTGGGCTCTATATTTTATAAAGTAGGGTTTTATAAGCCCAGCTTCTGCAATGGAACATGTAGAGCAACTTAAACTTGTCTGTGCCGCTTGAACACCCAATATCAACAAATGGCCTAGGAGAAGATACACTTAGGTTGGAGTCATTAAAACTAGTTTTTAAACCTCTCCACAAATTACTTGTTAACAAACTATAGTTTTGGCAAGTCGGTTAAGACATCTACTTTCCAACAATTGTTTACAGACAGATTATTTCACTTATAACTCACTGTATCACAATTCCAGTGGGTCAGAAGTTTACATACACTAAGTTGACTATGCCTTTAAACAGCTTGGAAAATCCCAGAAAATTATGTCATGGCTTTAGAAGCTTCTGATAGGCTAATTGACATCATTTGAGTCAATTAGAGGTGTACCTGTGGATGTATTTCAAGGCCTACCTTCAAACTCAGTGCCTCTTTGCTTGACATCATTGGAAAATAAAAAGAAATCAGCTAAGACCCAGACTTGAAGACCTCCACAAGTCTGGTTCATCCTTGGGAGCAATTTCCAAACGCCTGAAGGTACCACGTTCATCTGTACAAACAATAGTACGCAAGTATAAACACCATGGGACCACGCAGCCGTCATACCGCTCAGGAAGGAGACGTGTTCGGTCTCCTAGAGATGAACGTACTTTGGTGCAAAAAGTGCAAATCAATCCCAGAACAACAGCAAAGGACCTTGTGAAGATGCTGGAGGAAACAGGTACAAAAGTATATATATACACAGCAAAACGAGTCCTATATCGTCATAACCTGAATGGCCGCTCAGCAAGGAAGAAGCCACTGCTCCAAAACCACCATAAAAAAGCCAAACTACGGTTTGCAACTGCACATGGGGACAAAGATCGTACTTTTTGGAGAGATGTCCTCTGGTCTGATGAAACAAAAATAGAACTGTTTGGCCATAATGACCATCGTTATGTTAGGAGGAAAAAGGGGGAGGCTTGCAAGCCGAAGAACACTATCCCAACCGTGAAGCACGGGGGTGGCAGCATCATGTTGTGGGGGTGCCTGTTGCAGGAGGGACAGGTGCACGTTACAAAATAGATGGCATCATGAGGAAGGAAAATTATGTGGATATATTGAAGCAACATCTCAAGACATCAGTCAGGAAGTTAAAGCTTGGTCGCAAATGGGTCTTCCAAGTGGACATTGACCCCAAGCATACTTCCAAAGTTGTGGCAAAATGGCTTAAGGACAACAAAGTCAAGGTATTGGAGTGGCCATCACAAAGCCCTGACCTCAATCCTATAGAAGATTTGTGGGCAGAACTGAAAAAGTGTGTGCGAGCAAGAAAGCCAACAAACTTGACTCAGTTACACCAGCTCTGTCAGGAGGAATGGGCCAAAATTCACCCAACTCATTGTGGGAAGCTTGTGGAAGGCTACCCGAAAAGTTTGACCCAAGTTAAACAATTTAAAGGCAATGCTGCCAAATACTAAATACTAATTGAGTGTATGTAAACTTCTGACCCACTGGGAAGGTGATGCAATAAATAAAAGCTGAAATAAATCATTCTCTCTACTATTATTCTGACATTTCATATTCTTGAAATAAAGTGGTGATCCTAACTGACCTAAGACAGTGAATTTATACTAGGATTAAATGTCAGGAATTGTGAAAAACTGAGTTTAAATGTATTTGGCTAAGGTGTATGTAAACTTCAGACTTCAACTGTACATAATTGCCTGTGTGGTACTTTTTTTATAGGCTCAGTCAATGGTAATGGATGGGTCCACACACAATGGGATACTGTCACCCAATCCCAAACCCATCACTAGACCCTTGGCTGACTCCTCGCAAATCTGAAAGGACTGGATATGTCGGTGTAGGAATCAGCTCCACCTCTCATACTCACTGGATAAGTGTTTCTATCAAATTACAAAAATTATGTTATTATAGATGTGTGAAAGAGACACCATTAGGACACTCAGTCTAGAAAAGAGGGATTGGTTTGGGATTAAGCATCACAGCTGGAACTGTGAAGGCGTCTATTTCTCTTCCCACAAAATGTAATTGGATTAGCATTAAGTGGTCAGCCAACAAAAGGGGGTGAAATTGATAGCCAAGTTCAAATAGTTTATTAGAAAATGTAGATCGCTACATAAATGTTAAACATAGGGATCTTGAATTCTCTTTCTTTACGGTAATAAGTCTCTATCTATCCTCTATCGCTGCTCTGACACAATGGTTTGTGATGGAGGTCCATTCAGGCTGATAACATAAAGCCAAGTAAATCCATTCTCCCACCTTACAGTGAGTGGGCTATGACTGCCACTAACTGAATGCCAGTTACAGTGATTGTCTGCTACGCCTATAGCAGTCTTAACACGAAGGACATACAGTATATATACAAAATTATATGGACACCCCTTCAAATTAGTGGATTCGGCCATTTCAGCCACACCAGTTGCTGACAGGTGTATAAAATCGAGCACACAGCCACGCAATCTCCATAGAGAAACATTGGCAGTAGAATGGCCTTGCGAAGAGCAGTGACTTTCAATGTGGTATCGTCATAGGATGCCACCTTTCCAACAAGTCAGTTTGTCAAATTTCTGCCCTGCTAGAGCTGCCCCGGTCAACTGTAAGTGCGGTTATTGTGAAGTGGAAATGTCTAGGAGCAACAATGGCTCAGCCGCAAAGTGATAGGCCACACAAGCTCACAGAATGGGACCGCCGAGTTCTGAAGCTCGTAGAAATTGTCTGTCCTTGTTTGCAACACTCACTATTGACTTCCAAACTGCTTCTGGAAGCAAAATAAGCAAAATAATTGCTTTATTTCTCTGTCCTTCACTTTGCCTATCTCCTTTCTCTACCTCTTTCTTTAGCATAACGGTCTCTCTCGCTCCCGGTTCATTTCTCTACTTCTCTCCATCTCTGTCACATTCTGTGTCTATAGGTCCCTTTCGTTCTCCCTCTCTCATTCTCCCATCTTTCCCTGTGTGTGTGTGTTGTATTATCTGTTTGCGAGGAAAAAATAGCTAGCAGACTGAATTCCCCTTAGGACTGCTGACACTCCCATTGCTACGGAGACGACAGCCAGGCAGACAGGTTTCCATTACCAGAGCTGAGGCGTCACCATGGGGACCCCCATCAGGCCCCCCATCAGTCTATGACATCAGTCTGAATCACACAGGCCTCCCAGGCTGAGACGAGCTGTTACTGGTGGGTACAACCCAGGGTCACCCCAGGACCCCTGCTAACGGATTACTGGAAGTGGCTCATGTCTTCCAGCAGGACAGTTCAACGTCATACAACAGTTGAAGTATTATAACTAATCTCACTGTATTTTCCATTTACCTTTCTTTAACCTCTCAGGGATTGCTGGTGCGCTAGCGCCCCAATCCCGACACTACCAGGTGAAATGCAAGGCGCCAAATTCAAAATCCAAAAGTTGAATTATTAAACATCCACCAATATACAAGTGTTCCATACTCATCAAAAGCTGTTTCTTGGCAATATCACAGCATTGTCAGATTTCAAAAAGGCTTCATGGCGAAAGCAGCACATTTGATTGTTTGAGGGTAGCACCTCACATATTTTTCCCATAGCCATGAATCCATTAGCCATCATGGCACACACAACACATTTCACAGCGAAAACAAATCAATTACCTGTTGAAGAACTTCTGCTGAGGTCATCCTAAGTGTCCAACGAAGACAATCCATGGTTCTTTTGTTAGAAAAAGTAATGTATTTTATCCATAAATCTCCATTTGGTTTATGCGGCGTTATAATCAGAAACGACAGCCTCCACTCCTCCATTGAAGCGTGATGAGAACTTCGTTCATCTTATACCTATAAACTTGTCCAAGAACAATCAAACAGTTTTAAATGTATCCTTAGGAACACTTTTACGTATATTTACTATTATAAATCAACCGAATATAAACTGATCGATGAAGGCGGTAAAGACACTGCGCGCCTTGTCGGGAGCGCGCGCTGGGTACTGTTGACATAAAAAGTACACTTCCTGGTTTCCTCTTATTCTCTGGTCTAAAGCATCCAAAATGAAAATTTACACTGTCTCGAGACTGTTGACATCTAAAGGAAGCGATGGGTACTGCATTCATATGCCCTTATATGGTCATTTTCATGAGGGAGGGGTTCCAAATGAGCAATGTGTCAAAATCCCTTTTTCCAGGACAGAAATTCCTCGGGGTTTCGCCTGCCATATGCGTTCTGTTTTACTCAATGGTACTAAATATGTGCATATCCTATTTTCTGGGCCTGAATGGGAGGCATTTTACTTTGGGCACGCCAGGCTCTCCAAAACCGTCACCTCGGGAGCCACTCCCTAAGAAGTTAAGCGTCTGTGAATGCATTTAATAGGAGATGTTTGTACCAGTATTAGGTAAACCATATTTTAATCTATCCTGCATGTTCTTCTTTCGCTCCGTCCGCTCTTTATCCTCCTTCACCCTTTCCTACCAATTAATTGTGTTCATATGGAACGAAAAGGATTTACTAAAACAAGTCTCAGTATTAGCCACTAGTCATTTTCTGGTGTCTTACCTTGATGGCAAGGTCACAGTGTTGGCTGGCGGTGGTCAGCTGCTCTATGTGGCGGTCCACCTCGGCCACAGACAGGCTGCATGTGCTCTTCTTCCTCCCACACAGCACGCTCTCCAACCCCGTCAGAACCCGCTGCAGCTCTGAGTTCAGGTCACTGCAGTTGTCTACAGGGAGAAAGCACAGGTCCAGCTCAGACTGGTCTAGGAACATATTCATGTTTTAGAGAGTCAAACGGATCTGGAATTAGATTAATTATTTCTAGTGTGCCTAATGCTGGTCAAAGTAATAGGACTAGAGCCAGATACACTGATCTAGGAACAAATAATTAAACCTCAATGTGGCTAGAACAACACAGCTACTGTAGTCTGCATGAGCAAGGTGACCTTAGAGCATATTGTTGATGTTTGTGTGCTAGGGCCATACTGATAACCAGCCATGTGCTAAATGCTAATGGTTTAACTGAGCGCCTGAGAGTGACTGGAGAAATGCTGCAGGCATGCTGCAGGCTAGTAACACATCACACACACACACCTGCTGTTTAGAGAGAACACAACACACACCACAACTATTTGAGAGAAAGACAATGATACAAGCAGGACCATTCCTTCTCATATGACAATATTGAAATTCAGTACATTTATACACAGCGAACTACAGATAACACCTGTGGGAATCAAACCCACAACCCTGGGTTGCAAGGCAAACAGCAAGCTCCAACCAACTGAGGCATGTAAGGCTGTCCCCGACCAAAACTAAAATAAATATATTGGTTGACCGAAGGTCGTCTGTTGTTTCGACCAATCGATTGTTCAACATTTTTAAACGTGTACTTTTCCATATATAGAAACATCCTACAGTATGTGTTTTCATCAAATCAACCATAAAACACACACATGACAAGAGGGAGCTGGACCACAATTGATTTGATTGTGCCGGCCGGGCTCCTCCCTGCTGCAGCGACCACCACAGAACATCAACAGTGTTGATTGCGTTGTCCGTGTTGCTGAAGCTGCAACATAATTACAGCCATTTCTGACTGAAAAGTTCTGTTACGGAAATCCCTCATTTATTTAGGAAAAACATTTCCTATTCCCTCAACCCTTGCTCTCTTTACAGGACACGTATGCATCACATGCACGTGACCAATAGGGCCTGACCTATAGCAGATCATAATCACATCAATGAAATGGTTATAACAAACTCTGAACACCATAACACATGACAGCAAAATGGATGCAGAAGTGACAAATAAAAACGAAACGGGGGAATGTTTGGTTGCTCAGGAGGTAAAATGTGAAGTCAGGTGTGGAATACATTTTACTAGTTGTGGAAAGTACTGGAGTTCAAGAAAAGTTCAAACTGTATAGATTACAATATCATTTTAATAAATTATAAGCGTACCAGAGAGTCTGTTGTAAAGTAAAACAATTGCATGCATTCGTGAATGCAACTGCCGACATGGAACGATATGTATATTGTTTACGCTAATTACTCAAGGATCACTTTGATAATTTTTTAAAAACTAAAATACTTGATTGCATTTCAAATCATGAATGACTCGTATGCTGTGTGATGACATGAACGAATGAATGATTGATAGCCTATTGGGAAGCAAGTTCAGGTGAAACGTTTTAATAAAGCAACAAAACCAAGAACACGACAATAACATAAGGCAGTACGCCGATACACAAGAACAATACCAACTCGTAACACAAACAACGCACAGTCATGACCCAGGCGTCGTTGTTTCTGTTCCTGGGCCATGTCTGTGTGTTACGAGTTGGTATTGTTCTTGTGTATCGGCGTACTGCCTTATGTTATTGTCGTGTTCTTGGTTTTGTTGTTTTATTAAAAAGTTTCACCTGAACTTGCTTCCCAACTCTCAGGGCACATCGTTAGAGAGCTGAGAGTCGGGAAGCCCTTCACCTGCACCTGCTTCTGACTCACCGCCCAATCACTACACCAATAGAAGTATTGAAATACAGGCCTAAGTAAGTTACGGTATTAAGACTAAACAAGATGCGCACTTAGGCCTACAGCTCGATGGGGATTATACAAGGCTGCTATACTAAGCCTACTAATGTTAATGACATGACTTATTAGAATGATGAAATTAATAATACTAGTATTAATTACAATAAGAAGGAGATCAAGAAAAAGGAGGGTTATTATTATAAGTATAACTTTTTGGGCACATTGGAACAGTATAAACACAAAATAATTAACAAATACCATGGAGGCTGTTCTAATGTAAAAAGTGTAATACCGGAGGTTGTTCTAACAAAAACAAGTGTAAAGTCTTTATTAAAGCATAGCATTGTGAAATTGTTTATCAGACATGTTGTGGTTGCATGAGGCTTGGTGCTCACAGAATCAGAGCTATTGATTGATCAACAAACACTCAAACAGCAGGATCGGTCTTATTTCTGTACATACAGTGCATTTGGGAAAGTATTCAGACCCCTGAATTTTCAACATTTTGTTACATTACAGCTTTATTTTTTCCTCTCACCAATCTACACAAAATACCCCATAATTACTAAGCAAAAACAGTTTTTTTTACATTTTTGCAAATGTATTAAAAATAAAACTGAAAAGCTTATTTACATAAGTACCCAGAACCTTTGTAGGAAACTTTAAATTGATCATCCTTGAGATGATCCTACAACTTGATTGAAGTCCACCTGTGGTAAATTCAATTGATTGGACATGATTTGGAAAGGCACACCCCTGTCTACATAAGGTCCCACAGTTGACAGTGCATGTCAGAGCAAAAACCAAGCCACGAGGTCGAAAGAATTGTCCGTAGAGCTCTGAGAGAGGATTGTGTTGAGGCACCAATCTGGGAGGTGACCAAGAACCAGATGGTCACTCTGACAGAGCTCCAGAGTTCCTCGGTGGAGGTGGGAGAACCTTCCAGAAGGACAACCATCCCTGCAGCACTCAACCAATCAGGACTTTATGGTAGAGTGGCCAGACGGAAACCACTCCTCAGTAAAATTCTCTGATCTGCTGAAACCAAGATCGTACTCTTTGGCCTGAATGCCAAGTGTCGCGTCTGGAGGAAACTGGCACCATCCCTACGGTGAAGCATGGTGGTGGCAGCATCATACTGTGGGGATGTTTTTCCAAGGCAGGGACTGGGAAACTAGTCAGGAGCGAGGGAAAGAGTGTGCAAAGCTGTCATCAAGGCAAAGGGTGGCTATTTGAAGAATCTCAATATAAAATATATTTAGATGTGTTTATTAACACTTTTTTGGTTACTACGTGATTCCTTATGTGTTATTTCATAGTTTTGATGTCTTCACTATTATTCTACAATGTAGAAAATAGTAAAAATGAAGAAAAACCCTTGAATGAGTAGGTGTCCTAAAACTTTTGACCGGTATTTGCAAACATTTCTAAAAACCTGTTTTTGCTTTGTCATTATAGGGTAGTGTGTTGATTTGTATTTGTACTTATTTATTATGGATCCTGGGGTCCAGCAAAAATTAAGGCAGTTGATACGATTTTAAAAACATTACAATACAGTGAGGGAAAAAAGTATTTGATCCCCTGCTGATTTTGTACGTTTGCCCACTGACAAAGAAATGATCAGTCTATAATTTTAATGGTAGGTTTATTTGAACAGTGAGAGACAGAATAACAACAAAAGAATCCAGAAAAACGCATGTGAAAAATGTTATAAATGGAATTGCATTTTAAATGAGGGAAATAAGTATTTGACCCCCTCTCAATCAGAAAGATTTCTGGCTCCCAGGTGTCTTTTATACAGGTAACGAGCTGAGATTAGGAGCACACTCTTTAAGGGAGTGCTCCTAATCTCAGTTTGTTACCTGTATAAAAGACACCTGTCCACAGAAGCAATCAATCAATCAGATGCCAAACTCTCCACCATGGCCAAGACCAAATAGCTCTCCAAGGATGTCAGGGACAAGATTGTAGACCTACACAAGGCTGGAATGGACTACAAGACCATCGCCAAGCAGCTTGGTGAGAAGGTGACAACAGTTGGTGCGATTATTGGCAAATGGAAGAAACACATAAGAACTGTCAATCTCCCTCGGCCTGGGGCTCCATGCAAGATCTCACCTCGTGGAGTTGCAATGATCATGATAACGGTGAGGAATCAGCCCAGAACTACACGGGAGGATCTTGTCAATGATCTCAAGGCAGCTGGGACCATAATTCACCAAGAAAACAATTGGTAACACTCTATGCTGTGAAGGACTGAAATCCTGCAGCGCCCGCAAGGTCCCCCTGCTCAAGAAAGCACATATACATGCCCGTCTGAAGTTTGTCAAATGAACATCTGAATGATTCAGAGGACATCTGGGTGAAAGTGTTGTGGTCAGATGAGACCAAAATGGAGCTCTTTGGCATCAACTCAACTCGCCGTGTTTGGAGGAGGAGGAATGCTGCCTATGACCCAAAGAACACCATCGCCACCGTCAAACATGGAGGTGGAAACATTATGCTTTGGGGGTGTTTTTCTGCTAAGGGGACAGGACAACTTCACCGCATCAAAGGGACGATGGACAGGGCCATGTACCGTCAAATCTTGGGTGAGAACCTCCTTCCCCCAGCCAGGGCATTGAAAATGGGCCGTGGATGGGTATTCCAGCATGACAATAACCCAAAACACACAGCCAAGGCAACAAAGGAGTGGCTCAAGAAGAAGCACATTAAGGTCCTGGAGTGGCCTAGCCAGTCTCCAGACCTTAATCCCATAAAAAAATCTGTGGAGGGAACTGAAGGTTCGAGTTGCCAAACGTCACCTCGAAACCTTAATGAGTTGGAGAAGATCTGCAAAGAGGAGTGGGACAAAATCCCTCCTGAGATGTGTGCTAACCTGGTGGCCAACTACAAGAAACGTCTGACCTCTGTGATTGCCAACAAGGGTTTTGCCACCAAGTACTAAGTCATGTTTTGCAGAGGGGTCAAATACTTATTTCCCTCATTAAAATGAAATTCCATTTATAACATTTTTCACATGCGTTTTTCTGGATTCTTTTGTTGTTATTCTGTCTCTCACTGTTCAAATAAACCTACCATTAAAATTATAGACTAACCATTTCTTTGTCAGTGGGCAAACGTACAAAATCAGCAGGGGATCAAATACTTTTTTCCCCTCACTGTACATTCACAGATTTCACAACACACTGTGTGCCCTCAGACCCCTACTCCACCACTACCACATATCTACAGTACAAAATCCGTGTATGTGTGTGTATAGTGCGTATGTTATCGTGTGTGTGTATGCATGTGTCTGTGCCTATGTTTGTTGCTTCACAGTCCCTGCTGTTCCATAAGATGTATTTAAAAAAAAAAAATTACTCCTTGCATCAGTTACTTGATGTGGAATAGAGTTCCATGTAGTTATGGCTCTATGTAGTGCTGTGCCCATAGTCTGTTCTGGACTTGGGAACTGTGAAGAGACCTCGTGTCATGTTTTGGGGGGTAGGCATGGGTGACTGAGCTGTGCGCCAGTAGTTCAAACAGACAGCTCGGTGCATTCAACATGTCAACTTATTCCTTGCCACCTACTCTGAAACGAATTGCAACTCTTTGTTAAGTGTTGCAGTCATTTCAGTCGCTGTAGTAGCTGACATGTATAGTGTTGAGTCATCCACATACATAGACACACTGGCTTAACTCAAAGTAAATTGAAAAAAGTAAGGGGCCTAGCAGCTGCCCTGATTCCACCTGGATTATGTTAGAGCGGCTTCCATTAAAGAACACCCCCTGTGTTGTTAGACAGGTAACTCTTATCCACAATATAGCAGGGGGTGTAAAGCCATAACATATACGTTTTTCCAGCAGCAGACTACTATCAATAATGTCAAAAGCTGCACTGAAGTCTAACAAAACAGCCCAAACAGCCCCCAATATTTTTATCATCAATTCCTCTCAGCCAATCAGTCATTTGTGTACGTGCTGTACTTGTTGAATGTCCTTCCCTATAAACATGCTGAAAGTTTGTGGTCAATTTGTTTACTGTAAAATAGTGTTGTATTTGGTCAAACACCATTTTTTCTAAAAGTTTACTAAGGGTTGGTAACAGGCTGGTTGGTCGGCTATTTTAGCCAGTATTGACTTTTGGTTCCCTCCAAGTCAAATCAAAGTTTTTTTGTCACGTGCGCCGAATACAACAGGTGTAGACCTTACAGTGAATTGCTTACTTACAGGCCCTAACCAACAGTGCAATTTTAAGTAAAAAATAGGTATTAGGTAAACAATAGATAAGTAAAGAAAGAAAAAAAATACAGTAAAATGACAGTGAAAATAACAGTAGCGAGGCTATATACAGGTGGTACCGGTACAGAGTCAATGTGTGGGTGCATCGGTTAGTCGGGCTAATTGAGGTAATATGTACATGTAGGTATAGTTCAAGTGACTATGCATAGATGATAAACAGAGCAGCAGCGTAAAAGAGGGGTTGGGGGCACACACTTTCTAGTAGGCTTAGATTGAAGATATGGAAAATAAGAGTGGCAATATCATCTGCTATTATCCTCAGTAATTTTCCATCCAAGTTGTCAGACCCCTGTGGCTTGTCATTGTTGACAGACAACAACAAATAACCTACGGAATTCAAAATTACAATGCTTGGCTTTCATAATTTGGTCAGATATACTTGGATGTGTAGTGTCAGCCTTTGTTGCTGGCATGTCATGCCAAAGTTTGCTAATCTTGCCAAAAATAAATCATTAAAAGTAGTTGCCAATATCAGTTGGTTATGTGATGAATGAGTCATCTGATTCAACGAATGATGGAGCTCAGTTTGCCCTTTTTCCCAAAATTTCATTTAAGGTGCTCCAAAGCTTTTTTCATTTATCTTTGTTTCATAGTGTAGTTTCTTCTTCTTTTTATTCAGTTTAGTCACATGATTTCTCAATTTGCAATATGTTTGCCCATCGGTTGTGCAGCGAGACTTATTTGCTATTCCTTTTGCCTCATCCCTCAACCATACCATTTTTCAATTCCTCATCAATCCACTGGGATTTAACATGTTTTACAGTCATTTCCTTAAATGGGTGCATGCGTATTAGTAACTGGAATAAGCAATTTCATAAATGTGTCAAATGCAACGTCTGTTGTTTGCTTCTCATTACACACCACGGACCAACAAACATTCTTTACATCAACAACATAGGAATCACTACAAAACGTATTGTATGACCTCTTCTACACTATATTAGGCCCAGCCTTTGGAACTTGGGTTTGAGATATTAGTTACTGTATTGTGATCACTACATCCGATGCAAAAAAACAACAACTACTGAAACTTTTTTAGAATAAGGCTGTAACGTAACAAACTGTGTAAAAAGTCAAGGGGTCTGAAAACTTTCAGAATGAACTGTACAATTTCAGTAGCCTTAGAGTGATGGACTGTGCCATCCCCACTGCTTCCACAATGGATCAGTCCACTCAGGCAGGCGCCAATCAGACAGGTGTCTTGTACACCATGATTGGGAAACTAAGACTAAAGAAATCTCGGTCGACCAACAGCCTATCGGTAAACAATCAACCAGTCGACTAAATGGGGTCAGCCCTAAAAGGCATGTACCACTTTCAAAGCTTCAGTTCCCTATTCACTGTGTCAACTTCATATCTCCAGAGGGAATCAAATTGGCTCATCAGAAACTCATTTAAATTTGCATATAAATAAAAGCCCTGCAAAGCATCCAATATCTCCATGCCAATGGTGAGCACCTGCTGCCATACTGCATCCACAATGATGATGATGATGATTATTAGTATCTTCCCAGACCTAGACAAACATTGCTCGGGTACATTGTTTGGAATATGCAAATGTGGTTAGCGACTGAGACGTATTTCCATATGTCCTCCCTTTTCCTACTGCTGGAGGGGCAAAGTAAGTGCAGGTTTTGCCAACAATTCGAAAGTAATTAGTGCTGTGCGAACGAACGTGATGATTAACAAAACTTGAATTCCTGTTTCCTAAACGATTTCCTGACTGGTGAAATTCTTTTGTGTGTGTGTGAGGGGATAAGATTGCCCCGGCTACAGGTAGAGACAAACACCTGTGAAGAATGAAAAATATGTTTTTCTTCTCTCTGCTAAACGTTGAGGATAAGGAAGAAGAGAAACCAGTAAAGATCTTTACCATTGACAAGTCATTGCTGGGTGCACTCAGCACCATTGATAGAGGGGAGTATAAATAGCGTCTCGAAGGAACTGCTGCACGGACTCTGCTGAATACATTTTCCATTGTGGGAGTGTGCATGCGAGCACAAACGCACACACATAACTGCTCCTCATTCGATCTCCGCTAGAAGCCGATAATTGTGTATTCAGTGCCATCAACCCTATAGCAGTTGGTTGGCAACAGGCCATCCATCAAGGGAGGACATGCACAGATACTGTAGGTCACAGAGTCCATCTATGGGCACAGATAGGTAATAGTCTCTCCATGGGAGAGATGATTCATATGAACCACTGATCGAAGCAGTTATTAGTGAAAAATAAAAGGGAAGATTAGCGTGAGAGCTTAAACACATTCATTCTACTGATGGTGTAGAGCCAACTCCGGCTTGGTTGTGAATGTGTCCACTAAACCATAGAACGAGGGTATTCAGAGCAAGTCAAACTCATTTATAGGAGTTGTACATGGGTTTACAGTCAAGCACTACAGTGTCCTTTCTTACCCATGTTGGCGGTCACCAGGGTGGAGTGGTTTTCAGGCAGTGAGACGGAGGCCACGTCCTGGTCGAGGCTGCGTCCGTCCTCGTTGACCTCGTGCTGGCTGTGGCTGAGCTCTGAACGCAGCTCCGAAAACTCATCCTCCTCCCTGAGGGGCAGAGGGTCACTGAGTTATGTCTGAGTTAGGGCAATGTCATATGACACTAGCCTTGTTGACAGATGTGTTTGTGGTTCAATAACACTGTAATTTCCTGGCATGATGGCAAACAGGCGAGTCAGCTAAAGCATAAAACTGATTTGGCAACCAAGCGGATGTGACAATTCCCTGCGAAGTTCGTTTTTTTTTTTTTACTTCAATGTTGTTGTCATGACCACACACACACACACACACACACACACACACACACACACACACACACACACACACACACACACACACACACACACACACACACACACACACACACACACACACACACACACACTACCAGATGATGGTGTATTGAATCGATCAGTGGGAATGAGAGATCAGTTTGTTTTGTATCTCTTCATCTAAATAGAAACAGTAACCGTGTAGATGTACCATCATGTCAATCTTAAGCCTTGAGTATAGTTAACATGGTTAATATCTGGAAAAAACGACCTGAGAAAACCTACAGTATAATAGGTCCTTTGATTCAAGCCTGCTGAGATCCAGCCTATATACTGTAAGTTTAGCATCAGTTGGCTGTATTTTGTTGTTTTACAGATTATTTCATGTGATTAGCTATGCCTTATTAAACATGGAAATCTATGCCTTTCATATAAGGCGGTGGTGAGAATTTGTCCTTTTCAAATATGCACACTTTCCACATGAATATGCAACTGATTAACCCTATACAGCACGTATACGTGCACGTGTGTGTGTGTGTGTGTGTCCGTGTGTGTATTCGTGCTTCAGATGAGAACCCTCCGCAATTAAGCAATAGTGACGTCCCAGTCTGAAATTCTCAGGCGTAAGTATTTAAATATATGCACAAGCATGAAGATCATGCATAGTTTTAATGAGAGGAAAGCTCCCGGTGTGACCAACCTGCAGGAGAAATGTCAGATCTAAGCAGTGCAGTGTTTACACGTCTGTGAGACTGAGCACATCGGATGATCTATTAGATGAAGCACGGACACCCCACACCTATGTTGATACCACTTGTCCTCCCTTGCGATGACGGCCAGATACATTTATCGAGGAACATTTCTTGATCCGAATTAAAGCAGCATACATTTCCACATTTTGAATGAATGTTGATTCTTGTGCCTATGTCTCGGATACTGTATATTGTCTGCCACACATGCCAGGATTTGCACTGGGAAAATGTATTCTATCCAAACTCTATCCAATAGGTCTATGTACGTGATACAGAAATAAACACTATTGGTGAAAGTAGTACTGCAGTAAACAACGTCACTGCTGCTACCAAACATTGATACTTCACATCTTGCCTGTAGCTCTGAATTATAGGGTCGTTTGGTTGCATTTCATTGGTTTGACACAATCTTGATTGCACGTCTGTGAATTAAATAGACGGGCAATAAATTCACATCACAGAGTTCTCATAAGGTTGGCAAATAGAAAGTACTGACTCACACTGTTATGTGCTGTTCTGACAACATGAAGCAAGATACACTGAAATGGCATGGCACCGTTTATGCAAACATAAACACACACAAACAGAGAATGAAAGAAAACAGATTTGAAAAATTCCCCTTCTCCAAAATGTATAAGAATTTATTACCTAATAAAAAAAAACAGGGTAACACTTTATTTGGATAGGCCATCTGTAGATGCTCTACAGACTAACAGTAACATTTCAACTAACTATCTATTAACCCTTACCCTAGCCTTAACCCTTACACTACACTAACACCTACCCTAACCCTTATTCTAAACCTAACCCTAGCAAGCAGTTGCTTATCAACAGATAGTTTGTTGATAGTATGACCATCTGTAAAGCATCTACAGATGGACAATCCGGACTATCCAAATAAAGTGTGACCAAAACCAGTACGCATTTTGGAAATGGAGGAACTTTGGGGGGGCTGCCATGCTTGAATTCATTCTAATGAGTTGTTTGGTTAATGGTCCTGCTTAGCACTCAAACCGATGCCTATTTTTTTGTGTTAAGCACCGGTGGAGAGGGCACTTGAGCTAGGAAAACAAACACTTACAAGGCCTCTGACACAACTGCTCCGATTTTGATTTCACTACAATAAGTAAACAACGTGTGTGTGTGTACCACCCACCTGATGGTAGAGCCCTGTAGCAGGTCTATCTTCTTGTTGAGCTCAGCGATGATGCTGTGTAGCTCTGTGATCCTCTCCTCGTATCGTAGGGTGGTCCGCTCCTGAACGTCCTCATGCTCCCGCAGCAGATAGGACTGCTCACACTTACAAAACACACATTATAAATATGTTATGACTCAACTCAAGACCATGTTATCCCACAGAGCTAAAGCCTTAATATCCAAACGGCACACTATTCTGTTATTTGGACATTTTTGAAAGGTGATTCTCTGTTGGTTTGGAAGGTTGGTTGTCTCTGGCATGTGCAAGCACACACACACACATACACACACACACACACAGCACCATTGTGTGTGAGGTCTAAGGGCTTTTCTGGGGATTGTCTACATGGAGACCATATTATCAGTTCGGAGAGAGAGAAATGTATGAGTTTTCCCCTCAGCTATATTACAAGTGGAGGATGAGAAGAGGTGAGTGAGTTAGAGTGAGAAAAGAGATCAGGCTTGAGCGCGTGTGTGTTATACTACGCTTCCTGGAATGACCTTAGCAGATTGGTATGTTTTTCTGGCCTGTGTCGGCGGTTGAACATGAAAATGAAACAAAGCCAGACAAAGAGGGGTCTGTCTAGTGCTTTACACAATGGAACATTAATCAAGCACTAACATTACTGCAAACTATCTCCTACAACTACTATGGACTTATTCACAATGGTTTAGAGTAATGACAATAATTCCTGTGTTTATGAATACAGAAATCTCCCAAGTGGGGCTCCCGAGTGGCGCAGTGGTCTAAGGCTACATACCACCCACCACTGCGACCTGTAAGCTCTAGTCGGCTGGCCCTCGCTACATAATCGTCGCCAGACCCACTGGCTCCAGGTCATCTATAAGTCTATGCTAGGTAAAGCCCCGCCTTATCTCAGCTCCCAATAACAACACCCACCCGTAGCACGCGCTCCAGTAGGTATATCTCACTGGTCATCCCCAAAGCCAACACCTCCTTTGGACGCCTTTCCTTCCAGTTCTCTGCTGCCAATGACTGGAACGAATTGCAAAAATCGCTGAAGCTGGAGACTTATATTTCCCTTACTAACTTTAAACATCAGCTATCTGAGCAGCTAACCGATCGCTGCAGCTGTACATAGTTCATCTGTAAATAGCCAACCCAATCTACCTACCTCATCCCCATATTGTTTTTATTTACTTTTCTGCTCACCAGTATTTTACTGCACATCATCATCTGCTCATCTATCACTCCAGTGTTAATCTGCTAAATTGTAATTACTTCGCTACTATGGCCTATTTATTGCCTTACCTCCTCACGCCATTTGCACACACTGTATATAGACTTTCTTTTTTTCTATTGTGTTATTGACTGTACGCTTGTTTATTCCATATGTAACTCTGTGTTTGTGTCGCACTGCTTTGCTTTATCTTGGCCAGGTCGCAGTTGTAAATGAGAACTTGTTCTCAACTAGCTTACCTGGTTAAATAAAGGTGAAATAAAAAAATGTATGTCAGTGCTAGAGGCGTCACTACAGACCCTGGTTCGATTCCAGGCTGTATCATAACCGGCCGTGATTGGGAGTCCCATAGGGCGGCGCACAATTGGCCCAGCGTGGTCCGGTTAGGGTTTGGCCGGGTAGGCCGTCATTTACTTGCCCAGTTAAATAAAGGTTCAATAAAAAATCCAAAATGTTTTTCACACTGCCAAATTAATGTGACAAATAGAATTGCATGATGTTGATAGAAAAAACATAAACCTCTGTCATGCGGAACATTGAGTCGTGTGGAATATGGCTGGGATGATAAACTGAAAATTATCGACACTGACCATACCGATCACTTGTCACAGCCATTTTACTGATATCGTTCATTACGCTATGTAGCCTAGTAGAGAAACGTGAAGGTTGAAATTAAATTGGTTTGCTAATATGGGTGATTGTTAATGGGAAAACTGATGGCTACAACCATCAAACTAGTTGTAATAGTAGTTTAAAGGATAATTAAAAAAAACTATGGTGCACATTGTTATAAACGTATTGTTCTAGTAATCGTTAAGACATAAATTCAGACAATATATTGTGATATGTATTTTTGTCCATATCGCCCAGCTTTATTGTGGAATCTTTTTATCTGCGACCTTCTAAGAATTGCGCCCCATTGAAAAAGTCTAAGACCCAGGTTTCTGAGAGTAGGATTCAAAGGTCAATAGGTCAGAAGTCAGAAGCTTGGGGAGTCAGGGGAGTACTTCATCCTAAACAAAAACGTCTGTGTGTAAAAGGTTGGGGGTTCAGGTGACGAGGTATGTGCCTCAGGCTGACACAGCCATCAAAGTCCCCACGTTGAGACAAGAGCCCCAATGTGTATGTGTGTTATCCTGGGTTGAGTCAGAAGTCCTCCAGTCAAATGGCCAGCAGTGGCAATTAAAATAGCTGAGTGGCTTTAGCTCCCTACCCCATGGAGAGCTGCAGGGACAAAGAGCAGCTTCCACTCAGCCATTATCAGGTCACACAGTGTGACGCGTGTCACCAACTGTCATAACACCCGTCCAATGATGCCCAGAGGCACAACAGTCACTGATAGGAAGTGACATGTGGTTTATGGCCAGGGCCAAAACATATTTTCAAAGCATTTTGGCTCTGACCTTCATAGGCAACAACTTCTACAAGGGCCAAAGGCTTGGTCTGTCTGTCCTCAATCAGAAGTATATTTTGAGATGAAAAGCCCACCAAAAGTCTAAAATTATTTTTGTGAGTGGGGAGTTCTGAGCAAACGGTCACCCAATACAATAGTCAAATGAAAAATCATCCACTTCAGTAAAACATCTTCTAGGCACCACATATCCTTTGCATAAACTTGTTGGACTGAAATGTCCTGCATATTTACGGCTTTGTATTTTAGACCAATGAGAGGGTTGAAATGTCAAGAGTGGGCACATCTTACAACGGGTTTTATTTCATATACAGGCTCCATAGCAACTGCCAGTACTTTGTCTGAGTTAGGACCTGACAGGCATCATTGACTTGTGTAGATACTGACTTATAAGGATTCCAGTCATTACTCTGCAGACACTAACAGAATGAGAAGTGTAGATAATTTGTTTCATAAAAAAAGACACTGGAAAGTGCAAATGGGTGCCAAATGTTTCAATTGTCTGCCAGTGCTGATATCCGCCTAGTGCTATCTGTAGAATCTTGGTATGATGACATCACGATCTAATCGATCAGTGGACTCGTAGTCTCTCTACAACTCCCAATGTCAAGTTTCATTCTATTCACTCCTCTCCAAACACAATGGCATCCAGTGCAAGTACAGTTCAAGCTACTACTTTATTGTCTTTAACTCATGGCCTATCCCTCTTCATCTAACTCCATCAGAACAGGTGGGAAACTGACAAACCAAATAGCTTCTAGCATCAATATTTAACACAAATTACAGTACCAGATTGCCTTTTGTTCAAAAACATCTAGGAAAATACCCATAGTCGATGTAGGTGCCAGCAGAGGTATTCCACAGCTCTTTGAACCAGTGCTGTGTCTGTTTGTAGTGTTCCAGGGAGACACGCAGTGGTGGCCCACGGAGAGAAACTAAGTCTAACAGCCTGAGGGAGATGCTTCAGAAGGCCATGTCTGAATAAACAGATTCTTAATTTAAAGACAATTCCCCAGTCAGGCCGAGGCATTTATAGAACAGGTACTCACAAAATCTGTCTCACTACTACACTCATTCAATTAGATAAACAAACGTTAGCACACCCATTCATTCTGTCCATAAGCAAGCATTCTCCTCTCCTACCTATCTTACACACACACACACACACAGACAGAGACAGACAGAGACAGACAGAGAGAGACAGAGAGAGACAGAGAGAGAGACCAAAACACCCTCCTAGGAGAGAGCCAGTGTCAATCACTGGGACTGGGAAAACTACAAAGCAGATCGAAGATAAGCAGTTGGCATGGTTACTGAGGCTTCCTCGTTCCAGTGACATATGGGGAGTGTTGCTTCATGCCAAATCATGCCCGAATAAAAGCAAAGCTTCTAGTAAATACTACGATACTATGAGCAATGTTATGGGAAAGTGATATCCGATTGCTGAAAATAAAGTAGTTATTTTCGAGCTCATGCTAGATAGTAACGACCAAAAGATGATCTCTGTGATGAAGTCATCAGAATTCTGCATCTATTCTCGGAAGAGTAACTACTCTGACTAGAGCATATGGACTGGTTGTTTTGGAAGGGAGGGGAGATTTCCAAACACATTCCAATAGGTGAGCCATGCAATTCAGTGTCTGTGTGACGTGTCAGCTATTCCTGGATATTCCTCAAAAAACATACATCGAAAGAATCTCTCTTATGTGTAGTTCTTTAACATCCATCAGAGCAGTTAGGTTATTATTAAAATATACCAATTCTACAAAGGAACTTTTGCATACCAGAGAGTTCTAAACCACAGGTGCAGAAAAGAGGAAGGGGAAAGAGGAATCATTTACACAGTGTTTCACAAATGATGGATCATGATGAGAGATCCACTGCAGCTGGCTTATGGACATAAATATTATTCAGATTTGTAAGGCTTTAGATGGGGTGGTGGTGGTACCCACAGTATTACAGCAATGTTCTTGGCATGGGACTTTGAATGGTAAGCTCAAGTGAAGTTAAAAGGTGAGTTTACAATACAATGAAGAATATGAATTGATGTGAATATACTATATGTACATATATTGTCCGATAGAGTACCTGTGCTTTGGCCAGTCTCTTCTCCAGCAGCTCTCTTTCTCTCTCCGTCTGCACCAGCCGCTTGTTCAGCTCCACCACCTCCCCCTTCCACGAGGCCAGGGCTGTCAGCTGGAGCTACAGAGAAAGGGGAGAGGAAAGAGGGTTAGAACCATAACACACACACACAGGCATGGATACAAGCACACACATACACACACCAAGTTACAACAGATACAGTGAGTACAGAGCACACACACTTCCGACCTCCACAATCTCCCTCGAAGGGTTTAAGTCCTGATACAGAACAGAGAGAGCGCTAACACTTTAGCATGTGGAGCATGGATACTTTTCACTTGGGTGGGCCGAGGTGTCACGCACACACAAGCCCGTTCAGCTGTCTGAGGGCTCACACATTTCATACACACAAACACACACACACACACACTCCTCTATTCAGTTAGCCTTCTCACAGTCATTCTTTAAGCCGTATGCATTTCTAATGCCAAAAATCGACTTAGGCCAACATTTTCTATGGAAAAATATGAACAAGGTTTTTAAATCGTAGATTAAGACTGACACAATAAACAAAAAAATGCAGTCCTGCTTTCTCATATCGAGAAGAAAGTCTCACAAAACATATGCCTAGGGGCATTAGAAAACTTTTACCCCTTACCTCAGCATACTGCAACAGAAAAACACGACAAACTTCTCTGAGACAACCTTTGTTTCATACTGCAGTGGGGAGGCTTAACTTTCGGAGAGGAATTAGAGCTGTCATGACTAGGCAGAGACTGAGTGCAGCTACAAATGGGGCTGCATGCCACTAAGCTACAATGAATAGTCCTTTCCAAACTAGACAAAAGGAGCAGACTTGGTTTTCAAGGGAAGAAAAAAAAGACCAACCTCTATATATTCCCAACCCAGATCTGTGATGCTAATGTTAGCCTCCACTGCTAACCTAACTCAAACCAGCCCCCGAGGATTTATTTTCACTACTTGAGTTCTATCTGTAGTACAGTGGTTCCAAAACCTTTTGAGACCACACTAAACCACTTGTAATTTTATTGTGGCTCTCTAGACTAACCCTTGACCACAGCACAATCTCAAGAAAAGTGTAAGAATTGTCCGCAACCCACCATTTGGCAAACAGGCTACACAAAAACAATTCAAAACATGCATGTAGTCCATTCAGGCTTACAATACTTCAAGGTGAATCTTTCAGACTCAGTACTTTTTACAATATCTCCTGAATAGTACATTCTTGGTGAAAAGTCAGCTACACAGTACTGAAAAAGAAAGTGTTGTTCATTCACACAACTTCAACGTGAATCTTTTCTTCACACCATTTCACTATTCCTACATTTCTCTATACACAGAACTCTATACAAAGACTATTTACTACCATAACTCTGGACAGAACAAATACAGTATGAATTGCTGCATCAGCAGCGGTGTGAATTAATTAACCAGCGATAGTGTGTTTCCTCTGCCGTCTCTGATCAGTCCTGAGGGAGAGAAACACTTTGAATTAATACTCTCAGGAAGTGAGAGGGACTGCAAGGATCACCTGCTATTCAGAATGGGCCATTAACACTCAAGCAGAGAGAGATGGAGGGAGCATTTCAAACGAGGGCCGTTGATAAAAAACCCTAATTCATAGGTAATATAAATCAATTTAGGATTAGATCGATACAGTATTTGCTTTTATATAGAGATACTGTATAACATTGTAGTTTGCATGAAAACGTAGGTTAGGCCTGCATGATAAGTCAAGTGAGTGAGACAATGACATCATTTTACCAGTAATCACCATTTGCTCAACTGAAGGGGCCAACCACCAACATTACTTCAACAGTAACCCTGTTCGGTCCACATCCAATCAGATTGTTTGTGTAGCCTGTTTGCCAAATGGTGGGTTGCGGCCAATTCTAACTGGGCTTTGGCATGAGACTGTGCTGTGGTCACGGGAGAGAGATCAGAGGTAAAAGGAGGAAATGGCACAGGAGACAGAAAGGCAGGCAGAGGTATGACGTAGAGGTAATTGGTGACCCCATACGGTATTTAATTATTTACTCATAAAGACAAAGCAAAAACAGGATTTTTGAAAATTTGGCAAATGTATAAAAAATTTAAGTATAAAGATAAGTATTCAGACCCTTTGCTTTGAGACTTGAAATTGAGCTCAGGTGCATCCTGTTTTCATTGATCATCCTTGAGATGTTTCTACAACATGATTGGAGTCCACCTGTGGTGAATTCAATTGATTTTACATGATTTGGAAAAGCACACACATCTATATAAGGTCCCAAAGTTGACAGTGCACGTCAGAGCACAGGATTGTGTCAAGGCACAGATCTGGGAAAGTGTACCAAAACATTTCTGCAGTATTAAAGATCCCCAATAACACAGTGGCCTCCATCATTCTTAAATGGAAGTAGTTCGGAACCACCAAGGCACTTCCTTGAGGTGACAGCACCCCCAAACTGAGCAATCAGGGGAGAAGGGCCTTGGTCAGGGAGACCAAGAACCCAATGGTCACTCTAACAGAGCTCCAGAGTTCCTATGTGGATATGGGAGAACCTTCCAGAAGGACAACCATCTCTGCAGCACTCCACCAATCAGGCTTTTATGGTAGAGTGGCCAGACGGAAGCTACTCCTAAGTAAAAGGCATGACATCCTTGGAGTTTGCCAAAAAGCACCTAAAGACTCTTAGACATGAGAAACAAGATGAACTCTTTGGACTGAATGCCAATCATCACATCTGGAGGAAACCTGGGACCATCCCTACGGTGATGCATGGTGGTGGCAGCATCATACTGTGGGGATGTTGTTCAACGGCAAGAACTGGGAGACTAGTCAGGATCGAGGGAAAGATTAACGGAGCAAAGTACAGCGAGATCCTTGATGAAAACCTGTTCCAGAGCACTGGGACTAAGGTTCACCTTCCAACAGGACCACGACCCTAAGCACACAGCCAAGACAACGCAGGAGTGGCTTCGGGACAAGTCTCTGAATGTCCTTGAGTGTCCCGCAAGAGCCGGGACTTGAACCTGATCAAACATCTCTGGAGAGACCTGAAAAGAGCTGTGCAGCGACATTCCCCATACAACCTGACAGAGCTTGAGAGGATCTGCAGAGAAGAATGGGAGAAACTCCCCAAATACAGGTGTCTCAAGCTTGTAGCGTCATACTCAAGGCTGTAGTCGCTGCCAAAGGTGCTTCAACAAAGTACTGAGGAAAGGGTCTGAATACTTATGTGTAGGGCTGTTGCGGTGATCGTATTACCTCCACATTGTCAGTCACGAGTCATGAAGGCAGTCAAATTCCATGTGACCATTTAGTCACGATAATTAGGCTTCTCCAAGCTCTGATGCTGCTGATGGTCATTAGTAGCCTACCAAACTTGCTAACTGCCTGGTACTCAGCACTCTATTGTCCCTCTAATCACTCGGACATCAATACAAATGTAATTGAAAATCTAATCAAACACTTAATGAGAGCCCATGAGCTCATGTTGCGCAACATTTCTATAGGCTATGCAATTGCGCGAGAAAAGAGAGTGATGGCCTCTACTAAAAAGAGGAGGGTCCCATCAGCTTTCTATGGGCTAGGCCTACTATCTTTATTTCTCAACTTTCCTAATATTAAGCACAGTGTATATCTTTACAACAGGAGTATAGCCTACCTGGCTGGCATGAAAATGAACCACGGGAAAAGTGTTTAGTTTTAGCCATTTAAGTGCATAGATGACATGTGTTTTTTCCCGCTGCCCCTGCTCGAGACATGTGCATGATAATGTTCCATTCTCAAGCAAAACAAATTTCACACATATTACTTAGTATATGCAAAGACAAGATTAAATCAAGAATAGTCTGATGGGTGAGAATATTAGCATATCACTTGAAAATGATGCCCAGCATAAGAAACAATACCTTTTTTTGCCGACTTTTTCTAATCATAGTCGCACACCTCATGTAGCCTAAATGTTTTGATAAGGTTTATACCACAAATAAAGCCGCCAAATAACTTCTTAAAATTAGGCACATTAACAGACATACATAAGCAGCGTGTGAGTTTCAAATTTGGGGAAAACAATTTTCACCATAAAAATGTACCTTTATATTAAAAGCATTACATGCATAATCGCATTTTCGGTTACTTTTGATAATGGTGTTTTCCCGCTAATGGAACATTCGAGCTTATAGCCTACTACCATGTGCGCATTGCTGTGCTTATAATGTGAAGAAATACCCTAATAGTTAATCAACATTTTAAGCTAAATGTTCTGATCTGTTGCATCATCCACGTTGTGTAAAAATGTTTTTTTTATGCTCGTGGTTGTATTAATTTGGGATCTATTGCATCCCACAACTGTCCCAGACTATGTTGGAATATTTATTTCTCGCACAGAATAGGTTGACTTTTGTACTATGTGGGATAATAGATTGACATAGGCTAGTGCTTTTGCTGTTTGTTAGGCCTGCTCATCTTGCTGGCTGACAAAGTAAATGTGGACAGTTCTTCCAATAACTTCAATATGGATCTCCGAATTGGATAAGGATGCACGCAGTTGCGTCCCTAATGTGTTTGTCTTTACTGTGAGAAAGACCCGATCACGTGATGGAGAGCTACGCGAGTGAAAGGTACATAGGAGCGCGCAGCGCTTAGGGAAAAGGGCAAAACGCGGCATTCCGGGCCAAGGGCATAATGGCCACTGGCCTCAAACGGCCAGGATTTTTTTAGGGTGCATTACAGCCACAAAGGGAAGGCCACCGTGAATTTGGAAGCATTATCAAGTGCTTGTCAAATTGTGAATGAGAGACTAATGAAGTGTGTATAGCCTGCGCAAAAAAACCAAGCAGGGCTCATGCCTTTCAAACTACTTTTTTCAAATCATCATTAGTCACTTCATGCAGCCTTACAATATATAAAAAATCTAAACATATAGCCCAACATTTGTAGAACAACTAAAGTTAATAACTATAAATTAAGCATATAGGAGCACCTATTTCTTTGTTAACCGCTCAACACAGAATAGCTGCATGTGCGCACTCCCTCAAATTGTTTGGGGAAAATATTAATATTTTATTCAGCTTTGTTCAATTGTATTCTTCATACTATAAAATAATGCCATGGAATTCTAAGCAAATCTTGTCTGCTAAATGAACTAGTGTAGCCCACAGCCATTTGGCACAGCCAGATCAGGACCGAACATAAGGACAACTCAGAGTATGCTATTCTGTTCTTCTGAAATAGACTACATGTTCTTCATATCATGCTTCTTTAGACCTTCACAATAAATCAATTATTGTAGGCTATATTACATGGATTTATAAGACTTTTTAAAATATGGATGTTCTAAAGGTCTGCATCAGTGGCTTGAGGCTGTGTGTGGAAGCCAGGAGATGCTAAATGTGTTTGTTAATTAATGGTCAATTACCGTGAGACCGACAGTTATTTGCTTGACAAACACCGGGCGACAAAGTTTTGTGACCGCCACAGCCCTACTTATGTGAATGTGATATTTCTGCTTTAGATTTTTAATACATTTGCAAACATGAAAAAAAAAATATATATATGTTTTTGCTTTGTCATTATGGGGTATTGTGTGTAGATTGATGAGGGGGAAAAAAACATTTAATCCATTTTAGAATAAGACTGTAGCGTAACAAAACGTGGAAAAAGTCAAGGGGTCTGAACACTTTCCGAATGCACTGCATGTTGAAGAGGGTGGGGGCTCAAGCGGAATCCCTGTCTCACCCCATGGCACTGTGAAGAAAAAAACAAGTTTTTGCCAATTGTTGTTTGTGTACATGGATTTTATGATGTCGTATGTTTTTCCCCCAACACCGCTTTCCATCAATTTGTATAGCAGACCCTCATGCCAAATTGAGTCAAAATCTTTTTTGAAATCAACAATGTATGAGAAGACTTTTCCTCTACATCTCTGTCTCTCTCTCCCCTAGCCATTTCAGCTTCTAGGGGGCAAGTTCTCATGGGTAAAATGATAGAGCCCCATGATGCACTTCCATTATCTATTTTGAGGGAGTAGGGGGCAGGGTGGGAGGGGATGGGAGGGAGAAGGGGTTGGGAGGGTGGTTTTACTGATGCCACTCACAGGAATCCAGAGGTGTTCTTTTCAGATGGAGGGCAATCCTCTAACATCTCCATCAGTACCACTCAGCGTGTCCATGTCAACCTTACACACCATCCTTTAAATAGCCTAAAGCATGACCCTTTCAGTCTAATATAACTTCCCAGCAAGATGCATGGTAGAGATACATTATCATTAGTGGACAATGGAAAAGTCATATCTAGCCTAAACTAGCAATTAAATGCAAGACTGTGCCATATATCAAAATGGTATCCGCATGCTCAGTTATGCATGCTCAACAATTTGAGTCAAATTGAGTAATCTGAAAGCTACATACTCATTGACCTTATAAAGGTTGTCCCCAATCTGTATCTGTGAGCTATTAACTGAAGATAAAAGGTATTGATAGCTCTATCACCATTGTAAAAATGAGAAGACCTACAGTACAGGGGTGTTGTACTCTAGGGGCTACGGCTAAACCAAAGCTTTACAAATCAAACACTATGGTAGTGAGTGGGATGTTTGTACTGTGTACACTATCAAGAGTAGAAATGTGTACCAATAAGGGCAACATTGTACATTAGCCATCACTAAGGCAGAATGAAGCCAGTACAAGCTTTATTCAGCCTAGCTATGCAGCTTTTTTTTTATCTAATAGCTACCCTTCCTCAGGCCAGAGGAAAAAACATCAACTAATAGAACAATGAATTGCCCCGGGCAGGGTCCACAAAAAGAAGCTCTGAAAGAGGCTGGAAGCAATCTCTCTCACCTCGCCGCCTGGCACCAAAAATAGTTTGGTGCTCCACATGCTGAGGGAAGTCGACGTGATTCATTTGTCTAATTTGTGTTATGGCCAGAAGACAGAGACAAATGGATCACATGGGAAGTCTTCAATGTGAGGCTAATGTAATACATTAGAGCCAGGCCTTGTGTTCTACATTTTATTTTGCTGCAGCAATCCGCAGAGTTCTTTTCAGGGAAAGTGGAAAAACGTGGCCTTGCCGGCTGCTGGCAAAATGCTAACGCTGAAGCTTTTCTGTATTGAGATTCACTGCTCTCCTGATTGAACTCAGATATAGGGTCAGTTTTACCCTTAAAAATCAGAGCCTTAACAGTTAGGACAGGGGTTTCAAACATGCAGTTCGAGAGTCATTTATTGCCCCCACTTGTAGAACAATTCATGCAACAGCACCTAGTGCATTAAACGAAATGAGGCAAGAAATTGCTTCATGTAGAATTATTTTGTATCATAATGTACAGTGTACAAAACATTAGGAACACCTTCCCAATATTGAGTTGAAACCACTTTTGCCTTCAGAAGAGTCTAAATTCATTGTGGCATGGACTACAATGTGTCGAAAGCATTCCCCAGGGATGCTAGTCCATGTTGACTCCAATGCTTCCAACAGTCATGTCAAGTTGGCTGGATGTCCTTTGAGTGATGGACCATTCTTGATACACACTGGAAACTGTTGCGCTTGAAAAACCCAGCAGCTCTACGGACAATTCCTTCGACCTCATGGCTTGGTTTTTGCTGTGACTAGCACTGTCAACTGTGGGACCTTTATATAGACAGGTGTGTGCGACTTTCCAAATCATGTCCAATCAATTGAATTTACCACAGGTGGACTCCAATCAAGTTGTAGAAAGGATGGTCAATGGAAACAGAAGGCACCTGCGCTCAATTTCAAGTCTTATAGCAAAAGGTTTGAATACTTACGTAAATAAGTTTAATATATATTTTTATACATTTTCAAAAATTTCTAAAAACCAGTTTTTGCTTTGTCATCATGGGGAATTGTGTGTAGATTGCTGAGGATAAAAATAAAAAAATGTTTAAACCATTTTAGAATAAGGCTGTAATGTAACAAACTGTGGAAAAAGTCAAGGGGTCTGAACACCTTCCGAAGGCACTGTAATGTTGGGTATACTCAGTTTAGGTAAACTGTGGTGTAGGGTTGCAAAATTCCAGGAACTTTAATAAATTCCCAGGTTCTCTCAATATCCCAGATTCAGAAAGGAATCAGCAGGAAATCCGGTATCCTACAACCAGGATTTCTGGAAAACCAGGGAATTTAATGAAAGTTCCCGGAATTTTGCAACCCTACTGTGGCATACCTAGGGTAGAATTGTTTTGTTGTTCTTGTTATTTTCCCCAGTATATGGCCTCCTGACAACTCCCTTCACAGGCATGGGCCCTTTAACTTAACTTCTAATGCAGAGGGGTGTCTAGTAGGTTAACATACATCTGCAACCCTGTGCATGTGACTAAATTAAAATCTAATCTAATTTACAAAACTGATCTGGGATCAAATGGCTTTGCTGAGGTATTTCTCATTATGAAAGTGCCAACAGGTTAGCGCTAGGCAGTGTTTTAAAGGCTCTCCTAGTGGTATGCGTCTGTGTGACATTCTGACAGCCTATATTCACACACATCCTATTTACTTTGATGAAATGTCTGGATGCCACATGGGAAGTGGCCTTCCCTCCGTTCGGCATTCCACCCATATGTCACTTGTCATTTCTCAGGGATTATAATTACCTTAAAAGCATTGGAATTTCTGGAGAAACCCACACACACCACCCCTCCGACCCTTAATACCTCCACCTCTTCCCAATGCCCCCACTCCATCTAGGCACACAGGTCTCTCACAAGGACATTGTTGTACTGTCTCCCTAGGAATATTTTGTATACGAACATACTCCGATCTGCCAAAACTAATTTTCAATAAATTGTTGCTTACCATGACAGCTAGGCAACCTTTGCCGTGTTGGGAGTGGGATGGCATAAACACCAGGAATGGTCGTAGAGTGAGTCCCTAATGATATTTGAAAGTGTAGCCTGGAGCCCAGGGATAGCTAACTCCATGCTGATACAGACCCACAAGCCCATGAAAATGCTAATGGGTAACATGGCTACTCAAATAGAGCCTCACTGTGAAGATGTCATAATAACCATAAAACCCAGCAGTAAAACAGGGAAATGGTTAAAATAGTTTTTCCACCATTCATTTTTCCCATAGGGGATTTTAGAAACACTTAAAATAAGGGCTGTGTTTCGTGTAGGCTTACCCTGGCGTGACGTTTTGATAACCATGTAAATATCTCTAGGACAAGGTGACTTTTATTAATATATCAGTCTCTATTTACTCTCAAATTCAAATATGCTAATTAGCATCAAAGTAGATATCATACAAAATTATAAATCCCTGCAAGCTCCTGCACATCATCTCTAGCTGACACATTTGCTAACAGGTATTATCAATTTAAAACTTGTAGAAGACTTTTCACAGAATTGTCCATTTAAATAAATGTAGCCAATTTATTCATTACTACATTTAACTAACGTCTAGAATGTCATTGTAGCGTTACGATTTCCCTTCACTGGAACTAAGGGGCCTAGCCCCGAACCATGAAAATCAGCCCCAGACCATTTTTCCCCCTCCACCACACTCTACAGTTGGCACTATGCATTCGGGCAGGTAGCATTCTCCTGGTATCCGCCAAACCCAGATTTGTCCGTCAGACTGCTAGATGGTGAAGCATGATTCCTCACTCCAGAGAACGCGTTTCCACTGCTCCAGAGTCCAATGGCAGCTACCGTTGTTTCTCCCAGACGTTTCCACTTCACAATAACAGCCCTTACTGTTGACCAGGGCAGCTTTAGCAGGGAAGAAATTTGACGAACTGACTAGTTGGAAAGATGGTATCCTATGGCGGTGCCACGTTGAATGTCACTGAGCTCTTCAGTAAGGCCATTCTACCGCCAATGTTTGTCTATGGCGATTGCATGCTCAATTTTATAATTTGTGCTCAATTTTATTTATCTGTCAGCAACAGGTGTGACTGAAATAGCCAAATCCACTCATTTGAAGGGGTGTCCACATACTTTTGTATATTCTGTGTAGCATTTACAGGTAACACACAAAATAAAGGAAAACACCAACATCAAGTGTCTTAATAGGGCGTAGGGCCACCAGAACAGCTTCAATGTGCCTGAAACTCATATTGGAGGGATGCAACACCAGTTTCACAAGAAATTCCATAATTTGGTGTTCTATTGATGGTGGTGGAAAACGCTGTCTCAGGCACTGCTCCAGAATCTCCCAAAAGTGTTCAATTATACTGAACAAAATTATAAAACGCAACATGTGACAATTTCAAAGATTTTAGTTACAGTTCACATAAGGAAATCAGTAAATTGAAACAAATTCAATAGGCCCTAATCTATGGATTTCACATGACTGCGAATACAGATATGTAGCTGTTGGTCACAGACTCTTTTTTTTTTAAAGTAGGGGCGTGGATCAGAAAACCAGTATCTGGTGTGAGAGTTGATAGAGTTGATAAGGCTGTTGATTGTGGCCTGTGGAATGTTGTCTCACTCCTCATCAATGGCTGTGCAAAGTTTCTGGATATTGGCGGGAACTGGAACGCATGGTCGTACACGTCAATCCAGAGCATCCCAAACGTGCTCAAGGGGTGACATGTCTCGTGAGTATGCAGGCCATGGAAGAACTGGGACATTTTTAGCTTCCAGGAATTGTGTACAGATACTTGCGACATGAGGCCATGCATTATCATGATGAAACACAAGGTGATGGTGGCTGATGAATGGCACGACAATGGACCTCAGGATCTCGTCACGGTAGCTCTGCATTCAAATTGCCACGTTAGAGGTGGCTTATGGTAGGGAAATGAACATTAAATTATCTGGCAACAGCTCTGGTGGACATTTCTGCAGTCAGCATGCCAATTACACACACCCTCAAAACTTGAGACATCTGTGGCATTGTGTTGTGTGACCAAACTGCACATTGTGGCCTTTTGTCCCCAGCACAAGGTGCACCTATGTAATAATCATGCTGTTTAATCAGCTTCTTCATATGCCACACCTGTCAGGTGGATGGATTACCTGGGCAAAGGAGAAATGCTCACTAACAGGGATGTGAGTATCGAACATTTCTGGGATCTTTATTTTAGCTCATGAAACATGGGACCAACACTTTACATGTTGCATTTATATTTTTTTTCAGTGTAGGTGCGAGATCTGGTGAATGAAACACAAACACACACACACTTTAAACCCCCTATGCTCCATTGAGACCCCTCTTTCAAAGTCACTGAGATCTCTTCTTCTAGCCATGGTAACCAAAATAATGGGCAACTGGGCATTTTTATACATCAACCTAAGCATGATGGATGTTAATTTCTTAATTAACTCAGGATCCACACCTGTGTGGAAGCACCTGCTTTCGATATACTTTGTATCCTTTATTTTGGCATGTACACAGAGTACAAAACATGCTCTTTCCATGACAGACTGACCAGGTGAATCCAGGTGAAAGCTATGATCCCTTATTGAGGTCACATGTTAAATCCACTTCCAATCAGTCTAGATGAACGGGGGAGACAATTTTTAAGCCTTGGGACAATAGAGACATGGATTGTTTATGTATGCCATTCAGAGGGTGAATGGGCAAGACAAAATATTTAAGTGCCTTTGAACGGGGTATGGTAATAGGTGCCAGGCACACTGATTTGAGTGTGTCAAGAACTGCAGCGCTGTTGGGTTTTTCACTCTCAACAGTTTCCTGTGTGTATCAAGAATGTCCACCACCCAAAGGACATCCAGCCAACTTGACACAACTGTGGGAAGCATTGGAGTCAACATGGGAGTCAACATATTGTTTTACAGAAAGAGCAAACACAGATAAACGCTTTTAGAAGTATTGTCCTTTTATGAAGGATAACCTCTGACAAGGGAGATAAGGGAGGAATCGGTGACATCCTACAGGATAAATCTGGTGCACAACCAATAACAGGCCATGTCCTAGGGACAAAGACATAGAGATAGGAAATAATCATCTTCATTGTTCACACAAAGCCCTCCTCATTTAGCCTGTATAATACGAAACAAATCCAGCTTGTGTAGCTTAACGGTGCCGTAAAATAGAAAGATCACTGCAGCAGTTATTAGACGACGGACCTTAACAAAAACAAATGCCTCCATGAAAAACGTGAAAGAAAAACATTGGTTTGACAAAGTACAGCAATAAAACAACTGATGGGCTGAATAAATTAAAACCAGGTAGACTGGTCAAGAAAACGAAGTGTCTGTCTACCACATCTCTTTAAGGGAAGCAGTTAACCTAACGCACCACCACTTGTCAGAGACTACTACCGCTTCACCTCCACCCACTGTCACCCTTCTGAGCGTCTGTGCCCCCTCCCTGCATACATCTGCAGGCTCCTCAGCTGTGATTACACACATGGTCGGCTGACAGGCATGAACAAACTCACCTTTCATCAACACACACACACAGACAGCTGTGGAGGAGCCTCATGCGGCCCTCCTCTCCTCCCCTCTCTCACCCTCTTCTGGTTTCTCCTCCCAAATCCTCTCGTTTGTTTCTCTTCCCCAAAGAGGGCCTCCCCTCAGTCTTCTCATTTGTGTCACTGCTCCAACTCCTCTTCTCTGAAACTACTCTTTACGTGTCTTCCCTCCTTTACACGCTTTGCTCCTCTGTCTCTTACTTTCTACTGTAAGTCTCACCTCATCCTCTCCTCTCGTCACAGTCTCTTTGTTCCTCTCCTGTCTCTGCTCCTCTTTTCTCCTTACCGGTGCTCCCCCTCTTCCCCTGACCAAGGCGCTGTGTGTGTTTCTTCTCCAGGCTCTATAGCTCGTCTCCTGCTCAAAGGTAGCACACGGTCGCCCAGCATGCCATTATGTTTCCACCAACAGAACTACACTACTACTGGTGAACAATGGCCTCAGGGTTCACCCTCCTAAAACTACAATATAAGCTCTCTCCTGGTGGTGTTCTGTCCACTTTGGAGGCTTTACTGTGTGAGTTCCCACTGAAACAAAGGGCTGCTTTGCTCTCCTCTGTGTGTTTTTTTTTCACCTTTTGTTGTTAGTGTCGCCCTTTCCTTCCTGTCCTAGTAGGGGGTGTTATTCGCAGCGTTGGGGCCTTCGCTGTTAAGTCAGTGCAGCTGCCTTCTATTGGACTGAGCACTGAGAACAGTCCCTGGGCACTCTACTAGACTTCTAACCCCCTCCCTTTCCCTCCACAGAGCGAGGAAAAGGCAACACAAACTGAAACACAGCGTGGAGACAGGAATGCGGAATCAGAGCTGGTGTGTGTGTGTATAAAGGGGTAGAGAAACATTAGTGAAGTGGACAGGACAGGCTGTGTCCAGGGTGAAAGGTCAGGAGTGAGTGGCCATGACCTGGAACTCCTACTGGACACAGCAGACACACAGTCTGGACAGAGACCTCTCTTCCTGAGACCACAGATTCCAGGAACTAGCAGTGAAGCCTCCACCTTGAAAACAAGTACTTTACTTCAAAGTACATAAAGTGCTGAATCACTTATTCCTCCAACAAAAAAATAAAATACCTCAAGGTAATTGTATTTTTATTTAACCTTTATGTAACTAGGCAAGTCAGTTAAGAACAAATTAGTATTTTCAATGACGGCCTACCCCGGCCAAACCATTACCCGGACGACGCTGGGCCAATTGTGCGCCACCCTATGGGACTCCCAATCATCAGGAATCGAACCAGGGTCTGTAGTGATGCCTCTGGCATCCCCAAATAATAATAATACTACAGTGCTCATTCCTCTCATGAGAAAACAGCAAATAGCACAAGGAAACTTTTACACATCCCCTTTCAACTACTTTTACATAAAGCCTAGTATAGCAGTAGATTTGTAATGGCATAATGTATGAGAAATCCTCATTCTGCTAAAGGCCAATTAAGGCTAATATGAATGGTAGCCTTGTTGCCTGAACAAGTGTTCTGTGCTCATAGTCATACCTGAATATACCTGTATTTAAACATGATACAGTGCAAACACTAGCTGGAAATTCTGAAGACACAATCACACTAATGAAAAAACCAAGACAATGAACATCTTGACTGACTGTTTCAAAATGACAGCCTTCAAACCATTGACTGGTGGAGGACATAGATATAGATGTGTTATTGTCACATACACCGGATAGGTGCAGTGAAATGTGTTGTTTTACAGGGTCAGCCATAGTAGTATGGTGCCCCTGGAGCAAATTCCTCTTCCAATGCACTGTGGAGGTCCAAATAACAAAACTGTCTATCAAGTCTATTAATTTAAAAATGTTAATTACTTCTACTTGCCAGTATCATTTCACGTGATAAGACAAAACATTTTTTGCTAACATATGATGGGGGTCCCTGAGAACTTTGAAAACCCCTGCTCAAAGCAACAGCTCTCAGCTTGGTCGACAGAGATCGCTTTAATTTTTTTATGTTGCAGAAGACACCTGTCTGATTCGCGCCTGTCTCAGTGGACTAATCCATTGCGGAGGCCACAAGAATGGCGCAGTGCATTACTCTAAGACAGTCGTTCCCAAACGTTTTATAGTCCCGAAACCCTTTAACCATTCAACCTCCAGCTGCGTACCCCCTCTAGCACCAGGTTCAGCGCACTCTCAAATGTCGTTTTTTGCCATCATTGTAAGCCTGCCACACTCATACTACACATTTATTAAACATAAGAATGAGTGTGAGTTTGTCACAATTCGGCTCATGGGAAGTGACAAAGAGCTCTTATAGGACCAGGGCACAAACAATAATCAATAAATGTGCTCTTTATTTAGCCATCTTACATACAGACGTGCTCAAATTGTTGGTACCCTTACAGCTCATTGAAATAATGCTTCATTACTCCTGAAAAGTGATGAAATGAAAAGCTATTTTATCATGTATACTTGAATGCCTTTGGTATGTCATAGAATAAAGCAAAGAAGCTGTGAAAAGAGATTAGTTATTGCTTATTCTACAAAGATATTCTAAAAGGGCCTGGGCAAATTTGTTGATACCCCTTAGAAACTAATAAATACATTTGATTATAGTGATTTTTCAAACAAATTTGTTTCTTTAAATAGTATCATACGTTTCCAATCTTGCCGAAGTCGGTTAATCTCCTTGTTCGGGTGGTGTTCGGCGGTCGACGTCACCGGTCTTCTAGCCATCACCGATCCACTTTTCAGTTTCCATTCGTTTTGTCTGTTTTCCACACCTGGTTTCAATTCCCTCAATTACATGTTTTGTATATAACCCTCTGTTCCCCCCCATGCCTTTGTGTGGGATTGTTTCTGTGTAGTGCTTGTGCACATTTGTATACTGGTGCGTTACGGGCTATATTTGTGCCCATGTACTCCCATGTTTGTTTGAACCGTTTTAGGGTTGTTTATTAAACTAATAAGTTTACCCAGTTTTGCTCTCCTGCGCCTGACTTCTCTGCAAACCAATTAGGCATCCGCTACAATGGCTTTTGCGCCATCAGTACAGATACCAACACATCTTGACCACCAAAGTCCATTTGATGTCACAAAGCTGTTCAGTAATTTTTAAATATCCTCTCCTGTTGTCCTGGTTTCCAGAAGAGTGGTGCCGGCTCTGCGCGCTAGGTCTCCAGTACACCTTCTGGGACCGAGAAATCCTGCACCGGTTCTGCTTGTGGGGTCTCCGGTTCGCATCCACAGCCCAGTACGTCCTGTTCCGGCTCCGCGCACCAGGCCCCCTGTGCGCTTAGAGAGTCCAGCAAGTCCTGTCCCTGTTCCACGCTCCAGGATCCCTGTGCCCGTCGTGGACCCAGCACGTCCTGTCCCTGCTCCACGCTCCAGGATCCCTGTGTCCGTCGTGGACCCAGCACGTCCTGCCCCTGCTCCACACTCCAGGATCCCATCGTGGACCCAGCACGTCCTGTCCCTGCTCCACGCTCCAGGATCCCTGTGTCCGTCGTGGACCCAGCACGTCCTGCCCCTGCTCCACGCTCCAGGATCCCTGTGCCCATCGTGGACCCAGCACGTCCTGTCCCTGCTCCACGCTCCAGGATCCCTGTGCCCGTCGTGGACCCAGCACGTCCAGTCCCTGCTCCACGCTCCAGGATCCCTGTTCGTGTAGTGGATCCAGCACGACCAGTTCCTGTTCCGCGCTCCAGGATTCCTGTTCGTGTTGTGGATCCAACCAGTTCCTGTTCCACGCTCCAGGATCCCTGTTCGTGTAGTGGATCCAGCTCGACCAGTTCCTGCTCCATGCTCCAGGATTCCTGCTCCCCGCACCAGAGTGCCAGTGCGCGTCATGAGCCCAGTACGGCCCGTTCCTGCTCCCCGCACCAGAGTCCCAGTGCGCGTCATGAGCCCAGTGCGGTCCGTTCCTGCTCCCCGCACCAGAGTGCCAGTGCGCGTCATGAGTCCAGTAAGGCCCATTCCTGCTCCCCGCACCAGAGTCCCAGTGCGCGTCATGAGCCCAGTACGGCACGTTCCTGCTCCCCGCACCAGAGTCCCAGTGCGTCGTCATGAGCCCAGCACGGCACGTTCCTGCTCCCGCACCAGAGTCCCAGTGCGGCGTCATGAGCCCAGTGCGGCCCGTTCCTGCTCCCGCACCAGAGTGCCAGTGCGGCGTCATGAGTCCAGTAAGGCCCGTTCCTGCTCCCGCACCAGAGTCCCAGTGCGGCGTCATGAGCCCAGTGCGGCACGCGTTCCTGCTCCCGCACCAGAGTCCCAGTGCGGCGTCATGAGCCCAGTACGGCCGGTTCCTGCTCCTCGCACCAGAGTTCCGGCTAATAGCCCAGGGCCTCCGGTGCGGGACATCAAGCCAGCACGGCCGGCACCGGAGCCGCCACCTGGGACCAAAAGACCAACCCGAAGACCCTCCCCATGGACTTTTGGCGCGGTCGGAGTCCGCGCCTTTGGGGGGGGGGGGGTACTGTCACGTCCAGGCCTGAGAAGACAGGCTGGCGTGTTTTGTTTTTGTGTAGGGTTTTTTCCGTTCTAGGTTATCCATTTCTATGTTGGGGTAATGGTTCCCAATTAGAGGCAGCTGAGTGTCGTTACCTCTAATTGGGAACCATATATATGTTTGTAGTTTGCACTAAGGGTTTTGTGGGTTATTGTTTGTTTGAGCATAGCTTTGTTTGTGTCATTTGTTATGTTTCAACGTTACGATCTTCGTGTTCGTTCGTTTTGTTGTTTTTGTCCCAGTTACGTTATTCAATAAAGAATGTATACTGGATACCTCGCTGCGCCTTGGTCTGTCCGTTCCGAAGATCGTGACATTGGCACTGAAACGAGGATACTCAGGCGAGAAAAAAACCTCACCCAAATGTATAGCCCTGTTGAAAAATATAAATGGACTGTTTGAAAATGTTGAAAAATATAAATGGACTGTTTGAAAATGTGAAGAAAAATTTTAAAATGTGAATCAGATTTTTATTTGGCGTACCCCCGACAGCATTGCGTACCCCAGTTTAGGAATACCTGCTCTAAGACATGTGATACTGAAATTGAATATGGTTATATTATGTAAAAATAAATGGTGCAACACTAATAAATGTAATATTATTTCATAACAAATTTGCTTTCTCACGTGTTGGATATGGTCACTGTCCGCGGTTGTGAAACAATCTTCAGTGCGCCATAGAATTGGTGCATTTCTCTATGTTGCTGTGTGCATAACAGCAAAATGAACCAGCATATTGGGATTGAGAACAATATGGCGGAGGCAGCAGCAGCAGCAGCGACAAGGAATGTAATTCTGTGCACAAGCACAAAACACCACATCTGTAATTTTTGTCCCGTCTGAATCTGCCATGTCAGTAATTTGTACATGGCAGGACAGTAACAATTCCAACCAGAATAACATACAGTTCTTTGGCGAACTCCAAAGCCCTCTGATAATACTAGTCCCGTGTAAATCAACATCCCTGTGTGTTGAGAGAAATGTCTGAGTTTGACAGGTGTTGCTCACAGTTTGAGCAAGAAAACAATAACTGATTGGATAAATTGAGTGCTGCGCATAGCCTATATATGAAGGGCCTACATGTATCAACTTTCACAGTGAATGTTTTTGTTCATATGTTGTGTGCGTATGAATTGAATATTGCCAAATGCATCAGCAAAAAATATTGTGCCTATTTAAATGTAAATGTTTAATAGATCGCAAAGCAGCTTACAACTGACCTAAATGTTTGGAAATGATAAGTTCACTTTTGCATCCATAGCCTTAAAACACATATCAAGAGCAAGTGAAATGTTTAGCTCACATCTCAATGCTGGGGGGGGGCATTCTTTTCACGTCCTCTGCATGCATTTTGCTGTCATGTGTTACTGTGTTCGGAGTTTGTTATGACCAATGTGCTGGTTTGATAATGATAGGCTATTAAGGTCAGGCCCCATTGGTCACATGCATGCGATGCTTACAAGTTTCACGTAAAGAGAGCAAGGGTTGAGGGAATAGGGGAGGTTTTTCCTAAACAAATATGACGGATTTCGGTAACAGAACTTCTGTCAGAAACAATTAAGAAACCAAATGGCTGAAATGTTGCAACTTCAGCAAGGACAGCGCAATAACACTTGCAGTATGGAGGAGAGCGAGATAACGTGCACCAGTCACACAGGCACCCACAGTTTTTTTTTTTTTTTTTTAAACAGTGTGACCATTGGGCTCTTTCTGGAGTCATTTGTGGGTCTTAATTATTTAATCAAACAGTATGTTTAAAGCATCCGACAAGCTCAGTGCATATGTAGTTGGTTTTAGTCTGTCTATATATGGAAAAATACGTTTCAACATTTCGACCAAAGCCCTACACTTTATGATATGTAAATAAACCTAACATAAGATGAAAGCACATTCAATAACAATAGGATCGGAAAACCACGGCGGCACATTTCAGCATCTGCCCAAACATAGGCTTACGATCTTGAAAGGGCTTGTCAAGATCTGTGAGAGCACGGGGAATCAACTCAACTTCTGCATGCTTGCTCATTCCCTGCTCGTTCCCTCTCACCCCGCCCCCCCTTTAAAGGTACTGTTATATAACCAGATCTGAAAATACAAGCACACATAAATGAGAACAGCCTGCTCAATTACAGAGACTTGTGCCCAGAGATTGTACCAAGAAAATCCATCATCATTGTTTTTTCACTTTCCTGTTAATTGTCTCAATGTGTAGTATTAGAGGTTTTATCCTTTCAAAACATAGCTCTATAAATAGCCATGTTTGTTTTGACTGGGAGGAGAGAGAGAAAGAGGGAGAAAGGCTCAACCCTTGGTTTTGCAGCTTACTGGACTATGAAAGGTGAATTCTCCCTCTCCTCACTCTCAGGCCTCCTTTCAAAGTGTAAAATGCTCCTGGTCCATTACATATACAATGGCAGTGGCTCTACCCAGTCTCTCATCTCTGATGGGGGGAGAATGGCAGTGAGAAAGAGAAAGACAATGAGAGGGGAAAAGTCAGTGTGCGAGTGAGTTTGAGAGATACAAAAAAATGGTGTATTTGTGTAATTATGTTTCTGAATGTGTGTCTCCGAAAGTGTGTGACTCTGTAAATCTATAAGTGTGTTTGCGCACGTGCATGGCATACGTCCCTTCTTTCAGCCTCACATTTTCAAATTCATCACAGAAATACAGTATCATCCTGAATCCTTCAGAGTCATTTAAAGTGGGATTTATGACAGAGATGGAATTGAAATGCATTGGCTGAAATGTGTTACTGTAGCTTGTCACAGTTAGCCTAGTTATTAGTGGCAAGGAGTTGGATAATTTGCAGATTTATATGGCAATGTACCACAACGTACCAGTGGCTATGTCCATAATTTGTCTTTAACCTAAAGTTAAACTGATGACAGACAGAAGAACAAGAACTGACCATAGTTAAAATTGCTCTCTATGAACATTAACATACGACAACTATAAACATCTACATGACAACCATAAAAAGCCTATGGTTTTGATTAGTGAGCGGTTGGCTCTGATAAATGTTAAGTATATAAAATCTTGATTTTCCTTTTAAAATTACATGTTGTCTCCTTCAAAGCACTTGTATAATGACAGCTGGATTGACCACAGCATTTTAGGAGCAACTGCACTGGAAATGCTTTTCCAGGACTAGCTAATAAACACGCTGGGCTTCAATAGAACATATTGATTATGGTGCATCTAGTGAAAGAAGTTTATACGTTTGTTAGTTGACATTTGTTTGTGGTAGTTGATGATAAGTCATGAAGACCTTAAAAAAAAACTTGGGTCTGTATAAGAGCTTACACAAAAAAATCAGACTGTTGCTAGGCTGTTGGTTGTTGTTGCTAGTTTGTTGGTTGTTGTTGCTAGTCTGTTGGTTGTTGTTGCTAGTCTGTTGGTTGTTGTTGCTAGTCTGTTGGTTGTTGTTGCTAGTTCGTTGGATGTTTTTGTTGTTCGAAAGCCATTTGCTTGATCATTGGAATTTAGAAGTAGGAGATCCCACCGGCTAAGGATGCAAAAGCCTAAACAGCCCTCTCTACACATTGAGGCCTCTTGCTGTTCAAGACCATGCCCTTTGGACTTTGCAATGGCCCAGCAAACTTTCAACACCTATAATGGAGAAAGTGCACCCCCCCACAGAACTAGAGCAGGGCCAGTGGTGTGTGTCTGTGTTTCCAAGGATGCCATCGCTTTCTGGAGTGGCTCTAGCCCTCCTCATCATAAGAGAGAGGGTATGGAAGGAGAGAGGGTATGGAAGGTATGGAAGGCGAGAGATATAGAGGAGAACCACTTAGCGAGTAATTAGAAACAAGCACACGGCCATATCTGACTGTGCAGCATGGGAACATTATGCATGCTGCTCGAGCACTATCGCCACGACGACACACCTCTGGTGTGCTGGCGCTGGCTTTCTAAGGGAACGCATGGGTGAGCGCTCTGGAGGTGGAATGGTTATGGGAGAGGGGGAGAAGAACGCTCAATGATTCCCATTTGAGGGGGAGTTTTGGTGATGTTGGTCAGTGGCTTTGCCAAGTGAACCCTAGGGAGGTGAAAGAAACAGTGATCTATACCCACTGTATATGTTCCGTGTAAAGGACTAGCTGAGTCAATATGCTCTCTCTCTCCCTCCCTGTACACGAGTAGATATGATGTATAGCACAACCCCCTGAACATTTGTGTGATGAATGGTGTATCCCTACATACAGCCTTCTGACTTTCATACAGAGCACTCAACCAGCTGAGAAAATATTTGCAAGAAATAACCTCTGTGGTTAGAGACTGCCAGGGTTAAGAAAAACAGTCTGTTACAGTTACTGATGCCTTGGTCAATATATAGGCCTAGAGACTGCACACTTGGGAGACTGAAGTGTTTCACTATGCAGACTCCATGAGGGAATATAAATCCACATCTACTATGAATAACTAAATTTTTATATTCATGGCATAACACTTTCTGTAGAGTGTAGTCAGTGCACATTAAGCTCTACACAAACTGATATATAAAATTAAAAGGTAAGCCTAGTCAGGGGTGAAAGTAAGCCGCAACGGCCCGGTACAGTCTCTCTTGGCTTTAAAGGACTGACTGCATCAATTATTTTTATAAGAAACAATGTGTTGAAAATTCCAAATTGTTTGCATAGTCAACTTAGGCACAGCTCTGACACACACACACTTACCCCACCAGACATGCCAACAGGGGTCTTTTCACAGTCTCCAAAACCAGAACAAATTCAGTCTTATATAGAGCCATGATTGTATGGAACTCCCATCTCAAATAGGGTTTGGCGATATCCAGATGTTTCATAGCGCCAAAATATGTATTTTTACACACAAAACAATTTAGGCAACAGGGATCTTGAACGTCTGTGCTGTAACCAAGAAATTTGATCTTGACATCTAGCCAAATGCATCGCTGAAACTTTGAGCTGAATATAATTTATTAGACACATCTTAGATTTCTTAGTTATACTTATAGTTATAAGCAGTGACGTAGCACTCACCCCCACGAATCATACTCTGTACTTCGAAATACGCTGGTATACGGTATATCGCCCAAGCCTAATCTCAGATTGCTTAAGTGAACAGAAAACCAGGTTTAAAAAAAAATAGATAAAGCAACACCTCACGGCACAACGCCGTTGTTTGACCAATATATTTTTGTTGTGTATGTCCTGATATATAGGCTGTGTGTGACGTTTTCCATTTATGTAGTTCTGTCCTTGAGCTGTTCTTGTCTATTAAAATGTTAGCAACAGCTAATGGGGATCCTAATAAAATACCAAACGTTGCTTCAATCAATATTTTCCCTTCCTTCCCATAATTCATTCAGAATTTTAGAAAAGTCATAAATATGTGACAGCACATTTTATTAAAGAGACCCTCAATTATACTGAGGGGACCCTGGGGGGATACTGGGGATAAAGAAATACAGGGCCACGGTTATTCATTCCTACACTGGGTCATTGTTCTGGGTTATGCTACCTACCAGGGGGAGCTCGTAAATTAGACCTACAGGCCCCACTTCTCTTGTGCTTTCCAGTTGAGTGAGTTAGAAGACCACTTTAGAGGGGCAGTAAATCCAGGTTGCCTACCAACCGGTGGGGGTACAGGGACTAAGGCTACGCTCCTGCAGCCTCCAGTGTTACGCCATCTCTTCCTCCTTGCATCGATTGAGTGCCTCAACCGCTGTTTATGATTCTCTAGAACATCAGCGGCGCAAACGATGACTGAGTGCTACACTTAGAATGCTACAGCCGTTAAGTCACTGACAGATCCAGTCTGCTTTCCCTTGCCATAAATTGAAGGTAAAGACGCCCCTAAAACATCTGCCCTGAGTTGATGTGAGGGGAGTGAAGAAATAAAATGACATGGAAAACACGCTGTCTTTGACCATCTAAGTATGGTTCATCTAATAAGGAAGAGTATGCTTTCCCCGTTTTAGGTTCGGAGTGGGCGCTCATGCAGGCAGAAATGTGGTTTGCTTTAGATCCTAGTCTGGCTCTAGAGGGAAAGCCAGCGTTGTGCTTGAAGTGGCTGGGGGAAATAGCCTAAGCCCCTGAACATTGCTTTACCAGAGCTGCAGGGTTAGTGAGGGGAAGAAGTACAAGTTGACACTTTCATGCATCGTTTTCTCTCTAACCCCTGCTCTGTCCCCAAAGAGCTATAACACACATTGTTGGTTATGAAAACTGAACTCCCTCGACCCCTCGAAATTGGCTCCATTAAAATAGCATGTGTCAAACTCATTCCACAGAGGGCCGAGTGTCTGCAGGTTTCTGCTCCACCCTTGTACTTGATTGATTGAATTAAAGGTCAATAATTAGTAAGGCACTCCCCTCACCTGGTTATCTAGGTCTTAATTGAAAGGAAAACGCAAAAACCAGCAGACACTAGGCCATCCGTGGAATGAGTTTGACACCCCTGCTCCGTACGGTTGAAACATAGATATAGTCTCTAGACAGGAGTCTGAATACCTGCCATCTGCTCCCTACATTTGTCTTCTCCAGGCAGCCCTCCCTGGACAGCCAAGATGGAATACCTCAACCTCACCCAAGGTCACTGTTTCTAGTCTATACAGCAGCGCTCTACGTTTATTTGGCCGACGCTGCCCAGTTTCTACTCCCTAGACATTTATTTGGCCGATGCTGCCCAGTGCCTACTCCCTAGACGTTTATTTGGCCGATGCTGCCCAGTGCCTACTCCCTAGACGTTTATTTGGCCGATGCTGCCCAGTGCCTACTCCCTAGACGTTTATTTGGCCGATGCTGCCCAGTGCCTACTCCCTAGACGTTTATTTGGCCGATGCTGCCCAGTGCCTACTCCCTAGACGTTTATTTGGCTGATGCTGCCCAGTGCCTACTCCCTAGACGTTGATTTGGGTAGCTCTAGTCTGGCCTGGGAGTTAAAACCCTATCACCATGACTGTCTTTAGTCGGGCTAGAATAGACAATAAAACACAGCTGCAAAGCCCTCTGAGAAAACTGTGACTAAAAAAAGCTGCCAAAGTTTTGTTCTAAACAAATTCCAGCAATTCCATGCCTTACTCTTTACTCATAATCCATTCTACAAATGATGAATAACCAATCCCTTCAATGACCAGAATCTGATCGACCCCATAAACTACAAATCAAAGTCAAAGTGACACTGAACAGCTCTAGTAAGATGACAGGATGCAGCAGTGTGGAAGAGACCGCTAGCTACAACCCCATTAGACCACAACGCCCTCATCCCAAATTCAACTAATTCGGAGACCGAGTTGCATTTTATGTTATTTCTCTGTCTGTGTTACTTGTCATATGTTGCTCGGTATGTGTTCATTATCTGTATGTATTGTCATTTTACGTGTTTTTAAATAACCTAACCAGGGACTGCGGTTGAAAATTTGCCATTTTACTGAAATGTTCATTCAAATGTGCACGGTCCCTGCAAAAATAAAGCTAGTAAAGTAAAGTAAAAGTGAGGGGCCCCAGGGGCCTCAATCCACTTGACAACGTGCTTCTACAAGGAGCCTCACTTTCCTGTGTCTTCATAAAACAGAAAGCCATTGTGACTCTCTGGGAGTTTTAACAGTTCTCATCTGTGGACAATGTGGGGGTCCGCATGCTTCCCAGCCAAAACAGTTCGGAAGAGTTTGTGCACACATTTTGTGATGTTTTGGACTTTAGTATGTTTTTTTTCAGCTGTTCGGGCACACACAAAAAATGTGAGGCCAGCCGAAGTTCGGGAGCCGAAGTCTACGCCCCTTTTTCATTGAGAAACACAGCACCAAACATCTTAGTTAGATGTAAAATGGCGCTACTTAGAATTCCTCTGCAAAAATGTCAAAATGAAAGACCGATTTCTTTAGTTATCTAAGATTCATTCAGACTATTTTGAGGAAGTGTATACTAGCTACGACATCTCAAAATGGACAAACAGCACTATTGCTGCTTTTTCTTGTTTTTCAAGCAAAGGTCTTTTAAGGGAGTATACGAGCACACTCCTTCAGCTTGCCTAGACGTCTTCGGCTAGCCGCCAGCCAAAGTGAAGCATGCTGACGCCTTAGGAAGGGAAAGGGGCCACGAAGACCTTGAAACACACACTTGGTTCTGTAGAAGAGCTTGCACTAACAGTCAGAGCTTGCTTACTATCCACCTCTCAAAAACCCTTGGAAAAGTTTAAAGTCTTCCAAACCGGCCAAGCAGTTTGTTTTATGCTTGTTGTATAGAGTCAAAGGGAAAGACGGAAAGAAAACAGGGTGCTGGTTAGCAAGCAAGCTAATCTTTTATTTTCTCTGTGTGGAGCTTTATACACCCAAAGCATTTGATCCAAATTCACTTCTCCCTATCCTCCCCCACTTTAAGTATTTAGCCTAAACCGACCCCCACCAGGATTTAATATGCTGCAGGCAGGGGGGGCGGCAGGGTTGAAAGAAGGGGGTAGAGGACTAGCCCAGATGACTCAGATGTTCTGTCAACTCGCTGCCTTGAGACTCAGTGAGCCGTGCGCTGCCCACATGGAAGGCAAAAGTGTTTATAGGGGGACGAAAGACAGACTGACAGCTCTGACTGAAACCTTCCAGAAATTACAGCCAACTCGCTTGGGCTATAAGAAAGGAGACCTACCCCTTGGCCAAACCTTGAAATAACCTAGAAATTAGTGACAACCAGATTTCACCGAAACCCTAAAAGACATGAGTGACCACTTCCAACCCAAACCTTATAGAAATAAAGAGAACTCATCTTACCTTGCCCCCTTCGATCTGGGATTCACTCCCAAATTTCCTGACTGCTCCGGAAGAGTTCATGATTTTCCCAAACTCTCCAAACAGATTATTCTCCTGATGGTGAAGAAGAGGAAAGAGAGACGGACGAAGGGAAGGACAAAAAAGGAGGAAAGAAAAAAGCAGTCCCTTAGTTCCTTGTCTTCAGCTGCTTGTAGTCTCCAGTTTCCACTGGCTGCCGTGGCCAGCCATCTTCATTCAGAAAAATACCCTGGGGGTATATACACACACACACACACAAACACGCTCACACACACCATTCAGAGGTGCACAGACACCGGCACATGTTCCATGATCCGTTATCTGTTAAATCAGTAGCGCCCCTGCTGCCCCTCAGGCGAACCATTCCTGAGTGTTTCTGAGGAAAACTGCAGGAGTCTCTCCTAGCTGGCTCGCCTTCTCCCTGCCGCTCCCCCTGGTCATCTCCATGCGCTGCCACCACAGCCAGAGTGTGTGTGGAGAGAACTCCCCGGGGCCAGGCTCAGCTTGTGTGTGTAGCGGGGGGCGTTCCCCAGTGTGTCAGCATCTCTGCATGTTGGTTGCCTGTCAGATTGCAGTTTGCCTGTCGGGTTCCTCCTGACACCTCTCTCTGCTACCCCTCTCCGATACAAATTCAAGTTTTAGCAGAATCCCCTCCCTCACTTCCTCCTCCTATTCCTTAAGTTACTCTGTGCCTTTCCCAGACCATCCAATCACAGCTCTCTCTCTCTCTCTCTCTCTCTCTCTCTCTCTCTCTCTCTCTCTCTCTCTCTCTCTCTCTCTCTCTCTCTCTCTCTCTCTCTCTCTCTCTCTCTCTCTCTCTCTCTCTCTCTCTCTCTCTCTCTCTCTCTCTCTCTCTCTCTCTCTCTCTCTCTCTCTCTCTCTCTCTCTCTCTCTCTCTCTCTCTCTCTCTCTCTCTCTCTCTCTCTCTCTCTCTCTCTCTCTCTCTCTCTCTCTCTCTCTCTCTCCTCTATGGCTCACCGTCCCTCCAGTTGTAGAAGTTTCTCTCACAACTTTCGTCAGTTTTAGCTAAACTCAGACCAGCACTCACACAAAAGACTGTCTGACTGCCCCAGCACTAAATGGCCAAAATATGTGGACAACACTACAAATTAGTGGCTTTGGCTATTTCAGCCACAACCATTGCTGACGGGTGTATAAAATTGAGCACACAGCCATGCAATCTCCATAAACGTTGTACGGTCACAGGATGCCACCTTTCTAAAAAGTCAGATTGTAACATTTCTATTAGAGCTGCCCGGGTCAACTGTAAGTGCTGTTTTTGTGGAGACATCTAGGAGCAATAACGGCTCAGCCGCAAAGTGGTAAGCAACACAAGCTCACAGAATGGGACTGGCTAGCGCGTAGCTCATAAACATTGTCTATCCTCGGTTGCAACACTGACTACTAAGTTCCAAACTGCCTCTAGATGCAACGTCACCACAATAACTGCTCGTCAGGAGTTTCATTAAATGGGTTTCCATGGCCGAGCAGCTGTACACAAGCGCAATGTCAAGCGTTGGCCATTGGACTCTGAAGCATTGGAAATGCATTCACTGGAGTGATCAATTAAGCTTCACCATCTGGCAGTCAGATGGACAAATCTGTGTTTGGCGGATGCCAGGAGAACGCTACCTGCCCCAATGATTAGTGCCAACTGTAAGGTTTGGTGGAGGAGGAATAATAGTCTGGGGCTGTTTTTCATGGTTCGGGCCAGGCCCCTTAGTTCCAGTGAAGAGAAATCTTAACACTTCAGCATACAATGACATTCTAGACGATTCTGGGGAGGCCCTTTCCTGCGAGCCTGGCCTAATCGGCCAACATCAGGGCCCGACCTCCGTAATGCTCGTGGCTAAATGGAAGCAAGTCCCCGCAGCAATGTTCCAACATCTAGTGGAAAGCCTTCCCAGAAGAGTGGAGGCTGTTATAGCAGCAAGGGAGCCAACCTCCATATTAATGTCCATGATTTTGGAATGAGATGTTCGACAAGCAAGTGTCCATACACTTTTGGCCATGTAGTGTATGTTCAACAGAGTGCATCCAGTCTTCCCCCTCCCTCTCCTCTTTTCCTCCCTGAAGCTATAGAAATGACACTGTTCCAGAACGTTCCCCTCATCTCCTCTCTGAGGCTGTTCAAGCTATTAAAGTGCACTTCTGACATTGTGGCTCCTCTCGTAGTCTTAATTATAGTGTGTAGGGCGCACGAGTAGACCAGTTCATTAGCGACTCATTCAGGCCTCATTAAATATGAACAGAATGGAGCACTTCATTAATATATTGATGACCAGTGTTTAGAGCAACCAGTAATGAATATTTGACTACCTGGTTCAATGATGGATGCTAATCTAACCAATCTGAATTAGTCTAAACTGACAAGAGGAAAGGCAGTCACTTTTACTTTTTTTGGTAGAACGACCACCTCTAACCCACCGCTTTGAATGGAAAAAAAGAATCAACAGCTCCCCCTAGGGCTGGGCGATATGGCCAAAATCTCATATCTCGATATACAGTTGAAGTCGGATGTTTACATACACCTTAGCCAAATACATTTAAACTCAGATTTTCACAACTCCTGACATTTAATCCTAGTAGAAATTCCCTGTTTTAGGTCAGTTAGGATCACCACTTGATTTTAAGAATGTGAAATGTCAGAATAATAGTAGAGAGAGTGATTTATTTAAGCTTTTATTTATTTCATCACATTCCCAGTGGGTCAGAAGTTTACATACACTCAATTAGTATTTGGCAGCATTGCCTTTAAATTGTTTAACTTGGGTCAAACGTTTTGGGTAGCCTTCCACAATAAGTTGGGTGAATTATGGCCCATTCCTCCTGACAGAGCTGGTGTAACTGAGTCAGGTTTGTGGGCCTCCTTGCTCGCACATGCTTTTTCAGTTCTGCCCACAAATTGTCTATGAGATTGAGGTCAGGGCTTTGTGACGGCCACTCCAATACCTTTACTTTGTTGTCCTTAAGCCATTTTGCCCAAAATGTGGAAGTATGCTTGGGGTCATTGTCCATTTGGAAGACCCATTTGCGACCAAGCTTTAACTTCCTGACTGATGTCTTGAGATGTTGCTTCAATATATCCACATAATTTCACTTCCTCATTATGCCATCTATTTTGTGAAGTGCACCAGTCCCGCCTGCAGCAAAGCACCCCCACAACATGATGCTGCCACCCCCATGCTTCACGGTTGGGATGGTGTTCTTCGGCTTGCAAGCCTTCCCAGTATTCCTCCAAACATAACGATGGTCATCATGGCCAAACAGTTCTATTTTTGTTTCATCAGAACAGAGGACATTTCTCCAAAAAGTATGATCTTTGTCCCCATGTGCAGTTGCAAATCGTAGTCTGGCTATTTTATGGTGGTTTTAGAGCAATGGCTTCTTCCTTGCTGAGCGGCCTTTCAAGTTATGTTGATATAGGACTTGTTTTACTGTGGATATAGATACTTTTGTACCCGTTTCCTCCAGCATCTTCACAAGGTCCTTTGCTGTTGTTCCGGGATTGATTTGCACTTTTCACCTCAAAGTACATCCATCTCTAGGAGACAGAACACGTCTCATTCCTGAGCGGTATGACGGCTGCGTGGTCTTATGGTGTTTATACTTGCGCACTATTGTTTGTACAGATGAACGTGGTACCTTCAGGCGTTTGGAAATTGCTCCCAAGGATGAACCAGACTTGTGGAGGTCTACAATTCTTTTTCTGAGGTCTTGGCTGATTTCTTTGGATTTTCCCATGATGTCAAGCAAAGAGGCACTGAGCTTGAAGGTAGGCCTTGAAATACATCCACAGGTACACCTCCAATTGACTCAAATGATGTCGATAAGCCTATCAGAAGCTTCTAAAGCCATGACATCATTTTCTGGAATTTTCCAAGCTGTTTAAAGGCACAGTCAACTTAGTGTATGTAAACTGACCCACTGGAATTGTGATCCAGTGAGTTATAAGTGAAATAATCTGTCTGTAAACAATTGTTGGAAAAATTACTTGTGTCATGCACACAGTAGATGTCCTAACCGACTTGCCAAAACTATAGTTTGTTAACAAGAAATTTGTGGAGTGAAAAATGAGTTTTAATGACTCCAACCTAAGTGTATGTAAACTTACGACTTCAACTGTATGTCATTTCATATCCCAATAACGATACATATCACGATATAGCACATTTTCTGTCATAAATAAATAGTTTATAGAAAATTACCACATGTAATAGGCCTATTTCTTATTACATTTTGAATTATACTCAACAAATAAAAGGTACTTACTCATATTTGATTATTTCTCCTTTTATTTAGAACCTTTGTGCAAATGTTCAATTAAGCATGTAACTAAATATAAAATATTAATGTATAAAATCTAAAAAGGTAAATAGAAAACACTTCAACTATAGTAGCAAACAAAACAAATATAGGCCTAAAATAGGGGACTTGCCTGTTTTGCATGTTATTTTGGCATTAATACGTGTCACATATCAATTTGCATTTGGTACCTATTTGGTACCTTGGGTCGAGTGTATAGCACCAACTCACAAAACCCCCGTTTCTCAACCGTGTAAATTGGGGCCATGTCTTTGCAGATGTAAGTTGTAACGGCAGCTGTTATCTCCTTACATTTTCATGATTCTTTGCCATATGATGTGGCGCGGGCAAAGGCCTCTTGCAACGTCTGAGTCGGGGGTTTGTTTGTAGCACTCAACTGTACTTTTTGGGGTCTCATCCGTAGACTCTCTCCGTACTGTTTCACATGATTCTTGCGTAGGTGGTAAAAGAGGTTAGTGGTGTTTGAGACTGTTGTCGGGACCGGTTTTATGGTCTGTGTCAGACTTTTCATACCCAAACCACGTCCATGCGACCGAAGTAGCCCCTCTTTTAGGTACGAGCTCCGTCTCTCTGTGCTCTGTGTCATGTTCACTCTCCTCCATGCTTGTTTGTTTTGCAAATGTCCTTCCACGAACGCAAAGCGTCGTCCAATTGACGAAAAGTATTGCCGTAAAGAGTGTGATTTGCGACACAACGAAAGAAACGATAGAGCACAATATGAAATTATAGACGTTTTTCTATCGTCACACGATATATATCATCATATCACCCAGCCCTAGCTCCCCCTATTGATATTGGTTGGATTTTTTATATGATAACTTGTGATGTGACAGGAAGCCACAATAAAGGAACAACCAAGGTGTCAAGGAGACCACATAGCAGAGTAGCATACACACACACACACACACACATATATGTGGATGGACACAGCAGGAGCGTCAGGAGCATCACAATAATCTAATTTAGACGTGCTCACACACAGCAGGGGTGTTAGGAAGCGCTTGGATGATCCTGACCTTTCAGCTCAGCTACAAATCACACTGCTCCCCAAGCTGGACACTGCTCATCAGCATGCAAACACACAAAGAACAGAATGAAGAGGGAAACACACACACACACACACACACACACAGCAGGGCACACATACATATATACACACACACACACACACACACACACACACACACACACTGGCATATTCCCCTAATTGGAGCTCTCCCTTACTTGCCATGCAAATTAAAAAATGAACCAACAATAATTTAAACTCACAATGCCCTGATCACTGAATTCAAAGTCAATAGTAAGACTTCAAAGCAAGGCAGTATAAATACTTAAAACTGTCATCCTCTAGCACAAAGCTTCACCACAGCTTCAACCAGAAATTCATATTTTATTGCAAATTTGATAAATTCCCAGGCTAATGTCCTCCCATTTATTTCACTAGGGGGTCAAAAAAGAACAGTGCTGAAACCACTTCCACATTGATATTCTAAGAGGACGATATTAAAATAAAATGAAAAGAATTCAAACAGCAGGAGACAAATTGGGAAGATGAGCTGTAGCAGGAGACAAAACGATATACTCTGCACTCAGAGTATATCAGAGGTGTTGCTAGGCTAGGTTTAGACAGAACTGCTCTGGCCCTGTGAAAAGACCTGCATGTATGATTCATGAAGCGGTACATTGGGAGCTGGTTTACTTTCTAATTGAGAGACTCAAAGAAATGGTATGGAGCGTGTAGTCTAGTCCGTCTCCCTCTCTCCCTGCCCAGTGGAAATTAAATGAGAACAATGATATGGAGAATAGGCCCCTTCTTTCCTCAAAATTTTCTCTTTTTCCTGAGAAGTTTTCTAGGCAGATAGAAATGTGTTCACATAATGACACGTGGCTGTTACTAGTGCAGATCCATAGTAGTGGAAGAAAGCTCACATATCACTACACAACATGCAAATACAATCTCCCAGAACAACGTAAAGCAATATAGCACAGCATGTAGGTAGACAATTTAAATATTTTTTTATTTAATTTAATTAGGCAAGTCAGTTAAGAACAAATTCTTATTTACAATGACAACAAACCCTAACCTAACCCGGACAACGCTGGGCCAATTGTGCGCCGCCCTATGGGACTCCCAATCACGGCCGGTTGTAATACAGCCTGGAATCGAACCAGGGTCTGTAGTGACGCCTTGAGATGCAGTGCCTTAGACCGCTGCGCCACTCGGGAGCCCCAAAATACAGCTGCGCATCTAATAAAATATGCCCTAACAGAAAGCGATTCTCCAACCACACTAAAACAATAGCCATCCCTGAAGATCGATTGCATGTTACTCATCCAATCTACACAGCAGTGTAAAACAGCCAACATCCTCTCCCATCGCCCACATAGATATCCAAGACCCACTGCCTATGTAGTGGTCTCTGGTCTGGTCTCTAGCTACATCCACTCCAACCTGGCAACCCAGCTCTATGCTACAGGGCTGACATGACCTAGAGACTTTCCCCACAAAAATACCATCAATCTCTTTCATCCTCCTGTCCCGTCACCTCTTTAGCTTTACTTACCTCATCACTAACACACAGTCCCCTCAACAGCCTTCCAACACCCACATGTTATTCCAAAAGAGCCATTACAACTTCAAACTAGGCCAACACATCACAGCTAACACCTTGTTAGCAACCGACAGAGCTTGGAGGACACAGTGACTGTGCAGTGCAGTGGTGCTGGCTGGGCAGATGTATTGGAGATTTGCTAATGCTTTTCTGGGCACTTTTCCAAGAGGTAGAGAAAAGAGGAGTGGCACTGGAAGAGGGACAGTGCCAGTGACACAGTGAAACCACACTTGCTTGCGTGTGAAATCAAATCAGCTGCAGGGCAGATAGCAATAAAGCTACCAGAACTAGCACACAGGGAGGGCTATGGGTTTGGGGCAGATAGCGATAAGGCTAGCCCAGCACACAGGGAGGGCTAAGGTTTGGGGGCAGATAGCGATAAGGCTAGGCCAGCACACAGGGAGGGCTAAGGTTTGGGGGCAGATAGCGATAAGGCTAGCCCAGCACACAGGGAGGGCTAAGGTTTGGGGGCAGATAGCGATAAGGCTAGCCCAGCACACAGGGAGGGCTAAGGTTTGGGGGCAGATAGCGATAAGGCTAGCCCAGCACACAGGGGGGGCTACGGGTTTGGCGCTATCCAGAGATACAGACACTTATCCAAACAGTGCAGCAGCTAGCCCCCATAGAGGAAGGAATGGCTAAGGGCCAGGCTGGTGGTGCCATTCTTTCTCTACCTGCTGAGTAAAAGCCTTTAATAACAGTGTCTGATCTATTGAAAAACTCCCACTAAAGCAGGAAGACATAATGCTGCTATAAGACTGACATAACACCTGTCACAACTGGACACGTCTGTAAATTGTGGGATTTTGACCACAAGTTAGGCACAAATTGATTCAGCTCTTCCTCAGCTCAGCTGTAAGCTCAAAACAACATCTGCCATTTTGAAAGAGGTGACTGAGAAAGATAGCTTTATTGTACTACTATCCTGTGGACGTTCCACAACTTAAAGTCTAACTTAATTACTTTTTGTACTTAGGGTAATTGAATGTTTTCCCTTTGACATTTCACAATGATAAATACATTTACCAGTCCAAGAAGACTGGGCCATGTCATTTCTACTCTCTGGCTCATTGAATGCCAGAGGTCAAGTTGAGGCTGACCTCTGGGCTTAATGCCTGGACAAAAGTAATTATTGTCATCAAGTAATGGGTAAATACAATTACTCACATGCAGTGACATACAGCACACAGAGAGATAGATGGCAGAGAGCTTTCCTGTGATCGATGCTAAGATCAGGATTAGTGCCTGCTTAGGAATGGCTGAGGCTTGGGCTTTTTAAAGAGCAATCTAAGGCACATATAACTCATCCGTTACAGCTTTATACCACATAGTGCTGATGGAGACTTAAACAGAGGCGCCAGAATAACCAAGCTGCTTCAGACTGATACATGTGCCACGTATCAGCCTGCCTGTGTCTGGATTCATACTGGGTAGGCTATGTAGAAACTTGAGTGCTCTTTGGGAGGATGGTAAAAATGGGGAAACAGGCTTTGTAAGCTAGCCTGGCTAGTGGTCTTACAACTCGCAACTCACAAACATCAAACAAGACATGAACCAAGGCTGGTGTGGAAAAGGGATAGCCTGCTCTGTGTGTGTGTGTGTGTGTTTGTTTTCCCTGAGGCAAGAGAAGAAACAGGAGGCTCGGGATGCACATTCCTGTTCTGGATCATTCCCCTGGTGACTGTATCTTCCTCCCCTACCTACCCCTCTACCTATTCCTCTCCCCGTCTTCCTTCCCCTCCTCCATTAACATGTGGCAAGACCGCTCGGCTGTGTCTACATCCTCTCAGCATGACTGCTCCTCCTCCCACATCCTCTCATCCACCAAACATTATTCACTTCTCTTCCTCTGGTAAAAACACTGTGCCCTCCGTAAGCTCATTTTGTCAAAATACATGTCATCCTCCCTACACTCATCAAACACTGCATAGTTAACTAACATACAGAACCAGTCAAAGTTTGGACACACCTACTCATTCAAGGGTTTTTCCTTATTTTTACTATATTCTACATTAGATTTAGATTAATAGTGAAGACATCAAAACTATGAAATAACACATATGGAATCATATAGTAACCAAAAAAAGTGTATATAAATATATTTCATATTCTTCAAAGTTGCCACCCTTTGCCTTGATAAACAGGTTTGCACACTCTTGGTGAGTTCCCACATATACTGAGCACTTGTTGGCTGCTTTTCCTTCACTCTGCGGTTCAACTCATCCCAAACCATCTCAATTGGGTTGAGATCGAGTGAATGTGGAGGCCAGGTCATCTGATGCAGCCCTCCATCATTCTCCTTCTTGATCAAATAGCCCTTACACATCCTGGAGGTGTGTTGGGTTATTGTCCTGTTGAAAAACAAATGATAGTGGGACTAAGCGTAAACCAGATGGGATGGCGTATCACTGCAGAATGCTGTGGTAGACATGCTGGTTAAGTGTGCCTTGAATTCTAAATAAATCACAGACAGTGTCACCAGCAAAGCACCCCCACACCATCACACCTCCTCCTCCACACTTCTTGGTGGGAACCACACATGCAGAGATCATCCGTTCACCTACTCTGCGTCTCACAAAGACATGGGGGTTGGAACCAAAAATCTCAAATTTGGTCTCATCAGACCAGATAAAAGTTGGTCTCACCAAAGGACAGATTTCCACCCGTCTAACAGCCATTGCTTGTGTTTCTTGGCCCTAAGCAAGTCTCTTCTTCTTATTGGTGTCCTTTAGTAGTGGTTTCTTTTCAGCAATTCAACCATGAAGGCCTGATTCACGCAGTCTCCTCTAAACAGTTGATGTTGAGATGTGTCTGTTACTTGAACTCCGCGAAGCATTTAATTGGGCTGCAATTTATGAAGCTGGTAACTCTGATGAACTTATCCTCTGCAGCAGAGGTAACTCTGGGTCTTCCATTCCAGAGGCGGTCCTCATGAGAGCCAGTTTCATCATAGCGCTTGATGGTTTTTGCAAATGCACTTGAATAAACCTTCAAAGTTATTGACATTTTCTGGATTGACTGACCTTCATGTATTAAAGTAATGATGAACTGTCGTTTCCTCTTTGCATATTTGAGCTGTTGTTGCCGTAATATGGACTTGGTCTTTTACCAAATAGGGCTATCTTCTGTATACCACCACTACCTTTTCACAACACAACTGATTAGCTCAAACGCATTAAGAAGGAAATAAATTCCACATATTAACTTTTAATAATAACACCTGTTAACTGAAATGCATTCGAGGTGACTACCTCATGAAGCTGGTTGAGAGAATGCCAAGAGTGTGCAAAGCTGTCATCAAGGCAAAGGGTGGCTATTTGAAGAATCTCAAATATAAAATATATTTTGATTTGTTTACCAGTTTTTTGGTTACTACATGATTCCATGTGTGTTCTTTCATAGTTTTTATGTATTCAATATCATTCTACAATGTAGAAAATAGTCAAACTAATTAAAAAAAATCAAAACTAATGAGTAGGTGTATACAAACAATTGACTGGTACTGTATATTAATTGTCTTTTTGCTGTCTTGGATGTCTAGAAACTATCCATGAGTAACTGTATATTAATGTATTAGGATTACTTTGCCCTATTTTGGGGTTTGGCTGAGGCCCTGGTGTCATATCATAGGAGGATTTCATACTGAGACACCAGATGGAGACCAGTAGTGAGAACGATACAGCAAGCTCGGCACTTCCGCTATGGACAAAACCTTACAATCCACACCAGTGGGAATATTACACATGTATCACCCTTAAAGAGAAACTGCCATATAGAGGCTGTTTAAACAGGTCTATATACTGTACAGTGCCTTGCAAAAGTATTCATCCCCCTTGGTGTTTTTCCTATTTTGTTGCATTACAACCTGTAATTTAAAGGGCTTTTTATTTTGTATTTCATGTCATGGACATACACAAAATAGTCCAAATTCGTGAAGTGAAAAAAATTACTTGTTTAAAATATTACAAACGGAAAAGGGGTGCATGCATATGTATTCAGCCCCTTTGCTATGAAGCCCCTAAATAAGATCTGGTGCAACCAATTACCTTCAGAAGTCACACAATTAGTTAAATAAAGTCCACCTGTGTGCAATCTAAGTGTCACATGATCTCAGTGTACATATATATACACACATACATACCTACATACATACAGTTGAAGTCGGAAGTTTACATACACTTAGGTTGGAGTCATTAAACTCATTTTTCAACCACTCCACAAATTTCTTGTTAACAAACTATAGTTTTGGTCGGTTAGGACATCTACTTCGTGCATGACACAAGTAATTTTTCCAACAATTGTTCACAGACAGATTATTTCACTTATAATTCACTGTATCACAATTCCAGTGGGTCAGAAGTTTACATACACTAAGTTGACTGTGCCTTTAAACAGCTTGGAAAATTCCAGAAAATGATGTCATGGCTTTAGAAGCTTCTGATAGGCTAATTGACATCATTTGAGTCAACTGGAGGTGTACCTGTGGATGTATTTCAAGGTCTACCTTAAAACTCAGTGCCTCTTTGCTTGACATCATGGGAAAATCCAAAGAAATCAGCTAAGACCCAGACTTGTAGACCTCCACAAGTCTGGTTCATCCTTGGGAGCAATTTCCAACTGCCTGAAGGTACCACATTAATCTGTACAAACAATAGTACGCAAGTATAAACACCATGGGACCACGCAGCCGTCATACTGCTCAGGAAGGAGACGCGTTCTGTCTCCTAGAGATGAACGTACTTTGGTGCAAAAAGTGCAGATCAATCCCAGAACAGCAGCAAAGGACCTTGTGAAGATGCTGGAGGAAACGGGTACAAAAGTATCTAAATCCACAGTAAAACGAGTCCTATATCGACATTTCCTGAAAGGCCACTCAGCAAGGAAGAAGCCACTGCTCCAAAAACCGCCATATAAAAGCCAGACTACGGTTTGCAACTGCACATGGGGACAAAGATCACACTTTTTGGAGAAATGTCCTCTGGTCTGATGAAACAAATATAGAACTGTTTGGCCATGATGACCATCGTTATGTTTGGAGGAAAAAGGGGGAGGCTTGCAAGCCGAAGAACACCGTCCCATTCGTGAAGCACGGGGGTGGCAGCATCATGTTGTGGGGGTGCTTTGCTGCAGGAGGGACTGGTGCACTTCACAAAATAGATGGCATCATGAGGAAGGACAATTATGTGGATATATTGAAGCAACATCTCAAGACATCAGTCAGGAAGTTAAAGCTTGGTCGCAAATGGGTCTTCCAAATGGACAATGACCCCAAGCATACTTCCAAAGTTGTGGCAAAATGGCTTAAGGACAACAAAGTCAAGGTATTGGAGTGGCCATCACAAAGCCCTGACCTCAAACCCATAGAAAATGTGTGGGCAGAACTAAAAAAGTGTGTGCGAGCAAGGAGGCCTACAAACCTGACTCAATTACACCAGCTCTGTCAGGAGGAATGGGCCAAAATGCACCCAACTTATTGTTGGAAACTTGTGGAAGGCTACCCGAAACGTTAAACAATTTAAAGGCAATGCTGCCAAATACTAATTGAGTGTATGTAAACTTCTGACCCGCTGGGAATGTGATGAAAGAAATAAAAGCTTAAATAAATCACTCTCTACTATTATTCTGACATTTCTCATTCTTAAAATAAAGTGGTGATCCTAACTGACCTAAGACAGGGAATTTTGACTAGGATTAAATGTCAGGAATTGTGAAAAACTGAGTTTAAATGTATTTGGCTAAGGTGTATGTAAACTTCTGACTTCAACTGTACGTACATACATACATACATGTTCTGAAAGGCCCCAGAGTCTGCAACACCACTAAGCGGCACTATGAAGACCAAGGAGCTCTCCAAACAGGTCAGGGAGAAAGGTTGTGGAGAAGTGCAGATCAGGGTTGGGTTATAAAAGAAATATCAGAAACTTTGAACATCCCACGGAGCACCCACCATTAAATCCATTATAAAAAAAAATTGAAAGAATATGGCACCACAACAAACCTGCCACGAGAGTAGAGGTCGACCGATTATGATTTTTCAACGCCGATACCGATTATTGGAGGACCAAAAAAAGCCGATACCGATTAATTAGACGATTTATATATATATTTGTAGTAATGACAATTACAACAACACTGAATTAACACTTATTTTAACTGAATATAATACATAAATAAAAATCTATTTAGTCTCAAATAAATAACATGTTCAATTTGGTAAAAATAATGCAAAAACACAGTGTTGGAGAAGTAAAAGTGCAATATGTGCCATGTAAAAAAGCTAACGTTCCCTGCTCAGAACATGAGAACATATGAAAGCTGGTGGTTCCTTTCAACAGGAGTCTTCAATATTACCAGTTAAGAAGTTTTAGGTTGTAGTTATTATAGGACTATTTCTCTCTATACCATTTGTATTTGCTATACCTTTGACTATTGGATGTTCTTATAGGCACTATAGAATTGCCAGCCTAATCTCGGGAGTTGATAGGCTTGAAGTCATAAACAGTGCTGTACTACAAGCATTGCGAAGAGCTGCTGGCAAATGCAGGAAAGTGCCTTTTGAATGAATGCTATCGAGCCTGCTGCTCCCTACCACCGCTCAGTCAGACTGCTCTATCAAATATCAAATCATAGACTTAATTATAATAAACAAACAGAAATACGAATCTTAGGTCATTAATATGGTCAAATCCGGAAACTATCATTTCGAAAACAAAACGTTTATTCTTTCAGTGAAATACGGAACCGTTCCGTATTTTAGCAAACGGGTGGCATCCATAAGTCTAAATATGTCTGTTACATTGCACAACCTTCAATGTTATGTCATAATTATGTAACATTCTGGCAAATTAATTACGGTCTTTGTTAGGATAAAATGGTCTTCACACAGTTCGCAACGAGCCAGGCGGCCCAAACTGCTGCATATACCCCGACTCTGCTTGCACTGAACGCAAGAGAAGTGACACAATTTCCCTAGTTAATATTGCCTGCTAACATTAATTTCTTTTAACTAATTATGCAGGTTTAAAAATATATACTTGTGTATTGATTTTAAAGGCATTGATGTTTATGGTTAGGTACAATTGTGCAACGACAGTGCTTTTTCGCAAATTCGCTTGTTAAATTATCACCCGTTTGGCGAAGTAGGCTGTGATTCGATGAGATAAATGAACAGGCACCGCAATGATTATTTGCAACGCAGGACAAGCTAGTTAAACTAGTAATATCATCAACCATGTGTAGTTAGTGATAACTATTGATTATGTTAAGATTGATTGTTTTTTATAAGATACATTTTATGCTAGCTAGAAACTTACCTTGGCTCCTTGCTGCACTCACGTAACAGGTGGTCAGCCTGCCACGCAGTCTCCTCGTGGAGTGCAATGTAATCGGCCATAATCGGCGTCCATAAATTCCGATTGCCTCTTTGTTATGAAAACTTGAAATCAGCCCTAATTAATCAGCCATGCCGATTAATCGGTCGACCTTTACAAGAGAGGGCTGCCCACCAAAACTCACGGACAAGGCAAGGAGGGCATTAATCAGAGAGGCAACAAAGAGACCAAAGATAACCCTGAAGGAGCTGCAAAGCTCCACAGCGGAGACTGGAGTATCTGTCCATAGGACCACTTTAAGCCGAACACTCCACAGAACTGGGCTTTAGGAAAGAGTGGCCAGAAAAAACACCATTGCTTAAAGAAAAAAAGAAGCAAACACGTTTGGTGCTCGCCAAAGGGCATGTGGGAGACTCCCCAAGCATATGGAAGAAGGTATTCTGGTCAGATGAGACTAAAATTGAGCTTTTTGGACATCAAGGAAAACGCTATGTCTGGCGCAAACGCAACACCTCTCATCACCCCGAGAACACCATCCCCACAGTGAAGCATGGTGGTGGCAGCATCATGCTGTGGCCGCCTTTCCTTCCAGTTCTCTGCTGCCAATGACTGGAACAAACTACAAAAATCGGTGAAACTGGAGACACTTATCTCCCTCACTAGTTTCAAGCACCAGCTGTAAGAGCAGCTCACAGATCACTGCACCTGTACATAGCCCATCTGTAAACAGCCCAACCAACTACCTCATCCCCTACCATAGTCATTTATTTATCTTGCTCATTGGCAGGGCCTGGGAAACTTGTCAGAATTGAAGGAATGATGGATGGCGCTAAATACAGGGAAAGTCTTGAGGGAAACCTGTTTCAGTCTTCCAGAGATTTGAGACTGGGACGGAGGTTCACCTTCCAGCAGGACAATGACCCTAAGCATACTGCTAAAGCAACACTTGCGTGGTTTAAGGGGAAACATTTAAATGTCTTGGAATGGCCTAGTCAAAGCCCAGACCTCAATCCAATTGAGAATCTGTGGTATGACTTAAAGATTGCTGTACACCAGCGGAACCCATCCAACTTGAAGGAGCTGAAGCAGTTTTGCCTTGAAGAATGGGCAAAAATCCCAGTGGCTAGATGTGCCAAGCTTATAGAGACATACCCCAAGAGACTTGCAGCTGTAATTGCTGCAAAAGGTGGCTCTACAAAGTATTGACTTTTGGGGGTTGAATAGTTATGCACGCTCATGTTCAGTTTTTTTGTCTTATTTCTTGTTTGTTTCACAAGAAAAAATATTTTGCATCTTCAAAGTGGTAGGCATGTTGTGTAAATTAAATGATACAAACCCCCCAAAAAATATATTTTAATTCCAGGTTGTAAGGCAACAAAATAGGCAAAATGCCAAGGGGATGAATACTTTCGCAAGCCACTGTAAGTGGCATGGAATTTAGATCAGACAAAAGTGTCTTGCAAAACACTAGTGTAAAGAGAGATCTGACTATGGATAGCCTCTATAGTTGCAATTCGTGGCTTTAGCTTACCATACATCATGTTGTAAAGTACTAGAGCATGCTGCACATGAATGGAATTAATAAATGACAGTGGCCTTCTCATGAATGGGAGGTTAAATACTAGTGCTACCGCTGCCAGTATACAGTATTCAAGGAGGATGGGATTTAATGTAATGGTGGAGGAACGAGTGTGAGTGTGTGTGTGTGTGCGTATGTATGTATGGACGGACAGCATTACAGAGCAAAACATCTCTGTAATATTGAATCCCGTATTAAAGCATTACCCACTACGAGATTGAAACCCCAAGCCATCTCAGGTAGCAACCACTGTTTTCAAGAAACCGTTAAATAGACAACATTTATCTCACTTTGCAATAATCAAGTGTCACAACAATTTGACTCAAGGAATCTTGATTTTCAAGGCCAATCTCAGGTTGCATGAAGACAGAGTGAACTGCTTGAGCGTTCCGAAATCGACAATCGACTAGCATAAAAGTGGCTGAATGCAGTGGGCCTGCTGGGCTGAGTGATTGGTGGGTCAACGGCTAATGAGCCCAATAATGAGATGGCACTAAACTATGTGTGTGTTTGTGTGAGGCATGAATCATGGGTGTGATCAGCGAGTGTATCCCAGCAGCGCTGATGAGATGGCACATAACTGTGTGTGTGCGCACGTGTGTATCCATGTGAGCATGTCATGTGTGTGTTACAGGCATGAATCAGGACGGCAATCCCGGGGAACATGTACAGTTGAAGTCGGAAGTTTACATACATCTTAGCCAAATACATTTAAACTCAGTTTTTCACAATTCCTGACATTTAATCCTAGTAAAAATACCCTGTCTTAGGTCAGTTAGGATCACCACTACATTAAGAATGTGAAATGTCAGAATAATAGTAGAGACAATTATTTCTTTCATCACATTCCCAGTGGGTCAGAAGTTTACATACACTTAACTAGTATTTGGTAGCATTGCCTTTAAATTGTTTAACTTGGGTCAAACGTTTCAGGTAGCCTTCCACAAGCTTCCCACAATAAGTTGGGTGAATTTTGGCCCATTCCTCCTGACAGACCTTGTGTAACTGAGTCTGGTTTGTAGGCCTCCTTGCTCACACACGCTTTTTCAGTTCTGCCCACACATTTTCTATAGGATTGAGGTCAGGGATTTGTGATGGCCACTCCAATACCTTGACTTTGTTGTCCTTAAGCCATTTTGCCACAACTTTGGAAGTATGCTTGGGGTCATTGTCCATTTGGAAGACCCATTTGCGACCAAGCTTTAACTTCCTGACTGATGTCTTGAGATGTTGCTTCAATATATCCACATAATTTCACTTCCTCATTATGCCATCTATTTTGTGAAGTGCACCAGTCCCTCCTGCAGCAAAGCACCCCCACAACATGATGTTGCCACCCCCGTGCTTCACAGTTGGGATAGTGTTCTTCAGCTTGCAAGCCTCCCCCTTTTTCCTCCAAACATAACGATGGTCATTATGGCCAAACAGTTCTATTTTTGTTTCATCAGACCAGAGGACATTTCTCCAAAAGTACGATCTTTGTCCCCATGTGCAGTTGCAAACCATAGTCTGGATTTTCTTATAGCGGTTTTGGAGCAGTGGCTTCTTCCTTGCTGAGTGGCCTTTCAGGTTATGTTGATATAGGACTTGTTTTACTGTGGATATAGATACTTTTGTACCTGTTTCCTCCAGCATCTTCACAAGGTCCTTTGCTGTTGTTCTGGGATTAATTTGCACTTTTTGCCTCAAAGTACATCCATCTCTAGGAGACAGAACACGTCTCCTTCCTGAGCGGTATGACGGCTGCGTGGTCTCATGGTGTTTATACTTGCGTACTATTGTTTGAACAGATGAACGTGGTACCTTCAGGCGTTTGGAAATTGCTCTCAAGGATGAACCAGACTTGTGGAGGTCTACAATTGTTTTTCTGAGGTCTTGGCTGATTTCTTTGGATTTTCCCATGATGTCAAGCAAAGAGGCACTGGGCTTGAAGGTAGGCCTTGAAATACATCCACAGGTACACCTCCAACTGACTCAAATGATGTCAATAAGCCTATCAGAATCTTCTAAAGCCATGACATCATTTTCTGGAGTTTTCCAAGCTGTTTAAAAGCACAGTCAACTTAGTGTATGTAAACTTCTGACCCACTGGAATTGTGATACAGTGAATTATAAGTGAAATAATCTGTCTGTAAACAATTGTTGGAAGAATTACTTGTGTCATGCAGAAAGTAGATGTCCTAACCGACTTGCCCAAACTATAGTTTGTTAACTTGTTAGGGATCGGCTCATGAGGTGACTGTTTTGGAGAGCCTGAGTGATTGGCTAGCGCCCCAGCAATCCCTGAGAGGTTAACAAGAAATTAGTGGAGTGATTGAAAAACTAGTTTTAATGACTCCAACCTAAGTGTATGTAAACATCCGACTTCAACTGTATGTTAGGGATGATTAGATGGTTTGTGAGAGAGAGAATGAGGGAGAGAGGAGGCATGCATCCCAACACTAACGAGATGAGCCTGTGTGTCCTGGGCTCAGCATATTAGCCAGGTTTTCAATCTAGAGTACCCTCACAGCCAACCTTAATACAATCAGGAGGGGTGATGGGAAAAGCTTGGCTGAAAGGCATCAACACTTGAGTGCTCCGGTACATATGTACTTCCTCAAAAAAGAGAGGAATACCAAGATGTGCTCAACTGAGACAACCCACCACAGTAAAGTATTTACCGAAGGGCTAGAAAATATATTACAAGGCCACACGGTGTACTCAAGAATGGTGTAGTGTGGGATTTCTTTGTTTAACCTATGAGGCAGCTAGGCCCGAAAGATGCTCAGCCCTCAGGCTAAAGACAACTGCAACGAGTAATCATGAATCAAACCAGGGCCCTGTCCCAATACCTAACCTACAAATTCTCCTTTCCTTCCTCCCTTGCTGTTATCAGAGACACACACGTGGATGGAATAATAGCAAAATAAGTGAAACTGTCACAAGGGTTGGATTGATGACAGCAACAGGTGTTTTCACTTATCCAAACCAACAGATTACCACAAGGAAAGAAAGAAGGGTGCAAGTACTCAAATAGGGACTGAGCCTCTTCAGAAAGAGAGTCCTCTTTTCGGGGTCAAAGTGCACAGAGCTGTCCAAATAAAAAAGGGATTTGAAAAGTTTAGGTTTCAGTTCAATACTGTCAGAAATTCCCATTGACAGTAATATACCGTCCTCATTGCTTAATCTGTTTACGTCCACTGAATGTGTCCAATGATTCCATTGACAGTGTTAATCTGCCTTTACAGCCGTTGTTGGATGCTGGCTGCAGCCAACAGTGTAACAGCATTCCCTTAATCCCCCCTAAGTAGCCAATAAAATACCAGATGATGAATAGGAGTGTGAATGAACTCGAGCTGCAATAGAAAGCAATCTGCAAACCCAGGAATTTCTTCTCAGGGAGATAATGACGTACACATTATTTCCCCCAAAACACTATGTTGTTTGCTAAGTGTAGAGGGAGACGAAGTTGGGTAATGAGTGTTGGGTGAGGGGGCATGGAATTCTATTCAACCAGGGATGGCAATGTATTCTCTGCTATACACAACACTGACTGATGCAAGTAAACATTCCCGCACGCCACGCACACGCACATTTCTATTCACACAGGAGAAAATTAAGGATTCACTCTGGACTCATCAGCTGATGTATAAAACCATCTCTTAATATTAATGAATGGCCTTCAACGACAGAACGTAATACAAAGCCTCCACATACTAACAAGTCACATGGTCTATGTGAGCGCATGAAGGAAGTTAAAACTTATCCTAAATCACACGTTTAGACCTTTTACATTTAGGCCTTTCATGGACATAAATAAAAAAGGACCAACCCTGGCATAAGAAAATCATTGGCTACATAGCATCCCTTCTGTACGTTCTCCCTAGTCTGAAAACATCCAAAAACATGACCCGAACACGTCCATAAAGTCCCAGGTCGACCTACAGACAACCAAAGCACATCCTCCCTATGTCAGCAACCAGATGTTCCATTAGGGCTGTAATCGAAACGGCTGTACATAGCCGGCAGGATAAGCCCGTAAAGTGGGGCTCCTAATTGCGTGGGGGGGGGGGTGGAAAGTGACTATTGACTACACTTTCTCACTTAGACACAAACATCACTCTCTGTCACTGACAACTGATAGCGTTCAACCTCCCATTCTCTCCGGTGCCTGTGCTAATCTACACAGAGGCGGTGTCATGATGTTAATCTCAGTGATAAACTACTAAATGATTTATGTGGGTCCATAAAGGCACCCAGCCCTGAAAGCTGATATAGGAAGGGGACATGGCAGCTCATGAGACTGCCCCATATGATTCATAATAAATATAGATGCATTAATGAAGGGGAGTGATGGTGTGAGCACTGCTCATACATGTAATTTCAATTTAATCAATTCAGGAAGTAAACTCAAATTAAATTCACTTCAGGAATTGAGAAATCCTCATTATAGATGAATGGCTACGTTGCTCAGTCTTATGCACAGCTCATAAACAGGGGGTACCATGATGTCAAGCCATGCAGGCCTGTGGCTACTATAAACAGGAGAGGAGAATGTTAGAAAATGGAGTTATCATAAGCAGTACTGCCCTCTAGAGCATTACCAGGCTTACTACACCTACCCTCAATTCATTCCCCCCATTTTTATGGTGACAGTCCTTTCCCACAAGGAAATTATATTGATTTTTAATGGTTCAACTTTCACACAGCATGACAACACCTTTCAGGGTTCTGTGTGTTACCTACTACACAGAGCATGAGGGTTGGAGGTGCCATGACAGCTTACATAAACACTTGTCTGTTCTGGAATTCCAGATCACCATTCATTATACAATCATTACTTCATCATTGGCCGTAATAAAGATCTCATAACTCAAGTAGTCAGCTGATACTCCCTGATCTTACCGTTATGTCCTATATCAGTGTTTACCAAATGGTGGGTGGCACTGGCAGTCAATTTGTACCGGGCCGGAGAATGGCTTGTGACTAGAAACAACTAGGCCTAATTTGCTCATTGGGTGACTCACAAGAAAATTCTAAAGGAAACATATCAGGAATCAATAAAATGCAATACTACCACCAGCACTACGCACTTAGCACTACCAGCGTCACCAGAGGCATACTCACTGTGTTGGCCAGCTCCAGGTAATTTCCCCACAGGGGGGCACAGCGGGCGCTGGTCTGGGACAGGAGCATATGGAGGGCAGCCTGCTGTTCTAGGACAGTCCCAGGCTGTTCCAGGACCTTCTGGAGGATGGCTGGCTGCTGCTGGGTCTGTGTTTGCCGAGCCTGGATGTCTGGACTCTGGAGGTCCCTGGCCCCAAAGTCGTACTCCCAGCTCTCTCTGGCCCCTGACAGGGCCCCTAGGGGACACATGTTATAATCAAAACTAAACAGGTAGTAACTCATAACTGATAAGCACTGTGAAGGGTTTACACTCCCAACCAGATCTGATTCAAGAGAACCTCAGTCTACATATTTTTTTGCATGCCTTATTGCTTCCCTGTGCAAGTAGATGTAAAGTGGGTTGAGTTAGGCTGATTGAATTAGTCACTATAAATGGCCCATGTTCGTGAATGGGCTTGAGGTAAACATTCCTGGTCATTATGCTCTCATTTCATTACACAATAATGAGCACTCGCTGATGTTCCGGGAACAATTAAAACAAAGGTCACTTAAGGTTTAGGCTAGCAACAAAGCTAAAAACTCTAGCCTCAGTCATGCAGGTTATGTTGTGGTTGTTAGAGGCTTGGTGTCAGTTGTTTATGGTTAATAATGACTGTGGTATAAGAGTAAGTGGTAGTTTGTGGTTAGTTGTTGGATGTTAAAGGCTTGGTGTCAGTTGTTTATGGTTAATAATGGCTGTGGTATAAGAGTAAGTGGTAGTTTGTGGTTAGTTGTTGGATGTTAGGTTTAGTTGTTTGGTGTTGCCTGTTCTTAGTTGGTTTTATGCTTGTAAGCAGCTGTGATTAGTTGCCGTCTCTTGTTCAACAATATAGTTTACAATTGTACCTAATTGTGATTGGCTATCTCCAAACTCACCCAGGCTGTTCTCACTGCTCGTTGGCCAAGAGGTGACGTGTTCCCTGAGCTTCCTAGTTTCAGAGTCCTGGGAGCGTTGGGAGAGCTCGCCCTCTTCCTTGCGGATCTCGTTGACCAGCTGCATGCGGCAGCGGGTGAAGTCCTCGAAGGAGATCTTGCCTCGCTCATCCGCTCCCAGCTGGCCCATGATCTCTGCCACAGACTCCTCCATGTTTAGCTGTCTGCACACCATCAGCAGGTCATTCCTAACAGGAGAGAGGGAGATGGAAAAAGAAAGGGAGAGAAGAAAAGAAAGGCAGAGGGAAAAGGAGAGGGAGAGAGCGGAAGAGAATGGTTTTCAATTGTCTGAAGAGTTGTGTACAAGTTGCAGCACTAACCTGAATTGCTGGTACATTAACCAGGGCACCAGCCTGAGAAATGTGCTTCACTTCTCAAAGAAGTAAAAAGTAATATTAGGAAAGGTTTGGAGGGGGTAAATAGGTTTCTTAGATGAAGTTGAAAAGCACACAATTCGGGTCAGGCAAAATATATTCCTCAAGACAGGGGATTTGATCCCTGTATGCCCTTCAAGCTGTAGTTATTTAGCATAATGGATATCTTATTCATCAGTTTCATGTCTAAGGGTTTGTATGCATGGTTCAATTTGTCACCTTTAATGCCTTAGAGGGAACCAATCCATTTTATACAGTGCATTCTAGGCCACAAATAGTACAAATAGAACAGATTTGTTTGAGTTGAGTCAAAAGAGCCAATACTCTTAAGCTCTAGCTCCTCTCCTGCATGTTTTAATTTTCCTCACCGCTCACTCTGCTTGTGTATAGCCTCCAGCAGGCCTACTTTATTTACTAACAAGAACAATCAACACTTCAGGGTTCATAAACATCTTATAATTAGAGACCACCGCTGTGATTATAACTCATATCGCTGTGTAAGCTGTAACTTAATGCCACCATAACTCACACTCACAAGACTATGTTAGGACAGGAATAGGCCTAGATTCTTATCCCGAGGTATGGGCAAATGTTCAATTTCAGTTCCCTGTGCTCAGGAGTCTTCTCTGTGATCTTGCCTGGCTCATGCCACCTTGATGTGTTTTTGGGTGCTGCATCAAAACCAGTTGCTGTGATCGGCGTTGGAGGGTTGGTGTTCATTTACACTATGCAGTAGGCTAAGGCCTCGTCAATAAACATGGGGCCGCGCGAAAGCCTTAATGAACACATTAGTGCATAAGCTATTAGAACATGAGCATCGATACATTTTCTTGTAACAAGCTAAAAACTGGATGGTAATTATTATGATATTGTTGGTCACATTATAAGAAGTACAGTATGTTATAAGTCAACAGTTTATTATATTCTGGAGCTTGTCAGTGGTCTACTGTCTGGGGGTCTAGTTTCATCTAGCTAGATCACTGTTGCAACATTTCCATCGTCAAACGGAATTAGCTAGCGAACTTTCAAAACCTCAAGCCAACGCCATGGCATGCAGATGTTTTGTAGGTTGCCTTTGCCAGTTGTCGAGCCTGAGCATATTTCGAACACCGAGGTATGGTTTCGAAGTGGGAAAAACAAAATCCGAGAAATTGTTCGCTACTGAACTCACTGGAAAATGAAATTAGTTGATATTACAAAACTAAAGCAAAGAATCGCAGCTAAATAAGCTGTAATATTTACAGCTCGTAGCTAACGTTAGATGTATGGACAATATGTAACATTGAATTCTAAATCCACCTTGTAGTTAATAAATAGCCTACCTGTTGATGTATCCATCACCATCGCCGTCGCAGGTCAAAAACAACCGCCTCATCCTCTCTTCTTCGCCGGTGCTAGATGTGTCACTACTACCGCTACTCACACTCACAGCCGCCATGAGCTTCCCTCAAAAAATACTGTAACTTGGCTACGACCGCTTCTAGTATCCAATCTCAACAAAGTAACTGCTCCTTCATCACACTTCCCGTAAGTGTAGGCTAATACCCGGCACTGGGTTGAATGTAATCAAATGAAAACTTGGGTTTAGGTCACTTCTGCAAAAAGAAGGGTGCAGCGTATGCCGTAAAAGTCAAGCTCGACATCTTTTGGGGGTCAGGGAGGGCGTTAAAAAGATTTTGTGTAAACTGTTGGTGAGGCGGAGTGGGTTGGTCTTTCGGCAGTCTAGCAGAGCATTGCAATGCACGTTATAGGATATTGCCCTGTGCAGCATTAAAACTATGCACACGGATTGCACATTTGATAGTTCAAATACCAAAACTATTGATAACTATTTATATTTTAAACAGAGTCCTCTCAATAAAGTTACCACATGTATGTTGTTGCAAAGTAACAAAGCATTTAATTGAAACATGAATACCTGAAGTAATATAGGCCTAGCTAGGTAATAGACCAGTATGTAACGACTGAGAGCTATTTACAGAATACATTTGACTAATGATGCATGTGGTACAGCAAACTGTCCATAGAATTCAAGATAACATAAATATAATAGATGTAGGCTATGATGTAGGCCTGGCAATCTCTATGAAATCATCTTTCCCAGCAAAGAACAGGAGACTTTATCATGTCTAAAGTCTGGACTCTAAACAAATGTAGTTTGTCTCCAGCGATGAGACAGAATAGAAACAAACCAATGTTGTTTCCAATACTTGCAAGACTCTACCCAATTTGACATCAAATTGTGTTATGTTTCTGTCTGTAGACAGATTTTTTAAATATAAATATACACTACCGTTCAAAAGTTTGGGGTCACTTAGAAATGTCCTTAATTTTGAAAGAAAATCACATTTTTTTGTCCATTAAAATAACATCAAATTGATCAGAAATACAGTGTAAACATTGTTAATGTTGTAAATGACTATTGTAGCTGTAAACTGCTGATTTTTAATGGAATATCTATATAGGCATACAAAGGCCCATTATCAGTAACCATCACTCCTGTGTTCCAATGGCACGTTGTGTTAGCTAATCCAAGTTTTAGCATTTTAAAAGACTAATTGATCATTAGAAAAACCTTTTGCAATTATGTTAGCACAGCTGAAAACTGTTATTCTGATTAAAGAAGCAATAAAATTGCCTTTTTTTTTTATAGACTAGTTGAGTATCTGGAGCATCAGCATTTGTGGGTTAGATTACAGGCTCAAAATGGCCAGAAACAAAGACTTTGTTCTGAAACTCATCAGCCTATTCTTGTTCTGAGAAATGAAGGCTATTCCATGCGAGAAATTTCCAAGAAACTGAAGATCTCGTACAACGCTGTGTACTACTCCCTTCACAGAACAGTGCAATCTGGCTCTAACCAGAATAGAAAGAGGAGTGGGAGGCCCCGATGCACAACTGAGCAAGAGGACAAGTACATTAGAGTGTCTAGTTTGAGAAACAGACGCCTCACAAGTCTTCAACTGGCAGCTTCATTAAATAGTACCCGTAAAACACCAGTCTCAACGTCAACAGTGAAGAGGCGACTCCGGAATGCTGGCCTTCATATATAGTCAAATCAAATCACATTTTATTTGTCACATACACATGGTTAGCAGATGTTAATGTGAGTGTAGCGAAATGCTTGTGCTTCTAGTTCCGACCATGCAGTAGTATCTAACGAGTAATCTAACAAATTCACAACAACTATCTTATACACACAAGAGTAAAGGAATGAATACGAGTATGTACATATAAATATATGGATGAGCGATCGGCATAGGCAAGATGCAGTAGATGGTATGGAATACAGTATATACATATGAGATGAGTAATGTAGGATATGTAAACATTATACAAATGGCATCGTTTAAAGTGGCTAGTGATACATTTATTTCATCCAATTATAATTATTAAAGTGGCTAGAGATTTGAGTCGATGGCCGAACGGCATAGGCAAGATTCAGTAGATGGTTTAGACTACAGTGTATACATTTGATATGAGTAATGTTGGATATGTAAACATTATATACAAAATTGTTTAAAGTGGCTAGTGATACATTTGTTACATCCAATTCCTATTTTATATAGAGAACTCCCTTGGTAGATAGTGTGGTCTACAGCTTATCATGAGGTATTTTACCTCAGTTGAGCAATACCTCGAGACTTCTTTAATACTAGACATTGCACACCAGCAGTTATTGACAAATAGGCATACACCCCCGCCCCTCATCTTACCAGACGTAGCTGCTCTGTCCTGCCGATGCGCGGAGAAGCCAGACAGCTTTATATTATCTGTGTCGTCGTTTGGCCACGGTTAGGTGAAACATAAGATATTACAGTTTTTAATGTCCCGTTGGTAGGATAGTCTTAATCGTAGATCGTCCAGTTTTCCATTGATTGCATATTGGCCAATAATACAGAGGGTAGTGATGGTTTACCTACTCGTTGGCAAATTCTTGCAAGGCACCCTGCCCTCCTCCCCCTTTTTCTCTGTCTTTTCTTCACGCAGATAACTGGGATTTGGGCCTTGTCTCGACAAAGAGTATATCCTTTGCGTCAAACTCATTAAAGAAAAAATAAATCCAGTTCGAGGTGAGTCATCTATGTTTTGATGTCTAGACTTGTTTTTCTACTGTATTATCGACTGTATGTTTGTTTAAAGCGGTCTACAAATTGTTATGTTCCAGCCACCGACCATCCACAAAAGGAAAAATCGTCCCATGCTGAATCTAGTTGATGATCCCTGACCTATATGGTATTAGTCGAAAAGGCGTACGATATGATGTGGAAGGAGGGGGTTGCTAATCAAGCTTAATCTTTTGCAGGTAGGAGGAAGAATGTACATAAAGGACTTCCTGGATAAAGGACTTCCTGTTTGGAAGATCTATCCAGGTGAGGGTGGGGAAGTCTCTGTCAGGCAGTTCCTTGGTGGATAACGGTACACCGCAGGGGTGTGTGATTAGTCCTCTTTTGTTCTCAATCATGATCAATGATATTTACTCTCAGGTACGAACGGATATTGGGAGGTCTTTATTTGCAGATGATGGGGCCTAATGGAAGAGGTGAAGAAATGTACCATACAAAGTCAGGAAGGTACATGAAACGATTGAGGTAGAGCGGTGGGCATTGAAGTGGGGATTCAGGTTTTCTGTAGAGAAAACTCAGTGTTTTTTGGGTGGGAGGTGGGAGATGAGATATGCCTGAGGTTGTATGGGAGACATTTGGTCTCGTTGCCAAAACAAAGACGATTCTGCTGAGTTTAACTTTTATTTTTTATTTTTATTTTTTTTATTTCACCTTTATTTAACAAGGTAGGCAAGTTGAGAACAAGTTCTCATTTACAACTGCGACCTGGCCAAGATAAAGCAAAACACAGAGTTACACAGGGAGTAAACAAACATACAGTCAATAATACAGTAGAAAAACAAGTCTATATACACTGTGTGCAAATGAGGTAAGATAAGGAAGGTAAGGCAGGTCTACAATTTTGTTTCTGGTGTCCTTTGACAGCTCTTTGGTCTTGGCCATAGTGGAGTTTGGAGTGTGACTGAGGTTGTGGACAGGTGTCTTTTATACTGATAACAAGTTCAAACAGGTGCCATTAATACAGGTAACGAGTGGAGGACAGAGGAGCCTCTTAAAGAAGAAGTTACAGGTCTGTGAGAGCCAGAAATCTTGCTTGTTTGTATGTGACCAAATACTTATTTTCCACCATAATTTGCAAATAAATTCATTAAAAATCCTACAATGTGATTTTCTGGATTTTTTTCCCTCATTTTGTCTGTCATAGTTGAAGTGTACCTATGATGAAAATTACAGGCCTCTCTCATCTTTTTAAGTGAGAGAACTTGCACAATTGGTGGCTGACTAAATACTTTTTTGCCCCACTGTATACCTGCTGGAGCGCGTGCTACGGGTGGGTGCTGCTATGGTGACCAGCAAGCTTAGATAAGGTGGGGCTTTACCTAGCAGGGACTTGTAGATGACCTGGAGCCAGTGGGTTTCGGCGACGATGGTCAGTTTTACGAGGGTATGTTTGGCAGCATGAGTGAAGGAAGCTTTGTTGCGAAATAGGAAGCCAATTCTAGATTTAATTTTAGATTGGAGATGTTTGATGTGAGTCTGGAAGGAGAGTTTACAGTCTAACCAGACACCTAGGTATTTGTAGTTGTCCACATAATCTAAGACAGAACCGTCCAGAGTAGTGATGCTGGACGGGCGGGCAGGTGCAGGCAGCGATCGGTTGAAAAGCATGCATTTAGTTTTACTTGCATTTAAGTGCAGCTGGAGGCCACGGAAGGAGAGTTGTATGTCATTGAAGCTTGTCTGGAGGGTAGTTAACACAGTTTCCAAAGAAGGGCCAGAAATATACAGAATGGTGTCGTCTGCGTAGAGGTGGATCAGAGACTCACCAGCAGCAAGAGCGACATCATTGATGTATACAGAGAAGAGAGTCGGCCCAAGAATTGAACCCTGTGGCACCCCCATAGAAACTGCCTGAGGCCCGGACAACAGGCCCTCTGACTTGACACACTGAACTCTATCGGAGAAGTAGTTAGTGAACCAGGTGAGGCAATCATTTGAGAAACCAAGGCTGTCGAGTCTGCCGATAAGGATGTGGTGATTGACAGAGTCGAAAGCCTTGGCCAGGTCAATGAATACGGCTGCACAGTACTGTCTCTTATCGATGGCGGTTATGATATCGTTTAGGACCTTGAACGTGGCTGAGGTGCACCCATGACCAGCTCTGAAACCAGATTGCATAGCAGAGAAGGTACGGTGGGATTCGAAATGGTCGGTAATCTGTTTGTTAACTTGGCTTTCAAAGACCTTAGAAAGGCAGGGTATGATAGATATAGGTCTGTAGCAGTTTGGGTCAAGAGTGTCTCCCCCTTTGAAGAGGGGGATGACCGCAGCTGCTTTCCAATCTTTGGGAATCTCAGACGACACGAAAGAGAGGTTGAACAGGCTAGTAATAGGGATTGCAACAATTTCGGCAGATCATTTTTGAAAGAAAGGGTCCAGATTGTCTAGCCCGGCTGATTTGTAGGGGTCCAGATTTTGCAGCTCTTTCAGAACATCAGCTAACTGGATTTGGGAGAAGGAGAACTGGGGGAGGCTTGGGCAAGTTGCTGTGGGGGGTGCAGGGCTGTTGACCGGGGTAGGGGTGAGCAGGTGAAAAGCATGGCCAGCCGTAGAAAAATGCTTATTGAAATTCTCAATTATAGTGGATTTATCGGCTGCACTATCCTCAGTGCAGTGGGCAGCTGGGAGGAGGTGCTCCAGAACTTTTTTGAGTTTGTGTTACAGGAAGCAAATGTCTGCTTGAAAAAGCTAACCTTGGCTTTCCTAACTGCCTGTGTATATTGGTTCCTAACTTCCCTGAAAAGTTGCATATCACGGGGGCTGTTCGATGCTAATGCAGAACGCCACAGGATGTTTTTGTGCTGGTCAAGGGCAGTCAGGTCTGAAGAGAACCAAGGGCTATATCTGTTCCTGGTTCTAAATTTCTTGAATGGGGCATGCTTATTTAAGATGGTGAGGAAGGAACTTTAAAATAATAACCAGGCATCCTCTACTGACGGGATGAGGTCACTATCCTTCCAGGATACCCGGGCCAGGTCGATTAGAAAGGCCTGCTCGCTGAAGTGTTTTAGGGAGCGTTTTACAGTGATGAGGCGAGGTCGTTTGACCGCAGACCCATTACGGATGCAGGCCATGAGGCAGTGATCGCTGAGATCTTGGTTGAAAACAGCAGAGGTGTATTTGGAGGGCAAGTTGGTTAGGATGATATCTATGAGGGTACCCGTGTTTACGGCTTTGGGGTTGTACCTGGTAGGTTCATTGATAATTTGTGAGGTTGAGGGCATCAAGCTTAGATTGTAGGATGGGCGGGGTGTTAAGTATGTCCCAGTTTAGGTCACCTAGCAGCACAAGCTCTGAAGATAGATGGGGGGCAATCAGTTCACATATGGTGTCCAGAGCACAGCTGGGGGCAGAGGGTGGTCTATAGCAAGCGGCAACGGTGAGAGACTTGTTTCTAGAAAGGTGGATTTTTAAAAGTAGAAGTTAAAATTGTTTGGGTACAGACCTGGATAGTAAGACAGAACTCTGCAGGCTATCTCTGCAGTATATTGCAACACCGCCCCCTTTGACCGTTCTATCTTGTCTGAAAATGTTGTAGTTAGGGATGGAGATTTCAGGGTTTTTGGTGGTCTTCCTAAGCCAGGATTCAGACACGGCTAGGACATCCGGGTTGGCAGAGTGTGCTAGAGCAGTGAATAAAACAAACTTAGGGAGGAGGCTTCTAATGTTAACAAGCATGAAACCAAGGCTTTTTACGGTTACAGAAGTCAACAAATGAGAGCGCCTGGGGATTAGGAGTGGAGCTAGGCCCTGCAGGGATTGGATTAACCTCTATATCACCAGAGGAGGAGTAGGATAAGGGTACGGCTAAAGGCTATAAGGACTGGTTGTCTAGGACGTCCGGAACAGAGAGTAAAGGGAGCAGGTTTCTGGGGGGCGATAAAATAGATTCAAGGCATAATGTACAGACAAAGGTATGGTAGGATGTCAATACAGTGGAGGTAACCCTAGGCATTGAGTGATGATGAGAGAGATATTGTCTCTAGAAACATAATTTAAACCAGGTGATGTCATCGCATGTGTGGGTGGTGGAACTGAAGGGTTGGATAAGGTATATTGAGCAGGGCTAGAGGCTCTACAATGAAATAAGACAATAAACACTAACCAGAACAGCAATGGACAAGGCATATTGACATTGAGGAGAGGTATGCTTAGCCGAGTGATCATAAGGGTCCAGTGAGTAGTGAGGCTGGTTGGGGACACAGCGATTCAGACAGATAGCCGGGCCGGTAGCAAGCTAGCAGAATGCTAGCGGGCCGAGGTAGCACAAGCTAGCAGAAGACGGGGGAAGTCTGTTTATAGCCTCCTTGTGCGTTTCCACATCTAGAGAGGATGGCGCAATTAGTTATAAATGTTTCCAGCGAACAAAACATAAACAACATTTGTAAAGTTTTACCTTCTATTTCAAGAAAGGCTTTTCAGTCCCGAGACATTTTGGCCCCGGGTCCTTCAGGTTTCTTGTGGTGTACTTTGATACTAAGCTGACCTGGGCAGAACACATGTAGAGAGTGGTGGGAAAATGTAAAAAGGTTCTAAATGTGACGGGACAGAGTGGGAGGCTCGGCGTTCCTCACTGAGGACCATGTATGTTGCTGTAACGCCCAGGCCCGAGATGACAGGCTGGAGCGTTTTGGTTTCGTTTTGGTGTAGGGTTTGTGTGTTCTAGGGTGTCTATTTCTATGTTGGGATAATGGTTCCCAATTAGAGGCAGCTGAGTCTCGTTGTCTCTAATTGGGAACCATATATATGTTTGGGAGTGGCACTTTAGTTGCGTGGGTTATTGTTTATGTCATGCTTATCGTGTTTATGTTACGTTCATCATGTTCAGTCGGGTTCTTGTCTAGTTAGGTTTCTCCGTTCGTGGTTAGGTTAGGTTTCGCCAGTCGTGGTTAGGTTTAGATCTTTGTGTTGAGTTTAGTATTTAGCGTTAGGGCTCACGTCTTTCTTCGTTTATTGTTTTCGTTCTGTCCCGTGTTTTCAATAAATCATGTATTCTGGCTACATCGCTGCGTCTTGGTCTGTCCCGAAGGAAGAGAATCGTGACAGAATAACCCACCAAAAGAAGACCAAGCAGCGAGAGACCCGGGAGTACTGGACCAGGGAACAGCTCATTGGGACTCGCCTGGCACGGAGGTCCGGAGGACAGCCCCAAAAAACTTTTTTGGGGGGGGCACACGAGGAGGTTGGCCGGTTCAGGAGGGACTCCTGAGCCAACTCCCCGTGCTTTGTGGAGAGCGTTGGGGAGAGCGTCGCACGAAGGGACACTGTGCTATGCAGTGTTGCGCACGGTTTCCCCTATAGGGATTCAGAGGCCGGTGCGAGAGATTCCCGCTCCACTCATCAGTCGGGCGAAACTGAGTGTTCAGCCAGGAAGAGTGGTGCCATCTCTGCGCGCTATGTCTCCAGTGCGCCTCCTGGGACCCGGATATCCTGCTCCGGTTCTGCGTGCGGTGTCTCGATGCGTGTCCACAGCCCAGTGCGAGATCCCAGCGCCACTCATTGGTCGGGCCGAGGTCAGTGTGCTACCTGGTAGAGTAGTGCCAGCTCTGCGCGCCAGGTCTCCAGTGCGCCTTTTGGGACCAAGATATCCTGTGGTCCTACGGGCAGAATCTCTGGTGCGAATCCACAGCCCAGTCCGAGAGATTCCAGCTCCACTCACCCGTGAGGCCAGGGTTAGTGAGCTAGCTGGAGGTATGGTGTCGGCTCTCCGTATCAGGTCCCCGGTCCGGGTGGAGGTTTCTACACGTCCAGTCCCTGTTCCACGCTCCGAGATCCCTGTTCCACTCTCCGAGATCCCTGTTCCACGCTCCGAGATCCCTGTTCCACGCTCCGAGATCCCTGTTCCACGCTCCGAGATCCCTGTTCCACGCTCCGAGATCCCTGTTCCACGCTCCGAGATCCCTGTTCCACGCTCCAAGATCCCTGTTCCACGTTCCGAGATCGCAGTCCGTGTTGAGGTTCCAACACGTCCTGTTCCTGTTCCACGTGCCAGGTCCCCAGTGCATCTTCAGAGTCCAGCATGTCCTGTTCCGGCTCCGCGCACCCAGCTCCCCGTGCGCTTAGAGAGTCCTGCACGTCCTGTTCCGGTTCCGCGCACCAAGCTCCCCGTGCGCTTAGAGAGCCCAGTTCGGCCTGTTCCTGCTCCACGCACCAGAGTTCCAGTGAGCATCACGAGTCCAGTACTGCCAGTTCCTGCTCCACGCACCAGAGTTCCAGTGAGCATCACGAGTCCAGTACGACCAGTTCCTGCTCCACGCACCAGAGTTCCAGTGAGCATCACGAGTCCAGTACTGCCAGTTCCTGCTCCACGCACCAGAGTTCCAGTGAGCATCACGAGTCCAGTACGACCAGTTCCTGCTCCACGCACCAGAGTTCCAGTGAGCATCACGAGTCCGGTACGATCAGTTCCTGCTCCACGCACCAGAGTTCCAGTGAGCATCACGAGTCCAGTACGACCAGTTCCTGCTCCACGCACCAGAGTTCCAGTGAGCATCGCGAGTCCAGTACGGCCAGCTCCAGCCCCACGCACCAGAGTTCCAAGAAAGGGTCCAGGGCCTCCGGTGCGTGACATCAGACCAGCACGGCCAGCACCGGAGCCCCCACCTGGGACAAAGGGACCCACCCGAAGACCCCCCCACAGACTTTTGGGCGCGTCCGGAGTCCGCGCCTTTGGGGGGGGGGGGTACTGTAACGCCCAGGCCCGAGATGACAGGCTGGAGCGTTTTGGTTTCGTTTTGGTGTAGGGTTTGTGTGTTCTAGGGTGTCTATTTCTATGTTGGGATAATGGTTCCCAATTAGAGGCAGCTGAGTCTCGTTGTCTCTAATTGGGAACCATATATATGTTTGGGAGTGGCACTTTAGTTGCGTGGGTTATTGTTTATGTCATGCTTATCGTGTTTATGTTACGTTCATCATGTTCAGTCGGGTTCTTGTCTTTCGTGTCTAGTTAGGTTTCTCCATTCATGTCTAGTTAGGTTTCTCCGTTCGTGGTTAGGTTAGGTTTTGCCAGTCGTGGTTAGGTTTAGATCTTTGTGTTGAGTTTAGTATTTAGCGTTAGGGCTCACGTCTTGTTTCTTCGTTTATTGTTTTCGTTCTGTCCCGTGTTTTCAATAAATCATGTATTCTGGCTACATCGCTGCGTCTTGGTCTGTCCCGAAGGAAGAGAATCGTGACAGTTGCTTTGATCCAATCTGTAATAGACTATGGAAATATGGTGTATGGTTCGCCAGCCAGGATATCACTGGAAAGACTTGATGTCATATAGGCACAAGGTAGCAGAATATGTAATGGGGCCTCCAGTGTCAGCTCTACAGGTGGAGGTGGGGGAGATGCTATTACATATTAGAAGGCAAAAGCTGACAATGAACTAGTGGGTTAACTTACAGGGGCATGGAGTGTTTGTACCCCACAAAAGGGGTGCTACAGGCATGTTGGGAACATGAACATGGACAGAATAAAAGTTTTAGATGGTTGGGTGATAACCAGGCGAGGCAGATGAGATTGTATGGCAGGGACTTGAGCCCCACGGTACCTGTCCCTGTGAGTCCACCATGGCTACTCCCACCTCCAGTAGTTGATTTACACGTGTTGGAGAGAGTACGGAAAGACAGGGAGAGGGTTGATCCATCCAAGTTATTTAAAAGACAACTGGATACAGTATATATGGATTTTATACCAATATATACAGATGAATCAAAAGATCCAAGGACAGGTCAGACTGGGTCAACCTTTGTTGTACAGGAAAGTTGGGTCGCAGTAAGGAAATGTATTACAGACCACCTGGCTGTATACACAGCAGAGCTGATGGCTGTACTGTTGGCCGTGCAGTGGGTGGAGGATGTGCCAGAAAGAGTAAAGTTAGAGTAAATGCTTTGACTCGTGCTATGTTGATGAGTCTGCAAGCATTTAGCTACAGTATATGAAGTACTCCAAATGCATGCCCACAGAGACAGTGGAGAATGTGCTAATACAGTGTGGGCAGTTTGATGGGGAAAGAAATACTGAGATCCAATATGAGGGAGAAGGGGACACAGGAATTTAGTTTAAAGAGCAGTGAGTAGAACACCGTTAGATACAGTCAAAAAAATTGTGTTATATTTTTTAAGAGAAAGGGGGCTGGCATGTGGGATTTAGTGCTTCCCTGTCACTGGCGTACACTCCAGTACAGTAGGTTGTGGTAATGCCCCATAACATTGATGCCAACCGCCGATAAACCTCAGAGAAAAAGAAGCGTAGAGGAAGCAAACATTAAAACCTAGCAGTCAAACACAGAAATGGTTCCAATTGTTTTTCTACTTAATTATTTCCATAGGAGATTTTAGAACCACTTCAAATTAAGTATGTGTTTGGTGTAGGCTTACCTTGGCGTGACGTTTTGATAAAGGTTTAATTGTTTCTCGGACAAGGTGAGTTTTACCAATATATTCGCCTTAATTTACTGTGAAATGCTAATTATTTTGAATAAAGTGTTGAAATGAATTGAATAAAGTGTTGAACTTCTTCTGTCCCCTTTCTCTCTGTATTAGCTAGCCACTGACTACACTTTACCTAGCTAGCTAGTTAGCAGAGCAGTAAATACTTTTTTTGTTTTACTGAGCCTAGAGAATTTTTTGCACAGTATGTCAACTTTGGTGTCTGTTTCAGACCTTTTGGCATTTTTCAAGGATGAGCATAAGAGTATTTTCAAAGGGGAGAAGACGACTATAAGTCCAGCCATGTTGAGAAGTACAGCTAGTGAGGGGCAACTTGGTTTATCCCCTCATTTGGTCAAGGCCAGAATGAGGGATAAAGTTTATTCTGTGTTGGTGAGTGTAGCTATTAAGTAGAGTTTGACCATCTTATCAATACAATGTGTTCAATGAAGCTGTCAAAATTGTACAAGGAAAGAGCCACATGAAAGCAATAAGGCACAAGAGGCAGTGCTGTATCATGAATACAGCCAGGTAAATGGTGTTGAACCCATTTACATGTGACTGTATGATACAGCACTGCATTGTGTGCCTTATCGCTTTAATAAAACAGTTAAAATAACAATGAATAAAATATTATAAGTACATTCACACTTTCATTTTTCTGCCAGAATATATTGTCCAGCCATGAATCTGGTTCCTTTGGTCATGTTGCTACAGACGTGACGCAGTCCTTAATTATATTTGCATCATTGCTATGCAAAAGGACTGGTCATCCATTATAAAGAAAATGGTTGCTATGCCGGCTGGATAACGTTATTGTCACTTGCTACCTAGCTAGTTAGCCAATTTCAGCGAACTAAGTCACGTCAAACACTGAACCTGGATGACAGTACACTAGCTGGATTATTATTTATTATTTTAGGGGGTAGATCAGCTTTAATATTACAGATAGATTGTAGCTTCCATCAACATAATTGTCTGCATCACTTCCAATCACCCATATATTTTTTGCATATACACAAATACATACATGCATACATACATACATACATACATATAAATACACACATACATACATTAACATATGCATACAGTTGAAGTCGGTAGTTTACATACACGTTAGGTAAAAACATTTGCAAACTGGATGCAGTCTATCACAGTGCCATCCGCTTTGTCACCAAAGACCCTTATAACACCCACCACTGCAACCTGTAAGCTCTAGTCGGCTGGCCCTCGCTACATACTCGTCTCCAGACCCACTGGCTCCAGGTCATCTACAAGTCCCTGCTAGGTAAAGCCCGCCTTATCTCAGCTTGCTGGTAACCATAGCAGCACCCACCCGTTAGCACGCGCTCCAGCAGGTATATCTCACTGGTCACCCCCAAAGCCAATTCCTCCTTTGGCCACCTTTCCTTCCAGTTCTCTGCTGCCAATGACTGGAACAAATTACAAAAATGACTGAAACTGGAGACACTTATCTCCCTCACTAGCTTTAAGCACCAGTTGTCAGAGCAGCTCACAGATCACTGCACCTGTACATAGCCCATCTGTTAATAGCCCAACCAACTACCTCATCCCCTACCGTATTCATTTATTTATCTTGCACCCTAGTATTTCTACATTCATCTACTGCACATCTACCATTCCAGTGTTAAATTGCTGTATTGTAATTACTTCGCCACCATGGCCTATTTATTGCCTTACCTTCCTTATCTTACCTCATTTGCACACATTGTATATAGACTTGTTTTTCTACTGTATTATTGACTGTATGTTTGTTTACTCCATGTGTAACTCTGTGTTGTTTTATGTGTCAAACTGTTTGCTTTATCTTGGCCAGGTTGCAGTTGTAAATGAGAACTTGTTCTCAACTTGCCTACCTGGTTAAATAAAGGTGAAATAAAAAAATATATATATAAAAAAAAACATTTAAACTCAGTTTTTCACAATTCCTGACATTTAATCCTAGTAAATATTCCCTGTCTTAGGTCAGTTAGGATCACTACTTTATTTTAAGAATGTCAAATGTCAAAATAATAGTAGAGAGAATGATTTATTTCAGCTTTTATTTATTTCATCACATTCCCAGTGGGTCAGAAGTTTACATACACTCAATTAGTATTTGGTAGCATTGCCTTTAAATTGTTCAATTTGGGTCAAATGTTTTGGGTAGCCTCCCACAAGCTTCCCACAATAAGTTGGGTTAATTTTGGCCCATTCCTCCTGACAGAGCTTGTGTAACTGAGTCAGGTTTGTAGGCCTCCTTGCTCGCACACGCTTTTTCAGTTCTGCCCACAAATTTTCTATAGGATTGAGGTCAGGGATTTGTGATGGCCACTCCAATACCTTGACTTTGTTGTCCTTAAGCCATTTTGTCACAACTTTGGAAGTATGCGTGGGGTCATTGTCCATTTGGAAGACCCATTTGCGACCAAGCTTTAACTTCCTGACTGATGTCTTGAGATGTTGCTTCAATATATCCACATAATTTTCCTTCCTCATGTTGCCATTTATTTTTGAAGTGCACCAGTCCCTCCTGCAGCAAATCACCCCACAACATGATGCTGCCACCACCATTCTTCACGGTTGGGATGGTGTTCTTCGGCTTGCAAGCTTCCCCATTTTTTATCCAAACATAATGATGGTCAGTATGGCCAAACAGTTATATTTCTGTTTCATCAGACCAGAGGACATCTCTCCAAAAAGTACAACCTTTGTCTCCATGTGCAGTTGCAAACAGTAGTCTGGCTTTTTTATGGCGGTTTTAGAGCAATGGCTTCTTCCTTGCTGAGCGGCCATTCAGGTTATGTCGATATAGGACTTGTTTTACTGTGGATATAGATACTTTTGTACCCGTTTCCTCCAGCATCTTCACAAGGTCCTTTGCTGTTGTTCTGGGATTGATTTGCACTTTTTTGCACCAAAGTACGTTCATCTCTAAGAGACAGAACGCGTCTCCTTCCTGAGCGGTATGACAGCTGCGTGGTCTCATGGTGTTTATACTTGCGTACTATTGTTTGTACAGATGAACGTGGTACCTTCAGGAGTTTGGAAATTGCTCCCAAGGATGAATCAGACTTGTGGAGGTCTACAATTGTCTTGGCTGATTTCTTTTGATTTCCCCATGATGTCAAGCAAAGAGGCGCCGAGTTTGAAGGTAGGCCTTGAAATACATCCACAGGTACACCTCCAATTGACTCATCGTCAATTAGCCTATCAGAAGCTTCTAAAGCCATGACATAATTTTCTGGAATTTTCCATGCTGTTTAAAGGCACAGTCAACTTAGTGTATGTAAACTTCTGACCAACTGGAATTGTGATACAGTGAATTATAAGTGAAATAATCTGTCTGTAAACAATTGTTGGAAAAATTACTTGTGTTGTGCACAAAGTAGATGTCCTAACCGACTTGCCAAAACTATAGTTTGTTAACAAGAAATTTGTGGAGTGGTTGAAAAACTAGTTTTAATGACTCCAACCTAAGTGTATGTAAACTTTCGACTTCAACTGTATATGTTGAAGAGGGTGGGGCTTAAGCTGCATCTCTGTCTCACCCCACAGCCCTGTGGGAAGAAATGTGTGTGTTTTTTGCCTATTTTAACCACACACTTGTTGTTTGTGTACATGGATTTCATAATGTCGTATGTTTTTCCTCCAACACCACTTTCCATCAATTTGTATAGCAGACATGCCAAATTGAGTCGAAGGCTTTTTTTAAATCAACAAAGCATAAGAAGACTTTGCCTTTGTTTTGGTATATTTGCTTGTCAATTAGGGTATGCAGGGTGAATATGTGGTCTGTCGTACGATAATTTGGTAAAAAGCCAATTTGACATTTGCTCAGTACATTGTTTTCACTGAGTAAATGTTTGAGTCTGCTGTTAATAATAATGCAAAGTATTTTCCCAAGGTTGCTATCCCACGGTACTTATTGGGGTCAAATTTGTCTCCACTTTTGTGGATTGGGGTGATCAGTCCTTGGTTCCAAACATTGGAGAAGATGCCAGAGCTAAGGATGATGTTAAAGAGCTTTAGTATAGCCAATTGGAATTTGTATATTTTATAATTTCATTGAGGATACCATCAACACCTCGGGCCGTTTTGGGTTGGAGGGTTTTTATTTTGACCTGTAGTTCATTCAAGGTAATTGGAGAATCCAGTGGGTTCTGGTAGTCTTTAATAGTTGATTCTAAGATTTTTATTGGATCATGTATATGTTTTTGCTGTTTGTTCTTTGTTATAGAGCCAAAAAGATTGGAGAAGTGGTTTCCCCATACATCTCCATTTTGGATAGATAATAATTTGTGTTGTTGTTTGTTTAGTATTTTCCAATTTTCCAAGATGTGGTTAGAGTCCATGAATTCTTAAATTACATTGAGCTGATTTCTGATGTGCTTTTCCTTCTTTTTCCGTAGTGTATTTCGGTATTGTTTTAGTGATTCACCATAGTGAAGGCATAGACTCAGATTTTCTGGGTCTCTATGTTTTTGGTTGGACAGCTTTCTTAATTTCTTTCTTAGGTTTTTACATTCTTCATCAAACCATTTGTCATTGTTGTTCATTTTCTTCGGTTTTCTGTTTGAAATATTTAGATTAGATAGGGAAGCTGAAAGGTAAAATATACTGTTAACATTTTCTACTGCCAAATTTACACCTTCGCTATTACAGTGGAACGTTTTGTCCAGGAAGTTGTCTAGAAGGGATTGAATTTGTTGTTGCCTAACTGTTTTTTGGTAGGTTTCCACAATACATTCCTTCCATCTATAGCATTTCTTAATATTACTCAGTTCCTTTGGCTTTGATGCCACATGACTGAGTATTGCTCCGTTCAAGTAGACTGTGATTTTGCTGTGATCTGATAGGGGTGTCAGTGGGCTGACTGTGAACGCTCTGAGAGACTTTGGTTTGAGGTCAGTAATACAGTAGTCTACAGTACTACTGCCAAGAGATGAGCTATAGGTGTACCTACCGTAGGAGTCCCCTCGAAGCCTACCATTGACTAAGTACATACCCAGCGTGTGACAGAGCTGCAGGAGTTGTGACCCGTTTTTGTTGGTTATGTTGTCATAGTTGTGCCTAGGGGGGCATATGGGGGAGGGAATGCTGTCACCTCCAGGCAGGTGTTTGTCCCCCTGTGTGCTGAGGGTGTCAGGTTCTTGTCTGGTTCTGGCATTTAGGTCGCCACAGACTAGTACATGTCCCTGGGACTGGAAATGATTGAGAAGCTGTCTTATTTAAAGTATGGGGATTCTAGTGGGGGGATATAGGTAGCACACAGGAGGTCATTTTGGTCTGTTAAGATCATTTCCTTTTGAATTTCTAGCCAAATGTAAAATGTTCCTGTTTTGAATAATTTAATGGAGTGAGTTAGGTCTGCTCTATACCAAATTAGCATACCCCCTGAGTCCCTTCCCTGTTTCACACCTGGTAGTTTGGTGGATGTGACTACCAGCTCTCTGTAACCTAGAGGGAAACCAGTGGGTTGCCCTCCTCTATACCATGTTTCTTGTAGGATGACAATGTCTGTATTTCCAATTTCTTTTATGAAGTCCAGGTTCCTGCTCTTTAGGCTAAAATCAGATGACTTCAGGCCTTGGATATTCGAGGGTGAGATAGTGAAGGCTTTGTGTTCCATAAAGTGTCCAATGTTGTTGGTTGTGTGGTTTGGTCTCAGGCCAGTAAGTGTGAGCAGAGCCTGTTGAGCATCTGGTACATGCCATTGGCTTGGGCTAGTGTAAGAGTGGGGGTTGGGCCTGTTTGCCTGCTCACAGCCTGGGCATATGTGACTTCTCCAAGTCAGGCAAGTCGAGAAACGTGCCTATTTTCCTCAAAAGTACGTAATGTCACGATTCCAAAGCTATACAATATTACATATAGCAAGTTAATTATATCACATATTGGAAAATATTCGTAGTGTTATAATTCTTGTTGATGAAATTCATGTTAATGTTGTTTTTCTGAGCTAGCGCCCAATTGACTCCCATTCACTCCTTGAAGGAGAGCTCTCCTTGTCCCTGATTCGCCCAGAATGCTCCGCGCGGCCCATTGACGTAGCATGTGCAACGCACACAATGCACATCAAAACCATTCCAATGGTGTTTTCCATATCTTCTAAAGTATCTCTGATCATGCACCTCTAGTGGTGATTTATCTGAATCTCATGACGTCGGTCAGCGTTCACAAATTGCTGGATTAGACGAACAGAGGCGCACGAGCGGGATCTGACATCGGTATTAGCTAGTTAAAACGTTACCTAGCTACATGTGAAACATTGTATCTATGACATGCATGCATGTATAATTAACTAAAGGATGGATAAAGTTCAATGACACGTTTGCTATGTCTCTTTAGCTATGCTAACTAGTTAACGTTAGCTAGCTTAACTCCGCAAGCTAACTAGTTAGCAACCTGGCTAACGATAGCTAGCTGCCGGTAACGTTACTGGGTTAGCTAACTAGACAGCTAACGTTTGTTTTTGCTTGCAGATAATAGCTAGCTATGTTTCTGAGTTACTAACGAGTTAGCTAAGGTGGCTAACAAAACCAAAACATGTCATTAGTTAGATTTATACTCAAAGGTTTGCTAAAAGTAATTTATGGCTCACACTGTCAGTCACAGAAGTTCAGGCTCTGAAAGCTATGGCCAGCTAACTAAGTTTTATGTCCGAGTTAATGAATAACTAACGTTAGGTAGAGTCAGTCAGAAGTCGCTAACATTGAGTCTTTGTCAGCATCTGGCCACTTGCGTAGTAGCTCAACCCCTTTGTCTCTAGTTAGCTAGTCTAAGTAACGTTAACTAAAATGTGACCGTCATCTAGGGAGATTGCAAGTTGGTTGCTCATTAGCTAGCTACATTTTAACACTTGTGTTCTACAGTGCATCATGTCACGTCCTAGTAATGCCTCACCCAAGCCTGCCATGGGCAAATCAAAACACTCTGGTGGTGGGGGGCCCAGGGGCAAAGGGCTGAAAGACATACGCATCGACGAAGAAGTTAAGATTGCTGTGAACATCTCCCTTGAGAGGTTTCAGTACAGTGATCAAAAAGGTAACATAAAATGTTATTTCTACTCATGTGAGGAATTGGTGCTTCATGGAAACATTTGGATTATTGGATATAGTATACTACATTAGTTCTTTTGATTTTACAGAAATGGAGTTTCCTTCCTCCCTGTCTAGTACTGAGAGAGCCTTCATCCATCGCTTTGCACAGTCCCTTGGATATATCTCTAAAAGCAGAGGGTAAGCGATACAACTTGACATCAGGTGTCAGAGCCCATAGTCTTTAGGTCAACCTTGGATACTCCCATTTTAAAAGCGGTACTTGAATAGAAAAGTTTGTGTATCCCTCCTCCATTATTGTACTGGAAATGTAACTCCCTAAAAGCATCCATCAGGTTTACTAAAGTGTGCTGTGCTTCAAGTCTAGCATCCTTATTTCATTCATTTTCAGAAAAGGATCAAGCCGGACCCTCACTATCAGAAAGAAGGATGGCTCGGAGACAGCCCAGTCCATCATGACTTTCAACCTTTCCCACAATTCCAAGCACGCGGTGCGGAGCCTGCTGCAGAGGTTCCCCATCACCAACAAGGAGCGCACAGACCTACTGCCTCGCACTGAGAGGGGCCTGTCTGTGGCCATTGAGGCTGGTGAGTGGCAGTTACATTTCAAGTTTAATAATGTATTGATGTCAATGGGAGACCTTGTCAACCTTTGTTTTTAATAACAATGTACTGATGAATGAATAAATGATCTATCTGTTAAAAAAATGTGTTGACAATATAAAGTTAACATTCCTCTGCCCCTCTTTTTTTCTCCACCAGAGAGCAGCCGTGACAAGAACAGGACCAGCGGGAGGCTCAACAACGGCATTCCCCAGGTGCCCCAGACGAGGGGCCCATCTGAACTGGACTTCTTCCGCCGCTCGCTTCCTGTGTACGAGCGCCAGGAGGAGATTGTCCAGGTCATCAAAGACAACCGTGTTGTCCTAGTGGTGGGGGAGACAGGCTCGGGGAAAACTACACAGGTGAGGGGGAGAAACATTTTACATCACTGTCCACATAAAGTGCCATAAAGAATTCACGCCACTTGACTTTTTTAACATTTTGTTGTGCCTGATTTTAAAATTGATTTTGGTTTTGTCACTGACTTCCACACAATACCCCATAATGTTAAAGTGGAATTATGTTTTTCAATTTTTTTTTTACAAATTAATAAGAAATGAAAAGCTGAAATGTCTTGAGTCAATAGGTATTCAACCCCTTTGTTATGGTAAGCAAAAATTTGTTCAGGTGTAAACATGTGCTTAATAAGTCACCATCAGTTGTTTGGACTCATTCTGTGTGCAATAATAGTGTTTAACATGATTTTTGAATGACTACCTCATCTCTGTACCCCACACATACAATTATCTGTAAGGTCCCTCAGTTGAGCAGTGAATTTCAAACAGATTCAAGGAGGTTTTTCAGTGCCTCGCAAAGGGCACCTATTGGTAGATGGGTAAAAATTTTATAACTGCCATTGAATGTCCTTTTGATCATGGTGAAGTTATTAATTACACTTTGGATGGTGTATCAATACACCCAGTCACTACAAAGATACAGGCGTCCTTCTTAACTAAGTTGCCGGAGAGGAAGGAAACCGCTCAGGGATTTCACCATGAAGCCAATAATGTATTTGAAACATTTACTGAGTTTAAACGCTGTGATAGGAAAAAAACGGAGGAAATTATAGTTACTCCCCAATACTAAACTAATTGAGACAGAAGGAATCATGTACAGAATAACAAATATTCCAAAACAAGCATCCCGTTTGCAACAAGGCACTAAAGTAGTACTGCAAAGAAAATGGAAAAGCAGTTCACTTTTTGTCCTGAATACAAAGTGTTATGTTTGGGGCAAATCCAATACTACACATTGCTGAGTACCACTCTATATTTTCAAGCATAGTGATTCCTGTATCATGTTATGGGTATGCTCGTAATCATTAAGGACTGGGGAGTTTTTCAGGATAAATAATCTACAGAATGGAGTTAAGCACAGGCATAATCTTAGAGGAAAACCTGGTTCCGTCTACTTTCCACCAGACACTGCAAGATAAATTCACCTTACAACAGAACAATAACCTAAAACACAAGGCCTAATCTATGCTAGAGTTGCTAACCAAGACGTTTGTGAATGTTCCTGAGTGGCCGAGTTAGTTTTGACTGAAATCTACTTGAAAATCAATGGCAAGACCTGAAAATGGTTGTCTAGCAATGATCAACAACTAATTTGACAGAGCTTGAAGAATTTTCAAAAGAATAATGGGCACACCTTTGAGTCAATACATGTTAGAATCTCCCAGTGTGTGTTGGAAAGCAGGCTGGACCAGGTTTTCCTCCAGGATTTTGCCTGTGCTTAGCTAAATGTCTTTTCATCCTAAAAAACACCAAAGTCCTTGCCTGTGACGAGCATACCCAAAACATGATGCAGTCACCATCATGCTTGAAAGAGTGGTACTCAGTGATGTGTTGTTGGATTTGCCCCAAACATAACGCTTTATTTTCAGGACATAATTTCTTTGCCACATTTTCTTTGCAGTATTATTTTAGTGCCTTATTGCAAACAGGATGCATGTTTTGGAATATTTGTATTCTGTACAGGCTTCCTTTTCACTCCGTCATTAAGTTAGCATTGTGGAGTACCTACAATGTTGTTGATCCGTTCTCAGTTTTCTCCTATCACAGCCATTAAACTCTGTAGTTAGTCTTGTCCCATCGCTGCAACCCCAATACGGACTCGGGAAAGGCGAAGGTCGAGTGCCGTGCGTCCTCCAAAACACAACCCATCCAAGCCACACTGCTTCTTGACACAATGCCCTTTTAACCTGGAGGCCAGACGCACCAATGTGTCGGAGGAAACACCGTACACCTGGTGACCGTGTCAGTGGCGGGCCGGGCGTAATTAATTTGTAACATTTTCTAAAAACATAATTCCGCGATATTATGGGGTATTGTGTGTAGGCCAGTGACACAAAATCGAAATGGAATACATTTTTAATTCAGCCTGTAACACAACAAGATTTGGAAAAAGTGAAGTGTGAATACTTTCTGAAGGCACTGTATGGCCTACAAAGGCATTACATTGGTATGATAAGATATTACATTTGTAAATAGAGTTCCTGATCATCTAGAAACTAAATGGGAAGTGTTTTGCCATTCCAGATCCCACAGTTCCTCCTGGACGACTGCAGCCAAAATGGGATCCCCTGTCGGATCTTCTGCACACAGCCCCGGCGTCTGGCAGCCATCGCTGTGGCGGAGCGGGTTGCTGCGGAGAGAGGGGAGAGCATCGGTCAGACCATTGGCTACCAGATCCGCCTGGAAAGCAGGTAGGAGCAAAGAGATGGAGTGAGGGAGGCGCTGACTCGGTCTACTTTGACTGAGCATCTGTGAGGAAATTAATGACTCTGGTTGACCCCTCAGAGTTTCTCCTAAGACGCTGCTGACCTTTTGCACCAGCGGGGTGCTGCTGAGAACACTGATGGCCGGAGACACCACAATGTCCACTGTTACTCACGTCATTGTGGTGAGTACAAGTTATTGTTACCCTTTTGTTATCGTTCACTGCCATGACTGTATGCAGACCTGTCAACCTGCATGCATTTTACCTACCATGCACACAATTTGAGGTCAACGTACACTGGTATGAAAAACTACCCAAAAATACTCAAAAATAAGCTTCTAGTTGGCACATTGTGGTTTTTGACTCAACCGTCTGAAGTTGGAACTGAGCCTATCAGATGACTTGGGCAAGGAAAAAAAATCTCTAGCTCTCCGCTCTGGCCCGCCGCCATAGATGTAGTTGTACTAAACTCAGCAAAAAAAGAAACGTCCTCACTGTCAACTGCGTTTATTTTCAGCAAACTTAACATGTGTAAATATTTCTATGAACATAAGATTGAACAACTGATACATAAACTGAACAAGTTCCACAGACATGTGACTAACATAAATTGAATAATGTGTCCCTGAACAAAGGGGGGGTCAAAATCAAAAGTAACAGTCAGTATCTGGTGTGGCCACCAACTGCATTAAGTATCACAGTGCATCTCCTCATGGACTGCACCAGATTTGCCAGTTCTTGCTGTGAGATGTTACTCCCCTCTTCCACCAAGGCACCTGCAAGTTCCCGAACATTTCTGTGGGAAATGGCCCTAGCCCTCACCCTCTGATCCAACAGGTCCCAGACGTGCTCAATGGGATTGATATCCGGGCTCTTCGCTGGCCATGGCAGAACACTGATATTCCTGTCTTGCAGGAAATCACGCACAGAACGAGCAGTATGGCTGGTGGCATTGTCATGCTGTAGGGTCATGTCAGGATGAGCCTGCAGGAAGGGTACCATATGAGGGAGGAGGATGTCATCCCTGTAACGCACAGCGTTGAGATTGCCTGCAATGACAACCAACTCAGTCCGATGATGCTGTGACACACCGCCCCAGACCATGACGGACCCTCCACCTCCAAATTAATCCCGCTCCGGAGTACAGGCCTCCGTGTAACGCTCATTCCTTTGACGATAAACGCAAATCCGACCATCACCCCATGTGAGACAAAACCACGACTCGTCAGTGAAGAGCACTTTTAGCCAGTCCTGTCTGGTCCAACGACGGTGGGTTTGTGCCCATAGGTGACGTTGTTGCCGGTGATGTAAGGCAGGTCCTGACCAGACAACAGGCCTACAAGCCCTCAGTCAAGCCTTTCTCAGCCTATTGTGGACAGTCTGAGCACTGATGGAGGGATTGTGCATTCCTGGTGTAACTCGGGCAGTTGTTGCCGTCCTGTACCTGTCCCGCAGGTGTGATGTTCAGATGTACAGATCCTGTGCAAGTGTTGTTACACGTGGTCTGCCAATGCGAGGACGATCAGTTGTCCGTCCTGTCTCCCTGTAGCGCTGTCTTAGGCATCTCACAGTACTGACATTGCAATTTGCTGCCCTGGCCACATCTGCAGTCCTCATGCCTCCTTGCAGCATGTCTAAGACACGGTCACGCAGATGAGCAGGGACCCTGGGCATCTTTTCTTTTGGTGTTTTTCCAGTCAGTAGAAAGGCCTCTTTAGTGTCCTAAGTTTTCATAACTGTGACCTTAATTGCCTACTGTCTGTAAGCTGTTAGTGTCTTAACGACCGTTCCACAGGTGCATGTTCATTAATTGTTTATGGTTCATTGAGCAGGCATGGGAAACAGTGTTTAAACCCTTTACAATGAAGATCTGTGAAGTAATTTGGAATTTTATGAATTATCTTTGAAAGACAGGGTCCTGAAAATTTATTTTATTTTCCTCCCTGGAGCTGGATGGCAGCTCTCCTCTTTGTCTGTTGATACATCTGATGTGTGAGGAAAAAGGGTAGGAGAAAATGGAGAATGAACTGTTTGCCAAATACATTTTCCAAAATTGTATGTGTTAGTCAAGAACATTACGTTGAAGGTAGTTAGCTACAGCGCTAAGTAAATTAAGCGAGGACACCACAAGTTATGTTAATGATTAGTATGCCTATGTTAATAAATCTGTTCTTGATCTCCTCTTCATATGGCTGTCTGTCAACAGTAGACTGCTAATGATGTGATAATAGTCAGTTCACCAATGACAACAAGGCATGCTGAATGAATGGTAGCCGAGACCCAACTAGATGGATGAGGACAGGAATGGAGATCTGAAACAAGCTCATATAGGCCTAGTTCAGTTGTTTCATATTCCAAATAGCCTACAGTAAGTAATTGAATTAAGCAATTTCTGCCCAAGCAAAATTAAGCCAGTTTACATTTTCTATCCACATAAAGACACATTAAATATAATTTAGAGCTTGCGGGAAAGGCATTTCACTATTTGTGCACGTAACATTAAAACTTGAAACTATAATCATTACAGACTACCTCAATTTCCTTTAGGATCAGACACAAGACTTCAGTGTTGGCTACAATGTTTGATATAATTTGAGACTCTAGGTTTCAGAAAATGGCAGTTACAGATTTTTCAAAAATACAAAATGCTCCAACTTCCTGAGGGACGAATTGACCGACCACCTCCGGACCTCCCCCCCTACCCAACCATAGTCCTAAATCAGCACCACCTTATCAGAAAATCCTAAGGATAGCCCTGATTTGTAAATTTAAACATATATTTCTAGTTAGCTACTGAAGAGTAGCCAGAGTACATTTACATTTCAGTCATTTAGATGCTCTTATCCAGAGGGACTTAGTTAGTGCATTCATCTTAAAATAGATAGGTGGGACAACCACCTGTCGTAGTAAGTACATTTTCCCTCAAGGTAGCTATCAGTAAATTCGGAGCTAGTAAGGGGAGGTAAGAAAGTCAAGTGCGATTGTTAGTTCACAAAAGACAATTTATTTGGTCTGGGTGCTCTGGGATTATTTAACATACTCTTTGAAGAGGTAGGGTTTCAGATGTTTTTAGATGGGCAGGGACTCTGCTCTCCTAGCTTCAGGGGGAAGCTGGTTCCACCATTGGGGTGCCAGGGAAGAGAAGAGCTTGGGCTGAACGGGAGCTGTGTTCCCATAGGGGTAGGAGGGCCAAGAAACCAGAGGTGGCAGAACAGAGTACTCAGGTTGAAGTGTTGGGTTTGAGCATAGCCTGAAGGTAGGGAGGGGCAGTACCTCTTGCTGCTCTGTTTCACCAGATGTATAAAACTGAAGCATCCGGTTGGCATTTCCTCTCACCACCAAATATGGTGATGAGGAAGTCCAGTGGGAGAAGATGGAGCAAGATGGATTTTGGCTGACATTCAGCAAATGTTGTCATCAATGAAACATTTTGATCTCCAATATAGTTTTCTGTTCCCAAAACTAAAATCTGTTATGAACAGAAAGGACTAAGTTTTGTGACTTTGCCAAAGTTTTAAAAAATTATATTAGCTATTGCACACACGCACTTCACAGAGTAGGTGTTCCCTAACAGAAATATGAAAACGCAGATCTCGCTAGTTTGTGCTTGGCTCTGCCCACCTCCTTGCTTGTTCTACTCACTATGATTAATTTTCTCCCATTGGAAACGACAGGCGGTGGTCGATCTTGGGTTAGTTATATAAATCTGGGTCTGGTGTGAAATCACGTCAATGACTGAATCCTGTTAAGCCTGTACTTCCAACCTCTTATCCAATCAGGATGAGGTTCACGAGCGGGACGGCCTGAGTGACTTCCTGCTGACCAAGATGAGGGACATGCTTCAGACAATGCCTAATCTGAAGCTCATCCTGTCCAGCGCTGCCCTGGACGTGGAGCTGTTCCTCCGCTACTTTGGCTCCTGTCCTGTCATCCACAGTAAGTCATCTCAATGTGTTTGGTTAGACCACCTACAAAGACGAGAGTGCAGAAATCACTACAGAATCACTTAATCTATTAATTTGATATTGGGATGGGGATTCACCAGTGAAACCATTACCTGCAAAAGCCAGGTAATTTGCAGGGGAAGACCTCTGTATTGAAGGGACTAGTGCTTGTCTTGACTGGTCCTGCCATCACTGATTGGTTAAGTGAAATTAATAAAAATGAGAAATTAAGAATGAATACATTTCTCTGCTTTTATCTAGTCAAAGGAAGACCGTTTGAGGTGAAGCAACTTTTCCTGGAAGATATCTTGAGGACAACAGGCTATTCAAACAAAGACATGAGGAAATACAAAAATGAGATCCAGAGGGGTAACTACCAACCATCGGTCATTCATTGTTTCTTTGATTTCCACTTTGATGTCCAGTGTCTCCCAGAATGAACGAGTGTATGTGTGTGTCGTCCCTGGCAGAGGAAAAGCAGCAGACGTCTTTGACAGAGTGGTGTAAGGTGCAAGAGGGCGGCTCCCGCCAGGAGCCCCAGAGGGAGAAGACCACCTCAGCCTCCTGTGTCCTTCAGGAGAACGACCTGCTGGACGACGGAGGGGACAGTGTTTTCACCCAGCTGGTGAGAACAACAAGTGGATATGGGCCATCCTCATTTGTCAATATCTATGTTTTCTAGGGATGTGAGTCTTTCCCTCTCAAGACAATTCGATGCGTATCTAGATACTTGGGCTGCGATAAGATACAGGAACGATACTTTGAAGTTTCAAACTATTCGGTTTGATTAGAGGAACGAATCCATGCTTTACAATTCAATGCACTAACATTTGTTGGGTAAACACATTCATTTTCCATTCTAAATGTAATATCTGCTGCTGACTGGAGCTCATGCGCTGCACCTCTCTGAGCTTCGGCCTCTCTGAGCTTTCTGATTTAAAAGTGTTAGAGCTACTAATGTATCAATAGTTATCTTAAAAAATTATCTATGCGATAGCCAATGAATATAAATATATAGTGTGAAGGAAAAGTTAAGCTTAATGAAAATTGTGTTAGACAGCTGTACTAAAGCTATTATCCAAGTTGAAGCTTTGAGGTCCAGAGTTGAGTTTGAGGGGTTTTGACGAGTCAGGAGTGAGCTCTTTTTGGCTAGATGTGATACATCTTGTGTCAGATTTGACTTTTCTTTGCAGGTTAGGAGAACATGCGCAGCAGGTTAGGATAATTATCTTATGGTTAGAAAAAGGGTTAGGGTTATCTAAAATGCTAAAACAAATGTATACTTTTATGATTTCATTTTACGAAAGTTGTATCCCTTCTAGCCATGACAGAATGAGTGAGTTTCTCTTGTCCTTTCTTGTTGTCCTTGTTATGAAATTATCAACTTTACCTTCTATATCTAAAAATTACTATATGTATTGAAGATTTCAAGCAAAACTACCTACCAACTATTGCTGATGGTTAACCTGAACAATCAAAATAAATTTGAATGCAAGCCCTGATCATGTATAGCCAGATAAAATGTATAGCGCATTTGCTAAAAATAACCTAGCAAATTACATTTGTTGTCACTCAACTAATAAAGCATAATATTGCGCGCAAGCCATTTTACCAAGGTGACTCGCAGATGTGCCAGTTCAGGAATAACATGCTGACCACGCAGCTTGTGTCGCGTGCGAGAGCATTGCAAAATAAATGTATACATGTTAATCAATCATTGCTCGCTCGTGTCAACGAGCGTCTGCGTAGCCAGGTGCTGCAAGTCCCGCCTCTCCTATCTCTTCATTTGTTTTTAGGAGCATATACCCACGTGGGTGATTTGAAAGATGAACTGAGGTCCACACTCCAGTTCAGTTGGTAGTAGTAATGCTCTTTAAAGTTGGTTGCCAACCGCCACAAAGAAGAATAAGAAGCCTCAAGGTGGACCGATTACTAGAAACAAACTTTTACTCTTATCTGTTGATTAATTGTCAGAGTAGTTTCAGGTAAAATAACAACCTAATGTTTTATATCTCAGGACAAATTAGCTAGCAACAGAAAGCAAGTTAGCTAAATTGGCATACATGTTTAATGCTTTTCGACCTGTCCCCAAATTAATATAGTTGGTTCAGAGTTCGTTTTTATATTTCAACCTGCGTGTCCTGATCTGGTGTGGGTGGACAAAATCAACATGCGCGCAATGGCACAGGCGCGCAAGTGGTCTGGTCAGCAAAGCCTACCTCTCCTTGGTCAGTGCGCAAAGCTGCACACAGCTTGCAGTTTGACTAGGCAACTGATATTGCCTCGGGTTGTTAAGCATTCAAAATTATTCAAAATTACTTGTAGATCAATGACTGTCAACACAATTACATGCTTACTTCGACACTAAAGGAGAGTACCCAGTTGTCACAAAAGATGAGAGGTATTTTTGGAAGGTAGAAAGAAAGTAATTTGAGAAAATAAATTTAGTGAACCAGCATTAACATTTTAAATCGATTTCCTGACCGATGCATGCTACATTTTGGATCTGTTAGGGGTCCCGCAGACTGATGCACTCATATATTCGGCATCGGTCCCCTGTTCAAATGTTTATTGGTGAATCGTTACATCCTTAATTATTTTGATGTTATTTTCTCCCAGTTGTTTCAGTTATTTTCAGTATATACTCTGGATGCCTCAAAGTGATACCACTACTTATTTTCTGATTATTCACTCCTTAGTTCACCAACGTCACAGAAGGTATATTTGCTGGTTCGTACTAAAAGTGCCACTGGGTTTGCTATCAGTTTGATACAGGATGTCTTGTTCCAGAATGAGAAAGATGTGGCGTCATTGGACCCGTGGCTGCTGAAGGAGATGGATGCCTGCATCTCAGACATCTTCCTCAACCAGGACGCTGACGCTTTCGTCAGCTTTTCAATCTCATCCTGAGTGAGAACGTCAGCGGTAAGCTGGGTTTTGTGTGCATCTTAAATTATGTGCCACAGTTTATTCTTGTATCTACACTACATGACCAAAAGTATGTGGACACCGGCTCGTTGAACATCTCATTCCAAAATCATTGGCATTTTGCTGCCGTAACAGCCTCCACTCTTCTGGGAAGGCTTTCCACTAGATGTTGGAACATTGCTGTGGGACTTGCTTCCATTCAGCAACGAGCATTAGTGAGGTCGGGCACAGTCTGCGTTCCAATTCATCCCAAGGAGTTCGATGGGGATGTGGTCAGGGCTCTGTGCAGGCCAGTCAAGTTCTTCCACACCGATCTCGACAAACCATTTCTGTATGGGCCTCGCTTTGTGCATGAAGGCATTGTCATGCTGAAACAGGAAAGGTTTCCCAAACTGTTTCCACAAAGTTGAATCGTCAAGAATGTAAATGTATGCTGGTAGCATTAAGATTTCCCTTCACTAGAACTAAGAAACCTAGCCCGAACCATGAAAAACATCCCCAGACCATTATTCCTCCTCCACCAAACTTAACAGTTGTCACTATGCATTGGGGCAGGTAGCGTTCTCCTGGCATCCGGCAAACCCAAATTGGTCAAGCGTGATTCATCACTCCAGAGAACACGTTTCCACTGCTCCAGAGTCCAATGGTGGCGAGCTTTACACCAGCCAACGCTTGGCATTGGGATTGGTGATCTTAGGCTTGAGTGTGGCTGCTTTGCCATGGAAACCCATTTCATGAAGCTCCCGACGAACAGTTATTGTGCTGACATTGCTTCCAGAGGCAGTTTTGAACTCAGTAGTGAGTGTTGCAAACGAGGACAGATGATTTTTTACGCGCATCAGCACTCGGCGGTCCCGTTCTGTGAGTTTGTGTGGCCTACCAATTCACGGCTGAGCCGTTGTTGCTCCTATACGTTTCCACTTCGCAGTAACAGTACTTATAGTTGACTGGGGAAATTTGACGAACTGACTTGTTGGAAGAGTGGCATCCTATGGCAATGCCACGTTGAAAGTCACTGAGCTCTTCAGTAATGCCATTCTACTGCCAATGTTTGTCTATGGAGATTGCATGGCTGTGTGCTTGTTTTTATACACCTGTAAGCAACTGGTGTGGCTGAAATAGCCGAATCCACTCATTTGAAGGGTTGTCCACATGCTTTTGTCTATATAGTGTCTTATTTGTGTATAAATAAGAGTAATATTCTCAATAGTTATCAGCCAGATATGTCCTCCTCCCCTTCTGCTCCTCAGTGGACTACATGCACAGTGAAACGAGCGCCACTCCACTCATGGTGGCAGCAGGTCGAGGCTTCCTCAGTCAGATTGAGCAGCTTTTGAGTATGGGAGCCAGCATCAGAATCAAGGCCTCCAATGGCTGGTATGGGTTTTGTATAAATGCATCCTATTTTTAGTTACTCTATAAACCATTACTAAGTCTGAAATCTTGATCAGTGTTTGGTTTGTTTCAGGACTGCACTGGACTGGGCCAAGCACTTCCAGCAGGCAGAAGTGGTGGACCTATTAGAATCCTACCTGTAAGAGCACCATTTATCACTGTATCATTATTATGAATGACCACATGGAAACCCTGGCATTGTTTGTGGAGGATAACAGAAAGCCTCCTTTCATTGGTAGCTCATCCCTGGAGGCGGGGAAGCTGGACGAGTGGTCCCTGGTGCAGGCTGCCTCCACAGAGATGAGCCCGGAGGACCAGGAGCTGCTCAAGGAATACCACCACAGCTTTGACGACGAGAAAGTGGACCTTGACCTCATCATGCACCTGCTGCACAACATTTGCACCAGCTCAGAAGACGGTGAGAGATTCTCTTTTCTAGTGACTACTGGATGTCTTTTTTTTTTTTACTTTTCAAAATGTTTGATACCAAGTGTCCGTGCCAATTTTCCTTGCTTGTATAGAATGACAAGTTTAATTTTTAAATATTTTCCATGTCAGGTGCGGTTTTGATCTTCCTCCCCGGATACGATGAGATAGTGGGTCTGAGGGACCGTATCCTGTACGACGATAAAAGATTCACAGATCACTCTCAAAGGTACAGTCAGTTAAATGACTGGCGAGAGCAACGTGTCACTCTCAACAGTTCATAATTGGGCCATCGGTAATTCAACATAGCTCTTGTCTATTTGTCAATTATTCTGTACATCAATCTATTTACGTTTAGTTTTTTTCATGCTGTTACTCCATGTTCCTGCTTATGCAACCCAAATGTTTATTTACACCTAACACATTTGCAAGTCAGATGAGTAAACCTCACTAGATTTACAAAAATGTCCAAATAGACCTATTTATACAAGAAATATGGATTATTTGGAGGGGACAATGAAGAGATTTTTTTATTTTTTATTTGTCCTGTTTGAACCACGTCTATAACCTCAGATCTGTGTGTTGTTTCTCCATAGGTACCAGGTCTTTACACTCCACTCCAACATGCAGACCTCGGATCAGAAGAAAGTGTTGAGGAACACTCCTGCTGGAGTCCGGAAAATAGTGAGTGTATTTTTACGTCTACTGTGCTGGCTAACACACCAAAGATCAGTTTGACCACTTGGACCCAAAATGTTCCTTAAAGAGACAGTCAGCAGTAGAAACAATAACAAAGCGTACACCCCGCCCCTGTTTCTGTAAAAAGCTGAGGGACGGTGCTGGAGAAATGTAACCACTCTCAAATTCATAGACAGAGCTATGATATCAAAATTATAGTTTTAATCATGTTTTGAAGCTATATAGTGTTTGTTTACAAATACAGTAAAACAAGCTTATATTTTGGGTTCTGATGAGGTACGAGACTTGAACTAAGCTCACGAGGCATCATAAGTTATTCTCAAAGAATTGATGGTAAATATCAGTAATTTATATGTAAAAAAAAAATTTATGCTGCAACTGCTGATTGCCCCTGTAAACCAAAATACCATTCAACCCCAGCTTCTTGTTCAGAAATCAAGTATTTTCCTCTCTTCCTCAGATTCTCTCCACTAACATCGCAGAGACAAGTATCACCATCAACGATGTCGTATTTGTCATTGACGCAGGAAAAGTAAAAGAGGTTTGAAAACAAGTCTACTGCACACATTTTACATTGACATTTATAATTTAGCAGACACACATATCCAGAGTGACTTAGAGTTAGTGCTTTCATCTTAAGATGACTAGATGGGCCAACCACACATCACAGTCCTAGTAAGTACATTTTTGCGAGGGGGGGGGGTGGCATTATTTACAGTGAGGGGGGAAAAAGTATTTGATCCCCTGATGATTTTGTATTTTTGTCCACTGACAAATAAATGATGAGTCTATACTTTTAATGGTAGGTTTATTTGAACAGTGAGAGACAGAATAACAACAACAAAATCCAGAAAAACGCATGTGAAAAATGTTATAAATTGATTTGCATTTTAATGAGGGAAATAAGTATTTGACCCACTCTCAATCAGAAATATTTCTGGCTCCCAGGTGTCTTTTTTATACAGGTAATGAGCTGAGATTAGGAGCACACTCTTAAAAGGAGTGCTCCTAATCTCAGTTTGTTACCTGTATAAAAGACACCTGTCCACAGAAGCAATCAATCAATCAGATTCCAAACTCTCCACCATAGCCAAGACCAAATAGCTCTCCAAGGATGTCAGGGACAAGATTGTAGACCTACACGAGGCTGGAATGGGCTACAAGACCATCGCCAAGCAGCTTGGTGAGAAGGTGACAACAGTTGGTGCGATTATTCGCAAATGGAAGAAACACAAAAGAACTGTCAATCTCCCTCGGTCTGGGGCTCCATGCAAGATCTCACCTCGTGGAGTTGCAATGATCATGAGAACGGTGAGGAATCATCCCAGAACTACACGGCAGGATCTTGTCAATGATCTCAAGGCAGCTGGGACCATAGTCACCAAGAAAACAATTGGTAACACCCTACGCCGTGAAGGACTGAAATCCTGCCGTGCCCGCAAGGTCCCCCTGCTCAAGAAAGCACATATACATGGCCGTCTGAAGTTTGCCAATGAACATCTGAATGATTCAGAGGACAACTGGGTGAAAGTGTTGTGGTCAGATGAGAACAAAATGGAGCTCTTTGGCATCAACTCAACTCGCCATGTTTGGAAGAGGAGGAATGCTGCCTATGACCCCAAGAACACCATCCCCACCGTCAAACATGGAGGTGGAAACATTATGCTTTGGGGGTGTTTTTCTGCTAAGGGGACAGGACAACTTCACCGCATCAAAGGGACGATGGACGGAGCCATGTACCGTCAAATCTTGGGTGAGAACCTCCTTCCCTCAACCAGGGCATTGAAAATGGGTCGTGGATGGGTATTCCAGCATGACAATGACCCAAAACACACGGCCAAGGCAACAAAGGAGTGGCTCAAGAAGAAGCACATTAAGGTCCTGGAGTGGCCTAGCCATTCTCCAGATCTTAATTCCATAGAAAATCTGTGGAGGGAGCTGAAGGTTCGAGTTGCCAAACGTCAGCCTCGAAACCTTAATGACTTGGAGAAGATTTGCAAAGAGGAGTGGGACAAAATCCCTCCTGAGATATGTGCAAACCTGGTGGCCAACTACAAGAAATGTCTGACCTCTGTGATTGCCAACAAGGGTTTTGCCACCAAGTACTAAGTCATGTTTTGCAGAGGGGTCAAATACTTATTTCCCTCATTAAAACGCAATTCCATTTATAACATTTTTCACATGCGTTTTTCTGGATTTTGTTGTTATTCTGTCTTTCACTGTTCAAATAAACCTACCATTAAAATTATAGACTGATCATTTCTATGTCAGTGGGCAAACGTACAAAATCAGCAGGGGATCAAATACTTTTTTCCCTCACTGTAAGATGCTCTTTGAAGAGGTATGGTTTCAGATGTTTTCTGAAGATGGGCAGAGACTCTGCTGTCCTAGTTTCAGGGGGAAGCTGGTTACACCATTGGAGTGCCAGGAAAGAGAAGAGCTTGGGGAGAGACCATGTGAGGACAGGACGGAACCGATTTGACTTTGTGTATGAAGAGGAGAGGGCCTAGAACCGAGCCCTGGGGGACACCACTAGTGAGAGACACATCCTCTCCACGTCACCTGGTAGGAGCGGCCTGCTAGGTAGGATGCAATCAAAAAGTGTGCAAAGCCTTTAGACGCCCAGCCCTGAGATGGATGGCGAAGAGGATTGGATGGTTCGCAGTATCACAGCAGGTAGATCTAGGAGGATGAGAACAGAGGAGAGACAGTTAGCTTTGGCAGTGCAGAGAGCCTCCGTGACACAGAAGAGTAGTCTCGGTTGAGTTACCCGTCTTGAAGCCTGACTGGTTAGGGTCAAGAAAATTGTTCTGATAGCAAGTGTGTTTTGTAAAGAAAAAGGAGTTGTAGTTTGTAGTAGTTTGATGTTAGAGGGGTCGTGGTTTGCTTTCTTGAAGAGGGGAGCGATTTTGCCATTTTGAAGTCCGAGAGGATGCAGCCAGTCGTCAGGGATGAGTTGATGAGGAATGGGAGAAGGTCTCCAGAGATGGTCTGGAGGAGGGGATGGGGTCAAACGGGCAGGTTGTCGGGTGGCCTGACCTCACTAGTCGCAGGATTTAATCTGGAGAGAGGGGGGAGAAATAGGTCAAGGGCTGAATGGCTAGGTTTGGAGGGGAGACAACCTGTAGGGAAGAGGTCAGAGACCTGACCATGTGGTGCAAGGACAAAAACCTGCCCCTCAACGTGAACAAGACAAAGGAGATGATTGTGCACTACAGGAAAAGGAGGACCGAGCACGTCCCCATTCTCATCGACGGGGCTGTAGTGGAGCAGGTTGAGAGCTTCAAGTTCCACGTCACCAACAAACGAACATGGTCCAAGCACACCAAGACAGTTGTGAAGTGGGCACGACAAAACCTATTGCCCCTCAAGAGACTGAAAAGATTTGCCATGGGTCCTCAGATCCTCAAAAGGTTCTACAGTTGCACCATCGAGAGCATCCTGACTGGTTGCATCACTCCCTGGTATGGCAACTGCTTGGCCTCCGACCGCAAGGCACTACAGAGGGTAGCGCGTACGGCCCAGTACATCCCCGGGGCCAAGCTTCCTGCCATCCAGGATCTCTACAGTTGTGGCCAAAAGTTTTGAGAATGACACAAATATTAATTTTCTGCTGCTTCAGTGTCTTTAGATATTTTTATCAGATGTTACTATGGAATACTGAAGTATAATTACAAGCATTTCATAAGTGTCAAAGGCTTTTATTGACAATTACATGAAGTTGATGCAAAGAGTCAATATTTGCAGTGTTGACCCTTCTTTTTCAAGACCTCTGCAATCCGCCCTGGCATGCTGTCAATTAACTTTTTGGCCACATCCTGACTGATGACAGCCCATTCTTGCATAATCAATGCTTGGAGTTTGTCAGAATTCGTGGGTTTTTGTTTGTCCACCCGCCTCTTGAGGATTGACCACAAGTTCTCAATGGGATTAAGGTCTGGGGAGTTTCCTGGCCATGGACCCAAAATATTGATGTTATGTTCCCCCGAGCCACTTAGTTATCCCTTTTGCCTTATGGCAAGGTGCTCCATCATGCTGGAAAAGGCATTGTTTGTCACCAAACTGTTCCTAGATGGTTGGGAGAAGTTGCTCTCGGAGGATGTGTTGGTACCATTCTTTATTCATGGCTGTGTTCTTAGGCAAAATTGTGAGTGAGGCCACTCCCTTGGCTGAGAAGCAACCCCACACGAATGGTCTCAGGATGCTTTACTGTTGGCATGACACATGACTGATGGTAGCGCTCACCTTGTCTTCTCCAGACAAGCTTTTTTTCCGGATGCCCCAAACAATCGGAAAGGGGATTCATCAGAGAAAATGACTTTACCCCAGTCCTCAGCAGTCCAATCCCTGTACCTTTTGCAGAATATCAATCTGTGGTTTTTCCTGGAGAGAAGTGGCTTCTTTGCTGCCCTTCTTGACACCAGGCCATCCTCCAAAAGTCTTCGCCTCACTGTGCGTGCAGATCCACTCACACCTGCCTGCTGCCATTACTGAGCAAGCTCTGTACAGTCAAAGTCAAAAGTCACCATTATTAGTCAGTTGTACAACCGAATGCCTTCGACCGAAATGTGTCTTCCGCATTTAACCCAACCCCTCTGAATCAGAGAGGTGCGGGGGGCTGCCTTAATCGACATCCACGTCTTCGGCGCCCGGGGAACAGTGGGTTAACTGCCTTGTTCAGGGGCAGAACGACAGATTTTTTTCCTTGTCAGCTTGGGGATTCGAACTTGCAACCCTCCGGTTACAAGTCCAACGCTCTAACCACTAGGCTAGGCTACCTGTACTGGTGGTGCCCCGATCCCGCAGCTGAATCAACTTTAGTCCAGCAAGCGCCAGGACAGTCTCCTATCTTGGGCACCCTGAAGCCTTCTTCACAACAACTGAACCGCTCTCCTTGAAGTTCTTGATGATCCGATAAATGGTTGATTTAGGTGCAATCTTACTGGCAGCAATATCCTTGCCTGTGAAGCCCTTTATGTGCAAAGCAATGATGACTGCACGTGTTTCCTTACAGGTAACCATGGTTGACAGAGGAAGAACAATGATTCCAAGCACCACCCTCCTTTTGAAGCTTCCAGTCTGTTATTCGAACTCAATCAGCATGACAGAGTGATCTTCTGCCTTGTCCTCGATAACACTCACACCTGTGTTAACGAGAGAATCACTGACATGATGTCAGCTGGTCCTTTTGTGGCAGGGCTGAAATGCAGTGGAAAGTCTTTGGGGGGATTCAGTTCATTTGCATGGCAAAGAGGGACTTTGCAATTCATCTGATCACTCTTCATAGCATTCTGGAGTATATGCAAATTGCCATCATACAAACTGAGGCAGCAGACTTTGCGAACATTTATATTTGTGTCATTCTCAAAACATTTGGCCACGACTGTATACCTGGCGGTGTCAGAGGAAGGCCCTAAAGATTGTCAGACTCCAGCCACCCTAGTCATAGATTGTTCTCTCTGCTACCGCACGGCAAGCTGTACCGGAGCGCCAAGTCTAGGTCCAAGAGGCTTCTAAACAGCTTCTACCCCCAAGCCATAAGACTCCTGAACAGACCCAGACTATTTGCATTGCCCCCTTCTATGCTGCTGCTACTCTTCTGTTATTATTTATGCATAGTCACTTTAATAATTCTACCTACATGTACATATTACCTCGACACCGGTGCCCCCGCACATTGACTCTGTACCAGTACCCCCTGTATATAGCCCCGCTATTGTTATTTACTGCTGCTCATTAATTATTTGTTATTCTTATCTCTTACTTTTTTACATGTAAAATCCCATTGAGAATGGGAAAAATACTAACGAGCGCGTTGCAGACATTTTATACAGTGTCTGACCGAAGCTATACAGGTAACAAAACAATGCTACTTATGTATGCACAAAACAAATATTAGACTGCAAGGCTCTTGATCCAGGAAGGGATTCTCTGCTGTTCTCAGCTTGATTTCGGAAGAAGCCAACCGCTTCGCTAGATAGTTAACTATCTACTAAATTAGCAAACCAAATGCCCAACTGCAGTGCATTTAGCACATTTTGGACAGTTTAGTTATAAGAAATCTAGCTGGCAAACATTTAGTTGAATTCCATACTGTAATTAGATTACCTGGGGCATGCTGCACAACAATAAGTGACTCGAGGCTCTGGTCTCTCATCGTTGTGTGGTGTAAATACAATGCCTTTGGAAAGTATTCAGACTCCTTGACTTTTTCCACATTTTGTTAGGTTACAGCCTTATTCTAAAATGTATCATTTTATTTTTTACCGAAGCCACTCCTGCGTTGTCTTGGCTGTGTGCTGTTAGGGGTCCTGAGTGCTCTGGAGCAGGTTTATCAAGGATCTCTCTCTGTACTTTGCTCCATTAACCTTTCTCTCGATCTTGACTAGTCTCCCAGTCCCTGCCACTGAAAAACATCCCCACAGCATGATGCTGCCACAACCATGTTTCACTGTAGGGATGGTGCCAGATTTCCTCCAGACGTGGGGCTTGGCATTCATGCCAAAGAGTTCAATCTTGAATTCATCAGACCAGATAATCGTGTTTCTCATGGTCTGAGAGTCATTTAGGTGCCTTTTGGCAAACACCAAGCGGGCTGTCATGTGCCTTTTTACTGAGGACTGGCTTACGTCGGCACACCTCCCTGACAGAGTAGCAAATCTGATATGTGATTTGTTTCACCATCACAGAAGTCCTTTGATGCCCTGAACCATGTGACCATGCTGAAGATGGTGTGGATCTCCAAGGCCAGCTCTCTGCAGAGGAAGGGCAGGTGAGGCACAGTGTACATCTGAGCCCTACCACAGAGGCACTCTATAGACATACCATGATAAGAGTATCATCTCTTATGAAGCCTCATAACGTCTTAAGCCCTCTTATTAATGAGTCCTGTGTTTGACAGAGCTGGACGTTGCCGACCAGGGATCTGCTTCCACCTCTTCAGTCGTCTCCGCTTTAACAACATGCTGGAGTACCAGGTCCCCCAGCTACTGAGGATGCCCCTGCAGGTACACACACTTCAAGCAGAATGTATGAAACATACTTTATACAGATACAGTTATTATAAACCCTTGCATGCAAGCATACCCCTCACACACTCATAAGGCAGTGTTGATTGTGGTAGTTAACTCCTCCCATTTCTCTCTCTCTCTTTCAGGAACTCTGTCTCCACACCAAGTTGTTGGCCCCAATAACCTGTTCCATCGCTGAATTCCTGTCCAAAGCACCTGAACCACCTCCCATCCTCATTGTCAAAAACGCAGTGCAGATGCTCAAGGTAAAAGCTATTTTTTGTTTTGATCCAATCATGACCTGAATAATATTTTGTTTATCTTCTGTCCTTTATTATTGACCACTTTTGTTATTGAGGTGAGGGCATCAGTTCTTGGCACTGACTCTACGTAATGACCATAGATAAAACACAACACTAACCGTTATATTGATCCCCCATCCATAGACCATAGACGCCATGGACCCGTGGGAGGACCTGACGGAGCTGGGCTACCACCTGGCTGACCTGCCTGTGGAGCCCCACCTGGGCAAGATGGTGCTGTGTGCCGTGGTGCTCAAGTGCCTAGACCCCATCTTGACCATCGCCTGCACGCTGGCCCATCGTGACCCCTTTGTGCTGCCCTCTCAGGCCTCCCAGAAGAGGGCATCCATGCTGTGCCGGAAGCGCTTTACTGCAGGGACCTTCAGCGACCATATGGCTCTGCTCCGAGCCTTCCAGGTAAGGGGGGGAATTTGGGGTTTAATGAAAAGAACTCTGTCAAACTGCTGATGTTTTAGAGCTAAATGTTTTCCATTCGTTATTAGCTTGATTTGACTGCACAAATCGTATTGTAAAAAAACATTGTCCAAGCGACATGTTCCTAACTACATCTCCTGCTGTGTTGTAGGCTTGGCAGAAGGCCCGCACCGACGGCTGGGAGAGGTCCTTCTGTGAGAAGAACTTCCTGTCCCAGGCTACCATGGAGATCATCATAGGGATGAGGACCCAGCTGCTAGGACAGCTCCGAGCCATAGGTCAGCCTTACCTATCTTGTTGTATGCTCTCCTTATCGGTAATACAGTGGTTCTGAGGGCTCAGGTGGAGCATGGTGGACCAAGGTTGTTTGTTTTGTATACTGAATGTATTAATTTGACTGTAAGTGGTGTTGGATAAAGACTTATGCTCTACTGAAGCCCACACAACCTCCAACTGACCCTCTGTGAACTGAATAGCCTTGTGAGTCATCAACATGTCTTGGTGCCCACCATGTCCTGTGGCCTTTCTTCCCCACCCCCCACCCCCACACACAGCACCACCGCAACTCATATCCTGTGGAATTTTTCTTTGTCCCTCCCCCCTACACTCTCTCACACACAGCACCACCATGGCTCCCTCCAAGGACAGCTCCCTCACAGAAAAATCTAGACATTGATTCCTTTTCCATTGTGTATTCCACCACCAGGCTTTGTGCGGGCACGGGGGCGGTGGGGACATCCGTGACGTGAACCTGAACTCTGAGAACTGGTCAGTGGTGAAGGCAGCACTGGTGGCCGGAATGTACCCCAACCTGATCCATGTGGACCGTGAGAGCTGTTCTCTCTCCGGGGCCAAGGAGAAGAGGGTCCGCTTCCACCCCACCTCCATCCTCAGCCAGCCACAGCCCCACAAGAAGGTAGCTCGCACACATCCTCTCTTCACCTACAGTGAGGGGAAAAAAGTATTTGATCCCCTGCTGATTTTGTACGTTTGCCCACTGACATAGAAATGATCAGTCTATAATTTTAATGGTAGGTTAATTTGAATAGTGAGAGACCGAATAACAACAACAAAATCCAGAAAAACGCATGTGAAAAATGTTGTAAATTTATTTGCATTTTAATGAGGGAAATAAGTATTTGACCCCCTCTCAATCAGAAAGATTTCTGGCTCCCAGGTGTCTTTTATACAGGTAACGAGCACACTCTTAACTTCTTGGGGATTGCTGGGGCGCTAGCGCCCCAATCCCGACACTACCAGGTGAAATGCAAGGCGCCAAATTCAAAATCCAAAAGTTGAATTATTTAACATCCACCAATATACAAGTGTTCCATACTCATCAAAAGCTCTGTTTCTTGGCAATATCACAGCGTTGTCAGATTTCAAAAAGGCTTCATGGCGAAACCAGCACATTTGATTGTTTGAGGGTAGCACCTCACATATTTTTCCCATAGCCATGAATTCATTAGCCATCACGGCACACACATAACACATTTCACAGCGAAAACAAATCATTTACCTGTTGAGGAACTTTTGCTGAGGTCTTCCTAAGTGTCCAACGAAGACAATCCATGGTTCTTTTGTTAGAAAAAGTAATGTATTTTATCCATAAATCTCCATTTGGTTCGCGCGTTATAATCAGAAACGACAGCTTCCACTCCTCCATTGAAACGGGACGCAAACTCGTTCATCTTATACCTATAAACTTGTCCAAGAACAATCAAACATAGTTTTAAATGTATCCTTAGGAACACTTTTACGTTATATTTACTATTATAAATCAACCGGAATATAAACTGATCGATAGACGGTAAAAAAAAAACAGCGCGCCTTGTCGGGAGCGCGCGCTTGCTACTGTTGACATAAATGAGACACTTCCTGGTTTCCTCTTCTTCTCTGGTCTAAAGCATCCAAAATGAAAATCCATACTGTCTCGAGACTGTTGACATCTAAAGGAAGCGATGGGTACTGCATTCATATGCCCTTATAAGGGCATTTTCATGAGGGAGGGGTTCCAAATGAGGCACTCTGTGAAAACCACTTTTTCCAGGACAGATTCCTCGGGGTTTCGCCTGCCATATCCGTTCTGTTTTACTCACAGACAAATGGTTAACAGTTTTGGAAAATTCAGAGTGTTTCCTATCCAATGGTACCAAATATGTGCATATCCTATTTTCTGGGCCTGAATGGGAGGCATTTTACTTTGGGCATGCCAGGCTCTCCAAAACGGTCACCTCATGCACCCATCCCCAAGAAGTTAAAGGGAGTGCTCCTAATCTCAGTTTGTTACCTGTATAAAAGACACCTGTCCACAGAAGCAATCAGTCAATCAGATTCCAAACTCTCCACCATGGCCAAGACCAAAGAGCTCTCCAAGGACAAGATTGTAGACCTACACAAGGCTGGAATGGGCTACAAGACCATCGCCAAGCAGCTTGGTGAGAAGGTGACAACAGTTGGTGTGATTATTCGCAAATGGAAGAAACACAAAAGAACTGTCAATCTCCCTCGCCCTGGGGCTCCATGCAAGATCTCACCTCGTGGAGTTGCAATGATCATGAGAACGGTGAGGAATCATCCCAGAACTACACGGGAGGATCTTGTCAATGATCTCAAGGCAGCTGGGACCATAGTCCCCAAGAAAACAATTGGTAACACACTACGCGGTGAAGGACTGAAATCCTGCAGCGCCCGCAAGGTCCCCCTGCTCAAGAAAGCACATATACATGGCCGTCTGAAGTTTGCCAATGAACATCTGAATGATTCAGAGGACAACTGGGCGAAAGTGTTGTGGTCAGATGAGAACAAAATGGAGCTCTTTGGCATCAACTCAACTCGCCATGTTTAGAGGAGGAGGAATGCTGCCTATGACCCCAAGAACACCATCCCCACCGTCAAACATGGAGGTGGAAACATTATGCTTTGGGGGTGTTTTTCTGCTAAGGGGACAGGACAACTTCACCGCATCAAAGGGACGATGGACGGGGCCATGTACCGTCAAATCTTGGGTGAGAACCTCCTTCCCTCAGCTAGGGCATTCAAAATGGGTCGTGGATGGGTATTCCAGCATGACAATGACCCAAAACACACGGCCAAGGCAACAAAGGAGTGGCTCAAGAAGAAGCACATTAAGGTCCTGGAGTGGCCTAGCCAGTCTCCAGACCTTAATCCCATAGAAAATCTGTGGAGGGAGCTGAAGGTTCGAGTTGCCAAACGTCAGCCTCGAAACCTTAATGACTTGGAGAAGATCTGCAAAGAGGAGTGGGACAAAATCCCTCCTGAGATGTGTGCAAACCTGGTGGCCAACTACAAGAAACGTCTGACCTCTGATTGCCAACAAGGGTTTTTCCACCAAGTACTAAGTCATGTTTTGCAGAGGGGTCAAATACTTATTTCCCTCACTGTACTTGACTGACTTCATATTTAACTCCTACTGGAGCAAAGGGTATTTTTCAGTGAACCCTGTTTAGTGCTGTTTTCTTAAATACAGTAGGTGCTTCCTGTCATTTTTATTTACTGTATGCTTACATTTAGTCCAAACCATATATACTCAAACCCTATAAACCTAAACCAACCCTGACTCAAAGCAACAAACTAAAAACATGTTTGTACTTGTTCCTTCATCTCATAGATCCCCCCAGCCAATGGTCAGGTGGCAGCCGTCCAGTCCCTGCCCACCGATTGGTTGATCTATGACGAGATGACGCGAGCCCATAGGATAGCCAGCATCCGCTGCTGCTCTGTGGTCTCCCCCATAACCGTAGCCATCTTCGGGGGCTGTGCCAAACTGCCCAGCACAGCCCTACAAGAACCTGCTGTTCAGAAAGGTAGGGTTATCTAACTGAAGGAAACATCCTTTGCTACACGTTGTGTATAATATTTTAATTGAACTAAATTTAAGAATTTAGTTACTCAAGATTTGCCTATATTTGTAATACACTTAAAGGGATAGTTCACCCAAATTACAAAATTATATATTGCTTTCCTTACCCTGTAAGCGGTCTATGGACAAGGTATGACAGTAACCCATGCTTTGGTTTAGTTTTCCTGGCACTGTTTTCACATGCTAACGTTTTAGCATTTGTTGCACAAATCCCATAAAACCCTTAAGGATCGGACCCTTTTTTTTTTTTTTTTTTTTACATTTTTGCAGAAAATGACACCCAAATCTAACTGCCTGTAGCTCAGGACCTGAAGCAAAGATTTGAAAGGGAACACTTTGAAGTTTGTGGAAATGTGAAAATAATGTAGGAGAATATAACACATTAGATCTGGTAAAAGGAAATACAAAGAAAAGAAACATTGCATATCTGTTCAAAATGTTGTATCAAGACTGTCCAAATGTGCCTAATTTGGTTTATTCAAGTTCATAATTGTGCACTCTTCTCAAACAATAGCATGGCATTCTTTCACTGTAATAGCTACTGTAAATTGGACAATTTAGTTAGATTAAAAAGAATTTAAGCCCGTATCAGATATGTCTATGTCCTGGGGGAAAAAATGTGTTACTTACAACCACATGCTAATCACAATAGCCTACTTAACTCAACCGACCTGCAGGGGGGACACCAGTCCCGTAGAGGTTTTAAGTAATGGGACAGATTTTAGCATTTTTCATGCATCATGTTGAAAACAAGTGACTTTGTTGAGCTAAAAAATCAATTTTAGATACTTTCGGATGATTTGGACATGATGTGCGAGAAATGCTAATAGCGGTCTCTTGACTTGAATGGGATTTGTGCCACAAATGTAAAAACATTAGCATGTGGAAACAGTGTCAGAGAAACTAAACCAAAGCATGGATTTTTGTCATACCCTGTCCATAGACTGCTTGCAAGGTAAGGAAACCAATGTCATGACTGCTCCAAAGAGACTTGTAGATAGGGCTGGGTGGTATATCGTGAATACCAGTATGGATTTTTACAATGTTGTCTATAACGATAGGTTGATTCAGTGCTAAATAAATGAAAGTTCTCCAAATTGGACTACTTTTCTGTCCGTTTTGTCCTAGTTTGGTTGTGTATAAAATAATCATTGGAAAACCCCCATAAAACCACTAAGAATGCATTTGTTGCCATCCTAGGGTTAAGCACTACTCTTTAATATATTTAGAACTTTTATTCAGAAGCATAAAATACTGTTGAATGCTGTCAAACATGAGAAAAATGTTGTGATATTATATTTTGGCTGTATTGCCCAGCCCTACTTGTAGATATCACTCTCTGCCTGTATGGTCACTAGTTGATGTGTATTCTGTAAACGACGAAACCTAACCTCCTATGTGCCTCTGCTGTAGATGACGTGGTGAATGAGAGCAGTGACAGTGAGATTGAGGATCGCTCCACAGCCAACCTGGCTCAGATGAAGATCGACGAGTGGCTCAACTTCAAACTGGACAAAGAGGTGAGGACAAAGGTTGGTTATTTTGCAGTGCTGATATACTCAAAGTGCCCTTCAAGCAATGCAACTGGGCATTTCATTTAAACAGCAGTTTGCATCTAGTGTTCATTATATTCTTAGCTGTAAAACCCACTTCCTCCTTCCCATCCTTCTGTCTGTGAGATGGTGGGTCTGGTGTTCCAGCTGAGGCAGAAGTGGCACGGTTTGTTCCTGAGGAGGATCCGCTCCCCCTCCAAGCCCTGGTCCCAGCTGGATGAGGCCACCATACGGGCTCTGGTGTCGGTCAGTTCTACACTCTGGCTTAAATTATGAAAGAAATGCTGGAAATACCACAGTAAATGGGCCTGTAAACCTGTTGGCAGCTGTCCAGCCTGTTGGCAGCTGTCCAGCCTGTTGGCAGCTGTCCAGCCTGTTGGCAGCTGTCCAGCCTGTCAATGACCCATCTATCCTCATCCTGTCTCCAGGTGCTGGGGGCTGAGGATCAGACTGCAGGGCTGCAGCAGCCCACAGGGATTGGCCAGAGGCCCCGGCCCATGTCCTCTGAGGAGCCCCCCCAGACCTCCTCCTGGAGGAACGCCAACAGCAGGAGAACCTCCGGCCCCACAGCCAGCCCTGACATCCCGGAGCTCCCTGACGAACCCCTCATTCCCGCTCCCTCTCACACAGCCACAGACAGGTGAGGAGAGGGGTTTAGATGTGCCAGTATGGGAAATGGACCAACTATGATCAAATGTTGTATCTCAGTATTTACAGTACAATGCCTTATAGCAGGGGTCGGCAACAGGCAGACCAAAACTGGCCTGCAAAATATATATATATATCTAAGAAATCACTAGGAATTCAGCAAAAAAAGTTGTTTCGTTTAGAAAATCTGTTCCCAAGTATTCCCACGAATAAACAAAAAAAGACGCGATCGTGTCTCATTGTAATCAAGGTATGAAATTATTGTTATTTTCAAGTACATTCTCTTTGGGCTTAGTTGTGGTCAATTTGCAGTGTAGAAATTATTATAATTATGTTCTGGCTTCCCGACCATCCGCTCCGACAAGAATCCGCTCGTGGCTGAGTCAAGTTGCCTACCCCTGCCTTATAGGTTAGCGAAGGCTATGTCAACCTGTTAATTACATTTTTGTAAACCTGATCGATGTCCAGTTCCAGGCCAGTCCTCTAACCCCCCAGACCATCCACCACTCCCCTCTTCCTCCAGGTCCTCCAGACTGTCCCCTGCCTCGGCCCTCCTGCACCCCAAAGCCCCCCATGGCAGCAGGGAAAAGGGCTCCAGGCGCCCCACAGATGACCACTCCTCCACCCCCAAGTCTCCTGAATCGGCTTCACTCAGCTTTCCCAGCCCCTGTCCCAGCCCCTCTCCCACCTCATCGGGAAAGGTACACAAATAACCAATATCTTTATTACTACAGGTTGGCTCCAGCAACGATTTGAATACCGGCGCCGACAGAGATGGCAGCCTCGCTTCACGTTCTCAGGAAACCATGCAGTATTTTGTTTTTTTATGTATTACTTCTTACATTGTTACCTTGGGAAATATTACGTTTTATTACATACAACCGGGAGGAACTATTGGATATAAGAGCAACGTCAACTTACCAACATTACGACCAGGAATACGACTTTCCCGAAGAGGATTCTCTGTTTGTTACCCCAACTAGGACAATAGACTGGATAGCACCCGGCAACTCAAAACAACGGCGGCACCGGAGAAGAGGGAAACGCGCCGGTCTTTTGGTCAAGCTACGTCGACGGGCGCATCGTGCACCTCTCCCGAGTATTTTAATCGCCAATGTACAGTCTCTGGACAACAAAGTAGACAAAATCAGATCAAGGGTTGCCTTTCAGAGAGACATCCGAGACTGCAACGTTCCTTGCTTCACGGAAACATGGCTCACTCAGGACACGTTATCTGAGTCGGTACAGCCACCTGGTTTCTCCACGCATCGCGCCGACAGAAACAAACATCTATCTGGTAAGAAGAAGGGTGGGGGTGTGTGTCTTATGATTAACGAGACGTGGTGTGATCATAACAACATACAGGAACTCAAGTCCTTTTGTTCACCTGACATAGAATTCCTTACAATCAAATGCAGACCGCATTATCTACCAAGAGAATTCTCCTCAATTATAATCACAGCCGTGTACATCCCCCCTCAAGCTGACACATCGACGGCACTGAAAGAAATTCATTTCACTCTAGGTAAATTGGAAACCACATATCCTGAGGCTGCATTTATTGTGGCTGGGGATTTTAATAAGGCTAATTTGAAAATAAGGCTCACGAAATTTTACCAGCATATCGAATGTGCCACCCGGGCTGGTAAAATCCTGGATCATTGTTATTCCAACTTCTGTGATGCATACAAGGCTATTCTCCGCCCTCCTTTCGGCAAGTCTGACCATGACTCCATTTTGTTGCTCCCAGCCTACAGACAGAAACTAAAACAGGAAACGCCCGTTCTCAGGTCTGTTCAACGCTGGTCCGACCAATCTGATTCCACGCTGCAAGATTGCTTCGAGCACGTGGACTGGGATATGTTCCGGATAGCATCTGACAACATTGATGTATATGCTGATTCGGTGAGCGAGTTTATTAGCAAGTGCATTGGTGATGTTGTACCCATAGCAAATATTAAAACCTTCCCCAACCAGAAACCGTGGATTGATGGCAGCATTCACGCAAAACTGAAAGTGCGAACCACTGCTTTTAACCAGGGTAAGGCTACCGGAAACATGACTAAATACAAACAGTGTAGCTATTCCCTCCGCAAGGCAATCAAACAAGCTAAGCGTCAATATAGAGACAAAGTAGAGTCACAATTCAGCGGCTCAGACACAAGAGGAATGTGGCAGGGTCTACAGTCAATCACGGACTACAAAAAGAAAACCAGCCCCATGACGTCCTGCTCCCAGACAAACTAAACAACTTCTTTGTTCGCTTTGAGGACAATACAGTGCCACCGACACGGCCTGCTACCAAAACCTGCGGGCTCTCCTTCACCGCAGCCAATGTGAGAAAAACATTTAAATTTGTTAACCCTCGCAAGGCTGCCGGCCCAGATGGCATCCGTGGCCGTGTCCTCAGAGCATGTGCAGACCAGCTGGCTGGTGTGTTTACGGACATATTCAATCAGTCCCTATCCCAGTCTGCTGTTCCCACATGCTTCAAGAGGGCCACCATTGTTCCTGTTCCCAAGAAAGCTAAGGTAACTGAGCTAAATGACTATCGCCCCGTAGCACTCACTTCCGTCATCATGAAGTGCTTTGAGAGATTAGTCAAGGATCATATCACCTCCATCCTGCCAGACACCCTGGACCCACTCCAATTTGCTTACCGTCCCAATAGGTCCACAGACGACGCAGTCGCAATCACACTGCATACTGCCCTAACCCATCTGGACAAGAGGAATACTTATGTAAGAATGCTGTTCATCGACTACAGCTCAGCATTTAACACCATAGTTCCCTCCAAGCTCGTCATTAAGCTCGAGACCCTAGGTCTCGACTCCAGCCGATGCAACTGGGTCCTGGACTTCCTGACGGGCCGGCCCCAGGTGGTGAGGGTAGGAAACATCTCCACCCCGCTGATCCTCAACACTGGGGCCCCACAAGGGTGCGTTCTCAGCCCTCTCCTGTTCTCCCTGTTTACCCATGACTGCGTGGCCAAGCACGCATCCAACTCAATCATCAAGTTTGCTGACGACACTACAGTGGTAGGCTTGATTACCAACAACGACGAGACGGCCTACAGGGAGGAGGTGAGGGCCCTCGGAGTGTGGTGTCAAGAAAATAACCTCTCACTCAATGTCAACAAAACAAAAGTCAAAGTCAAAGTCACCATTATTAGTCAGTTGTACAACCGAATGCCTTCAACTGAAATGTGTCTTCCGCGCATTTAACCCAACCCCTCTAAATCAGAGAGGTGCGGGGGGCTGCCTTAATCGACATCCACGTCTTCGGCACCCGGGGAACAGTGGGTTAACTGCCTTGTTCAGGGGCAGAAAGACAGATTTTTACCTTGTCAGCTCAGGCATTCGAACTTGCAACCCTCCGGTTACATGTCCAACGCTCTAACCACTAGGCTAACAAAGGAGACGATCGTGGACTTCAGGAAACAGGAGAGGGAGCACCCCCCTATCCACATCGAGGGGACAGTAGTGGAGAAGGTGGGAAGTTTTTTTAAGTTCCTACACATCACGGACAAACTGAATTGGTCCACCCACACAGACAGCGTGGTGAAGAAGGCGCAACAGCGCCTCTTCAACCTCAGGAGGCTGAAGAAATTTGGCTTGTCACCAAAAACACTCACAAACCTCTACAGATGCACAATCGAGAGCATCCTGTCTGGCTGTATCACCGCCTGGTACGGCAACTGCTCCGCCCACAACCGTAAGGCTCTCCAGAGGGTAGTGAGGACTGCACAACGCATCACCGGGGGTAAACTACCTGCCCTTCAGGACACCTACACCACCCGATGTCACAGGAAGGCCAAAAAGATAATCAAGGACAACAACCACCCGAGCCACTGCCTGTTCACCCCGCTATCATCCAGAAGGCGAGGTCAGTACAGGTGCATCAGAGCTGGGACCGAGAGACTGAAAAACAGCTTCTACCTCAAGGCCATCAGACTGTTAAACAGCCATCACTAACATTGAGTGGCTGCTGCAAACATACTGACTTAAATCTTTAGCCACTTAAAACATAGGAATTGGATGTAACAATGTATCACTAGCCACTTTAAACAATTTTGTATATAATGTTTACGTATCCGACATACTCATATCAAATGTATACACTGTACTCTAAACCATCTACTGAATCTTGCCTATGCCGTTCGGGCCATCGACCCAAATCTCTAGCCACTTTAATAATTATAATTGGATGAAATAATGCGTCACTAGCCACTTTAAACAATGCCATTTTATATAATGTTTACATATCCTACATTACTCATCTCGTATGTATGTATGTATGTATGTATGTATGTATGACTGTACTGTACTGTACTCCATACCATCTACTGCATCTTGCCTATGCCGGTCAGCCATCGCTCATCCATATATTTATATGTACATACTCGTATTCATTCCTTTACTCTTGTGTGTATAAGATAGTTGTTGTGAAATTGTTAGATAACTTGTTAGATACTACTGCATGGTCGGAACTAGAAGCACAAGCATTTCGCTACACTCGCATTAACATCTGCTAACCATGTGTATGTGACAAATAACATTTGATTTGAAGTCCTTTATCCCAGTGTGTAAATCTAAATATATCATAGTTTCTCAACTCAATGTCTCCCTCAGTGCTCCAAGTCTCCGTCCCCGAGGCCAGGCGTTGTGCCGGTGCGTTACTTCATCATGAAGAGCAGCAACCTGAGGAACATTGACATCTCCCAGCAGAGAGGCATCTGGTCCACCACGCCCAGCAACGAGCTCAAACTCAACAGAGCCTTCCTGGAGAGCAGCCTGGTCTTCCTGGTCTTCTCTGTGCAGGGCTCCGGACACTTTCAGGTGTGTGTGTGTGTGTGTGTGTGTGTGTAAGTGAGAGGAAATGGAGAATGGCAGGCTGTAACATGTCATTTTCGTGCCTCAGGGCTATGCACGGATGACATCGGTCATTGGACAGGAGCGCTGTCAGGACTGGGGCTCCACAGGGCTGGGTGGGGTTTTCAGTGTGGAGTGGACCAGGAAGGAGAGCCTGCCCTTCCAGTGTACCCACCAGCTGCTCAACCCCTGGAACGACAACAAGAAGGTGCAGATCAGCAGAGACGGACAGGTGGGTTACCTGACTAACATCAATACAGTCACAACATCTCCAAAGACTAGGACCAATATAGAACCAATATAATCAAATGAACAAACAGATATGTTACGCAGCTAATATGGTCAGAATGACCTCACAGACATCTGTTAAGATGTGGGTTCAAGATGATCCCACTATCAGAGAACAATATTGTTTACAAACAAGATTCAATAGTTGAAGACTCTTTAAACTATCTTGCCAAAACACACCCAGTAAAATGGAGGATGGACAACCAATATATTGCTATGTAGCTCATTTCCATCTGTATATTTCTATGACTGAAATGTAACTCATTTTGTTTTAATCTCATCTCACTCTCCTTCCTCACTTCTCCTCCCTCTCTGCCTCCTGGATTAGGAGTTGGAGCCCCAGGCTGGAGGCCAGCTGCTGCAGCTGTGGGAGAGACTCTCAGGGAAACCACAGCATCCACAACAGCAACACGAGGTACAACAGGCCTCATCTTTATCATCAGATAACCTCAGGTTACACACAACGTAACTCCAGAAATAGAATTTGCACAGCGTTTAAGGAAATCTGACAAAATAACTGCTCACTCTTGGATAGTCCCATTTTCTCATTTTATAATGCACCAAACTGGTTTAATTTTACTGAGCCTTGACCTGTTATTTTGCTATGTCCATTTGATTAATTTGATTAAATACCATTTACTAGTTGGCAATGTGGTCATTACATGTATTTCCTCCCTCTTTAGCCATGAGAAATTGCACTGCTTGCACTGACCTTCAGGACCTCACCACTTGACTTGGCTATGTGTCATCATAACAGATCGAAGATGGCATTATAACAGATCGAGGGCTAGTTTTATTCCTAAATGTGTTTTGAACCACCTCCACACACACTTCTTTATCAGTGGTCCACAACCAGTTACCCAATGTGTTTGTATTTGGCAACAAAATAAATATTTGTAACTGGGATTCATGTTCTGAAGTTGTTAACCTTTTCAGATGCTATAATGTTATGTTCAAGAATATCTAAGTGCAGAAAGCTGTGTTTACATGAAGTGACCTCACGAGAGAAGTTATGTTTGTTTTTAATATTCATTTTCCTGGTGTTTTTTGAAGCAAATTTATAAATATGATGACGAGACTGACATCTACGCTAATTCCCAGTGACATATAAGGGACTACAGTGAAATGTAATAACGATTGGGACATTCAGTGAGGAATCGTTTTTTTTATGCTTCTCACAGCACATACAAGTTGCATGTACCATAGCACTCCATGGCACACAATGTGTTTAATGTTATTTGTTAACAACATGTTTGAATGTGTGTCACTGCACAAGGTCGCCCAGACTGGAGCAACCGAAACCATAGCAACCATAATGTAACCTTGTACTGTAGCTAATCTGCCTGGTGAGACCTTACTAGAGGTCATGTCTTTCTCTGTCAACAACCCACATTTTAGTTTTTATTCATTTCAATGGATATATGATCTTTAGTGAATGTATTTAAAGAAAAAAAAAAAAACTTTTATCCAGTTTTTGGATATGAAATGTTCCTACTGAGCATTTCTTTTTTGTTTGTTCTCTGTTCATTTTATCCCTGGTAAAAGCAGGGGGTTACATAATACAATTGACTGACAAGTCTGTGTTCGTTTTGAGCTTTTTTTAATGGTTGTATTATCGAAGTAAGAAATGGATATAAAGAATTTCTATCAAACTGTCAGCTTTTTTATACACCCACATTCCAGTATCACCTGAAAGGGAAAGTTCCCCCTAAAATCAAAGATTATATGGTGCCAAATCTTAATAATAATTTGGTGGGTGCTTATTTGTCCTATTTCACATATGTACAAGTGTATATTAATTTGCATTTGTGAATTGTACATTTATTTTTTGCTTAGCCCACTCTCCCTGAGCCAACCTCGGAGACGGGGGTCACGGCTAGGGTCTGCTATTATCAATTGGGACCCTCAAGCAATTATTGTTAAGTGGGGGCACATCAACAGATTTTTCACCTTGTTGGCTCGGGGATTCGAACTAGCGATCATTCGATTACTGGCCCACCGCTCTAACTGCTGGGCTACCTGCCGCCCATAAAACAAAAATCTTTCCTACCTATTTGGTATTCCAGACTTGAATAAAATGTGGTCCATAGCAATGCAAATCAATTAAGAAATTAACTTGAATTTGGACAGAGTTATTGGCACCAACCCTGACAAGAACTCCTTTGATTTTGTGGTGAATTTATTCCCTATAAAGCTGCTGTTTGCCTGCTACTGTACCTCTCAGTAAGCCATAGAAAATACACATTTTAATAGTGCAAGAAAATATTTATTAACTACATATTTACATCCCTTCCACCCCAGTAGATTGTACAATGCATATTTGAGTTGAAGCATTAGAAAGGACAATTTACTGAAGGCTACTGAGCACACAGTAAACATTCATGTAGAGCTGATAGATTCCCCCCTTATGTAGCAAGCCTGCTCTCTACCTCGTGTCTGTGTCCTGTTGTATATGAATGTGTGTATGCTGTGTGAGATTTGTTTTTGTAGTAGTGAATGTGAAATGGTGAATTTAAGCTCTATTCTGAGTGTGTTCAGGTGAGGGACGGCCAGTGGTTGGTTACTGAGGTCTCCCTCTGCTGATGGCATGCAGGATCCGCAGCAGGTCTCCTGCCAAACCGCCCATTAAGGCAGCGTTCTGTTCGCTGGGTGACTGACGTTTACTGTCCTCTTGGCAGTCTGGGTCTAGCACACAACTCTCTGTAAAAAAGTGAAATAGTATTATGACCATTGGCTGATGCAAAATGTTATATGCAAAAATATTGGGGTTCAAGTAAGTACACAAGTCACCTCCCATTAGTAAAACCAGTCAAATATTTTAGCAACTGTTTCAAAGCTCACCTTTCCATTTACTGACTTTAACCATCTTACCTGAGTCACAGCAGACCCCGGGTGCAGCACAGCTTCCCTCAGAGCCACACACTCTTCCTCCACCCTCGCAGGGGGAGGGCAAGTAGTTCTCCTCCACACAACCAGCTGCCTCGGGGGAGCCCACGTAGCAGCCCATCCCCTCCCCACAGCAGATACTTGGGCCAAAGCAGCGACCCCTGTCCCCGGGGCCACACGACATGCACTGGAAATTAAAGAAACCATTGTTAATTAATCCCTGTGCATGAAAGTGCGATTACGCACGACCATCGCGCATTGGAAACACGGCTACACAACACCGGAATGTATAATTCCCGCTGATTACTGTGTTTGAGGTTGAAATGAATAGTATCTAGCCTACGTTGAGTTATGATTGAATATTGCAAGCATGAGGAAGGAGTCACACGAAGGACAATTATGTCGCCAAAATCATCCCTATTTTGCGCAATGAATGTGGCAGCATATAGGCTATCCACATGAAGCTGCTTTGATGATAATCTGACAATTTTATTTTCATCAATAGGCTTAATTGATTAGAATAAATAGGCTCCTTAATTCAAGCAAAGGATTATTTGCACCAATAAAGTTTCTTAACACCAAAGCACTCGTTACTATAACGAACTACGAAATGTAATATAAATTAACTGTTCATTGGGAACACAATTCAGTAACATTACTTCCCATTTTAAATCGACGAATAAACTCACCTGTCGTGGAAGATCAGGAAAAGAGCGCTTCCCGCCTCGCGGACAGTTCTGGATGTAGCACGCGGAGGAGAGCGCGAGGAGCCCAAGGACCCACAGCAGTGGAAATGTAGAATATGGCATCTTGTTCAGTCTAAAGTGCTTCGTCCAATTGATACTGTAGGCTACAACTGAAGTCTTTCAAAGGGCTCGGTTTTTCTTTTCGAATGTCTGCTAGAAACTTTCCGTTATTTATAGGGATCGTCCCAACTGATAAAGCTTTGCGCCTACGTCATCACAACACTTTGCACTTCAATGGGACCACCCCCAATGTCCGATCTGATGACTCAGCTGTCAAAATTAATCTATAAAAATACTATTAGAATAGACGAATGACACTGATAGAATAGATGGATAAGACTGACCGTTTGACACTGTCTGTTTGTATACTTAAGGGAGTTGTCGGGTGAATGCTCTTTACACCTGTCCACTGTCAGACCAAATGGATATTGCCTTGAAATTGTGACACCATGGACATTCCAATAAGATTCATTACAAAGAAATGGAACCATACAACTCCATATATTGCCAATGAGTTCAATAATTGTCTCTAAAAAAAATCTTCCTAAACATGTATTTCTATAACATACAAAATAATTTGTTCTTAACTCTCATTTTAGGTAATGCAAGTTGTCTCCCCTTAATTAACCCTTTGCATTCCAATCATAGGATAAGAGACTGAGAAGAGGGATGGAGAAACAAAAGGTGTGACATTGATCCAGAGTGGTGTGCTTGTGACAAGCTATTAGACAGACAGAGCAAGCAGCGAAGACCCAGAGTGATGAGCTGCATCAGAAATCTTCCATTTTGTTTATGGCACATCAAGCAGGACCTCTGATCATGAGAAGATGCAGATGCGGTCAATCCCTTTACAGGGATGCCAAGGCTAATTGCTCTGAATATTTATGATTGTTACACTAAACCAGCCATTCATATGCAAGGCAGCAAACAAAATGGAGCAACAGTGAGAAGTCATGGGGAGTCATCAAATGGATGGAGCTAAAATAACAATTTCTACCCCCACCCCTATGGCTGCATGGTAATGCTGTGATTTCAAAAATACAGCCAGTACAACTAGTACAGTTTAGTACATCACATGAGTTGGTAGAGGATACAGGCTTCCTAATGATATTGGGTAGATTAGCCAATGGTGCAGCTTGGCACACACATTTCTTAGACTGCCCAATGATTCCATACATAGTCTACTGTAGAGCTATGCCGGTGGTGAGAGAACTGGGAAAGAAACAACAATTCTGAATGTAACAATCGTCTATATGAGACTAACTCTCGAATACCTTGGAATAAACCTTGAAACCAACCATATCAGTAGGACATGACATGGACAGATAAAATAAGCTACAGCAAGTGTAAGGTTTTAAACAGCCATGTTTATTCAGTGCCATTTGACACCATCATTTAGGAATACATCAAGCTATTGGAAATTCAAATGGGCCTTTCTAAATGAGTGTTATTTCTCAATGTCGTAACAGGTGGCTTGTTGTGTATCATACTGGCATTGGAATAGTAAAATCTCAATAAGTGTCTCGTTACAAAAATTACTCAGAGGAGAAGTGACAAACAAGGCATCAAAGACAACCTCTGAAGAGGGCCAGAGGTCAGACTCCAACGCAGAGATGCGCCAGGGGACAGTGTGTGCCTGTGTGTGTGTATGTCTTTGAGCGTGTCTGCATGTGTGTGGATAGAGTGAGAGACACACATTGTACAGCACTTACAGTGCATTCGGAAAGTATTCAGACCCCTTCACTTTTTCAGATTTAGTTAAGTTACAGCCTTATTCAAAAAAAAAATTTTTTTAATCCCTCATCAATCTACACACAATACCCCATAATGACAAATCAAAAACAGGTTTTTAGAAATGTTAGCAAATTTATTCAAAATAAAAAACAGATCACATTTACATAAGTATTCAGACCCTTTATTCAGTACTTTGTTGAAGCACCTTTGGCAGAGATTAAAGCCTTGAGTCTTGTGTATGACGCTACAAGCTTGGCATACCTGTATTTGGGAAGTTTCTCCCATTCTTCTCTGCAGATCATCTCAAGCTCTGTCAGGTTGGATGGGGAGCGTCGCTGCGCAGCTATTTTCAGGTCTCTCCAGAGATGTTCGATGTGGTTCAAGTCCGGGCTCTGGCTGGCCCACTCAAGGACATTCAGAGACTTGTCCCGAAGCCTATATGTCCCGAATTTAAGAAAATAGCGCCGGACGAAATGGCAGCAGTTTTACGGATGCCCAACCAATTGTGCTATTATGTGGTTTTTTTCCCGTTATTTGTAACTTATTTTGTACATAATGTTTCTGAAACCGTATCTTACGGCAAAAAATAGCTTCTGGATATCAGGACAGCGATCGCTCACCTCAAATTAGACTAAGATTTTTTCTTCAACAAGGAGGACGCACAATATATTCTACAAACACCCCACAGGGCCGACATCCACACTATTTACAAGAGGAAGCGACGCAGGTACAGGGGACAAAGAGCCGGATGCCTGGTCAGGACCCGGAGAAGGCGATTGGGAAAGCTGCCGCTACCGTCAATACTACTCGCCAACGTGCAGTCATTGGACAATAAATTAGACAAGGTACGATCACGAATATCCTACCAATGGGACATCAAAAACTGTAACATCCTATGTTTCACGGAATCGTGGCTGAATGACGACATGGATATTCAGCTAGCGGGATACACGCTGCACCGGCAAGATAGAACAGCACACTCCAGTAAGACAAGGGGGGGGCGGTCTGTGCATATTTGTAAACAACAGCTGGTGCACGAAATCTAAGGAAGTCTCTAGATTTTGCTCGCCTGAAGTAGAGTATATTGTGATAAATTGCAGGCCACACTACTTGCCTAGATGGTTTTAAGCTACAGTGAGGGAAAAAAGTATTTGATCCCCTGCTGATTTTGTATGTTTGCCCACTGACAAAGAAATGATCAGTCTATAATTTTAATGGTAGGTTTATTTGAACAGTGAGAGGAAGAATAACAACAAAAAAATCCAGAAAAACGCATGTGAAAAATGTTATAAATTGATTTGCATTTTAATGAGGGAAATAAGTATTTGACCCCTCTGCAAAACATGACTTAGTACTTGGTGGCAAAACCCTTGTTGACAATCACAGAGGTCAGACGTTTCTTGTAGTTGGCCACCAGGTTTGCACACGTCTCAGGAGGGATTTTGTCCCATTCCTCTTTGCAGATCTTCTCCGAGTCATTAAGGTTTCGAGGCTGACGTTTGGCAACTCGAACCTTCAGCTCCCTCCACAGATTTTCTATGGGATTAATGTCTAGAGACTGGCTAGGCCACTCCAGGACCATAATGTGCTTCTTCTTGAGCCACTCCTTTGTTGCCTTGGCCGAGTGTTTTGGGTCATTGTCATGCTGGAATACCCATCCATGACCCATTTTCAATGCCCTGGCTGAGGGAAGGAGGTTCTCACCCAAGATTTGACGGTACATGGCTCCGTCCATCGTCCCTTTGATGCGGTGAAGTTGTCCTGTCCCCTTAGCAGAAAAACACCCCCAAAGCGTAATATTTCCACCTCCATGTTTGACGGTGTTCTTGGGGTCACAGGCAGCATTCCTCCTCCTCCAAACACGGCGAGTTGAGTTGAGCTCCATTTTGGTCTCATCTGACCACAACACTTTCGCCCAGTTGTCCTCTGAATCATTCAGATGTTCATTGGCAAACTTCAGACGGCCATGTATATGTGCTTTCTTGAGCAGGGGGACCTTGCGGGCGCTGCAGGATTTCAGTCCTTCACCGCGTAGTGTGTTACCAATTGTTTTCTTGGTGACTATGGTCCCAGCTGCCTTGAGATCATTGACAAGATCCTCCCGTGTAGTTCTGGGCTGATTCCTCACCGTTCTCATGATCATTGCAACTCCACGAGGTGAGATCTTGCATGGAGCCCCAGGCCGAGGGAGATTGACAGTTATTTTGTGTTTCTTCCATTTGCGAATAATCGCACCAACTGTTGTCACCTTCTCACCAAGCTGCTTGGCGATGGTCTTGTAGCCCATTCCAGCCTTGTGTAGGTCTACAATCTTGTCCCTGACATCCTTGGAGAGCTCTTTGGTCTTGGCCATGGGGGAGAGTTTGGAATCTGATTGATTGATTGATTGATTCTGTGGACAGGTGTCTTTTATACAGGTAACAAACTGAGATTAGGAGCACTCCCTTTAAGAGTGTGCTCCTAATCTCAGCTCGTTACCTGTATAAAAGACACCTGGGAGCCAGAAATCTTTCTGATTGTTGAGGATCATTGACCCCCTCTCAATGGAGCTCCCCAGGGGTGCATGCTCAGTCCCCTCCTGTACTCCCTGTTTACCCACAACTGCATGGCCAGGCACGACTCCAACACCATCATTATGTTTGCAGACGACACAACAGTGGCAGGCCTGATCACCAACATGAAGAGACAGCCTATAGGGAGGAGGTCAGAGACCTGGCCGGGTGGTGCCAGAGTAATGTTCACCTAATACCTTTTTTTCACTATTGGTTAGAGCCTGTAAGTAAGCATTTCACTGTAAGGTCTACACCATAAAGGCCTGATTGGTGGAGAGTCTTAGTGGTTCCCATTGTCTTCCATTTAAGAATGATGGATGCCACTGTGTTCTTGGGGACCTTCAATGCTGCAGAAACCTTTTGGTACCCTTCCTCATATCTGTGCCTCGACACAATCCTGTCTCGGAGCTACACAGACAATTTCAACGACCTCATGGCTTGGTTTTTGCTCTGACATGCACTGTCAACTGTGGGACCTTATACAGACAGGTGTGTACCTTCCCAAATCATGTCCAATCAACTGAATTTACCACAGGTGGACTCCAATCAAGTTGTAGAAACATCTCAAGGATTATCAATAGAAGCAGGATGGACCTGAGCTCAAGAACAGTATGGCGAACAGTATGGCGCCAACATACTGTTCGCCATACTGGCGACCATCTCTGGTGCCGACAGATGGTCGCCTCACTTCGAGTTCTTGCAGTATTTTGTTTTTTTTTACGTATTTCTTACATTGTTACCCCAGGAAATCTTAAGTCTTATTACATACAGCCTGGAAGAACTATTGGATATAAGAGCAACGTCAATTTACCAACCTTACTACCAGGAAAACGACTTTCCTGAAGCGGATCCTCTGTTCGGACCACCACCCAGGACAATGGAGCTAATTCCAGTAGGCGATGCAAAACAATGACGCCGCAGATGAAGCGGCCACCTGGCCAGGCTCCGTAGACGTGCACATCGCACACCGCTCCCTAGTATACTACTAGCCAATGTCCAGTCTCTTGACAACAAGGTAGATTAAATTTGGGCAAGGGTTGCCTTCCAGAGAGAGACATCAGAGATTGTAACATTCTCGGTTTCACAGAAACATGGCTCTCTCGGGATATGTTGTCGGAATCGTTTCAGCCACCGGGCTTCTCCATGCATCGCGCCGACAGACATGGTGTAATCATAACAACATACAGGAACTCAAGTTCCTTACAATCAAGTTCTGGCCATTTTACCTACCAAGAGAATTCTCGTCAGTTATAGTCACAGCTGTGTACATTCCCCCTCAAGCAGACACCAAGACGGCCATCAAGGAACTTCACTGGCCTATATGCAAACTGGAAACCATACATCCTGAGGCTGCATTTATTGTAGCTGGGGATTTTAACAAAGCAAAAATCCAGCCACGTCAACCGCAAGTCTCTCCAGAGGGTGGTGCGGTCTGCACAACGCATCCACGGGGGCAAACTACCTGCCCTCCATGACACCTACAGCACCCAATGTCACAGGGACATCAACCACCCGAGCCACTGCCTGTTCACACCACTACCATCCAGAAGGCGAGGTCAGTACAGGTGCATCAAAGCTGGGACCGAGAGACTGAAAAACAGCTTTTATCTCAAGGCCATCAGACTGCTAAACAGCAATCACTATCTCAGAGGTTGCTGCTGACATTGAGACCCAATCACTGGCCGCTTTAATAAATAGATCACAAGTCACTTTATACAATGCACTCTAAATAATGCCACTTTAATAATGTTTACATATCTTACATAACTCATATCACATGTATATACTGTATTTTATACCATCTATTGCACCTTGCCTATGCCGCTCGGCCATCGCAGATCCATATACTTACATGTACATATTCTCATTCACCCCTTTAGATGTGTAAATAAGGTATTTCTGTTTTTTTATTTATAATACATTAGCAAAAAACTCTAAAAACCTGTTTTCACTTTATCATTGCTGTATTGTGTGTAGATTGATGAGGATTTTGTTTTATTTAATACATTTTTGAATAAGATGTTGAAAAAGTGATGTGTGCAGCCAACAGAAACCTTATCAAAAGTTTTGACGCTGGTTCATGCTACAGCCTATCATGTTAACACCCTTACAATTTCTACCTGTTTTAACTGAAATACACATTTTAAATGTCCTCATTCTTTAAAAAGCTATTCAAGAAATAATGTATGCGTTAAATGTATTTATATACTTAAACTAACAATTAATGAACTAATAATAAAACTATTATCCAAACATGAAGGCCTAGATCAATCAGATCAAGAGTTAATGGTGACAGCAGACACCCGCATAAAAGCATTGCAGATGTTTTGGTTGGAGGTGGAACTGCGTTGGAGCTGTCCAATCGGGTTAGCAGCTGCTCTTGCGATCATTGTCATGAAGCCACACCTGCCCCACTCACGTTAGAAGTTCAGAACAAGAAAGTGGAGGCTATATATAAAAAATTAAGCTCAAATTGAAAAATCATTCAACAAAATATATCATCTTAGTCGTGGTGTAAATTACATCTCACCTTCCAGTGTTCAAACAGGTAAACAAGGCTGCATGGGATTTCTGTTAATGCAACTCCGTGCAGCCAATGGCATTGTTGTTCTTTAGGTATAAGCTAATGTCAGGAGCCACTTGCGGATTTGACAGCTCTAACGCAGTTCCACTTCTGACACAGCCTAAACAACCGCTATGCATATGTAGGCTGAAGTGGATCTGATTGAATAGAGCCCTGTCAGGCTCTTGTGTAGCTGGTGCATAAAGTCAGGCGCAGGAGAACAGTACTGAGTGAGCAAAAACCTTTACTCAAACAAAATATCCATGCTAAACGCGTAATTACAAAACAACATGCCAAACGCAAAACAGGCGAGGCATATACACAAGAACATGGGGGAAAAACAGAGGGTTAAATACACAACAGATAATGACGGGGAATGCAAACCAGGTGTGTGAAAAACAAGACAAGACAAATGGAAAATGAAAAGTAGATCGGTGATGATTAGAAGACGAATGCCGCCCGAACGATGACAAGCCCTAAGTCAACCTATTTTTCCTTCCCTTTATCATGGTTTTCATGTGAACAATCTGTTGTCTATCATGAAGCCCTGTCATTGAAATTATTCACTGTATATGAAAATGAGATTTCCGTTCCACAATAGTCTATTTGTTTCTGAACCTTGAGCACGGAGCTGGAAACTTTGCAAACAACCTCTTCTATAACTCCCTCCACATCCTTCAGTGACTCTATGTAATGACACACTTCATTTCAATTTGACAATCCACTTAAAAGGACCAGCGGCCTCTGGCACACGTCCTCTGCTTTGAGAAGGACAGAGGAAACAAAGTAGTTATGAAATTGGGACGTAATTGAATAAATGCGTCATACCCACCATAAACCATGTTGCTTGTGGCCTAGACAATGTCTTTGCCAAGGAACTAAACCCTGCATCACGCATATTAGAGAGTTTTAGAAGTACTAGACAAACTAAACAAGTTCATTCTATTGACTCCTTTAGCACATTTATTCAGTTGTCTCTGAGTGCAGTGACATTTTTTTTTTTTTAACTAGGCAAGTCAGTGAAGAACAAATTCTTATTTACAATGACAGCCAAGGAACAGAGGGTTAACTGCCTTGTTCAGAGGCAGAACGACACATTTGTAAATTGTCAGCTCTGGGATTTGATCTAGCAACCTTTCAGTTACTGGTCCAACACTCTAACCACTAGGCTACCTGCAGCCCCAAATGCAGTGAAAGAAGGAATAATATTATGGTTACCTTCCAGTTACAGTGGCAAGAAAAAGTATGTGAACCCTTTGGAATTACCTGGATTTCTGCATAAATTTGTCAAATGTTATCTGATCTTCATCTTAGTCACAACAATAGACATACTCAGGTTGCTTAAACTAATAACACACAAATTATTGTATTTTTCTTGTCTATATTGAATACGTCATTTAAACATTCATAGTGTAGGTTGGAAAAGGTATGTGAACCCCTAGGCTAATGACTTCTCCAAAAGCTAATTGGAGTCAGACGTCAGCTAACCTGGAGTCCAATCAATGAGACGAGATTGGAGATGTTGGTTAGAGCTGCCCTGCCCTATAAAAAACACTCACAAAATTAGAGTTTGCTATTCACAAGAATCATTGCCTTGTGTGAATCATGCCTTGAACAAAATAGAGCTCAGAAGACCTAAGATTAAGAATTGTTGACTTGCATAAAGTTGGAAAGGGTTACAAAAGTATCTCTAAAGCCTTGATGTTCATCAGTCCATGGTAAGACAAATTGTCTATAAATGGAGAAAGTTCAGCACTGTTGCTACTCTCCCTAGGAGTGGCCGTCCTGCAAGGATGACTGCAAGAACACAATGCAGAATGCACAATCAGGTTAAGAAGAATCCTAGAGTGTCAGCTAAAGACTTACAGAAATCTCTGAAACATGCTAACATCTCTGTCTACGATATGTAAAACATGAAACAAGAATGGTGTTCATAGGAGGACACCACGAAAGAAGCCACTGCTGTCCAAAAAAAACATTGCTGCACGTCTGAAGTTAGCAAAAGAGCACCTGGATGTTCCTCAGTGCTTCTGGCAAAATATTCTGGGGACAGATTAAACCCAGTCCTGACCTCAACCGGATTTTTAAAATGCTGTGGCATGACATCGAGAGCGGTTCACACCAGACATCCTAAGAATATTGCTGAACTGAAACAGTTTTGTAAAGATGAATGGTCCAAAATTCCTTCTGACCGTTGTGCAGGTCTGATCCGCAACTACAGAAAACATTTGGTTGAGTTTATTACTGCCAAAGAAAGGTCAACCAGTTATTAAATCCAAGGGTTCACATACTTTTTCCACCCTGCACTGTGCATGTTTACAAGGTGTGTTCAATAAAGACATGAAAATGTATAATTGTTTGTGTGTTATTAGTTTAAGCAGACTGTGTTTGTCTATTGTTGTGATTTAGATGAAGATCAGATCAAAGTTTATGACCAATTTATGGAGAAATCCAGGTAATTCCAAAGATTTCACATACTTTTTCTTGCCACTGTATGTAGCAAGCTGCAATAGAACCAGAGAGACAGATATGAAACGTTTAAATCTGGTATAAAAAGTTTCACTTCACAACTCCCAAAAAACATTTATTTTACATCAGTACTTTGTTGACATTGTGCAGAGCTGACTCTAGATAGTGGATGGATAATGACAGCAAATATCCAATAGGCTTTAAAGGCCATAACACACAAAGCATGGGTTTTGCTCAGGATTTTACTAATTTCCTTCAAGGCGACGGAAGGAACTAACCTTAGTTGGATGGGCCCCTGAACCACATTGTTAATCTCACAGAGAATGATTTTAAAGATATATATTTTTTTTTTGATGGGTTGCAACAATTTCAATTTAATTTTGTTCCCCGCTCTCTATTTTACCTGTTTAACCTTTGACCCCCAACCAAGGTAACCAAAGGCCTTGATCAAAGGAACATGATGTATGGGGTTGATGACATAATTTAATACAGGGTAAGATTGGTTAGCAAGGGACAGTTTGACATTTTACTGGGGTGGGGTCTGGTCCAAAATAGGAGAGGGTTGTCTAACTTTTTTAGCTTTGGGAGCATTGTGTTGTTTTTTATTGAGCACAGGGGAGGGTAGTGCTTTTTTTCTGTGATTTACATTTGCCAATTTGCAGATTTTACTATATAATGTCCTCATCTGCTTGCATGTGCCTCCCCTATAAATGTGTTTTGGTACTTCCCATATGCACTACTCTTTTCCACGTGCTTACTATACCACATGTCAATATAGTCTACCAGTCAACTGTCTATCCTGCCCTCTATCTAAAGTGCATTTGTAAAGTATTCAGACCTCTTGACTTTTTCCACATTTTGTTACGTATTCTGTTACGTAGCCTTATTCTGAAATTGATTAAATATAGGCTTATGTTCCCAGCAGGCCCATTCATTCAGGAAAGCATAACATGCGTTCTGCGATCCGAGTGGCTATTCCTCGACCTTGAATATAATGCTTCAATATAGCCTAAATATTTAACTTTTAAAATGTATTACCTTTTGTGTGTGGCATAAACACAACTAGTCACAATGTTTTAATCTGATTAGGCTACTTCAAAAGTCTCCTGTAGGCTACCTGTGGATGTTCATCCACTCTAATATAATTCCAACCGATATCGGCCTCCTGAGTTTTGTTGTCTTCACTATTATTCTACAATGTAGAAAATTGTAAAAATAAAGAAAAACCCTTGAATGAGTTGGTGTGTCCAAACTATTGACTGGTTCTGTATATAAAACATATTTTTTGATTAAATATTTAATTTGGTCTTACTGCTATTAGCCCATAGAAACCCATTGAATAACTGATTCATACAAGGATAGTCAAAAAATAAATGAAAAGGAAGTACGCTATATATACAAAAGTATGTGGACACCCCTTCAAATTAGTGGATTTGTCTATTTCAGAAACACCCGTTGCTGACAGGTGTATAAAATGGAGCACATAGCCATGCAGCCATCTCCATAGTCAAACATTGGCAGTAGAATGGCCTTACTGAATAGCTCAGTGACTTTCAACGTGGCACCATCACAGGATGCCGCCTTTCCAACAAGTTAACTCTGCAAATTTCTGCCATGCTAGTGCTGCCCCGGTCAACTGTAAGTGCTGTTGTTGTGAAGTGGTAACGTCTAAGAGCAACAACGGCCCACACGCAAAGTGGTAGGCCACACAAGCTCACAGAACAGGACCACAGTGCTGAAGCGTGTAAAAATCGTCTGTCCTCAACACTCACTACCAAGTTCCAAACTGCCTCTGGAAGCAACGTCAGGACAAGAACTGTTCATCGGGAGCTTCATGAAATGGGTTTCCATGGCCGAGCAGTGGAAACGCATTCTCTGGAGTGATGAATCAAGCTTCACCATCTGGCAGTCTGACGGACAAATCTGTGTTTGGCGGTGCCAGAAGAACGCTATCTACCCGAATGCATAGGTCCAACTGTAAAGTTTGGTGGAGGAGGAATAATGGTCTGGTGTTGTTTTTCATTGTGTAGCCCAAACTGTTCAGACACTACAGACGTTTTCGTGAGAAGACCGATTTTCAGGATGTATCCTGGTCTGACAGAAATTGCTGTAGCTCTGCCACCTTCCACTGCAGATGCAAAAGGCCAACATCGGCAGATGCAGTGGAAGACGCAGCCTATTCAAATAACCCAGATATCTCTAGCTTAAATATACAAACTTGCACATTGTAGTGCAACCACTTGGTAAATCTGTCCTATAGATTAACACAAAATTCACATTCAATAGCACTGTCATATTGGAGAATGAAATTCTGTCTGTAATCTTGATATACCTACATCTCAAAGTCACTTTTTTTCCTGAACATTCATGATTTTGTTCAGAAACATCCCCACATAATGTCAAAACCTCAAAACTAAGCTACATACTATGTCAAATATTCACATGAAGGACATACAGTGAGGGAAAAAAGTATTTGATCCCCTGCTGATTTTGTACGCTTGCCCACTGACAAAGAAATGATCAGTCTATAATTTTAATGGTAGGTTTATTTGAACAGTGAGAGACATAATAACAACAAAAAACGCATGTGAAAAATGTTATAAATTGATTTGCATTTTAATGAGGGAAATAAGTATTTGACCCCCTCTCAATCAGAAAGATTTCTGGCTCCCAGGTGTCTTTTATACAGGTAACTAGCTGAGATTAGGAGCCCACTCTTAAAGGGAGTGCTCCTAATCTCAGCTTGTTACCTGTATAAAAGACACCTGTCCACAGAAGCAATCAATCAATCAGATTCCAAACTCTCCACCATGGCCAAGACCAAAGAGCTCTCCAAGGATGTCAGGGACAAGATTGTAGACCTACACGAGGCTGGAATGGGCTACAAGACCATCGCCAAGCAGCTTGGTGAGAAGGTGACAACAGTTGGTGCGATTATTCGCAAATGGAAGAAACACAAAATAACTGTCAATCTCCCTCGGTCTGGGGCTCCATGCAAGATCTCGCCTCATGGAGTTGCAATGATCATGAGAACGGTGAGGAATCAGCCAAGAACTACACGGGAGGATCTTGTCAATGATCTCAAGGCAGCTGGGACCATAGTCACCAAGAAAACAATTGGTAACACACTACGCCGTGAAGGACTGAAATCCTGCAGCGCCCGCAAGGTCCCCCTGCTCAAGAAAGCACATATATATGCCCGTCTGAAGTTTGCCAATGAACATCTGAATGATTCAGAGGACAACTGGGTGAAAGTGTTGTGGTCAGATGAGACCAAAATGGAGCTCTTTGGCATCAACTCAACTCGCCGTGTTTGGAGGAGGAGGAATGCTGCCTATGACCCCAAGAACACCATCCCCACCGTCAAACATGGAGGTGGAAACATTATGCTTTGGGGGTGTTTTTCTGCTAAGGGGACAGGACAACTTCACCGCATCAAAGGAACGATGGACGGGGCCATGTACCGTCAAATCTTGGGTGAGAACCTCTTTCCCTCAGCCAGGGCATTGAAAACGGGTCGTGGATGGGTATTCCAGCATGACAATGACCCAAAACACTCGGCCAAGGCAACAAAGGAGTGGCTCAAGAAGAAGAACATTAAGGTCCTGGAGTGGCCTAGCTAGTCTCCAGACCTTAATCCCATAGAAAATCTGTGGAGGGAGTTGAAGGTTCGAGTTGCCAAACGTCAGCCTCGAAACCTTAATGACTTGGAGAAGATCTGTAGAGGAGTGGGACAAAATCCCTCCTGAGATGTGTGCAAACCTGGTGGCCAACTACAAGAAACGTCTGACCTCTGATTGCCAACAAGGGTTTTGCCACCAAGTACTAAGTCATGTTTTGCAGAGGGGTCAAATACTTATTTCCCTCATTAAAATGCAAATCAATTTATAACATTTTTCACATGCGTTTTTCTGGATTTGTTTGTTCTTATTCTGTCTCTCACTGTTCAAATAAACCTACCATTAAAATTATAGACTGATCATTTCTTTGTCAGTGGGCAAACATACAAAATCAGCAGGGGATCAAATACTTTTTTCCCTCACTGTATGACAGGGTGGGAGGTAGCCTAACAGAAACAGTGTTGGGCCAGTAACCCGAAAGGTCGCTGGTTCGAATAAACGAGCCAACAAAGTGAAACATCTGTCAATGTGCCTTTGAGCAAGGGGGTGCCGTGTTACTATGGCTGATCCTGTATAATGCTTATACAAAGGTAGGACAGATATTTATTCAGTTCCAGTGTGTAGGTTGAAGCAACAATATTGGCAAAGATGTATTTTCAGTACTTGAATCAACGAGGAACAAACACGAGACATAGTGGATATGGCTATAGGGAGAAAAGAACATCACAACTTCCTCTCCAAGGACAGTTCTGACTCATGCTTCGTCTCCTTCTGAAAAGGAAGAGTACATGACGTGAAGGAGAGACACGGTGTAAGGCACGCAAACACGGGCAGGATAAAGGTTAAGACACACTTAAGAATCTCTTAAATCACTGAAAGCAAAGGACACAAGTACAAGACAAAAGCATGTTAAACAATTCACTAGTGACCACATTCCAAAGTGACAAATAACAGCTCTCGCAATGGCAACATGTCACAATTTCTGTCAAGTTGAGGCTATGCAATGCCAATTGAGAAACCCAACATGACGGTCCAAATTGGTGTGTAGAAATGTTCACCTTCCACCATTCCTTTCAGTTATGGGGCATAGGGCCAGGTCAGACCAATTACCTGACCAGGTCAGACCAATTAAGGTCTGGTTATGTAACAGCTGGTTCAGTGAACTACGCTCGCATGATGAGTAACCTTTCCTTGAGACCTGACAACTTGCTCTAGCTTCCCAAGCTAATGCCTAGGCTTTAGCTCAGCATGCTAACACAGTCTTGCATTGTGCAGATGACCCTGGTTTAACCACAGTTGGTCAGTCAGTTCAGTGGGTCCGCTGGCTTACACAAACGTGGACAAAGGGCACAGAGAATTTTATTGTGTTGGTGCATGCTGTTGAGTTACGAGGACACCTTCAAAGGGACATTGAAAAGCTTTGACCTTCATAGAATGAGTAAACATGATGGAGAACAGTTTGTCACCAAGAATCAAAAGACTCATCCAGAGATAATTATTGTGACCCTGCTCTCTATAAGAAACAGCTGACATTGTGAGAAAGTCTTGTCTATTGAGAAAACAATGAAACACTGTCACACTCGAACGACCTCATTCAGAGAGACATAAGTAAAATGTACAGCGATGCGCCGATGAAAGACTTCTGTAAGATTTGGCACAAACTATTTCTAGACTTAATAGCCTCTTTTTTAAAAGGGCCATTAGTGTTTTGTAAATTAACACATGAAATGAAGAATACGGCTACGACAAATGTGAAAGCATTCACGTTGACGGTAATTGTTCATTCCATGCCTTTCTTTGACAAAGTGTTTTAAATCAGAAAGGGATGTATAGTTGTTGATAGGTAGCGAATAGAAAATCTGCTATAAATAACACATGCTGTCCCATTTGATACTTCCTGCCTCAAGAACACACCTGGATAAATAAAGGTGAATCAATTCTGGTCATGAAGTTGCCCGACACCTCTGATTATCGTTTAGTGTTCTTAATTTGGTATGCTCAGCCTTCGATTACCCTCACCCACACGCAAACAAACTCACACACTAATAACTAAAATCTGGAGAACCAGGTGTATGAACAGTCAATCATGAATATTTTAATTTCCTTCATGTACAAAAGGGCACACAGGCTTTAGATTGAAGATGCTACTTTGAATTCCTGATTAACATTAATGAATGGTAATTTAAACCCTCCACAAATGTGCTTCCACTCAATAACATGAAAACCTCATACTTTTTCTTAATTAAATGAAACACATGAATGCACGTGCATAGCTTAGCAGAAATACATAGCTGGGAGAAAAAAAAACTGCTGGATTTAGGGGTTGGCGAATTATAATAGAACATTTTAGGCCAAATCACATATGTGGTACACATGAATCAGATATCTATACTGTATAGACAACTGGACTGGGTGCAAAATATCACAAAACGGTTATAAGCCGTTTAATATCACAATATTTAAAACCCATAAAATCGAGAGAGAAAAAAGCTTAATGATAGGCTACAGTGCCTTCAGAAAGTTATCAGACCCCTTGACTTTTTCCACATTTTGTTACGTTGCAGCCTTATTCTAAAATTGATTTTTTTTTTAAATCCTCAGCAATCTACACACAAAACCCCAAAGCAAAAACAGGTTCAGAAACATTTGCAAATTTATACAAAAAAAAAGTATTCAGACCCTTTGCTGAGACTCGAAACTGAGCTCAGGTGCATCCTGCTTCCATTGATCAATTTACCTGTGGCAAATTCAATTGATTGGACATGATTTGGAAAGGCACACACCTGACTATATAAAACGTCCCACAGTTGACAGTGCATGTCAGAGCAAAAACCAAGCAATGAGGTCGAAGGAATTGTCCGTAGAGCTCCGAAACAGGATTGTGTCGAGGACTCTGACCATGAGAAAAGGACTCTGACCATGAGAAAAAGTAATCTCTAGTCTGATGAAATCAAGATTGAACTCTTGGCCTGAATGCAAAGTGAAATCTGGCACCATCCCTACGGAGAAACATGGTGGTGAGAGCATCATGCTGTGGGGATGTTTTTCAGCGGCAGTGACTGGGAGACTAGTCAGGATCGAGGCAAAGATGAACAGAGCAAAGTACAGAGAGATCCTTGATGAACCTGCTCCAGAGTGCTCTGGACTTCAGACTGGGGCGAAGGTTCACCTTCCAACAGGACAGCGACCCTAAGCACACAACCAAGACAACGCAGGGGTGGCTTCGGGACAAGTCTTTGAATGTCCTTGAGTGGCCCAGCCAGAACCAAGACTTTAACCCAATCAAACATCTCTGGAGAGTCCTGAAAATAGCCGTCCAACCTGACAGAGCTTGAGAGGATCTGCAGAGAAGAATGGGAGAAACTCCCCAAATACAGGTGTGCCAAGCTTGTAGCGTCATACCCAAGAAGACCTGTTGCTGTAGTCGCTGCCAAAGGTGCTTCAACAAAGTACTGAGTAAAGGGTCTGAATACTTCTGTAAAATGTGTGTGTGTATATATATATATATATATATATATATATATATATAACTGTTTTTAGAAATGGGCTATTGTTTGTAGATTGATGAGGGGGAAAAAACGATTTAATACATTTTAGAATAAAGCTGTAACGTAACGAAAGGTGGAAAAAGTCAAGGGGTCTGAATACTTTCCCAAAGGTACTGTATATCACCTACCACCCCGAGTTATGACACAGAAAATACTAAAAGGAGTTCTCTGAAGCGGTTTTTAATGGACCATCAAACATTTCATGGAATACTGCAAACATGTCAACAGTGGGGAAGTGATATTTACTGTACATTCACAAAGTATTCACACACGTGAGTTACGATCGCTTAATAGATCCTCTTTTACCATTTAGCTTAGGCCTAGCAACAAAAAAAATATCCCACCCCACACATGAAGAACATGCAGAAGTCATGTTCGGCTGCTGTTCAAAATCCTGCGGTCATAACATTTATTTTTGACACCTCTCACACTGTTCAGGGGTGGCAGGTAGCCTAGTGGTTAGAGTGTTGGGCCAGTAACCGAAAGGTTGCTGGATCGTATCCCCGAGCTAACAAGGTAAAAATCTGACACATAATATTCAACAGCCTCTCAACAAGGATTGCTCATAAGCTCACAAAAAAAACACTGTCCTGGTAAGCCTTGGGCCTGGTTTCATTTCAGTTCCTAGCCTCTACCACTTCAGTGTTCAGAAATCTAAAAGCACTGGATAGGTGTTAGCTAAAATGTTAATCTCCACCTAGCCCTTCAACATGTGAACACGTCAGTCAAGGGTGCCGTAAACCTTGCAGTGCATATAGGCCAGTTTCTCAGCGTGGGTTCGCCTCAGCAGAGGGAACCACTCGCGGTGAGGCAGCTCCACCACTCTGTATCCAGTCAACTTCAGCTGCCTCCTTTTCATGGCGTGCAGCCCCAGCAGCTGTGGAGAGCGGTAGCAGTAGTGGTTCCTGTTCGTCACCTGGATGGCCAGTCTGATGGGGGCTATGGAGGCTTTGTGGGAGATCCTGGGGAGCGGGCCTGGGTTGTTACGTTTGGTCAGAGCCCCCACAAGCCCGTCCGTCAGGTCGACTCCCACACTGAACAGCCCCCCTCCCTCATCCGGCTCTGTCCTTCGGAGGAGGGGTAGCTGAAAAGCTTGGGTTGGGGGAAGGGGGGTCTTTCTGCTGTTGGTAAGTTGAGTCAAAAGGTCCTCGGTGAGAGTGACTCCTGTGTTGATCTTCTCCCAGCCCTGAGTAGAAGAGCCAGAAGAAGTGCTCCAATCCTGGGAGGAAATGGGGTATGTCTGCGCTGAGGTCACAGGTAGCGGCTGTCCAACAGGGTTCAAATGCACCTCCAGGTCGATGGAGCGGGTGTGAGGCAGGATCATTCGTTTGCTCACAAACTCCTCTCCACCCAGAAGGTCCCGTAACACGGCCTCTGCCTCCAGGACCTCAACCTTCTGACACACGTCCTTCTGGGCAAAGCGCCACAGAATCTCTGTTGTTTCCTCCCGCAGCTCTCTACTCAGCCGCGGGCCAGTCCAGTGAGGCAGCTCCAACGCCACCGTCCCATCCAGAGTGAACAAGTCTTTCTTCAGCTCCAGCTGTTTGGACCTGGTGGCTAGGCTAACAAACTCGGGGCTTAAAGCTAACGCCACAAGGTCCTCAGGGAGCTGACAGATGAAAGCCAGGCCGAGGAGGCCAGTGAGGAGGTGCTCAGGATAGCGCTGGAACTCAGCCTCTCTCTGCCGGAGGGCCTCAATGAGGCTGGGGTAGAAGTTAGGGCACTGGCTGGGCAGGACACCTAGGGTCCCAAAGGCCCATATCAGCTTGCCTGAGTCTTTGCTCCGACAGTGTGGCGCTAACGACGGCAAGCGCTCAGCAACAGCCAGGAGGATGCGTTCGTTGCGGTAATGCAGGGCCGAGCAGGCCAGTGCCACATGCATCAGCCCCTGGACGCCCATGCTGGGGGCGCGGCGCGGCACCTCATGCGCCATGACCTCAAGCCATGCCCGATGGTCCAGGTAGCTAAAACGCAGCAGCTTCATCACGTTCACCATGGCAAAGTCACTCATCTCATACACAACCGAGTGGGCCCTGTCCACCAGCCGGTTCACCGCTCCTTCCGAGAGAGCTGTCTGGGACTTGAACAGGCCCAGGCACACGGCACCTACCTCTTCTGGCTCCAGCTGGTCCAGGTGACGCATCAGTATCTGCTCTAACGGGTGAACTAGCTCTTTTGGGCAGCGCCTGCCCTCCCCAATCACATACAGAAGCTGGACTATCTCAGGGACACCTACCTGGCCTAAGTGCAGGCTGGCACAGTCATACAGGCACTGCAGGTACTGAGGCACAGACCTCCCCAGGCAGCGCCACAGGTCTGCGGCCAGCAGCAGCTGGTGGAGGCCCATCTCCCCAGCCCTGCGGCCCAGCTCAGCCTCATACAGCCCCAGCATGCTGTGAGTGGGGGGCAGGCCCAGCCAAACAAAAGACCTCAGCACCTTCAGTAGCTGGGAGAGGCTGAAGTGACGCAGGTTTTCCACTGAGTAGCGGAGCAGCATGATGAAACGAGTGTCACCCCTCACTAAAGGGGTCTGGTCAGGGTGCAGGTGGCTAAGCTTGGTGAGGAAACCGGTTACGTCCACAGGCTCCATGCTGCCCTTCAGGACAGTCACTTTGTGCAGCAGGAAAAAGGCCTGCTTGGAATGGACTGGGGCAGGCCGCTGAGACAGGTCAAGGGTCATGGCTGAGTACTCTGGGCGGCATGTCTGGAAGGCACGGGGGTTGCCTTTGACGTCTGGGGTTAGGGGTTCTGTGCTGTAGGGGGGTGCCCTTTCTGCCTTAGTCCCAGTGCCTCTGTTGAAGGCCAGGTCCAGCAGAGTGTTCTTGGTGCTGGAGAGGCGGCGTGAGGAGCTGACACTGTAGCGGTTACTCTGCTGTCTGAAGGCAGAGGTGACAGTGGACTGACACTGCTCCTCCATCTCCAACCTGCTCAGGGAGGCTCCAGGGTCATGCTGGGGCCGATAGTAAGAGGAGGGGTTGTACTGTAACCTGTAGCCCCCGGGAAGTACCCCTTCCCTCCCGTCCTCCCCATCGAGTCCCTCTGTTTCAGGTTCTCCATAAGCCTTGTGCAGATGCCGAGCCCTAAGGAACTGCCTGTGGAGGGCTAGGGAGAGATGGCGTAGCCTAGCCACATGGCATAATGATCCCCCAGACATCCACCTCAGAAGCTGAAAGGCAGAGAATATGCAGGAATTATTCGGTTGTTGGTTTAACTATAGATATGATATTGTTCCTAAAATGTAATGTGCATGCTGCTTCAATTCTAGAGATGACATTTCTACTTCATATTAACTAACAGAACAGCCTACACGAGGGCCATGTGGAATCTTGTTCAGGATATAGCTAGCTAGCTGGGTTGACTATAACTAACTAACGTTACGATATTAATATACATAATTGATAACGCAGGGTAAGCTATAACATTGGTGGCAAAGAAGAACATAGCACAGTACAGTAGACTGACGAGCTCTCCCCTGAAGTTCTCAGTAGCCAATGTTAGCTAACCAGGTAGTCACTTTGGAAAGAGTTGCTAGCTAACGTTAGCTAAGTATGCTAAATTGCATTATCTAGCTAATTTATTACACAATACTAGCCAGTTGCAATTGGCCATATATACAAAACAAAGCAAACTCACCGATAGCAATATATTGCACAAGGAAAAATATCTATCATTTTTTTATGGCATTTCAGAAACATCCTTGTCTGTAAGGTCGCTGATGAGCTGTCATCTACGGCGATGTGCAGGTACAAACATTGTAGCGTCAGGGAAAGCGAACTCTTTGTCGAAGTAGCTGTGCACTAGACCGCTCTCCTACGATAAATTAAACGAATGCTGCAGATGCGGAAGGCAGGGTTTTCCTACTCATGCAGTTGCTCAAATGAATGTGAATCATGCAATCAATCGATAATCAATATATGACATGATAATATCCTAATACTGAAATTGGCCGTAATTTGCCAACTGTATCCAATTATCCTAACTTGACCACGATTGGCCAACTGTATTTCTAATAAGAGATTAGAACTACTTCAACATGTTTAGAATTGAAAGTCAGATATTGAGTATTGAGCTTTATTCATAGTGAGCATGTGTGAACACCCTGTGGGCAAAAAAAAAAGTTCTTATAGATTATTTAATCACGTCTTTATTCATTAAATTCATATTTGCTAAGATATGTTTTTTTCAAGCCATTTTTCAGTAACACAAAATAAATAATACAAAAAGAAACTTGATATCATTTTGTCTTTTAAGACATTACAACAGTTGAAACACACAAAAAACTAACTCATTGGTTTTTGAACGTTCGCTTTAGTTGTACTGTACCATGTAGTAGATCAAAATTAAAAAGATTTCATATATGTATATATTTATATATTTATATTGATATAGTTTAAAAAATAAAAGCGGAAATGTCTGTCTCATTAATTCATAATAATCCTCTTAAATTATTCACAAGTAATAAGCTTGATATATTCGAATATATATGTACACATAATAATAATAACAATAATAATATTTACATCCAAGTACACTGCCTTTCTGTTTCTACCAAGAACACAGCAGGACACAACAAAAGTACATAGCAGCAAATGTTGCCCCAAAACTGAGGGTGTGGGCCCTCCATCCCTCGCTCTACCTCTATCTTTTCCTCTATTCTTATGCCATCTTCATATCCTCTCTTTAACATTCATTCTTTTTTTAAGTCCTCACTTCTTTCACCCCTGACTTAAGTTATTCTCTAAATTGCCCAGACCCATGAAAAAATATATGTCAACATATACTGTACACACTAATGTTTAGAATAGTTTAATATATTGTAAAATGTCCCATATAGCCAAATATATTCTAGAGATCTATAAAGGTAGTATATATTGACATATACATAGTTTTTTCAAATAAGGGTGGGTCCTGTTCAAACAAGTACACCACACAGGTACACTCCATATCTCAAAGAATCATTCCAAAAATGCATTACTCTTCCTATAAAGTCTGAATCTTACCAATTAGTATCTAACACCAAGTCTGCTGGCTCAGCTACAACCTGCTGCTAGTGATCTTAAATATACCCTTTGCTCAGATAAGCAGCTTCATTGACCAACCTTTATGTTTAAGTAATCATTGATTAATCACTAACACACCCTTTTTTGTCACTTTAAGAAATATCAATGGAGACCAAAAGCATCTAGAACGTCAACAAATTACAAGCTGCTTGTAGCTGTCGCCTACATAGTTTCGAAATGAAGTAAAATGCTAAGAGGTTTGCAGCTGATTCGTCATCCTGGGATTGATCGAGCCATTTTGTGTCAGTTGCTGTCGCCACAAGGTGGCTGTCCTCAGTCACTGCAGCTACTGATAACACAGATGAATCTACATGTACGGCATCACTGGAGATGGAAGAGACAAAGCCTTCTAAACCCAGAAAATACAATGTGCCGTCAATCATTCACAGCTGCAGACCCATCAAAGCTTTGGAGATCCCTGATTGGTTTATACAACTGATCTTGTCACGCAATCCCGCCCCTTAGCGTTCCGAAGCCAAATTTTCCCATCTCAACCAAGCACATTATTAAACGTCCCCCCTTAACACAATACCATGCAACACACTCCTGAAAAACGCATCTCACATCCCTTAAAACAGCTTCTGTATCCTAACCTTTTGGTTTGTTTCATTAGTGATTTGGTGTGGTGGTGTGTTCTTATAGCACCAATAAAGCCACAGGGGGAGGCTGCATGGATGGATCTCCCCCTGTTTACCTGAATCATATCTTGTTCGTAATGTTAACCATGTGAATTAAACAGAAGAACTGGCCCTGGCCAAGTTGTTAAGGGCATACAGTAACCACACATGCCCAACAGTCATGCCTCAAATCTGACACTTACACCAGTAGTATTCGATGTTGTCCTTCAAGACCCTTTATGTACAGAGGTTGATAAAGCTGTGTTTTACGCCATACAACACTCCTTGTGGGGCCTCCAACTGCTCTTAAATGCTAGTAAAACGAAATGCATGCTCTTCAATCGATCGCTGCCTGCATCCGCCCGCCCGACTTGCATCACTACTCTGGACTGTTCGGACTTAGAATATGTGGACAACTATAAATACCTAGGTGTCTGGCTAGAATGTAAACTCTCCTTCCAGACTCACATTAAGCATCTCCATTCCAAAGTTAAATCTAGAATCGGCTTCCTATTTCGCAACAAAGCCTCCTTCACTCATGCAGCCAAACATACCCTCGTAAAACTGACTATCCTACCGATCCTTGAATTCGGTGATGTCATTTACAAAATAGCCTTCAACACTCTACTCAGCAAACTGGATGCAGTTTATCACAGTGCCATCCGTTTTGTCACCAAAGCCCCATATACTACACATCACTGCGACCTGTATGCTCTTGTTGGCTGGTCCTCGCTACATATTCGTCGCCAAACCCACTGGCTCCAGGTCATCTATAAGTCTGCTAGGTAAAGCTCCGCCTTATCTCAGCTCACTGGTCACCATAGCAACAGCCACCTGTAGCACACTCTCCAACAGGTATATTTCACTGGTCATCCACAAAGCCAACACCTCCTTTGGCCGCCTTTCCTTCCAATTCTCTGCTGCCAATGACTGGAACGAATTGCAAAAATCACTGAAGTTGGAGACTTATATCTCCTAACTTTAAGCGTTAGCTGTCAGAGCAGCTTACTGATCGCTGCAGCTATACACAGACCATCTGTAAATAGCCCATCCAACCAAATATCTACCTCATCCCCATATTTATTTTTCTGCTCTTTTGCATACCAGTATTTCTACTTGCACATCCTCATCTGCACATATCACTCCAGTGTAAATTGCTAAATTGTAATTACTTCGCCACTATTGGCCTATTTATTGCCTTACCTTCTTACTTAATTTGCACACACTGTATATAGATTTTTTTATTGTGTTATTGACTGTAAATTTGTTTATCCCATGTGTAACTCTGTGTTGTTGTTTTTGTCGCACTGCTTTGCTTTATCTTGGCCAGGTCGTAGTTGTAAATGAGAACTTGTTCTCAACTGGCCTAGCTGGTTAAATAAAGGTGAAATTAAAAAAATAAAAATAATTTCTAACTCTATATCATACATTCTCGGTCTTTACACTGTCAGTTATTGTGACAATTTACAAATAGGCCCAGACAGAATCTGCAGGGTAGTTTCCTTGTCCCTACTTTTACAGTATTTGACAACTGTAGTAGTACATGTTTAGTAGTAGTATTTGGCTTGATTTAAATTGAGATTTATTTTATTTCAAATCATTTCTGGAGGCTGCCTTGAGGATAATTTTTCTCCCACAGACTGTCTTCGCTTTATAATATATTCATATCATGCTAATGACAATGCAACAATAGCTTTTCCAATCGTGTGTTACTCTTGACCCCAATATTCACCCCAACCTAAATGTTCAGTGGATTGCCGATCAATAGATCTCAAACCTGCAAACAGGGTGGCTTGAAGAGCGTCTTTGAAAACCACAGTCTAAACTGTTATTTTCCTCCCCCTTTCCCAATGGTCCTCCATGCCTCTCTCTGCCATCCATAGTGCAGTGCGTCCTAGGACCGCCCCGGGGTAGCAGTGAGTATAACCATTTAGGACTACCAAATGAATGCTATTGATATGTGATACTGTTAAATTATTGTAAAAGTGTGTATAAACTGAATTTAACTGATCTGCAGTGTTCTGGAGGACTATAGATCTAGAGCACATAGAATCTAGATCTCTGTGGATTCTATCCTCTCCAGACGGGTGAGTACCGGCCAGGGAGGGCCAGCTGGTGGAGGGCGGGGGGCTTCTTGTCCTCGGGAAGGGGAGTTGGGGAGAGAGAGAGGGAGGGTAGGGAGTGACGGGGGCAGGCAGGGGGATGGGGGACAGTGGGGTTGGCGAGGTGGGCGAGGGGGTGGTGTTGGTGGAGGTGAGCTTGGAGCCCAGCTGGCCCACACGGAGCTCCAGGGCCTGGTTCTTCTGCAGGGTCTCCACATAGCTGAGCTGCAGCTGGGCCTGGTACTTGAGCACATGTTCCTTCTCGTCCATCCACACGTGGCGCTCCTTCTTGAAGGTGAGTGCCTGTCGCTCACGCTGCTGTCGCTCCAGACGCAGCTCGCCTTGGAGGTGCTCCAGCTGCCGGCGCAGGTCCCCTGCCTCCTCCCACTGCTGGTGGGCCTCCTGGCGCTGCTGGTGGATTTCCTGGCGCAGTTGGGCCTCTTGACGCTGATGAACTTCCTGATGCAAGTGAGCCTCCTGGCGATGGTGGGCATCCTGGCACTGAACCTCATCGCTCTGAAAACTCAGTATGGCATCTGGGGGTAATGGGGGTGGAGGCAGGCCGGGTAGGAGAAGGCGGAGCCTTCAGGTGGGCTGTGTGGGGAGGGAAGCCCCACTCTGGTCCTGGATGCTTCCCTGCTCCCTCCACCACTAGCCTCGGCAGCCCTATCCCTCACACTGAGCTCACCCAGGGCCCGCTTCAGCCCTACCACCTCAGCCTCAAACATTCCCAGCTTGTCCCTCAGCTGAGAGACCTGGAGAGACACAGGAAAGAGAGGCCGGAGAGTCAATCAGGAGTTAAAGAGAGAAGAAGTGGGGGTTAATTCACTTAATGCGTGTCGTGTGTGTGAGAGAGTATTGTTTGTTTCTTTCAAAGTGTATTTGAATGCCTGTATCTGTACTGTATGTATGCGAGTGACTCAAGAGCGCAGAACGTGTGGTGCACAGAGCAGAACAACCCTTCAAGTTGTAGTTAGTGTTTCAGGTCCGTATCGGACTCTCCAGACCTCAACCCTACCTCGGTCAGCGTCTTCTGCAACTCCCCCTCGCAGCGCTCCAGCTCCAGGCTCTTGGTGCTGTAGGAGTCCTTGAGGCCCAACATGGCCTCTTCCCAGTCCCTCAATTGGGCGTTAGCCTCCTTCAGCTGGCCCCGCAGGGCCACCATCTCCCCCGCCCGCTGGGTCACCTCCGCCTGGCTCTCCCTCAGCTGCTGCTTCAGCAGGGAGATCTCCCCTGCCTTCTGACACACCTGAGAGGGAGGGGGAGGAGGGGAATGAAAGATATGGACATGGTTGAAATAGAGATCAACAAGCACCCATGTAAAGGGCATGAGTCTGTCTAATGGATGTGCACTTACAGTATAGGACAGCTACTACTGCATTGTGTGCTAATGATCAAAAAGCATTTGCACAGAACAAATAGGACACATCTGATCATTGGTTTAGACATTGAGTGCGGGGAGTATTTATTTATTCTCAGCACTCCTTTTCGCATTCTCACTTGTCATGCCCCCTAAAGTTGACCTTCCTCCCAGTTAACTTCTAAACCTCACCCATCTCTCTAGTATCCCACACCCAGCCATACACACCACTCTCTTAAACCCAGGTGCCCTCTCTCACCTCCCATTTGGTCTCCTCCAGGCGTGGCAGGATGTCAGCCTGCTCCTTCCTGTAGTCCAGGCACTTCCTCTCCAGCTCCTCTCTCTGGGCCAGCAGCGCAGCCATCTCCTCATGCAGGCGCCGCTTGTCCTGCGACAGACGGCTGATCTGGGCCTGCAAGGCACTCTGGGAGCGCTGGGCGCGACGCGTCACCTGGGTAGAAATACGTTTGGTAGAATGGACATTCCCGATTCAAATCAACATTCGGCAGTGGGTATACTGGATGCGGCCATATTGAATGTACCATTTTAAATAAGGTGAGTGATAAAATCATCTCTTTGCACAGAATTTGACTAAACTACTCCTTAACGCTCATTCTTTGCCTTTCTCAATGTTTGCCATGCAGAAAATGCTATTGTGCTATTGGGTATAGCCTACAACCCCAGAATGTGAACTGAGGAGCCATTACCTGCTGCAGGCGTGAGGCATAATTCTGCCGCAGCTCGTCCATCTGGCGCTCCCACACGCGCTGCTTCTCCTCAAACACCTGGACGATGGCCGCCTCACTCTGGTCCAGGTTACGGCGCATGTGGAGCACCTGGGAGAGGAGGAAAGGAAGTAACTCAGGTGTAATTCACATGTAGCTGCAGGAGGTGATGATGGGGAATTCACAAAATGGCGGCCATCCATCATCGAGGTTACTGCCCCACTAGTTTTTCATATTTCTTTGTACTTCTCATATGCAATGTCAATGAATGTTGAATATTAATTGATTGCTTTTTAGGTGTTCCACTATGTCTCATTGCATTGCATTGTATTGTATGTGGGTAACACACCTCACTCATCATCTACCACCAAGATGTACCACCCCACTATCACATATCGCTACCTCCAAGACCTCAGTACTTGAATACCTTGCGCTACTATTTCAGACCAAAGACCTAATGTGTCTTACCTGCTTGACCGCCAGCTAAAAAAAATACAGTTGTCCGCTCAGCGAGTTTAGGGCACACCCACCTGACTAGTTTATCAACTCACCCAACCAGTTTCCCAGCGGTTTTAGTTTCAAGTTTTATTTGTCACATGCACAAGTACTGTGAAATGCTTAGCTTTCAAGCCCTTCCCAACAGTGCAGTATTCAATATCAAAATAGTATAACAAATAAAAAATAATAAGAAAAGAAGAATAAAACAGGAACGTGTAAGCTATGTACAGGTTATTCTTAAGCCATAGACAGTATTAGGTAAACAGTAAGATCACTAGTACAGTTATCTATGCCCTCTATGGGTCATGCAAATTACTCAAATTTAAAATAACTTCTTGTGATTATATAAAATAACTGTCCTATAGTTGTGATAATTTGCACTACTGGTACTATTTGTTGTTGCTTTCTTCTACAATATAATATATTAAATCTCCTCCTGCACCCCCCCAGTAGTATCCATTCTTTCTTCTCCCTTTTCCTTTCTCCCTCTCTCGTCATCTACCTCCGTCTCAACTCACCTCTTGCTCTCTCTCCCATAGCCGATCCTCCAGGTCCTGGATGACGTCATCGGAGGAGGGCGAGGGGCGGAGGGGTGGGGGGGCGTCACTCAGGTGGCTGAGCCTCTGATAGGATGAGGAGCTCTTCCCAGAGGAGGAGCGACCACTATCCGAGGCGCTCAGTCCGTTCTGGTATCCACTATTACCGCTAACGCCACCAGGCTTGTCCAACTTCTCCAGGGCCCCCGTGGTTCCCAGGCGGTTGATGTGGCTGGTGGAGGCGCTCAGGGGCCCTAGGACAGGTGGGGGCCCGTAGCCCGAGCTGGAGCCAGCGTAGGTGGGCAGGCTGGTTAGAGAGTTCCTCCCAGAGTCGGAGAGGCTCCCCTGGACTCCGCCCCTGCTGCCACCCCTTCCCCCGCCTCTGGTACCTCCACCCCGGCTGCAAGAGCTGTCTGTGTCTCTGAGGGCTCCTGGTACACTGGGACCCCCACCACCTCCAGCCCCTCCTCCAGCGCTGCGGACCCCTCCTCCGGTCTGGGGGTGGCACACCAGATTCTGCATGGAATGGAAGCTCTTGGGCACTACAGGCTTGAAGGCAGAGGGGCGGACCAATCCATTGTTGCTCTGGATGGGGTAGGAAGGAAAAGGGCATTGGTGGTGAAATATAACGCAAGGATTGAGCAACATACATTATCTGAAAATTAGGTTGACAGAGATTATGAATATGCTGCTATATGTGTAATTATTTAAGCAGCAACCATACAGAAGCTAAATGTGAATTTCAAATTAAGAGCATTTACTGTAGTTTTTTAATGTACCGGTACACAAATTATATGCAGATATACAAAAAAAAAAATTCAATATGAGAGACCTTTTCAGAAATCGAACATAAAGAACAGTAACAGCTAAGGCTAATGCTATTAGGATGCATGGAGAAGTTGACGGGAGAGGATAAATAACTTGGGAAGCTAGGTAACAAAGTACAGTATATCAATTAATGACTGCTTTTTATTGCTTGCACCCTAACTCATGTATACAATTTCCTGTACAAATTCATAAACACACATGCACAACATGCACCCTCATACTCAACTTACAGCCTGTATTTGGACACACACACACACACACACACACACACACACACACACACACACACACACACACAGACACACACAGACAACAAGACACACAGAGAGAGAGGGACTCACTTGAACCTTCTCCAGCTTCCCAGAGATGGGGAGGATGTTGGGGGGGTTGTTATGGTTATCCAGTTTGGCTGCGCTGGCGCCCGCCTCCTTGTACTGAGCCAGCTGTTGGCTACTGTTTCGCTCATTGTTCAGCGAGACCTCGTTGTTCCCGCAAATGTCCAAACTCACTGCCCCTCTCGGCACTTCTCGCCCCCCATCACGCCCATCCCTCTGGTCCCGCCCATCACGCCGCCCTCCTCCATTCAAAAACACTGCATTGGACACCTGCCTCTCGCTGTTACCCACCGCTGTCGCTGCTCGGTTCCCATTGGAAACGCCCCTATTTCCATTGGAGACTTGTCTGTTTCCATTGTTATGGGAGGGGGGCCTCTCTCGCTCTGCTCTCTCGCAGAGCGGCTGAGGACGCTCGCTGCCGTAGTAAGAAGAAGAAGAGTGCTCTACTGTGGCAAAGCTGCGTTCGTCAGCCGTAGTCCCCTTAGCATGGGTCAGGGGAGGAGGTGGCTGAGAGGACCTCTCAATGCTGTAACTCCTATCTTCCAAGCCCCTGCCCCTGTGGGTGGAAGTGGAGGAGGAAGAGGAGGAGGGGGGTGGTGGGGGGGCACGAGGCAGGCTGTTCTGCTGGGTGGTGCGGGTGCCCACGCTCCGCATGGCGATCTTCTGCTGCTATTGCTGCTGGCCAGAGGTGGTGGTCGAGGAGAATACCCCACTGGCCACAATTCCCATGCCCTGGGGGCGCCCCCCCTCACTCATCTCCCCACACTCCACACGTGCCATGATGGAGGGCAGGGAGGCAGCACCAGCCGACACACACTGCAGGACACACAGAGACATCGAGAGGAGAGGGAGACACACAAACTGTAAGTACACACACAAGCACGCGCCCACACACAAAGACACACTGTACGTAACAGAAGGAGGAGGATGAAGAAGTCCTCCAACTGTGAATCTGAGACCATCAGTGCTTGACTTGGGCAGGAGCTGAGTATCAGCACCTCAAATGTTCTACTGCTTGAGCTCCTGTTCCTCTTATAGAATATTAGCTTAAAAGTATTGTGGAGCTCCTACACCTAAAATGTAAACAGTACAGCACCAAATGAGTACCGGCACCTACAGTGCTGTCAGAAAGTATGCCTTCAGAAGACTTATTCCACATTTTGCTGTGTTACAGTCTGAATTCAAAATGTATTAAATAAAAATAAAACATCTCACCCATCTACACACAATACCCCATAATGAAAAAATGTGCTTAGAATTTTTAAACATTTATTGAAAATTACATACATAAATATCTAATTTCATAAGTATACACACCCCTTTCTTGGGCATTACATGTTAGAATCACCTTTGGCAGCAATTAAAGTTGTGAGTCTTTCAAGGTAAGTCTCTAAGAGCTTTGCACACCTGGATGGTACAGTATTTGCCCATTATTATTTTCAGAATTCTTCTTGCTCTGTCAAATTGGTTGTTGATCATTGCTAGACAATCAATTTTCAAGTCGTCATAGATATTCAAGCAGATTTAAGTCCAAACTATAACTCGGTCACTCAGGAACATTCACTGTCTTCTTGGTAAGCAACTCCAGTGTGTATTTGGCCTTGGGTTTTAGGGTATTGTGCTGCTGAAAGGTGAATACATCTCCCAGTGTCTGGTGGAAAGCAGACTGAACCAGGATTTTCTCTAGGATTTTGCCTGTGCTTAGCCCTATTCTGTTTCTTTTTTATCCTGAAAAACTTCCCAGTCCTTAACAAATACAAGCATACCCATAGCATGATACAGCCACCACTATGCTTGAAAATATGGAGAGTGGTACTCAGTAATTGGATTTGCTCAAAACATAACGCTTTGTATTCAGGACATTGCAGTATTACTTTAGTGCCCTGTTGCAAACATGATGCATGTTTTTGGAATGCTTCCTTCTTTTCACTCTGTCAATTAGATTAGTATTGTGGAGTTTTCTCCTATCACAGCTATTAAACTCTAGAACGGTTTTAAAGTCCCCATTGGCCTTATGGTGAAACCCCTGAGCGGTTTCCTTCCTTTCTGTCAACTGAGATGGAAAAGACACCTGTATCTTTGTAGTGACTGGGTGTATTGATAAACCATCCAAAGTGTAATTAATAACTTCACTATGCTCAAAGGGATAATCAGTGTCTGTTTTTTATATGTTTACCCATCTACCAATAGGTGCCCTTCTTTGCAAAGCATTGGAAAACCTTCCTGGTCTTTGCGGTTGAATCTGTTTGAAATTCACTGCTCAAATGAGGGACCTTACAATTGTATGTGTGGGGTACAAAGATGAGGTTGTCATTCAAAAATCATGTTAAACACTATTATTGCACACAGAGTGAGTCCATGCAACTGATGGTGACTTGTTAACCACATTTTTACTCATTAATGTATTTAGGCTTGCCATAACAAAGGGGTTGAATACCTATTGACTCATGACATTTCAGCTTTTTATTTTTAATAAATGTGTAAAAAAAAAAAAAAACGAGGCACACAATGGTTTCAGACGGCACTATCCCCGCTCTTCCAAAGAGAAAGTGACATATTTTTTAGTTCGGTGTTGCGACAGAGCAGTGTTTGAACTAGGGCTAAGGTTACTATTGAGACCACAAACTGACACCAAAAAAAGAGTGGTTAATTATATACTACACACAAACACAAGGAAGAGAGTAAAGGGGTTGACATACTGTACAGTAGACACACACTTCACTAAATAAAATAAAAAACGTTTTACACACATTTTCTCTGACACCCAAAAGTATTTGTTACATTTTGAATGCTTAGGAGGACAGGAAAATGATCCAATTCACTTATCAAGATAACATCCCTGGTCATCCTTACTGCCTCTGATATGGCAGACTTACTAAACACACATGCTCCGATTGTAAATTATGTGTTTGAGCGTACCCCTGGCTAGCCGTAAATAAAATAAAATAAGAAATGGTGCCGTCTGGTTTGCTTAATATAAGGAATTTGAAATGATGTATACTTTTAATGTTGATATTTAAGTATATTTTAGCAATTACATTTACTTTTGATACTTACAGTACATCCGGAAAGTATTCAAACCCATTGACTTTTCCCACATTTCATTACATTACAGCCTAATTCTAAAATGCATTAAAATTAAACGTTTTCTTCAATCTACACACAATACCCCATAATGAGAAAGCAAAAACAGGTTTTTAGAAATTTTAGCAAATTTATAAAAAATCTACACAGAAATACCTTATTTACATAAGTATTCAGACCCTTTGTTATGAAACTCGAAATTGAGCTCAGGTGCATCCTGTTTCCATTGATCATCCTTGAGATGATCCTTCCACAGCTTGATTAAAGTCCACCTGTGCTAAATTCAATTGATTGGGCATGATTTGGAAAGGCACACATCTGTCTAAATAAGGTCCCACAGTTGACAGTGCATGCCAGAGCAAAAACCAAGCCATGAGGTTTAAGGAATTGTCCGTAGAGCTCCGAGACAGGATTGTGTCAAGGCACAGATCTGGGGAAGGATACCAAAACATTTATGCAGCATTGAAGGTCCCCAAGAACACAGTGGCCTCCATCATTCTTAAATGGAAGAAGTTTGGGAGCACCAAGACTTCCTAGAACTGGACGCCCGACCAAACTGAGCAATCAGGGAAGAAGGGCCTTGGTCAGAGAGGTACTCAAGAACCCGATGGTCACTCTGACAGAGCGCCAGAGTTTCTCTGTGAAGATGGGAGAACCTTCCAGAAGGACAACCATCTCTGAAGCACTCCACCAATCAGGCCTTTATGGTAGAGTGGCCAGACGGAAGCCACTCTTCAGTAAAAGGCACATGACAGTCACTTGGAGTTTGCCAAAAGGCACCTAAAGGACTCTAAGACCATAAGAATAGTCTATAGTCTGATGAAACCAAGATTGAACTCTTTGGCCTGAATGCCAAGCATCACATCTGGAGGAAACCTGACACCATCCCTATGGTGAAACATGGTGGTGTCAGCATCATGCTGTGGGGATGATTTTCAGCAGCAGGGACTGGGAGACTAGTCAGGAACGATGAACGGACTAAAGTACAGACAGATCCTTGATAAAAACCTGCTCCAGAGCGCTCAGGACCTCAGACTGGGTTGAAGGTTCACCTTCTTACAGGACAACAACCCGAAGCACACAGCCAAGACAACATAGGAGTGGCTTCGGGACAAGTCTCTGAATGTCCTTGAGTGGCCCAGCCAGAGCCCGGACTTGAACCCGATCTAACATCTCTGGAGAGACCTAAAAATAGTTGTGCAGCAACGCTCCCCATCCAACCTGACAGAGCTTGAGAGGATCTGCAGAGAACAACAAAGTGGTCTGAAAACGTATGTAAATGTGATATTTCAGTGTTCTTTTTTTTATACATTTGCAAAAATGAGTATATTGTGTAGATTGATGAGGGGGGGGGAACAATTTAAATCAATTTTAGCATAATGCTGTATCGTAACAAAATCTGGAAAAAGTCAAGGGGTCTGAATAGTTTCCGAATGCACTGTACCTGTATATGAAGTACATTGAATGTATGATTGAAGATCATCCCAAAAATTATATAAAGGCTAACAATAAAGGACAATTTGCAGTATACATTTCAGCAGGCATTCCCCCTTATACAGTTGCACCTTATTCCAAATCATATGAAAACTAATTTTCAAATGTATTTATTTAGTTGAGAGAATTGTTTATGCAATACAAATGAAAGCACATCTCATATAACTGCAAAAACTGTTGATATTAAAGTGGAACTGACATCATTTTAGCATCATGAAATATTTAACAAATCTGTTCATATACACCTCTATGGAGAATATGACACCTTTTTTTTAATTTTCTGACAAGCTAGCACTTAGATATGGTCATTTTCACTCTTTCATAAGTTCATAGAATGTTTGGGAATTCAGTGTAGTAAGGCATTTGTGAAAATTCTATAGCAATATAGAGTGGGAAAGCAGCCGTGCATTTGGACAATTAATAGGCACTGCAGGAAATTAAACCTAATAAAAACAACTGTCTTGTCCAGGACCAGCGTCTACGCAGAACGGTGCGCAATAGCCAATCAGAGCTACAGTAGGCCTATATGCAAATAAGACATTTGCCACACGGGATTGCCATCATTCTCTTTGAACTGGACTGTGTGTTTATAGGCAGCAGCATCAGCGCTACATTAGACAATTAGAACGCATTCACCAAAAGCCACAAAATACACCTGAATGGATTTCTGTAAATAGGTAAACCCCACGGGAGCTCTTACATTTGGGAATTTCACAGCCCTATTGATCAAACAACCATGAAAAGGTAGGCTCTCTCTCCCTCAGTTGCACATCATCAACAATAACAAGATCAACAACTATTGCTAGTCAGAGCGAGATGAGCTAAAATATAACAACGGAACATTAGATAAACCTTCAAACTTCTTCAGCTAGTTGGCTACAAAATTGCACTGAGAAACAGAAAAGTAACCTGCTCGTCCTTCTGCAGTTTGCCTGCCAATGCATGCTTGTTCCAACCTACGTTTTAACAACTCAATGGGAACCTGCCTGCCCGCCCATTTGATCAATGCCAAATGCATGTGATTGACGACTAAGAGATATGCTAACTGTGGATAACAGTCGTTCAAGTTCAGCATAGCTAGCTAGCAAAGCTATATACATTTCTTTCTTGCTAAAGTTAGGCTCTGTGTTTTTAGCTCACTAAATAAATAGCTAGCTACATAAATAGATACGCTAGTTCAGGGGTGTCAAACTCAATCAGCGCACGGGCCATATTGAAAAAAACAATACATTTGCAGGCCAGACATAGCCTATTTGTTTTTCTTTATATTTTGGACTGATATTACGATTGTCTGTCTGTTTAATATCTGCAAAGTAGTTAATGCTGTCGGTTTAACTTTAAAGGGTTAACAAATAGCCTAGCTGATCAATAGGATTTGTTTGAGTTAATACACGATTAATACTTGATTAGTGTTTCAATCAAAACATTAACATTTTAACTACATTCTACATTAACATATATTTAGGATTTGCAATTGAGGTACAATCATAGAAGGAAAGCTTACTGTGCTCACAGCTCACACAATCTTCTTGTGTTGTTCTTTTCACACCATCTCACACTCAATTTGTTGATGGTTAGCAGAACAGGTTTTTTGCACACCTGGTACATTTGCATGTTAACCTATGCCTTCTGTCTTATACACACCCACACGCAAACCGATAAAACACACACACAAATGCAAACAAATATTCTGTCCCTGAACCACACCCACAAGGAACAGTTTATGATTACTCAACTATCACTGATTGAACATTGACCTAAAGGTAATATCTGGATTTATAGTGCATTGTACCAAGTGTAGCCTACTACTCCTATCTGAGCAAAGATGCAGCCAAACCATTGTGCGAATTCTCTCTCTCCATTGTCTCTTCATGCCTGGACACACACACACACACACACACACACAAATGAAAATACTCACACAGAGTAAAGTTCTTCCCCCTGTGCCAATGATAAAGACAAAAAAAATGATTGACTGTCTGACTAATAGAAGGAAACAGGAGACAATGGTCAATACTTCATTGAAAATAAAATATTGCAAATGATTTGTTTATACAAAGAGAGTACATCATGTCTGTGTATGCATCACTGAGTGCAATAAGGAACACGCACTATATTATCATAATTTCGCTGTCCCCTGAACCACAGACAGAGAACACTATCTGATTACTCAACTATCACTGATTGAACATTGACCTAAAGGTAATATCTGGATTTATAGTGCATTGTACCAAGTGTAGCCTATATAGTCCTATCAGGGCAAAGATGCAGCCAACTGTTGTGTGAATTCTCTCTCTCCATTGTCTCTTCATGCCTGAATCCAAGACTGTGCACATGAAGCTACTATGCTACTTTGCTATAGTAAGGTAAGAATTAACATTCCATCTCAGGTAGGACATGGGAACAGATGCGGATGTGAAAGGGTGAGTACTGAATCCTTAGGATAAGGTGCTGTTCAAAACTAGATAGGGTGCGTTACTGCCTCAGGGCCAGTAGAGGGACCTGTTCCAGTGTTGGCTGAGCTGTGGCACGTGCCAACACTCTCCTCACTGCCACAGTTACACACTCCAGGCATTACATCATCAGCTCCATGCTTCGTAGAGAGCACACACACAGGCATGCACTCTTTCTTGTGCGCCCTCATTCACACACTTACACACTCCTCGAATCTCTCAAAAAGGTGTGATTCTTCTCAATCTCTTGTCCTGTGCTGAAATGCAGTATGAGGTATTTAATAGATGTGTACACACACACACACCATCAATACATGTTCTCCCCATATTGACACTGCATTGTCCATACATAGACCCCTATATACACCTCAAATGCAAACAAACTGCCTCCCTAACAAAGTGACCGCTGTTCCCACTACACACACACACTTCATTCAAGGCCTCATAAAAGCCTGGTCGAGAAGACCTCCAGAGCAGTAACACTGGGCACATAGGTAAACACTACACTGTAGAATATATTCAATAGGCCTATTTTATTAGAGCTCCCTTGCCATTATCATCAATATAACTTGTAGTTCATACATATATATACGTATAATATGCTTCATGACATGTCAATAACACAGTATTTGCTACATCTGTTTGGTAGTGATGTAGGCCTAATAAATCAGCCTATTGCATATGCCTATGCAAGCTATTCAAGTGCATTCCTGTTAAGTGCCAAGGTAGGTATACATTCTACTGTAGGACATTTGCTCTTGGTCTGTCAATTTTATTTATATTCAAATTCTCTAAATTATTTTTGCAGCAGCTAAAACAACATCCGTCAACCCTTTCACCGCACAGATGTGCACAGGCTGGGTGACTGTCAGCTGACGCGTCGATGCTAGAGCACAATGGAGAAACATCACTCGTTTCTCCATACCAGCGAAAAAGCCCTAACCCGGCAATGAAGGGCGAGAAGAACGAGATAATTAACATGATCTACCCATATACCCCTGAATTTCTTTCCGTTCACGATTTAGACCTGCATAATGTGCGTGTGGGTCAGGGAAATAGCTCTCCCCCCGTGGGGGAAGCGGAGGGTCGTGCTCGAGTGAGCGTCGTAAGCTACAACCCGCGCGCACAACCGCTCGCTTTTGCCACATTCCCATCTCGCCGTCTTTACTTTCACTCCAATAAGCAATATGAACAAGAACGGTATCCTCTCCCTCATCGCTCTGCCACAACAACATTTGAATCACCCAAATACTTCTCCCGTCAGCGTGCAACATGTAAAGCGGCAGGATAATGGATTGGCAATGCAGTGAATGGCGATAAAAATAGAAAAACGCAGGTGTCGATGTGCGCCGCGCTGCGTCGCCTCCTAGGTGCGCGTATTTCTCTGTGGAAATGATGGAGCGCTCGGCTTCAACAGCAGCTCCACACTTACTATTAGCGGCAGGCGCAGCACAGACAACGCCGAATTATGTCCCACTGCTCCTCGGCGAGCTGTCCGATTCGAGGTTCGCAGATAGCGACGGTGCAGCGGGAGTATAGCCTAGGCCTACTCGTGTGGCTCTGGTCGGGGTGGCTGCAGCCGCTAGTACCCGTAGCAAAGATCGGGTGATTGAGGCATCGAGAGGATGCGTGCATCAGCTGTGTCACACACCCACCTCCGCCCCGCCCCTTCTGATGACCACGACACCGCCCCCTTCCCAGACCGGCACCGCGCCTGCGCCCACACTTCCAGCAACAAAGGTGTGAAATCTTCCTCCACCTCAGAATAGCACACAATGTATTGATTTTGTTCCATACGTGGATAACAAATACAGTGGCTATTGCTGGAAAATGGGGACCCTTGCCAATCTTGCAATTTGTCTTTCTGTGTCTATCACTATGTATATATTACTTTGAGTACTGTACAACATAATTACATATGACTGGGCAGGATGAGTATGTGTGTGTGCATACTAGTATACATACTAGTATACGTGCATAAGTGTGTGTGTAGCTCAGAATGCAGTTCTTAGTACTGAGGGCAAGCGAGGCCTTGGGCAAACATGATGGCCAGTTCCCAGGGGCAGAGAGAGAGCAGAGCTGGCTGTGTTTGTGTAGGTGAGGAACTGGAGCCTGAAAATCAGCCTCACTCAGGACTAGTCAAGAGAGAGCGGGGCAGGCAGGGAGAAATTGCAGAAAGAGACAAAAGAGAGAGATTTTAAAAGATGAGCAGGGAGAGGGCAGAGAGAGAGAGAGAAACTAGCCTATGTTGAAGCTGTAGCAGAACAGAACTGTTCACTTTTCTGTAGATGGATAAGAAGGACCATGTCCTCTCTTCTAAACCTCTGACTGGGTTTACCAAACACACATGCAGGCATTGAGTTCAAAATCAGAGATCACACACAAAGAATGCCTTTATAGGGATTCAAAAACATTACATCATACATTTCAAAACATAATGAAAGGGTCAATGAGTATGAGTTTCTGGTTTTATTTGGAGTAAATCACATTATTTTCACTAGGCTTTCCAATGTAAAGAAATGTGACTTATTTCCCAGTCATAATGCCTTCTTCATACACACTCCACTGTTTGCACACAATCAGAACTACTACAAGCAGTCTTCAACACATAATCCTGTCAACATGATCAGAAAACAGCCATGGTCCTTCACACCAGAGGCTGGTGGGAGGAAATATAGGAGGACACGTTCATTGTAATGAATGGAATGGTACCAGGCACATGCATAAGTACAATAGCTTTGGTCCAGTTTTTCTCAAGTACTCATTAAAATTGTTGCTAGTGGTTGTACTAAATGATCCTCTAATTACACAAGTTGCTTTTGTTTACATTGTGAACCTAGCAAGTCAATGTAGCTAGCTAGCTAGTAGTAGTAGTAGCTTCTTGACTTCATAAATCTTACTAAAACAACCAATGGTGTATAGTCGAGGCCATATGCAAACAAAATCAACATAATTTAGAATTATTTCAATTCACAAGATAGAATGAAAGTGCTCGTTAGTCATCAATTATTTAACCTCTGCAATTCTTGAACTTGGACGCTGCCATTGGACACGATGCAACGTGAGCGCAACACGGGCAGTGAAGCAGCTTTCCTTCATTTCATAGGAAGCATTTTCTCAACGGCTTGACAAACAGGACTGTCAAGAGTACAGTACACAAACACACAATCTCTGAGCCAGATTAGCATAAAAAAATGTTAATGCTTGCATAGTATACACACACACAAAAGCAAACAAATTCTGTTGTCACCACGCATATGGTGACCCACACCCAATCTGGACATTAAAACACACAACGTGCATTCACATTTCATGCTGTACTGATCTACTACTACAGTTCACACACCTGTCAGTTCTCTCGGGGCTCCCGAGCGTTGTACGAGATCTTCAGTTTCTTGACAATTTCTCGCATGGAATAGCCTTCATTTCTCAGAACAAGATTAGACTGACGAGTTTCAGAAGAAAGGGCTTTGTTGGCCAGAACACACAAATGCTGATGCTCCAGATACTCAACTAGTCTAAAGAAGGCCAGTTTTATTGCTAATTTAAATCAGCACAACAGTGTTCGTTCGGCTGTGCTAACATAATTGCAAAAGGGTTTTCTAATGATGAATTAGCCTTTTAAAATGCTAAACTTGGATTAGCTAACACAACGTGCCATTGGAACACAGGAGTGATGATTGCTGATAATGGGCCTCTGTACGCCTATGTAGATATTCCATAAAAAATCTGCCGTTTCCAGCTACAATAGTAATTTCAAATGTTATTAATCACATGCGCCGAATTCACCTTACAGTGAAATGCTTACTTCCGAGCCCCTAACCAATACTGCAGTTAAAAAAACCAAAAAACAGATAAGAATAAGAGATAAAAGTAACAAGAAATAAAAGAGCAGCAGTAAAAAATAACAATATATACAGGGGGGTGCTGCGCTCCGGTACCGCTTGCCGTGTGGTAGCAGAGAGAACAGTCTATGACTAGGTTGGCTGGAGTCTGACAATTTTTAGGGCCTTCCTCTGACACCGCCTGGTATAGAGGTCCTGGATGGCAGGGAGCTTGGCTCCAGTGATGTACTGGGCCGTTCGCACTACCCTCTGTAGTGCCTTGCAGTCAGAGGCCAAGCAGTTGCCATACCAGGCAGTGATACAACCAGTCAGGGTGCTCTCGATGGTGCAACTGTAGAACCTTTTGAGGATCTGAGGACCCATGCTAAATCTTTTCAGTCTGCTGAGGGGGAATAGGTTTTGCCGTGCCCGCTTCACGACTGTCTTGGTGTGCTTGGACCATGTTAGTTTGTTGGTGATGTGGACACCAAGGAACTTGAAGCTCTCAACCTGCTCCACTGCAGCCCCGTCGATGAGAATGGGGGAGTGCTTGGTCCTCTTTTCCTGTAGTCCCCAATCATCTCTTTTGTCTTGATCACATTGAGGGAGAGGTTGTCCTGGCACCACACGGCCAGGTCTCTGACCTCCTCCCAATAGGCTGTCTCGTTGTTGATCAGGCCTACCACTGTTGTGTCATCTGCAAATGTAATGATGGTGTTGGAGTCGTGCCTGGCCGTGCAGTCATGAGTGAACAGCGAGTACAGGAGGGGGCTGAGCACGCACCCCTGAGGGGCCCCTGTGTTGAGGATCAGCGTGGCAGGTGTGTTGTTACCTACCCTTACCACCTGGGGGCGGCCCGTCAGGAAGTCCAGGATCCTGTTGCAGAGGGAGGTGTTTAAGTCCCAGGGTCCTTAGCTTATTGATGAGCTTTGAGGGCACTATGGTGTTGAACGCTGAGCTGTAGTCAATGAATAGCATTCTCACATAGGTGTTCCTTTTTTCCAGGTGGGAAAGGGCAGTGTGGAGTGCAATAGAGAGTTTGCATCATCTGTGGATCTGTTGGGGCGGTATGCAAATTGGAGTGGGTCTAGGATTTCTGGGATGATGGTGTTGATGTGAGCCATGACCAGACTTTCAAAGCACTTCATGGCTACAGATGTGAGTACTACGGGTCAGTAGTCATTTTTGCAGGTTACCTTAGTGTTCTTGGGCACAGGCATTATGGTGGTCTGCTTAAAACATGTTGGTATTACAGACTCGGGCCAGGGAGAGGTTGAAAATGTCAGTGAAGACACTTGCTAGTTGGTCAGTGTATGCTCGCAGTGCACGTCCTGGTAATCCATCTGGCCCTGCGGCCTTTTGAATGTTGACCTGTTTAAAAGGTCCTACTCACATCGGCTGCGGAGAGCGTGATCACACAGTCTTCCTGTACAGCTGGTGCTCTCATGCATGTTTCAGTGTTGTTTGCCTCGAAGCGAGCATAGAAGTAGTATAGAAGCTTTGTATGCGTAGTTTAGCTAGTCTGGTAGGCTTGTGTCACTGGGCAGCTCTCGGCTGTGCCTCCCTTTGTAGTCTGTAATAGTTTGCAAGCCCTGCCACATCCGACAAGCGCCAGAGCCGGTGTAGGACAACTCGATCTTAGTCCTGTATTGAAGCTTTGCCTGTTTGATGGTTCGTCGGAGGGTACAGCGGGATTTCTTATACAGTCGTGGCCAAAAGTTTTGAGAATGACACAAATATTAATTTTCACAAAGTCTGCTGCCTCAGTTTGTATGATGGCAATTTGCATATACTCCAGAATGTCATGAAGAGTGATCAGATGAATTGCAATTAATTGCCAAGTCCCTCTTTGCCATGCAAATTAACTAAATCCCCCCCAAAACATTTCCACTGCATTTCAGCCCTGCCACAAAAGGACCAGCTGACATCATGTCAGTGATTCTCTCGTTAACACAGGTGTGAGTGTTGATGAGGACAAGGATGGAGATCACTCGGTCATGCTGATTGAGTTCGAATAACAGACTGGAAGCTTCAAAAGGAGGGTGGAATCATTGTTCTTCCTCTGTCAAACATGGTTACCTGCAAGGAAACACGTGCTATCATCATTGCTTTGCACAAAAAGGGCTTCACAGTCAAGGATATTGCTGCCAGTAAGATTGCACTTAAATCAACCATTTATTGGATCATCAAGAATTTGAAGGAGAGCGGTTCAATTGTTGTGAAGAAGGCTTCAGGGCGCCCAAGAAAGTCCAGCAAGCGCCAGGACCGTCTCCTAAAGTTGATTCAGCTGCGGGATCGGGGCACCACCAGTACAGAGCTTGCTCAGGAATGGCAGCAGGCAGGTGTGAATGCATCTGCAGGTACAGTGAGGCGAATAGTTTTGGAGGATGGCCTGGTGTCAAGAAGGGCAGCAAAGAAGCCACTTCTCTCCAGGAAAAACATAAGGGACAGATTGATATTCTGAAAAAGGTACAGGGATTGGACTGCTGAGGACTGGGGTAAAGTCATTTTCTCTGATGAATCCCCTTTCCGATTGTTTGGGGCATCCGGAAAAAAGCTTGTCCGGAGAAGACAAGGTGAGCGCTACCATCAGTCCTGTGTCATGCCAACAGTAAAGCATCCTGAGACCATTCATGTGTGGGGTTGCTTCTCAGCCAAGGGAGTGGGCTCACTCACAATTTTGCCTAAGAACACAGCCATGAATAAAGAATGGTACCAACACATCCTCCGAGAGAAACTTCTCCCAACCATCCAGGAACAGTTTGGTGACGAACAATGCCTTTTCCAGCATGATGGAGCACCTTGCCATAAGGCAAAAGGGATAACTAAGTGGCTCGGGGAACAAAACATCGATATTTTGGGTCCATGGCCATAAAACTCCCCAGACTTTAATCCCATTCAGAACTTGTGGTCAATCCTCAAGAGGCGGGTGGACAAACAAAAACCCACAAATTCTGACAAACTCCAAGCATTGATTATGCAAGAATGGGCTGCCATCAGTCAGGATGTGGCCCAGAAGTTAATTGACAGCATGCCAGGGCGGATTGCAGAGGTCTTGAAAAAGAAGGGTCAACACTGCAAATATTGACTCTTTGCATCAACTTCATGTAATTGTCAATAAAAGCCTTTGACACGTATGAAATGCTTGTATTTATATTTCAGTATTTCATAGTAACATCTGACAAAAATATCTAAAGACACTGAAGCAGCAAACATTTGTGGAAATTCATATTCTCAAAACTTTTGGCCACGACCGTAAGCTTCTGGTTCAGAGTCCCACTCCTTGAAAGCGGCTGGTTGGGGTATGTACTTACGGTCACTGTGGGGACAACGTCATCGATGCACTTATTGATGAAGCCAATGACCGATGTGGTGTACTCCTCAATGCCATTGGAGGAATCTATCAACATATTCCAGTCTGTGCCAGCAAAACAGTCCTGTAGCTTAGCATCTGCTTCATCTGACCACTTTTTTATTGATCTAGTCACTGGTGCTTTCTGCTTTAATTTTTGCTTGTAAGCAGGAGTCAGGAGGATGGAATTATGGTCAGATTTGCCAAATGGAGGGCGAGTGAGAGCTTTATATGCATATCTGTGTGTAGAGGATAGGTGGTCCACAGTTATTTTCTCTCTGGTTGCACATTTAACATGCTGATAGAAATTTGGTAAAACTGATTTAAGTTTCCCTGCATTAAAGTCCCTGGCTACTAGGAGCGCCTCCTTTGGGTGAGCATTTTATTGTTTGCTTATGGCGGAATACAGCTCATTCAATGCTATTTTAGTGCCAACCTCTGACTGAGGTGGTATGTAAACAGCTACAAAGAATACAGATGAGAACTCTCTCGGTAGGTAGTGTGGTCTACAGCGTATCATGATATACTCAACCTGAGGCGAGCAATAGCTCGAGACTTCCTTAGATATAATGCACCAGCAGACTCACACACACTCACTTACCCATCAGCGCAACACCACCACTAAAATAGGCTCTTTGACTCTCCCCCGCTTCTCTCCTTTCTTATCTCTCATTCACAAATTCACTGGTGACATCAACAATTTGTCAAGGTTACTATGGCAATGGTTTCTGTCCAATGGGAGAAGGGAGTCATGTGACAGTAGAGGGAGCGTTGGAGAGAGGGGAGAGGAAAAGAGGGGGTGTAAGCTTTAATTGGAACAGTGCAACCCAGGTGTAAACCAACCTTGTGCCAATCTACTAATAGGCTAGATATAGGCTACATTCAACCATATATTTAGATTATTTATATTTACCAAGGAGTGGCTTGTCTGCTGAAGTCATTGCTTGCTGACAGAGGGGACATCATGTTCACAGCGAAGTCCTGCCTGGCTAACCCTAAAACCTGCCTATGCATTCAAAAAGACTTCAGGAAAGATGTGGGACAGCGCTGAAATGGAGAGGTACATTTAGAGACATCTGATTGTCAATGAAGAGAAGGTTAGCATTCCCTATAATGAGTCTGACATATACCCCAGGATACCTACTGTCAACAACAGACAGGATTCAAATGTCAATAATGTCCAGGGGCGTTAGACACTCCCATGACAAATAAGAACATCTCCACGTAAACACAAGCCAGTAACTATGGAAGAAATTGATATTGGTCCAGACAACTTTTCATTGGATAGGATGGAACCCTGCATAGAGTAGTCAGATATACACTATGAAGATATACACATTCCATTACAACAAACATCATGGGGGGGTCTCATTGTTTTTGGATCATTTGTATCATTTGATAATAAGATGTTCCCCACAGGCTGAATTTGGGTAGCAATTGATTTTATGGTACTGTTTCGACTGGCATTTACTAGGAAAATAGTATGGCGTTAGGTACTTAAAACAATTAAAACACATTTTCATAACCTAGTATCAAATACTGTTGGTTTTTACTGGATAATTACCATGTGCATTCTAAGTTGATACCTGGCCATGTGGGTCATCTTGTGGTTTTGGATGAAGACCATTTCCTGATGATGTTGGTTGGAAATTAACCTATAGAGGCAGAGATGACAGACACCAACACATACAGCAGATGAGTGGGAATGAGAGTAACTGGACTGAACACTTCTGTTCTGGAACAGAAAGAAAATGCATTTACACATGTTTTACAAATACGCAAAAATAGTTTAATGAATAAATAGCATCATAAACAACAACAATAAAGTCTGATTCATAGAGATGGGACTGTGACCCTGGAATAAGAGAAGGAATGTCTTCCTATGTACCTGAGGAAAAGATTGAGGGACGGTTTCCCGGACACATATTAAGCCTAGTCTTGAACTAAAAACATAATCTCTATTGAAAATGTTTCCTAGTCCAGGACTAAGGTTAATCTGTGTCCAGGAAACAGGCCTTGATGGTTTAAGCGGTTAAGGCAAACCTGATTCTAGGCAGCCATCTTAATTAATCAAGTCAATATCCATGGTTCTACCATCACATGCAACCAAGCCCAATCAAGGAGCTTGTCTTATTGGTTACCTTCAAGTAGGATAAGCATGTAATGTAGACATCTAAAGATGCCAAACCGGGATATATTTTCACAGTGACCTGTAGTATCCAGTGACCAATAGCAGTGTCATTTTATGAAACAATAAATATTTAAGTACCCCAAATATTTAATACATCATATTCAAATATGATTAGATATAAAATCATTTAAAGGCAAGAGCCATGTATTTACACTACCTACTGTGGAAAGGTAAGACTTCATATCCCCACTCAACCTTTCCTATAGTAGTAAACAACCATGCTAATAAATAGTGCCTCAATTAGTGATTAAAGCTATAGTGGCCATAATAGTCATAAAAGCCAAATGGGCTTTTTAAATTACATTTCTCAAAGGAAACTCCAGTTTCAATACACTTCAGGTAAATCTTCCATAGAAATCTGTGATTTGTTTCCACCATTTGGGAAACTTAGTGTCACTATGGAAGACTGTGCAAAGGGTTTAAGAAGTTAAAATAATACATATGTTAAAAAACAACCTGTTAAAAGAATCAGAAAACCCTTCCTCTAGGGATTTTTATGATAACTAAAAGAGGAGAATAGGTGATTGTACAAGCATGAGCTATGTTTAGGATCGCAATGTTGTGCAGAGTCTGAACTTCTGCTCATTGAACATATTTTCTGGTTCTGAACCATTACAAACCAAACCCCAGTGGTTATTTTGCAGTAATGTGAACAGGGTCAAAGCTTGTTCCCATTGATGAGCAGGAAGGGCATATAATATTTGTCACACATCGATTATAACATACAGACTCTCACTTGCCCTGGTCACACACAGACAGAAATAGCTTAACCATGTTACATTCTTGTCACACTTTTACAAATATCACAGCTAGCCAAAGAACGATTTATCTTGGTCGAGTCAAGTGTGAGACGCTGGGCATAAACTCCCACAAGGGGAAAAAAAAAAAATGTAACCCATAAATGCGTTATTGACTTGATGTTGTGCAACTGTACATACCCTGAGAAGGCATGTTTTAGGCAGACAAACATTAAAACAACATTAGGAAACGTATCTGGTCTCTTTTTTGGCTCCTGACTGGATTCCACCAGCTTGGTCCAGTGAAGCAATAGGGATCCAAAACATGACCAGGGAAGGCGCCAGCACTGCTGTCTAATTAAGTCTGTTACAGGCCATGTGTGGTGTGGTCCTGGTTTGCATTCTAATCCGAAACTAAGCCATTTTGGGCCTTTTGGCCCATACATTCAAACCTCTACCTCTGTAGTGGTCAGAGAAACCCCTTTAGCAGTCTCCACTTCCACCCACCTCCCCCTGAGTCAGTTCAGGCAACACGTCTCCTACCCCCTCCTCTTCGTCAGACTGTCCCACTCCCTGCTCCCTGGGGGTAAGGGGCTCTGTGTCACTGTCGTCCCACTCCACCACGGCTATGTAGTCCCTCTGGGTGGAAGTGGAGTCCCCCAGGCTGCTCAGGCTGATCACACCGGCCAGGCAGGAGAAGAGCAGGCCCAGCATGGTGATGTAGAAGCTCTCCCCTGGGTATGGCTTTATCCGTGCCGCCCCTCCCTGGCTCCTGGAGCCAGACCCAGGCCAGGTCCAGCCCCCTACCCATTCCCACAGTGGCCCAAACATGCCCTCCTGAAGGTTGCAGTGGATGATGTACAGGCAGGCCCCGCACACTCCCAGTACAGACAGGAGGAGAAGCACTGGGGAGAGAGGAAGGAAGAAAAGAGAGACAGTGGGTAAGAGAGAGAGAGAGACATACTAATCACTCTCTGCAGTTCTCTCTGGGATTGATGTAAGCTAACATGGCTCGTCATTCTATGAGAGTTCATATTTTAAGAGACGTGTGCGAGTGCATTCTTCTTCAAGTGATGACAGTATTGTGATAAGCCCTCAGTGAGAGGGACACAGAAAGACAGCAAAAGAGAACAAAAGGAGGTAGAGAAAAATAAATACAAATGAGAGAGGGAGAGAAGTTAGGTTACGTGTGGAGATGTGGAGTGACACCACCAGTCGAGGGTGGGACATCCCAGTCCCCAGGAAGTCCAATAGGAAGGAGGAGCTGGAGAGCAGGACAGTACTGTAGCACAGAGCCGCCAGGGCAGCCACACCCCCCAGCCATTTACGCCACCCAGGGGACCTGCAGGGAGGGAACGCACACATACAGTGCATTCGGAAAGTATTCAGACCCCTTGACTTTTTCCACATTTTGTTACGATACAGCCTTATTCTAAAATGTATTCAATTGATCAGGGGAAAAAAACAATCACACAATACCCCATAATGACAAAGCAAAAACAGGTTTGTAGAAATTATAGCAAATTAAAAACACAACACTGAAATATGACATTTACATACAGTACCAGTCAAACGTTTGGAAACACCTACTCATTGAGGTTTTTCTTTATTTGTACTATTTTCTCCATTGTATAATAATGGTGAAGACATCAAAACTATAAAATAACACATGGAATCATGTAGTAACCAAAGAAATTGTTAAACCAATCTAAATATATTTTATATTCTTCAAAGTAGCCAACCTTTGCCTTGATGACAGCGTTGCACACTCTTGGCATTTTCTCAACCAGCTTCACCTGTAATGCTTTTCCAACAGTCTTGAAGGAGTTCCCACATATGCTGAGCACTTGTTGGCTGCTTTTCTTTCACCCTGCGGTCCAACTCATACCAAACCATCTCAATTGGGTGGAGGCCAGGTCATCTGATGCAGCATTGGTCAAATAGCCCTTACACAGCCTGGAGGTGTGTTTGGTCATTGTCCTGTTGAAAAACAAATGATAGTCCCACTAAGCGCAAACCAGATGGGATGGCGTATCGCTGCAGAATGCTGTGACCCAAGGACAGATTTCCAACGGTCTATTGTTAATTTCTGATGTTAATTGCCCCAAACAAGTCTCTTCTTCTTATTGGTGTCCTTTAGTAGTGATTTATTTGCAGCAATTCGACCATGAAGGCCTGATTCACCCAGTCTCCTCTGAACAGTTGATGTTGAGATGTGTCTGTTAAATGAACTCTGAAGCATTTATTTGGGCTGCAATTTCTGAGGTGCAGTTAACTCTAATGAACTTATCCTTTGCAGCAGAGGTAACTCTGGGTCTTCCTTTCCTGTGGCGGTCCTCATGAGAACCAGTTTCGTCATAGCGCTTGATGGTTTTTGTGACTCCACTTGAAGAAACGTTCAACGTTCTTGAAATTTTCCTGATTGACTGACCTTCATGTCTTAAAGTAATGATACACTGTCGTGTCTATTTGCTTATTTGAGCTGTTCTTGACATAATATGGACTTGGTCTTTTACCAAATAAGGCTCTCTTCTGTATACCACCCCTACCTTCTCACAACACAACTGATTGGCTCAAACACATTAAGAAGGAAAGAAATTCCACAAATTAAAATGTTTACCAAGGCACACCTGTTAATTGAAATGCATTCCAGGTGACTACCTCACGAAGCTGGTTGAGAGAATGCCAAGTGTGTGCAAAGCTGTCATCAAGGCAAGGGGTGGCTACTTTTAACAATCTCAAATATTAAATATATTTTAATTTGTTTAACACCTTTTTGTTTACTACATGATTCCATATGTGTTATTTCATAGTTTGTTTTCACTATTATTCTACAATGTAGAAAATATTAAAAATAAAGAAAAACCCTGGAATGAGTAGGTGTGTCCAAACTTTTGACTGGTACTGTAAGTATTCAGACCCTTTACTCAGTACTTTGTTGAAGGACCTTTGGGAGCGATTGCAGCTTTGAGTCTTCTTGGGTATGACACTACAAGCTTGGCACACCTGTATTTGGGGGAGTTTCTCCCATTCTTCTCTGCAGATCCTCTCAAGCTCTATAAGGTTGGATGGGGAGCGTTGCTGCACAGCTATTTTCAGGTCTCTCCAGAGATGTTCGATCTGGTTCAAGTCCAGGCTCTGGCTGGGCCACTCAAGGACATTCAGACTTGTCCCGAAGGCACTCCTGCGTTGTTTTGGCTGTGTGCTTAGGGTCATTGTCCTGTTGGAAGGTGAACCTTCGCCCCAGTCAGAGTTCCTGAGTGCTCTGGAGCAGGTTTTCACCAAGGATCTCTCTGTATATTGCTCCATTCATCTTTGCCTCGATTCTGACTAGTCTCCCAGTCCCTGCCGCTGAAAATCATCCCCACAGCATGATGCTGCCACCACCATGCTTCACCGTCGGGATGGTGCCAGGTTTCCTCCAGACATGACGCTTGGCATTCAGACCAAAGAGTTTCATCTTGGTTTCATCAGACCAGAGAATCTTGTTTCTCATGGTCTGAGAGTCTTTAGGTGCCTTTTGGCAAACTCCATGCGGCCTGTCGTGTGTATTTTACTGAGGAGTGGCTTCCGTCTTGTCACTCTACCATAAAGGTCTGATTGGTGGAGTGCTGCAGAGATGGCTGTCCTTCTGGAAGGTTCTCTCATCTCCACAGAATAACTCTAGAGCTCTGTCAGAGTGACCATTGGGTTCTTGGGCACCTCTCTGATAAAGGCCCTTCTCCCCCGATTACTCAGTTTGGCCGGGCGGACAGCTCTTGGAAGAGTCTTGGTGGTGCCAAACTTCTTCCATTTATAGAATGATGGAGGCCACTGTGTTCTTGGGGACCTTCAATGCTGCATAAATGTTTTGGTACCCTTCCCCAGATCTGTGCCTCGACACAATCCTGTCTTGGAGCTCTACCGACAATTCCTTCGACCTCATGGCTTGGTTTTTGCTCTGACATGCACTTCGGGACCTGATATAGACAGTTGTGTGCCTTTCCAAATCATGTCTAATCACTTGAATTTACCACAGGTGGACTCCAATCAAGTTGTAAAAACATCAAGGATGATCATTGGAAACAGGATGCACCTGCGCTCAATTTCGAGTCTCATAGCAAAGGGTCTGAATACTTATATAAATAAGGTATTTCTGTTTTATACATTTGCAAAACATTTCTAAAAACCTGTTTTTGCTTTGTCATTATGGGGTATTGTGTGTACATTTTTTATTTCATACATTTTAGAATAAGGCTGTAACGTAACAAAATGTGGAAAAAGTCAAGGGTTCTGAATACTTTCCGAAGGCATTGTATAGACATTTACAGTACACCCACAGCTGCTCACAGACTAGTGCGCTCAAGCAAGGAAAACACACAATTGCATACGGACAATGCAAACATAGAATACAGACACACTTTATCAGACATAGTGTGAGCACATTTTAAGTGTCAACATGACACGTGTCCCCCTAATCCATTGCTTCCCCAAAATACGTGTAAATATTGGACTATATATATTGTCTTCCTGTATTATACTTAGGCTGAAATGTTTATTATATTTATTTACTTTGTTTATATTATTTTATTTCTTATTGATGTTGCATTGTCGAGAAGGAGCCTGCAAGCAAGCATTTCGTTGGACGGTGTATACCATGTGTATCCCATACTTACGACCAATAAAACTTGATAAGAGTGAAAAGACAATCCTCAGTACAACACTTCTTCCACCTCCAGTCTTGCCCCTACCAGTGTCAGTGAGGTTCTGGGGAGCGTGCAGTATAAAAGCCACACCATAGATGAGCTGTTTGCCTCCGGGGTCAGTGCTGTTCATGACTTGGATCCAGTTTGGGTCAGCGATGGATGTGCACAGTGACACCAGCGTAAAGCACTGGCACACGGCAGCCGGAGACATGCTCAGAGTCATGGCTGGAGGGGAGACACAATGGACTTATCAAGGCAGCACCACCAATAGCAATTTTTACAAACGATGCTGCTCTACAAAAGAGAAAGGTTTTTCAACCTCAGAGACTTTGCAACAGTTGCCAAATGTATAGATGTGATGTCAGCATTTATGCTGGGTGTTGTACTAGTCTGGACATGTAAAGTGTTGGTTCCATGTTTCATGCACAAAAAGCATATTTCTCTCCAATTTTGTGGACAAGTTTGTTTACATCCCTGTTAGTGAGCATTTCTCCTTTGACAAAATAATCCATCCACCTGACAGGTGTGGCATATTAACCTTGAGCTGGGGAGAATAAAAATCCACAAGAATGTGCAATGTCACAGATGTCTCAAGTTGAGGGAGGGTGCAGTTGGCATGCTAACTGAAGGTATGTCCACCAGAGCTGTTGCTAGAGAATTTAACATTCCTTTCTCTACCATAAGCCACCTCCATCATCGTTTTAGAGAATTTGGCAGTACGTTCAACCGGCATCACAACCGCAGACCACGTGTAACCACACCAGCCCAGGACCTACAGCTTCTACAACTGCAGGAACATCTGAGACCAGCCACCAGGGCTGCTGATGAAATTGAGGAGTATTTGTGTCTGTTATAAAGCCCTTTTGTGGGGAAAATCTGATTCTGATTGGCTGGGCCTGGCTCCCCAGTGGGAGCCAATCCATAGGTTAGGGCCTAATGCATTTATTTAAATTGACTGATTTCCTTATATGAACTGTAACTCAGTAAAATCATTGAAATTGTTGCATTTATATTTTTGTTCAGTATAATATGATTCCAATGTAAGTACAGTTCACACCTACAAAGTAAAGATGGATTATGCACACAAAAAATAGCCTAACTAAAGAGCCCAGTGTTCTGGTGCAGGTTGTAGGAACATTAACACTGTAAACCTAATGTTGGGAAACCTAAAATGAGAGAGCTGTTGAATGAACAGCAATATTTCATCAGAATCAAATTAGCTAACATTGTTAAGTAATGCATCTAGCACTTAACCCTTCACTAACCAGCACCAAGCCTAGCCCAATACACTACAAAGTCTGTTGGAGACTAAAATGTAGACTCTTTGACGTTACGTGCTATTCAGGGATAACCAAATAATACAAATAAAAACGTAATGCGACACAAATTAATTGTCTATTGCTCAGTATATTGTCTGAAAAGCTAGCTATACATGATGGCTGTGTAAAATTAGGCATTGCGAAATGTCACATTTCCAACCCCTCTCTGCCCTGAATTAACTCAATATATTAAATGATCAATCAAGTAATTTGTTAGCTATTTTGAATGCACGCGCACAATAACAACAACACTGCCAAGGCTACTTCTATGGCTAACGTTACTTACCGAGCTAAGAAAACAATGAAATCCAGGAACATATAATTATTCATATATTTCTCTCAATGCCTGATAGGTGTGGCTAAAAATATATTATTTCTTAGTTGACGTAATCTCAATCCATTTCAACACGAGATTATGACGTTTGTATTTAGACAAAAATAATGGATATACTGACAAGATACATGTCTCTCCGCCCTAAAAATGTAACTTGTTGTCCACAAAGTGGCTGACTAGTTCCCGCCTATCCTTTCTATGCTATGCTACTGCCTCATCGCATGAATATGCATTGTCATCTCGAGGCAACTCCAATAAAAAGTTTTTTTTTCTCAAAGTTTCCGGGATGTTACGTGTCCTACTTATATCAGTGTTATGTTTGTTCCTTATATAATGACAACCCGGGGCGTAGGTTTAACTACTTTTTAATGAACATATACTTCAGCTAGCAAACTCCGTTCTTAAGCCATGCAAAGCATTCTTCAACCACCACCACGTGACCCCCCGCCTAGCCTGCTGGGTAACGTAGTCTAAATGTTATTAACGCATAACAACACACTCAGTACACTCATAACAATTTAAGCATTATGAAATTTATATTCGATCAAATAAACCTCACGTAGCATATAAGGCATTCATCTTTTAGTTCAACAAATTCGACATTGTCATTGACCTACATACAAAAACGACTTTCTTGGTGGACGAAACAACACGGAGAGACAGATTTCTCGCCGAGTTGATCCTCTCGCTTCCTCTTCCTTCTTCTTCGATGAGGTTTAACGGCAGTTTGCGTCCAATAAATGTTGCATTGCCGCCACTTACTAGAGTGGAGTACAACTAACTAACAACCATCTAACTTTAACACTACAATTTCTTCAAAATAACCCCACCCTACTCCACTATCTATTTACATCTATTTAGTCCTACCTCAGGCAAACACCATGAAAGGATGGGACACCACCACTTATCACACCATGTAACTCTTCTGGTGTCAAGTCTCGCACACCCAAATACCTCTCTGCAGCTGCCACCACAACCTAAATTGAATGTGACTCCCTCCATTCCTCCTCCGTATTCCAAGTATACGTCTCCTTATGATAATACTGCACTTCTCCTGACATACATCTTGTTCTTGCCTTCTCAAGGGACACCATTTAACTGGCTGTCACAATCTCCGTACAATCAGCATGAACCTCTCGGGATGCAGCGCTCAACAGTGCATCCCACTTATAAAGCAGTTGCTTCGTCTTGATGTTCTTATTTATCAAAAGCTACCGCTTTTCCATTTCAAACAAGCGTGCTCTTCCAACCCCCATCCACCGTCTCGCTTCCTTCTCTCTCTTCCTCTTCCTCTAGATTACAAGAAATTATAAAGGCCATTGCTATCTGAGGTCCTTGGGACGTCAATCTGAAGTCTGCATTGGCCGTGCAGCATTTATGGTGATACGGCCTCTCCAGAAGTCAGGGCATTCATACTTATTGCCTCCACGGAGCAACTTTAAAAGCCAATTTATGCTTGATCCAAAAATGTGGTTGGAGGATTCGTATGGAGGGTGTGACACAAATGTGGAGACCAGGAGTCATGCAGAGGCCAAATCGAACTCCATACCACATCGCAGTCCCCAGTGGCGATTTTAGCATGTAAATCTTGGTGGGGCAAACTCCCCGCCCCAAAATTGGGATGCATGCCAGCAAAGCTTCTACACAACACATTAATTGCACTATAACGGTGACAAACGGTGCCAACAAACTGTTAGGGCTTACATAAAGCTGTACCAACAGCAGAGCTTTCTTTTCAGCACCATGGAGTGAATCCTTACCACTGCTACACCTGGCTGTCAGCGGAGCCTTGTCTGGCAGCGATACAGTTCATTCAGCCTCATTTATTGCCTTTAAAAAAAACATAGCTGATATGGCTGACTTGCTTAAACAAATGGTTTCTACTGACAAATGAAATGTACAAACTATGGCATAAGGTGACAACGAGCGGATAAGAGGAAATCCGTAATTTTGTGTGGAAGGACCACCAGGGGGCAGGCTGGTCCCACGGATAGTAGCCCAGCCCAGCCCAGCATGTGAGTCAAGGTGTTCAGAGGCAGTTAAAGTAAACCAAAGTTCTGAAAATACATAAAACGTCATCTAAGCAGGTATCAAATAATGTTACCGGAATATGCAGTTATATGCAGCACTAAATAAACTTCAGTTAGTGCTAAACACGGCTGCTAGAATCTTGACTAGATTGAAAAAATTGGATCATATTACTCCAGTGCTAGCCTCTCTACACTGGCTTCCTGTTAAGGCAAGAGCTGATTTCAAGGTTTTACTGCTAACCTACAAAGCATTACATGGGCTTGCTCCTACCTATCTTTCCGATTTGGTCCTGCCGTACATACCTACACGTACGCTACGGTCACAAGACGCAGGCCTCCTTACTGTCCCTAGAAATACATTTGATTGATCTAAGCCAGCTAACCCAATAGTGCAGATGGAAATGATCACAACAGCAGTCAGTCAGCTACTGTAGCGCGCTAGTTAGTACTAAGCCAAGGTTGAAAAACTGGTAGCCTACTTCACGGAGAACAGAGTAAGTGCTGGGTTTGAGGAGCTAGAGAGGTAACTTTGTTCAACTCTGAGTTCATCTCGGGATAACCGGTCATACGAAAGTTACGAAAGTGCTCTGGGACAGGCTAACTCCATTTATCCTAAATAAAGTGTGAAATCAGATACCCTCCATCTCGCAAAGATTGTCATTATCCCCTTCATTTGAGGAAGACAATTGAATAAATACTGTATTAAAATGTTTGTGTGTAAAAAAAAAAACATTTAGTAACGACAGCATTTGCTTTCCAAACGGTATGTTTTCCACGCGATTGTATTTAGAATTTTGCATAAGGCAAATGACAGCCGCAACCAACCATATAGTTCCCATTCAAGTCAAGACTGGCAGCTATTGCTAGTGTACCCATGAGTTTAACAGTGAAATTGCCAGGTTTAGAGGTTCCAATCCCTTCTATGGATGATATGCCTGTGGCCACAACACAACAAGATGTTCTACAGATAGAAGGAACGATAGGAGTGGGGGAAAGTTGCTTGTGCATTGATAAGCACACCTATTTCACACCATAGCCTGCTGAATTTGCAAGATAACTTTTCTTTCATTTTGATTTAGGCTCAAACGAAAATGTGGCACTGACTCGCACATGGATTGATGTTTCAGCATTGTCTTATTGAAGAGTTCACTGTTTGACTTACCATGTGCTACATGCACTAGCAGTTAAAAACCTGCTGGAGTTCATCTTCTTCTTCTGTGGATTTTTAATGGCGGTTGGCAACCAACTTTAAGATGCATTACCGCCACCAACTGGATTGGATAGTGGACCAGACAGGGAAGGACTAAAATACCCTAAGGAAAATAAATGCATAATTAAATACTATATCCCCTGAAGATATCACCAGTAGTTCACTTAATCTTGGCTTTTCAAACCAGTTACTCTACAGACCCAATAATAAATCACTCCCTTTCCCTCCCATATTTCTGGCACTGAAATAGAATGTGCTCCACTGTCACCAGCGCCTCCTGACAATGAATCCTCACCAATTTGTACTATTGAGCCTTGTGTCCCAGTCTCAGCATTGTGATTACACTTTCCTCCCTTCTCTCTCAGCCTGATGACCTCTCTGCCCCCATCAACTCCATTCTCTACATTGAAGAAAGCGGCTACCACCACCTAATTTTCCTGTGCCTTCCGTATGACTGACTCAAGGCACAGTACAGGATCCATCACTCCCCTGCCTTTTATGAACCCACTTTGATCTTGTGACATTTGTCCTCTATTCTTTGTAAAGTAAGTCAGCCTTTCATCCTTTCCATAACTTTACATACATGAGATGTCTACGCTATCAACCAATCGCTTGAAGGAGTAGAAGGGCCTTCCCCTGGTTTCTGTATCGGCAACCACTACACCCTACTTCCAGGCAGTTTCCCTTCCTGCCATACCTTATTGTAAAGGCACAATACTTTCTCCATTGCAGTGTCTCTGAGATGAGACTTCATGATGTAACACATCTAATCCTTCCCAGGAGATGCTACCCCAGCTTTAGATAAGGCTCTCTTATCTCAGCCAACGTAAAAGGGGCATTCAATGTCCGATTATTAGAGCTGTGCACCTTCACAAATGCCTGGGCTAACATCTCTGCCTTCTCCATATCTCTCACTGCAACAATCTCCCCACGTTCAGCACAGGGATATCCCAAACTCATCTGACCCCACTCATCCTCTTAATCATCCCCCATACCTCTACCAAAGTAAAAGTTCACTTTAACCATATTCCCACCTCCCAACCCCACCTCTACATACTCCTGTCTACACTTCACCCACTACCGTCCAGTTTGATCGGGACGCTACTAATTTATCAACTAGGCATTTACATACCTGCTTGAGTTTGACCGCCTTCTCACACTGTTTACATTGAAGCACACCACCAAATTTCCATTACGAAGACCTTTAGCAGACACAACCTCTCCTACTTTACTCTCCAAATCCCTAGTCAACATGATCGGACTCACCGCCGTGACTCCACCCTCGTCTTTAAATTTCACCAACATCTTGAACTTGCAGTACAATATTGCGAACCGAACCTCCCTCATCATTACTCTCTTCCGACAAGACCTGCAAAGTCTCCTCAGACTTCCTCTTTTTCTTAACCTTGCCTCTCACTACTCTACCTCCACAGTTTTCCTTTCCACCACTACACTCCAACCAGTCCTCCTCATCTCTTAACCCCCCCTACCTATCCAGCCATCTCTGCTCCAGTCACAGCCCAGTGTTGCTCCACCATTTTGGCCCATTCCTCCATGCAGATCTCCTCTAGAGCAGTGATGTTTTGGGGCTGTCGCTGGGCAACACGGACTTTCAACTCCCTCCAAAGATTTTCTATGGGGTTGAGATCTGGAGACTGGCTAGGCCACTCCAGGACCTTGAAATGCTTCTTACGAAGCCACTCCTTCGTTGCCCCGGGCGGTGTGTTTGGGATCATTGTCATGCTGAAAGACCCAGCCACGTTTCATCTTCAATGCCCTTGCTGATGGAAGGAGGTTTTCACTCAAAATCTCACGATACATGGCCCCATTCATTCTTTCCTTTACACGGATCAGTCGTCCTGGTCCCTTTGCAGAAAAACAGCCCCAAAGCATGATGTTTCCAGCCCCATGCTTCACAGTAGGTATGGTGTTCTTTGGATGCAACTCAGCATTCTTTGTCCTCCAAACACGACAAGTTGAGTTTTTACCAAAAAGTTATATTTTGGTTTCATCTGACCATATGACATTCTCCCAATCCTCATCTGGATCATCCAAATGCTCTCTAGCAAACTTCAGACGGGCCTGAACATGTACTGGCTTAAGCAGGGGGACACGTCTGGCACTGCAGGATTTGAGTCCCTGGCGGCGTAGTGTGTTACTGATGGTAGGCTTTGTTACTTTGGTCCCAGCTCTCTGCAGGTCATTCACTAGGTCCCCGTGTGGTTCTGGGATTTTTGCTCACCGTTCTTGTGATCATTTTGACCCCACGGGGTGAGATCTTGCGTGGAGCCCCAGATCGAGGAAGATTATCAGTGGTCTTGTATGTCTTCCATTTCCTAATAATTGCTTCCACAGTTGATTTCTTCAAACCAAGCTGCTTACCTATTGCAGATTCAGTCTTCCCAACCTGGTGCAGGTCTACAATTTTGTTTCTGGTGTCCTTTGACAGCTCTTTGGTCTTGGCCATAGTGGAGTTTGGAGTGTGACTGTTTGAGGTTGTGGACAGGTGTCTTTTATACTGATAACAAGTTCAAACAGGTGCCATTAATACAGGTAACGAGTGGAGGACAGAGGAGCCTCTTAAAGAAGAAGTTACAGGTCTGTGAGAGCCAGAAATCTTGCTTGTTTGTATGTGACCAAATACTTATTTTCCACCATAATTTGCAAATAAATTCATTAAAAATCCTACAATGTGATTTTCTGGATTTGTTTTCCTCATTTTGTCTGTCATAGTTGAAGTGTACCTATGATGAAAATTACAGGCCTCTCTCATCTTTTTAAGTGAGAGAACTTGCACAATTGGTGGCTGACTAAATACTTTTTTGCCCCACTGTAAAAACGTTTAGATTCATTGTCGACATATAATAATTAGGTACAGCAGTTCATTTCACCTCTGTGACGCAGCAGGAACGTGCGGAGAAGTGACAATATGCACGTGGAGAGGTATACGCCCACTAAAAACCACTTAGCAGCTCAAGTGATGGAGTAGCCACTATTAACCACGAATGAGTGATGTAGGCGAAAACAGTGGCAGTGATAGCCATGGAGAAGGAGCAGCTTCCAACGAAGAAATTATTGATAAAAAGGGTTAAACTGTTTCAGTAATTTGGAAGTGGTTTGGCTTTTTGAAGTTCCATAAAGAGCAGAACAATGTTCAGTGCAAATTGTGTCGTAGACAGGTGGCTACGAAGTCTGGTAATACGACACACCTTTTTCAACATCTGAAATAAAATTACTCTTTGGAACATGCAGGAAGTTTGAGTTTGCATGGAACAATTCAAGTATAATTTGATGTGTAGCTCACATAATAAAAAAAAATGTAACCTTTATTTAACTAGGCAAGTCAGTTAAGAACAACTTATTTACAATGACGGCCTATCGGGGAACAGTGTGTTAACTGCCTTGTTCAGGGGTAGAACGACGTATTTTTACCTTGTCAGTTCGGGATTCGATCTAGCAACCTTTCGGTTACTGGCCCAACGCTCTAACCACGGTTTGTTCAGGCATTCTTGAGTTTGAAACAGATATGCACCTTTTAAACATTATTTGATTAATATCGTTATAATTATTGTTATCGAGTGAATAAATATATACAGTTGAAGTTGGAAGTTCACATACACCTTAGCCAAATACATTTCAACTCAGTTTTTCACAATTCCTGACATTTAATCCTAGGAAAAATTCCCTGTCTTAGGTCAGTTAGGATCACCACTTTATTTTAAGAAATGTCAGAACAATAGTTAAGATAATTATTTATTTCAGCTTTTTTTTCACATTCCCAGTGGGTCAGAAGTTTACATACACTCAATTCGTATTTGGTAGCATTGCCTTAAAATTGTTTAACTTGGGTAAAATGTTTTGCTTCCATGCTTCCACATGCTTCCCACAATAAGCATGCTTCCACATGCTTCCCACAATAAGTTGGGTGAATTTTGGCCCATTCCTCCTGACAAGAGCTGGTGTAACTGAGTCAGGTTTGTAGACCTCCTTGCTCGCACGCCTTTTCAATTCTTCCCACAAAGTTTATATAGGATTGAGGTCAGGGCTTTGTGATGGCCACTCCAATACCTTGACTTTGTTGTCCTTTAGCCATTTTGACACAACTTTGGAAGTATGCTTGGGGTCATTGTCCATTTGGAAAACCCATTTGCGACCAAGCTTTAACTTCCTGATTGATGTCTTGAGATGTTGCTTCAATATATCCACATCATTTTTCTGCCTCATGATGTCATCTATTTTGTGAAGTGCACTAGTCCCTCCTGCAGCAAAGCACCCCCACAACATGATGCTGCCACCTCCGTGCTTCACGGTTGGGATGGTGTTCTTCGGCTTGCAAGCATCCCCCTTTTTCCTCCAAACATAACGATGGTAATTATGGCCCAATAGTTATATTTTTGTTTCATCAGGCCAGAGGACATTTCTCCAAAAAGTATGATCTTTGTCCACATTGCAGTTGCAAACCGTAGTCTGGCTATTTTATGGCGGTTTTGGAGCAGTGGCTTCTTCCCTGCTGAGCGGGCCTTTCAGGTTATGTCGATATAGGACTTGTTTTACTGTGGATATAGATACTTTTGTACCTGTTTCCTACAGCATCTTCACAAGGTCCTTTGCTGTTGTTCTGAGATTGATTTGCACTTTTCGCACCTAAGTACATTCATCTCTAGGAGACAGAATGCTTCTCCTTCCTGGGCGGTATGACGGCTGCGTGGTCCGATGGTGTTTATACTTGCAAACTATTGTTTGTACAGATGAACGTGGTACCTTCAGGCATTTGGAAATTGCTCCCAAGGATGAACCAGACTTGTGAAAGTCTACCATTTTTTTCTGAGGTCTTGGCTGATTTCTTTTGATTTTCCTATAATGTCAAGCAAAGAGGAACTGAGTTTGAAGGTAGGCCTTGAAATACATCCACAGGTACACCTCCAATTGACTCAAATTATGTCAATTAGCCTATCAGAAGCTTCTAAGCCATGACATCATTTTCTGGAATTTTCCAAGCTGTTTAAAGGCACAGTCAACTTAGTGTATGTAAACTTCTGACCCACTATGTGATACAATGAATTATAAGTGAAATAATCTGTCTGTAAACAATTGTTTTAAAAATTACTTGTGTCATGCACAAAGTAGATGTCCTAACCGACTTTGCCAAAACTATAGTTTGTTAACAAGAAATGTGTGGAGTGGTTGAAAAATGAGTTTTAATGACTCCAACCTAAATGTATGTAAACTTCCGACTTCAACTGTATATCTGAATTGAGATCAACCCGAGACAGCTCCTGTTCACTCAACTCCTGAAACTGACCCCACTCCACTTTCCCAAATATCCATCTCCTCAATCCATTTCCTACTGAATCTTGCACCCTCATTGGTACAGTGCACATGATAGGATAGTGATCACTTCCCCCTGTAGATTCCTCCAAAACCTCCCAACTACATCGAAAATTAACCAATATATGATTCCTGTCTTACGATCCCGTAACCAATTGTGCTGTTGTGTATGCGTTATTTGTAACTTATTTTGTACATAATGTTTCTGCCACCGTGTCTTATGAACGAGAATAGCTTCTAGATATCAGGACAGCGATTACTCACCCTGTGCTGGAGGAATACTTTTTCTTCAACGAGATGGACTGGAAGGATTTACTTCAGACACCCGACAAGGCCCTCATCCCCGTAATTCGCAGGAGAAAGAGACGGAGGTATCGTGGACGAAGGTCCAGGTGCCTTGTAAGGACTGTTTTGCTAGCACAGACTGGAATATGTTCCGGGATTCTTCTGATGGCATTGAGGAGTACACCATATCAATCACTAGCTTCATCAGTACATACATACCCCAACCAGAAGCCATGGATTACAAGCAACATCCGCACTGAGCTAAAGGGTAGAGCTGCCGCTTTCAAGGAGCGGGACTCTAACCCGGAAGCTTATAAGAAATCTCGCTATGCCCTCTGACGAACCATCAAACAGGCAAAGCGTCAATACAGGACTAAGGTTGAATCATACTACACCGGCTCTGACGCTCGTCGGATGTGGCAGGGCTTGCAAACTATTATAGACTACAAAGGAAAGCACAGCTGCGAGCAGCCCAGTGACACGAACCTACCAGACGAGCTAAATTACGTTTATGCTCGCTTCGAGGCTGTGTTGAAACAATGACTAGTCAATCATCCAAGACCACCTCAGTTAATCCCTACCATTGTGACAATGAGTCGTCATAATACTGCATCAAATGTACATGATCCTAGGGGCATTGGCAAACACATTGTATGTAATTTAATAATTTATGTACCACTAATTCCACCGAGTACTTCTGTTTATCCCACAGCTATTGTATGCAGTATTCATGAGCCTTTGAACCAGAGTTACACTGTTAGCACTGAGGAGATGTGCCCTAGTAGGAAGACCACTTTGTGCAGCTTATCAGCTCCAATGTAAATAACATGAGTAAGTCTACTTCTGATAAGCTTCCCAGTAAAGCCTTAAAAACAATCAAGCAACCCAGAAAAGTGCTAAAAATAGCCCAGATTAACATAACACAACTAAGAAACAAGGTCCATGAAGTTTCTTCATCAGGCTAGGGTCCTTTTTTCTCAATTTCCGCCTGACTGACGTGCCCAAAGTAAACTGCCTGTTGGTCAGGCCCTGAAGCCAGGATATGCATATAATTTGTACCATTGGAAATAAAACACTTTGAAGTTTGTAGAAATGCTAAAATAATGTAGGAGACTAAAACACCATTTTTTTCTTTTGAGATCCCACGCTCTTACAATGGAAAGTATAGGAAAATTATTAAATATAGCTCCCAGTATGCAATTCTTATGGCTTCCACAGAGTGTCAGCGCTCTATGTTTAAGGTTTCAGGCTTGTTTCTTCCAAAACGAGTAAGAATAATGAGTTTTAGTACTGGGACACACCATTGGAAATTTGTGTATGCGAGCTCGATGAAGACAAGACGGACCTGCTAATATTGGTTTTCTATCGAACATACTTCTTTCTGTATAATTTGATTACATTTGAGGGTATCTGAGAGGTCAATAGAAACTTATTTTGACTTGTTTTAACAAAGTTTAAGGGTAGATTTTTGGATTCCTTTCTCTGCATGTTGAACGAGTGGATTACTCAAATCGATGGCGCCAACTAAACTGACTTTTTGGGATATACAGAAGGATTTTATCTAACAAAACCACACTACATGTTATAACTGGGACCCTTTGGATGACAAATCAGAGGAATATTTTCAAAAAGTAAGTGAATATTTAATCGCTATTTGTGAATTTATGAAACCTGTGCCGGTGGAAAAATATTTTGATGTGGGGCGCCGTCCTCAAACAATCGCATGGCATGCTTTCGCTGTAATGGCTACTGTAAATCGGACAGTCCAGTTAGATTAACAATAATTTATGCTTTCAACTGATATAAGACACTTGTATGTACATAAATGTTTAATATCCATATCCATATTTGAATTGCGCGCCCTCCAGTTTCACCGAAAGTTGGACACCTAGCCCTAAGAAGTTAAAAACAATCAAGCAACCCAGAAAAGTGCTAAGAATAGCCCAAATTAACATAACACAACTAAGAAACAAGGTCCATGAAGTTAATAACTTGCTTGTAACAGATGACATTCATATTCTGTAACTCTGTAACTGATTTAGATAATATGTTTTATGATACAGTGGTAGCAATACATGGTTATAACATCTACCGAAAAGAGAGAAATTCCAATGGGGGCGGTGTTGCAGTTTATATTCAGAACCACATTCCTGTAAAGCTTAAAGAGGATCTCATGTTAAATATTGTTGAAGTAACATGGCAACAGGTTTATCTGCCTCACCTGAAGCCCATTCTGGTGGGAAGCTGCTATAGACCACCAAGTGCTGGTCACGTGGGTATAAGGGATCGTGAGACAGGCACAGGAAATGCTCATTTCCCTCATTAAAATGCAAATCAATTTATAACATTTTTCAGGATTTTTTTGTTGTTATTCTGTCTCTCACTGTTCAAATAAACCTACCATTAAAATTATAGACTGATCATTTCTTTGTCAGTGGGCAAACGTACAAAATCAGCAGGGGATCAAATACCTTTTTCCCTCACTGTATACTGTACTATATACCATCTACTGTATCTTGCCTATGCCGTTCGGCTATCGCTCATCCATATATTTATATGTACATATTCTTATTCATTCCTTTACACTTGTGTAAAGCTGTAGAATTCGCTCAAGTGTAACATTTTACTTTTTTTTTTTAAACGTCCACAATCCTCTTCATTCTGATCCATATCATCATACATTATAATCTACAACATGACATTATGTGGCAATATTCCTCAGCTCCCGTGCATCATGTACTGTAGATACAGTACTTGCCACGTCCTGTGTGAACCATAATGTTGCATGCTGTGACTAAGTCTTGTCCCCTTTCTCTGTAGACCTATACGTTTCCTGCATTGCTTGGTCATGGATGATAATTGTATCAGATAAAAAGACAGGTGTGTGTGGCAAGGTAACTTATAGGTAATAAGTTGATAATTATGAATGATTTGTAATTAATAGATATGAACATGATTCAAAGAGGTTGTAATAAAAGCTGATCTTGGGTGAGGGCCAATACAGTGAATTGAGTCATGTGGTCAAGTCATGTAGTGAGATTTGCTACACATTCCTCTGTAAGTATGTATGAATCAAATCATGTGGCATGTTGAATTCCATATCTGTTTTCCATCTGGTTGTAAAGAAAAATGTGTATGGTGTGACATTCAGGTGTTTATTATTATTATTTATTTTTTAAACCTTTATTTAACTAGGCAAGTCAGTTAAGAACAAATTCTTATTTTCAATGACGGCCTATGAACAGTGGGTTAACTGCCTTGTTCAGGGGCAGAACGACAGATTTTTACCTTGTTAGCTCGGGGATTCGATCTTGCAACATTTTGGTTACAAGTCCAACGCTCTAACCACTAGAATACCTGCCGCCCCAAGGTATACACACAATTGATGCAAATAAGTACATGTACACACCAGTTTAGACAGGCAATGTATGCATTATTAAAATTGGAGACAGACTGGAAAATCTAATTATTTATTTAATGGATAATCTCTTGTGTACAGACCATGTAAACATAAACTACCAATTTACTCAAGATTACTTCATTGATAAAGAATATATCTCATCTGAGGATGGATCTCTCATCTTACTCAGACAATTAACGCATAAGGGACAACGTTGAAGTGCACAAAAAGTAAATTAATACAAAAATTGATGTGATAGTTTAGTGTAGTGAAAGTACATACGTTATTGTATACTCTAGAAGTTGAGCATCACTAGATTGGTTGGTTTTGACAAAACAGATCAAGTGAGATTGGAAAACATTCCTCAACACAGTTCTATTATACATGGCTACGTTTACACAGGCAGCCTAATTCTGGTATTTTGTCCCCCACAAATTATTAGTTTGACCAATGGGATCAGCTCTGAAAAACATCTTATGTGAAAAGATCTGCTGTGATTGATCAAAAGACCAATTAGTGGAACACAGGTCAGGATTAGGTTCAGAATTGGGCTGTCTAAACGCTGCCTATGACATGTCAGTAATGCTCTGTGTGATAATTGTCTTTTATGAAAAGCATTTGACATTTATGCCCCCTGTGTTACATAGCCAGTGTTACAGTTACATAGCCTAAATCTTTGTTCACAATGTTATGCCATTCAAAACCATATCTTGATCTCTCTCATTAATGCCACAATTTTGATAACTATTCAATCATACCAGACAATTAAAACAAGAGCATACGTTGCACTGAGTTATGTTATTGTTATTAGTAAATAATGTGTTATCTTATATTTTCATTTTTCATTTGCTTAAATAATGTAGCGACCCTAGTTTATAAGCCCTGATATCGCTTCAATAGGATACATCATTGATAAGAACACATTTTGGCCGACATATCCCACATCTAGGCATATAATACAACATTTGCCTATTCATTTTCCAAACTAAATCGCGAATTTGCTTGAACACCATAAAGTGGGCGGGATAAGAGGCGTGCTCATTCTTCGTATTTATTTTTGGCATCCATATCCGTTGCTCAATCTAATCGATTTGAACATTTTATTTAAAACGGTTCTTTACAAAGATCTGCCAGCCTTTTATAAGTAGAAGCTTTACATCTCCTCTCCCATTTCACCAAAATGCAGGCCAATGGTATCTCCAACGTAATTTTACCAGACGCGAAGGACCTAGGGAGAGCGCTGTGCATCATCACCGGGGCGTCCAAAGGATTTGGCCGAACCATAGCGAAAGAGATTTCCCTGTTGCTCAAACCGAGGTCGGTGCTTGTTTTGGCGGCTCGCTCCGAAGAGAAGTTGCGGGAACTCCAGGCAAATTTGGCTTCGTCGGATGCGGGCAGGGCAGGGTTGGTTACTCGTTGTGTTGTCGTAGACCTGGGAATGAAAGAAGGGGTGGAAAGTGTCATCAGGGCGGCAAAAGAGATTTCCTCCGAGGATATTGACCATCTCATACTGATAAACAATGCTGGTAAATTATTCATCCACCTGTAACAGGTTACTGCATTTCTGCTTGCTTGCTTGACTTCCATACGTCTACTAACTATGACAATTATCCAACAAAAAAGTGCTCAGTTTACAGATTAGTTCTCATGATTTTTACATCTTTAGATACTCATATTTATTTATTTTTTAATCAGATCTAATATTGTATTTGATTGTGCTCATCAAATATCCCCAAAGATACAATATAGTCAGACTATATAGCCTAGTAGGCCTAGTCCACACACTGCAATTATGTAAGTGATATAATTCAACCATTGTATAATCTGACATCTCCCCATTCCTCCCCCTCCTCTCTCCCCATTCCTCCCCTCCTCTCTCCCCATTCCTCCCCTCCTCTCTCTCTCCCCAACCCCTCCTCCCCCCTCCTCTCCCCACCCCCTCCTCTCCCCAACCCCCTCCTCCTCTCCCCAACCCCCCCCCTCCTCTCTCCAACCCCCCTCCTCCTCCTCTCTTGCCTCCAGCCTCTCTGGGAGACGTGTCGCGCTATGCCCAGAGCTTCACCAACATGGCCGAGGTGGACTCCTACCTGTCACTCAACGTCAGCTCCGCCCTCAGCCTGACAGCCGGCCTGCTGCAGGTGTTCCCACGGCGACAGGGGCTGCGACGCTGTGTAGTCAACGTGAGCTCGCTGTGTGCCTTGCAGCCCCTCCCCTCCTGGGTGCTGTACTGCACAGGCAAGGCGGCCCGAGACATGATGTTCCGTGTGCTGGCAGAGGAGGAGCCGGACCTCCGCGTACTCAACTATGCCCCAGGTAGCTTTAGGCTTTAAACCCCTGATAAATAAAACAGTACACCTCAGGTACACACCCCTGAACTGACCTTTATTCCAGTTATAAAAAAAAAAAAGCATGTGAAATTGACTTGGTTGTCGTTCATGTGTCTGTCAAGAGCCATTCAACCTTAGCCTAGCTGACACGACCCACGTGACTTACAGCGCAGGGAGAGCTGTGACCACACTGGTCTGGAAAGGAGGCTGTTTGTTAATGCAATATGCTCTCAGAAATTGTGCGACATGTTTGATTGGTTCCCTGAAATGTTTTTTTATTCCCCCTCTATTTTTTGGATTTGAAAATTCAACCGTTGTAATGGAAGGGGTGGTGCTCTGGGGCAGTGTGTGGCTGCTTGTGGGTGTTTGAGTGAGAAAGACAGAGGATAGTCAACCAGTAAAAGCACAGCCCCCTTCATTTTTGATGCTTTGTGCCGAGAACATCAGAGCCATTTCAGACCTAGATCCTGTCCCTCTGTGTTTCTCTAGGTCCCCTGGACACAGACATGCAGGTGGAGGCCAGGGACAGCACGGCAGACCCTGGTGTGAGGAAGTCCTTCTCAGTCATGCTCTCCCAGGGTCAGTTGCTCACCTGTGAAGACTCCTGTGCTAAGCTGATGAAGGTGCTGCTGGAGGATGACTACCCCTCCGGAGCACACCTTGATTTCTATGACCTGTAGGGAGAGAGGGGGGAACTAGAAGACACAGTAGGGCTCAGACTGGAGATGAATATTTCTGGTGTAGGTACAATTTTATAACCAGAACAACTGGTACTGGTTCAGATTAGTTAGTTCTCTTCGAGGATGGTTTTGGGTTAATAAGATCTGATTCTAACCCTGTTTTCGTGGGGGTAAGGATTGAGTGGACCTTTTACCGAATCAGAAGGAAACATGGAGAGAAGGAAGGATAAAGATGTTTCCGTCATCCAAAGCCATAGGCCTACTGTAGTTACTGAGTTCGGCAAACTATCCTGTGTCCATGTTAGCGCCTAACATTCCATCCCATGACAGTACTGTTCTCATTTGCCTTGTAACTGGAATTGCCTTGTAACTTTTGGTACCAAAATAGCATATATTAAAGTTCTTTATCTCAAACAAAGTTTACTGAACTCTAAACTGTGTATCTTCTGATCTGCCATTTCCTAGTTGTTAGTGGTGCTGATATGCTCGTGTTTGTACGAATGGTCACTAAGCCTAACAAAATCAATGAAATCAAGTAACGTCGCAACTTATTGGTGATTTAACGTTGATTATTTCTTGTTCCTTATATGATCGTACGCGTATACGTGAATGGTGCCTTCATGCATTACCTCTGCTTATATGTAGATCTGTTTTTGTACTATTGATGTACCATTCAAAACCATTCCTATTTATTGAGACCAAATTTACTGCTGTTAAACAGCATAGGAGAAAATAATTGCTTTATTTTCCTGTCTGCATTTTTATTAATGCCTTTTGCTTTTTAAGAGTTGTAGCACTCTACTTGTGGAATTTCATGGAGGTATTCCATATGTTTATCAATGTTGTGGTGAAATCCTGCACGGTGCCTTCACCGTGCGCTACCACTTTAAACTTCTTCAGGATTGGTGGTTCCCCTGTGGGACGGTTGAGCTAACGTAGGCTAATGCGAATAGCATGAGGTTGTAAGTAACAAGTTAATTTCCCAGGACATAGACATATCTGATATTGGCAGAAATATTAAATTCTTGTTGGTTCATTGGATCAGTCTAAAACGTTGCACATACACTGCTGTCATCTAGTGGCCAAAATCTAAATTGCACCTGGGCTGGATTAATACATTATGGCCTTTCTCTTGCATTTCAAAGATATAAAAAAAAAAAAGACAAAACATTTATTTTTATTTTTATATTATCTTTTACCAGATCTATTGTGTTATATTCTCCTACATTCCTTTCACATTTCCACAAACTTCAAAGTGTTTCATTTCAAATGGTACCAAGAAAATGCATATCCTTGCTTCAGGGCCTGAGCTACAGGCAGTTCGATTTGGGTATGTCATTTTAGGCGGAAATTTAAAAAAAGAGGCTGATCCTTAAGAGGTTTTAAGAGCGCACCAGCTATCAAGAAGGAGGAAGTAAATATGTTTCTTCTGTGTGTGAGAGCTCTCGGTTGGTGCGACAGACAAACCAACGGTGTATCGGGCAGACGAGTGCAACTGCAACCGGAAGTTAACGGCCAAGTCTCTGTCTCTCTCTGTCTGTGTCTGTTCAGTGCGGTTGGGAACTGTAAATGCACTGTTATTGACATTCTTGTTAAATGGAGTGTGCGCTTGAGTACTGTATATTGCTTATAATTGTTGTATTCTCATGGATCTGTATGGATTGATTTGTGTATTGGCTTAAAATACTTGGGGGACATTTTAATGGCCTTTTTTGTATTTAACCACACGCACCCATTAATGTAACCCACTCCCTTTTCACTCTGTCAGGAATACAGATACTTTTGGACATGTAGTGTGTGGACACCCCTTCAAATGAGTGGATTTGGCTATTTCAGCCATACCTGTTGCTGACCGGTGTATAAAATGGAACATTGGCAGTAGAATGCCACGTACTGAAGAGCTCAGTGACTTTCAACGTGGAACCAACAAGTCAGTTCGTAAAATCACCACAAGGACTGTGCGTCACCACAAGGACTGTGCGTCTGGAGCATCAAAAAATGGGTTTCCATTGCCGAGCAGCCACACACAAGCTTAAGATCACCATGTGCAATGCCAAGTGTCGGCTGGAGTGGTGTAAAGCTTGCCGCCATTGGACTCTGGAGGAGTGGAAACGTGTTCTCTGGAGTGATGAATCACACTTCAACATCTGGCAGTCCGACAGACTAATCTGGGTTTGGCGGAGGCCAGGAGAAACACTACCTACCTAGTGCCAACTGTCAAGTTTGGTGGAGGAGGAATAATGGTCTGGGGCGGTTTGTCATGTTTCTGGCTTGGCCCCTTAGTTCCATTGAGGAGAAATCTATACGCTACAGCATACAATGACATTCTAGATGATTCTGTGCTTCCAACTTTGTGGCAACAGTTTGGGGAAGGCCCTTTCCAGCCCTGGCCTCAACCCCATCAAACACCTTTGGGATGAATTGGAACACTGAATGCGAGCTAGGCCTAGTCACCCAACATAAGTGCTCGACCTCACTAATGCTCTTGTGGCTGAATGGAAACAAGTCCCCGCAGCAATGTTCCAACATCTAGTGGAAAGCCTTCCCAGACGAGTGGAGGCTGTTATAACAGCAAAGGGGTGACCAACTCCATATTAATACCTGTGATTTTGAAATGAGAATTTCGACGAGCAGGTGTCCACATACTGGGTTCTTAGTCCTATATCATTATTATTCTATGAGGTATTATTGGTTGGGTTTCCCCTGTGCTGTGACTTGTGGTTAAATGGTGTGTCTTATCCTTTCTCTCCACTGGCTATCTGGCATCTGCTGGTGTGTGTCTGGTACCGGTACCCTCTCTCTCTCCTACTCTAACAATACCGCTACAGTGTTATATTTGCTAATAAAGGTTAAATAAAAAATTCCTACAGAACTCTTTGTACTCGCTTTGATGATATTTTACGCATTTCTTCCGAAAGTGTATGACTTTTATGTACTAGATTTATCTCAAATAATTTTACAAATCAAATACTTTTGATTGCACTATCAATGCACTATACTGTAAATGTATAGTTGAAAATCATATAAAATAAAAAATAAACTGCAGGAATGATGTTATGTGGAATATAACTTGTTTGACTGCTTACATTACAGTATTCACAGTTATTCTGCTGTTATGAACTCAAATGCTTTGTGGTAGAATCGTAGATTAACAGATGGTGTTGCATAGTTTCCTACTCAGCTGATCAGTGTTTTGTTTCTGCAGCACCAGACCAGTCAGACCTTTGAGTACAACAGGACAAATAGGGTAAATGCTCTGAGCCACTGTCTCAAGTCTCTCCCATCTTCACCTTCCAAAGAACATTTGCCAAGAGCTACATGTGACACGCACACATATCTTATACTCCTCTCTTCCCCTCCCACTGCTGCTTTTCTTCTCTTCCCCCTCACCTCTCTCCCACTGTAAACAGTTGGTCTTGACAAGGCTGTGTAATCCCAGAAGCATCCTCGCTTCGTTTAGGGGGTGTTCTTTCAGAGTATTAATCACCCTGTGAAGTGAAAGGGAAAATATGACCCATGCAGCATATATTCAAAATCTGTCATTGTCAAGTCCTGGTTTGTTGAGACAGGATATTATAGCATTCTATAAATAATGACTTTCAATTAGGGTTTATTGTTTGCTATTAAATAGGGCTATCCTATATAACTACAAATTACAACAATGTATTTAATTGCACTTGACCATTCTTCATATATGACAGTCTTGCTGTCCTTGAGGTGTATATTTTGACAAAAGGGAGGAAGGGACACTGGATGAGAGGAAAGTGTGAACAGCCAATGTGAATGAGCTAGAGAGAGAAAGCAGAGAAGAGAAAAATAACTGCATGGTGACTGGTGCAGACTGTGGTACTGACAGATACGGTAGCTAGAGTGAGAACAAAAGCAACAGAGAGAAGTGTTTGATCAGGCTTCTTCTAAGTCAGTTGCCTCCTACCTCCCCAGACAGAGACAGACAGACGCAGCTGCCAGACCAAAATACCCCTGGGGCCTGGCCTGAACCAACCCCAAAGAAAGGGAGGACATCCAGGCAGACCTGTACAACTCTTCCCCCTATGGAGTAAGCCTTCCCAGCCCTTCCACTCTCAATACCCTAGACTCCCACAGCCTCCCCCCACCCACTTCCCCCCACCCTGAGATGGTACAGGCCAGTCTATTTTTGGAGGGCGGGGTCGGGCTGAGGAGAAGGGCAGGTACTGAAAGTTTTTGAAGCATACTCCAGCCAGCACTACTCCTTCGCCCACTCTTTTTTTACCTCTATCTGTGAGGTGTTCCAGTCTTTTGTCCACTTGGTAATGACCCTGGATATGGACAATGTAGAGGTGTTTGATGCTGGGGAGAAGGGCAGGGGTCTTAGGACCACCAAAGACCTTTGGGCTGGGGAGGTAGTGTTCGCTGAGCCCAGCTTCGCTGCAGTGGTCTTCGACAGGTAGGGCCCAATGCATGGAGATTTGGGTCATGATGGCAAAATCTCTCAGTGGCATGCACACATCCATTATTTCTCAGTAAGAAAGCCAAATTGAATGCACAAAGGATACCTACATGGTTCCTGTATCAATGCATATCTTTAACAATTTGAGATTGGATGTATTTTTTTATAAATAGAACCACATTCTGCTATGTCTTTGACAGGTAGGGTCTGATTCATGGTTTGCATCATGGTGGCCATGTATAGTATTGGTATCTCATAGTGGCATGAACATATGTGTTACTCCTCAGGTGCAGGATTAAAAAGGTAACCTGCTGTTCAAGTATTAATGTAATCAATTTAATATCTGTTTAATATTACAACCAAAGAAACGATTCTTGAAATAAATGGTAGTTCAGTTTGTCCAAAACTCCACATCCTGTTGTTTAAATGCTTGCAAATGCATTTGTCTTGCAGATAGTCATGTTGACACACTTTCAGTAATGTGCTACTCATATACAGTAGAGTGATGTCACACTGTGTGTCCTTTGCCACCAAAAGTGCAAAATTCAAGATAGTTCATGATTCAGCATTATTCTTCCCAAATGGTAATTCCCAAAATGGTGGCTTTTTACACAGAAAAACATCAGCATTAGAGCGGATTGTTCAGCTCATCGCGTTGACTTGTACGATTTGAGAGGTCCTCAGCATTGGGTTCAATGTTGGGTAAAGTGTAGTAGGTGCCCAAACTTTGTAAATCAACATGGAGCTAGTGTAAAGGACTTCACACTGCTTGTTTAGCGAGTACCACTTCATCCCAATTCAGCGCAGACCTGATGCAAACTCGGGACCTCTGCTCTCCTAGCACACGTGACCGCCCCCCTGAAGAGTCTTACCAGTCAGCGCCACGCGAAACGCTAGATATTCGCAGGTGCAGGTCGAGGAGTAAGTTTCACACATCCCCATATGTTACACTAGACCAGATCATAAAAATAATCCAATGTTTTTACCAGGCAGGATTCACTCACTGTCAAGGTTCTGTGTGGCTTTGGCATCATTAGGTGAGGGCTTCTGGGGCTGAAGCCCCAAATGTTTTTGGTCCAGCCCTGAACCTTTTGATGGTCGAATAGCAGGCTGTTAAAAAAAATATAAAAAAAGGGCACTTGTGTTCCTTAGGATCATGTGGTCACCGCGAAACCAGCGGGCGGGCTGTTTTACTTTGCACCCAGCGGTTTCTATAGCCAGTGGGGCATGTTGAATTTGTTTTCACGCATGACTCGTTAGAAGGGGCTTTGACAAAACCGCACAGAATGACTGGCGGAAATGAATTGAATGCATTTGTGATATTCTTCCTATTCATTTGTCTCCAGCCTTGCAAAGGTTTGGGATTTTTATTTATTTATTTCACCTTTATTTAACCAGGTAGGCCAGTTGAGAACAAGTTCTCATTTACAACTGCAACCTGGCAAATATTAGCAATTATGACCAAATTCCTGAACGCTAAGAGCTGCATTCTTGCTGTCCTACCAACGCTAGTTCTTATATGGCCCCACACTGGTCCTGCAGCATAAGCAGGCATATCTGTGACCAGCATTCCAGCAGATATGAGGCCTTGACCTCTCACTGCACACACACGCTTACACCCATACACATAAAAAAACATGGACCATCCAACTGTACAGTAGTAGATGGAGGTTTAACAAGATTGATACACTGTATATTGTAATACATGTGTGTGTGTTGCTTATCTACAACATGTCACCACCAAAGTGACATGTACTTTCCCTACTGCCCAACCACCAGCAGATGTACAGGGGCGTTGCTAGGATTTGAAAAAGAAATTATTTTAAACAGTTAAATGCATCAACCTGGTGCACTTTGAGATGAACATTGAGAGATTAGATCTACTAAGAATGAAAAGCCAATACCATAAATACAATACATTTAGGTAACTCAGTAGCTACTGTGGGTCTTTACTCTGGAACACATACATCTACAGCGTATTACGAAAAACCTCCATACCACACAACTTTAAACATTGACTCATTGGACAGGTCAGAGTCTAACTGCCGAAAGAAAATTATATCATAATAATCCAATGACTCAGTTCACTTTCAAAGGAGAGATGTGGCAGACCTTCACAATGTCGAAGTACAGTGCATTCCACTGAATACATGCATTTCGGTACTATATTTACTCCAATATTAACACATTTGTTTTAAAATAGGGATATCATTGACCATCACACTATTTTGTTTTCTATTTTAGGACCCTAGGCGTATCTGAAACATATCTGTCAAAATTACTTTATGATGCTTTTGAATCTGGCCTTATAAATAACACAAATATTTGTCAAATCAGGTAACGCCAAATTTAAATCTGAATTAAATATGCTTTCAAGTGATTGAAATGTATCAGACAGGTATTGGAAAATTCAGGAAAGCAGAAGGAAGATCAGGCAGTCATTGTTTATTTCATATTTCTTAGAAAAGAATATCACGTGTTCCTGAAGCTTTACAGCATGCCAACAATCAGTGAAGGCATTAACAAACTAGTTCCATTTCTTTTTAGACACACTCCCAGACACCCATGGGATAAACTGTTTACACACACAAGCCCATAGCTTGTCTTCAAGGTGTGGCAGTTTATTTTAAGCAACAGCTGTTTAGTATTATGTTTTTGGCATTGCTGTGTCACTTACACACCTTTCTAGACCTATGCTAAAGCTTTGTTCTAGAGAGTTTAGCCTACACAGTACACAGTAATGTCCAGAGCAGTAGGACATGTTTATCCAGGAATATTGAATGTGTGCCACAAATGTTCTATTTTTATATACAAAAACATACTGTACTCTCCGGCCTTCACCTTAAGACAAAGTTCAGAGATCGAGGACATGTACATCATGCATGTTCAGAAAGTAGGTTTGAATGCAGCTAGATTTTAAAAAAAATTTGAAAGTCTGGCCTCCTGTATTGTGTGATTTTTTTTACTTTAGAAATGGGATCTCAGGTACCTGTTTATTGGCACATCAGAGGGAGTGAAAGCTAGGACCAGTCAGGTGCCTGTCTACATGGGTGTTTTAAGAATGTTGTTGTTGTTGACTTCCCTACCCCCAAAGGGCACATTTTTCCACAGACATTACTTGCTATGATTATGTTTATCCAACAATTGAAAGTATATATTGCTTAAACGTTTTTAATTTTAGGAATTTATTCAATATATAGGCTGTATAAAGTGGGGGCCCCCTAGGCAGCTGGGGCCCATTTCAATTGAAAACTATGAAACACATCAATTGAAAACTATGGAACTACAGGCACAATCACAAAGAGAATTACAGTATGCATTGTTTTAAGGTAACGTTGTTGTCCACATTGTTGAAACGGTTTAGATGTGTGCTTGATGTTCAACTGTCATAGGTAGAGTAAATCATGTATTCAGTTTGTTTACTGAACAACTAAGGGCCTTACTTTATAATAAGCCGACAGAAATATAGGCTAGTTCTCATATGACTAGTAGACCAAGACCTTTCACCATAAATAGCTAAAGTCCTCCCAGCTATGGATGAGGCTAGTAGCTTAGCCACTGAACCCCACATAAATATATATATAACCAGAAGAGATGGTGGAGCTCGACAAGTACATGGAATGACAGTGGAAACATTCTCAGATGAAGCGCACACACAGAGAGAGAGAGAGACGTGTGGAAGGTGTGTGGAGAATGTCATCATGTTTCTGTAATGTCATCTCAGAATAGCCCATTACGTAAATATATCACACAAGTAATACAAGCCAATATGTTTGGGATATGTATGATGCCACTGAAAAAGGGTGAGGGGAAACAAGAGTATAGCCAGGAAAGACCTATAGAGAAAGAGGAAATATGATGAGGTAAGGAGTAACAGACTTAGAGATTTAAATGCTGACACAGAACAGGTCCTACTCTTTACTGATAAGGTACAGAAATGGCTCCCCACTCAGTTTGATGAGAGCTCATCATTCATCCCTAAAAGCCTACTCTTCAGCACACCAACATATCCCTGGTATTTGTCTCTCCAACCTTCTGGCTTCTCAAAACTACCATGGCCATCTAATCAACCCCAGTTTCAAATGGGCACAATCACTGGCTTTGAGACCCACCACAGTGAAAATAGCTAGCTAAATAAATCCACTCCATTATCAGTCCATGATATCATCCACTGGTTGTTGCCTTGCCTTGTTCATATCTAGCCCATATGAATCTGATAGTTAAAGTACCAAGTATAGGAGGGAGCATGAGACTGCAACAGCGTTTGACTACAAGAGTGCCAGGGGGCTAGGCAAACCCATAAGAAATTATGACCTCTAACCCTTGACCTCCCTCCCCCTCTCCCTCCCCCCAGTCTGTCTCAGCAGGTGTGCCATAGCTGCTTCCGTCGCCAGGCCAACCTGCACCGCTGCGCCCAATGTAAGTTCGCCCACTACTGCGACCGAACCTGCCAGACTGCATGCTGGGATGAGCACAAGCAGGAGTGTGCCGCCATCAAGAAGTACGAAAAGGCCCCTAATGAGAATGTACGGTAAGGAGGCAAGGAGGGAGAGGGTGAAGGGAGGGAGAGGAGAATGAGAGAGAGTTACAGAAGAGAGGAGGTGGAGGAGGAAAAGGGGAGTAGGAGGAGAATGGAGGGAAAGAAGAAGTGGAAGAAATACTGGGGTGGGTTGTTGTCAATGCCTTGGCAAGTTGATATAACCCTATAATGCTAATTAATGGTAACTCTCCCTGTTCCTCTCCAGTCTTACTGCCCGTGTGCTGTGGCGCATACAGAAGGACACAGGCATCGTGTCGGACGGCCAGCTGACTTCTGTGGACCAGCTGGAGGACCACGTGGCTGACATGCTCGCTGACGACCTCAAAGAGCTCAAGATCGACGTGCAAAACTTCCTGGACTACTGTCCCAAAACCAGGCATGGCACGGAGTACATCTCACACATCTTTGGCATAGTACGTATCACTGAGTTAGTCATCTTACCATCCAGTTCTCAAACTTTGGCACAGTACATACAAGATCACTGTTTAATCTATTATGACTATAGTATGTATTATTTTACTCTATGTACTGTGAGGTATTGGCATCATTAACCTTGGTCTCTCCCTCTATCATTCACTCGCTCTCCACTTTGTTTCTGGCATTCTCATTCCATCTGTCTCTCTCCCTCACTCCATCCATCCATCCATTCATAGATCAAGTGTAATGGCTTTACTCTGAGTGACCAGAGGGGTCTGCAGGCAGTGGGAGTGGGTCTGTTCCCTAACCTGTGTCTGGTTAACCACGACTGCTGGCCCAACTGTACTGTCATCCTGAACCATGGCAAGTACGTATCCCAAGAGAGAAAGATAAAGAGAGTGAGATTTATGTGTGATTTGTAAACTTTATGACTGCCATCTTCTCTTCCAGTCAGTCAGCTCTGAACGCAGCCTACCACTCTAAAAGGAGGTGGGTCTGCCTGCCTGCTTGAGCTAACATCTAACCTTTGAACCTTGAACATCCGATCCTCACAGATCTCTTTTACACCTGTTATAAACCATCACTGGATGATAGTGAGGAAGTAAAAAGAACTGTACCAAATTACACTGTCATTCTAACCTTGACTGTAACATTGATAATGTGATTTTCCCTCTTTTTCTAAATTGTTTCTTATTTAGCAGTAGCCTATATGACTATTTTGGTCAGTGAACAAGATCAAAAGAGAACTTCTCAAAAGTCTCAAATTTAACCCCTAGGAGGGAAAAACAGAATATTATGAAACTCAACAAATTGGGTCTGTCTAACTAAAACGAATAGCATGGTTTGTTTAGCTCCCAGTAGGACTGAGTTGCTGTCCTGCTTGGGGCTTTGTTGAGTGGAGTGTGCCTGTTGTGAGAGATGGTGTTAAATTTCAGTCATCTACCTTCTAATATTACTTCAAACATCCCATCATAACAAGAATGCATTTTTACTTTTAGACTGCCTGCATTGTGTTGGTGATGACCTGGGATGGGTTTTTGGTCATCTGTCAGTGCAAAATCCCCAACTGCTTTGTTAGAATGTTGCTTCAAGTTGAGGGAAATGGAAACCCCCACTGTCTCTGAGCTTGCAATGTTTCGCTAAAGCTTCATTTATTGCTCATCAGGAGCAAACAGTCCAAGAAGATATTGAACTCTGAACGATCAATATAACCTTCTCTGAACTTTGAGCAGCCAGGATTATCCAATCAGTGATGTTTATGTTTGCTGACTGGTAAATGAAGGTTTCACAGTTTCCGATCTCCAAAAGACCCAAAATGCTGCCAGGTACCTGGCAAACTATGTCAATGCAATAGCTTTCCTGCGCTTTTGCTATCATAGCAATTGAGAGGGAACATCTGTAGGAGGGCTTGAACTTAGTCATAGCCCTTATCAACTTCTCTAGGGCCTGTTCTATGACCCTGCATTTAGAGCGGATCTTAGCGCAGCCGGTACACTAAGGCCCAGGGCTAACCATGCCGCCCTGCTCCCCCAGGATCGAGCTGCGTGCGCTGAGTAAGATTGCTGAGAACGAGGAGCTGACGGTGGGTTACGTGGACTTCCTGAACGTGTCAACAGACCGCCAGCGCACCCTGAAGCAGCAGTATCATTTCGACTGTACCTGTAAAAGCTGCAGCGAGCACCTCAAGGATGATCTAAAGATGGCTGCCAAGGAGACCGACGGAAACAAGGTGGGGAAAGTAGTGGCGGGTTAAGGGCAGGGTTGGTGTCAATTCCTTCCATTCCAAAGTGGGGTTCTGGGTCCCTGGACCCTGCTATACCCAGACTCACACCTCAACTGATGCATCAGAAGCACGTTTTAAAATGATCATACCTCTGAGGGCCCAGGGGCCTAAAATACTTAAGCCTAGTTACTATTCAGTTGAGTAAAGTTCCATGCTTCCTTTCTCCCTTAAGAACTCAACTTAATCGTGCCTCACATGAACCCCACCTTAAATAACAGCTGAGACCATAGAAAAAAAATATGTAGCAGTTAAGAAATCAAGTTATTCTGGTATCATCTGTGACATGGTCACCTGATGCTGAATTCCAATTCATTGAGAAATTGCTAAATCCTGACTCTCTCAGCACATGACTGTCTATAGACAGGTCAATGCCATGGACCTGGATATACATATCTATGTATATGCATTGACTGAGAAAATTGACAATTATGTCACCTGGTGTGTGACTACTTAATGGACCAACACATTATGCAAGATGTCCTTCAATGAAACACTGAGTTGTGGATGTCACTTGTGGTCATCTGCAGTAGTGCATGTCATGAGCTTTTTTTTTTTTTACTGTCAATGGTGGGGTGTGCATGTTCCCTAAATAGTCCAACACTAACACTTGTTTAATCTATTCTCTCAGCCCTCTGATGAGCTGGTGAAGGAGGTACAGGAGTTCAGTTTGGAGTGCTTGGCAAAGGTTGAGGCAGCTCGCACTGCTGGCGACTTCCATGAGGTAACAAACCCATACTTGACCATTAGGAATGGCATTGGAGCTTGATAAATACCCGCCTTTCTCTGGCCTATTTAACTTAACCTATATTATCCCTTCCAAATTCACCCTCCATAGGTGGTGAAGCTCTGTCGTGAGTGTCTAGAGAAACAGGAGCCCGTGTTGGGTAATACACACCTGTACCATCTGCGTATGCTGAGTGCAGCCAGTGAGGTGCTGTCCTACCTGCAGTTCTTCTCAGAGGCTGCAGAATACGCAGGCAGACTGGTGGAGGGCTACATGTGAGTGATGGGGAAAGACCAATGTGCCCATAAGACTAGCATTTCTATCATTGAACTCACATTCCTTTACCCCGAGCAGGAAGTTGTACCACCCCATTAACGCCCATTTGGGCATGGCCACCATGCGGGCTGGCGTGACCTACTGGCACGCAGGGCTCATCGAGGTTGGCCATGAAATGATCTGCAAGGCTTACGCCATCCTCATGGTCACCCACGGACCCAACCACGCCATTACCAAGGACCTTGAGGTACAATAGGTTACAGAATACCTTAACGTCAATTAACTTTTGGAATGAAACAAAGGTAGCCATGTTCAGTAGAGAACAATGTTATTTTAAATAGAAGTGTAGAAGGAAGGTCAGGTAGTGTTTGCTCAATTGCTACCAGACTTTTGACCCCTTGCTTTGTTTCCTAGTCAATGCGTATGCAGACTGAGATGGAGCTGAGGATGTTCAAGCAGAATGAGCATGTCTACCACAGCATGAGAGAGGCTGCCCTGCAGAACAAGCCCATGGGCATGGCTGAGGCAGTCAGTGTTGAGGACAACAAGGCCCTCAGCCACAAGCTTCTGTAGACACTGCATTTCAAGGGTATGACAGTGGTCAGCAAATCTACCCAAAAGTATCACATTGTTCTCACATTGAAAGTGGGTTACACAAGTTTTGCAACAGCTAGATATTCTGTTGGAATGTAAGTAGTGATGTTCCTGCTTTTATTAACATTGAGACTTCCATCTGTTTGAACCACAAAATAATAATAAAGGCCTCATCTACATCTGTAAGGCTCAAAGTACCTGTGAAATCATGATTGCTTCCACCTTTATGCTAGTAAACATTGAATCAGTGTACCAACCATGTGAAATATTAAATGTAAGAGGTAATAAGTGAAAACTGAGTGTCATTCAATACAAACCACAAAGTCAAAATATTTTTTTTTTCATTTATTCAGAGGGTTGAGAGATCCCTAGATGCGCTTGCTTATCCTCTTGTAGACGATGGGGCCCAGCGTCATAGTCTGGAAAAGTGCACACAGATTAGAGTCTACAGCAGTTACATTTGTTGACAGTTCCAACCCATGTTAGTCCAACAACCACATACTTACAGCGATAATGGTGTCCCCGTTGAATTCAGTGACAGACTCAATTCCTTTCAATGAGGCCATTAGCTTGTTCCCAACCAGATTCACCATAGACTGGGGAAGGGTAGAGGAGTCAGTGCATCCTACATACCATGTAGGAGTAACAAACTACACCATACCAAGTCACTGCACTACAGCTTGTCATAAGTAGGTTTATCATCAATCATAAAATTACACAGCTGATGTTGGGAGAGAAACTTCATTGAGGACAAAACAGTTTATCATGTGTAAAAGCTGAACTGGAAAAAGTAGCTGCATACTTTGGCCCTCAAGTACCATAATAGCCCACCCATGTTATTTATAACGCAAATACAAGTTAACCAATGTTCAGGTGTGCCCACAAGGCCAAGTAATTGCAGGCATGTCTGGTTGATAAACTCACCTTTATCTTCTCTCCAGTCATAGTCTCAAGCTCAGCCTCCTGGCCAACCGTGAACGAGTTAACCAGAACCTTGGTGCCTGTGGTCACGGTCACTTTGAAGTGGTCTCCATTCTGCTCAATCTCCGACACGCTCTTGATGTCCTTGCCCTTCTGGATGAGATCATCTGGCAAACCTAAGGGTTGAGGAGGAACATGTTAAATAGGGTTGGCAGTACACATTGAACTACATATACAAACTATTACTACTTATTTAAAACTTAGTAAATGTAATTTTTCAGCCTATAGCCTTTTGCAATGGTGTGCAGGTTCCCTTTGGATTACACATCCATGCTTTTCAATTTGGGGATTTGTAGTCAAGACAACATCTTTAGATTTAAGAATAACCATAACTGAGGAGCACCATAGTTAACATGAGAAACCCAACTGACCTATTAGTATTTTTGGGTGCAGGGGTTAGGCTATTGGTTAGAAATAACCATTGAGCTAAAGTGCAAAAATTAGTTATGTCAGATAAGGTAATCTTACAGCTCCATTTTACCTTTATTTAACCAGGTAGGCAAGTTGAGAACAAGTTCTCATTTACAACTGCGACCTGGCCAAGATAAAGCAAAGCAGTTCAACACATAGGATTAGACAAACACTCAGTCAATAATACAGTAGGAAAAACAAATATACACAATGTGTGCAAATGAGGTAGGCTAAGGAAAATAAGGCAATAAATAGGCCATGGTGGCATAACTACAGTATAGCAATTTAACACTGGAATGGTAACTGTAGATTAATGTGCATGTGTGGGTCATGGACATCCAGTATGGCGCTTTACGTGCATTAGCCTAGGGCTATCAAACTATTAAGGTAGAGTTAAGTTATAGCAGAATTTGCTATAAATAAAATTCAGAATTCTCAAGTTGAGCTGTAAGACTAATACAGAAAAACCATGACACCTTGATTTGTCAAAATCAGGTAAGCAAACACTTAACGCAACTGTATTGGGATGTTCAGGGAGAAGAGTTTGGTAAGTTTAAAACACCAAGATAACAAAAAGTTAACTGACCTACTATGACATAATGCTCTAAATATTGTTTTGCCAATTGATAGTTGATGTTCTGTTGAAAGTCAGAAATTAGCTTACCTATCCTTAATTATTTTTTATTTTTTTAAGTTAGTGAAAATTGAGAAGACAGAACAAAATACTGACTGTTTGCACCTTCATAAGAGGCTGTTTTATACGGTCTACGATAAGCGCATAGCCCTATCAATAGTTTGTTACTTACCAATTGCCTTCATGAAAGGCTCAAAATTCTCCTGAGACTCAAGCTGATATTTCCCAGTGAATGCCATCGTGAACTGAAGAGCGGGTGGAATGTGGAGAGACCCTTCTACCTTTATATACCAAAGACTGGGGTAACTATTAACCAACAGATAGATACATCAGGTGACTTAATTACTACGTGGCCATCAGGTGAGCTCATCCATTGTGAAACGCGTGAGCGACAATTAGCTGGTTTTCCCACAGCTGCAATCAAGCAACTTCAATCTGTGCCGACGATAGTTTCAAGCCAATTTGGAAACCGTTTATTGGTAAAGGCGAATTAGGCCTATCACTTGGCCTATGACTGATTCACCGAGTCATTGTCCTTGACTGTTTGTGTGCGTATCAGATCTACCTTTGACACGTCCACTGCATATAATTTTAATAAAGGCAAAAAAACATCTAGTGAAAAACATCAGCTGGGGCACACCCAGAACAGTAGAGGTGCTGGCGAGTAAACTGTAGTAGGTTATTAAAAAAGAGTCACACGCTCCCAGTAATTTACTGGGTAAACCCAGTGCTTGACTTTGGCAGGAGCTCACCGGACCTCAGTACTGGCACCTCAAAAGTTTTACTACTTGAGCTCCTGTTACCCTTGTAAAATATTGGCTAAAAAGTATTGTGGAGCTCGTGCACCTAAATGTAAACATTACCGGCACCCAAAATGAGTACGGGCACCTATTTCATTCCAAGTCAAGCACTGACTCTTAAATGTAAAGTCCCCATATTTTTTTTAATTCTATTCAGTCTGGTATGAGAGCGGTAGCCCCTTTCTGCAAAAGCAGGGTGTTTGCGGAAAGCTGAGTATATTGGCTATTGATCAGTGCCTTTAAATCTTACCACCATATATGGGCATACACATTTATCTTTGCGCATCAAAAATATGATGTTGCCTACTTACGCTCTGTCTGCTTCCATGTCCCCTCGACACCACCACAATGTTTGAGAGAGATTTGTGTTGTAGAAAGTTTTGGCACATCCAGTGTGCAAAAATAGTGCAATTACCACATTCGAACACTTAGGAGAGGTTGAAAGGACACTTGAATGTACCCTGGATACCCCATAACACCACCACAATGTTTGAGTGAGGTTTATATGGTAGAAATTAGTGATTCACCGATATTACATTTTTGGCCAACACCGATATTTTCCTTGCCCCCCAAAATATGACACTGATATTATTTTTTTTAGCGACCTTTTAACTATTTAACTATACTAGAATGCTTAACACAAACACGGGCGCAGCGGTCTAACGCACTGCATCTCAGTGCAAGAGGCGTCACTACAGACCCTGGTTCGATTCCAGGCAGTATAACATCTGGCCGTGATTGGGAGTCCCATAGGGAGGTGCACAATTGGCCCAGCGTCGTCCGGGTTAAATAAAGGTTACACACACACCACACTGACCAAAACGTTATTTTGTTGGCATTTCCGTATGGCCCCAGTCGTTTCATTCTCAACCAGGATTTCTCATACTACGGAACGCCGTTTGGGTCTTTGCGTGTCAAATAACACTAACTCACGTGTCAAATAAGCTTGTTGACCAATCAAGACCTGACTATGACTACACGTCACATAATCATTTAACGCGTTCATACATCTTTTACGTAGTTATAACACATTGATTACACTATCACTCGTATTACATATGTCACAACGATTCATTGATACGTATGCTATTGTAACAGTATAGCTTCCGTCCCTCTCCTCGACCCCTACCTGGGCTCGAACCAGAAACCCTCTGCACACATCAACAACTGCCTCCCACGAAGCATCGTTACCCATTGCGCCACAAAAGACGCAGTGACGTCACCGATTGAAACGCTATTAGCATGCACCCCGCTAACTAACTCATCGATGCAAACAATGTTCTTCCCCAAAAACATAGCAAAACGACAATCTGTTTCAGTAGCTATACGTAGCTAGCTTACTATAGCTAGGTGTCATCATCTAAAATAACAATAATTTATAAGATGGTTCTTATTTGATTAATGGTGGTCGGACCCATCTGTGAGCTAGCCCGAATAAGGATTAGTCACAATAGTGGACTTTGCGGTTAGCCTTCAAAATAAAACAGTGATGCAAATGAATACAAATTGACAGTGATGCAAATGATTACAAATTGTAGAATTATGCCATAATTGAGTAGATCATGCTAAACGAGATTGGAATGTTATATAAAATCAACAAAAATATGTTGAAATCACACTAGATGTATTATACTTTAGAATTGCATTGGGGGCATACTTATTTCACTGTACAGCCTTACCTATGGAGTATATCAAATCAAATCAAATTTTATTTGTCACATACACATGGTTAGCAGATGTTAATGCGAGTGTAGCGAAATGCTTGTGCTTCCAGTTCCGACCATGCAGTAGTATCTAACAAGTAATCTAACAATTTCACAACAACTACCTTATACACACAAGTGTAAAGGATTGAATATGAGTATGTACATATAAATATATGGATGAGCGATGGCTGACCGGCATAGGCAAGATGCAGTAGATGGTATATAGTACAGTATATACATGTGAGATGAGTAGTGTAGGATATGTAAACATTATATAAATGGCATCCTTTAAAGTGGCTAGTGATACATTTATTACATCCACTTTTTAATTATTAAAGTGGCTAGAGATTTAAGTCAGTATGTTGGCAGCAGCCACTCAATGTTAGTGGCGGTCTGAGATAGAAGCTGTTTTTCAGTCTCTCGGTCCCAGCTTTGATGCACCTGTACTGACCTCACCTTCTGGATGATAGCGGGGTGAACAGGCAGTGGCTCAGGTGGTTGTTGTCCTTGATGATCTTTTAGGCCTTCCTGTGACATCAGTGGTGTTGGTGTCCTGGAGGGCAGGTAGTTTACCCCCGGTGATGCGTTGTGCAGTCCTCACTACCCTCTGGAGAGCCTTACGGTTGTGGGCGGAGCAGTTGCCGTACCAGGCGGTGATACAGCCCGACAGGATGCTCTCGATTGTGCATCTGTAGAAGTTTTTGAGTGATTTTGGTGACAAGACAAAATTCTTCAGCCTCCTGAGGTTGAAGAAGCGCTGTTGTGCCTTCTTCACCACACTGTCTGTGTGGGTGGACCATTTCAGTTTGTCCGTGACGTGTACGCCGAGGAAATTAGAACTTTCCACCTTCTCCACTACTGTCCCCTCGATGTGGATAGGGGGGTGCTCCCTCTGCTGTTTCCTGAAGTCCACGATCATCTCCTTAGTTTTGTTGACGTTGAGTGAGAGGTTATTTTCCTGACACCACACTCCGAGGGCCCTCACCTCCTCCCTGTAGGCCGTCTCGTCGTTGTTGGTAATCAAGCCTACCACTGTAGTGTCGTCAGCAAACTTGATGATTGAGTTGGAGGCGTGCTTGGCCAGGCGTCATGGGTGAACAGGGAGTACAGGAGAGGGCTGAGAACGCACCCTTGTGGGGCCCCAGTGTTGAGGATCAGCGGGGTGGAGATGTTGTTTCCTACCCTCACCACCTGGGGCCGTCCCGCCAGGAAGTCCAGTACGCAGTTGCACAGGGCTGGGTCGAGACCTAGGGTCTTGAGCTTAATGACGAGTTTGGAGGGTACTATGGTGTTAAATGCTGAGCTGTAGTCAATGAACAGCATTCTTACATAGGTATTCCTCTTGTCCAGATTACGAGGCTATACACAGGGGGTACCGGTACCGAGTCAATGTGCGGGGGTACAGGTTAGTCGAGGTAATTTGTAGGTAGGGGTAAAGTGACTATGCATAGATAAACAGAGAGTAGCAGCAGTGTAAAAACAAGGGGGGTGGGGGTGTCAATGTAAATAGTCCGGGTGGTCATTTGACTAATTGTTCTGCAGTCTTATGGCTTGGAGGTAGAAGCTGTTAAGGAGCCTTTTGGATCTAGAATTGGTGCTCCGGTACCGCTTGCCGTGCCGTAGCAGAGAAAACAGTCTAACTTGGGTGACTGGAGTCTGACAATTTTATGGGCTTTCCTCTGACACCGCCTACTATATAGGTCCTGGATGGCAGGAAACTTGACCCCAGTGATGGACTGGGCCGTACGCACTACCCTCAGTAGCGCCTTACGGGCGGATGCCGAGCAGTTGCCATACCAGGCGGTGATGTAACCGGTCAGGATGCTCTAGATGGTGCCGCTGTAGAACCTTTTGAGGATCTGGGGACCCATGCCAAATCTTTTCAGTCTCCTGATGGGGAAAATGTTTTGTCGTGCCCTCTTCACGACTGTCTTGGTATGTTTGGACCATGATAGTTGGTTGATGTGGACACTAAGGAACTTGAAACTCTCAACCCGCTCCACTACAGCCCCATCGATGTGAATGGGCGCATGTTCGGCACTCCTTTTCCTGTAGTCCATGATCAGCTCCTTTGTCTTACTCATGTTGAGGGAGAAGTTCTTGTCTTCTCTGACGACCTCCCTATAGGCTGTCTCATCGTTGTTGGTGATCAGGCCTACCACTGTTGTGTCGTCAGCAAACTTAATGATGGTGTTGGAGTCGTTCTTGTCCACGCAGTCATGGGTGATCAGGGAGTACAGTAGGGGACTAAGCACGCACCCCTGAGGGACCCCCGTGTTGAGGATCAGTGTGGAAGATGTTGTTGCCTACCCTTAACACCTGGCGGCGGCCTGTCAGGAAGTCCAGGATCCAGTTGCAGAGGGAGGTGTTTAATCCCAGGGTCCTTAGTTTAGTGATGAGGTTTGTGGACACTATGATGTTGAACGCTGAGCTGTATTTAATGAACAGCATACTCCCATAGGTGTTCCTTTTGTCCAGGTGGGAAAGGGCAGTGTGGAGTGCAATAGAGATTGCCTCATATGTGGATCTGTTGGGGCGGTATGAGAATTGAAGGGGGTCCAGTGTTTTCAGGAGGATTGTGTTGATGCAAGGCATGACCTGCCTTTCAAAGCACTTCATGGCTACTGATGTGAGTGCTACGGGGCGGTAGTCATTTAAGCAGGTTACCTTCGCTTTCTTGGGCACAGGAAATATGGTGGTCTGCTTGAAACATGTAGGAATTACAGACTCGGTCCGGGAGAGGTTGAAAATGTCAGTGAAGACACTTGCCTGTTGGTATGCGCATGCTCTGAGTACCTGTCCTGGTAATCTGAATTTTTACCTGTTTAAAGGTCTTTCTCACATCGGCTATGGTGAGCATGATCACACAGTCATCCGGAACAGCTGGTGTTCTCATGCATGCTTCGGTGTTGCTTGCCTAGAAGCGAGCATAAAAGGAATTTAGCTCATCTAATAGGCTTGTGCCACTGGGCAGCTCGTGGCTGGGTTTCCCTTTGTAGTCCGTAATAGTTTGAAAGCCCTGTCACATCCGACGAGCGTCCGAGCCGGTGTAGTAGGATTCAATGTTAGTCCTGTATTGACGATTTGCCTGTTTGATGGTTCGTCTGAGGGCATAGCGGGATTTCTTATACGCGTCCGAATTATACGCGTCCGAATCATCTGACAACTTCCGTATAGAGCAAGCCACTGGTGCTTCCTGCTTTAGGTTTTGCTTGTAAGCAGGAATCAAGAGGATAGAATAATGGTCAGATTTGCAAAATGTAGGGCCAGGAGAGCATTGTATGTGTCTCTGTGTGTGGAGTAAAGGTGGTCTATATATTTTCTTTCCTCTGTTTGCACGTGACATATGAGGTAAAACGGATTTAAGTTTGTCTGCATTTAAGTCCCAGGCCACTAGGAGCGCTGCTTCTGGATGAGCATTTTCTTGTTTGCTTATGGCCTTATACAGCTCGTTGAGTGCGGTCTTAGTGCCAGCATCGGTTTGTGGTGGTAAATAGACGCCTACGAAAAATATAAATGAATACTCTTGGTAGCTAGTGTGGTTTACAGCTTATCATGAAGTACTCAACCTCAGGCGACTTCCTTGATATTGGAAATTGCGCACCAGCTGTTATTGACAAATAGACACACACCCCCCACCCCTTGTCTTACCTGACGTAGCTGTTCTGTCCTGCCGATGCACGGAAAACCCAGCCACCTGTATATTATCCGTGTTGTTGTGAAACATAAGATATTACAGTTTTTAATGTCCTGTTGGTAGGATAGCCTCGAACGGAGATCATCCAGTTTATTCTCCAGTGATTGCACGTTGGACACTGGAACGGATGGTAGAGATGGGTTACCCACTCGCCGACTGATTCTCTCCAGGCACCCCGATCTCTGCCCCCTTTCTTTCCGTCTTTTCTTCACTCGAATGACGGGGATTTGAGCCTGGTCTCGGAGAAGCAGTATATCCTTTGCGTCGGACTCATTAAAGAAAATGTTTTAGTTCAGTTCGTGGTGAGTCATCACTGTTTTGATATCCAAAAGCTGTTTTCGGTCATGAGAGACTGTAGCAGCAACATTATGTACAAAATAAGTTACAAACAATGCGAAAAAACACAAGATAGCACAGTTGGTTAGAAGCCCGTAAAACGTCAGCCATCCCCTCTGCCGCCATTGGTGGATAAATCTCATTATTGTAATCCTTTTGTGAATATTCGATGAGGATTATTGACTTCATCCGCCTGTATTCAATGGAGAGAGATGCTATGTTACTAGCCTCATGCCATGAATATGCATAGCCATCTCGAGACAACTTCGATAGTGTTTCTTATCAAAGTTGTCCGACTTACAGGATATCAATACACTCGTAACTACTTAAGCATTTTGAAACTTCTATTCGATCAAACAAACTTCACATAGCAAATATGCCATTCATTTTTTTGTTGACCAAATTCGACACGCTCTCATTGACCATACAAAAACTCCTTGCTTGGTGGGCAACGCAACACACAAACGCCACCTGCTGGAGGGAGACCGAGTTGGGCCTCTGTCTTCCTCAACCTCGCTGATATTTCTCAATGATGGAAAACAAGTGTTGAGGTACAATCGACCAAACACGAGGTGGTGTGATGTAAACAACCATTCAGATTCCCTGCACACATGGGGACGGCATGATCCTGCTCAGCTGCTATGAACCTAGCCATAAAAGCATTTTATGGCTAGGTTCATTGTTAGAATCTTTGTAGGAGCTTTGTTCAATCGCCAAGCTGTTTCCCAAAACCATCGCTATTAATCTAACGCCTGCCGCAGACCGCTCGTACAGCTAAGTCAGTCGTTAGATGCTATTTTTGCCCTCCCACGTCACTTTATACACAGAAGATCTCCGCTAAACATAATCACATGGTGTTTCTGTGACCACAGATAACATCAAAACAAAGTTGACTACAAACACAAAGTTGCCAATGTCTTTGCAATTGATACAAAGCGATGGATAAAAAGATGCTTCAAATGAAAACTGAGATGACTGCATTAAAATATAAAGAGTAAACTATAGGCCTATTTAAATAAATGTCATGTTCCATCAATTGAGTTATATTTTGCTACTAGTAGGCTACTGTCTGTAATTTGTCTCAGCTCATTTCATGATGTGTAGCCTAACATGTGCTCAATGGTGTGACAAATAGGTGATTTAAGTGCATTTTTATTTGGTAAGCGTTAGAACAAGCCGCTTCAATATTTGAAGACGTAGGTGGTAGGTAACTCTCTGAGCTGATCTGTCGTCAGTATTAGGGCTGGGCGATATGGCAAATAAATTATCACGATATCTACAGTTGAAATCGGAAGTTTACATACACTTAGGTTGGAGTCATTAAAACTCATTTTTCAACCACTCCACAAATGTCTTGTTAACAAACTATAGTTTTGGCAAGTCGGTTAGGACATCTACTTTGTGCTTGATAAAAGTAATTTTTCCAACAATTGTTTACAGACAGATTATTTCACTTATAATTCACTGTATCACAATTCCAATGTCATGGCTTTAGAAGCTTCTGATAGGCTAATTGACATAATTTGAGTCAATTGGAGGTGTACCTGTGGATGTATTTCAAGGCCTACCTTCAAACTCAGTGCCTCTTTGCTTGACATCATGGGAAAATCAAAAGAAATCAGCCAAGACCTTATAAAAAAATTGTAGACCTCCATAAGTCTGGTTCATCCTTGGGAGCAATTTCCAAATGCCTGAAGGTACCACGTTCATCTGTACAAACAATAGTACGCAAGTATAAACACCATGGGACCACGCATCCATCATACCGCTCAGGAAGGAGATGCGTTCTGTCTCCTAGAGATGAACGTACATTGGTGCGAAAAGTGCAAACCAATCCCAGAACAACATGCTGAAGATTCTGGAGGAAACAGGTACAAGAAAATCTATATCCACAGTAAAACGAGTCCTATATCGACATAACCTGAAAGGCCACTCAGCAAGGAAGAAGCCACTGCTCTAAAACCGCCATAAAAAAGCCAGACTAATTATTTGCCTTCTTTTGAAATGTTATCATGTTTCCAAGCCAAATCCGAGTTGTATTGAGGTAGCAGCTAGCTAATGGTAGCCTAACTTCAGCGATGATGGTGATAATAGTTATCAAAATATACATAACCAGAAACATAACCAGCAGTCTATGGACTAGCTACCGGTATACTCACCACCACTGGGGACCAACGAACTCAAACCTCGTAGGGTCCTTCGGCAGGGCATGCAAACCAGTTGTCTGTGCATCCTGCTGGAAGCATATATTGCATGGTCAGTCAGTATAGGGCTTTTTTTTGGCAGTGATCCATTGAACATGTTGGGGGTGATGAAACAATGGACCTTGAGGTACAGTAGGAGTATCTTTAGGTCAATTAACCTTTTGGAATTAGAAAAATGGCCTTGTTCAGTAGGGAGCAATGTTACAGAACATTTAATAGAAGTGTAAAACTTAGATATGATTGCGAGGAACTGTTAGCTCCATTTACACCAGACCACTTTTGACCCCTTACCTTTTGTAGACAGATGGAGCTGAGGATGTTCAAGCAAAATGAGCACATCTACCACAGCATGAGGCTGCCCTGCAGAACATGGGCATGATGGCTGAGGCAGTCAATGTTATGATGTCAATGCACTCTTCCACAAGCAATGCGCTTCTGTAGACACCACTGCATTTCAATGGTATGAAAGTGGTAACTAAATCTACCCAAGTGTTTTCTCAGCTGTTCTCAAAGATTGTGCAAAACTTGTGCTTTTTCGTGTAACCTGTCTACATCTGTAAGGCTCAAAGTACCTGTGAACTCATGATTCCTCCCACCTTTGTGCTAGTAAACATTGAATCAGTATATCAACCATGTGTCCAAGTACAAAGTGAAATATTGAATGTAGAAGCTAATAAAAGTGAACACTGGATATTGTATTTTGTACGATACACTGCAGCGCAATCAAGCAAAGCTAAAGATAAACTTTAAAGACAAACCACGAACTCAAAATACATTTTATTGATTTATTCAAAAAGGGTTGACGTCACTAGAGGCGCTTTCTTATCCTCTTGTAGATGTTAGGGCCAAGCGTCATGGTCTGGAAAGAGAGCACAGATTAGGTTCTACATCCCAGTTACATTTGAAGACAATTCAAACCATGCTAGTCCCCAACCACATACTTACACCGATAATGGTGTCCCCATTGAATTCCGTGACCGACTCAATGCCTTTTCAGTGAGATGATTAGTTCCCAACCAGATTCACTATAGACTGGGGAAGGGTAGAGGAGTCAATGTAAGACATTTACATTTTTATTTAACCTTTTTTAACTCGGTAAGTCAGTTAAGAACAAATTCTTATTTACAATGACGGCCTACCCCGGCCAAATCTGGACGACGCTGGGACAATTGTGCGCCGCCCTATGGGACTCCCAATCACTGCCGGATGTGACACTGTAGTGACGCCTCTTGCACTGAGATGCAGTGCCTTAGACCACTGCGCCACTCGACATACCATGCAAGAGTAATAAACTAGACTATACCAAGTTACTGCACTACAGCTTGTCATAAGTTTAGCACCATTCATAGAATGGATCATGGAAACATCACATCAGATGTGTTCTTTTTTGGGGAACTGGAAGAAATGCCTCCATACTTTGGCCCTCAAGGACCAGAATTGTTCTGAGAAATGAAGGCTATTACCAAAAAACTGAAGATCTTGTACAACGCTGTGTACTACTCCCTTCACAGAACAGCATAAACTGTCTCTAACCAGAATAGAAATAGAAGTGGGAGGCCCCGGTCCACAACTGAGCAAGAGGACAAGTACAGTCATGGCCAAAGGTTTTGAGCATGACACAAATATTAATTTCCACAAAGTTTGCTGCTTCAGTGTCTTTAGATATTTTTGTCAGATGTTACTATGGAATACTGAAGTATAATTACAAGCATTTCATAAGTGTCAAAGGCTTTTATTGACAATTACATGAAGTTGATGCAAAGAGTCAGTATTTGCAGTGTTGACCCTTCTTTTTCAAGACCTCTGCAATCCGCCCTGGCATGCTGTCAATTAACTTCTGGGCCACATCCTGACTGATGGCAGCCCATTCTTGCATAATCAATGCTTGGAGTTTGTCAGAATTTGTGGGTTTGGGGGGCGGAGCTAGCATGCTGGAGTGAACGGACGTTTGGAGAGAGGCTCCTGCAACTTTTTTGCGAAACAGTCTAACTTAACCTACTTTACAGCACTTTTTTACAACAAATGTATGTTTCTAATACATTATTGTAACTTTCTACGTGAACATGCCGAGTAATAGGCGACCAAAGGACAGTAAATCCTCACCGGAGGCCTCCTCCCCACCAAACAACGAGACAGACATGGCGGAAGGCACAGGCAACAACGTGACACTTTCTGAACTTACCCGGGCTCTGGGAGAACTACGTGTTGCTATAGCTGAGGGCGGTCAGAGCTCTCATTTAACGTTAATTTCACTTTCATGCTGATGGTTTATGTTTAGACCGGCTCTGCTTAGCAATATATTCTTGTGATGCTATATCTCGCTTATCTCAGGGATTGACCCAGGATGACACTTAAGTGCTCAATATGTTTAAGTTGCAACTTATTCTGTTTTGGTTTATTAGATGCTAATTGAACACTTTATTTGCGGAGCCTCCTCAGTTCATATGTTAGTAGAAGTTCTAGGATAGTAAGAGGTGAACGATAGTTGGGATTTTATTTTGGTTTTACCTCTTGTTTGAGGTCGCGCCGTGCATTTTGGCATCGGCCAGACAATGTGTTTATTATTTTTATATTTTTTCTCTCCTATTTGTGCATGCCTGTTACAGGTGGGTTGAGGGGGAGGGTAAATGTTGGGGAAAGTTGGAGGACAGGGTGGAGGGTAAGGGTGCTTGCCGGGGGGAGGGGTCGGTTGGATACTGCTCGGGTGTAGGTGCTACATATGCTGATCGTGAAGGTTGGAGTGCGCTTTCTTACCTTTTCATTGAGTTACATGTTATGCAGGCCACCATAGGAACTACAAACGAGAGGAGGGCGGGGCTTACGTTTACTTCCTGGAATGTAAAGGGTTTAAACAAACCAATTAAGAGAGGCAAGGTCCTAGCCCACTTGAAAGCAATCTCGTCTGATATTATATTTTTGCAAGAAACCCATCTAAAAAACAATTCCCACAGCAGACTTAAATGTAGGTGGGTGGGGCAAGTGTATCACTCTAACCTCTCCGCCAAAATGAGAGGCACAGCGATTCTGGTATGGAAAGGAATTCCCTTTCTACATAAAACCACTATTGCGGATAAAGAGGGTCATTATATGATTGTAACAGGAGAGATCCACTCTACTTCTATAACGCTACTAAATATCTACGGGCCAAACATTGATAACCCTTCTTTTTTCAAAAGAGTCCTTGCCCTGATTCCAGATATCTCCCATACTAATTTGGTCATTGGAGGGGATCTTAACTGTGTGCTAGACAAATATTTGGATAGATCTTCTACCCGGCGTACTCCTACCTCCTATTCAAGCGAATTCTTGAATACCTACATAAAAAACTCTAACTTATTTGATATTTGGAGGATCTCCAACCCTACGGGTAGGGAATACTCTTTTTACTCTCATGTTCACAATGTTTATACCCGAATTGACTACTTTTTGGTTGATGCAAAGTTACTCCCCTATACCTGTAATGTGAGGTATCATGATATTATAATCTCTGACCACAGTCCACTCACTTTCTCCCTGAGATTGGGTGACTTCATACCAAAGGAGAGGGTCTGGAGGTTGAATCCTCAGCTCCTCACAGAACCAACATTCTGTGAGCATCTTAAAGACAAAATTACATTTTTCTTTGAGACCAACGACAACACAGAGACTTCCCCAGCATTATTGTGGGAAACACTGAAGGCTTATTTGAGAGGCTGTATCATCTCCTTTCAGGCTGCCAGGAGTAGGCATAACAGAGAAAAATGTGTAGAATTGGAAGGACAAATTCACTTACTTGATAGGGAGAATGCCAGCCATCCATCTATGGAGAAACATAAAACAATTACCTCTTTAAAATTTGAATACAATCAGATTCTTTCAGCTAAAATTGCTAAATCTTTTCTCTATGCCAAGCAAAAATATTTTGAGTTTGGTGACAAACCACACAAATTACTCGCCAGACAACTTTGAAAAAATGAGAGTGACCGAATGATTCACAAAGTTAAATCTGCATCTGGGGAATTACTCTCTTCCCCCAAAGACATTAATGACAGATTCCGTCAATTTTACAAAACTCTATATACATCTAAAGCGGATCCTAACCCCTTAATTATGCAAAACCTTCTGGAGGACTGTAATCTCCCTGCCCTGAACCAGGAAGATTCCAACTTCCTGAATAAGGAAATATCTCTTGGAGAAATTCGAGAAACAATTAAATCTCTAAAGAGTGGCAAGACCCCGGGCCCAGATGGCCTCCCTGGTGAATTCTATGAAACATTCAGCAACATGCTCTCTCCCTACCTGCACAAAATGTTGGTTCAGGCCAATGAGGATGGAGCTCTCCCACCTACTTTGGATGAGGCGTTTATTACAGTTATACATAAGAAGGGTAAAGATCCAGAAGCGGTAGGGTCATATAGACCAATATCTCTCCTTAATACAGACCAAAAGATTTTATCAAAAACTCTGGCTAACAGGCTTAGCACTTTAATGGGCAAACTGGTCCATTCGGACCAGACCGGCTTTATCCCTAACAGAAACTCATTCTTCAATCTCAGGCGCCTCTTCAACATTATGTATTCTCAGAGGTTACCCAACGTGGACCTTGCCGTTATATCTCTTGACGCTGAAAAGGCCTTTGACCAGGTTTGACCAGGAGTGGTCCTATCTATTCAAGGTCCTGCAGAAATTTAATATTGGAGAGGGGTTCATAAATTGGATCCAGCTTTTATATAGAAACCCCTGTGCGAGAATACTCACTAACCAATCACTGTCGCCTCGATTTAACCTTTATAGAGGGACAAGGCAGGGTTGTGCGCTGTCGCCTATGCTCTTTGCTTTAATTATTGAACCTCTCGCTCAGGCGATCAGATCTCATGCAGCAATACACGGCTATAATACTAAAGATACTCTAAATAAGATTTCCCTATACGCAGATGACATTCTCCTCTATGTAACAGATCCCCAAACTAGTATTCCTGCTATTCTTGATGTGATTAATATGTTTGGTACCTTCTCGGGATACAGAATAAATTGGAACAAGAGCGAATTAATGCCCATAAGGTTGCAAAACACCTCTTGGTTAGAACGTCTTCCATTTAAGTTCTTTAGAAAGATTTACCTGCCTAGGAATTGTAGTTACCAAACAATACTCCTCACTATTTAAGGAGAATTTCCCCCCTCTGATGCAAAAACTCAAGGCAAACATACAATTCTGGAGAACTCTCCCAATTTCTCTGCTCGGACGAATTAATGCCATTAAAATGGTCTTCCTCCCACAACTGCTCTACCTATTCCAAAACATCCCAGTATTTATACCTACAGTAAGTCCTTTCATAAACAACTGGACTCAATTATCAATCCATTCATCTGGGATTATAAAACACACAGGATAGGTAAAAAACACCTCTGTAAATCCAAGATGGAAGGAGGATTGTCTCTCCCAAATGTTATATTTTACTATTGGGCCGCTAACCTCCGCGCTGTTACGTTTCTGCTGGATGACGCACTTCCGTCGTCTAGCTGGCTTAATATGGAGCGTGAGGATTGTCACACCTTCTCTATTGGCGCTGTGATTTTATCGCCTGTCAAACTGGAGATGTCACTTTATAGTAACAATCCTATTATACATAGCACAGTCCGAATCTGGAAGCAAATTAAAGTCCACTTTGACCTTAGACCAATATCATTCATGCTCCCTGTTGCCAGGAATCCCTCCTTTGCCCCCTCTAACCTTGATAACACCTTTGAGCGATGGGGAGAGCTAGGGATAAATACCATAGGGGATCTATATATAGAAGGGACCTTTGCCTCCTTTGAGTTGCTGAGGGAAATGTATAATCTTCCCAGAAGTAACTTCTTCAGATACCTACAGATTAGAGACTATGTTAGAAAACATCTTCCGACATTTGAGAATGCTAAACCTTCCATGTTTGACGGATGCATAAATATATGCCCCACCTCAGACAAATTGATATCTCGTCTATATGACGCTTTTCAATCTGTTAGCACACCTTCTACAGATGCCATTAAGGCAAAATGGGAGGAAGAACTAGGGTCTGACATTTCTGTGGCAGACTGGGAAGATAGCTTGGAGTATATCCACACCTGCTCCATTAACTCCAGACATCGTCTCATACAATTCAAGGTATTACACAGATTACACTATTCCAAAACTAAGCTGCATAGGATATTTCCTGACACATCCCTATGTGTGATAAGTGTCATGCTGCGCAGGGTACACTACTCCACTGCTTTGCCCTTTGCCCTAACTTGTATGGCTATTGGTGTGGAATTTTTAGGATCCTCTCTGAAGTTCTGGAGACTTCAATTGACCCAGACCCGCTTCTGATAATCCTGGGAGTGTCCGATTCCCTAAACGGATTAACCAACCCCCAAAAACAACTAATCTCTTACAGTCTCATTTTGGCAAAAAAAATAATCTTGTTTGTTTTGGAAAAGGAGGGAAGCTCCCTCTACCAAATTATGGCTCAGCGAATTGGCAAACAAAGGCGTTCATCCATGCAGACAGACAATATCCCAAAAGTACCGGTAAAGTTAGTCGAAAAAAAGTCCAACAGCATTTGTAATCAGTACTCAGATACCCTAAAATGAATATAAACTATAATATTTCAGATGAAATATAACCTGCTTAACAGAAGAGAAAAAGAGCTAATAGCATGCCAACTTAAAACAGGGTGACATGACAGATTCAGATTTTCTGGATGGATTTTGCTCGGGTTTTCACCTGCCATATCAGTTCTGTTGTACTCACATTTATTTCAGAGTGTTTTCTATCCAAAGCTACTAATTATATGCATATCCTAGCTTCTTGGCCTGAGTAACATGCAGTTTACTTTGGGCACGTTTTTCATCCGAACTTCAAAATACTGGCTCCCTAGCCCAAACAGGTTAACGCTACTGCATACAATGACATTCTAGACCATTCTGTGCTCCCAACTTTGTGGTAACAGTTTGGGGAAAGCCCTTTCCTGTTTCAGCATGACAATGCCCTTGTGCACAAAGCGAGGTCCATACTGAAATGGTTTGTCGATCGGTGTGGAAGAACTTGACTGACCTGCACAGAGCCCTGACCTCAACCCAATCAAACACCTTTTGGGATGAATTGGAACGCCGACTGCGAGCCAGGCCTATTCGCCCGACCTCACTTAATGCTCGTGGCTGAATGGAAGCAAGACATTTTCCGACATCTAGTAGAAAGCCTTCCCAGAAGAGTGGAGGCTGTTATCGCAGCAAAGGGGGGGACCGACTCCATATTAATGCCCATGATTTTGGAATGTGATGTTCGACAAGCAGGTGTCCACATACTTTTGGTCATGGAGTGTATTTACAACTCAAGTACAAGTTAACCAATTTTTAGGTGTACCCATGAGGCCAAGTAATTACGGGCGTGTCTGGTTGATAAACTCACCAGTCATCGTCTCCAGCTCAGCCTCCTGACCGACCCTGAACGAGTTGACAATGACCTTGGTGCCTGTGGTCATGGTCACTTTGAAGTGGTCTCCATTCTGCTCAATCTCCGACACGCTCTTGATGTCCTTGCCCTTCTGGATGAGATCATCTGGCAAACCTAAGGGTTGAGGAGGAACATGTTAAATAGGGTTGGCAGTACACATTGAACTACATATACAAACTATTACTACTTATTTAAAACTTAGTAAATGTAATTTTTCAGCCTATAGCCTTTTGCAATGGTGTGCAGGTTCCCTTTGGATTACACATCCATGCTTTTCAATTTGGGGATTTGTAGTCAAGACAACATCTTTAGATTTAAGAATAACCATAACTGAGGAGCACCATAGTTAACATGAGAAACCCAACTGACCTATTAGTATTTTTGGGTGCAGGGGTTAGGCTATTGGTTACAAATAACCATTGAGCTAAAGTGCAAAGATTAGTTATCAGTCAGATAAGGTAATCTTACAGCTGCATGTGTGGGTCATGGACATCCAGTACCATAAAGTATGGCGCTTTACGTGCATTAGCCTAGGGCCATCAAACTATTAAGGTAGAGTTGAGTTATAGCAGAATTTGCTATAAATAATCACACATTCAGAATTGGCTCAAATTGAGCTGTAATATGACTAATACAGAAAAACATTGCATCTTGATTTTGTCGAAAGTAACTTAGCAAAAGCGCACTTTTAATGGCAACTGTTGTTGACATGCCATTTTTGTTTTTAGCTGTATAGATGATATTTGGGATGTGTTCAGTGTGAACATCTTTAGACAATGTAATACTAAAACAATTGTTCACTAAAATTACAATAAATTAGCTGACCAACTATCACCACCCTAATACAAATACCCACACTATATACAGTGCATTCGAAAAGTATTCAGACCCCTTGACTTTTTCCACATTTTGTTACGTTACAGCCTTATTCTAAAATGGATTAACCATTCCTCAATCTACACACAATACCCCATAATGACAAACCAAAATAGAAATGTTTGCAAATGTGTGTGCATATACATACATACTGTTGAAGTTTTCATATACCTTATCCAAATACATTTAAACTCAGTTTTTCACAATTCCTGACATTTAATCCTAGTAAATATTCCATGTTTTAGGTCAGTTAGGATCACCACTTTATTTTAAGAATGTGAAATGTCAGAATAATAGTAGAGAGAATGATTTATTTCAGCTTTTATTTCTTTCATCACATTCCCAGTGGGTCAGAAGTTTACATACACTCAATTAGTATTTGGTAGCATTGCTTTTAAATTGTTTAACTTGGGTCAAACGTTTCGGGTAGCATTCCACAAGCTTCCCACAATAAGTTTCCCCACTCCAATACCTTGACTTTGTTGTCTTTAAGCCATTTTCCACACAAGTATGCTTGGCGTCATTGTCCATTTGGAAGATTAATTTGCGACCAAGCTTTAACTTCCTGATTGATGTCTTGAGATGTTGCTTCAATAAATCCACATAATTTTCCTGCCTCATGATGCCATCTATTTTGTGAAGTGCACCAGTCCCTCCTGCAGCAAAGCACCCCCACAATATGATGCTGCACCCCCGTGCTTCACGGTTGGGATGGTGTTCTTCGGCTTGCAAGCCTCCCACTTTTTCCTCCAAACATAACGATGGTCAGTATGGCCAAACAGTTCTATTTTTGATTCATCAGGCAAGAGGACATTTCTCCAAAAAGTACAATCTTTGTCCCCATGTGCAGTAGCAAACCGTAGTCTGGCTTTTTTATGGCGGTCTTGGAGCAGTGGTTCTTCCTTGCTGAGCGGCCTTACAGGTTATGTCGATATAGGGCTCGTTTTACTGTGGATATAGATACTTTTGTACTTGTTTCCTCCAGCATCTTCACAAGGTCCTTTGCTGTTGTTCTGGGATTGATTTGCACTTTTCGCACCAAAGTACGTTTATCTCTAGGAGACAGAATGCTTCTCCTTCCTGAGTGGTATGACGGCTGCGTGGTCCCATGGTGTTTATACTTGCATACTATTGTTTGTACAGATGAACGTGGTACCTTCAGGCGTTTGGAAATTGCTCCCAAGGATGAGACTTTTTTTTCTTCCCGAGGTCTTGGCTGATTTCTTTTAATTTACCAATGATGTCAAGCAAAGAGGCACTGAGTTTGAAGGTAGGCCTTGAAATACATCCACAGATACACCTCCAATTGACTCAAATTATGTAAATTAGCCAATCAGAAGCTTCTAAAGCCATGACATAACTTTCCAAGCTGTTTAAAGGCACAGTCATCTTAGTGTATGTAAACTTCTGACCCACTGGAATTGTGATACAGTGAATTATAAGTGAAATAATTTGTCTCTTACCAATTGTTGGAAAAATTACTTGTGTCATGCACAAGGTAGATGTCCTAACCGACTTGCCAAAACTATAGTTTGTTAACAAGACATTTGTGGAGATTACAGCCTTCTTGGGTATGACGCTACAGGCTTGGCACACCTGTATTTGGGGAGTTTCTCACAATCTTTTTTGCAGATGCTCTCAAGCTCTGTCAGGTTGGAAGGGGAGCATCGCTGCACAGCTATTTTCAGGTCTCTCCAGAGATGTTGGATCGGGCTCTGGTAACAGACAAATCCGGGCTCTGGCTGGGCCACTCAAGGACATTCAGAGATTTGTCCTGAAGCCACTCCTGTGTTGTCTTGGCTGTGTGCTTAGGCTCGTTTTCCTGTTAGAAGGTGAACCTTCTCCCCAGTGTGAGGTCCTGAGCACTCTGGAGCAGGTTTTCATCAAGGATCTCGCCCTGTACTTTGCTCCATTCATTTTTTTCCCTCGATCCTGACTAGTCTCCCAGTCCCTGCCGCTGAAAAACATTACCACAGCATGATGCTGACACACCCATGCTTTACCGTCGGGTTGGTGCCAGGATTCCTCCAGACGTGACACTTGGCATTCAGGCCAAATAATTAAATCTTGGTTTCATCAGACCAGAGAATCTTGTTTCTCTTTGTCTGAGAGTCCTTTTAGGTGCCTTTTTGCAAACTCCAAGTGAGCGGTCATGTGCCTTTTTACTGAGGCGTGACTTTCCGTCTGGCCACTCTACCATAAAGGCCTGATTGGTGGAGTGCTGCAGAGATGGGAGAATCTTCCAGAAGGACAACCATTTCTACAGAGGAACTCTGGTGCTCAGAGTGACCATCTGGTTCTTGTCAGAGTGACCATCTGGTTCTTGGTCACCTCCCTGACCAAGGCCCTTCTCCCCCGATTGCTCAGTTTGGCCGGCGGCCAGCTCTAGGAAGAGTCTTGGTGGTTCCAAACTTCTTCCATTTAAGAATGATGGAGGCTACTGGGTTCTTGGGGACCTTCAATGCTGCAGAAATGTTTTGGTACAATCCTGTCTCGTAGCTCTACGGACAATTCCTTCTACCTCATTGCCTGCTTTTTGCTCTGACATGCACTGTCAATTGTGGGACCTTAAATGGACAGGTGTGTGCCTTTCCAAATCACTGTTGTTTGCTGTTTACACTTGGCTTAAACCTAGCCTACTATTAAATACATTATCTTTTTCCACAGGTTCCCATTTCATGACAAGCCCAGGCTGCAGCAGTGGGTAGCATATTTCAGGCGGATGAATTGCAAACAGAGACAACTCTCTCGTCCATCACTTTGAACATGAGTGTTTTCGGCATGACAAGGGGAAAGGTCCGCCTCATCCCGATTGCTGTGCCCACCATTTTCTCCTTCCCGGATCGTCTTCAAAAGGGTCACAATGCGCCATTGAAAGACAAAGGAATACGGTTGGTACAGAGGTAGGTGCGAACGTTGATCATGCGAAAGCGTCTGCTGTACATGATCACACTGTGTAAGTAATGTCGTTGAGGATGCAGATGCTGGTCACAGCAATATCACTGTGATGCTGGATCTGCATAATGACACCAGTTGTGTGTCAGATGTAAGGCCTACATTACAATGATATAACTGATAGTCGATGTAAGTGAGGAAAGTGTGGCGTCAGAGGTCCATGATACTGGGGTTAATGATCATGTTTATGCCCTGGACACCCCTTGTTCCTGAAAACAACTACTGCAGGCTACTGACGTCACCAGGCGACGTTCCCACACCTCAGCTGAGCAATGAGGATCCAAATCCAATACCGACAAACCCACGCTCTCTCTCCCAGTTTTCCTGCATTTTTTCCCCCATGTCTTTATTTGCGTGAGTGTCATTTACTGTTTGATTTCACATGCCACATACCGGAGGTCCTCCTGTGTGTTCCACCTCCAGCTAACGTTAATCGCATGCCATTTATCCAATTTCAATTGTGTTCCAGGCTGGCCGCTGCTGATTCCTTGCCTCTACCAGAGAGCTACCTGGCAGACTAGAGTGTAGCTGCAGGCTGCTGACATCACTAGGCGATGTTCCCACATTTCTGCTGAGCAGAGGATCCAATACGACAAACCATGCAGCAGATCCTCAATGGTGTCGTAGTGTCTTGGTTAAATACAAAGACTCCTTTACATTTGAATTGACAATGGTGCTTGTGTGCATCTAAGAGGTTTTATAAGCGGCATGATTAGCGGCATAACCATATGGCTTTTGAAGTATAAGAGAAACTATTGTTAATGCTATCTATCAATCTTACATACTGTTTTCTGAAAGTTATTTCAAAACATTTTACTGCAGTGACCTAAATCAGGTTCACACAGAGTTTCTTGATAGTCGTAAACGAATATACTTTGAAACAAAAGTACACACCTCACACACATGGTTATGGGCTTTAAAAAAATAAGACACCTCTAACATGTCAGTTATAGAGTTGAAATGCGTTAAATTTTGAGTTTGTATCCCAATGTTACACCTATTACATTAGAAGACTGAAATATAACAAAATTGTTTGACATAGAAACAACAGATTTTTGCATTACATTTGATTAATTATGAAATTGTGAAAAATATTAATAGCATTCCACCCATGAGGCCACTAGAGGGCGATTTGGTAATTTGCCTGCAGGAAACTTTTGTTGGTCCCTTTCCTACAGAAAATAATCGAACTCTTAACACTGATTTGGACTACCGGTTTCTTTCAAAACACCCACACTGGTAAAAGTGACCTTATGGAATTCCTAGATATTGTCACACCCTGATCTGTTTCACTTGTCTTTGTGCTTGTCTCCACCCTGTGTTCTCTGTTGGTCTGTTGCCAGCTCGTCTTGTCAGGTTTTAACAGCGTGTTTTCCCGTCTCCCTGCTTTCTCAAGTTCTGTTTCCCTGGTTCTGACCATTCTGCCTGCCCTGACCCCGAGCCTGTCTGCCTGCCGTTCTGTACCAGCCTGATTCTGACCCGTTTACAAACCTCTGACTGTACTGACCCCGAGCCTCCCTACTGTTCGGTACCTTATTGACTCTGCCCTGGATTACGGACCTCTGACTGCCTTTGACCGGTCTTTTGCCTGCCCCCTGTTTGTGTCAATAAACATCTCTGACTCTAGCTGTCTGCATCTGGGTCTTATCCTGAGTTCATGGCAGACTCAGACCAGCTCCACAATGCTGTCTCCCTTCAAGGAGCCACCATTGGAAGACACGAGGAGTTACTGCAATGTGTTATGGAGGGACTCCATGCCCTGGCAGAACACCATGACCAGGCATTCGATACAATTCCGCAGATTCTCTACTGGGCAGAGGGTCACACCAGTAATTTCCCAGCCTACCCCAGTGTCCCGAGAACCCCGTTTACCTCCTCCAGAGCGCTAAGCTGGAGATTCTGAAACCTGCCGGGCTTTTCTCTCCCAGTGCTCCCTCATTTTTGAGCTGCAGCCTTCTTCGTTCTCCTCGGACCGCTCGAGGATGGCGTACATCATAACGCGGATGTCCGGGAGGGGGCTCGCCTGGGCTACGGTGGTGTGGTAGCAGTTCGCCGTCTGGCTCAGTCTGGAGGAGTTTGTGGCGGAAGTTCGGAAGGTGTTTGATTCTCCGTTGTCCGGGAGAGAGGCTGCTCGTAAGCTGCTCCAGCTACGTCAAGACTCCCGTAGTGTGGCAGACTACGCAGTGGGTTTTCGCACGTTGGCGGCTGAGAGTGCCTGGAATGTGGAAGCATTGTTCGACATGTTCCTTCATGGATTATCGGAGGTGATCAAAGATGAGCTCACAGCCCGGGAGCTGCCCATGGACTTGGACTATCTGGATCGATGGGCGGCTTCGAGAACGTAGGAGGGAGAGGGAATCTGTGCTCTGTCACCTTCATTTGCCCTCGATTCCCACCTCGCCTCCGAAGAATCCCGGAAACCCCCGAAATCTACATGTCCGCGTGAACCCGACGTCACACGAGTTCTCTCAGGAATCACAGAGGGCTGCCGACTTGCCTCCTTTCGGAGTCCATGCATCTGGGCAGGAGTCCATCCACACCCAGGTGGGCCATACGGTGAACTTTTCCTCTCCCCTTACTCGCACCCCTTTCCATGCCATCCTGCTGTGGGAGAACCAGTCGAAATCCCTCCGGGTACTCATCGACACTGGGGTCAAAGAGTTTTTTTGGATGCTATCCTGGTGTCCGAGCTGGGCATCCCCACTCAGCCCCTCTCCATTCCCATGGACGTTAGAGCGCTGGTCGGGCGCTCTATAGGCCGGGTCACTCACAATACCACTCCCATCAACCTACGAGTGTTAGGGAACCACAGCGAGGCAATCCAATTTATGCTCATTAAGTCTCCTCAGGTTGCCGTGGTATTGGGATTCTCTTGGCTCCAGCGACACAATCCCCTCATAGACTGGACTGCTCGTGCCATTATGTGCTGGAGCCCATTCTGCCATGCCCATTGTCTGAAGTCAGCGCAGCCTGCCCTGGGACGTCTTCCTGTGGGCTCCAGCCCACAGCCCAGTCTTCCTACTGCCTGGTACTCAGGGTGTGGGGTACTATGGTCATTGTCTCCACCTAGTAATGAAATAATGAAATACAGAAGTGGAACCAGTAAAAAACAATTGGAAAACTGGGATGTTTGCCTGCATTTTTTTTCCTTCATTGGTGTGAGTGTCATTTACTGTTTGTTTTCACATGTCACATACCTGAGGTCCTCTTGTGTGTTCCACCTCCAGCTAACGTTGTCAATCACATGACATTTATCAAATTTCAATTGTGTTCCAGGCTGGCCGCTGCTGATTCCTTGCCTCTACCAGAGAGCTACCTGGCTGACTAGAGTGTAGCTGCAGGCTGCTCACTAGGCGATGTTCCCACACTTCCGCTGAGCAGAGGATCCAATACGACAAACCATGCAGCAGATCCTCAATGGTGTCGTAGTACAGTGTCTTGGTTAAATACAAAGACTCCTTTACATTTGAATTGACAATGGTGCTTGTGTGCATCTAAGAGGTTTTATGAGCTTTAATTAGCGGCATAACCATATGGCTTTAGAAGTATAAGAGAAACTGCTATCTATCAATCTTACATACTGTTTTCTGAAAGTTATTTCAAAACATTTTACTGCAGTGGCCTAAATCAGGTTCACACAGAGTTTCTTGATAGTCGTAAACAAATATACTTTTAAACGAAAGTACACACCTCACACACACATGGTTATGGGCTTTAAAAAAATAAGACATCTCTAATATGTTAGATATAGAGTTGGAATGTATTCAATTTTGAGTTTGCATCCCAATATTACACTTTACGCATCAGAGAAGACTGAAATATAACAAAACCCTTTGACATAAACAACGGCTTTTCTGCATTACATTTTATTAATTATGAAATTATAAAAAATATATAAACATTCCACCCATGAGGCCACTAGAGGGCGATTTGGTAATTTTACTGCAGGAAAGGGCTTTTGTTGGTCCCTTTCCTACAGAAAATAATCCAACTCTTAACACTGATTTGGACTTCCGGTTTCTTTCAAAACACCCACACTGTGATGAAACTGACCTAATGTAATTCCTAGATATGGAACAGCTTGGATGTCATCAGTCTTTGGACAAGTCATGATGAGGTTAAATCATGTCCTCTGTCTCTCTTACTCCTCTCCTCTGTCACTCCTCTCCTCTCCTCTGTCTCTATAGCATATGGACAATGCGTCCCTCCTGATCAAGTTCAAATGAAGTGTTCAGTATTCACTTAGGATTCTCAACATGAGCAAGAGACCTCATCTGTTTTTTGCTCATAATGGTGGATGTATGCATGCGTTATATCTTTCTAGTTGCACAACTGTCTGATTTACAATGATGTAGTCTGCACACTATAATTCCCATCCAATATATTTTTAAACGCAAGCATGGGGAAACACCTTTATAACCTAGTAACTCCTCCTCCTTCAGGCTCATGATATCGTGCCGTGTTAATAGACTTTATGCCCCCAGAAGCTGAGAAGAGAGGTCACCAGCTCATCAAACTGTACAGTCTCTGGAGAGGACAACAGACATTGCTCAATCTGTGCTTGATTTGGCCCATTTGCTACCCAGCGTGTCAATGCACAAATCCTTTAGCTACTGTATTTTAAAATTTTGTATGTATTTCTTAGAAGCTGGCATGTTAGTGAAGGGCTGTTCTGAGGTTCAAAGAGCTTCATTGTTAACTATCTGGAAAGAAGTAGAGGGTGCTCAATGAACTTGAGTCGAGGTGCAACCTAAAAATGAGAACATAATTGGAAAGATAACGCTCGCTCACCATTACAAATTCTTAGTTTTATTAAGCAAGTTTAAAAGATTGACATTTCGGCCTTCAAAGGCCTACTTCAGAATAATCACAAAGGTGAATGGACAAGTTCATATAGGGCATGGGGAAGACGATTAGGGAGGAAACTCTCTTCAGCTGGTGGTGCTAATGAGAGACGGTGTGGCAGACCTTACAGCCTGGTACTCAGGGTGTGGGGTACTATGGTCAATGTCTCCACCTAGTAATGAAATACAGAAGTGGAACCAGTAAAAAGATTTTGGAAAACTGCTAGATTTTGTTCAACTACATTAGGTGTAATTGATATACAAACATTACTATATAATTAATGTTGAGTATTAGAAAATAAACAACAGGGCTAAGCAACACTAGGGATAACAACAAAAAACATAAAAAGCTTAGGCAAAAGAGATCTAACAAGTGGTTTGGACAACAGTTAGTAAGCTCCCTCCATGTGTAAACAAGAAGTACAAATGAGGGGGGGTTGTCACTGGACCAACAAAGGGATGGGATCCTTCACAAAAGCATGCTATTATAGTCCTTCTCTAGGTTAAGACCTCTGGGGATTAAAGTATCTAAGGAATGGATCCAGAACGTCTTTCTGGACCTTCAGTGTTTGTCAACATAGCCACCACGTTTGTTTTGCTGACTTGTTCAATTCCAAAATAAAATAACTCACAAAGCAAGTGTCTTGGTAAGCAACTCCAGTGTCTTATTTGGCCTTGTGTTTTAGGTTATTGTCCTGCTGAAAGGGAATTTGTATCCTAGTGTCTGTTGGAAAGCAGACTGAACCAGGTTTTCCTCTAGGATTTTTCCTGTGCTTTGCTCTTGTAGACGAAAAATAGAGAGTGAACAAATGTGAACGATGATGAAGATGCCGCTTGCTGACGCCAGCCTGGCGTGTTGATTCAATTTGACATTGTCCAGATGGATGGCTTTATATTTGCATCTCACAGGAGAGTGTCAGACCTTCACAGTGTAAATCTCGGGGAAGAGACGTTCCCAGGGAAGTCCTGAGGTCTGATGCCAGGAGAGGTGTGATGACTGATAAACTTGAATTGACAAAATTGATGTTGATATGTGAATTATATTGTCATGTTTGGATTGTTTCAAGATTTCGTAAAGAGCTATGCATTTTGATATGTCTTATTGCATTGTATGTTTTCTGGATGGTGTATTTTTAAAGTGACTGGATTGAAATTGTATGTTGGGTTGACTGGTTATCAGGCACATTCCTGTTGTCTGGTCATAACATTCAAATTGAGTTGATTAGAATATGTGTTGTTCCTGTCTTTTGTTTTTACTAACAAAGTGCTAAGAAATGTTAATTCAGGTTGGGGGTGCTTTCCCGCTTGAATTTGGTTAAAAGGGCAGTGAATTCGCTCATACTTTGAGAAGTTGCTACCAAGCTCCTGTGTGTAACAGACACACAATCTCTTTGAGATTATTCTGAATTGAAGACACGTGTAACCACGTTAAGTCTTAGCCTATTGGTGATGATACAATAAACTACTCAGCGTAAATTACTATTAAGTATTTCATGTACACTGTAATTGGTTGTGTTAAATTATTTCCTGACTAATAAATTATATTAGTTGAAATGAGTAAGTGCATTCCTCGTTTTACAGAGTAATTCTTTGACTATACGCTTATAATTTAGTAGGTCTATTGATAGTTAATTACACTATACACATGGCACCTGCTTGGGTTCCACCTTGACATCTGTGATCTGTTTGCCATAATAAATGAATGCTAGAATATTGGTCGCCAGGATTAGCTATATGTATCTAGTCTCTTAATAAAGTTAGACACATTGTCACGTCCTGGCCTGGAATAGCAGGCTGGCGTGTCATTTTGTGTTTTGTTAGGAGGGGTTTTATGTTCTAGGTGATATATTTCTATGTTGGGTTGATGGTTCCCAATTAGAGGCAGCTGATTGTCGTTACCTCTAATTGGGAACCATATATATGTTTGTGCTTTTCTTCACTGTGGTTGTGGGTCATTGATATGTTGTATTTTGGATGGATGGATGGATGGATGGATGGATGGATGGATGGATGGATGGATGGGTGGATGGGTCCGTCCGTCCGTCCGTCCGTCCGTGTCCCCACACCAGTGTTACGATTATGTACACTGAAACCCTCGCTGCATCTTGGTCCGCTCCATACGAAGATCGTGACAGAATGACCCAACAAAAAAGGACCAAGCAGCGGGGTCAGCAGGAGTCCTGGACATGGGAGGAGATTTTGGATGGAAAGGGACCCTGGAGCCAGGCTGGGGAGTATCGCCGTCCCAGGGAGGAGCTGGAAGCAGCGAAGGCAGAGCGGCGCTTCTATGAAGAAAGGTACGGAGCATGGAAGCCCGAGAGGCAGCCCCCCCAAAAACAAATTGGGAGGGGCACACGGGGAGGTTGGTTGAGCCCGGTTGGAGACCTGAGCCAACTGCCCGTGCTTAACGGAGGGAGTGTCGCACTGGTAAGGCACTGTGTTATTCGGTGAAGCGCACGGTGTCTCCAGTGCGTGTTCACAGCCTGGTGCGTGACATGCCAGCTCCCCACATCTGTCGAGCTAGGGGGAGTTTGCAGCCTGGAAGGAGGGTGTTGGCTCAGCGCTCTTGGTCTCCGGTGTGCCTCTTCGGACCAGGATATCCTGCGCCGGCTCTGCGCACTGTCTCCCCAGTGCGCGCCCATAGCCCGTTGCGTGACATTCCAGCTCCCCGCATCTGTCAGGCTAGGGTGAGCGACCAGCCTGGAAGGAGGGTGCCGGCTCAGCGCTCTTGGTCTCCAGTGCGCCTCCTTGGACCAGGATATCCTGCGCCGGCTCTGCGGTCTCCGGTTCGTCTCCACAGCCCAGTACGGCCTGTCCCTGTTCCACGCATCAGGTCCCCAGCGCATCGCGAGCCCAGCACGTCCTGTTCCTGCTCCGCGCACCAGGCCCCCAGCGCATCGAGAGCCCAGCACGTCCTGTTCCTGCTCCGCGCACCAGGCCCCCTGTGCGCATCGAGAGACCGGCACGGACTGTTCCTGTTCCACGCACCAGGCTTCTAGGGTGTCGTCCCAGCCTGGCACGTACTGTACCTGTTCCACGCACCAGGCTTCTAGGATGTTGTCCCATTTTGTGTTTTGTTAGGAGGGGTTTTATGTTCTAGGTGATATATTTCTATGTTGGGTTGATACACCATCCAAAGTGTTAGTAATAACTTCACCGTGTTTAAAGAGATATTCAATGTCTGCTTTTTGTTTTTACCCATCTACCAATAGGTGCTCTTCTTTGCGAGGCATTAGATTAGCAATTTATTATGTGACTTGTTAAGCACATTTATACTCCTGAACTTATTTAGGCTTGCCGTAGCGTAAGGGGTTGAACACTTAATGACTCAAGACATTTCAGATTTTCATTTTTAATACATTTGTAAAAATTTATAAAAACATAATTCCGCTTTGACATTATAGGGTATTGTGTGTAGGCCAGTGACACAAAATCTCAATTTAACCCATTTTAAATTCAGGCTGTTACACAACAAATTGTGGAAAAGTCGGAGTGTGAATACTTTCGGAAGGCATTATAGAAGTAGGGAGGAGACTTGAGACACATGGATTGTACGTGTGCCATTCAGAGGGTGAATGAGCAAGACAAAAGATTGAAGTGCCTTTTGAAAGGGGTATGGTTGTAAGTGCCAGGCCCACCGGTTTGAGTGAGTCAAGAACTGCTGGGTTTTTCCACACTCAACAGTTTCCCATGTGTATTAAGAATGGTCCACCACCCAAAGGACTTCCAGCCAACTTAACACAACTGTGGGAAGCATTGGAGTCAACATGGGCCAGCATCCCTGTGGAACACTTGTAACACCTTGTAGAGCATGCCCCGAAGAATTTATGCTATTCTGAGGGCAAAGGGGGGTGCAACTAAATATTAGGAAGGTGTTCTTAATGTTTTGTACACTCAGTGTACAAAATAATACATATAAGTAAGAGCATATTTGCATATAATTTACATCAGGGTGCATAACCTTCCACTTCTCTAAGGGGTTCTTTATCTTGTCATTTTTACTCTGATGCAGCACTTGTTTTTGAGTAGTAGGATTGTTTCATGTTTGGATTGTTTCAAGATTTCGTAAAGAGCTATGCATTTTGATATGTCTTATTGCATTGTATGTTTTCTGGATGGTGTATTTTTAAAGTGACTGGATTGAAATTGTATGTTGGGTTGACTGGTTATCAGGCACATTCCTGTTGTCTGGTCATAACATTCAAATTGAGTTGATTAGAATATGTGTTGTTCCTGTCTTTTGTTTTTACTAACAAAGTGCTAAGAAATGTTAATTCAGGTTGGGGGTGCTTTCCCGCTTGAATTTGGTTAAAAGGGCAGTGAATTCGCTCATACTTTGAGAAGTTGCTACCAAGCTCCTGTGTGTAACAGACACACAATCTCTTTGAGATTATTCTGAATTGAAGACACGTGTAACCACGTTAAGTCTTAGCCTATTGGTGATGATACAATAAACTACTCAGCGTAAATTACTATTAAGTATTTCATGTACACTGTAATTGGTTGTGTTAAATTATTTCCTGACTAATAAATTATATTAGTTGAAATGAGTAAGTGCATTCCTCGTTTTACAGAGTAATTCTTTGACTATACGCTTATAATTTAGTAGGTCTATTGATAGTTAATTACACTATACACATGGCACCTGCTTGGGTTCCACCTTGACATCTGTGATCTGTTTGCCATAATAAATGAATGCTAGAATATTGGTCGCCAGGATTAGCTATATGTATCTAGTCTCTTAATAAAGTTAGACACATTGTCACGCCCTGGCCTGGAATAGCAGGCTGGCGTGTCATTTTGTGTTTTGTTAGGAGGGGTTTTATGTTCTAGGTGATATATTTCTATGTTGGGTTGATGGTTCCCAATTAGAGGCAGCTGATTGTCGTTACCTCTAATTGGGAACCATATATATGTTTGTGCTTTCTTCACTGTGGTTGTGGGTCATTGATATGTTGTATTTTGGATGGATGGATGGATGGATGGATGGATGGATGGATGGATGGGTGGGTGGGTGGATGGATGGGTCCGTCCGTCCGTCCGTCCGTCCGTCCGTGTCCCCACACCAGTGTTACGATTATGTACACTGAAACCCTCGCTGCATCTTGGTCCGCTCCATACGAAGATCGTGACAGAATGACCCAACAAAAAAGGACCAAGCAGCGGGGTCAGCAGGAGTCCTGGACATGGGAGGAGATTTTGGATGGAAAGGGACCCTGGAGCCAGGCTGGGAGTATCGCCGTCCCAGGGAGGAGCTGGAAGCAGCGAAGGCAGAGCGGCGCTTCTATGAAGAAAGGCACGGAGCATGGAAGCCCGAGAGGCAGCCCCCCCAAAAACAAATTGGGAGGGGCACACGGGGAGGTTGGTTGAGCCCGGTTGGAGACCTGAGCCAACTGCCCGTGCTTAACGGAGGGAGTGTCGCACTGGTAAGGCACTGTGTTATTCGGTGAAGCGCACGGTGTCTCCAGTGCGTGTTCACAGCCTGGTGCGTGACATGCCAGCTCCCCACATCTGTCGAGCTAGGGGGAGTTTGCAGCCTGGAAGGAGGGTGTTGGCTCAGCGCTCTTGGTCTCCGGTGTGCCTCTTCGGACCAGGATATCCTGCGCCGGCTCTGCGCACTGTCTCCCCAGTGCGCGCCCATAGCCCGTTGCGTGACATTCCAGCTCCCCGCATCTGTCAGGCTAGGGTGAGCGACCAGCCTGGAAGGAGGGTGCCGGCTCAGCGCTCTTGGTCTCCAGTGCGCCTCCTTGGACCAGGATATCCTGCGCCGGCTCTGCGGTCTCCGGTTCGTCTCCACAGCCCAGTACGGCCTGTCCCTGTTCCACGCATCAGGTCCCCTGTGCGCATCGCGAGCCCAGCACGTCCTGTTCCTGCTCCGCGCACCAGGCCCCCTGTGCGCATCGAGAGCCCAGCACGCCCTGTTCCTGCTCCGCGCACCAGGCCCCCTGTGCGCATCGAGAGACCGGCACGGACTGTTCCTGTTCCACGCACCAGGCTTCTAGGGTGTCGTCCCAGCCTGGCACGTACTGTACCTGTTCCACGCACCAGGCTTCTAGGATGTTGTCCCATTTTGTGTTTTGTTAGGAGGGGTTTTATGTTCTAGGTGATATATTTCTATGTTGGGTTGATGGTTCCCAATTAGAGGCGGCTGATTGTCGTTACCTCTAATTGGGAACCATATACATGTTTGTGCTTTTCTTCACTGTGGTTGTGGGTCATTGATTATTGGTATGTTGTATTTTGGATGTGTGTGTTCCCGTTTTGAGCCACACCAGTGTTACGATCTTTATTTGTTTGTTTTGCCAGTTGAAATATGTGTAATAAAAGTATGTACACTGGAACCCTCGCTGCATCTTGGTCTCTCCATACGAAGATCGTGACACTTGTTCATTATAGTCCTACTAAGTCGGTGATACAATAATTTGCTATCTTGCTAGATCCTACAGAGACGCACAGGGCCTGTTGCATTTATTCACATAATAATGGAGTCCGATTGATAAATGTAGTTTATTATTCAAAATGTTTACACACCTACACTCTATTCCGTTTATTTGTATTCTAAAAAAAACTCCCATAACATGATTGGTACTAAGCTACCTGGGGCGGCAGGTAGACTAGTGGTTACAGCGTTGGACTAGTAACCGAAAGGTTGCAAGATCGAATCCCTGAGCTGACAAGGTAAAAATCTGTCATTGAAAATAAGATTTTTTCTTAACTGACTTGCCTAGTTAAATAAAGGTTAAATAAAATGATGCAGCCACCTCCATGCTTGAAAATATTGAGTGGTACTCAGTGATGTGTTGGATTTTTGCTTTGTATTCAGTACATAAAGTTCATTTTTTCCAGTTTTACTTTAGTGCCTTATTGCAAACCGGATGCAATTTGATAATATTTTTATGTACAGGCTTCCTCCTTTTCACTCTCATCATTTTGTGCAGTAACTACAATGTCGTTGATCCATCCTTGATACACCATCCAAAGTGTTAGTAATAACTTCACCGTGTTTAAAGAGATATTCAATGTCTGCTTTTTGTTTTTACCCATCTACCAATAGGTGCTCTTCTTTGCGAGGCATTAGATTAGCAATTTATTATGTGACTTGTTAAGCACATTTATACTCCTGAACTTATTTAGGCTTGCCGTAGCGTAAGGGGTTGAACACTTAATGACTCAAGACATTTCAGATTTTCATTTTTAATACATTTGTAAAAATTTATAAAAACATAATTCCGCTTTGACATTATAGGGTATTGTGTGTAGGCCAGTGACACAAAATCTCAATTTAACCCATTTTAAATTCAGGCTGTTACACAACAAATTGTGGAAAAAGTCGGAGTGTGAATACTTTCGGAAGGCATTATAGAAGTAGGGGAGGAGACTTGAGACACATGGATTGTGTACGTGTGCCATTCAGAGGGTGAATGAGCAAGACAAAAGATTGAAGTGCCTTTTGAAAGGGGTATGGTTGTAAGTGCCAGGCCCACCGGTTTGAGTGAGTCAAGAACTGCTGGGTTTTTCCACACTCAACAGTTTCCCATGTGTATTAAGAATGGTCCACCACCCAAAGGACTTCCAGCCAACTTAACACAACTGTGGGAAGCATTGGAGTCAACATGGGCCAGCATCCCTGTGGAACACTTGTAACACCTTGTAGAGCATGCCCCAAAGAATTTATGCTATTCTGAGGGCAAAGGGGGGTGCAACTAAATATTAGGAAGGTGTTCTTAATGTTTTGTACACTCAGTGTACAAAATAATACATATAAGTAAGAGCATATTTGCATATAATTTACATCAGGGTGCATAACCTTCCACTTCTCTAAGGGGTTCTTTATCTTGTCATTTTTACTCTGATGCAGCACTTGTTTTTGAGTAGTAGGACAGAAAGTATCTCATGCTGTACTCATTGAAAAGAGGTGGACCCCCTATAATGTCACAGCAAACAGTACAGTAATTCTGACATCACTCCTAATATTTGTTTGACATAACTCATGTCAATGTAAATACAATGTTGTGAGCGTTTTATAGAATCCTGGAGTTGGTATATTATACTACTTGTACATGAATCTTTTACTAAATACTGTCTATCATTTACAATTTGTGTACATTTTGTTATACAAGGCAACTTTACTGATTAATTGGGACACAGCTCAAATTATTAACAGGCAAATCATAACTGCATAACTTTTTTCACCAACTCTTCATTTTGTAACAAGTGGTATGTATTGTTGTGATTGCGTTGTGTTGAATAAAAAATATCATACAACTAACCGCTAGATCTCCTGAGGTGCACATGTAGAGATAGCTAGAGCACATATGATATTGTTCTTAATAAGTTACTTGCATACAACTGCATACACAAAATTACCTTTCATGCTGAGAGTGGTTGTGGTCACTGGTGCCTGCAGATTTCCCCCCTCCCCAACCACTCTGCAGCCATGCAGATCCATGTCCCTGGCAACATTGGCAGAATGTACAAAATGAGAACGTGAGATGGTGTGTGGAGAGATATATAGATAATCGGTTTTATTCATTTTTAAGGATATATACAGATGGTTTAAAGGATCCAGTCAGTGGTAGGGTGGGGGCTGGGGTGTATATTCCAGATGTCAATGTTAGAGTACGTAAGAGGTTAACTTACTGTCTGTGTATTCGGCCGAGTTAATGGCCATATTCATAGGTTTGAGATGGCCGAAGGAGGTGAAACCCCTGAGTGGTGATCTGCTTTGATTCGGCTGCAGTGTTGAGTAGTGTGAAGACGGGCAGGTCGGATAGGGGAGATTTGTCTGTGGACATGATGGTGCTGTTAATGGGATTGGAAAAGATGGGAGTGGTGGTAAGCTTTTGCTGGATTCCCATCCATGTGGGTGTGGAGGGCAATGAGAAGACCGATGTGGTGGCTTAGAGTGCTGTGAGGAGAGAGGGGTAGATATTCAGGTCCCGCTGGGCCGCAGGGAAGTCAAGTCCTTGATCCGGGCAAAAGGGCTCGATCTTTGGCAAAGGGAGTGGGGCGCAGGTAATAAGGGGAGGCAATTTTATCCTCTGCACCGGTCAGTTAGGAAGAGGTGGGGAGTATGGGATGTAGGACAGAGGAAGTTGTGTGCCACTCACTTCACCACCATTGTCCCCTCCAAGCTTGTCACCAAGCTTAGGACTCTGGGTCTGAACACCTCCCTCTGCAACTGGATCCTGGACTTCCTGACGGGCCGACCCCAAATGGTGAGGGTAGGCAACATCTCCAACACCACGCTGACCCTTAACACGGGTGTGTGCTTAGTCCCCTCCTGTACCTGTTCACCCACAATTGGCCACTCATGACTCCAACACCACTATCAAGTTCGCTGACGACACAACGATGGTAGGCCTAATCACCAGCGAGGATGAGTCAGCCTACAGGGAGGAGGTCAGTGACCTGGTAGTGGTGCCGGAGCAACAATCTCTCCCTCGACTTTAACAAGACCAAGGAGCTGATCGTGGACTACTGGAAACGGGGGGCGAGCACTCCCCCCTCAGAACGTTGAAAAAGTTTGTCATGGGCCCTAAAATCCTGAAAAGGTTCTACAGCTATACCATTGAGTGGCTGCATCACTTCATGGTATGGCAATAGCACCGCCCTCGATCTCATGGCGCTACAGAGGGTTGTGCGGACAGCCCAGTACATCACTGGGGCCGAACTCCCTGCCATCCAGGACCTCTATATCAGGCAGGCCCGGAAAATCGTTAAAGACCCCAACCACACAAGCCATAGACTATTTTCTCTGCTGCCGCACGGCAAGAGGTACCGGTCCATCAAGTCTGACACTAACAAGCTCTTGAACAGCTTCTATCCCCAAGCACTACGACTGATAAATAGCTAACAAAATAGCTACACGGACTGAGTTGACCTTGTATCTTTATTGACCTTTTTTTTCAATATTGCACTGTCTCTATGCACACTCACAGGGCCCTACACACACAAACACTCACTCCATAATTTGCTCAATCACACATAATATGCACATACATTTACGTTGACTCTACAAACCCGCACACCCACTCACATGCAAACTGTTACTACTCTGTTTATCTTGTATCATGTTGTCTAGTACCTTTACCCCATACATATCTACCTCCATCACTCCAGTATCCCTGCACAAGTAAATATGCTATTGGATCTGACTTTTTAAATATTTCCTGTATATAGTATGCTTACTTACTTTATTGTGTATTTAATATTTCCTATTCTTATTTCTTGTGTGTTTTTTTCTAGTAATACATTTGTGACCGCCCCTCCCTGCTCTGTCTGCTGGGTTTTGCTGTGCTTACTTCCTGCAAGAGATAGGTGGGCGGAGTAGGAGAGGTGTGTGGAGCTGGGAGGGTCGTCAGTGCTGATGGGGCACACCTGTGAAAGCTCAGCTGTGGCATAAAGCCACTGTTTCCCCCCATTCAGCAAGATATTCCTCTCTCCATGCATGCCTTTGGTTGTTTTGGCAGTTGACACCTAATTTACTGACCTTTGTGCCTCATCTGATTATTGTTGTGTTTACTTTATTTATGGAATAAATACATTTTGTTGTTCCTTTACTCAGTGTGTGGTTTCCCATTGTTTGTTACAATCTTGAGCCAGGTTGTAACACATAGTCATTGATTATTCCATTGTTGGGTTTTGAGTTTGCAAGAAAGGCATTTCACTGTACCTGTTACATGTGATATTAAAACTCTCTCATGCTTGCCCTGCTCCGGAACTACAGTGCAGGCGAAGTAGTCCCAGTAAATACAGAACTAGCAAGATGGTAGCAGCCACAGGTCAGTTTATGCGACCGTGAGTAAATTACGTTGAAAACAACGATTTACCCATTTTGGAGGCTGTCTCTAGTTCTTATTACAGCTCATTTATCGGCGCACCGCTTCAAAGATGGCCGCTTAGCGATTTCAAAGCATGCCTCAGAGCTCCAGTATCAAACATAACATATAACTGAAAGCTATAAAATTAAAGAGTTGCACACTATAAATAAGCTCCCAGTAAAGCTCCCACCAAAGTTTCGCCATCACAGTGCCCTTTTCAGGGTCTTCAGCAAATTGCCTCTTTCAGCAACAACAAAAAAATTATTGCTTCTCAGTTGCCTAATGTAATCTTATATTTGATGTGTCTTTAAACTCTGTAATCGATGTCATATTTGAATGATTTTACTTTAAGGAAAAAGTAGCTACACTTTGAAATGGCAGTGATATGTGAATGCTTCAATGAAGCCATTACATAATAGGTAGTGTAAAGCAACACTGAGAATTTTGGACCAACCTTTACTTGGCGCTACTTCCTCAATTCCCGACTTGGAAGACAACACCTTTTCTAAACTTCAATTTCTAGTTGCAGGGGATTCATTTGAAATTAGAAAATGTTTTGTTGTTGAAGGCTAGGAAGCATGAGTTTTTACTCAAAGTAACAACACAGTATGGTAGAAGACTTAGTAACGATCTGGTTACCTACAAACATAGTTAAGTTTTGGGGTTTTTACATATTTATTCACTTATTTCCGGATATCTTCTAAACTACCCACAATGCACTATTTCTCAACCTCATATGGAGAATTGACCCTGCCTTACGGTGCTTTCAAGACAACTGGTGCCGTAGATGCCTGAGTTCACGACTTGGAATTTCAAGTTGGATGACCGTACAAAACGATTGTTCCCTGTCAGAGCATGTTTTTTTCCCTGGGTTTCCAGTTATCTTGAACGCACTTAAGTAGGAAGTCTCAGAGTTCCCAGTTGACTAGCTACATATGGACAGTACCAAAATAAAGGAGGGCGGCCTTAATCGACATCCATGTCATCCACGCTCAAGTGCAGAACGGCAGATTTCCCCCCATTGATGCGTATACTAATTCAGATACATATGTTACATTTATGCTACCTACCTTTTAAATTAAATTTTAAAAAATGTATCCATTTAGTAATCATATAATGTAATCATATAAAATCTTCTCTCATTGATTGAGACAGGTGAGTGTCCATTTAACCCAACCCCTCTGAATCAGAGAGGTGGGGGTGGCTGCCTTCATCCGCGTCATCGGCACCCAGGAGCAGTTATTGTTGGTTGTTTCCACCATGATGCAGTATACTAATACAAATCCATGGTTACGTTTATGCTACCTACACTTTAATGCTTCAATGGTACTCCGTGATGTGTTGTATCTGCCACAAACATAACACTATTCAGGACATAAAGTTAATTTATTTGCCACTTTTCTTGCAGTTTTACTTTAGTGCCTTACTGCAAACAGTTTGTGCAAAACTGAAAGTGTGAACCACCGCATTTAACCATGGAAAGGTGACTGGGAATATGGTCGAAAACAAACAGTGTAGTTATTTCCTCCGTAAGGCAATCAAACAGGTAAAATGTCAGCCGAGAGACAAAGTGGAGTCGCAATTCAGCGGATCAGGCACGAGGCGTATGTGGCAGGGTCTACAGACAATCACGGATTACAAAGGGAAAATCAGCCACGTCGCGGATTGCTCCTGGACAAGCTGAACACAATCTTCGCCCGCTTTGAGGATAACACCGTGCCACCAACGCGGCCTGCTCCCAAGGTCTGTGGGCTCTCGTTCTCCGTGGCCGACGTGAGTAAGACATTTAAGTATGTTAAACCCTCGCAAGGCTGCTGGCCCAGACGGCATCCTTAGCCGCGTCCTCAGAGCATAAGTAGACTAGCTGGCTGGAGTGTTTATGGACATATTCAATCTCTCCCTATCCCCACTTGTTTCAATATGCCCACCATTTTTGCTGTACCCAAGGAAGCAAAAGTAACTGAACTAAATGATATCGCCCCGTAGCACTCACTTATGTCATCATGAAGTGCTTTGAGAGGCTAGTTAAGGATCATATCACGTCTACCTTACCTGACACCTTAGACCCACATCAATTTGCATACCGCCCCAATAGATCCACAGATGATGCAATCGCCATCACACTGCACACTGCCCTATCCCAATTGGACAAGAGGAATAACTTATGGAAGAATGCTGTTCATTGACTATAGCTCAGCCTTCAACACCATAGTGCCATCCAAGCTCATCATTAAGCTCGGGCCCTGGGTCTGAACCCCGGCCTGTGCAACTGGGTCTTGGACTTCCTGACGGGCCGCCACCAGGTGGTGAAGGTAAAAAACAGCACTTCCACTTCACTGATCCTCAACACCGGGGCCCCACAAGGGTACGTCCTCAGCCCCCTCCTGTACTCCCTCTTCACCCATGACTGCGTGGCCATACACGCATCCAACTCAATCATCAGGTTTTCAGACGACACAACAGTAGTAGCCTGATTACCAACAATGACAAGACGGCCTACATGGAGGAGGTGAGGGCCCTGGCGGAGTGGTGCCAGTAGAACAACCTCTCCCTCAACAACAGAGGGAGCCTGCCTCTATCCACATCGACAGGACCGCAGTGGAGAAGGTGGAAAGCTTCAAGTTCCTCGGCGTACACATCAATGACAATCTGAAATGGTCCACCTACACAGACAGTGTGGTGAAGAAGGCACAACAGCCTATTCAACCTCAGGGGGCTGAGGACATTTGGATTGTCCCATAAGACCCTCACAAACTTTTACAGATGCAAAATTGAGAGCATCCTGTCGGGCTGTATCACCGCCTGGTACGGCAACAGCACCGCCCGCAACCACAGGGCTCTCCAGAGGGTGGTGCGGTCTGCCCAACGCATCACAGAGGGCACACTGCCTGCCCTCGAGGACACCTACAGCACCAGATGTCAGCACTTATTTGTCTTACAGCTGCATTGTTGGTTAAGGGCTTGTAAGTATGCATTTCACTGTAAGGTCTACACCTGTTGTATTCTGCACATGTGACAAATACAATTTGATTTGATGTCACAGGAAGGCCAAAAAGATAATCAAGGACATCAACCACCTGAGCCACGGCCTGTTTACCCCGTTACCATCCAGAAGGCGAGGTCAGTACAGGTGCATCAAAGCTGGGACAGAGAGACTGAAAAAACAGCTTCTATCTCAAGGCAATCAGACTGTTAAACAGCCATCACTAGCCAGTTACCACCCGGTTACTCAACCCTGCTGACGCATATACATAGACATGGAATCACTGATTACTTTAATAATGGAACACGAGTCACTTTAATAATATTTACGTACTGCTTTACTAATTTAATATGTATATACTGTATTCTGTTCTACTGTGTTTTAGTCAATGGCACTCTGACATTGCTCCTCCTAATATTTATATATTTCTTAATTCCATTCCTTTACTTTTAGATTTGTGTGTATTGTTGTTCATTGTTAGCTACTACTGCACTGTTGGAGCTAGGAACACAAGCATTTCGCTACACCCGCAATAACATTGCTAAATAAGTGTATTTGACCAATAAGATTTTATTTGATGTTTTGGAATAGTTGTATTCTGTACAGGCTTCCTTCTTTTCACACTGTCATTTAGGTTAGTATTGTGGAGTAACTACAATGTTGTAGATCCATCCTCAGTTTTCTCCTATCACAGCCATTAAACTGTTTTAAAGTGACCATTGGCCTCATGGTGAAATCTCTGAGCGTTTTCTTTCTCTCTGGCAACTGAGTTAGGAAGGACGCCTGTATCTTTGTAGTGACTGAGTGTATTGATACACCATCCAAAGTGTAATTAATAACTCAATTCACCATGCTCAAAGGGATGTTCAATGTCAGCTTTTGGTTTTACCCATCTACCAATAGGTGCCCTTCTTTGCAAGGCATTGGAAAACCTCCCTAGTCTTTGTGGTTGAATCTAGAGTAACGTGATTGAAATGCACTGCTCAGCTGAGGGAGTATCTGTATGTGTGAGGTAAACACTATTGTACACTATGTTAAACACTATTGTACACAGTGAATCCATGCAACTTGTTATGTGACTTGTTTACTTCTGAACTTATTTAGGCTTGCCATAACAAAAGGGTTGAGTTCTTATTGACTCAAGACATTTCAGCTTCTCATTTTTTATGAATTTGTAAAAATGTCTAAAAACATAATTCCATGTTGACATTATTGGGTATCGTGTGTAGGCTAGTGACCCAAAATCTCAATTTAATCCATTTTAAATTCCGGCTGTAACACAACAAAATGTGGAAAAAGTAAAGGGGTGTGAATACTTTCTGAAGTCACTGTATGCATATTTAGTCTTCCGTCTGTCTTAATAGTGTCCCCCTATCCTTTTCCCTCTCCCACGCTGCGGCCAACCTTCCCAGGACATGGGTGGTTCAGCCATCCAGAGTTCGCGAGGCCTCGGTGGGGTAGATGTGATGTACCCTCGGGGCTGCATAACCCCTGTGCAGGAGAAACAGATGATCACCTGCCTGGAGGACAACATCCGTATGTTTGCAGGTTAGAAAGAGGGCCAGATAGTATGTGAGAGATGATGGCAATATGATGGAAATGTCCAAGCCATATCATGGAAAAATGTAGGAGTTTAAGCCCTCAACAATAACTCTCACCTTATGATAACACGACCCTCGTCTTTTACCCCTGCACCCATAGCGTATGGCACTTCTGATGACATCGACAGACCAGATGCTGGTGAAACAACACATCCTGTAATGATGCAGCTGGCACATGTCCTCTGTGCCTACCTGCATGTGAGCGGGCTGAAGCAGGGAGAGACAAGGGCACCCCTACTCGTCTTGGAGATGATAGTGCCCACAGGAGGGGCAGGAAATATCACCGGTGAGAAGTGTGATCATGCAACAGTGTTTATTTTTCCCAATATGTGCCCCTTTTTTGATTGATTTGTTTGGTGATTAAATATATGATAGTTTACCATATTCCTTAGCTCACATGACTTATTTAGGCTTCTGGGAAGAACATTTCTAAAATAAACTAAGCCATTTGAGAGTGTTGGAAGATAGCTGATGTTTTTCTCAGATTTTCCTTAATCTCTCCTATCTTCATTCTTTGTCTTCTGGCGCCGACAGAGATGGCAGCCTCGCTTCACGTTCTCAGGAAACTATGCAGTATTTTGTTTTTTTATTTATTGCTTCTTACATTGTTACCCTGGGAAATATTAAGTTTTATTACGTACAACCGGGAGGAACTATTGGATATAAGAGCAACGTCAACTTACCAACATTACGACCAGGAATACGACTTTCCTGAAGCGGATTCTGTGTTTGGTACCCCAACTAGGACAATAGACTGGATCACACCCGGCGACTCAAAACAACGGCGGCGCAGGAGAAGAGGGAAATGCGGCGGTCTTTTGGTCAAGCTACGTCGACGGGCGCATCGTGCACCTCTCCCGAGTATTATAATCGCCAATGTACAGATTTCGTCTACAAAGTAGGTTGTAGGGTTGCCTTCCAGAGAGACAGCCGAGACTGCAACGTTCTTTGCTTCACGGAAACATAACTCACTCAGGACACGTTATCTGAGTCGGTACAGCCACCTGGTTTCTCCACGCATCGCGCCGACAGAAACAAACATCTATCTGGTAAGAAGAAGGGCGGGGGTGTGTGTCTTATGATTAACGAGACGTGGTGTGATCATAACAGCATACAGGAACTCAAGTCCTTTTGTTCACCTGACATAGAATTCTTTACAATCAAATGCCGACCGCATTATCTACCAAGAGAATTCTCCTCGATTATAATCACAGCCGTGTACATCCCCCCTCAAGCTGACACATCGACGGCACTGAAACAAATGCATTGGACTCTAGGTAAATTGGAAACCACATATCCTGAGGCTGCATTTATTGTGGCTGGGGATTTTAATAAGGCTAATTTGAAAACAAGGCTCACGAAAATTTTACCTGCATATCGAATGTGCCACCCGGGCTGGTAAAATCCTGGATCATTGTTATTCCAACTTTCGTGATGCATACAAGGCTATTCTCCGCCCTCCTTTCGGAAAATGTGGGGGAACCCCTTTGACCATGACTCCATTTTGTTGCTCCCAGCCTACAAACATAAACTAAAACAGGAAACGCCCGTTCTCAGGTCTGTTCAACGCTGGTGCGACCAATCTGATTCCATGCTGCAAGATTGCTTCGAGCACGTGGACTGGGATATGTTCCGGATAGCGTCGGACAACAACATTGATGTATATGCTGATTCGGTGAGCGAGTTAATTAGCAAGTGCATTGGTGATGTTGTACCCATAGCAAATATTAAAACCTTCCCCAACCAGAAACCGTGGATTGATGGCAGCATTCGCGCAAAAACTGAAAGCTAACCACTGCTTTTAACCAGAGTAAGGCTACCAGAAACATGACTGAATACAAACAGTGTAGCTATTCCCTCCGCAAGGCAATCAAACAAGCTAAGAGTCAATATAGAGACAAAGTAGAGTCACAATTCAACGGCTCAGACACGAGAGGAATGTGGCAGGGTCTACAGTCAATCACGGACTACAAAAAGAAAACCAGCCCCGTTGCGGACCATGACGTCCTGCTCCCAGACAAACTAAACAACTTCTTAGCTCGCTTGGAGGACCATACAGTGCCACCGACACGGCATGCTACCAAAACCTGCGGGCTCTCCTTCACCACAGTCAACGTGAGAAAAACATTTAAATGTGTTAACCCTCGCAAGGCTGCTGGCCCAGATGGCGTCCGTGGCCGTGTCCTCAGAGCATGCGCAGACCAGCTGGCTGGTGTGTTTACGGACATATTCAATCAGTCCCTATCCCAGTCTGCTGTTCCCACATGCTTCAAGAGGGCCACCATTGTTCCTGTTCCCAAGAAAGCTAAGGTAACTGAGCTAAATGACTATCGCCCCGTAGCACTCACTTCCGTCATCATGAAGTGCTTTGAGAGATTAGTCAAGGATCATGCCACCTCCATCCTGCCAGACACCCTGGACCCACTCCAATTTGCTTACCGTCTCAATAGGTCCACAGATGACGCAATCGCAATCACACTGCATACTGCTCTAACCCATCTGGACAAGAGGAATACTTATGTAAGAATCGACTACAGCTCAGCATTTAACACCATAGTTCCCTCCAAGCTCGTCATTAAGCTCGAGACCCTAGGTCTCGACCCAGCCCTGTGCAACTGGGTCCTGGACTTCCTGACGGGCCGGCCCCAGGTGGTGAGGGTAGGAAACAACATCTCCACCCCGCTGATCCTCAACACTGGGGCCCCACAAGGGTGCGTTCTCAGCCCTCTCCTGTACTCCCTGTTTACCCATGACTGCGTGGCCAAGCACGCATCCAACTCAATCATCAAGTTTGCTGTCGACACTACAGTGGTAGGCTTGATTACCAACAACGACGAGACGGCCTACAGGGAGGAGGTGAGGGCCCTCGGAGTGTGGTGTCAGGAAAATAACCTCTCACTCAATGTCAACAAAACTAAGGAGATGATCGTGGACTTCAGGAAACAGGAGAGGGAGCACCCCCCTATCCACATCGAGGTGACAGCAGTGGAGAAGGTGGATGTTTACATATCCGACATTACTCATATCAAATGTATACATTGTACTCTAAACCATCTACTGAATCTTGCCTATGCCGTTCGGCCATCGACCCAAACCTCTAGCCACTTTAATAATTATAATTGGATGAAATAAATGTATCACTAAACACTTTAAACAATGCCATTTATATAATGTTTACATATCCTACATTACTCATCTCATATGTATATACTGTACTCCATACCATCTACTTCATCTTGCCTATGCCGGTCAGCCATCGCTCATCCATATATTTATATGTACATACTCGTATTCATTCCTTTACTCTTGTGTGTATAAGGTAGTTGTTGTGAATTTGTTAGATTACTTGTTAGATACTACTGCATGGTCGGAACTAGAAGCACAAGCATTTCGCTACACTCGCATTAACATCTGCTAACTATGTGTATGTGACAAATAAAATTTGATTTGATTTGTCTCTCTGTCCCATCTCTCAGGCGGCTGCATTGTGAATCAGATGGGGATACCGCTGCGCCTCGTTGCCATGACAAACGCTAATGGGGGTAGGCCGTCATTGTAAATAAGAATTTGTTCTAAACTGACTTGCCTAGTTAAATAAAGGTTCAATACATTTAAAAAAATTATAATAATTACAAAAATGAGTGGCGACTTTTCCATGGCAACTAATGTCATGCAGACCTTGGCCCAGACTATAGACATTCAGGTGCTATGCATGATGGCTTGCCACTTTGTTTAAGGTTTAAGAAGTGTGTGTATGCTGTGGCTAACACTGTGCTCTCTCCCCAGCACCCCTATAACAAGGAGCGTGTGTTGCTGATATCTGGTAGAGATGGAGCCCTGGTAAAGGGCATGTGGGAGGAGTTTCTGCGCTCTCAACAAACACGTAGATAGGTGTCCAGTACCATTGGTTGTTTAATGCACAGTACAGTAGTATATTGACACAGCTAGGGTTGTGGGTTCGATTCCCACGGGGGACCAGTACAAAAAGTATGAAAATGTATCCACTTACTACTGTAAGTTGCTCTGGATAAGTGCGTCTACTAAAATGGAAAAGGAATGAATAGTCCATTTCAGTTTTCACATAGAAATAAGTAGCATTTGCAAAATATTTCAAGAAACTGGAAAACGTATATCAAGTATTTTATATTCCACAACTATTATCAGATTAACTGTTTTGTACAGATAATTATCAGACTCCAGTTACAAATGCTGGTAAACACTCCAATACATTTTGTTGAATTTTTTTTCCACAAAAATAGTGCACTGGGCCTTTACTAGTTCTGTATTAGTGGACCAATATAGACGTCTTCAGCACGAGCACATTTTTTTCTCTGGATCCCCACCCCCGGCAACAAAATCGCAGCACCCCCAAACTACTTTCCGTGGCTATGGCATTGCAGTTCAGGCACTCAAAAAAAAAAAAAAAGTTCAAATTGAAAATGTGGGGGGAACCCCTTTAAGTTATTCGAATAACCCTTTAAAAGGGTTCTTTAATGGATCCTCAGAACCTTTTGAAGAACCTTTTTGCATTCGTTTTTGAACTACCCCCCCCCCTCCTCCCTGTATTATTATTATTATTATTATTATTATTATTATGCATAACAATAACAACACAACATTTTTAGTTCTCAGTGTTTATTATGATTTTAGTGTATGAGGTAAACTCCAAGCAAAGCCTCAAGTCCAATTGATATATCCTCTGGTGTGTTGATGTTAATGTGTTGATATTCTCTGTATCCATAGCCAGAATGATTTTACAATGCATGGTGATCTGAGGTTTATTGTTATATTAATCAGAGGTGTAGGGAGGGTGAAGTTTGTGAATCGCAAAAATAGTAATTATACAGATGATTAACAAAACGTGCACAGGACAGAATTCATACCTTGGTTTTTGTGGTGAATGTGAATGAAAAAAAACTGTTTTGATCATGGTTTTCATAAACATATCTTGTCCATAATGTAAAGGCCCATGGGATATTTATTGAAGAGGTAAGGAAGCAGGATGGTAAATGTGATCTGTAAAACATACCAATACCAATTGACATACCTTTGTATGTCTCCTTGTCTGTATACCTGCAGACATAGACACAAAAGTGAGCAGTTCAGTCATCTGCACCCAATACAGCTAGCCTTCAACATATTCTTATAGCCTACATATTCTTACCTTTTTGTTGAATGATTTCCATTGAATTGTGTCCATTTTCTGTTTTAGAAAGATAGATGGTATCATCATAAAACAATATCAATTTAGATCATACAAGGGACACAACTTACCTTAAATTGAGGAGACCTTAACTGAAAAATGTAAAGTGCCTGCATCTGCTGTCTTTTCAAACTTTGAGGATCTTAGAAGAACCCTTGTTGAACCCCTAATTTTTTGAGTGGTTTGTGTCATGCTTCTGGCACCTACTACCATACCTCGTTTGAAGCCACTTAAATCTATTGTTTTGTCCATTCACCCTCTGAATGACACACATACACAATCCATGTCTCTATGGTCTCAAAGCTTAAAAATCATTCTTTAACCTGTCTCCTCCACTTCGTCTACACTGATTTGAAGTGGATTTAACATCAATAAGGGATCATAGCTAGTTACATCCGTAAGGGTTTATAGCTTTCACCTGGATTTACCTGGTCAGTCTGTCATGAAAAGAGCAGGTGTTCATAATGTTTTGTACACTCAGTGTATGTTACAGTATGATTGTTTAATATGTTTTATCTGAATTTATATCAAATTGTGATTGTCAATTAAATGTGAAACCCTTTTGCAATCGAACCTTTGCAGTTTATTGCCTGACTATTAATGTTGACTATAAAAGGTGTGGAGGAAATTGTCAAAGACTCCAGTCACCCAGGTCATAGACTGTTCTCACTGCTACCGCACGACAAGTGGTACTGGAGTGCCAAGTCTAGGACCAAAAGGCTCCTTAACAGCTTCTACCCCCAAGCCATATGAGACTGCTGAACAATTCATCAAATAGCCACCCGGACTATTAGCATTGACCACCCCCAGAGGTTGATTTACTCTGATCTGGTCAGGCATCCTGACCAGATCAGGTAACACAAACAAAGTACACCCATACTGTAAACACAAACTCATCCATAATGCTTGGATATTTCAGCAGCATCTCGTGGAATGTTTTAGTGTGTGTGTGTTTTGGTATTGGGAAGACTTGCAACAGTAACCACGTTTCCATCCAACCATTTTATGCAGATGATTTACCTGACGCATAAAAAAAACTAATGAACGGGCTGATTGAAACGTGAAATGCCGGTACAATTTCATACATTTGTTCTTTTGACACGGTGGGATCTTTTTGTGTCAGTAAAATGTATTATGGGAGAAATGGCAGTGGAAAAGGCTTTTTGCGCAAATATTGATATCATCATAACGAAGTAAACTTGGAGTCACACGATTATAAACTCAGCCAAAAAATAAACATTCCTTTTTCAGGACCCTGTCTTTCATAGATAATTAGTAAAAATCCAAATAACTTCACAGATCTTCATTGTAAAGGGTTTAAACACTGTTTCCCATGCTTGTTCAATGAACCATAAACAATTAATGAACATGCACCTGTGGAACGGTCGTTAAGACACTAACAGCTTACAGACGGTAGGCATTTAAGGTCACAGTTATGAAAACTTAGGACACTAAAGAGACCTTTCTACAAAACACAAAAAGAAAGATGCCCAGGGTCCCTGCTCATCTGCGTGAACGTGCCTTAGGCATGCTGCAAGGAGGCATGAGGACTGCAGATGTGGCCAGGGCAATAAATTGCAATGTCTGTACTGTGAGACGCCTAAGGCAGCGCTACAGGGAGACAGGACGCATAGCTGATGGCAGACCACGTGTAACAACACCTGCACAGGATCGGTACATCCGAACATCACACCTGCAGGACAGGTACAGGATGGAAACAACAACTGCCCGAGTTACACCAGGAACGCACAATCCCTCCATCAGTGCTCAGACTGTCCGCAATAGACTGAGAGAGGATGGACTGAGGGCTTGTAGGCCTGTTGTAAGGCAGGTCCTCACCAGACAACACCGGCAACAACGTCGCCTATGGGCACAAACCCACCGTTGCTGGACCAGACAGAACTGGCTAAAAGTGCTCTTCACTGACGAGTCGCGGTTTGGTCTCACCAGGGGTGATGGTCGTATTCACGTTTATCATCGAAGGAATGAGCGTTACACCGAGGCCTGTACTCTGGAGTAGGATCGATACAGCCATACTGCTCGTTCTGGGCGTGATTTCCTGCAAGACAGGAATGTCAGCGTTCTGCCATGGCCAGCAAAGAGCTCGGATCTCAGTCCCATTGAGCACATCTGGGACCTGTTGGATCGGAGGGTGAGGGCTAGGGCCATTTCCCCCAGAAATGTCCGGGAACTTGCAGGTGCCTTGGTGGAAGAGTGGGGTAACATCTCACAGCAAGAACTGGCAAATCTGGTGCAGTCCATGAGGAGGAGATGCACTGCAGTACTTAATGCAGCTGGTGCCCACACCAGATACTGACTGTTACTTTTGATTTTGACCCCCCCTTTGTTCAGGGACACATTATTCCATTTCTGTTAGTCACATGTCTGTGAAACTTGTTCAATTTGTCTCAGTTGTTGAATCTTGTTATGTTCATACAAATATTTACACATGTTAAGTTTGCTGAAAATAAACTAGGTTGATGGTGAGAGGATGTTTTTCTATTTTACTGAGTTTATGTTACAACATGGGAAACCATGCAGTTTATTAGGCTACAGATTAAATAAATGATGATGAACTTCACAGGGTGGTGAATGTGCAATGTGATGAGCTTGATGCACCTTTCCAATAAATAGTTAGGGTCTTATTCTGGTGACATGATGATCGATGCTTGGCTTCCGTTTGACAAATTCAAATAATATCGCTCTTATCCATAATAATCTCATATTGTAGGTAGCCTACCCACACTGTATCTGTGAGCTATTGGCTAGAGCGCATGTGGCAAGACCAGAGTGGGAACGTTTGCAATATAATGCAACAGTTTTTGTAACAAAACCATCAGTAGTTGAAAATGTGATGGAAACTCATTTAACTTTATTCACATAAAAATTGGTCACAAATTGGATCTTGACTAACCTGACAGTTGTTTTTGTACAGTAAGCTTTATTTGACTCTTGAAGCACAAGCGATTACACAAACAGTTACAAGCAAAACAAATCCTTTACATCTATGGCTGTCTTCTGTACAAAATGTATGTACATAGGTATGCCTCTGACATTGAGATGTTACAGATTTTTTACACTGTCAGGACTGCCCCTGGACTGCCCCTGAATACCTGTAGAGGCTGTTTTATTGGTGGACTCCGTGGGGAGGGGTGTGGCTAATCATGTTCAGAAGCTTCATCAGCAGATCATGGCCATGGCTACTGCTCACTGATTGGCTTATATATTCGGCTTCATCCTCCTCAGTACAGGATTGGTCAATACTACAACCCTCTAAAAGAGAAAAGACCAAAATAGACAATCTGTCACACAACTGTAATATAAAACTGAATCTGTATGAATTTACAACAAGTAATACATGTAAATAGTACATTATTACCATTGGCTAATGGCTACACAACACCACATTTATTCCTAAACTCTTAAGTGATCGAGGAGCAAATAGTTTGGTTGCTGACAATGACAAAGTATTCAATACCACAAGAGCTTGGCACAGGACATTAACAATTAAATAGTCTATTGAAATTGCCACAACCAGCAATCCATAGAAAACCAAACCATACTGGATACAAGGTGTTTTGCTCCTTTGCAGAATCATTCAGTATGAAAAGAAACATTTGCTATACATGAAAACAGGACTATAGTCTTTGTCTTACCCACGTCACAGCAGATCCCCGGTGCAGCACAGCGTCCCTCCTCAGAGCCACACACTCTTCCTCCGGCCTCACAGGGGGAGGGCAGGTAGTTCTCCTCCACGCAGCCAGCTGCCTCTGGGGAGCCTACGTAGCAGCCCATCCCCTCCCCACAGCAGATATTGGGGCCAAAGCAGCGGCCCCTGTCCCCGGGGCCACATGACATGCACTGGAAAGATGATAGGAAACAAAAAGTTATAGTTACATTGTTATTATAGATACAAGTTAATTAAAGAACAGTTGGATGGATCTTATAGCCTTCCTAGACGCAACAACTATGAAGCAACTATCAGCAGACAAAAAATAACCAAGAGTAGATGGCTTTCCCATAGAATTCTATTAAACATTTTGGGGTAAAGTAGCCCCACTATTTACACAAATGACAACACACGTCACTCAATTTAGTACTTTCTAGTTCAATATCAAACCGTTATTTCAGTTATATTAAAACCAGGAAACTCTGTAGTGTCCTATGCTGATTATAGACCCATAAGGTTAATAAATTGTGACAATAAAATGATACCAAAGCTTATAAGCAAAAGGATGGCAAAAATCTTACAGACTTGATACATATCAATCAAACAGGGTTTATAAACAAAACTCTAACAAATACAAGAACATGTTTCAGTTTAATACAATACGCAAAAAAAAAAAAAACAAGATATAGATTTATTAATAATGGCCGTTGATGCCAAAAAGGCTTTTGACCATCTTGAATGGCCTTTTCTATTCCAAATTTTAACATTTAATAAAAAATATTGTATAAATGTCTTAAATCAAACATATACACAATAATACATTATCTGATGAAATTGCTTTAGAAAGAGACACAAGACAGGGATGCCCCCTCTCCCCCTCTCAAGTTTGCACTGGCAATTGAACCGCTTGCAGAAAGAATTAGACAGGACCCAGTTAGCGTAACAGGTATCAGTATTGATAAACATGAATATAAACTAAACTTATTTGCAGATGATCTCCTTATATACCTGACCAATATTGAAAAGTCAATGCCCCCTTTGCTAAAAGAAAATTCAGAATACTCCAATGTCAGGTTATAAAATGAATGTGGAAAAAAATAAAATAATGCCAAGAAAAATAATAACTCACGATCTACAGCAATGCTTTAAGTGGACCACAGAAAATATGAAATACTTAGTTTGCTTAATAAGTGACAACAAACAACAAATATATAAAAGATAACTTATTGTGTTACTTAAAAAAAAAATACTTTAGTTTATTTGGTAAATATTTTCTAAACTCTAATTCTTGAACTGCTTTGTTGGTTAAGAGCTTGCAAGCATTTCACGGTAAGGTCTACACCTGTTGTATTTGGAGCATGTGACAAATATAATTTGATTTGAACTTTATTCCATTATGAAAGCAACAATATGAAAGCAGATCTAATTAAATTGAATAATCTTCCCATAAATCTTACAGGTAGAATAAACCTCTTAGAATGGAATGGCTGCAGAAGTTTGGTATTTATTTTCGGTAATTCCAATTACCCCACTGAAGACATTCTTTATAAAAGTATACTCGGTCATAACATATGGGCAAATAAAATTCATAGAATAAACAGTTTTACATCTTCCTAAGTCTGAGGGTGGTTTTAACCTTGCAGACTTGAAATTATATAAACTCACTACCCAAGCCTTTTACTTGCGGCATTAAGTTAAATGCACTAAAGAGGAACAATGGATATGTATTGAAGATGTACATACTCATCCGCAGAATATTTTTTTAGGATAAAACTTAGAACATTAAGAACTTCATAGTGAAGAACACTAACAATATGGAAGAAAATAAAAAGTATTCTACAAGAACCAATATCACTCCCTAAAAACACAACCTTATGGAACAATCCTTGGCTAATGTAGATAGTTTCAAATAGATGCAACTAAAAAGTTACATATCACAAAATGTTGATTCAAAATATTTTGGACATCAGCTCAACCTTAAGGGAATCGTATTTGTGTCCAACAAGGATGTTCATATGATCGGGAAGATATACAAAACCTTGCAGAGAGCATATCAAACTGACAACTTCTTAGAAAACCAAGACTTAAAAAGAACTGATGTTGGCACAATATGGAGGGAAAGTTTGAGCATAACTAATAATTACAGTTAACAAAAATGTATGCTTAATCCAGTATAAACTTATGTATAGAATGTATTATACAAGAGACAAAATTCTCAAATTCTACAGCACAACGGCAGAGTCATGTCTCAAATGCAAACTAATAATGACTCAATAATCCATGCTTTCTGGGAATGCTATAAAGTCTGGATGTTGTGGACGGAGCTAGAAAGTTGTCTGTCAGAAGTATTACAATGTAAACATACTTTTAATCTGTCTGTCTGCATATTTCAAGACATGGTATATGGGGGTGTAGTGAGATACCCAATGGACTGGATGATACTCTTCTCATCACTCAATTTGAAAAAACGTATACTAAAAACTTGAAAGTTAATCAATCCGCCACAATTGACACAATAAAAAAAATCTAATTATTTATTATTTAAATGTTGAAATAGCCTGGGTGACCGAGGAAAAACGAATTGGTACAGTTTAAGGCCAAGTGGCAAACAATAATGCAGGAATTAGTGAGCATGTGGATCTGGGCAGATGAGAGTCATTATTTGTGTGTCTGTAAGTTCATATATATTAGAGTGTTTTTGGAGTCTAAAGACTCAGTATTGACATACAGTAACCTAACTAAGCTAAGATGCAAGCCAATATGGCACCCACAAATCTAACTCTATAACAGACAGTAATAGTAACAACACAGTAACAATAGACAATAACAAACAGGAACTGCTGAAAATTACTTGGTACCTTTCTGGATGGGAAAGCTAGTGCTGATCTCTTGCCTCCTATGGGGCAGTTGGAGATGTAGCAGGCAGTGCATACAGATAGCAGGAACAGCAGACAGAGGGCAGACACTGGGGTGCCAAACATAGCCACTGAGAAAGAAGGAAACATTGATTTAAGTTTGTCTAAGTTGATGCTACTTGTCTCTGGATAGAGATAAGATGGTAAGATCAGTCATAGACAGTCTATTGCTGCAATAGTTTCTGAAAAATCTGTTACAGAAACATGTTTTTCTTTTTTTTTTTTTAAGATAAAGTTGTTTGAAGATTGTCAAAGGAAATACAGACACTGTATGAGATACAGAAGACACACTTACTGTGTTGAGGTTGAGGCTTTGGTGAGGATGATCTGCGAATTTGTCGATGATTGTTGGTTGATCTTTGTAAAGGTTGATTGTCTTTGTTCATGGTCCTTGCCATGAAAAGGTACCCTTTTATACCTCTTGCTCTGTCTCTTAGGCTGTGACATGGCCTCAAAACCACCAATTAAGTCCAATCAAGACGTTATTCCACAGGTACTAATTGTGTGACCTGATTAGTAAAGGGAATGGACATTGAGATGGACAAGAAAAGGGCATATCAGGCGTGACCATGCATAAAAGGTATGGGGGGTCTGGTTAGTCTTACTTTACACTGATATGAGTTCAGCTTTCCATAGTTCCCTCTCAGTGTTGTGTTTGAGACTGGGGGGGCGAGTCAAGACTGGGACCAGAAAAAATGTGAGTCCAATTCAAGACCATGATTGTAATTTTGTCAAATTGCCACCATAATAAGACTTCAAAATGTCCAGCATTTCTGTGTTCATATTTCAGAACAACGTATGGATTCTTTAGACATTCAGAATGGTGGAAAAATGCATGCTGAGGGCAAATAGAGATACTTTACAAATTATTACTAACCCAAACACAGTGGGGAACAATGAGGGCCCTCTACGCCTTCAGAGAAGGTCTAAGGATTAATAAAATAATACAAATAATAATTGGTTATGGACTTTTTGTGCACTCTCCTACATAAGTGCACTGGTATTACCGTTGCTGTCCTGACGAAGCTGTCACACACTAAAGGCCTAGGTTCAATAGGTTTGCCACTGCGCAAACTTCTATAATAGATATAAAGACTGTTCAGGAATTAAGGTATCAAGAAAGGAGTGTATATATTTGGCCTGGCGAAGCAGTTTTATGCACTTAATAAATGGAAGCTGATAATTCTGAGTTTTCTACTCCGCTGGTCTCGGCTGGTCTCCGGACCGAGTCCTCACTTTCTGAGACCGATTCAAGACCGAGTACAAATGTATCTGACACCGAAGCAACACTCTGGAGAGTCCTGTGGTTCTGGGCAGTGCAGTTGCCGTATCAGGTGGTGATACAGCCCGACAGGATCCTCTCAATTTTGCATCTGTAAAGGTTTGTGAGGGTCTTAGGGCCGAGCTGAATTTCTTCAGCCTCCTGAGGTTGAAGAGGCGCTGTTGCGCTTTCTTCACCACACTGTCTGTGTGGGTGGACCATTTCAGATTGTCAGTGATGTGTACGCAGAGGAACATGAAGCTTTTCACCTACTGCGGTCCTGTTGATGTGGATAGGAGCATGGTCCCTCTGCTGGACCAGGGTTCGGGTCATGGCCGGCGTTGCCCCCTAATTCTCCACAATATGCCACAGACTATGAAGAATAATTTATTTATTAAATTAACACATTCATTTAAAAAAATTACGTTACAATCTATTATTGTGTGTGTGTGTGTTTGTATGACTTTACTCAGCCTGTATTGGCTATGTAACAACTAATGTAATAAGAGGAAAAGAGAACTTCAGATAAATAGAGAAATGGCTAAAGGGATGATTAAAAGGTTCTCATTGTCCTTATTAATAACAAGAGCACGGTTGACCTTGACCTCACCATGTGTTAATCATGTATTTCTCATTATGTTTTAACCGGGACAGATCCTATGAATTTAACTCAAGTCATTATCTGGACATTGTTAGGCCTATTTCCACCCCAACTTAATTTTTCTAATTAGGCTTACACCAATTATTACTGAGTCCATATAATGGAAAAACATCAATTGACGTCAAAGCCCTACATGACAATGCAAAAAAATGACATTGAGAAGAAAAAAATATTTGTGTGGAGAGGCACATTTTGAAAGGCCTTTAGTGGCCATATTTTAATGCATCTAATAATTATAGCTGATATCTCGTATTTGTGCAACAAATGTTGTAATGACATTAACTCGACAACTAGTGACATCCTCAAGAGGTTTGGTCCTCTTGGCATAAAGGTGTTGGCTTGACAGTAGCTGGACCAGGGTTCGAGTCTCGGCCGGGGTTGCCCCCTAATTCTCCACAATATGCCATGGACTAAAAATAATAATGTATTTATTAAATTAACACATTCATCAATTTTTTTTATGTTACAATTTAATAGTGTATAAAATATCTTAAAGATGCACTATGCAGAGATTGACAAAATCAACAAGTGTAGTGTAGAGAATCATTGTACCATCTAAACCACTGTAAAATATATTTTCCATAACCAAAAATATTGTATTTTTAGCTGTTTAAAGCTGGTGTACAAAACATTAAATTTAAGAACAGGAAGGATAGAAATAGCGCAAATAGAAAAGATATACCGCTTCTTAGACTTGCTTTAATTGACTAACACATCTATAACTCACTCGTTTCCATGTGAATTTGGTAAGTTCGCCCAAAAAGTTACATATTGCATCTTTAAGGGTACATTTAAGATTTGGCTTGGCAAAATATTTCTGACAATGAGCCAGCTCTTCCTCCGTTGAATGTAATTGCAGACCTTAATTCGGCTTTCTTGATGTGGGTGCATAGCATTGGTCAGTACTTGTGTTATGAGACTGATGGTTTCTTGACAGAGATGATTTGTTTACATAGTAAGTTAGGATAACTGATGTGGCAGGTTAGGTGAATTAGGTACAGTCAGTTGCACAACTGAATGCATTCAACTGAAATGTGTCTTCCACATTTAACCCAAACCCTCTGAATCAGAGCCTTTATTTGACATCTATGGAGCAGTTGTTGTTGGGGGTTAACTGCCTTGCTCAACGCGTCATCGGGTCTAACGGTAGTCTCGCGCCAAACTACGCATGTGCAAGCCGTCAACTCAAAAGCATTCCTTGTCACTCTCACGAGGTAATAACAAGCTCAAATACTTAAGAAATTGACTCGAATTTAGGTTGTGACTTTAGATTTCGAGAAAATTCACAACTAAAGAAAACCCTTTCACTTCTCTCATTGACTTCTCAAACCGCAAATGGTCTGTTTGGTCTGTTTCTCAAGCGTTCCCGGAAGTCTTGTGATGTTGCGCCTCTGGGTTTAGAAACTCTGTGGCTCTATGTTCACTACGTACTCCAGAAGCTAACGTCTGTGGGCGTGGCGAAGTGTTTGGCCGGAGCAAGGAGTTTGCGTAGCCAGGCAAGCGATTCGATAGATCAACAGCGGACGACGAGCTCTATTTTTATTAATTCATGTAAACGGTTACCGAGAAACCGGAAGCCGAGAAGAACCGAAGAGAGAATCTGTGAATATGGCAAAAAAATGAAACATTGTATCCGCATATTGTCTCTTCCAAGAAATGTGTGTGCAACAAAAGTGAGCAGTAGAACGTTTCACTGACAGCGCAGCGGGTTATATTGATTTGCTGGATATCCCGCGCCTTGGTGGGGATTTTAGGAGACTCCAGAGAAATGTGTCGGAGGTAAGATGTCAATGACATTAGTCTACGTGGTTGTTTTCGTCTCTCCCAGTTGTCTTCATTATATTTCCCTCCTATCGTGCGTGTGTGACTGTCAGCTGACACGTAGTTCCTGGCAGGTCGATATAGGCCTACTGGACTCGAGGTGGGCAGGAAAGGAGGCATATAAGGAAATAAATGAACGAAGGCAGGGGGAGTTATTGTAGTTATTGTGGGTTGACTGGGACAGGTGTCGTCATCCGTAGCTTCTCAGTACCAAAAACAGTATTGAGATCAGTCTTATATATTGTCATGGCCATACAGTTGTGATGCATTTGAACATAATGCCAAATCGGCTACATGCCAATATTACAATTATTTTGTTTGCATGATAATAATAAATAATAGATATAAAAAATAGGACTAGTCATTGTTTGCTAACGTTATAACATGGTTACAACACGTGATGTCATGCATCCAGTGCCCTTTCTTATTGTCTACTGTAAGCTCCAAGCTGACATTAGACGCCTCCCACGTGATTCCCATATGATGTTGAACATCACCCCCACCCCCATCTTTCCCCATGGATGGACTCCCCTTATGAGATGAGCTCTAATGTTTTCCCCATAGCCCATATAATCCCTGTGCATGCTTTGTTTTTGTATGCAGGCCTATGTCAGTGTGCTCATTAAACATAGGCAAGTGTCAAGCAGGCGAGTTGCAGGTAACAATGGATCAGAAGATACCTTTGGTCATGTAGAGTATGTGGACACCTGCTCGTCCAAAATCTCATTCCAAAATCATGGACGTTTATATGGAGTTGATCCCTCCTTCGCTGCTATAACAGCCTTCACTCTTCTGGGATGGCTTTCCACTAGATGTTGGATCATTGCTGCGGGGACTTGCTTCCATTCAGCCACCAGAGCATTAGAGAGGTTGGGTACTGATGTTGGGCGATTAGGCCTGGCTTGCATTCTGCGTTCCAATTCATCCAAAATGTGTTTGTTGGGGTTGAGGTCAGGGCTCTGTGCAGGCCAGTCAAGATTTTCCACGCCGATCTCGACAAACCATTTCTGTATGGACCTCGCTTTGTGCACGGGGGGCATTGTCATGCTGAAACAGGAAAGGGCCTTCCACAAACTGTTGCCACAAATTTGGAAGCACAGAATCGTCTAGAATGTCATTGTATGCTGTAACTTTAAGATTTTTCTTCACTGCAACTAAGGGGCCTAGCCAGACCCATGAATAACAGCCCAAGCCCATTATTCCTCCTCCACCAAACTTTACAGTTGGCACTATGCATTGGGGCAGGTAGCGTTCTCCTGGCATCTGCCAAACCCAGATTAGTCCGTCGGACTGCCAGATGGTGAAGCTGGCGCTGACAGACATGGAAGCTCTGCTTCTAGCTCCTAACCAACTTAGCAGTATTATTATTATATCATTCTCCGGGAAGAAGAAAGGTGGAGGTGTATGTTTCATGATTAACTACTCATGGTGTGATTGTGATAACATACAGGAACTAAATTCCTTTTGTTCACCCGACCTAGAATACTTCATAATCAAATGCAGACCGTATTACTCACAATAGAATTCTCTTCAGTTATAGTCACAGCCGTGTATATTCCACCTCAAGCCGATACCACGACGGCCCTCAAGGAACTACTCTGTACTTTGTGCAAACTGGAAACCACATATCCGAGGCTGCATTTATTGTAGTTGGTGATTTTACCAAAGCAAATTTGAGGAAAACACTATCGAAGTTCTATCAACACATTGCCTGTAGTACTCTCACTTCAAAAACTCTCGACCTCTGTTACTCTCCCTTCCGTGAAGGCTACAAGGCCCTCCCTTTGGCAAATAAGATCACGACTCCATTCTGCTCCTTCCTGTAGGCAGAAACTAAAACATAAAGTACCCTTGCTAAGGTCTATTCAATGCTGGTCTGACCAATCAGAATCCATGCATCAAGATTGTTTTGATCACCCGGACTGGGATATGTTCCGGCTTGCTTTTGAGAAGAACATTGACGTTTACACTGACACGGTGACTGAGTTCATCAGGAAATGTATACGGTAGTTGTTCCCACTGTGACTATTGAAACCTACCCAAACCAAAAACTGTGGATAGATGGCAGCATTCGCACAAAACTGAAAGCGCGCGAACCACCACATTTAACCATGGTAAGGTGACTGGGTATATGGTTTAATACTAACAGTGTAGTTATGCCCTCCGTAAGGCAATCAAAAAGGCAAAACGTCAGTACAGTGACAAAGTGAAGTCGCAATTCAATGGCTCAGACACGAGACTCCAGACGATCATGGATTACCAGCCACGTCGGGAAAACCAGCCACATTGCAGACACTGACGTCTTGCTCCCGGACAAGCAAAACACATTCTTCACCCGCTTTGAGGATAGCACAGTGCCACCGACGCGGCCCATTCCCGACGACTGTGGGCTCTCGTTCTCATTGGTCGAAGTGAGTAAGACATTTAAGCGTGTTAACCCTCGCAAGGCTGCTGGCCCAGACGGCATCCCTAGTCGTGTCCTCAGAACATGCGCAGACCAGCTGGCTTGGGTGTTTACGGACATATTCAATCTCTCCCTATCCCAGTCTGCTGTCCCCACATGCTTCAAGATGTCCACCATTATTCCTGTACCCAAGAAAGCAAAGGTAACCATCTAGAAGGCGTGGTCAGTACAGATGCGTCAAAGCAATACCCCATAATGACAAAGCAAAAAGAGGTTTATATTTTTTTGCAAGTTTATTACAAATAAAAAAACTAAAACCCTTTACTCAGTACTTTGTTGAAGCACCTTACAGCCTAGAGTCTTCTTGGGTATGACGCTACAAGGTTGGCACACCTGTATTTGGAGAGTTTCTCAGTTTCTCTCATTCTTCTCGGTAGATCCTCTCAAGCTCTGTCAGGTTGGATGGGGAGCGTTGCTGCCCAGCTATTTTAAGGTCTATCCAGAGATGTTCGATCGGGTTCAAGTCCGGGCTCTGGCTGGGCCACTCAAGGACATTCAGAGACTTGTCCCGAAGCCATTCCGGAATTGTCTTGGCTGTGTGCTTAGGGTCGTTGTCCTGTTGGAAGGTGAACCTTCTCCCAAGTGTGAGGTCCTGAGCGCACTGGAGGAAGTTGTCATCCAGGATCTCTCTGTACTTTGCTCCGTTCATCTTTCCCTCGATCCTGACTAGTCTCCCAATCCCTGCTGCTGAAATCCATCCCCACAGCATGATGCTGCCACCACCTTCACCATAGGGATGGTGCCAAGATTCCTCCAGATGTGATGCTTGGCATTCAGGCCAAAAAGTTAAATCTTGGTTTCATCAGACCAGGTAATCTTGTCCCGTCCCTTGTATATATCGTTTTTCTTCGTATATATTTTTATTATTTTTAAATCAAAATTTCCATTTATGGACTGAACATACTCTCCTACAACCCGCCTCATCCAATGTGGTATGGATCTGCTATTTTTACACTTTTGAACCAGAACCCCTTTCAGAAGCTAGCCACCTAACTAGCTAGTAGTCAGTTAGCCACTGCTAGCGGTCATCACCGTTAGCGCGGACTGCCAGCCTCTGCCCGGGCAACTCCTGCCAGCCTGCACAGCGCGATATCTACCCAGAGTATATCAGACTGTTTTTCTCTACCACATCTCTGGATTCCTACCGCAAGCTCTGAACCTTTACTCCGGATCATCGCAGCTAGCTAGCTGCTATCCGAGTGGCTACTCCTGTCTAACGTCTCTGTCCCGAAGCAAGAACCAGTTAACCTGGAGCTAGCCTTGAGCTAGGCCCCTCTCCCTGCTAACCGAAGAGATTCCATCAAGCAATCCCTGGGCTTCAATTACCTCTTTTGTCAATTGGCCTGGACCCTTTGCTGCCGACACGGAGCCCCGCCAATCCATCTCGACTGGTCTACCGACGTAACTGTCCGAGGGGGTTTCTGTTCCGAAGCAAGCACCAGTTTGCCTGGAGCTAGCCTTGAGCTAGGCCCTTCTCCCAGGTAGCCGAAGAATTCCATCAGATCATTCCTGGGCTTCAATACCTCTTCTGCCAATTGGCCTGGACCCTTTGCTGCCGACATGGAGCCCCGCCGATCCAACACGACTGGTCTGCCGACGTAACCGTCCGAGGGGGTTTCAACAGACTCTCCCGTTGCGACGTCCCCCTGAGGCCCATCTGCTAGCCTCCTGCTAGCTGTCTGAATCGCCGTGCCTCCAGCTCGACTAGCTACTCACTGGACCCTACGATCACTCAGCTACACATGCCTCTCCCTAATGTCAAAATGCCTTGTCTTTTGCTGTTTTGGTTAGTAATTCTTGTCTTATTTCACTGTAGAGCCTCCAGCCCTGCTCAATAGGCCATAGCTAGCCATTATGTTCCACCCGCCACACATGTGGTGACCGCTCCTGGCTTAAATGGTGCCTCTAGAGACAAAACCTCTCTCATCGTCACTCAATACCTAGGCTTACCTCCACTGTATTCACATCCTACCATACCCTTGTCTGTACATTATGCCTTGAATCTTTTCTTCCACGCCCAGAAACCTGCTCCTTTTACTCTCTGTTCTGAACGCACTAGATGACCAGTTATTTTAGCCTTTAGCCGTACTCTTATCCTACTCCTCTTTTGTTCCTCTGGTGATGTGAGGTTAACCCCTGCATCCCCCAGCACCACTCCCATTCCCCAGGCGCTCTCATTTGTTGACTTCTGTAACCCTAAAAGCATTGGTTTCATGGATGTTAACGTTAGAAGCCTCCTCCCTAAGTTTGTTTTATTCACTGCTTTAGCACACTCTGCCAACCCGGATGTCCTAGCCGTGTCTGAATCCTGGCTTAGGAAGGCCACCAAAAATGCCTAACTATAACAAGATAGAACTGCCAAAGGGGGCAGAGTTGCAATCTACTGCAGAGATAGCCTGCAAAGTTCTGTCATACTATCCAGGTCTGTGCCAAACAATTCGAGCTTCTACTTTTAAAAATCCACCTTTCCTCAAACAAGTCTCTCACTGTTGCCGCTTGTTATAGACCCCCCTTGGCCCCCAGTTGTGCCCTGGATGCCATATGTGAATTGATTGCCCCCCCATCTATCTTCAGAGTTCGTACTGTTAGGTGACCTAAACTGGGACATTCTTAACACCCCGGCCGTCCTACAATCTAAGCTAGATGCCCTCAATCTCTCACAAATCATCAAGGAACCTACCAGGTACAACCCTACATCTGTAACCAAGGGCACCCTCTTGGATATCATCCTGAACAACTTGCCCTCTAAATACACCTCTGCTGTCTTCAACCAGGATCTCAGCGATCACTGCCTCATTGCCTGCGTGCGTACTGGGTCCACGGTCAACATCTCAGCCACCCCTGCAGCAACTTGCCAAAATTGTTGCAACCCCTATTACTAGCCTATTCAACCTCTCTTTAGTATCATCTGAGATCCCCAAAGATTGGAAAGCTGTCGCGGTCATCCCCCTCTTCAAAGGGGGAGACACTCTAGACCCAAACTGTTATAGACCTATATCCATCCTGCCCTGCCTTTCTAAAATCTTCGAAAGCCAAGTTAACAAACAGATCACAGACCATTTCGAATCCCGTCGTACCTTCTCCACTATGCGATCTGGTTTCCAAGCTGGTAATGGGTGCACCTCAGCCACGCTCAAGGTCCTAAACGATATCATTACCTCAATCAATAAAAGACAGTACTGTGCAGCCGTCTTCATCGACCTGGCCAAGGCTTTCAACTCTGTCAATCACTGCATTCTTATCAGCAGACTCAATAGCATTGGCTTCTCAAATGACTGCCTCACCTGGTTCACCAACTACTTCTCAGATAGAGTTCAGTGTGTCAAATCGGAGGGCCTGTTGTCCGGTCCTCTGGCAGTCTCTATGGGGGTACCACAGGGTTCAATTCTCGGGCCGACACTTTTCTCTGTATATATCAATGATGTCGGTCTTGCTGCTGGTGATTCTCTGATCCACCTCTATGCAGACGACACCATTCTGTATACATCTGGCCCTTCTTTGGACACTGTGCTAACAAACCTCCAGACGAGCTTCAACGCCATACAACACTCATTCTGTGGCCTCCAACTGCTTTTAAATGCTAGTAAAATTAAGTGCATGCTCTTCAACCGATTGCTGCCCGCACCCGCCCGCCCGGCTAGCATCACAACTCTAGACGGTTCTGATCTAGGATATGTGGACAACTACAAATACCTAGGTGTCTGGTTAGACTGTAAACTCTCCTTCCAGACTCACATTAAGCATCTCCAATCCAAAAATACATCTAGAATCTGCTTCCTATTTCTCAACAAAGGCTCCTTCACTCATGCTGCCAAACATACCCTCGTAAAACTGACTATCCTACCGATCCTTGACTTCGACGTAATTTACAAAATAGCCCCCAAAACACTCTACTCAGCATACTGGATGTAGTCTATCACAGTGCCATCCGTTTTATCACCAAAGCCCCATATACTACCCACCACTGCGACCTGTATGCTCTTGTTGGCTTGCCCTCACTTACATATCCGTCACCAAACCTACTGGCTCCAGGTCATCTATAAGTCTTTGCTAGGTAAAGCCCCGCCTTATCTCAGCTCACTGGTCATGATAGCAACACCTACCCGTAGCACGGCTCCAGCAGGTATATTGCACTGGTCATCCCCAAAGCCAACACTTCCTTTAACCGCCTTTCCTTCCAGTTCTCTGCTACCAAGAACTGGAACAAATTGCAAAAATCTCTGAAACTGGAGTCTTATATCTCCCTCCCTAACTTTTAAGCATCAGCTGTCTGAGCAGCTTACCGATCACTGTACCTGTACACAGACAATCTGTAAATAGCACACCTGACTACCTCATCCCCATATTATTACTTACCCTCTTGCTCTTTTGCACCCCAGCATCTATCACTCCAGTATTAATTGCCAAATTGTAATTATTTTCGCCTCTTGGGCCTTTTTATTGCCTACTTCCCTACTCTACATTTGCACACACTGTACATAGATTTTTTTTCTATTTTTATTTTATTTTGTGTTATTGACTGTACGTTTGTTTATGTGTAACTCTGTGTTGTTGTTTTTGTCGCACTGCTTTGCTTTATCTTGGCCAGGTCGCAGTTGTAAATGAGAACTTGTTCTCAACTGGCCTACCTGTTTAAATAAAGGTGAAATATATATTTATTGTAAAGTGGCTCTATTTTTATTTTATTGTAAAGTGGCTCTATTTGCCTTTCAACATGCATTTTTTTCCACCATTCTGAATGTCTAAAGAAACCATATGTTCTTCTGAAATATGAACACAGAAATACTGGACATTTTGAACTCTCATTATGGTGGTTATTTGACAAAATTACAATCATAGTCTTGGATTGGACTCAAATTTTTCTGATCTCAGTCTTGACTCGGTCTTGGACCCCTCGTCTCCCTCCCGGTTTCGGTCTTGACTCGGTTTCGCTCCCCCCTCCGGTCTTGGTCTTGAATCGGTCTTGCTTTAGATGGTCTCGAACACAACACTGCTCCTAGACGTTTCCACTTCACAATAACAGCACTTACAGTTGACTGGGGCAGCTCTAGCAGAGCAGAAATTTGACAAACTGACTTGTTGGAAAGGTTATGATGGTGCCACATTGAAGCTAGGCCAAATCCCTTGCCACTTCTGTTTGTTGACATATTAATTGAGGTCTACCCATTACAAAATCTACCCAAGCTCTTATTACCTTATGTAAGAACTGTAGCCTACTTATTTCATGCAGTATATTCATATTGTACCCATCTCATCCATCTTAAAGCCATATCAATTATTTTATCCAGCCTTTTAGTGAAGTTACTCTTATACCATTTTTATCAGAGATTTCTCGTGAATGTTCAAAGACAGCCTCAGTCTAGAGTGGGTGTTAACCATACGTGTGTGTGTGTGTGTGTTAATGGTCTTGTGTGTATTGCTTAATGCCTACTGGGCAAATGCAGACATTCCAGGTGTGAATGGGATAGCACAGGCCCACAGCTGCAGTACAGAGCTACAGCTGCTCTGTGCTTTCTGTCTGAAGCTGTCTGACTTCCTAGGCCTTCAGTGACTACACTAGAAATTATGCACTCTGTATAGCACAACTGTTACTATATATGTATTTAGTCAAGGCTGACATTGCCCTTACCCCTGTGAAAGGTTTGAGGCTTCTTACAGTACACCAAACTTTCTCTCTCAGAATCATACATCATATTTTTGAAATTACATACGATATACAATACCAGTCAAGAGTTTGGAGAAAAAAACTACTCATTCAAGGGTTTTTCTTTACATCAAAACTATGAAATAACACATATGGAATCATACAATAACTAAAAAAGTGTTAAACAAATCAAAATATATTTTATATTTGAGATTCTTCAAAGTAGCCACCCTTTGCCTTGATGACAGCGTTGCACACTCTTGGCATTCTCTCAACCAGCTTCACCTGGAATGCTTTTCCAACCGTCTTGAATGAGTTCCCACATATGCTAAGCACTTGTTGGCTGCTTTTCCTTCACTCTGCGGTCCAACTCCTCCCAAACTATCTAAATTGGGTTGAGGTTAGGTGATTGTGGAGGCCAGGTCATCTGATGCAGCACTCCACACTCTCTTTCTTTTTTTTTCTTTTTTTCTATAGGGGTGGATCAGCTTAATATTGCAGAAAGATTGTTGCTTCCATCAATGTAATTGTCTGCATCATTTCCAATCCCCCATATATTTTTTGGGTAAATATATATATACATACACGTACATACCCATACATATACAGTTGAAGTCGGAAGTTTACATACACTTAGATTGGAGTCATTAAAACTCGTTTTTCAACCACTCCACAAATTTCTTGTTAACAAACAATTGTTAACATACAGATTATTTCACTTATGATTCACTGTATCACAATTCCAGTGGGTCATAAGTGTACATACACTAAGTTGACTGTGCCTTTAAACAGCTTGGAAAATTCCCGAAAATGATGTCACCATAAATCAGCCAAGACTTCAGTTGTTTTTTTTTTACTTCCACAAGTCTGGCTCATCCTTGGGAGCAATTTCCAAACGCCTGAAGGTACCACGTTCATCTTTACAAACAATAGTATGCAAGTATAAACACAATGGGACCGCGCAGCCACCATACCGCTCAGGAAGGAGACGCGTTCTGTCTCCTAGAGATGAACGTACCAACTAAATCCTGGAACAACAGCAAAGGACCTTGTGAAGATGCTATAAACAGGTACAAAAGTATCTATATCCACAGTAAAACGAGTCCTATATCGACATAACCTGAAAGGCCGCTCAGCGAGGAAGAAGTCACTGTTCCAAAACCGCCATAAAAAAAACAAGACTACGGTTTGCAACTTTACATAGGGACAAAGATCGTACTTTTTGGAGAAATGTCCTCTGGTCTGATGAAACAAAAATAGAACTGTTTGGCCATAATGACCATCGTTATGTTTGGAGGAAAAAGGGGGAGGCTTGCAAGCCGTAGAACACCATCCCAACTGTGAAGCACGGGGGTGGCAGCATCATGTTGTGGGAGTGCTTTGCTACAAGAGGGACTGGTGCACTTCACAAAATAGTTGGCATCATGAGGAAGGGCAATTATGTGGCTATATTGAAGCAACATCTCAGGACATCAGTCAGGAAGTTAAAGCTTGGTCGCAAATGGGTATTCCAAATGGACAATGACCCCAAGCAGACTTCCAAAGTTGTGGCAAAATGGCTTAAGGACAACAAAGTCAAGGTATTGGAGTGGCCATCACAAAGCCCTGACCTCAATCCTATAGAACATTTGTGGGCAGAACTGAAAAAGTGTGTGCGAGCAAGGAGGCCTACAAACCTGACTCAGTTACACCAGCTCTGTCAGGAAGAATGGGCCAAATCCACCCAACTTATTGTGGGAAGCTTGTGGAAGGCTACCTGAAACGTTTGACCCAAGTTAAACAATTTAAAGGCAATGCTACCAAATACTAATTGAGTGTATGTAAACTTCTGACCCGCTGGGAATGTGATGAAAGAAATAAAAGCTGAAATAAATCATTCTCTCTACTATTATTCTGACATTTCACATTCTTAAAATAAAGTGGTGATCCTAACTGACCTAAGACAGGGAATTGTTACTAGGATTACATTTCAGGAATTGTGAAAAACTGAGTTTAAATGTATTTGGCTAAGGTGTATGTAAACTTCCGTCTTCAACTGTACGTATGCATACATATACACACATATACATACACATACCTATATAGATATACATACTTTTTTTTGAATATAATTGTATTATTCCCCGCAAACCCTACCACCCTACCCCCAATTGGAGTAAACTAATAAACAATAGCACTTAGGCTTCTACCTTCAGTTTATACATCTTTTTCACTCTCCTTCTTGGTCAAATAGCCTGGAGGTGTGTTGGGTCATTGTCCTGTTGAAAAACAAATGATAGTCCCACTAAGCGCAATCCAGATGGGATGGCGTATCGCTGCAGAATGATGTGGTAGCCATGCTGGTTAAGTGTGCCTTGAATTCTAAATAAATCACAGACAGTGTCACCAGCAAAGCACCCCCACACCATAACAACTCCTCCTGCATGCTTTACGGTGGGAACCACACTAATGCGAAGATCATCCGTTCACCTACTCTGCGTCTCACAAAGACACAGCGGTTGGAACCAAAAATAAAAAAATTGGACATCAGAACAAACAACAGATTTCCACTGGTTTAATGTCCATTGTTCGTGTTTCTTGGTCCAAGCAAGTCTCTTCTTCTTATTGGTGTCCTTTAGTAGTGTTTTCTTTGCAGCAATTCCACCATGAAGGCCTGATTCACTCAGTCTCCTCTGAACAGTTGATGTTGAGATGTGTCTGTTACTTGAACTCTGTGAAGCATTTCTTTGTGCTGCAATCTGAGGTGCAGTTAACTCTAATAAACGTATCCTCTGCAGCAGAGGTAACTCTGGGTCTTCCTTTCCACTTTTTTTGGTTACTACATGATCCCAAATGTGTTAATTCATAGTTTTGATGTCTTCACTATTATTTTACAATGTAGAAAATTGTAAAAAGAAAGAAAGAAAAACCCCGGAATGCGTAGGTGTGTCCAAACTTTTGACTGATACTGTATATTACATTTCCTTTCGGTGACAGGGGTCAACTAAGTTGGGTGAATTCTAAAACTTGCTATACAACAGCATCTCTTCTCTGATCCTCTTCCCAGGTAATCTCCAGTCACTCTGTTACCACCCCCCATCCCTTCTCCCCAAGCCACCCTGCGATGATGTCGTCACCCTCCGTGGCCACCCCCTTGACAACGTCCCCCCCTACCTTCCGCCCCCCCTCCGCTCTGGACTCTTTCTCCATGTCCTCTCTACTGTCCAGGGACCTAGAGGATGAGGTGGGGGAGGAGGGGGGCCTGGGGGACCTGGAGGTGAACCCATATGATGGCTTGCCCTTCTCGTCACGCTACTACTCTCTGCTGGAGGAGAGGAAGACGCTTCCCTTGTGGAGCCTCAAGTACCGTCTGCTGGAGCACCTGGAGACACACAGCATGGTGGTGGTCAGCGCCCCCAGTGGCACAGGCAAGAGCACACAGGTAAGAGGCATGCAAAGTACATCCAACATGCACACAGGTATAGGCACACACATTAGCACTGGTGATGAAGAGCCCAGAGAAAGCAAAGAAGGTGGGGAAACATGCCAAACATATAGGTAGGCAAAGGATACACACATTCACACTCATACACACATATGGCTAGGGACCCTCCAAACGTACACAGTATTCAGACACTGAAGATAGACAGAAAGACAGACCGATGTACTAACTCAAGCAACTAAGCACACAGGCTATCACGCTATACACACTGACTTTGTGTGCATATCAGTCTCTCACTTAGTCTCCCTCTTTCTCTTTCTCTCTCCCTCACCCTCTCTCTCCCAGGTGCCCCAGTGGTGTGTGGAGTATGCCCTGTCCCATGAGTTCTCTCAGGGCTTGGTGTGCTGTTCCCAGCCCTATGCTGTGGCTGCAGGGAGTCTGGCCCTCAGGGTGGCTGATGAGATGGACCTGAGTCTGGGCCTGGAGGTGGGCTACTGGGTCCCCCACGACGATGGCTGTACCCCTGATACACTACTTAGGTAAGTAGAGATGTACACACACATCAAATCAAATCAAATTTTATTTGTCACATACACATGGTTAGCAGATGTTAATGCGAGTGTAGCGAAATGCTTGTGCTTCTAGTTCCGACCATGCAGTAGTATCTAACAAGTAATCGAACAAATTCACAACAACTACCTTATACACACAAGAGTAAAGGAATGAATACGAGTATGTACATATAAATATATGGATGAGCGATGGCTGACCGGCATAGGCAAGATGCAGTAGATGGTATGGAGTACAGTATATACATATGAGATGAGTAATGTAGGATATGTAAACATTATATAAATGGCATTGTTTAAAGTGGCTAGTGATACATTTATTTCATCCAATTATAATTATTAAAGTGGCTAGAGGTTTGGGTCGATGGCCAAACGGCATAGGCAAGATTCAGTAGATGGTTTAGAGTACAGTGTATACATTTGATATGAGTAATGTCGGATATGTAAACATTATATACAAAATTGTTTAAAGTGGCTAGTGATACATTGTTACATCCAATTCCTATGTTTTAAGTGGCTAGAGATTTAAGTCAGTATGTTGGCAGCAGCCACTCAATGTTAGTGATGGCTGTTTTTCAGTCTCTCTGTCCCAGCTTTGATGCACCTGTACTGACCTTGCCTTCTGGATGATAGCGGGGTGAACAGGCAGTGACTCGGGTGGTTGTTGTCCTTGATGATCTTTTTGGCCTTCCTGTGACATCGGGTGGTGTAGGTGTCCTGAAGGGCAGGTAGTTTACCCCCGGTGATGCGTTGTGCAGTCCTCACTCCCCTCTGGAGAGCCTTATGGTTGTGTGCGGAGCAGTTGCCGTACCAGGCGGTGATACAGCCCGACAGGATGCTCTCGATTGTGCATCTGTAGAAGTTTGTGAGTGATTTTGGTGACAAGCCGAATTTCTTCAGCCTCCTGAGGTTGAAGAGGCGCTGTTGCGCCTTCTTCACCACGCTGTCTGTGTGGGTGGACCAATTCAGTTTGTCCGTGATGTGTATGCCGAGGAACTTAAAACTTTCCACCTTCTCCACTACTGTCCCCTCGATGTGGATTGGGGGGTGCTCCCTCTCCTGTTTCCTGAAGTCCACGATCATCTCCTTAGTTTTGTGAGAGGTTGTTTTCCTGACACCACACTCCGAGGGCCCTCACCTCCTCCCTGTAGGCCGTCTCGTCGTTGTTGGTAATCAAGCCTACCACTGTAGTGTCGTCAGCAAACTTGATGATTGAGTTGGATGCGTGCTTGGCCACGCAGTCATGGGTAAACCGGGAGTACAGGAGAGGGCTGAGAACGCACCCTTGTGGGGCCCCAGTGTTGAGGATCAGCGGGGTGGAGATGTTGTTTCCTACCCTCACCACCTGGGGCCGGCCCGTCAGGAAGTCCAGGACCCAGTTGCACAGGGCTGGGTCGAGACCTAGGGTCTCGAGCTTAATGACGAGCTTGGAGGGAACTATGGTGTTAAATGCTGAGCTGTAGTCGATGAACAGCATTCTTACATAAGTATTCCTCTTGTCCAGATGGTTTAGGGCAGTATGCAGTGTGATTGCGATTGCATCGTCTGTGGACCTATTGGGACGGTAAGCAAATTGGAGTGGGTCCAGGGTGTCTGGCAGGATGGAGGTGATATGATCCTTGACTAATCTCTCAAAGCACTTCATGATGACGGAAGTGAGTGCTACGGGGCGATAGTCATTTAGCTCAGTTACCTTAGCTTTCTTGGGAACAGGAACAATGGTGGCCCTCTTGAAGTATGTGGGAACAGCAGACTGGGATAGGGACTGATTGAATATGTCCGTAAACACACCAGCCAGCTGGTCTGCGCATGCTCTGAGGACACGGCCAGGGATGCCATCTGGGCCAGCAGCCTTGCGAGGGTGTTTTTCTCACGTTGGCTGCGGTGAAGGAGAGCCCGCAGGTTTTGGTAGCAGGCTGTGTCGGTGGCACTGTATGGTCCTCAAAGCGAGCAAAGAAGTTGTTTAGTTTGTCTGGGAGCAGGACGTCATGGTCCTCAACGGGGCTGGTTTTCTTTTTGTAGTCCGTGATTGACTGTAGACCCTGCCACATTCCTCTTGTGTCTGAGCCGTTGAATTGTGACTCTACTTTGTCTCTATATTGACGCTTAGCTTGTTTGATTGCCTTGCGGAGGGAATAGCTACACTGTTTGTACTCAGTCATGTTTCCGGTAGCCTTACCCTGGTTAAAAGCAGTGGTTCGCTTTCAGTTTTGCGCGAATGCTGCCATCAATCCACAGTTTCTGATTGGGGAAGGTTTTAATATTTGCTATGGGTACAACATCACCAATGCACTTGCTAATTAACTCGCTCACAGAATCAGCGTATACATCAATGTTGTTGTCCGACGCTATCCGGAACATATCCCAGTCCACGTGCTCGAAGCAATCTTGCAGCATGGAATCAGATTGGTCGCACCAGCGTTGAACAGACCTGAGAACGGGCGTTTCCTGTTTTAGTTTATGTTTGTAGGCTGGGAGCAACAAAATGGAGTCATGGTCAAAGGGGTTCCCCCACATTTTCCGAAAGGAGGGCGGAGAATAGCCTTGTATGCATCACGAAAGTTGGAATAACAATGATCCAGGATTTTACCAGCCCGGGTGGCACATTCGATATGCTGGTAAAATTTTGGGAGCCTTGTTTTCAAATTAGCCTTATTAAAATCCCCAGCCACAATAAATGCAGCCTCAGGATATGTGGTTTCCAATTTACCTAGAGTCCAATGCATTTGTTTCAGTGCCGTCGATGTGTCAGCTTGAGGGGGGATGTACACGGCTGTGATTATAATCGAGGAGAATTCTCTTGGTAGATAATGCGGTCGGCATTTGATTGTAAAGAATTCTATGTCAGGTGAACAAAAGGACTTGAGTTCCTGTATGCTGTTATGATCACACCACGACTCGTTAATCATAAGACACACACCCCCGCCCTTCTTCTTACCAGATAGATGTTTGTTTCTGTCGGCGCGATGCGTGGAGAAACCAGGTGGCTGTACCGACTCAGATAACGTGTCCTGAGTGAGCCATGTTTCCGTGAAGCAAAGAACGTTGCAGTCTCGGATGTCTCTCTGGAAGGCAACCCTCGATCTGATTTGGTCTACTTTGTTGTCCAGAGACTGTACATTGGCGATTAAAATACTCTGGAGAGGTGCACGATGCGCCCGTCGACGTAGCTTGACCAAAAGACCGCCGCATTTCCCTCTTCTCCTGCGCCGCCGTTGTTTTGAGTCGCCGGGTGTGATCCAGTCTATTGTCCTAGTTGGGGTACCAAACAGAGAATCTGCTTCGGGAAAGTCGTATTCCTGGTCGTAATGTTGGTAAGTTGACGTTGCTCTTATATCCAATAGTTCCTCCCAGTTGTATGTAATAAAACGTAATATTTCCCAGGGTAACAATGTAAGAAGTAATACATAAAAAAAAAAAAATGCATGGTTTCCTGAGAACGTGAAGCGAGGCTGCCATCTCTGTCGGCGCCGGAAGTAGAAGAACCACATAGGTACAAGCGTGGGTACACACACATCACCCAATCTGATGACACGTTTGGTACTCATCTTCTTCTAACTCGTTCATCCACCCTCCTTTCTGCTCCCCCCGACCTGGGAAAGAATATTGTAGTCCTTGTTTCCTCCTCTCTCTTTCTCTCTCCTGAGGTTTATAACAGTGCAAGACAATAGGATTAAGGGATGGGGTCGTTTCTCTCCCTGATCCCTCTTCCCCCCTCACCCTCTCTCTTCCCCCTCCCTCTCTCAGGTTCGTCAGTGACTCTCTGCTCCTGGGGGAGATGATGTCGGATCCCCTGCTGCGTCAGTATGGGGTGCTGGTGGTGGATGAGGTGCAGGAGCGCACTGTGCCCTCCGACGTCCTTCTGGGCTTGCTGCTGGACGTGTGCTGCCAACGCCCCGACGACCTCCGCGTGGTCCTCCTCACTGACCCCTCCCTCGCCTCCAGCCTGGCCACCTTCCTGGGTGAGGGAGTTCCGGTTCTAACGCTGGATGAGCCTGTCGCGGATGAGGACCGGCCCACCAGAGATACACCCGACACAGAGACAAGGAGGAGGCCACCGGTTGTCGTGGAAACGGTGTACAGGGATCCTGGAGGGAGGGAGTCTGCGGCAGCGGCGTGTTACATGGTGTTGGATCTCCACCGCAGGGGAGAGGAAGGGGATGTCATGGTCTTTCTCTCCAGTGCCCAGGTAGATGTGCCCACACACACACACACACACACACATTATACTAAATATATATAGCTAGTCTCATCAACTACTGTTTTTAGCCTCATCATATCATTAGACAGTAGATGCCCAGTAGTCCTACTGCTGGTACGGAGAAATGGTTCAGAAGGCTCAGTGGGTTACGTTGGGTCGTGTTAGTTAGGATTAGTCGGTGCATGCAACAGCAGACTTGTGGTATTATTTTACCGCAGGGGCCACACAGCATATGAATATATTATGAGTTAAATGTAAGTCGTTTTGGATAAAAGTGTCTACTAAATTACCTTCCTTTCTATCCTACCTCTTCTTGTCAGTTTCTGCTAGACTTCCTTCTACATGTAAATCCCTATTGAACTGTGTTATTTCTTAATGCTGTGTTTTGTAACATGCCATCTTCCTTGTCTGTTGTTGCCTCTCACCCCGGGGACAGAGAAACAGGGACACTGTAACCTTAGACTGCTGAATGGCATCAGGGTGGGTCAGGTGTCCTGTTTAACGCATCCAGAATACACATACATGCCATGCAGAGAGAGAGCGAGCACAGAGCCCCATCATATTCACATCCACTTCTCTCACACACACACTGCCACTATGTCAACATCACCACACCCTAGCTCCTCGCCTAATTCCTGGATATGGTTTCAAATCCTGAGGCAGACCAGGACTTCAGGACAGTAGTTGATGCCAAGGCTGCAGAACACAGAGATAGCTAGACAGGAGAACGGATCTGGTTAAGACTCACTGTAAACAAAGTAAACAAGGACACAGAAAAGCACTGTCTGTTTAGGGAGAGGGAAACAAAGAGGGACGGTGCGAGAGTGGGAGAGACATGAGAAGGAGAACGGGCACAGGGACAGAGGTCCCAATACGCTCAAATATATATATATTTTACTTTTTAAAACAATGAAAACCCATTGGTCTAGCTAGCTTAAGTAGAAGAAGCCATTACAAAGTATGGAGGCTTTACCAGGGCAAGGAGGCAGTGGGTGGGGTAAGGGCAAAGATGAGAAGTTTAAATGCCCTCTGTGCCCTATGTGCAATCCCTTTAACTGGTTAGCATAGCCACTCCCACTCAGCTGCCATGTGGAGGGAAAAAATGATATCCTTGGAGGGGCAGAGTGGAGAGAGGAAAGAGTGTATGCATTTGGGACAATGTGTACCGTACATACTACATTTCACTGCATGTAGGTAGCATAAATAGCATGTTCTCATTTCATTTAAATTACTCTCTCTACTTGTCCACTCATTCACTTTTTTATGGCTGGACGACTTTTAGAATGCCAGGACTTGTGCTCAGGATAGAACAGTATGTATTCTCAAACCTTTTTTCTCTTTCCTCCCTCTCTCTCAGGAGATTGACGAGTGTGGCTCTCTGCTGGAGAAGGAGTCTGTGGCCCTGAGCCCTCAGCTGGGGACCCTCAGAGTTCTGCACCTCCACGCAGGCCTCGGAGGGGCCACCCAGCGCGTCTATGAAGCCGAGCCAGAGGGGCCTTCTGGGGACACGGAGGGGTCCAATGGGTCTGAAGGACTGGAAGGGCCAGGGATAGGGACGGGCGCGAGGCGCAGGGTCATCCTCACAGACACCCTGGGGGAGGCCTCCTTCTCTCTATCTGGAGTCCGCTATGTCATAGACACAGGCATGCAACTCAAGACGGTGAGTACTAATTTATTAGAGATGGGAGGAGGAGTATGTGTTGCACTATCCTACACAGTGGGAACATCTCAAATCAAACCAAATCAATTTTTATTAGTCACATGCCCCCCGAAAACAACAGGTGTAGACCTCAGAGTGAAATGCTTACTTACGAGCCCCTAACCGACAGTGCAGTTTCAAAAAATATGGATAAGAAAGTAACAAGTAATTAAAGAGCAGCAGTAAAGAATAACAATATATACAGGGGGGTGCCAGTACAGAGTCAATGTGCGGGGGCACCGGTTAGTTGAGGTAGTATGTACATGTAGGTTGAGTTAATTAAAGTGACTATGCATAGATGACAACAGAGAGTGGCAATGGTGTGGGGAGGGGAGGGGGGTAGGGGCAATGCGAGTAGTCTGGGTAGCCATGTTCAGGAGTCTTATGGCTTGGGGGTAGAAGCGGTTTAGAAGCCTCTTGGACCTAGACTTGACGCTCCGGTACCGCTTGCCGTGTGGTAGCAGAGAGAACAGTCTATGACTAGGGTGGCTGGAGTCTTTGACAATTTTTTAGGGCCTTCCTCTGACACCGCCTGGTATGGATGTCCTGGAAGGCAGGAAGCTTGGCCCCAGTGATGTACTGGCCGAGCAGTTGCCATACCAGGCCGAGCAGTTGCCATACCAGGCAATGACGCAACCAGTCAGGATGCTCTCGATGGTGCAGCTGTAGAACCTATTGAGGATCTGAGCACCCATGCCAAATCTTTTCAGTCTCCTGAGGGGGAATAGATTTTGTCGTGCCCGCTTCACGACTGTCTTGGTGTGCTTGGACCATGTTAGTTTGTTGGTGATGTGGACACCAAGGAACTTGAAGCTCTCAACCTGCTCCACTGCAGCCCCGTCGATGAGAATGGGGGCGTTCTCGGTCCTCTTTTTCCTGTAGTCCACAATCATCTCCTTTGTCGTGATCACCAAATGGCCAGGTCTCTGACCTCCCCCCTAAGGCTGTCTTGCTGTTGTCTGTGATCAGGCCTACCACTGTTGTGTCATTGGCAAATTTAATGATTGTGTTGGAGTTGTGCCTGGCCGTGCAGTCATGAGTGAACAGGGAGTACAGGAGGGGGGCTGAGCACGCACCCCTGAGGGGCCCTTGTGTTGAGGATCATCGTGGCGGATGTGTTGTTACCTACCCTTACCACCTGGGGGCGGCCCGTCAGGAAGTCCAGGATCCTGTTGCAGAGGGAGGTGTTTAGTCTCAGGGTCCGTAGCTTATTGATGAGCTTTGAGGGCACTATGGTGCACATTAAATAGCTGTAGTCAATGAATAGCATTCTCACATAGGTGTTCCTTTTGTCCAGGTGGGAAAGGGCAGTGTGGAGTGCAATAGAGACTACATCATTTGTGGATCTGTTGGGGCGGTATGCAAATTGGAGTGGGTCTAGGGTTTCTGGGATGATGGTGTTGATGTGAGCCATGACCAGCCTTTGAAAGCACATCATGGCTACAGATGTGAGTGCTACGGGGTCGGTAGTCATTTAGGCAGGTTACCTTAGTGTTCTTGGGCACAGGCACTATGGTGGTCTGCTTAAAACATGTTGGTATTACAGACTCGGACAGGGAGAGTTTGAAAATGTCAGTAAAGACACTTGCTCGTTGGTCAGCGCATGCTCGCAGTACACGTCCTGGGAATCCGTCTGGCCCTGCGGGCTTGTGAATGTTGACCTGTCTATAGATCTTACTCAGATCGGCTGCGGAGAGCGTGATCACACAGTCTTCCGGTACAGCTGGTCCTCTCATGCAAGTTTCAGTGTTATTTGCCTCGAAGCGAGCATAGAAGTAGTTTAGCTCGTCCGGTAGGCTCGTGTCACTGGGCAGCTCTCGGCTGTGCTTACCTTTGTTGTCTGTAATGGTTTGCAGGCCCTGCCACATCCGACGAGCGTCAGAGCTGGTGTTGTACAACTCGATCTTAGTCCTGTATTGAAGCTTTGCCTGTTTGATGGTTCGTCAGAGGGCATAGCGGGATTTCTTATAAGCTTCCGGGTTAGAGTCCCGCTCCTTGAAAGCAGCAGATCTAGACTTTAGCTCAGTGCGGATGCTGTCTGTAATCCATGGCTTCTGGTTTGGGTATGTACGTACGGTCACTGTGTTGACGACGTCATCGATGCACTTATTGATGAAGCCAATGACAGATGTGGTGTACTCCTCAATGCCATCGGAGGAATCCCAGAACATATTCCAGTCTGTGCTAGCAAAACAGTCCTGTCGCTTAGCATCTGCTTCATCTGACCACTTTTTATTGATCTAGTCACTGGTGCTTCCTGCTTTAATTTTTGCTTGTAAGCAGGAATCAGGAGGATAGAATTATGGTCAGATTTTCCAAATGGTTTGCAGGAGAGGGAGAGCTTTGTATGCATCTCTGTGTGTGGCCACAATAGCCACAATGCTGCATAACCTCAATGGACTATTGAGGTGCACCCAGTCCCAGTGCCATGCATAACCTCCCACTCTTCCTGCCTCCGTCTCATAGGTTTACAACCCTCAAATTAGAGCGGACTCCCAGGTCCTGCGTCCAATCAGCCGGCAGCAGGCAGACATGCGGACGCAGAGGGTAGACGGAAACCTACCAGGTAGGTTAAGGTCAATCAAATCTGTTGTAAGAAATAATCATGGACAGAAGGGACATACAAAGCTGTTACAGGACAACTATCCTCTCTGTGTATTCTACTGAACCCTCTCTCCTGTCCCTCCAGGTCTGTGTTTACGTCTGTACCCCCAGGCTCTGTATGAGGAGGGCATGGCGGAGACCCGCAGCCCTGGGGTGGTGGAGGAGAACCTCAGCCACCTGGTGCTGCTGCTCAAGAGGCTGGACATCGCCGACATGGGCCAGTGCAAGTTCCTGGACAGGCCTGGTAAGGAGGGCCGTGCGTCATCTAGCTAGTTCAGCCCTGTTGTTTCCTTTGAATGAATAAAGTGCACATTGCACCAGACCTGGTTTCAAATACATGTGTATTTGAGTATATGGTATTTAAAATACTTTTTTCTTTGTATTTGACTATTTTCAATTACAGTGCACAAAAACAAGTGTTTTTATTTCAGTATTTGAATGGTTATTTGTAAAAGCCAAATAGTCTACCAAATTGTATTTTCAAATGCTTATTTCAAATACTATTTTCTAATACCTGGGTTAAATGCATTTGACTCAGTGTATTTGAGTATTTTCAAATACTTTCCAAGTGTATTTCCAAATACATTAAAATATTCCACTACTTGTCTTTTCAAATAAAATATATCTGAATACTTACTTTGAATGTATGTACAAGTAATTGAGATTTTTTTTTAAATATATTTGAACCCAGGTCTGCCTTGCATTCATGGGATTCATGTAGTATTCATGTTTTTACTAGGTGCCTTCTATTTTGTGATATCAGTCAAAAGATAAGATCTTTCCATATCCCTTCACTTTCTTCAATCCGTCCCTCTCTGTTTTATTCACACTCTCTTTTATCCTATCCTCTCTCCCTCCCCTAGCTCCAGAGGCTCTGATGCAGGCTCTAGAGGACCTGGACTACCTGGCAGCGCTGGATGATGATGGGAACCTATCTGAGGTGGGCATCATTATGTCAGAGCTGCCCCTGGAGCCCCCGCTGGCCAAGGCCCTCATTGCTGCCTGCGAGTTCGACTGTGTCAACGAGCTGCTCACCATCGCTGCCATGCTCACAGGTACACACGGCACACACATACACTGGCCAAGGTGCTTATTACTGGCTGTAAAATGAGGCTTTACTAACCCTTTTTACATGAATTACAGAAAAATGTATATAACTTAGACTTACGTTTTTGAACAGTCATTCATTTAAATTCTCCACCTGTGTGTGTTTCCAGCTTCCCCCTGCTTTGTGACCCCCACACCCCAGAGAGAGGAGGCAGCAGCCACTCACAGGCTCCCCCTGTTGCACAACGAGGGAGACCACCTCACCCTCATCAACATCTACAACGCCTACATACAGCGTGAGACCATATACCACATACAGACACACTCCTAGATCTACACATATGGGCATGGAACAGACGTGCATTTCACACAATCTCTACTCCTTGAATATTAATATGTGTGTTTCTCTGATTCATATTTTAGACAATGAGGATGATGCCTGGTGTACTACCAACTTCCTGAACCCCGCCGCATTACGATTGGCTGTGGTGATCAGGGCCGAGCTTCTGGAGGTGATGCAGCGAATAGAGTTGCCCGTCTCGCCTCCTTCCTTTGGTTGCCAAGACAACTGCACTAATATCAAGCGTGCGCTCATCTCAGGGTTCTTCCTCAAGGTAAAAGGACTCATCAGTCCACTTCTCCATTTAAGATGTAATTTAGTTTAACTGTGTCTAACATTTGCCTGGGAAATATAGACCTTAACCTTTCTCTCTATCCTCCCCCCTATTTCTTCCTCCTCTCTTTGTCTTTCCCATACTGTCTGTCAAAATGTTCACATTCTCCTTTCTTTCCATTCTGGTGTCTCTCTCTCTCTCCCTCTGTCTCCCCCGGCCTCTCCTGTTCTTTCTGTATTTGTTTCTCTCGATCTCATTTGATTTAATCTTCTCCCTTCCCCTCTCCTCTCTTTTTCAGGTGGCTCATGATGTGGATGGCTCAGGTAACTACCTCCTGTTGACTCACCGTCACGTGGCTCACCTCCACCCCTTCTCCTCCTACCTGTGTCGCCGGCCGCGCCTCAACCCCCTGGGTGCTCTACCACGAATTCACCATCTCCCACGACAACTGCATCTGCACCGCCTCCGAGGTGCACCCCCACATGTGAGTAACCCCAAAATGTTTTGTGAACTTTTGTTGTTGAGGAAATCCATGTACAGTTGAAGTCGGAAGTTTACAAACACTTAGGTTGGTGTCATTAAAACTCTTTTTTTAACCACTCCACAAATTTCTTGTTAACAAACTATAGTTTTGGCAAGTCGGTTAGGACATCTACTTTGTGCATGACACAAGTAATTTTTTGAACAATTGTTTACAGACAGATTATTTTACTTATAATTCACTGTATCACAATTCCAGTGGGTCATAAGTTTACATACACTAAGAAGACTGTGTCTTTAAACAGCTTGGAAAATTCAAGAAACTTATGTCATGGCTTTAGAAGCTTCTGTTAAGCTAATTGACATAATTTGAGTCAATCGGAGGTGTACCTGTGGATGTATTTCAAGGCCTAGCTTCAAACTCAGTGCCTCTTTGCTTGACATCATGGGAAAATCAAAAGAAATCAGCCAAGACCTCAGAAAAAAATTGGAGACCTCCATAAGTCTGGTTCATCCTTGGGAGAAATTTCCAAATGCCTGAAGGTACCACGTTCATCTGTACAAACAATAGTATGCAAGTATAAACACCATGGGACTACGCAGCCGTCATACCGCTCAGGAAGGAGACGCGTTCTGTCTCCTAGAGATGAACGTACTTTGGTGCGAAAAGTGCAAATCAATCCAAGAACAACAGCAAAGCACCTTGTGAAGATGCTGGAGGAAACAGGTACAAGAATATCTATATCCACAGTAAAATGGGTCCTAAATTTACATAACCTGAAAGGCCACTCAGCAAGGAAGAAGCCACTGCTCCAAAATTGCCATAAAAAAGCCAGACTATGGTTTGCAACTGCACATGGGGACAAAGATCGTACTTTTTGGAGAAATGTCCTCTGGTCTGATGAAACAAAAATAGAACTGTTTGGCCGTAATGACCCTCGTTATGTTTGGAGGAAAAAGGGGGAGGCTTGCAAGCCGAAGAACACCATCCCAACCGTGAAGCACGGGGGTGGCAGCATCATGTTGTGGGGTGCTTTGCTGCAGGAGTGACTGGTGCACTTCACAAAATAGATGGCATCATGAGGGAGGACAATTATTTGGCTATATTGAAGCAACATCTCAAGACTTCAGTCAGGAAGTTAAAGCTTGGTCGCAAATGGGTCTTCCAAATGGATAATGACCCCAAGCATACTTACATAGTTGTGGCAAAATGGCTTAAGGACAACAAAGTCAAGGTATTGGAGTGGCCATCACAAAGCCCTGACCTCAATCCTATAGAACATTTGTGGGCAGAACTGAAAAATGTGTGCGAGCAAGGAGGCCTACAAACCTGACTCAGTTACATCAGCTCTGTCAGGAGGAATGGGCCAAAATCCACCCAACTTATTGTGGGAAGCTTGTGGAAGGCTACCTGAAACGTTTGACCCAAGTTAAACAATTTAAAGGCAATGCTACCAAATACTAATTGAGTGTATGTAAACTTCTGACCCACTGGGAATGTGATGAAAGACATAAAAGCTGAAATAAATCATTCTCTCTACTATTATTCTGACATTTCACATTCTTAAAATAAAGTGGTGATCCTAACTGACCTAAGACAGGGAATTTTTACTAGGATTAAATGTCAGAAATTGTGAAAAACTGAGTTTAAATGTATTTGGCTAAGGTGTATGTAAATTTCCGACTTCAACTGAAGATAGTGTGTAATGTACACAGTAACCCTGAACTTCTTTGGGCCATCCACATAGTGGTGTCTTTACTTCCTTTTGGAATACTAGTCCTCAGATAAACAGTAAACTGTACTATCTGTCAGAAGATAGTGGTGCATACCAGGTTGTCTTTAGTGATCAGATCGCACATGATCAGATCGCACAACGAGAAGCATTAAACTACTCTGGAACCAGGTCAGCATGATATCTCAGAAGATTGCTATGTGCACATGTCATTACATTGAGGTAAACTAGGCATTTAAGTGCATTACTTTGATAACCTACTTTGGTAACCTTGACCTATTACTGTTTCCTGTGCAGGTTGGTGGAGCTGGCCCCTCTGTACTACCTGGGCAACTTGCCGTCCAGCGAGGGACGGGACCTTCTGATGGAGCTGAGACAGAGTCTGCTGCCCCCAGAGGAGGTACAGGAGAGAGGCCCAGAAGGGGTCTACGACACACGACACATTGAGGAACACTTAGACAGGACCGGAGATCCACGTAATCAAGACAGTACTGAGCTGTGTGTCATACAGTGACTGGAATGGTGTGGGCAACCGAAAGCAGAACCAAGGGAGGAGAACCTGAGAGAGAGGACTTGGATGCACTATGCAGGATACTCTCAAGTTCTACCAGGAACACACTATAGATCTATACTGTACTATTGCATGGACAGTTGATGAGGGAGAGTATGTACAGTACACTATCCAGCCATACAACGTTGTATGGAGGCAGTTGTTTCCGTCTGAGTGAATAAGGGCTCACCTACAGGTGTTAGTGAAATCTTTCTCAAATTAGATTAAATGCATTTTCGGCACATGAAAATGTGTGAGTTAAGGGCAATTTCAGACTGAACCTACAGAGTTCCTATAAAACAAACTGTATACTGGTATGCAAAGTAATATATATTGGGAATTATATATTGACATAAATGTTGACTATTCTACGAGAGTCCCTGATACTTCACTGAAGAGACAGTCAGCTGTTAATAAGTGGACATGCATTCTTTCAATGATGACTGGTGAGGTATGGCATTGATGCTGTCACTTCCAGGGAATTTGTGTTTTTGACTGTTGTGGCACCAGCACCCATCTCTTCAGTGGAAACTATTGGTTGACCTATGATCTCTCTGTAGAAGTGCCCAATCATAGAAGCTGACTTGATGTGGACTGGACATGATTCGCAGGGCTCAGTTTAAACAGGGTGATCTACCATTGTACAGAGCTTTAGAATCTAGTTTTTGTTACTGTTGTTCTTTGTATGCTACTGGGTTTCCAATGTGTTGAAATAATATAATATTTTGTGTGTAAATCAAGGGTGTAAGGTCAGCCTCCCTCTAATAAATATTTGAAATATATATTGAACATCAAAATAAAAGGTTTATTTGTTGAATTTGGGCTTGACATGGTTAACTACTTCATGTTATACAATCTCAATCTGTGGTTGGTGAAACATCGCATCCAGGTTTCTCACTCAAGTAGCATGGGGAATTTGGGAAATAAGTTCATTAGGATAGCATAATAAAAGTAGACATTTTGGTTAGTACAATGTGCAATGTTTACTGCTGTTCAATGGCCACCCATACGATGGCATAGGCTTATACCGCTGTTCAATGTCTTATAAATGCCTCATGGCAAAAGAGCTTGCCAGTTTGTAGTCCTAAAAAACTGAAATTAGTTACCACTGGTTTATTCAGCCATTCCTATGGGGAAATTAATGTAGAAATAATAAGGGTTTTGGATAAACTCAGAAAATAAGGTCTGAGGTTAACACAGGCTTAGGAGATCTTATACGTTTTGTTCTATGAGTTACAATTATTATTCTTTTTTTAAATTACGCTTGGCCAATTGTGCACCACCCTATACATTGTTAGTTAAGATGACCTTTATGAATTATGTGGCCTTGATGTGCTTTTTTTTATTACACAAATGCTAAAATTCATAAAAAAGTGACAGTTGATGAAGATTATCTCAAAGAACAAAATGTATAAGATCTCCATTCATTTTCCCATAGGCTTTGTCCAGCGGACCATGGCGGAGTTAGTGCCTACAAAAAAACGGCATTACTTTTGCCATCTATAGCCTACGTAGGTGTAACCGGTGTGAAATGGCTAGCTAGCATTTCAATCGGTGACGTCACTTGCTCTGAGACCTTGAAGTAGTGATAGGTAACGATACTTTGAGGGTGAATGTTTCAAGCCCAGGTTGGGGCGAGGAGAGGTACACAGGGGGTATTCAACTCTTACCAGTGGACAATGGTGGTAGGAGTTATAGGAGGATGGGCTCATTGTAATGGCTGGAATGGAATAAATGGAACGCTAATCAAACGTGAAAACCACCACCTTCCATCCCAGACATTACAATGAGCCCGTCGTCTTATAGCTCCTCCCACCAGCCACTGACATTTACCATACGAGGTCCAGAGCCTGCTGGTTTTCTGTTCTACCTGATAATTAATTGCACGCACCAGGTATAATGTGGGGAGCCACTTGTGGATTTAACAGTTCTAAGCAGTTCCACCTCCAAAACAACTGCTAAGCGAATGTTGGCTAAAGCTGATCTGATTTAATTGAGCCCTAGGCCAAAACCAATTGTAGGCTATACCTTAAGAATATTTTAGAACTCATATCTTGGAACAGCACCTCAAGGGGCAGTATTGAACAAGTATTGAGCACTCCTCCCACCAGCCTCCACTGACACTTACCCTATGAGGTCCAGAGCCTGCTGGTTTTCTGTTCTACCTGATAATTAATTGCACCCACCTGGTGTCCCAGGTCTAAATTAGTCCCTGATTACAAGTGAACAATGAAAAAATGGTCCAGAGTTGAGTTTTAGGGGCCTACTGTCTAGGTCCCCATCCCTCGGCATTATAGAGTGGCACTGGCAGGGCTGCCGTTTGGCTGAAAACAAATCAAGGACTGGCATTATAAGCCACATGATGCCAGATCAATATTATTTAGAATTAAGGTAGGCTCAGTTACCAAGTCACAGAGCAAGATACAATATTGATATTGTCCTTGCTTTAGGCACAAGAAATCTAACAAAAAAATCTAACAGAAATTAAACTAATTAAGGTCTAGATTAAAGGGGCAATCAGCAGTTGCTACATACATTTTTGGACTTATAAATTAATGATATGTACCCATTGATTCTTAAAGAATATAACTTATAAATGCCTCATGAGCTTAATTCAACTGTGGTACCCAACAGTTGAGGTTGCTTTGTTATTGTTTATTCTGATTATTGCTGCTTTAAGGGCTCTATTCAAATCCGAATTGCGGAAGTTCAGCTTTACAGATTGAAATTTAAAGACAATGTTCCCGCTTTAGCAGAGACTGCGTTTATGTTAAACTGCTTATGTCGGCTTAATTGGAAATGACCTTACACCAAATCTGTAACGCTTCAGTTTTAGATTGAATAGAGCCCTAAATCAGATTTAGCGTTAACTAGCCATAGCAGACACCAGCATAGTGGATGTTTTGGCAGTGTATAGGTGGAACTGAGTTGAAACCATCAAATCGGTGAGCAGCTGCTCTTGCGATCATTGTCATGAAGCTACTCCCGCATTAATGTTCAGAACGAGAAGGTGTAGGCTAAATAGAAAAATCATGAAAGATCATCCTAATCAAGTTGTAGATTACATCACGTTCCAGTGTTCAAACTTGTAAACATGGCTGCATGGGATTTCTGTTAATGCGACTACGTGCGGCCAATGGCAATGTCCACTTTAGGTATAGTGGGGAGCCACTTGTGACAGTTCTAATGCAGTTCAGCTCCAAAACCTCAATGCGAGCTACATTTTGACTCTAACCCATACAACTAGTTTCACTTCACTTGGCATGGTGCTTTTGTGCAGACAAACTCATCAAAAATATTGGTTGTATCAAATGGGTTGTACATCAATTGTACAACCTGAGTGAGTACAGGGCCAGTGTCAGACTGGTTTTATTACTGCTAATAACAATAGGACACCAAAATATCTTATTTCAAGGCCTTCTAATGTAAAACTGAACAAAACATTCTAAATAACCATCAGATGACACAAGTAAACTGCCAAACTTTATTTGAAAATCAAAACCAAGCTACAGCGGGAGGACATGTTCATATTGTAATGACCTAATATACAATGTGTCTGAAAAGGCCGCAAACAAGCACTTACGAAATGGATAAAGAACATGCTCAGAGAAAAAGTAAAATCGATGCACATGGTCATGGTAAAATTCACCTAGTCGGTTTCAAAAATCCCAAAATAAATTCATGCCAAAGCAGTAGCGAACTAAATAAAAATTACATTTCACAGCACTTTTGGTTTGCAAGTTTTGCAATGCATTCAATCATTGTTTATAAGAATTATTTTGTGATGACTTGTCAGTATATGCAGCTTATACGTGGTGGATCACCAGGTCCTGTAGCAGGACAGGTGGAGATCAGCCCAGGTAGAGGAGGGGGGGTGGAGAAGAGGGGTGTGGTTGGAGGGGTGAGGGAGGCAGGGTCATAGCAGGGTGGGGATGAAAGTGGGGGACATGGGAAAGGGGGGCTGATTTCGAGGCTTTGTCCTCATTTCTTCTTGGGTTTTGCCTCCAGGGGCAGTCCAATATCTTTCCCGCGCAGTTTCAAACCTGTGAACAAAAAGTTGCGACTTCAGACAAACAAAGTACCAATGGTAAAATCCAAAGTACAGATGAATAAGGTGGCATACTACTCTGAGACCTGATTAAACATAGGGGTTGATTATGAAAAATGTCAGTGTAAGTCTTTCCCAGATTCCACTCACCGATTGCTCTCTCAATCTTTCCCATGACCTGATTGTTGGGAATTGCTTTCCCACACTCATAGTCAGCAATGACCTGAGGCTTCTCGTTGATTTTCTGAAAGTGAAAGCCAAAGAGATGTCAGTAAAAATCTGTGACCTAAAAACGTTATTCTATTTAGACCTACAGTGCTTTCTAAAAGTATTCAGACCCCTTGACTTTTTCCACGTTTTGTTACATTATAGCCTTATTCTAAAATGGATTAAATAGCTTTTTTCCTCAGTCTACACCCCATAATGACAAAGCAAAAACAGGTTTAGACATTTTTGCAAATGTATTCAAGTATTCAGACCCTTTACTGAGTACTTTGTTGAAGCACCTTTGGCAGTGATTACAGCCTCGTCTTCTTGGGTATGACGCTACAAGCTGGGCACACCTGTGTTTGGGGAGTTTCTCACATTCTCTGCAGATCCTCAAGCTCTATTAGGTTGGATGGGGAGTGTCACTGCAACGATATTCTCAGGTCTCTCCAGTGATGTTAGATCGGGTTCAAGTCCGGGCTCTGGCTGGGCCACTCAAGGACATTCTGAGACTTGTCCTGAAGCCACTCCTGCGTTGTCTTGGCTGTGTGCTTAGGGTTGTTGTCCTTTTGGAAGGTGAACCTTCCAACAGGACAAGTGCTCTGGAGCAGGTTTTCATCAAGGATCTCTCTGTACTTTGCTCCGTTTATCTTTCCCTTGGTCCTGACTAGTCTCTGTCCCTGCCACTGAAAAACATCCCCACAGCATGATGCTGCCACCACCATGCGTCACTGTATGGATTGTGCCAGGTTTCCTCCAGACATGACGCTTGGCATTCCAGCCAAAGAGTTCAATCTTGGTTTAATCAGACCAGAGAATCATGTTCTCATGGTCTAAGAGTCCTTTAGGTGTTTTTTTGCAAACTCCAAGCCGGTTGTCATGTGCCTTTTACTGAGGAGTGGCTTCCGTCTGGCCACTCTACCATAAATGCCTGATTAGTGGAGTGCTGCAGAGATGGTTGTCCTTCTGGAAGGTTCTCCCATCTCCACAGAGGAACTCTGGAACTCTGTCAGAGTGACCACCGGGTTCTTGGTCACCTCCCTGACAAAGGCCCTTCTTTCCCCGATTGCTCAGTTTGGCCGGGCGGCTAGTTCTAGTCTTGGTGGTTCCAAATTTCTTCCATTTAAGAATGATGGAGGCCACTGTGTTATTGGGGACCTTCAATGCTGCTGAAATGTTTTGGTACCCTTCCCCAGATCTGTGCCTTGACACAATCCTGTCTCTGAACTCTACGGACAATTCCTTCAACGTCAAGGCTTGGTTTTTGCTCTGACATGCACTGTCAACTGTGGTACCTTATATAGACTGGTGTGTGCCTTTCCAAATCATACCCATAAATGAATTTACCACAGGTGGACTTTAGAAACATCGCAAAGACAATCAACGGAAACAGGATGCACCTAAGCTCAACGAGGAAGACGAGGAAGCCACAGAAATGCACCAATATCTTAATGAGTCATATGGGTTTGCGGTAGCATTACTCACAGTGGCTAGGTCTTTCTGGGTGAGGCCCTTGTTCTGGCGGCCCTGCTGGATGACCTTGCCCACCTCCAGGGAGACCCGCTGGTGCTGCAGCTCCTCCGTCTCACGGTCCAGCTTGGCCGTGTTCTTGGTCATCAGGTGCTGCTTGTTCTGCCCTGCAGACCCTGTGGAGACATTCATTGGCATGGTTAGCATAAACAAGCCATAACATAATTTAATTCAGAAATCAATCCTTCATGTCCCAGACATCCCAGTAGGGGAGTTGGTGGATTGCACCTTGCATTTATTGCTATATAGAATAAGGCTTACATTTCTTAGTAGTCTCGAGGTCTTCTCCACGTCTCTGTGCAGCTGTGATAGCCTAGACAAAAACATGGCACATTATTCAAATGTACTCAACATCGTTCCATAACACAGGGATATACACTGCTCAAAAAAATAAAGGGAACACTAAAATAACACATCCTAGATCTGAATGAAATAATCTTATTCAATACTTTTTTCTTTACATAGTTGAATGTGCTGACAACAAAATTACACAAAAATTATCAATGTCCTTAAAACAAGTCAAAATGAGGCTCAGTAGTGTGTGGCCTCCACGTGCCTGTATGACCTCCCTACAACGCCTGGGCATGCTCCTGATGAGGTGGCGGATGGTCTCCTGAGGGATCTCCTCCCAGACCTGGACTAAAGCATCCGCCAACTCTTGGACAGTCTGTGGTGCAACGTGGCGTTGTTGGATGGAGCGAGACATGATGTCCCAGATGTGCTCAATTGGATTCAGGTCTGGGGAACGGGCGGGCCAGTCCATAGCATCAATGCCTTCCTCTTGCAGGAACTGCTGACACACTCCAGCCACATGAGGTCTAGCATTGTCTTGCATTAGGAGGAACCCAGGGCCAACCGCACCAGCATATGGTCTCACAAGGGGTCTGAGGATCTCATCTCGGTACCTAATGGCAGTCAGGCTACCTCTGGCGAGCACATGGAGGGCTGTGCGGCCCCCAAAGAAATGCCACCCCACACCATGACTGACCCACCGCCAAACCGGTCATGCTGGAGGATGTTGCAGGCAGCAGAACATTCTCCACGGCGTCTCCAGACTCTGTCACGTCTGTCACATGTGCTCAGTGTGAACCTGCTTTCATCTGTGAAGAGCACAGGGCGCCAATGGCGAATTTGCCAATCTTGGTGTTCTCTGGCAAATGCCAACGTCCTGCGGTGTTGGGCTGTAAGCACAACCCCCACCTGTGGACGTCGGGCCCTCATACCACCCTCATGGAGTCTGTTTCTGACCGTTTGAGCAGACACATGCACATTTGTGGCCTGCTGGAAGTCATTTTGCAGGGCTCTGGCAGTGCTCCTCCTGCTTATCCTTGCACAAAGGCGGAGGTAGCGGTCCTGCTGCTGGGTTGTTGCCCTCCTACGGCCTCCTCCACGTCTCCTGATGTACTGGCCTGTCTCCTGGTAGCGCCTCCATGCTCTGGACACTACGCTGACAGACACAGCAAACCTTCTTGCCACAGCTCGCATTGATGTGCCATCCTGGATGAGCTGCACTACCTGAGCCACTTGCGTGGGTTGTAGACTCCGTCTCATGCTACCACTAGAGTGAAAGCACCACCAGCATTCAAAAGTGACCAAAACATCAGCCAGGAAGCATAGGAACTGAGAAGTGGTCTGTGGTCAGAACCACTCCTTTATTGGGGGTGTCTTGCTAATTGCCTATAATTTACACCTGTTGTCTATTCCATTTGCACAACAGCATGTGACATTTATTGTCAATCAGTGGTGCTTCCTAAGTGGACAGTTTGATTTCACAGAAGTGTGATTGACTTGGAGTTACATTGTGTTGTTTTAGTGTTCCCTTAATTTTTTTGAGCAGTGTATTTAGTTAGCTAGTATAGCTGACGAGTAGGCCAGGCCAGGGGGGCTGATCCAACACAGAATCAAAACACAGGCTACGAAAAACGCAGAAAATGTTTGATAAAAGTCCAATTCATCGACGTCAGTCAAATGATTAGACGCAAACCCACATAGTTGCTATTTCTGTCCACGTCGACCGTTTTACCGAGCAGGAAACGCCAGGGAGAGGCGAGGTCACAATCAAATCCCCGGGATTTATTAGCAAGCTTCCCTGCCAGTGACAGTGTGCAGCCTACATGGGCTCAGTGGTTTGATTAATTAAATCGCATATTTCTTTACAATATATCGAGTTGTTTCTCAGGTTCACATGCTAAGTGGCTAATGCTAGCTGCTCTAGCTAGCAGCTAGCTACCTGCTTAGATTTGGCCTGCGCAGCAGTCGGACCCTTCTTCCTCAAAACCGTCACGGTGTCCCAGTCGCTTTCTGCCATTGTTTCCAGGAATTATTCGATAGTCGTAACGACAACAATTATACAAAAATAAAGCTAACGTTAAATGCCTGGGTATCAAAACGATATCTGGCGACGTAAGGCTACTTCTTTCCTACGCTTGCTTTAACAACAACTAATAACAAACACCCACGCGTCTTTCAAATCCAAAGCTTTATTCAAAACAACCTCCTAGATAAGTTAACCTAGAGCTACAGTGACCTCTGCTGTTAAAAAGGAAGTGCTTGAGAATAAAGGAAATGTCAATGTTCTATTTTTTGTTTATTGCAGAAACACCTGTATACATACAAGAAGTATACAAAAAGACAACGATACGATATTCTAGGGGTTACAACAAATTACAGATTATACAAAGACCTTCAAATATACGCACGTATTGATTGTTTTTAAGCTTTCTTATTAGAAGAATGTAGAATGGTCTTAATGTACTGCTCGAATTCCTTATAGAAAACATGGAATATGTTGTTTTAGCACAATTAGATTTATGAGGTAAAATTGTTTTTCTGTATACTTATTATAGTTAAGGAAACCAAGCAGCACATTCTCACATAAAAAACAAAAGTCATCAAGAATATTAACAATTATAAAACTATGAATATCTTTCCATAATTTCTTTACATAAGACAATGCCAAAATAAATGCAAAACTGTTTCTGGATGCTATACACAAAAAACAGTCAATGTTAATGTCTTTTTTTAGTTTCTTCAGGTAGTGCAGGGTAAAATGTTCGTTTTCCAGTCTTCATAGGTTGATGTTACATGACCGTCACTAGTTACCGTAGCAACAAAGTAATAACCCTAACCTTAACCACACTGTTTACTTTATGCCTAACCTTAAATTATGATCAAAAAGCACATTTTTGCTTTCATTCATTTTTACGATATAGCTCAATTTGACTTAGTGGCTGTGGTTATTGTGATAACCAGTATTAATTGGTTGATGTTACAAAGTATCCCGTATTCATAATGTAATAGTGGTTGATGTTTAGTATCCATACAATGTACTGGCAATATAAACATGGGTGGAGGCTGCTGAGGGGAGGATGGCTCATAATAATGATTGTAATGGAGTCAATGGAATGGTATCAACCACATGGAAATCACTTGTTTGATGCCATTGTACTGACTCCATTCCAGCCAGTATTATGAGTAATCCTCCCCTCAGCAGTCTCCACTGGATTGAGAGCCTCTATTTGAAGGTGTAGAGTTAGGATCTGCCATCTCTCCACACTTTCCTCTTGTCCCATGTCCAGCTAGTCTGGCTGATACAAACTCAAAGTCCTCCTCCAAGTCTGCTGTGTACCACATGGGTCGCATCAGCCAGGCTAATGTCCATCCTAACCCTAACTTCATGTCCACACCCCGGTTCAACCCTAACCCTAGCCTCAACCCTAACCGTAGACTGGTAATACATTGTACTTAGAGCTGTAGCACAAACCATAACCCTAGTAATACATTGTACTTACAGCTATAGAAACAACCAAACCATAACTCTAACCCTAGGCTGGTAATGCATGTACAGCTGTAGAGCCAACCATAACCTTAAATTTAACCCTAGACTGGAAATATTGTACTTATTGCTGTAGCACCAACCCCAACCCTAGACTGGTAATACATTGTAATCCTAACTTCATGTCCACACCCTGGCTTAACCCTTACCCTAGCCATAACCCTAGCATCATGTCCACACCTTGGCTCAAACCTTGGCTATAATAACCCTAAGAGTTTATCATCCTTTTCTCTTTGGACCCATAAGATGCTGGAGCTCGGCTCCCCCTTTGACCCAAGGTGCAGGGGCCTGGCTTCGATTGCTCTGGCTCCATTTCAACAGTGACTATAAAACAGGTAATCAACAATGTTACAAACACACACGGGAATGAACTTAGTTATTTTTCTCTGTAGCCTTTAACTCCTGATTTAATTTAGTATTTGATTTGAATTTGAATTTGCCTACTATTGTTGTGGAACAGGTTTAAAAATGGTTCAACATGAATATTCAGATTGTGTGGAGGGTATTTTCTTTATTATACACTGATATAACTACATAACAAGGTGTACACTTTTTAGGTAAGTTTAGCCAATGATGTATTGCTGATGCTATGTATTGGCCCTTGAGAGTGACTTCGAAGCCACCGGTCGGCCATATAGCTACTCCCCAGTAGGAGCAGTCCTCCATAGGAATGAATGTAATTCTACAGTATTTCAATTAAATGTTTCAAGGACAAAATTACATGTATTTACACTGAACAAAAATATAAACGCAGCATGTAAAGTGTTGGCCCCAAGTTTCATGAGCTGAAATTAAAGATCCCAGAAATGTTCCATATGCACAAAAAGCTTATTTCTCTCAAATGTTAGTTTACATCCCTGTTAGTGAGCATTTCTCCTTTGCCAAGGTAACCCATCCACGTGACAGGTGTGGCATATCAAGAAGCTGATTAAACAGCATGATCATTACACAGGTGCACCTTGTGCTGGGGACAATAAAAGGCCACTCTAAAATGTGCAGTTTGTCACAATGCCACAGATGTATCAAGTTCTGAGGGAGCATGCAATTGGCATGCTGACAGCAGGAATGTCCACCAGAGCTGTTGCCAGAGAATTGAATGTTAATTTCTCTACCATAAACTGCCTGCTAACATTGATTTAGAGAATTTGGCTGTACATCCAACTAGCCTGAGAACCGCAGACTACATGAAACCACGCCAGCCCAGGATCTCCACATTTGGCTTCTTCAACTGCAGGATTGTCTGAGACCAGCCACCCGGACAGCTGATAAAACTGTGGGTTTGCACAACCGAAGAATTTCTGCACAAACTTTTGTCCTCACCAAGGTCTTGACCTGACTGCAGTTTGGTGTCGTAACCGGCTTCAGTAGGAAAATGCTCACGTTCCATGGCCACTGGCACGCTGGAGAAGTGTCCTCTTCACGGATGAATCCCGCTTTCAACTGTATCGGGCAGATTTTTAAACATTTTTATTTCACCAGGTAGGCCAGTTGAGAACAAGTTCTCATTTACAACTGCGACCTGGCCAAGATAAAGCAAAGCAGTGCGACAAAAACAACAACACAGAGTTACACATGGGATAAACAAACGTACAGTCAATAACACAATAGAAAAATCTATGTACAGTGTGTGCAAATGTAGTAAGATTAGGGAGGTAAGGCAATAAATAGGCCATAGAGGTGAAATAATTACAATTTAGCATTACCACTGGAGTGATATATGTGCAGATGATGATGTGCAAGTAGAGATACTGGGGTGCAAAAGAGCAAAAATAAATAAAAAATAACAATATGGGGATGAGGTAGTTGGGTGTGCTATTTACAGATGGGCTGTGTACAGGTACAGTGATTGGTAAGCTGCTCTGACAGCTGATGCTTAAAGTTAGAGAGGGAGATATAAGTCTCCAGCTTCAGTGATTTTTGCAATTCGTTCCAGTCATTGGCAGCAGAGAACTGGAAGGAAAGGCGGCCAAAGGAGCTGTTGGCTTTGGGGATGACCAGTGAAATATACCTGCTGGTGCGCATGCTACGGGTGGGTGTTGCTATGGTGACCAGTGAGCTGAGATAAGGCGGGGCTTTACCTAGCAAAGACTTATAGATGACCTGGAGCCAGTGGGTTTGGCGACGAATATGTAGCGAGGGCCAGCCAACGACAGCATACAGGTCGCAGTGGTGGGTAGTATATGGGGCTTTGGTGACAAAACGGATGGCACTGTGATAGACTACATCCAATTTGCTGAGTAGAGTGTTGGAGGCTATTTTGTAAATGACATCGCCAAAATCAAGGATCGGTAGGATAGTCAGTTTTACAAGGGTTTGTTTGGCAGCATGAGTGAAGGAGGCTTTGTTGCGAAATAGGAATCCGATTCTAGATTTAATTTTGGATTGGAGATGCTTAAGGTGAGTCTGGAAGGAGAGTTTACAGTCTAACCAGACACCTAGGTATTTGTAGTTGTCCACATATTCTAAGTCAGAACCGTCTAGAGTAGTGATGCTAGTCGGGCGGGCGGGTGCGGGGCAGCAATCGGTTGAAGAGCATGCATTTACTTTTACAAGGATTTAAAAGCAGTTGGAGGCCATGGAACGAGTGTTGTATGGCGTTGAAGCCTGTTTTTAAGTGTGTTAACACAGTGTCCAAAGAAGGGCCAGATGTATACAGAATGGTGTTGTCTGCGTAGAGGTGGATCAGAGTCACCAGCCCAAGAATTAAACCCTGTGGCACCCCCATAGAGACTGCCAAAGGTCCCGGACAACAGGCCCTCTGATTTGACACACTGAACTCTATCTGAGAAGTAGTTGGTGAACCAGGCGAGGCGGTCATTTTTAGAAACCAATGCTATTGAGTCTGCCGTTAAGAATGCAGTGATTGACAGAGTCGAAAGCCTTGGCCAGGTCGATGAAGACTGCTGCACAGTACTGTCTTTTATCGATGGTGGTTATGATATCGTTTAGGACCTCGAGCGTGGCTGAGGTGCACCCATGACCAGCTCGGAAACCAGATTGCATAGTGGAGAAGGTAGGGGTGGGATTCGAAATGGTCAGTGATCTGTTTGTTAACTTGGCTTTCAAAGATTTTAGAAAGGAAGGGCAGGATGGATATAGGTCTATAACAATTTGGGTCTAGAGTGTCTCCCCCTTTTCCAGCTCTGGTGGACGATACGAAAGAGAAATTGAACAGGCTAGTAATAGGGGTTGCAACAATTTCGGCGGATAATTTCAGAAAGAGAGGGTCCAGATTGTCTAGCCCAGCTGATTTGTAGGGATCAAGATTTTGCAGCTCTTTCAGAACATCAGCTGTCTGGATTTGGGTGAAGGAGAAGCGGTGGGGACTTGGGCAAGTTTCTGCGGGGGGTACAGAGCTGTTGGCCGGGGTAGAGGTAGCCAGGTGGAAAGCATGGCCAGCCATAGAAAAATGCTTATTGAAATGATCGATGATCGTAGATTTATCAGTGGTGACAGTGTTTCCTAGCCTCAGTGCAGTGGGCAGCTGGGAGAAGGTGCTCTTATTCTCCATGGACTTTACAGAGTCCCAAAACTTTTTGGAATTAGTGCTACAGGATGCACATTTCTGTTTGAAAAAGCTAGCCTTAGCTTTCCTAACTGACTGTGTATATTGGTTCCTAACTTCCCTGAAAAGTTGCATATCGCGAGGGCTATTCGATGATAATGCAGTACGCCATAGGACGTTTTTGTGCTGGTCAAGGGCAGTCAAGTCTGGGGTGAACCAAGGACTATATCTGCTCTTAGTTCTAAATTTTTTGAACGGGGCATGCTTATTTAAGATGGTGAGGAAAGCACTTTTAAAGAGCAACCAGGCATCCTCTACTGACGGGATGAGGTCAATAGCCTTCCAGGATACCCGAGCCAGGTCGATTAGAAAGGCCTGCTCGCTGATGTGTTTTAGGGAGCGTTTGACAGTAATGAGGGGTGGTCGTTTGACCACGGACCCATTAGGGACGCAGGCAAAGAGGCAGTGATCGCTGAGATCCTGGTTGAAGACAGCAGAGGTGTATTTAGAGGGCAAGTTGGTCAGGATGATATCTATGAGGATGCCGATGGTTACGGATTTAGGGTTGTACCTGGTAGGTTCCTTGATAATTTGTGGGAGATTGAGGGCATCTATCTTAGATTGTAGGATGGCCGGGGTGTTAAGCATATCCCAGTTTAGGTCACCTAACAGTACGAACTCTGAAGATAGATAGGGGCAATCAATTCACATATGGTGTCCAGGGCACAGCTGGGGGCTGAGGGGGGTCTATAACAAATGTCAACGGTGAGAGACTTATTTATGGAAAGGTGGATTTTTAGAAGTAGAAGCTGTTTGGGAACGGACCTGGATAGTATGACAGAACTCTGCAGGCTATCTCTGCAGTAGATAGCAACTCCGCCCCCTTTGGCAGTTCTATCTTGTTGGAAAATGTTGTAGTTGGGGATGGATATTTCAGCATTTTTGGTGGCCTTCCTAAGCCAGGATTCAGACACGGCTAGGACATCATTGTTGGCAGAGTGTGCTAAAGCAGTGAATAAAACAAACTTAGGGAGGAGGCTTCTAATGTTAACATGCATGAAACCAAGGCTTTTACCGTTACAGAAGTCAACAAATGAGAGCACCTGGGAAATAGTTGTGGTGCTGGAGGCTACATGGCCTGGGTTAACCTCTACATCACCAGAGGAACAGGAGGAGTAGGATAAGGGTACGGCTAAAGGCTATAAGAACTGGTCGTCTAGTGCATTGGGAACAGAGAATAAAAGGAGAAGATTTCTGGGCATGGTAGAATAGATTTAGGGCATAATGTACACACAAGGGTATGGTTGGACGTGAGTACAGTGGAGGTAAACCTAGACATTGAGTGACGATGAGAGCGGTTGTGTCTCTGGAGGCACCAGTTAAGCCAGGTGAGGTCTCCACATGTGCGGGGGGTGGGACAAAAGAGCTATCTAAGGCAAGTTGGGCGGGGCTGGTGGCTCTACAGTGAAATAAAACAATAATAACTAACCTAAACAGCAGTAGACAAGGCATTTTGACATTAGGGAGAGGCATGTGTAGCCGAGTGATCATAGGGTCCAATGAGCAGCAATTAGGTGAGTCAAGGAGCCGTTCGGTAGTCGCTACTATGCTAGGCGAGCTGGAGACACGGCAATTCAGAAAGCTAGCGGACCGGGGCTAGCAGATGGGTCTTCGGCAACATTGCAACGGAAAAGCCTGTTGAAACCTCCTCGGACGATTATGTCGGCAGACCAGTCATGATAGATCGGCGGGGCTCCGTGTCGGCAATAAAGGGTCCAGGCCATTTGGCAAAAGAGGTATTGTAGCCCAAGAATTAGCTGGTAGACTTCTTCGGCTAGCCGGGAGATGGGCCTAACTTGAGGCTAGCTCAAGGCTAACTGGTGCTTGCTTCGGGACAGCGGTTAGCCAGCAGTAGCCACTCAGGTGATGGAAGACAGTGTGCATGGCGTCTTGTCGGCGAGCGGTTTGCCGATGTCAACGTTGTGAACAGAGTGCCCCATGGTGGCGGTGGGGTTATGGTATGGGGCAGGCATAAGCTACGGACAACGAACACAATTGCATTTCATCAATGGTAATTTCAATGCACAGATATACCGTGACGAGATCCTGAGGCCCATTGTCGTGCCATTCATCTGTCGCCATCACCTCATGTTTCAGCATGATCATGCACGGCCGTTGTCACAAGGATATGTACACAATTCCTGGAAGCTGGCAGTGGTGGAAAAGGTACTCAATTGTCATACTTGAGTAAAAGTAAAGATGCCTTAATAGAAAATGACTCAAGTAAAAGTCACAGAGTAAAATACTACTTCGAGTAAAAATCGAAAGGTATTTGGTTTAAATATACTTAAGTATCAAAAGTAAATGGAATTGCTAAAATGTACTTAAGTATCAAAAGTAAAAGTATAAACCAGATGGCATATTTTATTTATTTGTATAAATTGGCGGATAGCCAGGGGCACATTTCAACACTCAAGACATAATTTACAAACATTTGTGTTTAGTGAGTCCACCTGATCAGAGGCAGTAGGGATGACCAAGGATGTTCTCTTGATAAGTGTGTGAATTGGACCATTTTCCTGTCAAAATGTAGCAAGTACTTTTGGGTGTCAGGGAAAATATATGAAGTAAAAAGTACATTATTTTCTTTAGGAATGTAGTGAAGTAAAAGTAAAAAATAAATAGTAAAGTACAGATAGTAAAGTACACCAAAAAAACTACTTAAGTAGTACTTTAAAGTATTTTCACTTAAGTACTTTACATCACTGGAAGCTGGAAATGTCCTAGTTCTTCCATGGCCTGCATACTCACCAGACATGTCACCCATTGCGCATGTTAGGAATGCTATGGATCTACGTACACGACAGTATGTTCCAGTTCCTGCCAATATCCAGCAACTTCGCACAGCCATTGAAGAGTGGGACAACATTCCACAGGCCACAATCAACAGCCTGATCAACTCTATGAGAAGGAGATGTGTCACGTTGCACGAGGCAAATGGTGGTCACACCAGATACAAACTGGTTTTCTGATCTACACCCCTTTCATTTTGTTTTTTTAAAGTTATCTGCGACCAACAGATGCATATTTGTATTCCCAGTCGTGAAATCCATAGATTAGGGCCTAAACAATTTATTTATATTGACTGATTTCCTTATATGAACTTTAACTCAGTAAAATCTTTGAAATTGTCGCGTGTTGCGTTTATATGTTGGTTCAGTGTAAGTATTTTTGTTGTTGTAGTGGGGACAGTTTCATTAGTAATCAAAAAAAATTATACTATTAGCTATTGGGAAAACGTTAAAATATTTGTTTTAATGATTAGCTCACATAATCTAATTTTAAAGTATGCATTAAAGTGTCTAACAGAATAAATGTGGCAAAAACGAATGTAGACATTAATAAATGCATTTCTATAGCTTCCACAATTTTTTTTTTACAATGGTAGGGAGAGTGCCAAGATGGAGGCGCTGTGGCTTCATCATAGGTTATAAATGGCAGCTGCAAAAGATCACAACAATGAGAAGACCAAAACAAAATCAAATAACTTTGAATGATAGCAACATTGAGTAATATCAACAAACATTTTACAAGAAACAGAAAAGCGCCACAGAAGTACACAAAAATACAAACAATAACTATATTGTTATAACTAGTTTGTTGTAATCATGTCTTTTAGTATGGTCATTTAGCAGACTACTTTATCAAAAGCAACTTGCAGTTAACACAGTCAGTGTAGTATGTGTCCCACGCAATTCAAACCCACAACCCTGGTATTGCCAGCACCCTGATCCAAGTCCAACCAACTGATCCATCTGAGCTACCAGGTCACCAGGCGCAGGACATCTCGGAGGCAGCGTCGCTGTTGCGTCGTGTGCGGATAGGGGACCAGCCATACTCAGACTGGGCATCATCAGCCAGACTGTGGAGCCGGCCCCAGCGTGGAGCGTGCCTGGAGCCCTGCTTCCCGCCCCAGGTACGAGGCTTCGGGTTCATCTGCACACAAAAGCCATGATATTATAGAAAACCATGTAGCTGTTCTTAACACAGACAGAAGCAGTTGTCAGTTAAACTGTCCCTTTACTATGTCTCCTGTCTCTCACCTGAACAAAGACGGATGTGTTCATCTGAAGGGTCTCCACTCGCTCTGACAGCTGACCCAGCCAGTCCAGATGGTCAGCAATAGACTGGTTCAGATCACCATTGTTCTGCAATAGTGTAGAAACAGATACAGTCATAGTTCAGTATAAATCCCACTCTGAGCTCAATTGGGCTTCCATGGACAGGTACAGTGCTTTCGGAAAGTATTCAGACCATTTGACCTTTTCCACATTGTATTACGCCTTATTCTCAAATTGTTGTCATTAACAACAATGTAATCAATGTAATCAATAATGACGAATCAAAAACAAGTTTAGAATTTTTTGCAAGTTTATTACAAATAAAAAAGTGAAATATCACATTTACTTTAGTATTCAGACCCTTTACACAGTATTTTGTTGAAGCACCTTTGGCAGCGATTACAGCCTCGAGTCTTCTTGGGTATGACGCTACAAGCTTGGCACACCTGTATTTGAGGAGTTTCTCTCATTCTTCTCTGCAGATCCTCTCAAGCTCTGTTAGGTTGGATGGGGAGCGTCCAACCTAAGAGAGATCTCTCCAGAGATGTTTGATCGGGTTCAAGTCCGGGCTCTGGCTGGGCCACTCAAGGACATTCAGAGTCTTGTCCCGAAGCCACTCCTGCGTTGTCTTGGCTGTGTGCTTGCGGTTGCTGTCCGGTTGGAAGGTGAACCTTCGCCCCAGTCTGAGGTCCAGGTTTTCATCAAGGATCTCTCTGTACTTTGCTCCGTTCATCTTTCCCTCAATCCTGACTAGTCTCCCAGTCCATGCCGTTGAAAAACATTCCCACAGCATGATGCTGCCACCACTATGCTTCACAGGGATGGTGCCAGGTTTCCTCCAGACGTGATGCTTTGCATTCAGGCCAAGAGTTCAATCTTGGTTTCATCAGACAATAGAATCTTGTTTCTCATGGTCTGAGTCTTTAGGTGTCTTTTGGCAAACTCCAAGCGGGCTGTCATGTGCCTTTTACTGAGGAGTGGCTTCCGTCTGGTCACTACCATAAAGATCTGATTGGTGGAGTGCTGCACAGACGGTTGTCCTTCTGGAAGTTTATCCCATCTCCAAAGAGGAACTCTGGAAGTCTGACCATCGGGTTCTTGGTAACCTCCCTGACTTCTTCCATTTAAGAATGGAGGTCACTGTGTTCTTGGGGACCTTCAATGCTGCAGAAATGTTTTTGTACACTTCTCCAGATATATGCCTCGACACAATCCTGTCTCGGAGCTCTACGGACAATTCCTTCGACCTCATGGCTTGGTTTTTGCTCGGACATGCACTGTCAACTGTGGGCCCTTATATAGACAGGTGTGTGCCTTTCCAAATCATGTCCAATCACTTTAATTTACCACAGGTGGACTCCAATCAAGTTGTAGAAACATCTCAAGGATGATCAATGGAAACAGGATGCACCTGAGCTCAATTTCGAGTCTCATAGCAAAGGGTCTGAAGACTTACGTAAATAAGGTATCTGTTTTTAATTTTTTATACATTTACAGAAATTTCTAAAAACCTGTTTCGCTTTGTCATTATGGGGTATTTTGTGTAGATTGATGAGGGAAAAAACGATTTAATCCATTGTAGATTAAGGCTGTAACGTAACAAAATGTGGAAAAATTCAAAGGGTCTGAATACTTTCTGAATGCATGTATGTAGTGGATCCGTACTCAGATCAGAATAGGGGGAAATAGGCCTATAGGCTACAGTAGTTGAGTGAGAGAATAAACAGTGCAAACAAACCCCAGAGAGGTTGTCTTTGAGCTCAGTAGCAGAGAGGCGGACGTGCTCTAGTTTATCAATCTGCTCCTTCAGTCGGTCTTCAAGCTCCTGCATCATCATCAGATCCTCGTCTGGCCTGACTGCTCTACCTGACATCCTGAGACAAAGCACAACAAAATATAATGAAGACACGTATCAAATTCGATCATAATGAGTGTTGACTACTGTCTCTGCCAAGTGGTCTGGGGCCTCATTTATAAACCGTGCATACACGTACAGTGCCTTCAGAAAGATTCATGCCCCTTGACTTATTCCACATTTTGTTGTGTTACAGCCTGAATTCAAAATGGATAAATATATATATATATATCTACACACAAAACCAACTTGTTTTTAGACATTTATTGACAATTAAATACATAAATCTCTCATTTACAAAGGAATTCACACCCTTGAGTCAATACCTTGTAAAAGCACATTAGTCTTTCTGGGTAATAAGTCTCTTAAGAGCCTTCCACACTTAGATTGTGCAACATTTGCCCATTCTTGAAGCTCTGTCAAATTGGTTGTTGACCTTTTCAGGTCATGCCTTAGATTTTCAAGCTGATTTAAGTCAAAACTGTAACTCGGCCTGGCCACTCAGGAACATTCACTATGCTCAAAATGGGCTCCCGAGTGGCGCAGTGGTCTAAAGCACTGGATCTCAGTGCTAGAGGCGTCACTACAGACACCCTGGTTTGATTCCAGGCTGTATCACAACCAGCCGTGATTGGGAGTCCCATAGGGCGGCGCACAATTGGCACAGCGTCGTCCGGGTTTGGCCAGTATAGGCCGTCATTGTAAATTAGAATTTGTTCTTAACTGACTTGCCTAGTTAAATAAAGATTAATTAGTATTGTTAAGTAACTACAGTGTAGATTTGGCTTTGTGGTGAAAGGGGAATTCATCTTAAAGTGTCTGGTGGAAAACAGACTGAACTAGGTTTTCCTCTAAGATTTTGCCTGTGCTTAGCTCCATTCGGTTTCTTTTTTATCCTGAAAAACTCCCCAGTCCAGATTGATTACAAGCATACATATAACATGATGCAGCCACCACTATGCTTGAAAATATGGAGAGTGGCACTCAGTAATGTGTTGTGTTGGATTTGCCAAAACAGAAAGTTAATTGCTTTGCCACATTTTTTTACAGCATTACTTTAGTGCCTTGTTACAAACAGGAGCCATTTAAACTCTGTAACTGTTTAAAGTCACCATTGGCCTCATGGTGAAATCCCTGAGCGGTTTCCTTCCTCTCCGGCAGCTGAGTTAGGAAGGACACCTGTATCTTTGTAGTGACTGGGTGTATTGATAAACTGAGTTAGGAAGGATGCCTCTATCCTTGTAGTGACTGGGTATATTGATACACAATCCAAAGTGTAACTAATAACTTTACTATGCTCAAAGGGATATTCAATGTATGCTTTTTTTTTTTTTTTTAACCCATCTACCAATAGGTGACCTTCTTTGCGAGGCATTGGAAAATCTCTCTGGTCAAATTCATTGCTCGACTGTGGGACCTTAAAGATAATTGTATGTGTGGGGTACAGCAATGAGGTAGTCATAAAAAAATTATGTTAAACACTATTATTGCACACAGTGTGAGTCCATTCAACATATTATGTGACTTGTTAAGCAAATTTCTACTCCTGAACTTATTTAGGCTTGCCATAACAAATGAGTTGAATACTTACTGACTCAAGACATTTTAGCTTTTCATTTTTAGTTAATTTGTAAAACAATTGAAAACAGAATTCCACTTTGACATTATGGGGTATTGTGTGTAGGCCAGTGACAAAAAAAAATCTAAATTTTATCCATTTTAAATTCAGGCTGTAACACAACAAAATGTGAAAAAGGCCAAGGGGTATGAATACTTTCTGAAGGCACTGTACATACAAAATTTAACACAAAATGTGGGTGCGCCAGGCCACGCAAAAATTGGCACTTGATGTGAGAATGTGCTTAGCTTCCAGCAAACTGCAGAATAAGTTTCGGACATTTTCTGACTGATGGTTTCATACTGTCAAAGTAGCCTATAGGCCTACAAACATCCCATCTCTATTTTTTTAATGTATTTTTTCTTGTTCAAACAATACAAAACACGCACATACACACAAACATTAACGACATCACACCTTCCCAGACCCACCTGCTCACATCCCCATCTCCAGCGCCCGCATCACTCTCCACGACATGGCCTCAAACTGCACCATTTTGTTTCTCTTCGTTGTCCACGCACTTTCAACATTTAGATAATAAAGCATGTGACCTTTCCATTGTGTTAATATAAAGGTCACAGGGCCAAGTTTGGGAAACCCTGTCATTTACTCTATGCATCCGAAAGTCAGCGTGGTTTATAATTTACTGTAGAATTAACAGATCAACAGTTGATATTTTGCTTTGAAGTCCGTAGGCTACCACTGAAAGTAGGCCTACTGTAGTTGGACATTTTTTCAAGTAGACATATTAGACAATGTTTCAGAATTCGTAGGCAGTGCAGCATATTTAGGTTCTGGGAAAAAGTAACTAATTGGGTACACACTGGTTGAATCAACATTGTTTACACGTCACTTGAATTAAATTACGTTGAAGCAACGTGAAATAGACATTGAATTGACGCCTGTGCCCAGTGGCCAACATAAAAACATTACTTAATTCAAACGATCTGTTTACAAGTCCACAACAATTTGCAATTGTTTTTTTCTTTAAGAAACAGATTAAAACGTTCTACCAACACCTTCAGAGACATTTGATCAAGTTTGCCATTGCTATTTCCTTTAGAAACGTCCTTATTCCAATACTTCCAAAGTATACAGCAAATAAGGGTGTTATTAAACCAAATGTTATTGGTCACATACACATATCACAATAAAAGGTGAATGATGGGTGTTTTTCAGACTGAGTTTTATTGCTTGTTCACACATGCAGTTTCAGGACGGGTCTGATTTATAATGGGAAACATGGGTGTGTATGGCGTGTGCCAAGTATATAAATCTCAATATTTTTGTATGTGCGCAGTCTTTTCAGAAATGGCATACGCAGATATTTAATGCGAAATGTATGCAGCGGTTATAAATGAGGCCACTGAACCTTTATAGCACAGGAATTATTGCATTTGTCCTGTGACAGCAAGGTTGTTGGTTCTAGCCCTCCTCCGGGTTCTCAAGAGTAGGGCACTATATCTGCCAAGATGTCTGGACCATTACTGCACAGGAATGCTTGCCCGGTGTGTAATCATTACTCCACCATAGCAACATTTTCGCAATGACAATTTGCATTTATTATTGGAAGTTCAAGTTTGTCCCCCATTTGGTTCCTAGTGAAGACACTCGACTTGATTCTCCCTAGCCAAATCATTCTCCCTAGCCCACGGCCAGAGAGAGGGAGGCGAAGCGAGCTGCCTATGTTAAGCAGATCCTTAACTATTAAGCAATTTGAGGAGTTTTGTATGGGGGCAATGAGACAGTGTCGAACTGAGTCAAGATGAACATTAATTGCTATTTTGATATGTGAGGCTTATTTAACACACGTTTTGTAATGCGTAAGTTATGAGTGATGTGTGATGCATGTGACTGAGAGAAAACAAAACGTTATATCGCAGTTGTCCCTGTTGAAATTCGAGACAGTATATTTACTAAACTAGCATAGCATCTAACTCTCCGTTGAATACAGGCGATTAACGCAACACCCCTCATCGAATATTTAAAAATGTAATTCAAATAATGAGATGTATCTACCAATCCAAATAGAGGAAGGGAGCTGGACAGCCCACCATTTCAAATCCATTGTTAGGACGGAGACATACAAGTAAGTATCATTATATCCATATATCGTTAATTCCTAATGTTATCATTAGCCAATCTAGCGTGGTGGTGGAAAATGGTGTTTCATAAAGAAAGTATGCATATTTTCCCCGCGTTCTCGCCATTAAATCTAGTTACGGAGGAAATCGACGCATTTGCAGCTTGAATGTTTTATGTACGAACTAGTCCACGGGGAAAAGAGAGTATAGCCGGCTGCATGCTCGCTCTTTGGACTGTAAAATTAAATGACTCAATATTACCATCTTCCGGCTTTATGGGGTACATTCTCCCGGGACGATAAAGGGCCGACTGCCACGTTCAAGTGTTCGAAATTCGCGAGGAGTGGTTTAGAACATAGCCACATTCAACTTTATTCCCCATAAAATGTAAATACATTAGACTGCATTATAAATGGGGTAATCAGTACACTTTGTACAAGCAACGTAAAGTGACTGCGGTAGCTTACTTTGAAAGGTGTGTTGCACGAAAAAAGTTTTCAAACGTACCGACAAGACATCAATTGACAACTTTCTAGACCAGCTCATGTATCTACAACTTGACGTACACAAAGTTTGAGTTAAAATGTTTACCTTCTACTTGATTTATTCCGTCAAGATGTCCTGATATGTCCTGTTTAGAGTGCAAATGCTTAACAATTCTCTGCAGTGTAGAAAGCTCCCTTTGTCTGACAAAAATTCGTGGAATTCGACACTTCTGACGTCATGACATTCACTTGGTTTATTTTTCCTCAGGTGAAAACCACCACATGTCGGTTATTTAATACGATAGGCCTACCATGTACCAAGTATGGTACGATAACCCATTTGTATTGCTGTTGCAGCCGCCCAAGTTCAATACATTTTATTAGTACATTTATTCTAACACCTCACATAAGCTAATACCTTCATTATCCAACGGACAGCCTTGAACACAAAACACATTCATAAAGGACAACGGTTTTGAAAAAGCGCAACTGCTTTATTTCTCTCTCAAGCTCTTAAAAAGGAAAGGGCGAATATGATCACATATCAGGAAGGATAGACTGTTGGATCAGTTCCAGAGTGCACTGGTCCTCTGACAAATCAAATGAGTCTTGAAAGTAATAAGCGTCATGGCAAGATCTTTGTGTAGGTACAGTAATAGAAGTCGAGCGCGGAAACCAAATGCAGTTTCTCAGGTGTATAAGAAGGTTTGTGTCCACCTTTTCCCTGTCCAAAAACTGACAGGGTCCTGTCACTGCAAAAAGCAGGAAAGCCATCACAACGTCCAATAAACCAATCCACAAGTTAAAGCAGTCCACCCTGTGAGAACATCAGTGACCTTTTAAACATTTATCCTTTTATTGGTGATACAATATATAAATCAAATATGTTTTTTGACTCCCACCCTCCCCGACTGACCACAACTCAGAATATAATGAACAGGTATGCATAATGTACAGACATCAGTGACATAAAGATGAGTGAACATTTTGTAGTGTCATGGAGCATTATAATAAGCAGTAACATCTAAACAGTTATGACATTGGAATAGTAAATATTACTTTCAAAATGTGACAAAGAAATGCAAACAGATCACATTTTTCAAACAAAAAATAAATGCTTTAATATTCCTTCTGAGAGCCCAAAGCAACTGCAACGTTCACAAAAAAAAATGTTACGCGAAGATAGCACATCAATTCATCAAGGATCTAATCCCCCTCCGTTATCATCAAATTGTAACATAGAAATAGATATTTGGACCCTGACAGAGTTCTAGTTAGGCTGCGTTTATTACCCGGAGACCTTACATAGTGCTGAACGTTCACTAGGGAGGTATGCCTACTAATTTCTTCACTAACCTCCCCATCGAGTTGTGTTAAAAAGAAAAAGATACAGAAGTGTTTATAATAGCTCTAGTAGCAAAAGCAAAAACACTCCAGGAGAGGGATATAAATGTATCAGATGTGAATTCAGATTTCAACTCATTTACAACCAAAAGGATAGCGATAGAAATAATAATTTGAATCAGCTTTTGGGATCGTACAGTAAGTCAATGAAGCCCACCCTCACTCCCCAACACTAAAGAATAACTCCACATTTTTTGCCAGCTTGGTTGATCTAAACCACACACACACAAACTGCAGCTGCACATGTCCACTGACTTCAGAGCCTTTTGAAATGTGACGGAGTCCTGGATCAGGCCCTGCGGTTAACCCATGTTCAGCACATCACATGCACACACTGCATCAAAGCCAGGGAAGCTTCAAATGAGGCAACATGATTTCTCTAAAATAGGAAATACATAAAGGCAAGAGAGCGACATAAAAGCAAAAAAACTGCCTTTTAAAAATAACGGAAACATTTAACAATCGGAGCAGTTTTGTCACAGTTCACGAGCTGTGTGAAGTACCCTGGGAGGGCGACACACCCCAGGTCACGCCTTTCCACGTCTACACACAATGTCTTCAAATCTGGGTTTGAAGGATTTTTATTGAATAAAAGGAGTCCTTGAATAGAGCAAATAGGCGATGATGACAAAAAAAATATTAAAACTCCACGTTATCAACGAAAAATGTCAAAAAGTTGGGGGGGACAAAAAGGTGCCTCTGTATTTCATTATTTATTTTTTTAACACTTATAGATTTGCTTTCTTGTGGTGACATGTCGAGTGTCTGCCTCATCTACAAGGCTACAGACCAAAAAGGTAAGTACAGTTTGGCAAAAAAGGGGTGAATTACAACAGTGAACTATCTGCAGGAGCTGGCCGTTTCCTTTTTCGGACTGATGGCGAGCAACACAGAAAATGTGAATTTCTATTGTCTTTTTTGTTACCATTATACTTCTCTCAAAAAGGACATTAATGTTAATAAATAAAGAGGACCTTGAAGAGTCTGCTTAGAAGAGTGTTCCAAACTATTGTCTATGTATATATTTATATATATTTATATATCTCTATATGTGGTGTTTAATAATAATAATAATGTCCGGTTCTGAAAGTTGGTGTCAGGTTCTGGGAGTTGATACAGTATGCCTGCCCTTCAGTTTGGCGCCCGATCTGGGGTTTCGTGAGAAAAGGCTGAGAGGTGGGCAGAGGGAGGCGGCAAGGGTTTGTATCTTCCAGAAGCAGGCTTTTTGAAGGTTAAAAGGAGGTTTAAGGTCCATTGCTATGCCTTGCCCTCTTCCACTTTGATGGCTCTGCATGGTGCTGGTTTGCCCTGCCAGCCGGGAAGGGGCTCCTGGAGGTTGCTGGTCATCAGGCCCCCCGACAGTGCCTTCCCCTCACCCACCAGCTGGCGCCTATCCCGCAGGGCTTTACTCGAACACACACAAGAAACGCAAGGTTAACGTTTCATATGGTTTTTTTTTTTAAATCAGCAACAAAACACTGTTACAAGTAGAGCTGGGCGGTAACCAAATAATTCAAATGAATGTTCACCAAAGGCCAGTACCACAAGTATCAAGTTTTTTACAGTTGTTAATTTCTCACAAAAAGGGCATTTTCAAAGACTGACATGACAGCCAGATGTGATTATTGCAAAAGGGCAGGTTAAACTATTTTGATAAAATAATGTAATTATTAGTGGGTCTTATGGTTGTGACTGTTTATATTTAGCCTATGTATAATTTTACAAGCCCTGAAATCATTAGACTACTTGAAATGAAGTGTATTGACCTTTAGTTGTACAACAAAGCTTAGAGGAAAAATAAAATTGATATGTTTCGTGAATCGCCCTTAAGTTTGCCTTTTATTTTATATGATTTTTAGGCCATATCAAGGGAAATAGAGTTAAAACATTGTTTTAAAAATGATCTAATAGCAAAAAATGACACCATTAAAAAAAAGCTATTATCAAGCATCAGCCCAATGTATTGTTAGAAACAAGTATTACGCACTGAAACATCTATTTTGATGTCTTCTTAAGACTATAAATCCAGATAAACAAACAACGCATATGCCAGTAAATGCTATTATGTTCCAGCAAGCATGTGCCTACATGATTAGTCTTTCTATGTCTATGAGCACCATACAGTCAAAAGCAGTTCCCTAGGTAAGCTCAATGACAAATTCATCTTGTGATGAGAGAAATCCTACTTCAGGTACCACATTACTGGTTATGACTCAATTTGGATATTAATAACTACAATAGTTCATAGCAGTTTATCCAGAGGAGTTCATTCAAAGCCATCTATAAAGAGAGTTCAGGCCAACTTGGAAAACTACTAGTCACTAGGCAACGAACATGGAGGAGAGTTGAGGTGCTGCCAGTGGCGATTGAAGTCACTTGACACCCTTTTAACCAATCAAATTATGTTTAGGTGATAATCCAAAGAAACCTACAATCTGACATAAACGGCAAGGACCAAACTCTCCATATATGGCTTATATTACATACATTTGCAAATTGGATTGAAGAAAAACACAAAAACTAAATGGATTCAAATTTAAATTACCTGTATTTACAGTGGGTGGCTCACCTTCATGCCATCCTCCGGCCCCTTGACGGAGGGCTCGGGCCAAGGGGGGGTGGAGTGGGGGCTCGCGCCGGGGTTGGGGTAAGGGGGGGAGCGGATGATGACGGTCTTGTTGACCTGCATGACAGGTCTCTGGATGGGGGTGGGGAAGGGGCCGGTGGTGGGGGGACGCATGTGCATAACCATGCTGCCCTGAGGAGGAGGGACCTAGTTGGCGGAGGCGGCAGGGAGGGAAATACACACACTGTTAGCATGGCAACATGGCTCAGTATATCTGCATGGTTATCTTTCTTTAGGCAAACCTTGGGGGTAGCGGAGACTTGTGCAAGGCCGCAAATATTTTCCACAGAAAGAATACCAAAATTATATTTAATAATATTGCTTTATGCTCGTGACTCAAAAGTACACCAAGGTCTTGAGTGGCCGTTTTACCATTGTGTGAGAGCACTTCAAGGTAGCTGCATGACAACACTGATCTGTCATTTAAAATGGTGAAACAACATCAGTGATTTGAACAAGCAGAATGATTGAGTGTGAGGTTTCTATAACCTTGCCGTGGAGGGGGCACAGCGGGGCCTCAAACCAGCCGGTGGCTGGGTCTCTGTAGCAGCAACTACAGGTCAGGCCAGGGCCACTGCAGGCCCAGCCTCGTTGCTGAACAGCCTGCATGGGGGTCGTCTTCTGTTTCCAATGAAATGGGAGGGGGAGGCTATATGAGTGTGTGCATAGGCAGCTGGGATTGTTTGAGTCATGACCGTTTGTGTGTGTCGTGCCTGCTAGTGTCAGAGCAGTGTGCAGTGCCTGTACAATTGTGTTTGTTCAAATGAAAGAATGTGTGAAGTGCTCTGGAAGACCTTGGATGTTGGTAGAGTGTGAGCAATAACTAGTGCGACCAAGGTGTGTGTATGTACCTAATGTGTGTATGACTATGTGTTGGGTCATACCTGCTGGGTGTAATGTCCAGGCATGGGGCCAGACGGCTTCCCACTGGGGCTGGCAGACCCTGGTCTGAGGGGAGAGAGGGACAGAGATAGATTTACCATTAGCTTTCAATAACATCTATTTAAAATCTCTTGAATTCCATTATATGATCACTAAATGTTTCTTAAATTAACTATTGAACTAACTAGAAGAAAACAAAAAGCATAGGCGGATATGCTGTCAGTTTCTAAGTCTAAAAATGTTACTAGCAGTGAACCATGTAGAATCCTTTGCCATGTTACAATAACATGAACACGTTTATAAGGATACAAAACTAAGAGTAGACGTGCTGCGGTCTAACAGCTTCAGGGTGACATTTAGCTGTTCCAGCTCACCTGTTGTATCCTCCGGGCATGCCCTGGGAATGATTGGGCTTGTCAGAGAACTGGAAACCTTTCATTTCCATCTGGGAGGTCTAGAGGACAAACAAACATCCCCATTAAATGTACAAGTAAGGACATCTCAATGCCATCTATGAAATGTTGTGGCATTAAAGTCATAGTTCACCCAAATGACAAATTCACTCATGTTTTTCCTTACCTTGTAAGTAGTATAAGGACCAGTAGAGATTGGGAAATTCTGCAAAAACATTAAAGTAACTGATTTAGGTGAACTTTCCCCTCTATTTCAAAGGGACGGGTTTCACTTAATTCAATTAGTATTTTTTCTGTTTATACATAAAATGTTTCCAAATCCAACCTAAAGCTAAAACATTGACCAATCAAGGTGGTTGGGCTGTAACATTGCTGGAAGGGACACTTGGTGGGTCTGTGGCTCTCACCTCTCTGCTGCCGGTCATGACGGGGGGCTGGGAGCCAGGGGGGAGCATTCTGCGGGCAGCTCCCACGGAGAGGTTCTGGCCCTGCTGGAGCTGGATGGACTGGGGCAGGATGAGGTGCTGCTGGGCAGAGCCATAACGCAGCTGGGAGCCCGGCAAGGGCATGGTCACCTGGAGAGAGAGGGATGATCAATGCATCAGACGTTGAAACATTGAATTATGAGAGTAGGTTTCCATTAAAAGCCAAATGATCTGTTTTCCTTCAAACTAACACAAGTGTGCCACAGAGTGGCTCCCGTTACCTGGATGAGCTGGGAGTCCATGAGCTGGGAGGAGCCCATGCCAGGGCCCTGGTTCATCTGGCTGTCGTAGACCATGGCCTGGCTGCCATTCATTGGCTGGTAGTGGGAGCCAGACTGGGGCTTGACCATATCCGACGGCTGCATGCCCGGGAAGGCCGAGTAGGGCCCCTTGAGGGGGCCACCACTTGACAGCACCATGGGGCTGGGCTGGGACAGATTGGGGTGCATGTACACCTGGGACCTAAAGGAGGGAATGGAGTTGAACATCTCCTGGGACTGTGAGACAGGCAGGCCACCCCGGAGACCAAGCTGGGCCTGGGCCTGCAGAGAGGTGTGCAGGGAGATGGGGATCTGCTGGGCAGCTGCCTGCGTGCACACATAGGAAGGAGTGAATTATAATATTACAGTTGTTTTTTCACTGCAGAGTTTAGTTTTGTTGATTATTGCCAAAAAGAAACCCCCCAAGAAGTGTTTTTATTAAAAATAAAAATTCTGTAAGACCCTATACTTGTGAGTGAAGTACCTGTTGGTAGCTCTGCTGCTGGGTCATGGTTGGGGGCACCAGACGAGGCTGGCTGGGAAAAACATGGCCGTCCAGATACAGCGGGGGGATATGGTTACCTACAGAGAGGGAAATACAATTGTTATTTCAAAAGTTGTAATAACAACAACAATAACACACAGATGTACATTATATACAATGCATAGTCTTAGGCCAAATATACCAATGTCTGTTAATGTGTCCGAGTGTCCCCTTACCCTGCATGGACATGGAAGGCGCCACAGAGGCCACAGGCATGGGCACCCCTCCAAAGGAGCTGTAGCTGACCGCACTGGAGGAGCCTACGCTGCAGGGGGGCTGGGCACCAGCGGCAACCCCACCAGGAGAGCCCTGCTCGGGGAGAGACTGGGAGTTCTCCCACGCCTTACGGGCTGACTCCATCTGAGTGAGAGGGGACAAAGGGAGGGAACTGTTTAGTGACAATACACCAAAAAAACATTTAGGATTTTACTAACGTTAATCTGATCTGACATTTAGCCAGGTAGGTTATTGAGAATTAAATCTCTAACAAGACTAATGTTTAGACAGGTATGATTTGTGGAGAGTGAGAGGTAGTAGTGTGGTGGGGGTGGTGTACCTTGAGTGTTAGGTCAGCGCTGGGGAAAGAGATGGGGTTGAGGTTGATGCCAGGCTGCAGGTGGTCTCTACGCAGCATGGGGATGGCCTGGGTCAGGGCCGGCTACACACAGACAGAAGTTAACAACTAGTCAATGACATCTTTTGTCCATTTTACATCATTTATATTTATTTAATCAAGCCACTTCAAGGTGAAGCAATTTCAAGGACTCCTTTTAATACCCCACCCTATAATCATGGGGTGACAATGGAAATCTGGTAGTACTCAGTGTAATTGTACTCACGTTGCTGGCAAGGGTGACCTGTAGCTTGGTGACAGGGTTGGACACGGGCACTGGGGTGGACCTGGGCGGTAGGCTGAAGTCAGAGTCCTTGGCGCTAACGCCAAACTCTATGGGCGGCACAGGAAGCACTGTGTCCACGTGGAGGTTCACGCCGTTGACGGGCGTAATGGGCCCGCCCTCCAGACCCTCCGAGCCCTTGCGGTGCTTGAGCGAGCGCTCGTTGCCGATGGGGCCGGGCTTGTGCTGCTCCTTGCTCTGCTCAGGCCCCGCATCAGAGTCCTCAGAGTTGGGCTCGCTGCCTGTATAGGACACCTGCTTGGTCCACGAGTCTCCTCCAGATGACTGGACTGACAGAGCTAAAGGGTATGAAAATAATGTAAGAACCACTGGAGTCGAAGATTCTCTTTAATACAGTTGACAACACAATAATGTTCACCTGGAAAGAAGAGCAGAGTATGGGGAACAGAGTGAGTTACTCTCAGTTATCAGATGGGGTGGAAGATTGTGAGCACTGGGGTGTTGCTCCTACTCTTACCTGAGCTGTTGGTCTCCCAGATCTCAGTGCCTAGATTGTTGGCAGAGAGGCCCTCCTCTGGCTGATCCATGGTCATGCCACCCTGCTTCTTGGCAAACCGTGGGGGAATCTTGGAGGTGATTGGTCTGTTCTTCATCGACACCTGCAGTGTGAGGTAGAGGAAGACATTTTTTCATAGATGAAGTACAACAAGGGGTGGCAGGTAGCCTAGTGGTTAGAGCGTTGGATTTGTAACCGGAAGGTTGCAAGGTCGAATCCCCGAGCTGACAAGGTAGTTAACCCACTGTTCCCCAGGCGCCGAAGATGTGGATGTCGATTAAGGCAGCCTCTGATATGCTCTCTGATTCAGAGGCGTTGGGTTAAATGCGGAAGACACATTTCAGTTGAAGGCATTCAGTTGTACAACTGACTAGGTACCCCCCTTTCCTTTCTAGCTGCTCAAGTCATGTACAACATATACAATTTAGATATTTCTGAAAAAAGTATTGCTGCTTGCAATAATCCATTTGAAATTTAGATTTTACTATTCTTGAGACACCAAAAGCCCTTGTGCCCATTATTTCAGACATATGCAAATGTTTTGGGATTATTTTAATGTTCTGTCAATTTACCAGAGCTCCATGTTCCTTCCTCCTCCTGTCGTCTTCCTGTGGAAGACGACGCTGCTGTTTCTTGGACAGGTCCTGGAACCCATCTGGACTGGAACTCCCAGCATCCCCCTCAACTGGATGACAAATATTTACGCCATTACAACACACTGTGATAGGAAATATGAAAATACAATAATACAATTTACAAAAAGACAACCATGGACCACATTCAATCAGTCTGTGGGTCGCATCTGGTCCATGGGCCACAAGTTTGAAAACCCTGGTTACATTTGTGCTTTACTAGGAGGTTGGTTCCTGGCATACTCACTGTGGTAGCTGTTGAGGTCGTACTGAGACAACGGTTCGGCCAGGTCTCCCCTTCACAGACCGAGTCTTCAGCTCCTTGTCCAGCTTCTTCCCCGAGGGTTCGTTGGGCTGGTGGCCCTCCTCAGACGGCTCCACACAGTAGACTAGGCCTGACTCCTCTCTGTTCCTGCAGGAAGGGAGACACATTCCATGAGTCAGGTGTTACCATTAAAGGGTGTTGCTTTTAAAAGCTACAGTATCGTAATGCCATGACAATGTTTTGAAACAAGTCAAGAAAAAACAAACAATATCCACAGTTTTGTTGAACAGTCTCGCACAAAGTTAGCACAGTACTCACCTCCTATGGTTCGAGGCCCCTCCATTCTGCCAGCCGTCGTTCCTGTTGCAGGAGGGCAGTGCGTTGGGGTTCTCTGAGGAACGTGTCATCTTGTTCCCTTCCAGTAGGGCCGGCTCTCCCTTCCTGTTTTGCCGGTCCACCAGGGGGCGCTGGCTAGAGAAGCTCCTCTTGGCCAGCTCCCCTCTTCTCCACAGAGCCAAGCTCCCCGTGGCCAGAGTCTGAGTGCACATCTCCACCGTGGGCTTGCTGCTGCTGCCCTCCAGCTCGCTTCTCCCTCCAGTCGTTGAAGTCGCTGTTCTCCGAGCCAGTCTCCCAGTCCTCAGCCTGGCCGTGCTGACCACCGGACCTCCCTCCCCCTCCGGAGTTGTGGCCACTGGGCCAGCAGTCCTCTCTAGCTCCCTCCTTGGAGTGGCCTGGCCAGGGGTTTGCAAATCCGTCCGATCCGTTGATATACTCGTCGCTGGTCCACTGGCCGCTGCCGGGCTCCCTCTCTTGACGTGATCGGCGGAAGCGCGGGGGCTTGTCCTGGCGTGGCGGCCGCCGTCTTCTCAACTGCTGTTGTCCAGGGTTGTCGTTGTCTATGTAGTACTCTCCCTCCAAGCCACGGTCCTCTGTGCCATTCTCCATGAAGGAACCGGTAGAGGCGGTAAACTTGGGGGTGTATTTGAGGGGCTCGCGCTCTGCAGGTGGTGGTCTTCTGGACAAGGTTTCAGTGCCCGGGCAATAGCCGTTCTCCTGCATGAGCCCACCGCTGCTGCCGAACTGTGTCCCCTGGCCCCTCCAGGTGGAGGGGTCTCTGGAGCTGTTGTTGAACCCCCGGCCGGTGTTGTAGCCCCTGCCAGTGTCGAGTCTGGGAGGCAGAGAGCGGCAGCCGCCTCCAAACCCCCTGCTGCAGGCCTTGGCTTTGTCGCCTCGGGTGTCGCTAGCCGCCTGGTCTTCAGTGTACACCTTGTTCGACCTCCACGAGTCTCGGTCAGCCTTCCTGGTCTCTCCCTGCTCTGGGTAGCTGCCACCCTCTCCGTTTTCAGAGCCCTTCTGGCGCCGCCGCTTGGGCAGCTCCTCGTACTCGGAGGTCTCGCTTAGAGTCTCGCTGACGTTACGCCTCCTCGGCTTCCCCCTCTGCAGGTCTTCCAACTTGACAAAGTCCCTTGGCAGTCCTCTGCCTCTGCCTGGTCTCTGGGCTCCAACGGCGTCCCTGCTGTTATTGTAGCTTCCTCTGGGGTTTTCTCCACCTCGGCCTCCCCGGCCACCGCGGTCTCCTCTGGAGCTGAACTCCCTGAAGCCACCACGGCTTCGACCTCTACCCGTTCCCCTGGCTCCGGCAAAGGCCTGCTCCTCATCGACGAAGATCCAGTTGTTGCGTCGTGGTGCGACAGGCTCCCTGCTCTCTTGGTCGTCTCTAGAGGACTGGCCCTTCCCGCTGTCCCAGCTGCTCTCCTTGGGCGAATCCTCAATGTGGGGACTGGATGGCTGCTCTACTTTAGCAGGGGCTGGTGGTTGGTGTTGCCTCCCTTCTGGCTGCTTCTCGATAGCAGGTGAGGCCGAGCGTCTGTTACTTACTAGGGGCTGGTTGTCTTTCTTCAGGTCATATACATTGGTGAGCACCTCTTTCTCCAGGCGGTAAGGGACTACCTTCTCCCCGGGCTCCACTTTGGGCTTCTCATTCTCCTTGTCTTCCACTTTGAGGGCCTTGAGCACAGGTTTCTTAATGGGGCCGGTCCTGCGAGTCAGGGTCCTACCGCTGGTCTCAGATGGCTGGCTTACACTGCTGGCGGAGGTGGTGGAGCCAGGATCAAACCACTGGTTCTGAACACCAACACCACCTTCCTTCTTCTGGCCTCCATCTCGCCTCCAGAAGTCTGAGTCAAAGCCCTTTTCCTTGGAGGTGTCAAAGACATTGTTGCGGTGGTCAGTGCTGTCCTTCAGGTGCCCGTCTTTGGGCTCCTGTTTGGGGTAGTCGCCGTCTGCATTCTGCTGCTGGGTCCGGCTCAGGGCTGTGGAGAGCAGGCCTTGGTTGTGCGAGTGGTGGTCCCTGTCGGGGCCTCTGCTCTGGTGGTAGGACGGATGGGAGATGTCATGAGAGGGGTTGTCTAGGCACTCGTTTCCTCTCCCTTCGTACACGTCCTGCTGGGAGCAGGTCCTGTCAATCCGGTCGTCTGGCTGGCTCCTGTCTGAGCTCTCGTGCAGTCTCTGGTAGGGTGGGGTGAAACTGCGAGGGGGGTAGCCATCTTGGTTCCACACGGGGTAGGGCTCGGTGGAGGGGGCCCTCCTCTCCTGATGCATGCTGGGATGGCAGCCATCGTCAGAGGTGGACCCTGGGCTGTTCAGGTGGTCTGGCTGCATTAGCGGTTTCATCATTCCTGTTTTTTACAGTAAGAGATGATACGGATACAGGATTGTTTAGGAATCTATATCAGTCTATAAAGTTCAATAATGATGTCACACTAAAAAGATAGTAGATCCTTTTAAAGGGATCCCCTTACCATTCCTTTGAGTACAGGGTTTCCCAACCCTCTCTTCAGGACTCGCCTTTTCACATTTTTATTTTAACCCTGAACTGGCACACCTGATTCAATTAGTCAAAGGTTTGACGATTAGTTGACTAATTGAATCAGGTGTGACAGTTAAAACAAAAATTTGAAATGTCTGGGCTAAGGAGAGGGTTGGGAAACCCTGCTTTTGTCTCAGGTCTAACCTGAAGAGTGGACAGCATTAGGGTAGTAGTCCACAGGGGAGCGGCCCTGGGCCATGCGGGGGTCCATGAAGGGGGGCATCATCATCCAGCGGGGGTCAAAGCCCAGCACGTGTGGGGGGTAGTAGCCCCTCTGGGGGTGGCTGGAGCCGGAGGGGGCTGGGTGGCCAGACTGCTGCTGCCAGTGCTGCATCTTATACAGTTGCTCCTGAGAGTGGGAGGGACACAGAGCAGAAACCCATTTAGTATAAACACTGGTACAATTATTCACCTCACATAAATAAAAAAAGTGACTAGTTGCATTTAAAAACCTTTTGCAACTGTACTATAAGCAGTGAATGGGTCTTTTATTCCTGTTTTGTTGCGTATCCTATTGCTACGTATCCACCACTGAACTAAATAGAAAACGACACAAGCACACCCTTCATAATACCCTCCCCTTTCTAGTCAAGAAGGTGGTGACAGTCGCAACGGAAAACACCTGCTCATGTGAACTCTGACGGGCCTTTCTAGTGCCGCTGGGTGCTAATCCTGGCAGGAATTAGGGAGGGGGATTAGGGGCTCGAGGGAACGGGCTGTTGCGTCGGCCAGGCGGCTCACCTGCTGCTGCTTTTGCAAGCGGGGCGGGAGGGGCGAGTTGGATTCGGCCCCGGCATCGTCCTCGCTGCGGTAGGGGGCGAAGTCTGAGGTGGCCTTGTCCCTGTAGTCCTGCTGTCTGGGGGAGTGCTCCAAGGGACACTCAGCGTCTGGGACAGGAGAGGAAGTGGGATATAATCCTACTTTACATAACTACCTCTGTAAACCATTCAGTAAAATGCTCCATTTCAACAATAAGTAAACACTATATGACTGAGAAGGTTATTGTTGCAATTGCAAATTAGTATTTTCTCAACTGACCAACCTGGATAATTGTTTATTAAACAAACAGTAATAGCAGTTTGGTGTTACCTTTCGTGCCGTACTGCCAGCTCTCTGGGTGGTTTTTGCTCTCTCTTCCAGGGGACAGTGTTGCCTCCTTGCTCTCCCCGTCCTTTGCTTCCTCCTCAGACCTCGACAACTGCCTCTCCATCTTCCCAAACTTCTCGTCTAGCCTCTTGAGCTTCTCGGCGCATGCGGCCAGTCTTTCCTCGCGGGCACGTCTCTCCTCCTCCTCCCTGCGTCGTCGAGCTCTCTCCACAGCCTCTGAGAGCTCAGGGGAAACAAACTTGGCCCGGGCTGGGCCCTGGCGCTCCTCCTGGTCTTCCAGGGAGTCACCCTGGTGGGCCATGCCCGGCCCGGAGCTCTTATGCTGTGCCTGTAGACGGCACAGAGGTGTTAAGGGCTGTTACCATGGGAAGGACTCACCATGATTTGGGTTCTGTGCTCAATGGACTCATGACTAGTCTTCTCTGAGCTACAGGTGTACAGTATATACAGTGCATTTGGAAAGTATTCAGACACCTTAACTTTCCACATTTTGCTACGTTAATGCCTTCTAAAATTAATAAAATTGTTTTTGTTTCTCATCTACACACAATACCCCATTTTGACAAAGCAAAAACAGGTTATAATTTTTTGCAACTATTATAATCACATTTACAAAAGTATTCAGACCCTTTAATCAGTACTTTGTTGAGGCACCTTTGGGCGCTCTGGAGCAGGTTTTCATCAAGGATCCCTCTGTACTTTGCACCATTCATCTTTCCCTCAATCATGACTAGTCTCCCAGTCCCTGAAGCTGAAAAACATCCACTACATGCTCACGGTAGGGATGGTGTCAGGTTTCCTCCAGAAGTGACGCTTGGCATTCAGGCCAAAAAGTTCAATCTTGGTTTCATCAGACCAGAATCTTGTTTCTCATGGTCCGAGAGTATTTAGGTACCTTTTGGCAAACTCCAAGCGGGCTGTCTTGTGCCTTTTTACTGAGGAGTGGCTACCCTCTGGCCACTACCATAAAGGCCTAATTGGTGGAGTGCTGCAAGGAGGGTTGTCCTTCTGGAAGGTTCACCTCATCTCCACAGAGGAACTCTGTCAGTGACCATCGGGTTCTTGGTCACCTCCCTGACTAAGGCCGTTCTCCCCCAATTGCTCAGTTTGGCCGTGAGGCCAGCTCTAGGAAGAGTCTTGGTGGTTCCAAACTTCTTCCATTTAAGAATGATGGAGGCCACAGTGTTCTTGGGGACCTTCAATGCCGCAGGAATGTTTTTGTACACTTCTCCAGATATATGCCTCGACACAATCCTGTCTCGGAGCTCTACGAACAATTCCTTCAACCTCAAGGCTTGGTTTTTGCTCTGACGTGCACTGTCAACTGTGGGACCTTATATAGACAGGTGCGTGCCTTTCCAAATCATGTCCAATCAATTGAATTTACCACAGGTGGACTCCAATCAAGTTGTAGAAACATCAAGGATGATTAATGGAAACAGTATGCACCTGACCTCTATTTCGAGTCTCATAGCAAAGGGTCTGAAAAATTATGTAAATATGGTATCCGTTTTTTTTTAAATACATTTGCAAAAAATTTCATTATGGGGTATTCTGTGTAGATTGATGACGAAAATCATTAATTTAACTTGTTGGGGATCAGCAGCTGAGGGGTCGGTTTTGGAGAGTCTAGCGTGCCTAAAGTAAAATGCTTTCCACTCAGGCTCAGAAGATAGGATATGCACATAATTAGTACTATTGGATAGGAAACACTGAGGTTTCCAAAAGTGTTAACATTTTGTCTGTGAGTGTAATAGAACTCATTTGGCAGGCAAAAACCTGAGAATTTTCCATCCGGGAAATTGCATTCTGGTGGCTTATGACTCACTTAGAGAGACTGCCTATTGAAAAGTATTTATACCAGGACACTGAATGTAGTACCTATTGCTTCCACTGGATGTCAGCAGTGTATAGGTAAAGTTTAAAGGCAATCGGAACCATTGTGTTCATTCGGTAGTCATTTTAGTCTGGGGAGCTATTTTTCAGTTGCACGTTTTTGGGCGCACGTTTGGCTGAGCGGTCCACTTTATTTGACTTATATAACGTTTAGGTGACCATCCAAGTGAAAGCTTATCTTTTATGAATAAAAGTGATAATCTAAGGTTGCATTTTAATTGTTTTTTGTTTTGTTGAGGGAAAGTTTATAGGTTTAAATGAACGCGTTCACTTCACGTTGGACTTTCTGAACACAAGGTGCCAACCAAACGGAGATTTAAGGATATAATAAATTACTTTTTCTAACCAAATACCCATGGATTGTCTTCGTTGGACACTTAGGAAGCCCTCTGCATAAGTTCTACAAAAGGTAAGGCACAGGTTTTCCCTGTGAAATGCATTTTCTATCGACCGCGCTGGCTAAAGATTTCATGGTTATGGAAAATATTGAAGGTGCTACCCTCAAACAATCAAATGTAGTGCTTTCGCCGTAAAGCCATTTTGAAATCCGACAACGCTGTGATATTGCCAAGAAGCAGAGCTTTTGATGAGTATGAAACACTTGTATATTGGTGCATTTTTTATTATTCTACTTTTGGATTTTGTCTTGCTTTTCACCTGGTAGTGTCGGGAGTGGGGCGCTAGCACACCAAATCACCTTGCAGATCACTAAGAAGTTAATCCATTTTAAATTAAGGCTGTAACGTAACAAAAAAGTGAATCTCTCTCGTCCATTGCCTCAACTTTTTATTGCCTTCCTTTCCCTGGTCTCCTCTATTTTATGAGCAGTGATAGGTGAAATGACTGGACGGGTTTCTGCCATATTGCTTTCAACTCAAAAAGTCAGTGATCAGTGGTATTGAAGAGGCTAGGGGAACCAGGCAAGGTAGCAGTCTGAGGCATAGTGGACCCCGGTAGGATCTTACCTGTGCTTCTCCAGAGGGGAACCTGCCATTGGTGTTCCTGTGGGCCATCTGCTCCTGGTAGGCAAGATAAGCCTCCTCCTCAGGGCCCTCCTGGGGGTATGGCCCCTCTCCTGAGCTCAGGGACAACTGGCGCTCACGACGTTGGTTCTCCCATTCAGCCCTGGATCAGAGATGGACACAGAAAAGCTCACCATCAGTCACTGCTACAAGGTCATTGCGCTTAAAACAACAGAAATTGCACTGACAATATTCAATTTAGTCACAAACGCAAAGGGGGGGGGGTAATCTCACCACCTCTTATTCTTTTCACCAGCGGCATGCTCCTCCTCATCATCACTGAACTTGAGTTTCTCGCCGTGATCGACTTCTTCATGGATACCTGGAACAGCGAGGGAGCAACATTTTAATTAAGGTCAATCTAGTTCCGTTGGGGCACATGTATAGAAATGTTGCCTTTGATGCATGTTGTTTCAGTCTTTGTATGATGACGATAATAACAGGAAGCCCCCCACCTGCCCAGCCGTCTTCACAGTCGTTGTCCAACTCATCCAGATCCTTCAGGTCATCTGGGTTGATTATTGCCGGACGAGGAGGTCTGTCGCCAGGTCGACGGATGGGTCGGGAGGAGGGGTTGCGCGGGGGCCCACGGATGAAGCGGTTTTCTCCTCTCCCCACCTCGCCACTACAAGGAGAATAGGAACATGGGGAGTAAAATAAATAATTCCCAGCATTTGTATTATCCTTTTTAAATCGTTCATGATAATTTTAACTGAGCATTGCTTACACTTTCAGACAGTGGGCATACAGTGAGGGAAATTTTTGTACGTTTGCCCACTGACAAAGAAATGATCAGTCTATAATTTTAATGGTAGGTTAATTTGAACAGTGAGAGACAGAATAACAACAAAAAAATCCAGAAAAACACATGAAAAATGTTATAAATTGATTTGCATTTTAAATGAGGGAAATAAGTATTTGACCCCCTCTCAATCAGAAAGATTTCTGGCTCCCAGGTGTCTTTTATACAGGTAACAGGCTGAGATTAGGAGCACACTAAGGGAGTACTCCTAATCTCAGCGTGTTACCTGTATAAAAGACACCTGTCCACAGAAGCAATCAAATCAGATTCCAAACTCTCCACCATGGCCAAGACCAAAGAGCTCTCCAAGGATGTCAGGGACAAGATTGTAGACCTACACAAGGCTGGAATGGGCTACAAGACCATCACCAAGCAGCTTGGTGAGAAGGTGACAACAGTTGGTACGATTATTCGCAAATGGAAGAAACACAAAAGAACTGTCAATCTCCCTCGGCCTGGGGCTCCATGCAAGATCTCACCTCGTGGAGTTGCAATGATCATGAGAACGGTGAGTCATCAGCCCAGAACTACACAGGAGGATTTTGTCAATGATCAAGGCAGCTGGGACCATAGTCACCAAGAAAACAATTGGTAACACACTACGCCGTGAAGGACTGAAATCCTGCAGCGCCTGCAAGGTCCCCCTGCTCAAGAAAGCACATATACATGCCCGTCTGAAGTTTGCCAATGAACATCTGAATGATTCAGAGGACAACTGGGTGAAAGTGTTGTGGTCAGATGAGACCAAAATGGAGCTCTTTGGCATCAACTCAACTCGCTGTGTTTGGAGGAGGAGGAATGCTGCCTATGACCCCAAGAACACCATCCCCACCGTCAAACATGGAGGTGGAAACATTATGCTTTGGGGGTGTTTTTCTGCTAAGGGGACAGGACAACTTCACCGCATCAAAGGGACGATTGACGGGGCCATGTACCGTATCAATGCCAGGGCATTGAAAATGGGTCGTGGGTGGGTATTCCCGCATGACAATGACCCAAAACACACGGCCAAGGTAACAAAGGAGTGGCTCAAGAAGAAGCACATTAAGGTCCTGGAGTGGCCTAGCCAGTCTCCAGACCTTAATCCCATAGAAAATCTGTGGAGGGAGCTGAAGGTTCGAGTTGCAAACGTCAGCCTCGAAACCTTAATGACTTGGAGAAGATCTGCAAAGAGGAGTGGGACAAAATCCCTCCTGAGATGTGTGCAAACCTGGTGGCCAACTACAAGAAACTTCTGACCTCTGATTGCCAACAAGGGTTTTGCCACCAAGTACTAAGTCAGGTTTTGCAGAGGGGTCAAATACTTATTTCCCTCATTAAAATGCAAATCAATTTATAACATTTTTCACATGCGTTTTTCTGGATTTTTTGGTTGTTATTCTGTCTCTCACTGTTCAAATAAACCTACCATTAAAATTATAGACTGATAATTTCTTTGTCAGTGGGCAAACTTACAATATCAGCAGGGGATCAAATACTTTTTTCCCCTCACTGTATGCAGGTGACTACTTACTTGACAGGCTCTTGGTTGTTATTGGGGTAGGGCTGCCTGAAGGTGGGCCTGTTGTCAAAGCGGACTGGGGCGACCACAGTGACAGGGCCAGTGTGTTCAGCAGTGCCGGGAGCATCACAAGTCTCTTTGGGGCACATCTGAAAACCAATGGCCAAAAAGCATACAGTCAGAACAGAATCTTGCATTATGGTGTCATAAAGTGAAAAAAATTGGAGAGTAGTACTGTGCTACATACAAAGGCAGGCAGCATGTCGTGGTAGGTGGTGGTGGTAGGGTGGTGATGGTTCAGGGCAGGGGGGGCGGGCCTGCGGAGGGGCTGGGCGGGGCGCAGAGAGATCTCCTTGGGCTCCGGGGCTGGAGGGGCGCTGACAATGGTGGCAGTGGTGGGACTGACCATGGGGGCAGAGAGGATAGAGGAGGAGGCAGAGGGGGGAAGAGGAGGGGGGGAGCTCCCAGTCTCAGCCACGCCGCTGGCCTTGCCCTCGGTCTCTGAAGGCAGGCCGGCCGGCTGGGATGAGGGCACAAGGTTCCTCCCACCACCCTCCCTCCAACTTGTCACATCTGGAGACAAGAGGAAAAGGGATTTGAGAAAACAAGGCCGTGGCATAAGAGTTAAGTGGTGAAATTGCAGCGTATCTAGTTGTTTTAAAGTATGTGCACAATATTTTCCCATGGCACTCAGATTATTAGCAACTATGCTGCAAGGCTTAAAACTATTCATAACTTTGGGTTGCTTTTGAACTTCAATCAATTATTGTGCCACCACAGCCATTGTTCACTGAACTCACTCTGGGGGCGGAGGCTTGGTCCGGGCCCATACGACGGATCGAAGGTGCTTCTTTCCTTGCCAGCCTTGTCCTGTACCCCAGCAGCCTTCAGCGTTGGAAATTCCTCGTGAGAGAAGGGCTGCAGTCGGTTTGAGGCCCTTAAACCTGCCATCGCCATGAAAACAAGTGGCACAGCTGTCAGTCAGAGAAGTAAAAAATAAAACAGAGGCTGCTGGAGAATCATTATATGAGGTGTGGTGGAGACATGCAGTAAATTGGCGTATGTCAGAGGTCTGATAGCAAATTCATAAAGGTTGACCATAGACACAAGGATTTTAAGCAGTTGGGTTTCCCATTCCAACTCACCATCCAGTTCTACAGCCTTTCCATTTAGATGGGCCCATTGCTTTGGTCCACATGTGTTTGTGCTCTGTAGAAACAAAGGAATTTGAATTAACATAAAAACACAATTCCAAAAAAACAATGTGAAACCGCAAGCTGTAGAAGATAAAAACTAAAGGCCAAACCCACCTCCTGACTGGCTACCGGTGTGGTCTTCTGGAGATTGGAGACAGATTTCTGTAAAGCCAGCTGCGGCTGCAACTCCGGCAGCTGTTGTGTTGATGCAATGGAACTGAGGGAGGAGATAGAGGGAACCATCACTCCATCAGCTCAGGACAGAACAGAGGCAGACTAGATGTATACACATCTTGTGCCAAGACACATACTGTGCACAGTATCACTTTGGCACATTACAGAACTTGGGACACATAACCCAGCAAGAATCTCAGATGAAATAATTTAACCCAACAATGGGAGAATTTAGAAATAAATAGTACACCCACTTCACGTACCAGGCAGCATTACAGAAATACTCACTTTTCTGCTGTCTGGAATCGAATGACTAGTGTGAGAAATGTGATGTACCTGCTATACAAATGACACTAAATAAAAGTAGCACCCTGAATGCTGGTTTTATAACTGCCATATGTTTAGTGTTCAGGCAACATTGCCATATACTCATTGTACATTAGTCATCCTGCTCTCACTCCTCCAGCCACCCACACATGCTAAACAATAGAGTGGTCACGTCCCACCACTCAACTCCCACACAGACAGCTCTACGGCATGCATGTCATCTTTCCTGCAACTGCACTTGGGACCAAGTGTTTGAACGCATCCATACAAAAGTGCACAGACACACTCTGCAGGAAAGTGTACAGAAACAAACTCCAACAAATTGTGTACCAGGTGAACAAAAACCCATTTCCTTGCTCATCAATGCCCCTATCCCCCTATTCTTGCATCATCCAGCTAATGTTACCTATTAGTTGTGCAAGAGATCACATGTTCCCTCAGAATACAAAACCCATTGAATTCAAGAAATATGTTGCATCATGGCAATACATTCATCCAAGAGTGCATCTGTCTATTATGGCTTCTTTTCCTCATCTCCACTAATTTATCTGCACGGACCTGGAAAAACAATAGGTGACCGAAATTCATGCACAACACTTTCCAGATCAGTAGCTAGGTTTCCATCCAACTGGTGACAGTTTCATGCGAATGTTCTATAATCTGCATGAAAACAAAATGCACATATTCCCACCAGAGATGTACAGTTGAAGTCGGAAGTTTACATACACTTAGGGTGGAGTCATTAAAACTAGTTTTTCAACCACTCCAAATTTCGTGTAACCTTTTACGCTCCAGGGCAGAATTCAGAAGTTCAGAGAGCCTGGCGTGCCCAAAGTAAACTGCCTGTTACTCAGGCCCAGAAGCTAGGATATGCATATAATTGGTAGTATTGGATAGAAAACACTGAAGTTTCTAAAACTGTTAAAATAATGTGAGTAACAGAACTGATTTGGCAAGCAAAAACCAGAGGAAAATCCATCCGGAAAATTGGATTTTGTGATGTCACAATTTTTTCCATTGACATGCTATTCAAAGCAGGGGGATCTAGCTCCCAGATTGCAGTTCCTATGGCTTTCACTAGATGTCAACAGTCTTTAGACAAGGTTTCAGGCTTGTTTTTTGAAAAACCAAGGAGTAAGAGCAGTTTTTCCAAGTGGATTCAGGAGTGGCCTGTACTGTTTGGCGCGCGTGACAGAGAGCGTGCGCTTCGTTGTTTTCCTTTTCTATCGACCAGGTTATTATCTGTCTGAAATATTATCGTTGATATACATATTAGGGTACCTGAGGATCGATTAGAAATGTTGTTTGGACAAAGTTTATAGGTAACTTTACGTTTTCTATGTCTTGTATATTGAACGAGTGGAACACTGAACAAAACGCGCCAAACAAAAACCGACCTATTGGGATATAAAGAGGGACTTTATTAAACAAAAGGACCATTTATTGTCTAGCTGGGACCCTTTGGATTGCCATCAGAGGAAGATCTTCAAAAGGTAAGTGATTTATTTTATCGCTATTTTTGAGTTTTGTGACAACCGTGCTGCTTACGTTATTATGCTTATTGAATATGTATGCGGGGAGCTGTCCTCAGACAATCAAATGCTATGCTTTCGCGGTAAAGCCTTTTTAAAATCTGACAACGCTGTGAGATTACCAAGATTCTAAGCTTTTGAATGGTGTGCAACACTTGTATTTTCATGCATGTTTAATATTACTATTTTTGTATTTGGCGCTCTGCATTTTTCCGGATGTTGTCGTAGGTGGGTCACCTGTGAACCACTGCTCCGTAAGAAGTTTTAAACAAACTATAGTTTTGGCAAGTTGGTTAGGACTACTTTGTGCATGACAAGTAATTTTTCCAACAATTGTTTACAGACAGATTATTTCACTGTATCACAATTCCAGTGGGTCAGAAGTTAACACACACACTAAGTTGACTGTGCCTTTAAACAGCTTGGAAAATTCCAGAAAATTATGTCATGGCTTTAGAAGCTTCTGATAGGCTAATTGACACCATTTGAGTCAATTGGAGGTGTACCTGTGGATGTATTTCAAGGCCTACCTTCAAACTCAGTGCCTCTTTGCTTGACATCATGGGGAAAGCAAAAGAAATCAGCCAAGACCTCTAAATAATTGTAGACCTCAAGTCTGGTTCATGCTTGTGAGCAATTTCAAAAACCCCTGAAGGTACCACATTCATCTGTACAAACAATAGTATGCAAGTATAAACACCATGGGACCACGTAGCCATCATACCGCTCAGGAAAGAGACGCGTTCTGTCTCCTAGAGATGAACGTACTGTGGTGCGAAAAGTGCAAATCAATCCCAGAACAACAGCAAAGGACCTTGTGAAGATGCTGGAGGAAACAGGTACAAAGGTATCTATATCCACAAAAGGCAGCTCAGCAAGGCAGCTCAGCAAGGAAGAAGCCACTGCTCAAAAACCGCCATAAAAAACCCAGACTACAGTTTGCAACTGCACATGGGGACAAAGATCGTACTTTTTTTGAGAAATGTCCTCTGGTCTGATGAAACAAAAATAGAACGGTTTGGCCATAATAACCATCGTTATGTGTGGAGGAAAAAGGGGGAGGCTTGCAAGCCGAAGAACACCATCCCAACTGTGAAGCACGGGAGTGGCATCATGTTGTGGGGGTGCTTTGCTGCAGGAGGGACTGGTGCACTTCACAAAATAGATGGCATCATGAGGAAGAACAATTATGTGGATATATTGAAGGAACATCAAGACATCAGTCAGGAAGTTAAAGCTTGGCCACAAATGGGTTTTCCAAATGGACAATGACCCCAAGCATACTTCCAAAGTTGTGGCAAAATGGCTTAAGGACAACAAAGTCAAGGTATTGGAGTGGCCATCACAAAGCCTTGACCTCAATCCTATAGAACATTTGTGGGCAGAACTGAAAAAGCATGTGCGAGCAAGGAGGCCTACAAACCTGACTCAGTTACACCAGCTCTGTCAGGAGGAATGGGCCAAAATGCACCCAACTTATTGTGGGAAGCTTGTGGAAGGCTATCCAAAACGTTTGACCCAAGTTAAACAATTTAAAAAGGCAATGCTACCAAATACTAATTGAGTATGTAAACTTCTGACCCACTGGGAATGTGATGAAAGAAATTAAAGCTGGAATAAATCCTTCTCTATTATTCTGACATTTCACATTCTTAAAATAATGTGGTGATCCTAACTGACCTAAAACAGGGAATTTTTACTAGGATTAAATGTCAGGAATTGTGAAAAACTGAGTTTAAATGTATGTAAACTTCCAACTTCAACTGTATTTCCATCAAATTGACTTGTGGATAAAAAGCTGTGTGTGAGATGGATGACATAGTACACAAAACATTTGCTGTTAAATTCCAATGTACCGAAATAAAGTCAAGATAAAATGTGATGGAAAAAAATGTAAAACTGTACTAATGGTTGTCACAAAAAAAATAAAAATAAAGGACATTTAAAAAAAATAAAATGTAGCCAAGCACCGATCATGTCACCAGAATGTGGTTGCGTCAAATTGTATGCGTTCCGGCAGAAGACCATTCACGTCATTGGGAGGCAATCCGCACCGCTGCGACTCAGCTGTCCGGACTAGCTTGCGCTGCGTGGCACTGCACGCAGTGTGTCGCATGCGTTGTATTTTTTGCCGTGTGGTACCAGTAGTAAACCACAGAAGTAGTTTCTAATTTGTAGTGCGATTCTTTGTTGTGATGCAGCGCATGGATTGTTTAGACTACAAATGTACCGTCTGACTTTTTTTGTCAAACTTTATGGGTACTTTTGGGATATCGTTAGTCTGCATGGATGAAAGCCTTTGGGCAGGTGGATTACTGAACAAAACGTGCCAACCAAACGGAGCTATATGGATATAAAGAGGAACTTTATCAAAAGGACCTTTTATTGTGTAACCTGGACGCTTTGATATGCCATCAGAGGAAGATCAAAGGTAAGCAATTTATTTTATGCTATTTTTGCGTTTTGTCACACCTCTGCTGGTTATGTTATGTTATTATGCTAATTGAGTTTGAGTGGGGGTGCTGTCCTCAGACAATCAAATGTTCTGCTTTCACCGTAAAGCCTTTTTGAAATCTGACAATGCTGTTAGATTAACAAGAGTCTAAGCTTTTGAAGGGTGTGCAGCATTTGTATTTTCATGAATGTTTGAAATGAGTATTTTTGTAATTTGAATTTGGCGCTCTGCATTTCACCGGATGTTGTCAAAATCGATCCCGTTCACGGGATTGGATCCGTAACAGGTTAAAGGGGAATCTGAACATTGACTCACCTAATGACTCAAATATTTGGGGATAAATTGTGCTCGATTGAGCATGGAACAGTCCAAAAACCTTTTATTAATTTCTTATCGTTAAAAACACTCAATTTCATTGCGCTGTTAAATTTGTGCGTGCCTAAATATATAAAAAAAATTCAGTGTTTAGGCACTCCTGAACTACCACTAATAATAAATAAGCCTCATTACTCAGCATTTTGTGACAGGGCAGCCAATTTGCTAATTCTTGATGTTCAGTGGCAGAACTTAAACCTTTTACTCTTGTATCTACATTTATTTTAACATACATTGGTTAAAAGCCTAGTCACAAAAATGAAATTGAGCAATATGCACCACATTACTTCTTACTAGTAATACATTTGTTTTAGAAACAAAGCATGCTCATACGTTTGTGATTTTTGGTGTAATAATGGGGGAACATTTGAATGGCTGTTATAAGATTTTTATTTAATCTACCTGCAACAGTGGCTGGTGTACCAAAAAGTTAATTTCCCACCTTGAAAGAGATGCATCACTTTCATATTGTTTTTTGGTTTCTTCAATCTATACTGAACAAAAATATAAAACGCAACATGAAGTGTTGGTCCCATGTTTCATGATCTGACATCCCAGAAATTATCCATACGCACAAAATTTAGCTGAAAATTTGTGCACAAATTTATGAGCATTTCTCCTTTGGCAAGATAATCCATCCACCTGACTGGTGTGGCATATCAAGAAGCTGATTAAACAGCATGATCATTACACAGGTGCACTGTGTGCTGGGAATAATAAAAGTCCACACTAAAAATGTGCAGTTGTCACACATCTCAAGTTGAGGGCTGTAGCAATGTCTACCAGAGCTGTTACCAGAGATTGAATGTTCATTTCTTTACCATAAACCGCCTCCAACGTTATTTTAGAGAATTTGGCAGTACATCCAACCAGCGTCACAAACGCACACCACAGTTAACCATACAAACCCAAGACCTCCACATCCGGCTTCTTAACCTGCGGGATCATCTGAGAACAGCCACTTGGACAGCTGATGAAACTGTGGGCTTTCACAACCGAAGAATCAGAAACAGTCTCAGGGAAGTTCATCTGAGTGCTCGTCATCCTCACTAGGGTCTTGGCCTGATTGCAGTTCGGCGTCGTAACTGACTTCAGTGGGCAAATGTTCATCTTCGATGGCCAATTCCTGGAAGCTGAAAATGTCCCAGTTCTTCCATGGCCTGCATACTCACCAGACATGTCACCCATTGAGCATGTTTTAGATGCTCTGGATCAATGATGTGTACAACAGTGTGTTCCACTTCCCGCTAATATCCAGCAACTTCGTACAGCCATTTAGGAGTGGGACAACATTCCACAGGCCACAGTCAAAAGCCTGATCAACTCTATGCGAAGGAGATGTGCTGCGCTACATGAGGCAAATTGTGGTCAAACCAGATAGTGACTGGTTTCCTGATCCACGCCACTTCCTTTTTATAAAAAGTCATCGGTGACCAACAGATGCATATCTGTATTCCCAGCCATGTAGTGTCTATAGATTAGGGCCTATTGAATTCATTTCAATTGACTGGTTTGCTTATATGAACTGTAACAGCAAAATCTTAGAAATTGTTGCGTTTATATTTTTGGTCAGTGTACATCAGTTGCTGATTGAAATGGCAAAATTGCTGTCTACAGATGTTCAGTCTTCAAGTATGTAACTGCATTAATCTGTTATTCAGACCACCTTTCCAGTGTCCATCCCGGGCTCTCTCACCCACCTCTTTTGATCGGGTTGTTCCTGCTTGTTTGCCCATCCTGTTCCGTCTTTGGGCACGATAATCACGTTGGGGTCGTTTCCTTTGTTCTCGGACTTCAGGCTCGGCAGGTGAGCGGGTGGGGGCATGCGCCGGGCTGCGGCCACTTTGCCAAGACTCTGTAAGCCATGTCGCGGAACTGCTGGGAGGAAGAGGGGAGAAAGAGGCGAGAGAAAGTGGGAGTAAGAGTGGACACAGAGAGGGAAGGAGAGAGGTGAGAATAAAGCTCTTTGCTAATTTTTTGTATTGTCAACCTTCATGAGCCAAGCCAAATCAAATAATTTCACATATGAGTTTAAGCACAGAAGCAGACCTGGGTTCAAATATCTTAATTACTTTAAAACATACATTTCGAAGTATTAAAATAAACTTTATTTAAAAAGACAAGTAGTTGAATATCGAAATGCATTTGGAAATACACTCCCATGTATTTAATGCAGGTATTTGAAAATACTTCTCAAATAGTAGATAATTCATGGTTTTCTAAAAAAACAAAAAAATACTTCCAAAAATAAGTAGTTGATTCAGTACACATTTGAAAGTACTCAAATACACACTTCCTTCTCTCGCTGAAAGACTGCCCATAGCTTACCCAACAATTTAAGTCAATAAGTCATCCAAAGTGGTAACTTCAGATATTTTCCGTGCCAATGCAGAATTTCTCACCTATGATATCACGTGCCAATACTTTTCAGTCTGTGTTTCTTTTCAGGGCTGGGTTATATTTGAACATTACCACCCACCAGCATGACATTGTTTATTAAAATCAGAAACACCTGCAAAGTTAGTCTTTGAGTCGCGACTGAGCAATATAATAGATCATCATTGGCTGAGCCAAACAGCTGCGCCATGGAGCTAATTAAAATGGGGGTGCAAACTTATGTTTGCTTTGTTTATACAGTGAGGGAAATTTGTATTTGATCCCCTGATGATTTTGTAAATTTTCCCACTGACAAAGAAATTATCAGTCTATAATTTTAATGGTAGGTTTATTTGAACAGTGAGAGACAGAATAACAACAACAAAAATCCAGAAAAACACATGTGAAAAATGTTATAAATTGATTTGCATTTTAATGAGGGAAATAAGTATTTGACCCCCTCTCAATCAGAAAGATTTCTGGCTCCCAGGTGTCTTTTATACAGGTAACGAGCTGAGATTAGGAGCACACTCTTAAAGGGAGTGCTCCTAATCTCAGCTTGTTACCTGTATAAAAAGACACCTGTCCACAGAAGCAATCAATCAGATTCCAAACCATCCACCATGGCCAAGACCAAAGAGCTCTCCAAGGATGTCAGGGACAAGATTGTAGACCTACAAGACCGTCTTTAGCCCTTAAGTAGTGGACAATGAGAACACTCCACAATCCTACTGTGTATATACATATATAGGATTTTAAATACAAAAAATCTGCTAGCTACAGCAGAGATTGCTCTTTGGCCTCAGTCGACCACAGTGAAATGAACAATTCACATGTGCGAATCAGATTAATTGAAGAAAAAAAATTCCAGCTAATGAATGAATAAAATAACAGCGTGAAAAAGACTTCAGTTGTTAGTTAAAGTGGTCCCCACCTCTCCCACAGAGGAAACCAGGGGGACTCCCCAACCAGCATCACTGCTACACTTCTCCGTCCCCAGTTATGAAAACTGACATCTGTGCAAACATTGGTCCCAGCCCACGAAATAAGCCAGCAACCCACTTGGAGAAAGTGCAGTACAGCCGTTAGACCATACAGGAAGACCAAAAACAACGTTTTTGTTCTGTCTTTTCTAGGCTCCAAAGCTCTGACACGTCAGCAATCTTGTGTATTTTAATCTGCAGCATATATTGGTGTAAAGCTGCCAGTCATTTGCGAAGATACATCATCATACGACATGCGAGAGTCCCATGCACAGCCAGGTAGGGTTGGTGGTCTCATGCAGACAATTAGTTGAAAGGTGAATGGTCCAGGATGAACTCTCCGATGCCAATAACATACATGACCTGGGCGATGGTGAAGAGAATAGCGAAGACCAGCGCCCTGCAGCCTGTTCCCTTCTGGAAGGCAGAAGGGACCCTCTTTATGCATGATCTTACTGACGCAGTCAACCACACTGTTGTAACTCTTCTTCACCCCTTTGCTCAGAGATTGCGATCTCGTTTTCACAACATCACAAGGATTGACTGCCACAGCTGCAGTAGAGCTGTCCATATAGCCAAAAAGGAAGGCCCAGTAAAAGGGTGCTGATTCATCTAGAGAGGGCTGGCCCAGCCAGTGGGGGTGGGTGAACAGTGGGAAGTCGACCAAGGAGACAGGAACATCTCTCATGAGGGTGGCCCCGAGGCCCTGCTCCCAGGTGATATGGGCAGCAGACACCACCCTGACTGTAGAGCTAGGACCCACGTTGTAGGACCTGCTCAGCAGGTAGATCATAGTGGCCAGTAGATGAAGTGCAGATGAGCTAAATAAATATTTTGTTCTTGTATGTAAAATTATCGTCTGTCTTATAGCTGTGAAACTTGTTGCACCTCCACTTTTTATTATCATAAGGCATTGGATAATTAGTCAAGCTTCACTTATTATTTAGCTAGTCTGTATGATTTTTTTTTTTTTTTTATAATAATTATATATGACCATTTTAACATGGTAAAATTGCATGTGCAATGACTGAATTTTGGAACCCCGCTCCCCCTAGATGAATGGTTTTGACCACAGTCCACTGCTTTGATTGGTGCAGCTAGAAAACACAAGTGTCTATCCTATAATGAAAATTTCAAATGTTTCTATTTTGTGCAGTTGTTACATTTGTATTGGTGTTACGTTTCGTGTCTATTGTGCACAGGGTGTTATTACAAATAATTTGCAGCGTGCATCATGAGCAAAGCCATTGTAGCCTATAATTTCACTTCCCCTAACTGTGAGAACCATGGCAAGAGCCAGGGCTGACTTGGCATTGCTGTAGCGCAGCCGGATAGCCTGCCAGCAGCCAAGGTTGCAGTGTCCATTACAATGTAGAAAAAACTTGAATGGTTTGACTACACAACTGTTCGGCTATCCATATTACCGGAGCGTCATCTTATTCTTTCTATTTCTATGGCAGTTTCACGTCCACAATTTATGGAAGATGCCAAAACTATGATTGCAAAGTCAAAGTGAATGGTTTCCCCTAGCCATCTGTGGCTGAGTTGTCCCTAAATGCTTATGCCAAATCCAGCTCCAGAATCAGCCACAGCCTAGACAGCTAATTCTTTGAATAGGGTGTAGCAACAAAATACACTTGCTTGCTAGATAAGGTTAGCATGCTAGCTAGCTACATTGACAGAAGTCAGTGCTCTATTTGTTGTTCTCCACGCCAGGTGGAAATCACCAAAACGTTTCCACCCCCAATTCGTGAATATATGTTTTAGCAGCCTGCATCCTTCTTGGGAGGTGGAAATTAAACGAGAATTTCCGGTATAGGACAGAAATTAAGTTGAAATAGGGGAGGCATTGCCCTCTGGTGGGGGCCTTTAAATAACAAATAAAGATGTATTTGAACCCAGGTCTGCACAGAAGTACTTGAAAAAGAACAGACAATGACTTACCTGCGGTTTTCGGAGTTTCTATAGACTTTCCCTTGTACTTATCAAATAGGCTGAGTGAGGAATACTTGCTTTTCCCATCCTTGGACTTGGTTATTTGCCCCAAACGATCGGACATTGCGATGTAATGTCATCGAGTATGGAAATGTTTCTATGCGCCTTTTGCTGTGCCTTCTTTTACTGAAGAGAGAAAAGAGGAAACTGTTAGCGCACAAGCCACACCAGCATAGAATTAGAAATAACGCAATTTTACTATTCAATCTATTCTAAAAAGTGAGACAAAACATCAAAATGGGATTTCAATGTAAATAGTAGGGTGGAAATTTGATCAGTTCAGCAGTCTTCTGGCATCTTTTTCAAAAGAAGCTAAATCCCCTTTGTTGTTTCCTTGACACGATACTAACGAGAATCGCTGGCCCTAACTGATGGTGCCTATTGTAAATTGTGACCTGGAAACAGTGTTACCCGATGTGAAAGAACATGAATCTACAAAAATAGATACCGGTAGGCCTGCTGAGTGATCTGACTGAGGAACCAGACATTGATGCTACTACCTCTTAGAAAAGTAACTTAGTAGGCTTAACATTACATGAAACTCACTTCAGGGTTCAGCATTGCTACTAGGGTCTTCATATACATATTCTTTCCAGCTGCTAAACTAATTTAGGGAAAACTCTGACATCGCATCATCTCAATACAGTGCTCAATGAGTGCACTGCATTTACGGTGATATTTTTGCATTGAGCAGACATTGCCAATATATTTTTTAAACATTTGAGTCTCATTGATCTCAAATGTGTCTGATCTACCCCAATCCTTCCTATTAGGGCTGACTCATTAGTCGACTGGTCGACCAAGATTTCTTTAGCCGAGGAGTAGCACGTTTTTTTAAGTATTAAAAAAATGGAAAAAGTTGCACGGTGTACAAGACACCGTCTGATTGGCTTCAGTCTGAGTTGACTGATCCATTGTGGAGGCACAGTCCATCAGTCTAAGACATATGCTACTGAAATTGTATATAGTTATATTACAATGGTGCAACACTAATAAACAAATATTTTTTATAACAAGTGCGCTTTCTCCAGGATAGTGGTTGCTGTGCGCAGTTCAGAAACAAAGTTAACCTTGTGTTGAGAACAATGCAAGTAGTATCATCATCATTAGTAGGTTTAGTATAGCAGCCTTGTATAACCACCATTGAGCTGTAAGGCATAAGAGCACGTAAGAGCTTTTTTAGTCTTAATACGATAACTAAATCAGGGCCTATATTTCAATACTTATATAGGCTACTGTATCAATCATTCATAAGTTCATGTCATCCCACAGCATACGAGTCACTCATTATTTGAAATGCAATCAAGCATTTTAGTTTTTAAATAAAAGTAAAGTGAGCCTTGAATAATTAGCTGAAACAAATAAACTATTCCATTACAGAAATTGCATTCCCGAATGAAAGGAACTGTTTTTAGTGCTTGCAGTAACAAAGGCTTAACAAAAAAAACTTTACAAGACTCTCTGGTACGCTTATAATTCATTTAGTGTTGATTACATTGTTCCAAACTATCAGAAAAAATGTATTGTAATCTATACAGCACCTGTTCGGCACATATAATATGCACGCAGCGCTTGCTCGTTACCTTTTTCTTGATCCCTAGTATTTCCCACAACTAGTCACATTTATTCCACTCATCTGAATTTCCCTTTACCTCCTGAGCAGCCAGTAAACAGTCCCCTATTTTGGGTTTGTGTGTCACGTCCTCTGCATCCATTTTGCTGTCGCGTGTTTGTCGATGTGATTATGATATGCTATAGGTCAGGCCCTATTCGGACAGGATTAGTTTTACTGGTGGAGGTCGAGTGACGTAATTCAGCGCACAAGCACAAAACACCACATCTGTAATTTTTACATGGCAGGAGAGTAACAATTCCAGCCAGAATAACCTACTGTTTTTTGGTGAATTCCATTCCTCTAATAAAACTAGCCCTTTGCTAATCGACATCCCTGTGTTGAGATAAATGTATACGTTTAACAGGAGCTGCTTGTGGTTTGCGCAACAATAACAGATTTGATAAATGTAACTAAAAATGCTGCACATAAGCTATATGAATGGCCTACATGTACAGTTGAAGTCAGAAGTTTACATTCAACTTAGCCAAATACATTTAAACTGTTTAAATTGTTTCACTTGGGTCAAACGTTTTGGGTAGCCTTCCACAAGCTTCCCACAATAAGTTGGGTGAATTTTGGCCCATTCCTCCTGACAGAGCTGGTGTAACAATCAGGTTTGTAGGCCTCCTTGCTCACACATGCTTTTTCAGTTCAGCCCACAAATTTTCTATAGGATTGAGGTCAGGACTTTGAAATAGCCACTTCCAATACCTTGACTTTGTTGTCCTTAAGACATTTTGCCACAACTTTGGAAGTATGCTTGGAGTAATTGTCCAATTGGAAGACCCATTTGCGACCAAGCTTTAACTTCCTGACTGTTGTCTTGAGATGTTGCTTCAATATATACACATAATTTTCCTTCCTCATGATGCCATCGATTTTGTGAAGGGCACCAGTCCCTCCTGCAGCAAAGCACCCCCACAACATGATGCTGCCACCCCGTGCTTCAAGGTTAGGATGGTGTTCTTCGGCTTGCAAGCCTCCCCCCTTTTCCTCCACACATAACGATGGTCATTATGGCCAAACAGTTATATTTTTGTTTCATCAGACCAGAGGACATTTCTCCAAAAAGTACAATCTTTGTCCCAATGTGCAGTTGCAAACCGTAGTCTGGCTTTTTTAATGGCGATTCTTGATCAGTGGCTTCTTCCTTGCTGAGTGGCCTTTCAGGTTGTCAATATAGGACTTGTTTTACTGTGGATATAGATACTTTTGTACCTGTTTCCTACAGCATCTTCACAAGGTCCTTTGCTGTTGTTCTGGGATTGATTTGCACTTTTCACACCAAAGTACACTCATCTCTAGGAGACAGAACGCGTCTCCTTCCTGAGCGGTATGACGGGGTCGTGGTCCCATGGTGTTTATACTTGCGTACTATTGTTTGTACAGATGAACGTGGTACCTTCAGGCATTTGGAAATTTGGAAGCTCCCAAGGATGAACCAGACTTGTGGAGGCCTACAATTTTTTATGAGATCTTGGCTGATTTCTTTTGATTTTCCCATGATGTCAAGCAAAGAGGCACTGAGTTTGAAGGTAGGCCTTGAAATACATCCACAGGTACACCTCCAATTGACTCAAATTGTGTCAATTAGCCTATCAGAAGCTTCTAAAGCCATGACATCATTTTCTGGAATTTTCAAGCTGTTTAAAAGGCACAGTAAACTTAGTGTATGTAAACTTCTGACCCACTGGAATTGTGATAGTGAATTATAAGTGATATTGTTGGAAAGATTACTTATGTCATGCACAAAGTAGATGTCCTAACCGACTTTTACAAGAAATTTGTGGAGTGGTTGAAAAACTAGTTTTAAGTGTATGTAAACTTCCTACTTCAACTGTAGCTTATCAACTTTCACAGTGAATGCTTTCGTTAACATATTTTGTGCGTATGAATTGAATATTGCAAAATACATCAATAAAAAATATTGAGCCTATTTAATGCAACCCTTGCTGTTAATAGATCGCAAAGCAGCACACAACTGACCTAAACGTTTGGCAATCACAAGTTCATTTTCTTAACCCTAGCCTTAAATCGCATCTCAAGCGCAATTGCACTGTTTAACTCACATTTGAAGGCTGGGGGGGCATTTAGGACTTACTGCGGATCACACTACCTCAATTAAAATATAATGGCGATGCTATATGAAACATGGTTCAGTATGGTTTAGAAACCAAGCTCACGTTATCAGTGGCCCTATCACCTGGACATGTTGAAATACTGTATCTTCACGCCTAGAATAAAAACCTCCAGGCTTCTGTCATAACTGTGAATTTATTGAACAAAAAGTTTGGAAAAACCTAATCCCGTCCGAATTGTCTTCTGGAATAACAGACATTTGAGTAATAATTACAGCTTTCTCAACACGGTCAGCACGATAAAAACTGATGTTCTGTGGTGGTCCCTGCAGGAAGGAGGAGAGACAACGGGTGCTAGATTGGTCGAAAGAACAGACGACTCTTGGTGGACGAAGATTTTTTTAGTCGGGGACAGCCGAACTTTGTTAGGAAAAATGTGGAGGAAAATGTGCAGGAGCATAACAAGTCAACCCTGTTACCCATAGAGTAGAAAATTTCACTTTTTTTGTGTAGCTTCCATTCAATTGCCACTCCCTGTTGCACAAAACTTCCATTCCCCCCCGTCACAAGAGGATCTATGGCTGATAAGAAATCAACCCTGTTACTTTATTTGGCACTTAGTGTTTTTTTTATTTGAATTAACCTCTAGATAGGAACACATTTATTAAGCTGAACAGACTCTTTATGAAAGAATGATAAAATTAGGTGAAATGCTAAGTTTTTGTGTAGTATTGCAAGGGACATTAGCTTTAAAGCTGCAACAACAAAGAATCTCTCTGCCCAGTGACAACATGTGTAGTATTGCAAGACATTAATTTAATAGAAACGGCAACAATAACTGCCCCACGATTTTTTATTTTTTAATTGCAGGAACTTCGATTGAAAACAGCAACATTCTCTGATGCCAAACTCAAGTGTCTGGCCTTAAAAAATGTCCTTCTTGTATGTGGTATTTTATGAATTTGCCATCACAAAAAAAGGGGTCCCCGATGCCAGAAAGTTGGAGAACCCCTGAGTTAGCCTACAAACAGACGGACATTTCTATAGCCTAGCTGCTAGCTGTTGCACTAAAAAGTGGTTGTGCAAGAGTTAGCAGTCACAAATCTTGTTAAAGGGAATACAAATAAATCAGAAACAAAACGGGTTAATCGCAACAAAACTTGAGAATAAAACGAACGTAGGAACACAGCTACCTAACCACAAAGGCCTGTTTGCTGTGTTAGCTGGCTAACCATTATTCGTTTGCTAGCTAACCATGTTATGCGTATGCTAACTAGCGATTACATTGTAGATATATTACATAGGTAACGAGTATCTTAGTTCAAATAACGGGTTTTAAGCCACGGACAAGTCCAATTTGACAGTAGCCATCTCTGCTGAATTAGCTAGCTAGTAGTACGCGTTTGGTGGTCTGCCCAGTATCACTGAGTATGTAAACATTGATTGCGTTTTTTGTCTGCGAGTTCGTGGGAAAACAAATTGGCCATTAGTTCTTAATCAAAACCACCATTATTAAGTATTGATATAACTCACATTTTAGTCAAAATAATAACATTGACACCAAACTGGTTTAGCTAGATGTCAAGTTAGCTAGTCTAGCAACTAACGTTAGCTAGCTAAGATTTCGAGACGGCCAATCAACTGAAGTTCCTGTCTGGAATTCCAAAAACAAATCCCCCAAAAGCAGAAATTTGGCGTTTCAGAGAACACATGAAACCACCCTTCATTTCCAGGTGACAGTAGTGCACAAACCAAAAAATATTTTTGCAGTTTGCCAGATTTCAGGACCACGGAAGGCGGCGATGACTATAGGACAAGGCGATTAAAAATGGCTGCTGCACAGAACAAAGCAACAATAAAACTGGGCAGTTGGTGAAGTCCCTGCAAAACAGTTCACACATAACTCCAAAACACATTCATAACTCACCGATTTTACTTGTTATTGTTTCTTGTGCTCAATTATGGCGATTTATTTCCGAAAGATAAAGTTGCTTCAAAGGATGGCTGGCGATTGTGCTGCCTATTCTTATTATATTTTCCCGTTGACTTATGTTGTTGGTGGGCAACCTACCCGGCCTGAAAATGAAATTCCTTGCCACAGAAAGAAGGGGTAACCCAGACACGCCACTGGGGCTATAAAGCTGAAGCATCCGTTTAGACCGTTTTCTCACCAACAAATATGGTAGTGAGAGGTAAGTCTAGTCGTGGGTAGTGGGAGTGGACGGAACTAGTTGAAACTGGACCGACATTCTACTAATTTTCTCATCGATGATTTTCTGTTCTCAAAACTAGAATGTGTTATGAATACAGAACACTAGGTATAGACTTCACACTTTAAAAAATGCGTTGTTCAGAGGAAGTGCAAGGTCGAATTGAGTTTGTGCACACGCGCACTTCACAGAGTAGGCATTCCCTAGCGGAAATATGCAAATATATCCTACAATGGGCCAATACGATCTAACTAGCGTGTGCATGGCTTTGGCCACCTCCTTGCTTGTTCAACCCACTATGCTTCATTTGCTTCCGCTATAAACGACACAGATTAACTATCTTGGGTTAGTTATAAATATCTTTGTCCTTGCTCTCGTCGACTCTGGTGTGGCTGTATACGGATATGACGTACCGAATGTAACAGCGACCCGTGGTGTCCAGAGCCATATATTTAACAGCGTTAGACCGACTGAGAATTCTAGACATTCACTTACAGTACATACAGTAACATAGTTTAAATATTCCCCATGTAATATTAATAGGGAGCCATCATGGCTGCCATAGAATGTTGGAGTGTCATGTAAATGCATCATAATGCAGTAACCACATTGGCCCAACTCTCTAAATACCAGTGGTGTAAAGTGTTTAAGTAAAAATACTAGAAAGTACTACTTAAGTAGTTTTTTGAGGTATCTGTGCTTTCATTTACTATTTATATTTTTGACAACTTTTACTGTTACTCCACTACATTCCTAAACAAAATAATGTACTTTTATACTCCTTACGTTTTCCCTGACACTCAAAAGTACAAGTTACATTTTGAATGCTTAGTAGGACAGGAAAATGGTCTAATTCACACACTAATCAAGAGAACATCCCGGTCATCCCTACTGCCTCGTATCTGGCAGACTCACGAAACACAAATGCTTCGTTTGTAAATTATATCTTGAGTGTTGGAGTGTGCCCCTGGTGATCCATTAATTAAAAAATATTTTACCCAAGTAGTATTTTACTGGGTGACTTTCACTTTTACTTGAGTAATTTCCTTTTAAGTTTTCTTTTACTCAAGCATGACAATTGGGTACTTTTTCCACCACTGCTAAATACATGGCTCTGCTGGTGTCCTTTTTAGAACATTGCATTTGAGTTACAGTAAACTCTATGAACTGTTATTTGGTTTCAAGCAACGTAGGTTACAGTAATATCCCTTTTGTGATTGGTTTTCCCTTAGGTTCTTCTCTAGGTTGTATATCTTTTTAATAATTTGGTGTTGAAAAGGAGGATTGTTTTTTGCATTAAAACATGTCATGTTTCTTGTGGAAAACCTGTCTATCCTCTACTTAAAAAAAAACGATGCCTTGATTCATGGGCAAAAACACTGTTTTCATAAAGATCAATGAGTCAGTACCAACGCTTTGCTCAGTCTATTCAACCAATGACAGAAATCTTACCCTTGACTGCTATGGCTCCTATATCAAGTGCAGTGGTGGACAACGCAAACTGCAGCCAGCAGCACTGTATCACATTTTAACAACTATATTGGTAAATAATGCCAAACCTGATGCCAACAATCCATCTCCAGTGAGCAGAATACATGTATTTACAATGGAGGCATTGTATGTTTGTGTGTGTGACTACCTTATGTGTCTTGTGACGTTGTACTTGCTTATGTTCTTTCAGATTATGATTTAGAGCAGAATCCAGTCATTGTCTACTAATCTCACTTGGACCGATTTTGAAGCCTTGTGATTGTGAGTGTGGAACTAACGAATGCAGTTATTTTTTGGAATACAGGTTGACTAGATTTTAGGTCACTCAAACCAGTAAAGAGCTGTGTGTGTATCTGTGTGCCCACATCTGTGTGTGCATATTTTTTGTGGTGTGTGTGTGTCTTTGAGTGCGTCCATGAGTATGTCTGTGTCTGAGTGTGCGATGAGGACGGTGACTGTTGTTTACAATGTCATTGTGAAGACTGACCTTTATGACTCCATAGAAGCTTCTGGTTGAGTAGAAAGAAACCTTGGGCATACTACTATCAGTGTATGGCATGTATCATGACCACAGTCTCACATGGTCTTTATTTTGACCGCATACTGAATAGCAGTCATTTGCCAGCATTGTACCAGCTCACATATAGGGAGAATCTCAATTGCATAATCCTCGCGTCCTCTCTCCTCTCTCCTCGCCACTTTCTCAAAAACCATTGGAGGAGAAGGTCAGACCTCTGGCTTTCTCATCCAATGGGTTTTGAGAAGGAGGCGAGAGGACATGAAGAGTATGCAACTGAGATTCTCTCATTGATTGAGAACCAGTCTCACAGTGTAAGAGCTTAGAATGTCCACTAGAGAGCGCATTTATCAAGAAATTTGAATAACTAGACAAGCATTTAAATGCCAAACCTTGTTTTGACTCACAGGCTTTGGCATTTGCCCACATGCACTCATCAATGTTTTGTCATTAATGTGTGGTTAATGTGTGAAGAAGGTGTTATTTCCTTCCCCTGCTCTGAGGGGTAAATTGCTGGATTGGTCTCTAAGCAAAGATGAAGAGTTGAAGACAGAAACCCTTTTAGCATTGGGAGGGAATACTGTGGAGATGGAGAACATACAGTTTTAGTCACATAATATCAAAACCTATTGCATCATTAAAGTCACATAAAAAATAACCAGAATTGTGTAATTTTAGACATTGACACATTGATTCCAATTATTGTCCCTGTTCAAATGAGTACTGGACTATGTATTAGGATTGGTGCAATCCACAGGATCTGTTTTACGTCCTGCTTGAATATGGCAGAAATGCTCTGAAAAAAACTATTTCATAATATGGTCAAGACAGAGGAAAACAGCTAGTTCCTCTCTCAATTACGTTAAGCAAGAAAGCCTATTGCACGGCTGCATAAACATGTCTGATGATGAGTCAGAGGGGCGTTCAACTCCTTTCACTTCCCTTTTAGATGCAGTACGAATGCCTAGAGATATCAGGCTATAAGCGATGTCAGTAAAGAAAGGGTTGTCATTTTGTTTTTGCAACAATGTGGTGTAACTACACATTTCTAGATGTAATTCTGTTCATAAACTACCTTTTATGAATTAAATGAAGAATTAAATTAAATGAATGAAACTCATTTTCAACACATCAAATACTGACAGTTATTGGGTTAATCAATACTGTCATTATTGCTGTAGGTTTAAATTCTAAATCGAACTGACAGTAATGCTGGCTTATGCTTGTGTATACGTGTACATGTGTGTGTGTGTGTGTGTGTGTGTGTGTGTTTGATGCAGTTCGTTTTGGGGTATAGGATCAAGCAGTATTAAAAGAGTGCTGAGTCCGGGCTGGCCCACAGACTGAGCAAAGGATACCTGACCACTATTGTTATCAGGGAGTGGGAGCTGACAGCTGCCTGGATACTAGTAGGAGACAAAGAAGGATAGGACAATGACAACGCTGTGAAGGAGACTTGAAGTTACACACTAGAGCCAAAGTTTTCCAGGTTAATCTGTCCCACTTGGTACCATATATTTCCAAGATATTGTATATTGTAGAGATTGATATCATTGTCCTTGGTTGGTCTGTCAGACACTGGCCCTCATTTTATGGCAGGCAGCAATGTAGTGCGGTGGGTTATCTTCATATAAAGTACTCTCTCTCTCTCTGGCTGTCAGAATTATCCGCCTCACTAACGTTACTGCCAGACAGCAACAGAACCCCCTGAAGGACACTCATCTCTCTCTCTCTCTCTCTCTCTCTCTCTCTCTCTCTCTCTCTCTCTCTCTCTCTCTACATACCGCCTACTAACCTGCTCAGCCAGCTGCTTTTCACTGGGCCTTTTGAAGTGGATCTGTAGGAAATGCTTTGCATGTTATCAGTGGTGTAATTACGCTGGCTCATTGTTGAATGATTAATTCTGAACATTATGAGAAAGAGATCTGGAGGTGATGTATGATGGTGTTATATGGCCTACGCTAGCAGAGGTAGTATGAATGGGCTGAAAGGACCTCTCAGTAATGGATGGCCTTCATAATGTGGGTATTATTCATAGAACAGGAACTCTAAAACTAACAGGAAGAGAGAAAAAGTGGTGAGAGAGAAGAAAGCTTACCATCCAGATAGAGAAGAAAAAAGTAAGAAATGGGTAGAGAAGTAAATAGAACATGAAAAAAGGAAGACAGAGAAAAACATTTATGTAGTATGATTTTGCTTTTCAATTATTTGTAAATGAACAAATGCACTTTATGAATGCGTTATAAGTGATTCATTTAAAGTGGGACAGAGTTGTCACCAGCCGTTTCAGAACACGCGCCCAGGCATTGGTAACAAAAGCAAATCATCTCTCAAATGTATCTCCTTGTGATAGCGTTAGACGACTGTAACATAGGTATGTGAACATGAGCAATGTGAGAGAAAAATATAATGAAATATAGCTGCGAGCAGCAATGAACAGTGTTCACAGGATGCCAGAAAGGATGCAAAATTAGTTGGATAACAAAGCAATCTCTCTATCATCTAGGAATTATCTGCAATCAGTGAATGCATTACCATGTTTGTCTCTCAATACCACAAGGATGACGCAGGTTAAGTTTAGTCTAGTGCTGTAGGCAGTGGCGATTTTAGCATTTAAATCTTGGTGGGACAAAAAAAAACTTGGGATGCATGCCAGCAAAGTCACGACCCAACACAACACTAAACAATACATTAAATGCACTATAACAGTGACAAACAGTACCCATAAACTTTTAGGGCCTACATAAAGCTGTCCCAACAGCAGAGTCCCAACACCTTACCACTGCTACACCTGGCTTTCAGCGGAGCCTTGTCTGGCAGCGAAACAGATCCTTCAGCCTCATTTACTGCCTTTTAAAAAAACATAGCTGATACAGTGCCTTGCAAAAGTATTCACCCCCTTGGTGTTTTTCCTATTTTGTTGCATTACAACCTATAATAAAAATGTATTTTTATTTGGATTTCATGTAATGGACATACACAAAATAGTCCAAATTGGTGAAGTGAAATGAAAAAAATAACTGAAAAGTGGTGGGTGCATATGTATTCACCCACTTTGCTATAAAGCCCCTACATAAGATCTGGTGCAACCAATTACCTTCAGAAGTCACATAATTAGTTAAATAAAGTCCACCTGTGTGCAATCTAAGTGTCACATGATCTGTCATATGACAGTATATATACACCTGCTCTGAAAGGCCCCAGTCTGAAACATCACTAAGCAAGGGGCACCATCAAGCAAGCGGGACTATGATGACCAAGGAGCTCTCAAACAGGTCAGGGAAAAAGTTGTGGAGAAGTACAGATCAGGGTTGGGTTATAAACAAATATCAGAAACTTTAAACATCCCACAGAGCACCATTAAATCCATTATAAAGAAAATGGAAAGAACATGGCACCACAACAAATCTGCCAAGAAAGGGCTGCCCTCCAAAACTCACGGATCAGGCGAGGAGGGAATTAATCAGAGAGGCATCAAAGAGACCAAAGATAACCCTGAAGGAGCTGCAAAGCTCCACAGCGGAGATTGGAGTATATGTCCATAGGACCACTTTAAGCCGTACACTCCACAGAGCTGGGCTTTACAGAAGTGTGGCCAGAAAAAAGCCATTGCTTGAAGAAAAAAATAAGCAAACATGTTTGGTGTTTGCCAAAGGGCATGTGGGAGACTCCCCAAGCATATGGAAGAAGGTACTCTGGTCAGATGAGAAAAAATGTAGCTTTTTGGCCATCAAGGAAAACGCTATGTCTGGCGCAAACCCAACACCTCTCATTACCCAGAGAACACCATCCCCACAGTGAAGCATGGTGGTGGCATGTTTTTCATCGGCAGGGACTGGGAAACTGGTCAGAATTGAAGGAATGATAGATGGCGCTAAATACAGGGAAAGTCTTGAGGGAAACCTGTTTCAGTCTTCCAGAGATTTGAGACTGGGAAGGAGGTTCACCTTCCAGCAGGACAATGACCCTAAGCATACTGCTAAAGCAACACTCAAGTGGTTTAAGGGGAAACATTTAAATGTCTTGGAATGGCCTAGTCAAAGCCCAGACCTCAATCCAATTGAGAATCTGTGGTATGACTTAAAGATTGCTGTGCAAAAGCGGAACCCATCCAACTTGAAGGAGCTGGAGCAGTTTTGCCTTGAACAATGGGTAAAAATCCCAGTGGCTAGATGTGCCAAGCTTATAGAAACATACCTAAAGAGACTTGCAGCTTTAATTGCTGCAAAAGGTGGTCCTACAAAGTATTGACTTTGGGGGAGGGGGTGGGGGGAATAGTTATGCACGCTCAAGTTTGATGTTTTTTGTCTTTCTTGTTTGTTTGACAAGAAAATATTTTGCATCTTCAAAGTGGTAGGCATGTTGTGTAAATCAAATGATACAACGCCCCCCAACATTTTTGTTCCAGGTTGTAAGGCAACAAAATAGGAAAAATGCCAAGGGGGTGAATACTTTCGCAGGCCACTGTATGGCTGACTTGCTTGAACAAATGTGGTTTCTACTGACATTTGAGATGTAGAAACTATGGCATAAGGGGACGACAAGCGGATAAGAGGCAATCCGTAATTTCGATTAAGACATTAATGAGCGAGTGACCACGGACATAGTCAATATAACTATTTGTTTAGCACCTTTGAAATGTACAGCGACAGAATTCCGAACATGGGCCGTTCTTACAGTGTACTCCCTGCACAACAAGTCAGAACCGTAGGATAAATAAAGGGGGCATATAAACAGACAATGAAAGCTCTTTCAATATTCAACACATTATTGAGTACCACACACCATTTTCAAGCATACTGGTGGCTGCATTATGTTATGGGTATGTTTGAAATCGTTAAGGACTGGGGAGTTTTTCAGGATAAAAAAGAAACGGAATGGAGCTAAGCACAGGCAAAATCATAGAGGAAAAGCTGGTTCAGTCTGCTTTCCACCAGATACTGGAGATTAATGAAACTTTCAGGACAATAACCTAAAACACAAGGCCAAATCTATACCAATTTGACAGAGTTTGAAAAATAATAATGGGCAAATATTGTACAATCCAGGTGTGCAAAGCTCTTAGAGACTTACCCAGAAAGACTCACCGCTGTAATCACTGTGAATACTTATGTGAATTAGATATTTCTGTATTTAATTTTCAATTTGTTTGTAAACATTTCTAAAAACATGTTTTCATGTTGTCATTATGGGATATTGTGTGTAGATGGGTGAAAAAAAAGTTTCATTCATTTTAAATTCAGGCTGTAAAACAACAAAATGTGGAACAAGTCAAGGGTTAAGATTACTTTCTGAAGGCACTGTAGGTAGGGATAAAGTAACTGAGCAACCGCTATTAAACAGTAGCAGCAGTGTGATGAGTCAAAAGAGTTACTGACCTGTTGCACCCTCTAGTATACAACCACTGTGATTATTATTTGACCCTGCGGGTCATCTATGAATGGCCTTAAATGGCCATGTACTGTTAAAATCTCCACCTGGCACAGCCAGAAGAGGACTGGCCACCCCTCAGAGCCTGGTTCATCTCTAGGTTTCTTCCTAGGTTCCTGCCTTTCTAGGGAGTTTTTCCTAGCCACTGTGCTTCTACATCTGCATTGCTTGCTTTTTGAGGTTTTAGGCTGGGTTTCTGTGTAGCACTTTGTGACATCTGCTGTAAAAAGGGCATTATAAATACATGTGATTAATTAGTGTAAAAAGGTCAAAGCAGATAGTCCAGGTAGCTATTGGTTAACTATTTAACTAAATATTTAGAAGTGTTATGGCTTGGGGGTGGAAGCTGTTCAGGGTCCTGTTGGTTCCAGACGGTGCATCGGTACCGTATGCCGTGCGGTAGAAGAAAGAACAGTCTATGACTGGGGTGGATGGAGTTGTTGACAATTTTTAGGGCCTTGCTCTGACACCACTTTGTATAGAGGTCCTCGATGGCAGGGAGATAGGCCCCAGTGATGTACTAGGCTGCCCGCGTTACCCTCTGTAGCGCCTTGCGGTTGGATGCCAAGCAGTTGCCATGCCAAGTGGTGATGCAGCCAGTCAAGATGCTCTCAATGGCACAGCTGTAGAACTTTTTAAGGATCTGTCTAGCCTTCTTCATGACTGTGTTGGTGTGTGTGGACCATGATAATGCCTTATTGATGTGGACACCAAGGAACTTGAAGCTCTCAACCCGCTCCACTACAGCCCCGTCAATATGGCCCTTTGTTTTCTTTAGTCCACGGTCAGCTCCTATGTCTTGCTGATGTTGAAGGAGAGGTTGTTGTCCTGGCACCACACTGCCAGTTCACTGACCTACTCTCTATAGGCTGTCTCATCATCGTTGGTGATCAGGCCAACCACTGTTGTGTCGTCAGCTAACTTAATGATGGTGTTGGAGTTGTGCGCAGCCACACCGTCGTGGGTGAACAGGGAGTATAGGAAGGGACTAAGCACACAGTGTGGTGGAGGGTCAGTGTGGTGGATGTGTTGTTGCCTACCCTCACTACCTGGGGGTGACCCGTCAGGAAATCAAGGACCCAGTTGCAGAGGGGGGTGTTCAGTCCCAGGGTCCCGATGAGGATGAGCATGGAGTGATGAGCATGGAGGGCACTATGGTGTTGAACGCTGAGCTATAGTCAATGAACAGCATTCTCATCTAGGTGTTCAGTCCCAGGGTTCCTCTTGTCCAGGTGGGAGAGGGCATTGTTGAGTGCAGTAAAGATTGTGCCATCTGTGGATCTATTGGGGCTGTATGCAAATTGGAGTGGGTCTAGGGTGTCTGGGATGATGGTGTTGATGTGAGCCATGATCAGCCTTTGAAAGCGTTTCATGGCTACAGATGTGTGTGCTACGGGCGATAGTAATTTAGACAGGTTACCTTGGTGTTTTTGGGCACAGGGACTATGGTGGTCTGCTTGAAACATGTAAGTATTACAGACTGGGTCAGGGAGAGGTTGAAAATGTCAGTGAAGACACTTGCCAGCTGGTCAGCGCATGCTCCGAGTACGCGTCCTGGTAATACTCTGGCCTTGCGGCCTTGTGAATGTTAACCTATTTAAAGGTCTTACTGATATCGGCTATGTAGTGCGAGATCACACAGTCTTCCTGAACAGCTGGTGCTCTCATGCATGGTTCAGTGTTGCTTGTCTCGAAGCGAGCATAGAAGGAATTTAGCTCGTCTGGTAGATTTGCGTCACAGGGCAGTTTGCGGCTGGGTTTCCTTTGATAATTTGCAAGCCCTGCCATATCCGACGAGCATCAGAGCTGGTGTAGTAGAATTCGATCTTAGGCCTGTATTGACGGTTTTATTGTTTAATGGTTTATCGGATGTCATAGCGGGATTTCTTTTAAAGTGTCCGGTTTCGTGTCACACTCCTTGAAAGCAGAAGCTCTAGCCTTTAGCTCATTGCAAATTTTGCCTATAATCCATGGTTTCTAGTTGGGATATGTATTTACGGTCACTGTGGGGACGTCTTCGATACACTTATTAATAAACCTGGTGACTGATGTGGTAAACTTCCTATCTTATCCCCTTCAAGCTATGGTGATCATCTGCCTCTAGAAAATGATTACAGTGCAGCATTAGAGAACATTATTTCTTTAAGAGTTGTGTTCCTTACATAGTTTTGATTATGTGCAAGAGTCAAGAGATGACTGGAAACATTACATATAGCCTGCAGTCCGGGGATGGCGCATGTTGAATGAATGTGTCCTACCAAATGAGGATTGGAACAGTCCCCCATCTGAACTGTCCAAATTGGTCATCATCAGGGATACCTTCCAGGGGTTGGTGGCTATCAATGATCCCGGTCAATAAGTCCACCAGCTCATCTGTCTCTGGTCTTACTGGAGGTCTGCCACCAGTCTTGAAAGGCTCCCTACGAGCAACAGCGTTTGTCTTCTTTAAGTTGATTTTTGTTTTTCCACAGGGCATTAGAAAGACTAGACAATATAGAAATTATATCTGTGATTATGTATGATATCGTTTGTGTTACATTTTTGTCACACAAATACATTTAGGCCCCACTGTGTGCTAGACACGAAAACTATAATTTCAAAGTGATCTTTTGTTTACCTTTTCATTTGAGTTTAATTAATTACAAATGGAGGCCAGGCATTCTTTTTTTTGTTTTCTGTTGATGAGTCATGCTGTTCTAGATAATTGGGTTGTTTGACACAATTTGCATCAAGAGGGTTTTTTCAAAGTCGCTAAAATTCTTTGAACGTTTTCTTTTACCTCCGTTCATTGTTTGGTTTAGGTGACTTGTTCCAATTTCACAAAATGCTTATGTCTTAGTGTCCCATCACAGTTTTCTAAGCATCCTCTGGTCAGCACCAAGTGCTTAACTGGTTAGTCCTTACTTAATTTAAGTAGAATTTGCCTAATCCTGACTTAAATTAAACTCTGTCTGGGAAACCCCTGGGAGACGTATCTGTCACAAAGGCAGGCAAATACAAGCTATGCAGTGCAATGCTGTTTGCATTCCATCATAGATGCATGTATGAATAATATTGAATGTAAATGTGTGTAATAATATGTGACCTTTGGATAAGACAAAAGCAGAAGATGGAGGAATTCGGAAAATATTCATACACCCCTAGTCAATTCAAAATCGATTCAATAGATTTTTTTCTCCCCCATCTACACACAATACCCCATAATGACAAAGTGAAAAGATATTTTTTCGAAATTTTAGAAAATGTATTGAAAATGTAATACAGAAATAACTCATTACATAAGTCAATACATGTAACATTTGGCAGCTATTACAACTGTGAGTCTTTCTGGGTGTCTCTAAGAGCTTTTCACATCTGGATTATAAAATATTTGCACATTATTCTTAAACAAATTATTCAAGTTCTAGCTGGTTGTTGATCATTGGGAGACAGCCATTTTCAAGTCTTGCCTTAGATTTTTAAGCCGATTTAGGATTTAAGTCCTAACTGTAACTAGGCCACTCAGGAACATTCAATGTCGTCTTGGTAAGCAACTCCAGTGTATATTTGCCCTTGTGTTTTTGGTTATTGTCCTGCTGAAAGGTGAATTTGTGTCCCAGTGTCACGCCCTGGCCAAAGAGAGCCCTCTGGGTTTCTCTATGGTGTGTTGGGTCAGGGTGTGACAAGGTTTTTCTAGGGGACTCTATGTTGAGTTTTGTGTTGGTTCCCAATTAGAGGCAGCTGTTAGTCGTTGCCTCTAATTGGGAATCCTATTCCTTCCCCACCTGCCTTGTGGGTTATTGTTTGTTGTGTGGTATGTGCCACACACGTTTGTGACGATCGGTCATTCCTTTATTGTTTTGTATTGTTCCATTCTATTAAAAAGATGTGGGACACAATGCACGCTGCTCCTTGGTCCAACTCTGTCGACGATCGTGACACCCCAGTGTCTGTTGGAAAGCAGATTTAACCAGGTTTCCCTCTAGAATTTTGCCTGTGCTTAGCTTTATTCCATTTATTTGTATCCTAAAAAAACTCCATAGTCTTTGCTGATGCCAAGCATACCCATAACAGGATGCAGCCACCACCATGCTTGAAAATATGAAGAGTGGTACTCAGTAATGTGTTGTGTTGGATTTACCCCAAACATAATGCTTTGTATTTAGGTGTCACGACTTCCGCCGAAGTCGGTTCCTCTCCCTGTTCGGGTAGCGTTCAGCGGTCGACGTCACCGGTCTACTAGCCATCGCCGATCGACTTTACATTTTCCATTTGTTTTGTCTTGTTTTCACACACCTGGTTTTAATTTTACTCATTATTGTTGGGTATTTAACCCTCTGGTTCCCCCATATCTGTGTGGGGAATTGTTTGCTGTATGTCGGTTTCGCCGGGTTGTATGTTTCCACCCATGCCTTTTGTATAACCGTTATTGTGCGGTTTATTGTACTGTTTGCTGCCTTGCTTGTTTTGGGCATTTGTTTTATGAACGCGGTTGCGTTTCAGTATTTGCCTAGTAAAGTGCTTATTCCACTCCTCTCTGCTCTCCTGCGCCTGACTTCCTCACACCAGCTACACCCAAAGCCTGACATTAGGTCACAATGTTCATTTCTTTGCAACATTTTTAGCAGTTTTACTTTAGTGCCTTATTGCATCAGGATGCATGTTTTGGAATATTTTTATTCTGTACAGGCATACTTATTTTCACTCTGTCATTTAGGTTAGTAACAACAGTGTTGATCCATCCTCAGTTTTTTCCTATCACAGCCATTAAACTCTAACTGTTTTCAAGTCACCATTGTCCTCATGATGAAATCCGTAAGCTATTTCCTTCCTCTCCGGCAACTGAGTTAGGAAGGACCCTTGTATCTTTGTAGTGACTTGGTGTATTGATACACCATCCAAAGTGTAATGAATAACTTCACCATGCTCAAAGGGATATTCAAAGTTTGCTTTTTATTTTTACCCATCTACCCTTCTTTGAGAGGCGTTGGAAAACCTCCCTGGCCTTTTTGGTTGAATCTGTGTTTACAATTTACTTCTTGACTGAGGGACCTTACATATCATTGTCTGTGTGGGTTAGAGAGATGAACACTATTATTGCACAGAAAGTGAGTCCATGCAATTTGTGTCTTAAGCACATTTTTACTCCTGAACTTATTTAGCATGCCATAACAAAGGGGTTGAATACTTACTGACTCATGACATTTCAGCTTTTCATTTTGTATAAAAGATTAAATGGAAAACATAATGCCACTTTGACATTATGGGGTATTGTGTGTATGCCAGTGAAATCTAAATAACAATTTAAATGCAGGCTGCAACACAACAAAATGTGGAAAAAGTCAAGCGGTGTGAATACTTTCTGAAGGCACTGTAAATGCCATTTTCCCCTCTGCTGAGACAGATTATCCCTCCTTTGTTCCCTTCCTCCTTCCCGTAAAAGGGGAGACACGTGTGGCTCAGAACCTTCTGTGAGTGTATGTAAATGGTGAGAGGCTGACCATGCAACTTTGTGTGTGTGTGTGTGTGTGTATGATCAGCTGTGATACATGTATCTCAATGGGTTTGCCCTGAATAAATAAGGAAGCTGTTTCAGCTTCATTACTGATGAGTAACTGCGGACAGTGAGGCATATTGATGGAGTGGAGTCATGTAAATCAATGGTTTTCAGGTGGAGGCTACCAATCAATTTTGTGGTCAATGAGTCCAAATACAGCCATTACTTGGGTTGAGCACATGGACATTCTTAATAGCATCCACCACAATCAAAAACGGAATGTCACACGCACGCACGTTCGCATAAGCACACACACACAAACACACACAGAAAAACAACAATATACCATAAGTCATTGCAAATGGTATATTTATGGGCATGCATAAACAATGCAGGAAAGACATACCACTTTTTCAGAGTCCACATCTTATAAAGACTCTCCAGCCATCTTCTTCATTTTGCAAATTAGACTGGATAAATTGAAACACTGCATGAAAATACTTTCTTGTCATCCTTGTACAAAACAAAACATGCTGACTTGCAGTAATGCAATATCATATATATATATATATATATATACATATATACATACATATATACATACAGGTTCAACCCAATGAAATCTTTTTTTGCAAAAGCAAAAAGGCTACAGCTTAAATAGTTTGGTTCCCAAGTCCATAATATCACAACAAAAATAAACAATCAAGAGATAGCAGAAGACCAATAAATGAAATACATGAAGGCATACAGTAGGTAAAAAGCCTTTGATATCGGGTATAATTCATTTTTTGTACACGCCAGTGAACATTCAGGACTTTACCCAGCAAAGGTTTACTCAGTGACTTTTACCCTCCAAAAGACCTTGCATTTGACTCACAAAGGTACACACTTAAGAAATCTTGCATGCAGGCATACAAACACGCACAGACATATGCACACACACAATCACCCATATACACACACATATTTCACAGTATCAATGGTAACCCCAAGCCTGATGTACTGTAGATTACTTCACACAGACGTTGTTCAGTTACCCAGTGAGGCATGAAATCAGCACCAATACAAACTAACTGTGTCTATCTGTTTGGTTAATGCTTAGATTGCAGCCGAGAAGGCAAACAATGTGGAATATACAGCATACACATCTATGACGAAACTGCTTGCCTTAAACTAATCAAAACTATCTTTTGAAACTTATTTGGATAGGATAAATATTTAACCCTGTAGCAAAATCCCTGATCTTCTAGACAACAATCATGTAATTTGTTTAACACATACAGCACAATTCAATGACAGCAAAAATCTATTCACAATTGGAGTCCAGTCCACCTGTTTCTCAAAAATGTATAGTTTAAACAAATGATAGTTTCCAGCAAAAAATACAAACAACATAATTGAAAAGAAATCAAGATAAAGCCTATACGTAGGTCTAATGCAGCCTTTGACAGTAGGCCTTCATCAGGGAAAACTCTGTTCCAGATCACATCAGGAAGAACTCCTGGTCCTACTTTTAAGGCTTTATAAAGCCAGGGCTTTACAGCTTCAAAAAGGCGCTGAGAGCCTTGATAGATAGTGCTCAGTAGAAGGAGCTCCAGCTGAAGGTCCCTATAGAGATGAGGGTTTGACAGGCACTGGACGACAGCCACACCGTCTCCACCAGGCTGAAGTGCAGCAGGCCCAGGGCAAAGCCGCACGCCATGTCGGTCAGGTGGTGTCTACCTAACAGCACCCGGGACATGCCCACCAGGAAGGCCCAGAGCACCAGCAGGATGCGAAGCGGGACGGCCAAGACCAGGTGGGAAAGCAGGAACTTGGACACCATGGCGGCACGGCTGGCATGGGCCGCTGGGAAGGAGTACACATCCATGACACAGTAATCCAGGAATCCCGGACTCATCTCCCAGGGTCCTTTGCGTTTGATCAGCTTCTGGACTCCGGCCACTGTCATGACGTCAAGCAGGAGGGCTGAGGAGAGAAGAAGTTGCATGAAAAAGCCAAACTAAATCAATTAACCACAGGTCAGTAAACAACAACACACAATATCTCTAGTCAAAAACCTATGGAGACCAATTAGCTTGTAGTTTGTGTAATTTGCTCTATATCTGTTATAGGGCTAAGCATCAGTGATGAAGCAATGAGGCAGGCCAGGCAGTACCCAGCAATGACACAGTGGCTTGTAGCCCTTTCCTGCAGTCAAATGACCTAGTGGCCTCATGGGTGAAATGTTATTAATATTTTCCATAATTTCATAATTAATAAACATTATTTTTTTTAAATCGGCAGAAAATCTGGTGTTTCTATGTCAAACAGTTTTGTTATATTTCAGTCTTCTGTGATGTACACTACCGGTCAAAGATTTTAGAACGCCTACTCCTTCAAGAGTTTTTCTTTATTTTTACTATTTTCTACATTGTAGAATAATAGTGAAGACATCAAAACAATGAAATAACACATATGGAATAATGTAGTAACCAAAAAGGTGTTAAACAAATGAATATATATTTTATATTTGAGATGATTCAAATAGCCACCCTTTGCCTTGATGACGGCTTTACACACTTTTGGCATTCTCTCAACCAGCTTCATGGGGTAGTCACCTGGAATGCATTTCAATTAACAGGTGTGGTTTCTTAAAAGTTATTTGTGGAATTAATTTTCTTCTTAATGCGTTTGAGCCAATCGGTTGTGTTGTGACAAGGTAGGGGTGGTATACAGAAGATAACCATATTTGGTAAAAGACCAAGTCTATATTATGGCAAGAACAGCTCAAATAAGCAAAGGGAAACAACAGTCCATCATTACTTTAAGACATGAAGGTCAGTCAATACGGAACATTTCAAGAACTTTGAAAGTTTGTTCAAGTGCCATCGCAAAAACCATTAAGCATTTTGATGTAACTGTCTCTCATGAGGACAGCCACAGGAAAGGAAGACCCAGAGTTACCTCCGCTGCAGAGGATAAGTTCATCCGAGCTCCCAGCCTCAGAAATAGCAGCCCAAATAAATGCTTCACAAAGTTCAAGTAACAGATACATCTCAACATCAACTGTTCAGAAAAGACTGAAACCACTACTAAAGGACACAAATAATAAGAAGAGACTTGCTTGGGCCAAGAAACACGAGCAATGGACATTAGACTGGTGGAAATGTGTTCTTTGATCTGGAGTCCAAATTGGAGATTTTTGGTTCCAACCGTCGTGTCTGTGAGAAGCGGTGTGGGTGAACGGATGATCTCCGCATGTGTATTTCCCACCGTAAAGCGCGAAGGAGCAGGTGTTATTGTGTGGGGGTGCTTTGCTGGTGACACTGTCTGTGATTTATTTAGAATTCAAGGAACACTTAACCAGCATGGCTACCAGCATGGCTACCACAGCATTCTGCAGCGATACGCCATCCCATCTGGTTTGTGCTTAGTGGGACTATTATTTGTTTTTCAACAGGACAATGACCCAACACACCTCCAGGCTGTGTAAGGGATATTTGACGAAGGAGAGTGATGGTAGTGCTGCATCAGATGACCTGGCCTCCACAATCCCCCGACCTCAACCAAATTGAGATGGTTTGGGATGAGTCGGACCGCAGAGTGAATAAAAAGTAGCCAATAAGTGCTCAGCATATGTGGGAACTCCTTCAAGACTGTTGAAAAAGCACTCCAAGTGGAGCTGGTTGAGAGAATTCTAAGAGTGTGCAAAACTGTCATCAAGACAAAGGGTAGATATTTGAAGAATCTCAAATATAAAATATATTTTGAATTGTTTAAAAAAAATTGGTTACTACATGATTCCATATGTGTTATTTAATAGTTTTGACGTCTTCATTATTATTCTACAATATAGAAAATATTCAAAATAAAGAAAAACCCTTGAATGAGTAGCTGTTCAAAACTTTTGACCGGTAGTGTATATAAACTCAAAATTGAATGCATTCCAACTCTATATCTGACATGTACAGGTGTCTTCTTTTTTGAAAGGCCATAACCATCTGTGTGAAGTGTATACTTGCTTCAAAGTAGATTTGTTTAAGACTACTAAGAAACACTCCGACCCCGAATTTAGCCCACTGCAGTAAAAGGTTAAGAAGAGCCAAGAGTTTGTGGAACAGTGAAGCATCGCTACATCCCCTCTCTCTTCCCTGTGTGTGATCAGAATGTATAAGCCTCTGTGCTACAGCATCCCAATCAGCCACATTATCAGGCTAGAAGCCCTGCTACTCTCTAAATAGGTCTGGAAGCTAGCACAGAACTGAGAGAGCACCTAGCTTATAGTTCAGCTTTGGCTTACTGTATGTGAACTTGGCTATCTGTGTAGTGATTTGATCTGAGGTGACTGTCGCTGAGAGTTTTTACAATAATATAGATGTACAATATAATAGACTTACTTATGATTGGATGTGATAGATCATTATTAATGATTTGGATATGACTCACCTACAGTACTTGATCCTGTCCTAAAGTGTCTCTTTTCAGTCTCCTTTTAGCAGCATTCAACCCTCTATGTGTGGCCCAAAATATCCACACAATCCCCACCTTTCATTGTTAATTACCCGGCTTCCACCCCACCCTGTGGAACCTGTCAGGTCTCAGGATTCCGACATTGATGACACTGTCTCCTTCCTGTACACCCACCCACACACATAACACCCTAGTTCACTGTAAAGTAGACTTCTAGCAAATTAGAATTCACAGTGTTCACAGACCATTAAGATTTGGGAGTTGGTGGAATGAATGAGGTTGGAAGCATGGAAGGAGAGAGGGAGAGATGGTGGAAATAAAGGAAGGAAAGATAGTAAGCAAGGAAGGAAGGAGTTAAGGATGAAAAAGGAACGTTGAGGAAATTGAAAGAAGGCAGAGAGAGGGGAATGGACAGCATGGAAGTGAGTATGAGGTACCTTGGGGTCATTCCGGGACAGTGGGGACACAGTGCTGAGCTGCCAATGAAAGTCAATGGTGCCAGCTACAGGACCCAGCTCTGCCCCCTGATATAGCCCACCTCAGCACTACTGAAGGTGAGGGAGGAGGAGAGCCAAGCTACGGATTTCACCAGTCTAGAGTCAATGTTATCTATGATGCACTTCCAAGCTAAAAATATGTACACTACCGGTCAAAAGTTTGGGGTCACTTAGAAATGTCCCTGTTCCTGAGAGAAAAACACATTTTTGTCCATTAATTATTTTGTCCATTGCTTCATTAAATAGTACCCGCAAAACACCAGTCTCAACGTCAAAAGTGAAGAGGCAACTCCGGGATGCTGGCCTTCTAGGCAGAGTTGCAAAGAAAAAGCCATATCTCAGACTGGGCAATAAAAAGAAAAGATTAAGATGGGAAAAAGAACAGACACTGGACAGAGGAAAATTGAAAAAAGTGTTATGGACAGACGAATCTAAGTTTGAGGTGTTCGGATCACAAAGAAGAACATTTGTGAGATGCAGAAAAAATGAAAAGATGCTGGAGGAGTGCTTGACGCCATCTGTCAAGCATGGTGGAGGCAATATGATGGTCTGGGGGTGCTTTGGTGGTGGTAAAGTGGGAGATTTGTATAGGGTAAAAGGGATTTTGAAGAAGGAAGGCTATTACTCCATTTTGCAATGCCATGCCATAACCCGTGGATGGTGCTTAATTGGAGCAAATTTCCTCCTACAACAGGGCAATGACCCAAAGCACAGCTCCAAACTATGCAATAACTATTTAGGGAAGAAGCAGTCAGCTGGTATTCTGTCTATAATGGAGTGGCCAGCACAGTCACCGGATCTAAACCTGAAGGCAAAATTAAGTGAGATAGAGATGTTATTGTGAATGATACTGCATTCACAGCTGCCTTAATCAGGATGCTGGTTCCCTATCCTATCCAGGATCACTATTAATGACCTGAACAATGACCTGAACATTGCCACAAACACAATACCCCAAACGTTCCCAAATAAAACAGATTATAGACTGAACACAATATAGATTCAGTCCACAGATTTGTAGTGTTTTTCTGAGTAATCACTCTACTGGTATAACACACACAACCCTCCCACACACATCCGCCCAAAGCAACCAGGCATCCAGCACAGGAGTAACAATAAAATCCTTCAAGCTTTCAGGTGTCAAAAGGGACATGATGAATTCACTGGTATGAACCAGTCCATTTTGGAAGCCCACAGAGAGTCAGGACACTTGTTTAACGTCCCATCCCGCACCATACACAGGGCAATGTCCCCAATCACTGCACTGGGGCATTGGGATCTTTTTTAAGACCAGAGAAAAGAGTGCCTCCTACTGGACCTCCAACACCACTCCCAGCAGCATCTGGTCTCCCATCAAGGGACTGACCAGGACCAACCCTGCTTAGCTTCAGTGGCACATAGCTGAATGGGTACAATATGTGTGTATAGTGCTTTTGAACTGTCACACACACACACACACACTGGCCCCAATTTGGCACACTGATCCCAATTTGTTCTGAGAAATGCATAATTCACTCAATCAATCTGGGATATAGCTTGCTGGTTTCCTTCACAGACGTGTGTCAAAATAATCACCTAAAATTAGTTCACCATCTACAGTTGGAAGTTTACATACACCTTAGCCAAATACATTTAAAATCAGTTTTTCACAATTCCTGATATTTAATTCCAAGTAAAAATTCCCTGTCTTAGGTCAGTGCCACGACCGTCGGAATGAGCAGACCAAAGTGCAGCGCGTGTGCCATTCCACATGTTTAATAGGACGAAGTGGAACGTACAAATATGCAATAAACAAAATAAAGAAAACACAAGGATCAATGTAAACTGTGTAGACCGACCGCACGCATGCACGCACACCATCCAAGTGGTGAAAAGAACAAACATATATATGGTCCCCAATTAGAGGTAACGACAATCAGCTGCCTCTAATTGGGAACCATCAAAACCAAACATAGAAATACAACAACCTAGAACAAAAAAAACCTCCTGACCAAAACACAAATAATTAGCCAGCCGGCTATCCCAGGCCAGGACGTGACAGTCAGTTAGGATCCCCACTTTATTTTAAGAATGTGAATGTGATAGTCTAGAGAATGATTTCTTTCAGATTTTATTTCTTTCATCACATTCCCAGTGGGTCAGAAGTTTACATACACTCAATTAGAATTTGGTAGCATTGCCTTTAAATTGTTTAACTTGGGTCAAACGTTTCGGGTAGCCTTCCACAAGCTTCCCACAATAAGTTGGGTGAATTTTGGCCCATTCCTCCTGACAGAGCTGGTGTAACTGAGTCAGGTTTGTAGGCCTCCTTGCCCGCACGCGCTTTTTCAGTTCTGCCCACACATTTTCTATGGGATTGAGGTCAGGGTTTTGTGATGGCCACTCCAATACCTTGACTTTGTTGTCCTTAAGCCATTTTGCCACAACTTTGGAAGTATGCTTGGGGTCATTGTCCATTTGGAAGACCCATTTGCGACAAAGCTTTAACTTCCTGACTTGAGATGTTGATCTTGAGATGTTGCTTCAATATATACACATCATTTTCCTTCCTCATGATGCCATCTATTTTGTGAAGGGCACCAGTCCCTCCTGCAGCAAAGCACCCCCACAACATGATGCTGCCACCCCTGTGCTTCACGAATGGGATGGTGTTCTTCGGCTTGCAAGCCTCCCCCTTTTTCCTACAAACATAACGATGGTCATTATGGCCAAACAGTAAAATTTATGTTTCATCAGACCAGAGGACATTTCTCCAAAAAGTACGATTTTTGTCTCCATGTGCAGTTTCAAACCGTAGCCTGGCTTTTTTATGGCGATTTTGGAGCAGTGGCTTCTTCCTTGTTCAGCGGCCTTTCAGGTTAAGTCGATATATGACTCGTTTTTACTGTGGATATAGAGACTTTTGTACCTGTTTCCTCCAGCATCTTCACAAGGTCCTTTGTTGTTGTTCAGGAATTTATTTGCACTTTTCGCACCACAGTACGTTCATCTCTAGGAGACAGAACGCGTCTCCTTCCTGAGCGGTATGACGGCTGCGCGGTGTGACGGCTGTGTTTATACTTGCGTACTATTGTTTGTACAGATGAACGTGGTACCATCAGGCGTTTGGAAATTGCTCCCAAGGATGAACCAGAGGTCTAATATTTTTTTTTCTGAGGTCTTGGCTGATTTCTTTTCATTTTCCCATGATGTCAAGCAAAGAGGCACTGAGTTTGAAGGTAGGCCTTGAAATACATCTCAAATGATGTCAATTAGCCTATCAGAAGCTTCTAAAGCCATGACATTTTCTGGAATTTTCCAAGCTGTTTAACAAGAAATTTGGAGTGGTTGAAAAACTAGTTTTAATGACTCCCAACCTAAGTGTATGTAAACTTCCGACTTCAACTGTAGGTTGATTCCATTACCGCTAGTTAGAGAAATCAGGGTCGTACTTTAGGTACTGTCTGTTACATAGCTAATGTAGGGAAAACACCTATTAAGGAAGTAAGTATAATCAAGTATATTTACTTAAATAAGGTACTTTGGAAAATTATTCAACTGTAGCTATTGTACCAGCTGCCATAGTGGGGATAAGAAGTGCTATGCTTGACACTGATAATGACTTTACTGAGTCTTTCGATATAGGCCCCTGGCTTGTTAAAATGTTTACTTAGTTCTTCAGTCCAAAGTAAACTTGTGATATGTGGAGCCTAGCACCTGTTTCCCCAGGCCTGTTTCTGTGCCTGCTTCTGATCCTCTACCATGGTATGCTTTAACTTCTGGTGGACAATGACATATTTTAGTGAGAAGCATTAACAGTTAACAATCATGGCATAAATATTAGTCTATTGACATGGGTTATACAGGGTAGCCTAGTGGTTAGAGCAAAGGTTGCAAGTTCAAATCCTTGGGCTGACAAGGTACAAATCTGTCATTCGGCAGTTAAACCCATTGTTCCTAGGCTGTCATTGAAAATAAGAATTTGTTCTTAACTGACTTGCCTGGTTAAATAAAGGTAACAAAAAAAAAAATATATATATATATACAGGCCTAATACAGGCCCTGTGATAAGGAAGTAGAGATGTGATCATAACAGTAGACTGCCTAGCCTATACCTATTAAAAATGCATTGATAGACACACTGTAGCATAATAACAAAACCATTAAAGAAGAGCTGAATAATACTTGTACAATTAAATAACTTAATTATTACACAATGTGTTTTGGGTATAGTGCATTTACCAAGTAATAGATTGACCAAGACCTCTTGTCCCGCCAGCGTATTACTCCTTGTCAGACACACGATAGTGCCAATGATCCACGTGATGCCGTGTCCGGTGAACGCAAGTAGGGTGACCATGGAACGAACCGTGCCCCAAGACGACGATGTGTAGGCGCAGACCCCCAGACGCTTGGACAGACAAATGTCAATGGCGAGGAGGGAGCTCATCGCTATCCCCTTGAAGGAAGGGTTCAGCTGGATACAGTCCTCCTCGGGCAGTTTCGTGGGCTCTTTCCAATCCTTGTTGGCACTGTCGGTAGGTTCCTGCGGGTCGCACGGCTGGCTTGCTTGGTGTTTGGGTTGACCAGGTCGCCTTGAGTTTCCCCGGTTCTCCGAGTTGCCGCCCGATAGGGGCTGGTTCAGAGACATGAACTCGGGTCTGCTCAGGACGTTGTTCCGATCCCGCGTCCTGGACCTAGAACTCGGAATTGCGGGCATTTTGGATTGGTCCCACTTTGCCTCCTTGGTGAAAGAAAGTGACTGTACTACGTTTCAGAAGGTCAATTTCTCGTTTTAACCACTCAGGCTAAATATCCAATGCTAAGCCCTGTCGCCCTCTCCTTCCCCCCCTGCGTCCCTACCAGATATATTTAGACCGGTTGGAATGCGCGCTGCCCATGCTGCTGTGTTAAGCCTACAACCGGATCCATGCAGGCACGAAGAGGCGTGACTGGCATCTGCCTGGGCCAATCAAACGAGATACAATCTACAGTGAAACATCATCAGCTTTTAACATGTCATAAACTAAAATATACGACCATCAGCAACTAACATGGAATGGCATGTTTTGTTTTGATCCTGAACGGCAGAAACTAAATACACTGGTTTTACTATGTATGTTATGCTCAACGACAAAGACACATTTTTGTTATCGTCTTACCAGGCCAATGTATTAGAATGGGCTATCGTTCAGATTGCGGAACACGATTGGAATTTAGAGAACGCGTCAAGGAATTCTTAGTTACACGGAACCCAAACCGGATAAACTGTAGCCCCGATACTATTAAAGTCAATCAAGGAACAAGGATCCATAGTCAGCTCGGCGAGTCATTCAATATTTACAAAAGATGAGAGCTTTTTCGACAGTCAGTCGTTTTCCGTGGACATGACGTAGCTACGCCCAACACCACTTACACCGCGCTCATCTACGGACGCGCTCTTCCAGATGGGAGTTCTCCAAGGTGCTTAAATGGACAGCGACAGAGACGCTCTCAGCACGAACCAAAATAGAAGAAATGAAAACAGCAAATCAAGAAGAAATAACAAACATTCAATTCTGAAAACGTACTTAATCCTATAGATAATAAAAGGGTTTTCTCAGGAGCATTTAAAGTAGGCCTACATTTAAATGATTTATTTTGAATATATTGAATATTCACCAATTTATATTTTATAATTGGTCATGCATCCAAATTGATGTGAGCTATAGACTATAGCCTATAACATCGCCCAAAACATTAAATTAAAATAGGGCTATTCACTTCACTTTGCCTGATAGAAGTAGGCTTATTATAGCCTGAATTCTGTGTCATTTAATACATGTAGCAAAAATCCCATCACTACATTTCCCAGAATGCTTGCAAGTGCGAGGGGAAGTGTCGTCTCAAAGGTAGGCTACTTAAAGGAGCTGCAGCTCAAGCCGCTGAAATAGACCAATGCGGGAGGGTGAACCTGCTGTGGCCGCGATGGGACAAGCGCAGAGAAATGACAGTCTGTTCTGGAATTGGGACTAAATTTTACCAAAAGGACAGGGATCGAGGAGGGAGCCTGGTTGGGTTATCGGACATTCCATGATTGTAATTAAAATAGGTTTTTATTAGTTGATCTACAAGAAGATAGGGATCCAAACGGAGAGGGGAAAGTTGACCTGGTTGCCTTTGAATGTTGCGCGGTGTTCATTATAATAACCGACGATGAAATAACTGTACATTGAAATGTTATCACTACTGGACCTTGAAATTGATCGTAACAATAAAAGAGAAAGGAACCAAGATAACGGAATTACCACTCGAACCACGTGCGCACGCATATAGAGCAGTCCAATAAACTGTCTTGAGGGGACAAGTCAAAAAGACGGTCTTGCCTTGCATTGTCCAAAAGTGTGGTGAACCTCTATTTTTTTTAAATAGAAAATATTGGGTTTATGCTACAACAGGCGTTTTGCAATGATACTACGTTCAATTGTTTGATTTTAAGCTAACCGTTTCACTTGCCCTATTGCCTTTTGCATACCATGTCTAAAATGTTCGTCGACGTCGGGTACGGACAGCAATATTTATTCTTATCCCTCATATAATCCCCGTGCAGAGTTATTGTAGGATTGCACGCGGGCTGTGTGTCTGTTGTAGTGAAGACCTTCAGCAACTTATTCTAGATGGGTTATTTATTATGTACATGCACCTCACGAGGTGTGCACCTCGTTTAGTCATAATGTATTTTTGATGTGACATTGTTATAATTGTCGTAACACTGGGGTCAGTGAAAGGGGGCTTATTACTGTGGCACTAAGTGTTAATCGTTTATTGTTACACAATTAAGACGTTGCTCAATGCAAGCTGTTGATGGCTGCGGCCCTCTTATCCACACAAAACACATTTTTTGGAGTAAAAACCTTTCACCAGTGACCGAACTGGTGGCTTATGGAAAACAGAATGCGTACCCGAGGGAAAGTTGATTTTACGCACACTCAGGAGGATAATGAAAGTGGAAATGAATAGGCTCACAGATGAGAGGTGCTAAGCTCGGCCAATATGACGTCGAAATGTTACGTTAGCAGTTTTTGTAAATTATGCGTCTGCTTTATGAGATCACAAAGTAGGCCTAAATGTGAATCTTTGCTGGTGTACATCTCCGATGGTCGCAAGTTGCCAGTGATCGCGGGCGACCTTACGCTTCTTGTGGGGGTGAACCAGATCACACAGCACAGACATCTGAATAGGCACTTCTATTGATGGAGGAAGCTTCAAGACGCGGAAAAGAAAGTTGCATCGGCCCTTTTTTGGTGATGTGAGCGGATCGCCGACGAAAAGCAGAAAGCATACTGCTGTGAATTTAATCACAACTGTTCCATTATTGAGTAAAACACTACATTTTCCCTCATAGTGTTGGAATACAGAACTGGTTGCAAAATGCATGGCTTTTATGAACAAGTCAGCAAAGTGATAGTCTAGTCATTCTTAACGGAGAACAGTGGCCATTTGCCAGTGCCACCCTTTTCCGTTTTTTTGTATTTTTTAACTATTGAAAATATGGATGCAATTGTGAATTAGTTGCTGTTTCCATGCGTCTTTCTCCTCCAGATCTCAGGACGTTGTTGTGGATTGTGTTGCTATTTAATGCAATGGGCTGTATCCAGAGTATCAGGTGTAAGCCCAAGTGTTTCCGTGAAAGTATCGTCGTTCTCGAGGTGAACTCCTCTATCGACTCCAATCCAACCAGCATTGACGAGTCATCCAACGTGGTCCTGCGCTATCGGACACCGCACTTCCGAGCCTCTGCTCGAGTACTAGTGCCGCCGGTGGCCGGTAAAGAGACGTGGACTGTTGGCTGGATTCAAGCATGCAACCACATGGAGTTCTACAACAAATATGGAACCAAAGGGATGTGAGTATAAACCTAAACCCAACCCACATCACAATGGAACGTATGTGACACAACCATGTGACATGTTGGTCTAGGCCTACTTCAAGTTCACCAACGGTGCAGGTGATGGACTAGGCTACTTAGGGCTACAGTCTGACCAGGTGCAGAGGCAATCACATTTGAGTAGACTAAGACCTAATATAAATAACCCTGAATTACAATTCCAGACAATACCTGCCACCTGTAATCTACTTCATTTTTCATATTCACCTCTCAATGGCGCTGGGGCTTTGACACCTCCAAGATATTTTTGGAGATTGGAGGGCTAACTCCAGAACGTCAACAGTCTACTGTACCTCGATGCTGGAACACACTTGCGTCAATGATGACTTCCCGAGAAAAGTTAGTGGAAATTAGGAAAGGCGGAAAAGCCAAGGCACATTTTTACTGATGTTGGGCAGTTAGGCCTGGTTTGCAGTCAGTGTCCCAATTCATCCCAAAGGTGTTCGATGAGGTTGAGGTCAGGGCTCTGTGCAGGCCAGTCAAGTTCTTCTACACCGATCTCGAAAAATACATTTCTGTATAGACTTCGCTTTGTGCACGGGGGGCATTATCATGCTGAAACAGGAAATGGCCTTCCACAAACTGTTGCCACAAAGTTGGAAACACAGAATCGTCTAGAATGTCATTGTATGCTGTAGCGTTTAGATTTCCCTTCCCTGGAACTAATGGTCCTAGCCCGAATCAACAGCCCCAGACCATTATTCCTCCTCCATCAAACTTTACAGTTGGCACTATGCAACTTTACAGTTGGCACTATGCATTTGGGCAGGTAGCGTTCTCCTGGCATCCGTCAAACCCAGAATCATCCGTTTGCATATATAGTGTATCAATTCACTGTCTCTGGTGCATAGAGAGGCAATAGGGTCTCCAAGATGCAGTACCCTTTAACACTGTTGGATTCTATAGAGCGGTGGTGGGCAAGGACTGAGTCCACAATTTTTTCTAAAGCCAAGGCTTTCATAAACACTGATCCATTCAAGCTGGGTTTCATTGTGAGGTAGGCTACTGGAGTCAACAGAAACTGTATGGTATGAGAAATCACATTATTTTCCAAATATTACGAAATGAGTTAAAGTGAGCTCAGGCAGTTAGCTCAAATTGACTTCCCCCTGTCTATTGACAGATGTCTGTGACTTACACATATTCAGTTCGTCCCACATCCTGTGGCAGGGGACCATAAGTTGACGTACAGTGCCTTCAGAAAGTATTCATACCTATTGACTTATTTCACATTTTGTTGTGTTACAGGCTGAATTCAAAAATTGATTATTATTTTTATTCCTCACCCATCTACACACAATACCCCATAATGACAAAGTGCAAAAATGTTTTTTGACATTTTTGCAAATGTTTGGAAAATTAAATACAGAAATATCGAATTTACATAAGTATTCACACCCCTGAGTCAATACATGTTAAAATCACCTTTGGCAGCGATTACAGCTGTCTTTCGGGGGAGTAAAATTCTTCAAGCTCTGTCAAGTTCGTAGTTGATCATTGCTAGACAGCCATTTTCAAGTCCTACCATAGATTTTCAAACATATTTAAGTGAAAACTGTAACAAAGCCACTCAAGAACATTCAATGTCATCTTGGTAAGCAACTCCAGTCTATATTTGGCCTTGTGTTTTAGGTTATTGTCTTGCTGAAAGGTGAATTTGTCTCCCAGTGTCTGTTGGGAAGCAGACTGAAAGTTTTCCTCTAGGATTTTGCCTATGCTTATCTCTGTTCCGTTTCTTTTTATCCCCAAAAATTCCCTAGTCCTTGCCTATGACAAGCATACCCATAACATGATGCAGCCACCACCATGCTTGAAAATATGAAGAGTGGTACTCAGTGATGTGTTGTGTTGGATTTGCCCAAACATAACGCTTTGTGTTTTCAGGAGTTAAAGTAAATTTCTTTGCCACATTTTTTGCAGTTTTACTTTAGTGCCTTATTGCAAACAGGATGCATGTTTTGGAATATTTTTATTCTTTACAGGTTATCGTCTTTTCACTCTGTCATTTAGGTTAGTATTGTGGAGTAACTACAATGTTGTTGATCCATCCTCAGCTTTCTCCTATCGCAGCCATTAAACTATTTTAAAGTCACCATTGGCCTCAGGGTGAAATCCCTGAGCGGTTTCCTTCCTCTCCGGCAACTGAGTAAGGAAGGACCCCTGTATCTTTGTAATTACTGGGTGTATTGATACACCATCCAAAGTGTAATGAATAACTTCACCTTACTCAAAGGGATATTCAATGTCTGCTTTTTAAAATGTTTACCCATTTACCAATAGGTGCCCTTCTTTGCGAGGCATTGAAAAGCTTCCCTGGTCTTTGTGGTTGAATCGATGTTTGAAATTCACTGCTCGACTGAGGGACCTTACAATTGTATGAGTGGGTAACAGAGATGAGGTAGTCATTCAAAAGTCATGCTAAACACTATTATTGCACACAAAGTGAGGCCATGCAACGTATTATGTGACTTGTTAAGCACATTTTTACTGCTGAACTTATTTAGGCTTGCCATAACAAAGGGGTTGAATACTTATTGACTCAATATATTTCAGATGTACATTTTTTATTAATTTGTAAACATTTCTAAAAACATAATTATACTATGACATTATGGGGTATTGTGTGTAGGCCAGTTACACACAACATCTCAGTTTAATCCATTTAATATGGATTCGAACCAGGTACTGCAGTGACGCTTCTTGCACTGAGTTTCAGTGCCTTAGACCGCTGCGCCACTCGGGAGTGAAAACTTTCTGAAGGCACTGTATACCCAGAATGCAGAGGGTTTATCTTCACCCGTTGCAGCATGGGATGTTTCGGGTCTGCATGTCAAAGATTACACACACTGTCCCAATACTACAATCCCCAACATGACCTCCTCCCCTTGCCCTAGTCTGGCTATGTCAAATCAAAATCAAATCAAATTGTATTAGTCGCATACGCCGAATACAACAGGTGTAGACCTTACAGTGAAATGATTACTTACAAGCCCCTAACCAACAATGAGGTTTAAACAGCTTGGAAAATTCCAGAAAATGATGTCATGGCATTCAAAGCTTCTGATTGGCTAATTGGCATAATTTGAGTCAATTGGAGGTGTACCTGTGGATGTATTTCAAGGCCTACCTTCAAACTCAGTGCCTCTTTCCTTGATATCATGGGAAAATCAAAAGAAATCAGCCAAGAACTCAGAAAAAGATTTGTAGATCTCCACAAGTCTGGTTCATGCTTGGGAATAATTTCCAAACGCCTGAAGGTACCACGTTCATTTGTACAAACAATAGTACGCAAGTGTGAACACCATGGGACCACACAGCTGTCATACCGCTCAGGAAGGAGACGCGTTCTGTCTACTAGAAATGAGCATTGTGCGGTCTGTAAAAGTCAAATCAATCCCAGAACAACAGCAAAGCGACATTGTGAAGATGCTGGAGGAAACAGGTACAAAAGTATCTATATCCCCAGTAAAATGAGTCCTATATCGACATAACCTGAAAGGCCGCCGCTCAAGGAAGAAGCCACTGCTCCAAAACCGCCATAAAAAAGCTAGACTACGGTTTGCAACTGCAATGTGGACAAAGATCACACTTTTTGGAGAAATGTCCTCTGGTCTGATGAAACAAAAATAGAACTGTTTGGCCATAATGACCATCGTTATGTTTGGAGGAAAAAGGGGGAGGCTTGCAAGTCGAAGAACACCATCCCAACCGTGAAGCACAGGGGAGGCAGCATCATGTTGTGGGGGTGCTTTGCTGCAGGAGGGACTGGTGCCCTTCACAAAATAGATGGCATCATGAGGAAGAAAAATTATGTGGATATATTGAAGCAACATCTCAAGACTTCAGTCAGGAAGTTAAAGCTTGGTCGCAAATGGGTCTTCCAAATGGATAATGACCCCAAGCATACTTACATAGTTGTGGCAAAATGGCTTAAGGACAACAATGTCAAGGTATTGGAGTGGCCATCACAATGCTCTGACCTCAATCCTATAGAAGATTTGTGGGCAGAACTGAAAAAGCGCGTGCCAGCAAGGATGCCTACAAACCTGACTCAGTTACACCAGCTCTGTCAGGAGGAATGGGCCAAAATTCCCCCAACTTATTGTGGTAAGCTTGTGGAAGGCTACCCGAAATGTTTGACCCAAGTTAAACAATTTAAAGGCAATGCTACCAAATACTAATTAAGTGTATGTAAACTTCTGACCCACTGGGAATGTGATGAAAGAAATAAAATCTGAAATAAATCATTCTCTCTACTATTATTCAGAATTTCACATTCTAAAACAGGGAATTCTTAATAGGAATAAATGTCAGGAATTGTGAAAAACTGAGTTCAAATGTATTTGGCTAAAGTGTATTAAAGTTCCGACTTCAACTTTAGGTAGAGTTATTAAAGTGACTATGCATAAATGACAACAGAGAGTAGCAGTGGTGTAAAGAGGGGGCGCCCTGGTACCACTTGCCATGCGGTAGCAGAGAGAACAGTCTATGACTAGGGTGGCTGGAGTCTGACAGTTTTTAGGGCTTTCCTCTGACACCGCCTGGTGTAGAGATCCTGGATGGCAGGAAGCTTGGCCCCAGTGATGTACTGGGCCGTTCGCACTACCCTCTGTAGTGCCTTGCGGTCGGAGGGCAAGCAGTTGCCATAACAGGCAGTGATGCGACCAGTCAGGATGCTCTTGATTGTGCAGCTGTAGAACCTTTTGAGGATCTGAAGACCCATGCCAAATCTATTCAGTCTCCTGAGGGGGAATAGGTTTTGTTGTGCTCTCTTACAAATCAGATTACAGGGGCATTCTTCTTTTGAACCCCAAACCAGCAGAAATGTGTCGCTTAGATGAAATAGGAGAGGCACATTTACTTTGGCCATTGATCTGCCCAGAATAGAGGATGTGTGCAGTATTTGTGCCATATGAGTTGATAGCTGCTCTGAGATGTGTGTTTGTGTGTGTGTGTGTGTGTGTGTGTGGTAATCTCTCCCAATGGGCCTAAAGAGCCACTGAATGGGAAAAACTAAATTGAAAAAATAGAAATAAAATTATGCTGTTTGGAGATTAGAGAGACGTCCCTCGGCTCTGCAAACTAAAAGAGAATAGAGAAGGTAGTGAGCGAGAGAGAGATGAAACTGGTATTAACAGATCCTTCTCTCTCTCTCTCTCAGAGCAGCTATCACCTCATATGGCACAAATACACGTCTGTTGGGCTCTTCCTAGTATCTATTTCAATAGAGCACCTCCCATGGTTTTGAATACTTGAGTACTATAATAAAATCCCATCTGTAAAGAGTAGGTAGATCCTGTAGTATCGTTAGACCTCCAATAGAGGGAGAAAGAAAAAGCCAAATGTTCTTGCTCTGGGGCATGTTCTGTTCTCATGAAACCATGTGTTATCAAAAAAAAATACGTGGAGTGCTTTGTTGGCCATTGTCTGTAGTCGTTGGCCCTTCACAGTGAAATTGATGTAACAATTTGGCTCCTGTCAGAGATATATTTATAGATGTAAAGATTGTTCAAGTTGTTTTGGAGCCAGATCGATAGAGAGGATAGTGATTTGTAGCGACAAGAATGGACATGGACAACACACACACGCACGCGCACGCACACACACACACACACACACACACACACACACACACACAGGGGATTGCCTAAAGATCACAATCTAGAACCTCTTTGAATAAATAAATACATCAAATTGATTTATAAAGCCCTTTTTACATCAGCAGTTGTCACAGAGTGCTTATACAGAAACTGAACCAATGTCCATGCAGACCTGTCATGTGGCTGGTGATCAGACTGTTATCTACAGCAGTTCTGCTGATCCTCCACTTCTGGGAGAAAGGTCATTTTCTTCCTGCCGAGGGGGCGGACAGGATTGTTTATGAGGTGCCTCTGTCCCACAATGTCACCCGCTACGTCTCAATACTACAAAATTCACCTTCACTTAATTCACTCAGATATGAATTTCTGAATTAAGGGTGGACGAGGCAAAGCAATCCCGATAGGCTTAGGACATATCGTTTTCACCGATCCTGTGTTGACAGATCATTGGTCAGTGAGAAATGAGAAAAGGAAGCCATTTGAGATCATTGACATGCATCTACAATGACTTACTACACAGGAGTGGGTTAGACAGGCGAGGAAGCTGTTAACAATGGGAACCTGGGATGTGCTGTGATTGTGCTGCCCTGATTCTCAATAACAAACCCACTCAGCCAGGCTGTTTGAGCCTCTCATGTAGATAGTCTTCAGCCATTATTTAACAGTGGGTAAGAGCCTATTACGATTGACACATCTCTCAAACAAGTTGTCAGGAAAGCAGTAATCAAACGCAGATAGATTCCCACGTGTAAAACAAGTCTCCCCTTCTTGTTTCCACTTCCAGGTTAAAGGAATAGTTTATCCAAAATTCACATCATAAAAGTGCTCTAAAATCGAGTTCCGTTGACAGTTCACACCATCTGTTGTGTAAATTTAGCTATATAGCTATAAATACACACAAGGATACTTCAATCCCATATGAATGTGAGTGATTGGCACTATCTTTGTCGTGAACTTTAAGCCTCACTCTGTTTTTTTACCTTCCGGGTTAAATCTAACTACCTGCTTTTCCACTTCCAGGTCGAGCTGGGAACTCCCTGACCTGCGGGATGGCAAGATCCAGGCCATCAGCGACTCGGATGGCGTCAACTACCCTTGGTATGGCAACACCACGGAAACGTGCACCATTGTGGGCCCCACAAAGAAGGACACCAAGTTCACGGTCAGCATGAACGACAACTTCTACCCCAGCGTTACGTGGGGAGTGCCTGTGAGCGACAGTAACATGCCGCAGCTCAGCAGCATCCGCCGCGACCAGAGCTTCACCACCTGGCTGATGGCCATCAATCAGGCCACGGCCGAGACCCTGGTGCTGCAGACCATCCGCTGGAGGATGCAGCTCCACATCGAGGTGGACCCTGACAAGCCCCTGGGCCAGAGGGCTATGCTGCGCGAGCCCGTGGCCCAGGAGCAGCCCCACATCCTGGGCAAGAACGAACCCATCCCCCCCAATGCCATGGTCAAGCCCAATGCCAACGACGCTCAGGTGCTCATGTGGCGGCCAAAGACCGGGGAAGCCGTCGTGGTCATCCCGCCCAAATACTGACTGACCTCTGGGGGTTAAACGCTCTTTCTCTTCTCCCACTCCTCTACCTACACCTCATTTTTCCTTTCTTCTCTTTTTATCTACCTTCCTTTTCCTTTCTTCTCCTTTTAACCTTCCCTCAAGCTCCTTGCCTCTATTTGCCTCTACGTTTCCTACCTCTTCTCTCGCTTTTTGTAAGAATTGAGCGAGAGGGAGAGAGAGAAAGTGAAACAAGGACAAGAGCAGCTTGGAGAAAGAGGACACTCGTTGCCTATAAGTGGGAGCTGTAGCGGACTTTAAAAACAGGAATGAACAAACTGCAACCATTCTACCTTCAATCTGGGTCGGGTTTCACTGTGCTAGATGAAGTCATTGCAAAAAATACCCACAGAAACGTTGCATTTTTTGTTGCATTTTGGGGATTGGAGTTTGGGAGGGTTGGGAGTGTGTGTGGTTTGAAAAAATAACATAGGATTTATGTTCGTGTTTATGTACATGGTACATGCACAAAGTTGTGTTTTTATTTATGGTCTTGGAGAGAGTGTACTTTTTGTGAATAAGCGCTATTCTGTGCTCTACATGAGGGAGACATATGTAGTTTTAGTACTTTTTTAAACATGCAAGACATTCAATCCATGCTGCCTTAAGTTTACATTGCTTTTAACTTTTAGCCTTTAATCATGTGCAATGCAATATTCCTTAACATGTCTTGTCTCTTCTTCCATCCAGATTGTTGGTGCTGTTGTGTGTGGGGTTAGGAACGGAACAGTGGCAGCAGAGTGCAAATTATACCATGTTTTTATGGCCTAATAGTAAACACATGTCATTTAGCAATTTAAATATATTACCTTTTTAATGTGGTATGAACACAACCAGTCATGATGGTTTAATCTGATTGTCAAAAAAACCACTTAAAAAAGTAGGCTACCTCCACACCAAAATAATTCCAGCATCCCAAACATGTGATATATGGAAAGGGGCATCTGTTACAAAACACCAAAAAGTGTAATGACATTCAGCAATTGTCATTTTTGTAGAAATATTTACCACTGTAGCAGGACAAATAGCATTTTAAACAAATAGGAGAATGGTTAAATTAGCATTATTTACGGGGTTACGGGGAACCAAATTGGGTCCTAATACTGCTGGAACCCTTTTACTCCCACAGAACATACAGAGCAAAATAATTCAAACAAACCCTTTCACAATGCCAGTTTGCTCATCTCATCACTGCAATTGCACATGTTATGTTTGGCAGCATAAAAGGTTTTCTGACAACATTCAAACCCATTGAGAGTGACATTCAGATAGACAGCAAGGGTTGTCAACAACCTCCCTTTACAGAGAGAACAATGTCTTTCATCATGGTATCCTTTATTTGATTTATCACCACTCCCTCCATCTCTGGGCCCCTGCCACTGTAAAGTGTTTGTCACACACACCTCCCTCGCCCCATCCACCCATCCCTCTGCCTTTCTTCTCTCCTCTCTACAGCTGTCAGAAGAGAGGTAGCACCTAATCAATATTGGTATTAATAAGCAATCACAGCAAGCAGTAGCCAGGGGAAATGACTGTGTGTTTCAAATCCCGGGGCAATAAGAAAGCAGTCCTTCATGCAATGCTATTGGAGATAAATAATCTTGGCTTTAGGGTCCCTGTGTGTGGGGTGGTTTTGCAGAGGTTAACTGGATGTAGCCCACTGCCTTCCCTCTCCTTGTCTCCCCCCCCTGCCAGTTGTAGCCCACTGTATAAATGTGGTCCTTTTTTCCCTCCTCTCGCAGGGATAACGCACAGAGCCCCGGCTAGCTAAATACCTCCATAAACGGGACAATGTCTAGTCATTCATTTATCTGTGGGAAGGGCGGCTTTACCCCTGGCTGAAATCTCTCTCATGGAGGAGGGAGGGAGGGGGTGTGGTAGAGGGACGACTGGGGGGCAGAATTTGGCATTAGGCTTTTTTAGCTCCTTATCACATCATCAACGACAACAACGAGCTAAAAAAAAGGAACAGGGATCGATGTTTGTGTTTTGTAACACTAGGGTCAAGCTGCCATTTTGAAGTGGTTGAGAAAACAGCATCTCCACTTTTGTCACTGATGGTATTGTTTTAGTATAGATGTTATGCCATTGTGGTTTGATATTTTTTGGAGGCAAAGCTTTCTTGGTAGAGTAATAATATTACCATCAAATGCCACCAACAACTGGACAAAAATGTGTTGAGTCAACATTGTTTCCTTTGTTATTTTAGCCTACCTCGTGGTTTGGTTTATTTAAAATTACTAAAATCTGTTGACGTCTCAACCAAATATCAACCTTAATTTGACATCTTTGCCTGATGAGAAAAGACAGAGCAGCCAAGTGTGTAGCAGCTGAACATAATTAAAAAAGAGACAGGGTTAGGAAACGTGATAGACTGATAGCCTCGGCAAATGAGATCTTCAGTATGATATCTATGATGCAGTATGTATACTGCAGCTCTCCCTTGTTATAATGACATTTTGAACCCGCATAATAGCCTAATCAGATGGCCCTCGTTGCCCTGCGTCGGCTCTGTGAGATAGCCCCTGCTCTGGACTCAATCATCTGGGCTGAGGGAGGAGGAGGGTTGGAGGGGACAGGTGGAGGGAAGTGCTGCCATTATTAGATCTGCTGTGAAATACTGAGCCCCCTTCAGATGCACTGTGTTGGGCTGTGCCAAGGCTGGCTGGAGTGAGATATGATGGGCTCTTAGGGCTAGAGGGCAAAGGTCAGTGTTAGAAGGGGTGGGGCACACACACAGTTGTTATAAGACAGCAGGGACAGAGGCCCCGCGGGCGGTCTCTCCTTGCATCCTATCGGATCGTCACAACATCACCCTGGGACCGAGTGTGAACAGCACTTATTGGCAGAGCACATGGCCCCCAGCAAAACACACACACGAGAGGGAGGTCACAGGGGAGACGATTGCCTCAATGCGTGTCTGATTCCGACCGTGTTGTTATGTGCTACTGATGATGCCATCTCATAATGTACAAGTGCTTCCTGGAAACACGCCTCTAACTGAGTTCTGTTTTTAAAAATTGAAATTTACGTAAACATTCTTATGAGATTACGATGCCATCATTGAACGAGTGGAATTCATGGACTTCATGTCTCTCCTTATGGGGTTGTGCCACTGAGTAGGGCCTTCCTTTCCTAAACCCACAGCTCCTAGTTGAGGGCTACCACCTTTTCTATGGATCTTTATGTAAAAGAGTCCTGTAAACAGTCCAGCAACTCTTCATAGACCAGCAGAAAATGTTTCCCTTTAGTTCAACCAATAACAGGCCCAAGCTCACTCTCAGGATCACCCACCATTGTTTCCTAGCCTTTGCTATTGGCTTACCCCATGTAAACAAAAGAGTTGATTGGATATTCCATTTGTCTGTCCATCTTACCATTCGCTCCCTTCACCTCTGAATAGGTTTTCAGTAGAGTAGCCCTATGGCTAACTGTAGCAGATTATACACCATAGGCTATGTATTTCTTTAGGTTTGTTGGTTTGTCTTCTGAAAAATGCTCTAATATATTTCACAGCACTGAAACAAAAATACAGTATTTTTTTGTTTTGCGTTGTCATTGACACTGATACTCGATACTTGAAAATGGAACAGTACTGGCAAATATTTTAAATTGTGAAAATGCACAATGATAAAAAAAATACCGAAAATTAAGAGTGGTATTTTTCATGAATAAATTTTTTTTGCAAATGTTATTTGTTCCCTGGCATCTGTCTCCTAAAGTGTTGTGATGGGAGAATATGCACCCTGTGACATGGTGATTCTATCTACAGAAGCGCCTTGCCAATATGCTTCACACACACCTGTAACACCCTAGCTTTTATCAACTCTGATGCCATGTCATACTTTATGAAGGAAAAGAGTTGGTGACACTTATTTGAAAGACTGCTTATAAACTACTTATTAACCATAATCAATAGTCAAATATCTATTAGTCAACTTTGGAATACATAATATACTACAGTGAGGGAAAAAAGTATTTGATCCCCTGCTGATTTTGTACGTTTGCCCACTGACAAAGAAATTATCAGTCTATAATTTTAATGGTAGGTTTACTTGAACAGTGAGACAGAATAACAACAAAAAAATCCAGAAAAACGCATGTGAAAAATGTTATAAATGGAATTGCATTTTAATGAGGGAAATAACGAGTTCAACGAAAATAACGAGTTCAACTTGAAATAACCGGTACCACGAAAGTGGGTCAACTTTTAGCCAGGTAAATTGCTATGGCAATGAATCATTCAGATCTAACCTGCTCCGGGGCAGGATAACTCAGGACTAACTCCATTTATTCTGATGAAGTGTCTGTGCCCCGAGTTGAGGACCAATGAAGTCAGATTCCCTCCCTCTCGCAAAGATTGCGTCATCAACCACTTCATTTGAGGAAGACAACTGATTAAATATTTTATTATTAAATGTATTTGTGTGCTGAAACATAATGTTAAAATACCTATTACATTACACATTCAGTAATGACAAATGCATTTGAAACTTCATGCACAGTAAAACTTTTGCATGACTTAATACAATTATTTTAATCGATAGTAGAAAAAAGGTGCTTGTACATTGATAACCACACCCAAACACACCAAAGTAACAAAATAAAGACGGCACTTCTAAAAGCCTATTTCGCACCACAGCCTGATGAATTTGCAACATAATATTTCTTTCATTTTGATTTCGGCACAAATAAAAACATGGTACTGACTTGCCCATGGATTGATATTTTAGCGCTGTCTCAATGAAGAGTTTGGCGTACGACTAGCCACGTGCGACATGCACGTGCAATTACAAGCCTGTTAGCTGCAGGAGGAGAGCAATATCCACCATCATTGTACGGATGAAGCCTTAGCTGGAATGGGAAGCTAACTGAATCTTTAGAAAACCCTGAGAAGATCTAGCTTGCTCGTAGCATACCTCTCAGGTGTGTAGACACCCCAATGACTAATTTACTTACAGTGCCAAGGGAAAGAACCCTGTATGCATCAGGGCCCCTTATGGCCAGGGGTTGGACACCTTACTGTGCATTACTTATTTTGATCTCATCAGTTCTGATGATGTAAGCTTTGTACAAACAAGAGTGATAGAATAGGGGAGGATGAGCGAGAGAGAGATGGTCAAGGAGGATGTCAGAGAGAGTGAGTGAGGGAGAGCAAGAGAGAGAGAAAAGGAAAAGAGGGGATTGGCAGGTTATTAATGATGCTGCTCGGGCATTGGGCCTGGTGAGTGCCTCTGCCACAGGGGAGCAATAAATCAATGAGCTGATGTGCATGGGCTGTGAAATACCTCTGAAAAACACCACTACTGTACAGAGAGACAGACACAGAGTGAGAGAGAGAAAGCGACAGAGAGAGAGAGAGAGAGAGAGAGAGAGAGGAGGGGAGAGTGGGGGGGAGAGAGAGAGGAGAGAGACAAGGATAAACCTGAGGGATAGATACAAAGATAAATATAGAGATAGATTGATAGAGAGCAGTATAATCTGGGAAGAGAGATGTGTAAGCACAGAGATGGGAACACTGTGGTGATGATAACCTCTGACATCACCATCAACATCCAAAGCCATGACAGCGACAAGCCTGTGCTATAACCCGAAACCTCCATTACACCACCTCTATAGCACTTTCTTTAAGTGGAGGGACAAGAACTGCTGCTACATCCAGAAGAATAAAAAATATGTGTATTTGTGGTACTATAGAGTAGTCTTTAGAGTTGTCCTGGATACATTTGAATCCTTATTATGACAAGAGGAAATATCTTTACTTTTTATACATCTATGTGTCAGTTGGAGGGAGAGAAATCTTAAAAGATATCACCCATCTTGGGTTGATAGTGATGATTTTGTGACTAGACTTCAAGACCAATGCTTCTGTTAAAATTACCTAGAATGAGATCAGCAACCAACATGGAAAAGCTTACTTGATTGATCTTAACCTTCCTCATGTGTGTGTGTTTGTGTGTGTGTGCGCATGTGTTAGAGAGTATGTCTGCCAAGCCTCCTTCAAGGAGCAACCAGCAGTCCAGACTGATTGAAATATCACATCAAGCAGACCAGCCTTGGGGCTTATGGTATTAGAGGGAGAGGTGACATTTAGATTGGATCCCAAGGCTGCTCCTCTGAGATATCTCGACAAACTGTATGAAAGGGCAGGCAAATAGAATCACAGCCACCACACTGTCAGCTAGTTTTCAGACATTCCGAACGTATATCTTCTGAAGATTGGGTGCTCTATAGTTTTGCTAGTCATGTGTTCATGAATTATGAATTAGATTTGTATAGAATAGCTCCTTTCACAAGCTTTATAACATATGTTATACATGTTTAATTGACGTGTGCATATTTCTACACTGCTTCAATATAACTACACAGCACGAGTGATATAAAGGCATGTACTATATAGTATGGTGTGTGAACCTCAATGGATACAATCAGGGCAGGATAATCAGTAATTTCATCCAATGGCAACTCTTTTCTCTATTCATCAACTACCTTCTTTTAGCCATTAGTAGTGGATGATTGAAAGCTTGGAAAAGCATGGGTGTGTAGATTCAATCGTTTCCTCTCTGGGTGATAAAGTAAATAACTAGAACAGTAATGATGGATCTTCTTTGATTGAAGCCGAGTCCATGCGACTGACTGGCTGGTGCTTTTGAAGTCGGGGTGGAGAGTGCTGTACCGTCTGCTGCGGTGAGCAGAATATCAACTCCCCCACTAGCCCAGCTGTAAACAACCTTCCAGGGAGGGAGACAGTCACTCCATCGCTCTACCCTGTTCATCCCTTCTTTCCATCCCCCCCAACTCTGGGTCTCTCCCTTTTTGGGAATAGCCATTCCTTTATCCTACTGTATGAATGAAAATATTCACTGCTCCGATCGTACAACCATTTGTTCCCCCAGTAGACAATAATAACGTCTACGTATATAAACAAATGGGTAGACAATTTGGAGGCACTATTGACTCTAAAATGCTAAATTATCACGGTAAAGTGGAAGTAAAGGCCTACAGACATTAAGTGAGAGAAATAGCTGCTATCTCCCCACCTATGCGTTGTCTGTAAGTCCCTCTCCCCTTGGACTTGCACCACTGGGCTCTCTGCCTGACTGTCACAGTGCTGCCAGCGTGGTGTGGGGCATGACTAGTGGCACGGAACATGGACTCATACGTGTCAATCAAAGCGCACCGTGTCCCCCATGGAGGGAGAGAGGAGCGCTGGGATGGAATGGTCTGCTCCGGGAGGCACCAATCAAATGTCTGATACTGGCTGTGGCCATTCCACTGGGAGTGGGGATGCACATCACATGACAGACAGAAAGGAATAGATATGGCTAAATAGACAAGACACACAGGGGAAATGACAACAGGGAGATATACTGTGTGTGTATACAGCGCAGATTCCCATAGGGACATAGAAGAATGCATGTTCACACTCATAGTGTATGTCCAAGAATCATAGTGCTAATCTACAGAAATACACCCTAGGGTACAAACACAAACAAACAAAAACACAGGCCTGTAACATAACACACTGGCAACTAGAATCAAAGTCTCACAGTGGTGTACGCAGATCCAGTGTTTCTCAAGTGCTGTGTTTACAAAGACAAATTGAATTCTGTGGCACAGAAATACTCACTCAAAAAAAGCATTGAGAATGAAATACTGTGCGCACTCTGCGGGTATCTTTGGTTTAATCTTCAGCCTTTGTCAAAAATATTCTAAAAGCACACCTTCCAGTCCTTTTGAATTGTATTGATAAAATAGCATATCAGCTGAGAATAAGCTTGCCAAGACCTAGGAGCCAGGAAAATCCATGATCTTTTCCATTGGCTCAGGGACTCACTGTGGAGGCTGACACTTGGCTGCAAGTGGATCTTCCAGCATGACAATAACCCCAAGCTCTAATCAAAATCCACAAAGAAATGGTTAATCGACCACAAAATCAACATTTTGCAATGGCCATCTTAGTCTCCGGACTTGAAACCCATTTAAAACCTGTGGTTTGAAGAGGGCAGTCCATATGAGGAAGGATATCAAGGATCTGGAAAGATTCTATATGGAGGAATGGTCTATCCATCCAAACATGTTCTCCAATCTCAAAAAACATTTTAGAAAAAGGCTCAGTGTCATTGTCCTCACAAGGGGAGGGTGCTAGAGTATTGAAAACAGGGGTCAAAATTATTGGCACCCCTATCTTTTTGCGATTTTTTTTATTACTTGATAAACAAAACCTATTTATCTGAGCAATTGTATTAGTATAAAATAATATAAATTGTATACATTTTTAGCATACAATATAGCTCAGTATTTTTTTTTTTTTTTTTAACAGTATTTTTTGCTTATCTTTATGATAAATTAATTGACGTAGTCATTAGTGTCTAGTTAAACCGGGGGTAGTTTTTGCAATTGGAGGGTATTTCCACAAAATAGGTTCCTTTTGCATCCCTTTGATATTTTATGTAGAAATTGTGGACCAATATTGAATTTTAAAACATGTAACTGTCAAAAATAAAGGAAACACCAACATACAGTGCATTCGGAAAGTATTTAGACCACTTGATTTTCTCACATTTTGTTACGTTACAGCCTTATCCTAAAATAGATTAAATTGTTTTTTTCCCCTCATCAATCTACACACAATACCCCATAATGACAAAGCAAAAACAGATTTAGAAATAAAAATTTAAAAAGGAAATATCACATTCACATAAGTATTTAGACCCTTTACTCAGTACAGTTGGCAGCGATTACAGCCTTGAGTCTTCTTTGGTATGACACTACAGATCCGTCGGATGGGGAGAGTCGCTGCACAGCTAAGTGAACATTCCAACAGGACAGCGATCATGAGCACACAGCAAATGTAACAAAATGTATAAAAAGTCAAGGGGTCTGAATACTTTCCGAAGACACTGTATGTGATGGGATGTATAGACATTATGGAGAGTATGTGGAAAGAATATGTAGTATATATGAAGAATACGTAGGATAGAATAGTATATGTGCAGCAATAGTTGAATAGGATGGCCTTAACTAGAATACAGTATATATGTATGAAATAGGTAAGTACTGTATGTAACAGTATGTACATTATACAAGTGACCAGTGTTCCATAATAAGGAATTTGAAATGATTTATACTTTTACTTTTGATACTTAACTATATTTACAACCAAACACTTTTAGACTTGTACTCAAGTTGTATTTTACTGGGTGACTTTCACTTGAGTCATTTTCTATGAAGGTCAAATCAAATCAAATTGTATTTGTCACATACACATGGTTAGCAGATGTTAACGCGAGTGTAGCGAGATGCTGGTGCTTCTAGTTCCGACAGTGCAGTAATATCTTACAAGTAATATAACAATCCCCAACAACTACCTAAAAGAAAATCTAAAGGGGAGAATGAGAATATGTACATGTAAGGTATCTTTACTTTTACACTAGTATGACAATTGGGTACTTTTTCTACCACTGGGATCATAGCTTTCACCTGGATTCACCTGGTCAGTCTATGTCATGGAAATAAGTTTTGTACACTCAGTGTGCGTGTGTGTGTGAGTATACACTACTGGTCAAAAGTTTGGGGTCACTTAGAAATGTCCTTATTTTTTAAAGAAAAGCAACTTTTTTGTCCATTAAAATAACAAAATTGATCAGAAATACAGTGTAGAAATTGTTGATCTTCAAATCACTATTGTAGCTGGAAATGGCAGATTTGTTATGGAATATCTACATAGGCGTACAGAGGCCCATTATCAGCAACCATCACTCCTGTGTTCCAATGGCACGTTGTGTTAGCTAATCCACATTAATCATTTTAAAAGGCTAATTAATCATTAGAAAACCCTTTTGCAATTATGTTAGCATAGCTGAAAACTGTTGTCCTGATTAAAGAAGCAATAAAACTGGCCTTCTTTAGACTAGTTGAGTATCTGGAACATCAGCATTTGTGGATTGATTACAGGCTCAAAATGGCCAGAAACAAATAACTTTCTTCTGAAACTCGTCAGTCTATTCTTGTTCGGGGAAATGAAGACTATTCCATGCTAGAAATGGCCAAGAAACTGAAGATCTTGTACAACGCTGTGTACTACTCCCTTCACAGAACAGCGCAAGAGGCGCATTTAATCACATTGCGACTTCCCTGTACTTTGGCATCAGTCGCTAACTATTAATACCAGCCTGTGTTAATATTACGATAGCAATAGCAGTGTGCTAGTACCCTGATCCCTGGAACAATGATGTGGGTAACGGCACTGAGCCATGGATTTCGATGGTTCAGCCTATCTGGCCTCATGGGGCTTACAGCTCTATCTCAATACATCTCAACTTTCCCCTCAGTGTTTTCACTGCTTCCCTGTTAGAACTAGAGACTAATCCAAGTCCACTGTGGCTGTACAGCTCTTATTGTTTCCATTTGTTTTATTTTTGGTAGAAACTTAAATGTGGGTGGAGGAACTCTAATGAAGCTTGAAGGCAAGCATGTAACGGGGATCCTTAACTTGCTTCAGCAGAAAATATATGATAATTGAAACTGAAAATATTAATAAAGTAATGGAAACATTGAATCTGCAAAGTCTAAATAAACCAAAACATATTTTCAAAAAAATAAACTTGAAGCATATCATTGTTAAACATTGAAGTCGGTGCCATTGCAAACAGCTGCAACCTCAGCGTAGAAGAACATTGTTCGCATTGAGCTATTCTTCTTCCATTTCTAGGGCTACGTGTAAAGGTCAGAAAAAACCTTTCCTCCAAATGATTTATCTGATGAGGAGTCTGGCTTGGCGTGACAATCTAACATCACCTTAGCAACAGCTAATTAGAGACAGGCCCAGTGAGAGAATCAGGTGTTTTATACCTGTTAACAGCTTGAATTATTTAAGCTTTGTTGCAATGGTTGTAAAATGAATGACATACTGTGTAATTGGTGCAAAAGCAGTTCCTTGGAAAAAGATAGATCTGTGTAGAAAACCTGGCTGCGACCTTCATGTCTACATTACGTAACAGATTGATCAATGCTTCGTGGGCAGATTAGAGTTGACAGAGTGCAGCTGGGGGAAACGGCATGGGTAACAGATAAAAAGTAGGTGTGGTGAAAGGCCAGCTTGACTAATGATACTACAATACTATGTGTCAAATAAATCACAAAGCCTTTTGCAATCGGATCCATGCAGAATTCAATCCACTCAGCATAATTTGCAAGACTCGCTGTTACAACCAATACAAACACAGTAAAAGTAGTTTTGTAGCATAATATACTTAACCAATGCAATTTATTGATGAGAGGTTGCAATCTGAGATCAGTTGCTTCAACGCTTCCTTACAGATTACAGAGGAAAAGAGGCTTGTGCATGGGATCTTCTCCTGTCAGAGTTTTAAGCTGACACTGTCAATCCTGCACCCACACACTGCCATTAATAAAACATGTGGTTGCTTCCTCTCATTTCACCCGGATCTTCCAATCCCTCACAGTTTATCATCCAACATGGATTACACGCACTGGGGACCGAGGTAAAGAATGACAGGATTAAGAAAGGTGGGCACCACTGCCGACTGGCTTCTGTGCGTGACAGAACAAGGAGTACCCCATTGAAAAAAAATACTTTCCATGGTCAGAATGAGTTGTGTAGAGTGCACGTCCACATTCAGTTGCATGTGCCTTGCAATAGTTCCAGCATATTAATAAAATGTTTTGCACATTGAAACTAGATTACAAACAACATTTCTCCAGGACATTATACGGTGCACACCTACAAAACATTTTTACTGCACTCCAAGTTTGGGTCTAATCGGTGCCCACTTCAAATTCCACATGCCCGTTTCAAGTGTAACACCTTACAACATCCACAACAACCGGTGTTGCACGGTCACGAACATGTTCCCTACTCATCCCATGCTAAAGCAAGGCAGCTGATCGACAGGCAAGACTTGTGCATAAGTTGGACCCTATTTTTCTAATGGTAAAGAATGAATAGTCACCAAAAGCAGTTAGAGATCTGCCTCTACAGTGCTACAGTCAGTTAATAATTCTGCTATATATTTTCTGGGACAGGAAGGGAAGCTTTGAGAAGGAATTAAACTCAAATGAGATGTATTCATATTGTTGAGGTTCTTATGCAACATTTCAGACCGTGAGATGTGACTTCAACAAGCAAGGTTTGACATGAAATAATTTTACCTTTAAGAAATTGGCAATAATTTCCTCTCTTTTTCAGAATCAGACTTGCCTAAATCTCACTTGAAACAATTTGAACTTAACTCTCCCTTTTTGTGTTTAATAGGCTAACTCACACATTCTGACAAGAGTAATCTGTTCTTGCAATTTGTAGCCTATGACATTTCAGATATGCTATTCTTTCACAAAGTAGTTTGGAAGTAGTGAAAAAGTCTAAGTAACTTTAATTAAGTAAACAATTTCTTACAGGTAGCTTTAATGTAGCTTAACTTCTTCCAGTGTGAAGTAATTAGTAGCTTGGTAAACTATATTTCAGAGTAGCTTCCATAACACTGCAAATGTAAAGTGCTAATTGTATTTCCAACAATTGCTAATGATGCAAGGAAATTGGGAGGGAATAAGTCTCATGCAATTTTCAAATCCATAAGGAGTTTGAATAACATCCATAGACCCTGGCACTTTAACGGTGGTAAAAAAACACAGTTAGGGAACAATAAGTCATGATTTGAGCTCTGTAGTCAACCTGAAATCTATCTCCCAGTGACCAAAAATGTCAGAAATACCTCCATGCACACACAAGTACGTTTTAGGTTTACCATGTCCACCGAAGAAGAGCATGATAATGAGAATATCAGGCTGTAAGGCGGCAAAATAAATATTTGATAATGTGAAGGGTATTTAATCACAACTCTGCTATTTTTGGATAAACTCCTATTATGGTGCCCTGGAAAAGTCAATAATGTGCTACTGTTCTGAAAACTGCAAGGGTCCAGTGTATTTCTTGCCTGGCTACCCAGACTCCTTGTTCGGGTCAAACACTACACCATGCCCACGGACGTTAGTTTCTTCTCTGCAATAAGTCTGTATTGGAGTACCTCCTTCACCGAATAGGAACACATTTGGGGCCGCCTGATTGGTCCATAAACCGATGGGTTGGGCCAGAGCCAGAGCACACGTGAGTAAAGCGGCGGTTTGAAAGTTCGTCATTGGCTTTGATACTCTAATTAGTTAGTGACAATCCAATTGATGATTACTTTTTGTACAACGCCTCGTCACCACAAACAACTTCAATGATGGCAGTCTCAGACTAAAGTATGTAGCGAACGACAAAACAGCGGAAGAATTTAGAGTTGTCAGGCTAGTGTTTTTCAGCATAATCCTTCGCAATACTGTGAAGGTACAGTAAAGCATGATTGCAACAAACATCAAATTTGAGTTTAATTAGGCTGTTTCCCTGTGATGAAACAGATATCATTTCTTTACGGATACTGTAGACCAAGCTTACAGAATAAACATCTTGTGGGCATAAATAACAGATCTCCCTTCCCCCAAAATTAAAACAGCGTAGATTCTTTATTGTAGTCCAGGCCATCTTGGTCTGTAAAAGCACAGAAACATCAGTGTTAGACACGGCATGGCTGCGCAGGCCTCCATTATTAACTGTAGCAGGTTTGTTCTCAACTTGAAAAACACACCATTTAGTTTCCTCCTGGATTAGGGGACCCCACTGGATCATCTGAAAGAAACAACTTTTTAGGATATTTGTGTTTAAAGACAATTTCCTACTTGATAAGCTAATGCCCAAACAATGAAAGTGGGGGGCACGATTAACTGTAACACCAACCAAGGGGTGAGTTAAATCATTGACTGAAATAAGAGGGGGTCTCAGCGGATTGTGGGCTAAGGCTAATATTTTGTTATCACATGGGATGCATTCAGCAGCTGAACTGACAGCAAGCAGTCTAAACCCATGGCATATATAAACCTACACATTGAGTACTACATTATCAGATGGGAGGATAAAGAGAGAGCAGGTTGTTTTTACAGTAAAGAGCGTTTCCACTCCGGGCATGAAAAACTAGCCTATGCTAACAGCGCTAAGACCGAGACCCTCTTAAATAACAATACCGGCCTTCTTCCGGTATCAGTGATGAGCGTGGACACTAATTGTGATTCATTTCATTTACGATGTCCGCCTGAGGCACTCTTATCTCGGCTGAGGTAAATCTATACATCCACAGAGAAACACTGACAGCACACAGCTTAAGATATGGAAGGTTATTTCCTCTCTCCTTAGTGGATTGTGGCCCCATCAGATAACTGGCTGGCTGATGTGATGTTAAAGTCAGGGTCGCATGGCGGATTTCACTGGCGTGCCCTGGCACAGACGGCGATCAAATACGAAATGTCTGCATGTAATTACTGTAAAAGCCCTAGAGGGCACACAGACTGATTCCTGCACTCACACTTACAGTCCAATCAGACGAGGAAATACAGACTGGGAGTAGGGTCAACTATCTATCATACAAAAATACACACACACACACACACACACACCTCATCTAACTACACCTCTAACGCCACTGTATATCAGGCAATAAGAAAGCAACCACAGTTTGAAGTGCGTATTTGCAAACCTCTCACTGATCTTGAATTTGGAGTCTTTGGTGTGAATTTGGAGTCTCTCGTTTGCTTGCGTCCCGTTACATAACAAAATAAGCTGCCAGTCACAAAGCTAGACTATAGAGATTACTGACTACTCTCCAAATCAGACTTTAAAATGTCTGTTTACCTCTCTCCCTGTCCAATCTGTGTGGTGGGGAGAAAGGGATATTTTTACCAAGGTTATGAAAGGTTACCCTCACTGGCAACCATGCCTCTGTTGCTAAACGAGTCACTGGGGCTTTGAAGACAATCAAACCCAATTATCCTAGGATGAACAAGTTGTAAAGCAAGCAAGCTCTATTAGCCAGTGACAACAGGCGACCAAACCTTCAACTTAAAGCCAATAACTTTCCCATAACCTAAAAGTGGCATACATCTGACGAGAAAACAGGACAGGCGCCACACCTATAAATGCTAGCTACATACAGTTGAAGTCGGAAGTTTACATACACCTTAGCCAAATACATTTAACCTCTCCAGGCACCGGGACAGTATTCGGAAGTTTGGAGAGTCTGGCGTGCCCAAAGTAAAATGCCTGGCACTCAGGCCCAGAAACTAGGAGATGCACAAAATTAGTACTATTGGATAGGAAACACTCTGAAGGTTCTAAAACTGTTCAAATAATGTTTGTGAGTATAACAGAACTGATATGGCAGGCAAAAACCCGAGGAATTTCTGTCCAGATTTTTTTTTTGTGTGACATGCCCTCACTTTCAATAGCTGCCTATGGGATTCTCAGTCAAATAGGACCCAGATTGCAGTACCTATGGCTTCTACTGTCAACAGTCTTTAGACAAGGTTTCATGCGTTTATCATGGAAGAGAGCCGAACAGAAGAAGAATATGTAAGAGGAGTGAGGAAGTCACTTCAGTTTCTGGTGCGCGAGACCGTGAGCGCGCTCCTCTGTATTTTCTATCGTTTAGGATACTATCCGTGTGAAATATAATCATTAATATAGATAAAAGGATACCTAAGGATACATTATAAATGATGTTTGATTGGTTTAGGCAAAGTTGATAGGTATAATTTGAACGCTTTCTCTACACTGTACAATGGGAGAGTAGACTGTGGATTTTCTGAACATAACGTGCCAACAAAACCGAGATTTATGGATATAAGCAATGACTTTTTCTAACAAAAGAAACATGGATTGTCTTGCTTAGACACTTCGGATTGCCCTCAGCAGAAGATCATCAAAGGTAAGCAATTTATTTTAGCTCTTATATGTGTTTTGTGAGACCTGCGCTGGTTATGATATTATGCTAATGCATAAAATATGAGGCGCTATCGTCAAACAATCAAATGTTGTGCTTTCACCGTAAAGCCTTTTTGAAATTTGACAACGCTGTGATATTGCCAAGAGTCTAAGCTTTTGAAGACTATGCAACACTTGTATATTGATGGTTTTATAATTCAACTTTTGGATTTTTAATTTGGCGCCTTACATTTCTCCGGGTAGTGTTGGGAATGGAGCGCTAGCGCTCCAATGATCCTTAAGAGTTTTTTTCAAAATTCCTGACATTTAATCCTAGTAAAAATTCACTGTTTTAGGTCAGTTAGGTTCACCACTTTATTTTAAAGAATGTGAAATGTCAGAATAATAGAGAGAGAATTATTTATTTAAGATTTTATTTCTTTCATCACATTCCCAGTGGGTCAGAAGTTTACAAACACTCAATTAGTATTTGGTAGCATTGCCTTTAAATTGTTTAACTTGGGTCAAACATTTCGGGTAGCCTTCCACAAGTTTCCCACAATACAGTGAGGGAAAAAAGTATTTGATCCCCTGCTGATTTTGTACGTTTGCCCACTGACAAAGAAATGATCAGTCTATAATTTTAATGGTAGGTTAATTTGAACAGTGAGACAGAATAACAACAAAAAAATCTAGAAAAACACATGTGAAAAATTGTATAAATGGAATTTCATTTTAAATGAGGGAAATAAGTAGTTGACCCCTCTGCAAAACATGACTTAGTACTTGTTGGCAAAACCCTTGTTGGTCAGACGTTTCTTGTAGTTGGCCACCAGGTTAGCACACATCTCAGGAGGGATTTTGTTCCACTCCTCTGCAGATCTTCTCCAAGTCATTAAGGTTTCGAGGCTGACGTTTGGCAACTCGAACCTTCAGCTCCCTCCACAGATTTTCTATGGGATTAAGGTCTGGAGACTGGCTAGGACACTTCAGGACCTTAATGTGCTTCTTATTGAGCCACTACTTTGTTGCCTTGGCCGTGTGTTTTGGGTCATTGTCATGCTGGAATACCCATATACGACCCATTTTCAATGCCCTGGCTGAGGGAAGGAGGTTCTCACCCAAGATTTGACGGTACATGGCCCCGTCCATCGTCCCTTTGATGCGGTGAAGTTGTCCTGTCCCCTTAGCAGAAAAACACCCGCAAAGCATGTTTCCACCTCCATGTTTGACGGTGGGGATGGTGTTCTTGGGGTCATAGGCAGCATTCCTCCTCCTCCAAACACGGCGAGTTGAGTTGATGCCAAAGAGCTCTTTCACCCAGATTGCCAATGAACATCTGAATGATTCAGAGGACAACTTCAGACGGCATGTATATGTGCTTTCTTGAGCAGGGGGACCTTACGGGTGCTGCAGGATTTCAGTCCTTCACGGCATAGAGTGTTAGCAATTGTTTTCTTGGTGACTATGGTCCCAGCTGCCTTGAGATCATTGACAAGATCCTCCCGTGTAGTTCTGGGCTGATTCCTCACCGTTCTCATGATCATTGCAACTCCACGAGGTGAGATCTTGCATGGAAACCCAGGCCGAGGGAGATTGACAGTTCTTCTGTGTTCCTTCCATTTGCGAATAATCGCACCAACTGTTGTCACCTTCTCACCAAGCTGCTTGGCGATGGTTTTGTAGCCCATTCCAGCCTTGTGTAGGTCTACAATCTTGTCCCTGACATCCTTGGAAAGCTCTTTGGTCTTGGCCATGGTGGAGAGTTTGGAATCTGATTGATTGATTGCTTCTGTGGACAGGTGTCTTTTATACAGATAACAAGCTGAGATTAGGAGCACTCCCTTTAAGAGTGTGCTCCTAATCTCAGCTCGTTACCTGTATAAAAGACACCTGGGAGCCAGAAATCTTTCTGATTGAGAGGGGGTCAAATAAATATTTCCCTCATTAAAATGCAAATCAATTTATAACATTTTTCACATGCGTTTTTCTGGATTTTTTGGTTGTTATTCTGTCTCTCACTGTTCAAATAAACCTACCATTAAAATTATAGACTGATCAGTTCTTTGTCAGTGGGCATACGTACAAAATCAGCAGGGAATCAAATACTTTTTTCCCTCACTGTAAGTTGGGGGAATTTTGGCCCAGTCCTCCTGACAGAGCTGGTGTAACTGAGTCAGGTTTGTAGGCCTCCTTGCTCACACACGCTTTTTCAGTTCTGCCCACAAAGTTTCTATAGGATTGAGGTCAGGGCTTTGTGATGGCCACTCCAATACCTTGACTTTGTTGTCCTTAAGCCATTTTGCCACAACTTTGGAAGTATGCTTGGGGTCATTGTCCATTTGGAAGACCCATTTGCAACCAAGCTTTAACTTCCTGACTGATGTCTTGAGATGTTGCTTCAATATACCCACATAATTTGCCTTCCTCATGATGCCATCTAGTTTGTGAAGGGCACCAGTCCCTCCTGCAGCAAAGCACCCCCACAACATGATGCTGCCACCCCCGTGCTTCACGGTTGGGATGGTGTTCTTCAGCTTGCAAGCCTCCCCCTTTTTTCTCCAAACATAACGATGGTCATTATGGCCAAACAGTTCTATTTTTGTTTCATCAGACCAAAGGACATTTCTCCAAAAAGTACATTCTTTGTCCCCATGTGCAGTTGCAAACCGTAGTCTGGCTTTTTTATGGCGGTTTTGGAGCAGTGGCTTCTTCCTTGCTGAGCAGCCTTTCAGGTTATGTCGATATAGGACTCGTTTTACTGTGGATATAGATACTTATTTGACCCCCTCTTTTGTACCTGTTTCCTACAGCATCTTCACAATGTCCTTTGCTGTTGTTCTGGGATTGATTTGCACTTTTCGCACCAAAGTACGCTAATCTCTAGGAGACAGAACGCGTCTCCTTCCTGAGCGGTATGACGGCTGAGTGGTCCCATGGTGTTTATACTTGCGTACTATTGTTTGTATAGATGAACGTTTGGCGTTTGGAAATTGCTCTACAATTTTTGGCTGATTTCTTTAGATTTTTCCATGATGTCAAGCCTATTTTAAGGCCTACCTTCAGAATTTGAAGGTAGGCCTTAAAATACATCCACAGGTACACCTCCAATTGACTCAAATTATGCCAATTAGCCAATCAGAAGCTTCTAATGCCATGACATCATTTTCTGGAATTTTCCAAGCCGTTTAAAAGGCACAGTCAACTTAGTGTATGTAAACTTCTGACCCACTGGAATTGTGATACAGTTTATTATAAGTGAAATAATCTGTCTGTAAACAATTGTTGGAAAAATTAATTGTCATGCACAAAGCAGATGTCCTAACCGACTTGCCAAAACTATAGTTTGTTAACAAGAAATTAGTGGAGTGGTTGAAAAACAAGTTTTAATAACTCCAACCTAAGCGTACGTAAACTTCTGACTTCAAGTGTAGGTCTCTGGGTACATCAACATAGGTTGACCCCCAAGAAATCACCTCAGCATCCAACACTGGGTGGGCTTATTGCATTACACACTCTGCCGGCTTGTAGACAAGCCAGCGAGCAGAAAAGGCTAGACCGATAAAGCAGTGAGAGCGTGAACAATGCCAATCATCCCTTTGTAAAAATAGGGAGAGAGAAACCTACCAAGTGGTTATTTTTATCTGAATTCCTCAAAAACAGCTGCCATCCCCACAGGTGTTTGTATGACTGGCCTACTCTCCTGCTCTCTGTCAGGGCGATGCAACGACGGAGGGAGAGAAAAGGACGAGAGAGAGAAGGTAGCTCTGGGAGTTGTCATTGTTGAGCACCACAGGACTTGGAGAGTATGTATCAGCATTTCGCAGCAGCAGCAAATCCACAACACAAAGTAGACTGTTCTTGATCTGTTTAAATAAGTCAATTGTGGGAAGGAAAACCTACAATCCCAACAGTGAAGTTTTGGCTCCGTGATAGCCCGTGTAGAAAAATGTATAAAAATTGCCAAGTGAGATATTGAAACGGATCAGATATTCCACATACACTGCTCAAAAAAATAAAGGGAACACTAAAATAACACATCATAGATCTGAATGAATGAAATAATCTTATTAAATACTTTTTTCTTTACATAGTTGAATGTGCTGACAACAAAATCACACAAAGATTATCAATGGAAATCAAATTTATCAACCCATGGAGGTCTGGATTTGGAGTCACACTCAAAATTAAAGTGGAAAACCACACTACAGGCTGATCCAACTTTGATGTAATGTCCTTAAAACAAGTCAAAATGAGGCTCAGTAGTGTGTGGCCTCCACGTGCCTGAATGACCTCCCTACAACGCCTGGGCATGGTCCTGATGAGGTGGCGGATGGTCTCCTGAGGGATCTCCTCCCAGACCTGGACTAAAGCATCCGCCAACTCCTGGACAGTCTGTGGTGCAACGTGGCGTTGGTGGATGGAGCGAGACATGATGTCCCAGATGTGTTCAATTGGATTCAGGTCTGGGGAACGGGCGGGCCAGTCCTTAGCATCAATGCCTTCCTCTTGCAGGAACTGCTGACACACTCCAGCCACATGAGGTCTAGCATTGTCTTGCATTAGGAGGAACCCAGGGCCAACCGCACCAGCATATGGTCTCACAAGGGGTCTGAGGATCTCATCTCGGTACCTAATGACAGTCAGGCTACCTCTGGCGAGCACATGGAGGTGCTGTGCGGCCCCCCAAAGAAATGCCACCCCACACCATGACTGACCCACCGCCAAACCGGTCATGCTGGAGGATGTTGCAGGCAGCAGAACGTTCTCCACGGCGTCTCAAGACTCTGTCACGTCTGTCACGTGCTCAGTGTGAACCTGCTTTCATCTGTGAAGAGCACAGGGCGCCAGTGGCGAATTTGCCAATCTTGGTGTTCTCTGGCAAATGCCAAACGCGTCCTGCACGGTGTTGGGCTGTAAGCACAACCCCACCTGTGGACGTTGGGCCCTCATACCACCCTCATGGAGTCTGTTTCTGACCATTTGAGCAGACACATGCACATTTGTGGCCTGCTGGAGGTCATTTTGCAGGGCTCTGGCAGTGCTCCTCCTTGCACAAAGGCGGAGGTAGTGGTCCTGCTGCTGGGTTGTTGCCCTCCTCACGGCCTCCTCCACGTCTCCTGATGTACTGGCCTGTCTCCTGGTAGCGCCTCCATGCTCTGGACACTACGCTGACAGACACAGCAAACCTTCTTGCCACAGCTCGCATTGATGTGCCATCCTGGATGAGCTGCACTACCTGAGCCACTTGTGTGGGTTGTAGACTCCGTCTCATGCTACCACTAGAGTGAAAGCACCGCCAGCATTCAAAAGTGACCAAAACATCAGCCAGGAAGCATAGGAACTGAGAAGTGGTCTGTGGTCACCACCTTCAGAACCACTCCTTTATTGGGGGTGTCTTGCTAATTGCCTATAATTTCCACCTGTTGTCTATTCCATTTGCACAACAGCATGTGAAATTTATTGTCAATCAGTGTTGCTTCCTAAGTGGACAGTTTGATTTCACAGAAGTGTGATTGACTTGGAGTTACATTGTGTTGTTTAAGTGTTCCCTTTATTTTTTTGAGCAGTGTATGTATACCTATGATTGACATTTCACACACACACACACACACGTACGTCTCCCCTTGGGCTATAACAGCAAAACATACAGTACCAGTCAAAAGTTTGGACACACCTACTCAAAGGTTTTTCTTTATTTTTACTATTTGTAGAATAATAGTGAAGATATCAAAACTATGAAATAACATATGGAATCATGTAGTAACCATAAGTGGTAAACAAATCCAAATTTATTAGTCTTCAAAGTAGCCACCCTTTGCCTTGATGACAGCTTTGCACACTCTTGGAATTCTCTGAACCAGCTTCACCTGGAATGCTTTCCTACCAGTTTTGAAGGAGTTCCCACATATGCCGAGCACTTGTTCGCTGCTTTTCCTTCACTTTGCGGTCCAACTCATCCCAAAGCATCTCAATTGGGTTGAGGTCGGGTGACTGTGGAGGCCAGGTCATCTGATGCAGCACTCCATCACTCTCTTTCTTGGTCAAATAGTCCTTACACAGCCTGGAGGTGTGTCGGGTCATTGTCCTGTTGAAATGCTGTGGTAGCCATGCTGGTTAAGTGTGCCTTTAATTGTAAATAAATCAGACAGTGTCACCAGCAAAGCACCCCTACTCTGCATCTCACAAAGACACAGCGGTTGGAACCAAAATTCTCAGTCTAATGTCCATTGCTTGTGTTTCTTGGGCAAAGCAAGTCTCTTTTTCTTATTGGTGTCCTTTAGTAGTGGTTTCTTTGCAGCAATTCAACCATCAAGGCCTGATTCACGCAGTCTCCTCTGAACAGTTGATGTTTCCATGTGTTATTATTTCATAGTTTTGATGTCTTCGCCATTATTCTACAATGTAGAAAATAGTAAAAATAAAGAAAAACCCTGGAATGAGTATGTGTGTCCAAATCTTTGACTGGTACTGTACATTAGTATGAAAGATGAGCAGTAGAAAACATCCAGAAGCCCAATACAAATGTAACTCCCTCTCTCTAGCCTTGCCTACCTCTGATACCACTGACGGTTATCCATCTCTAATATTATCTGCCCTGACCACAGTGTGTGTGTGACCAATCATATCCTAGAAAACAGGGGAGGATAAATTCAACTATTACAGTGGGAAGCTAGGACTATAGGTCACATGCTGTGACTGCAACATTCCCCAATCACTTGAGTGTCCGGGCTTGCAACATTCCCCCCAGGCCCGCCAGTGTTAAGGGGACACGGCGACATTCTCAATTGCGGTGACCATGGATGGCATTCTGGTGACAGCCACAAAGACCAGACACCACTACAAAACACTAGCACCCCTCTTTTCACTATACACTAATTCCTGCAATGTCTTAGGTTTACATCCAAATGTCTAATACCTTACTTATGCTGCATTCAATTATTTCATTTCCCGCCAGCTAATGCCAGAGACAACCCCTTCAGCAGCTCTTCTCTGATTCAAATACTCTTAATCCAAGGTTGATGAATGAATTACATTAACTTACATGATACTGCCACAAATTTGCAACAAATTTTCCCCACGGATACAATAGTCAGTAAAGTATTTAGTCCAAAGACATCTAATTGTTAAACAGTAAGCTAATCATATATGAAATCTTCTGTTTAATAAGCAGACAGACAGACTCCCGAGTGGCGCAGCGGTCTAAGGCACTGCATCGCAGTGCTAGAGACATCACTACAGAACCCGGTTGATCCCAGGCTTTATCACAACAAGCCATGATCGGGAGTCCCATAGGGCGGGGCACAATTTGCTAAGTGTCGCCGTCATTGTAAATAAGAACTTGTTCTTACCTGACTTGCCTAGTTAAATAAAAAATTAATAAAACAGACACAAAAGGCAATAGGAAAATAGCCAGAGGCTGTCATCATTAAAACAAAAGGAGATCAATTAGTGCTCATCTTCAGTGCGTTGCAGAAAAAAGAGAGACTACATTAGATACAGATTTGAGAATTGCCAAGTTTATTTCCCATTTTCCATGTATAAAATATACATATTTATAGGAATAGGGGGTTCCAGCAGTAGGCATTATAAAAAGCAAAATATTTTCTCATATTGCAGTTCATTGTACGCAATCAAGAGTTGATACTTCTATCAACGACCTGCTTAAGTCTTGCCTTGAGTCAGTAAATTATGAATTATTGTTGTGGAGGATGGTATTTTCTACTCCATTTACTGAGACGAGACAAGTTTTGAGAAACATTAAGAACTTGATTCTTATCAGAACTACTAAAGCTTGGAACATAAGATATCTTAAAACTTCAATTGAAAGTTTAGAACTTTCCCAGATTCAAAATATGTGAGAACGAGGCTAAATTATGAACAAATCTATAGTTATAGTGTTACAGCCAGCGGTGGATGACAATGAAGACATCTGCACAGTCTTCTATTTCATATGAATACAGGTGTTGCACATGTGAAGTAAAGTGAATGGATTATTAAGTAACTAAATATTCCAATAAAGTTTATAATAAATGTACTAATGGGATTATGACAAAAACCTACATTAGGTGCCCTTGAAGTTTTTGCACAGTGATGATCAACTTGTGATAAATAACTACTGTTCTGATTTGAAAAATACACACATTCCACATGGTAGTCACCACTGATGTACTTGACGTAAGACTATTACGATGGTCTGTAAGGTCAGTCTACATACTTTACAACTAGTTTTGGACTGTCTCACCTCAAACCCCCTTCCTTCCACCCCCAACCTGCCCACCCTTCCTCCCCCTTCACCCTTTAGGTGTCGTCTACTCAAAGAGCTTGATTGCAGAGAGCAGTGTTGCTGGTCGCACACACCAGGGGTGCACTCGCCCGGGCGGGGGGGGGGGGCCCAACAAAAACTAGCTTCTCCAACCCGGACCGGCTCCAAACGTTTGAGAAGATGATCTGAAGAAACAATGAAGAAAAAAATGTATTCTGTTTGGAAAGTTAGCTACCTTATTATGTGATGGTTTGGACTTTTCCCTCTAGGCCCTGCCTTGCCCTGACTGATGATTATGAGGAATACTACTGCTGTCTGACAGTACTGTGAGGGATGTACATACTGTTTACACAGGGACATACAACATATATGAGGAGGGAGTCCTGGAGGGAACACGATACACATATCAACACATAGCACACTAAAAAGGGAAGATGAAGGCATAAATGGATGGGTGGAACAGAGAAGGAGAGAGGGTTGAGATAGGCAGGGGGGGAAGAACTAAGGGAGGAAGAGAGAAGAATGAAGGGAGAGGACTAAAAGGAGAAGAGGAACAGGGGGAAAAAGAATGCAGGAGTGTTGAGAGGGACTTGAGATCTGTCCAGGTAGTCAGAGTAATACTAGGATGCAGCTACATGAAGAGTGGCATCAGTTTCTTTGGGATGAAATTAACTTCATTTAAGAACTACATATTGCTGCAGTTGTTATGTACTGTAAATTCTGTCTACATGAAAACGCTTTGCCTCATGAAAATGTATTCAGAATGACATTAAGATTTTTTTTTGTTTGTTTACGCAATGCTTGCTTGTGTCAGAGTATTTATATAAACCATGTTTCTTTAAGCATACATTCTAGTTGCATCAAATGAAACTAAAACATACAGAGGACCCATCTCAGAGCATTTGGCAGCATTTTGCTCTCATCGACAATCATAAAATGGGTACGATGAGGGGATGAGGAAGAAGAGAGGAGACTGAGAAGGAAAATTAGGAAGAAGGGGGATGAGGGAGGGAGCATGGTCGGAAATGGGGGGTTAAAGGAGGGACGAGGAAAAGAAAGCAAGCAATAGAAAACAAGAACAGGGAGAAGAGGAGGGGAGAGGGTGAAGCGGAACGGAGGGAGACAGAGGAGCTTATCTAACAGCGTGTGAATGACTGAGCTCGGGCTGTGTCGCCACACTCTCCTGAGCACTTCAGATCGCATTCCACTGCAATGCACCCTGGAGGATACACAGGGGCCATGTGACACAGCAGCACAATGAGAGGAGGAACGGGAGAGTGGGAGGAGGAAAAGGAGGGAGAGGGCAGACAAAAGGAGGGAGAGAGGGAGGGAGGAGGCAGGATGGGAGAGAGAGAGAGAGGGAGGGAAGAGGCAGGAGGGGAGAGAGAGGGAGGGCGGAGATAAAGAAAGGAGGGAGGAGGCAGGATAAAGAAAGGAGGGAGAGAGGGAGGAGGCAGGATGGGAGAGAGAGGGAGGAGGGGAGAGAAAGAAAGGAGGGAGGAGGCAGGAGATAAAGAAAGGAGGGAGAGCGGGAGGGATGAGGCAGGAGATAAAGGAGGGAGAGAGGGAGGGATGAGGCAAGAGATAAAGGAGGGAGAAAGGAAAGAAGTAGAGGAAGAGGGTAGAGAGTGGTAGATGAGGTAGGGGAAAAAAGAGAGCAAAGAGAGGGAAGCGGCTCGAGTAGTCGAGTGTCTGGGGTGAGGCCTCGAGGGTGAAGAGCTCAGCGGTGTTAGACATGAGAATGGTGAAGGTTGAATAAGGTACAGGTAGGACAAAGAGAGGAAGGAGGGATTATATATTAGGGCAGCTTGTTATGAATTCGTGTTGCCCTTCAGATTCTTATAAGTGGGCTGTGGTCACACTTTTCCTTCACACACACTACTACCAGAGACACACAAGCGAGTGTGTGTAGGGAGGGTACAAAAACTCAACATACAAATGTATACACTCAAGCACAAAGACAAAGCCACTCATGAACACAACAAATGTGAACACAGACACCAAAACACCCACCCACACACACACACAAAGATGAGTGATACTTACTGATTGGATCCAAAGCTGCCAGCAGACCCAAAGCCTGCAACAAAAAAAGACACAAAAAAACCAAACACACTTAATCTAGATCAAACTCATTTTGCCCCAGGGGCACTGAAAATTGGTTGGATTTCCTTGTCGTCAAAATGTGCAAATAATGTTTGGTAGTGCTCCATGTCTGTCTAGCTTTCATTTCAGTAATTATTAGCCAGCTGGACACAGCCAAGAAACTGTATGAATGTAGGTCTATTATCATTTCTACAGTAAAATGTTGACTGAATAACAGAAAGGGAAACCCAAGGTGAGTTACTACTATTTCCACCTTATTACCTCTGTTCCAGAGCCAGTCAACCACATGGGTGCCAACACAAACCATAACAATGTGATTGCTTATCAAGTTCCTCTAGACCTAACAGGATTTGAAATAGGCCCTACATTATGGATTTCACATGATTGGGAATACAGACACGCATCTGTTGGTCACAGATACAGTACCAGTCAAACGTTTGGACACACCTACTCATTCAAGGGTTTTATTTTTTTATATTTTCTACATTGTAGAATAATAGTGAAGACATCAAAACTATGAAATAACACATGGAATCATGTACTCACCAAAAAACAAATCAAAATATATTTGAGATTTTTCAAAGTAGCCACCATTTGCATTGATGACAGCTTTGCACACTCATGGCATTCTCTCAACCAGCTTCATGAGGTAGTCACCTAGAATGCATTTCAATTAACAGGTGTACCTTGTTAAAAGTTAATTCGTGGAATTTATTTTCTTAATGCGTTTGAGCCAATCAGTTGTGTTGTGACAAGGTAGGGGTGGCATACAGAAGATAGCACTATTTGGTAAAAGACCAAGTACATATTATGGCAACAACAGCTCAAATATGCAAAGAGAAACGACAGTTCATCATTACTTTAAGTCATGAAGGTCAGTCAATAGGGAACATTTCAAGAACTTTGAAAATTTCTTCAAGTGCGGTCACAAAAAACATCAAGCGCTATGATGAAATGGTCTCTCATGAGGACCGCCACAGGAAAGGAAAACCCAGAGTTATCTCTGCTGCAGAGGATAAGTTCATTAGAGTTACCAGCCTCAGAAATTGCAGCCCAAATAAATGCTTCACAAAGTTCAAGTAACAGACACATCTCAACATCAACTGTTTAGAGGAGACTGCGTGAATCAGGCCTTCATGGTTGAATTGCTTCAAAGAAACCACTACTGAAGGACACCAATAAGAAGAAGAGACTTGCTTGGGCCAAGAAACACGAGGAATGGACATTAGACCGGTGGAAATCTGTCCTTTGGTCTGATGAGTCCAACTTTGAGATTTTTGGTTCCAACCGCAGTGTCTTTATGAGACGCAGAGTAGGTGAACGGATGATCTCCGCATGTGTAGTTCCCACGTGAAGCATGGAGTAGGAAGTGTGATGGTGCTTTGCTGGTGACACTGTCTGTGACTTATTTAGAATTCAAAAAGGTACACTTAACCAGCATGGCTACCACAGTGTTCTGCAGCAATATGCCATCCCATCTGGTTTGCGCTGAGTGGCACTATCATTTGTTTTTCAACAGGACAATGACCCAAAACACACTTGTGTGTAAGGGCTATTTGACCAAGGGCTATTTGACCAAGAAACAGAGTGATGGAGTGCCGCATCAGATGACCTGGCCTCCACAATCACCTGACTTCAACCCAATTGAGATGGTTTGGGATGAGTTGGACCACAGAGTGAAGGAAAAGCATCCAACAAGTGCTCAGCATATGTGGGACCTCCTTCAAGACTGGTTGAGAGAATACCAAGAGTGTTCAAAGCAGTCATCAAGGCAAAGGGTGGCTACTTTGAAGACTCTAAAATATATTTTGATTTGTTTAACACTTTTTTGGTTACTACATGATCCATATCTGTTATTTCATATTTTTATGTCTTCACTATTATTCTACAATGTAGAAAATAGTAAAAATAAAGAAAAACCCTTGAATGAGTAGGTGTCCAAACTTTTGACTGGTACTGTACCTTAAAAAATGGGCCTCATAACAGGTCTCAGGATCTCATCACGGTATCTTTGTGCATTTAAATTGCCCTCGATAACATGCATGCAATTGTGTTCGTTGTCCATAGATTATGCCTACCCATACCATAACTCCACCATGGGGTGAGCAAACCGCTCGCCCACATAAAACCATAGATGTGGTCCGCGGTTGTGAGGCCGGTTGGACGTACTGCAGAATTATCTAAAACAACTTTGGAGGTGGCTTATGGTAGAGAATTATCTGGCAACAGGTCTGGTGGACATTCCTGCAGTCAGCATTCCAATTGCACGCTCCTTCAAAACGTAAGACATCTCTGACATTGTGTTGTGTGACAAAACTGCACATTTTAGAGTGGCCTTTTATTGCCCCTGCACCTGTGTAATGATCATGCTGTTTAATCATCTTCTTGAACATTTCTGGGATCTTTTATTTCAGGCTCATGAAACATGGGACCAACATTTTACATGTTGTGTTTATATTTTTGTTCAGTGTAAGATGGTGAAAGAGTTCTTCCCACCCTCCGCTTCCCATCTTGAGAAAATTGGGACATATACAAACAAAAAAAGATTACTTGCATGGTGGCATGTGACCGCAGTAGGAATGTGGGTTAATAGGAAGCCACTTGTGGGATTCCACCATCTCCACGGCTAGCCTAGCCTAGAATTAACCTAGCGCTGCATCTTGTGGCCCTGTTTGTACTGCACAGCAGACAGAGTGCTGGGGATAGCATTAGCCGCCAGGCTAAATGACTGCTATTTAAACAGTCACCAATGGGCTTAGTTAACCAGGGGCGCTCTAACCTAGTGGTTAGAGCATTGGGCCAGTAACCGAAAGGTTGCTGGATCGAATCCCCGAGCTGACAAGGTAAAAATATGTCGTTCTGCCCCTGAACAAGGCAGTTAACCCACTGTTCCCCGGTAGGCCGTCATTGTAAATAAGAATTTGTTCTTAACTGACTTGCCTAGTTAAATAAAGGTTACATAAAAAAATTAAAAAAATAACCAGTGGCTTTACTTCAGGGGAATAGTGGAAGGGACTCACTGGCAAGGCTTCAAACAAGGACTTGTGCCCTTGTTTATTTGTAGCGTGGCTGGGGGAGTGGGGAGGAGACTGCAGGGGCAGAAATGACTAAGCCGGGGGTTGGACTCCTTTCATACTGTTGGTACAGTTTAGTCGCAAGAATAGTGAGAGGAGGGAAGAGAAATTGTCAATGAAGGCTTGGGGTACATCTGGATAATCTAGAGCGGTGTTCCCATGCAATGATCTGAAAGAACTGAACGGGTGAGATATTACTACTCACCTCCTCCTCCCTGCTGTCCGAACCCAGAGAAGCCGCTGGGCTGAGGAGCTCCGAACCCTGACCCCTGCTGCTGCTGGGCCAGGTTACCAAACGATGGGGCACTCTGGTTGGCCAGAGCACCAAACGACGGTGTGCTTTGTTGAGTGGTAGCAAAGCTGTGAAAGGAGAGAAACACACATAAAAGATTAAAAACATTAAAAGACATAATATTGAATATTGAAGTCTAACAATAGCCTAATAAAAACTTCACTAGGATGTGTTGAATAACCATTGATTTCTTGATCTGGGATCTGTGTGTTGAAGCTGCGACACAGTCAGGGAGCAGAGTGTGTTTGATGTTTTATTGAGTTTAAATGTGTAGTAGAACAGTGTGAGGGGAAGCTACTTCTGACAGAGACTTCAGGTGCCCTGAGCGAGACAGACAAGACCAGTGCCAGCCACACAGCCGAACCAGGATTATTTGACTAGTCATCAAACATCAGCAGAGAGATGAGGGGATGAGGACGAGTGAAGGACAGATAGTATAGTATATGTGCATGTGTAATAAGTGTGTTGCAGTGGTCAGAGGAGACAGAGAGAGAGGGGAAGAGAAAAACAGACAGCCAAATAAATAGACATGAAAGAAGAGAGTGAGAATATAGAGGGACAGCGAGAGAGGGGTAGAGAATAGTCCGTCCCGTCCAGCCAGCTCAGTTGCTCTGCTGGTTTTAATCTTGGAGGCAGCAGGTGTAGACCCCTGGACAGAAATAAAGGCTGACCTCTGACCCTAATACAGGAGCCAATCTCTTGCTGGTCAGCCCGCCCACCTCTACCGCCCTTAGGTCAATCGCCTCATCTCTCTGTATTGCTAAATTGAGGAGCCACTTTAAAAGATAGGGAGGGTGACATTTACTGGTTGTAGGGAGTCATGAGGTACTGTATAATTTTTATTTATTTTACCTTTATTTAACTAGGCAAGTCAGTTAAGAACAAATTCTTATTTACAATGACGGCCTAGGAACAGTGGGTTAACTGCCTTGTTCAGGGGCAGAACGAATGATTTGTACCTTGTCAGCTTGGGGAATTGAACTTGCAAACTTTCGGTTACTAGTCCAACGCTCTAACCACTAGGCTACCCTGCCGCCCTGCCGCCTCATTGAACCATCTTTCAAGAAATATTTGCAGGGATTTAGAAAACAGCAAAACTAGGACAGGCATTCGTAAACAACTTTATCAATATTTCTCCTTGTAAACAAGACGACGGGGTGATGACAAGCAAGATAGAGTGGTACAAATATTACCTCACAAGTCCTGACATACAGTGGGGCAAAAAAGTATTTAGTCAGCCACCAATTGTGCAAGTTCTCCAACTTAAAAAGATGAGAGAGGCCTGTAATTTTCATCATAGGTACACTTCAACTATGACAGACGAAATGAGAAAAAGAAATCCAGAAAATCACATTGTAGGATTTTTAATGTATTTATTTGCAAATTATGGTGGAAAATAAGTATTTGGTCAATAACAAAAGTTTATCTCAATACTTTGTTATATACCCTTTGTTGGCAATGACAGAGATCAAACGTTTTCTGTAAGTCTTCACAAGGTTTTCACACACTGTTGCTGGTATTTTGGCCCATTCCTCCATGCAGATCTCCTCTAGAGCAGTGATGTTTTGGGGCTGTCGCTGGGCAACACGGACTTTCAACTCCCTCCAAAGATTTTCTATGGGGTTGAGATCTGGAGACTGGCTAGGCCACTCCAGGACCTTGAAATGCTTCTTCACGGCCACTCCTTCGTTGCCGGCGGTGTGTTTGGGATCATTGTCATGCTCAAAGACCCAGCCACGTTTCATCTTCAATGCCCTTGCTGATGGAAGGAGGTTTTCACTCAAAATCTCACGAAACATGGCCCCATTCATTCTTTCCTTTACACGGATCAGTCGTCCTGGTCCCTTTGCAGAAAAATAGCCCCAAAGCATGATGTTTCCACCCCATGCTTCACAGTAGGTATGGTGTTCTTTGGATGCAACTCAGCATTCTTTGTCCTCCAAACACGACGAGTTGAGTTTTTACCAAAAAGTTATATTTTGGTTTCATCTGACCATATGACATTCTCCCAATCCTCATCTGGATCATCCAAATGCTCTCTAGCAAACTTCAGACGGGCCTGAACATGTACTGGCTTAAGCAGGGGGACACGTCTGGCACTGCAGGATTTGAGTCCCTGGCGGCGTAGTGTGTTACTGATGGTAGGCTTTGTTACTTTGGTCCCAGCTCTCTGCAGGTCATTCACTAGGTCCCCGTGTGGTTCTGGGATTTTGCTCACCGTTCTTGTGATCATTTTGACCCCACGCGGTGAGATCTTGCGTGGAGCCCCAGATCGAGGAAGATTATCAGTGGTCTTGTATGTCTTCCATTTCCTAATAATTGCTCCCACAGTTGATTTCTTCAAACCAAGCTGCTTACCTATTGCAGATTCAGTCTTCCCAACCTGGTGCAGGTCTACAATTTTGTTTCTGGTGTCCTTTGACAGCTCTATGGTCTTGGCCATAGTGGAGTTTGGAGTGTGACTGTTTGAGGTTGTGGACAGGTGTCTTTTATACTGATAACAAGTTCAAACAGGTGCCATTAATACAGGTAATGAGTGGAGGACAGAGGAGCCTCTTAAAGAAGAAGTTACAGGTCTGTGAGAGCCAGAAATCTTGCTTGTTTGTATGTGACCAAATACTTATTTTCCACCATAATTTGCAAATAAATTCATTAAAAATCCTACAATGTGATTTTCTGGATTTTTCCTCATTTTGTCTGTCATAGTTGAAGTGTACCTATGATGAAAATTACAGGCCTCTCTCATCTTTTTAAGTGAGAGAACTTGCACAATTGGTGGCTGACTAAATACTTTTTTGCCCCACTGTAATAACACATTTAAAAAAAATGAAATACGTGTGACTTAATGGAGGAAGGGAATGAATGAAAACACCAAGCCACTGGGCCTGCTGCCATCTGACTTAAATAGAGAAAGGAGTGAGAGAATGGGAGAAAAACAAGAAAAACAGAGAGATGTTCACGCACGGCAAGGCTAGCTCCCATCTCCCTGCAGCCAACAGGGCCTGAGGCAGAGGGTGTAAAGCGTGTGTGAGAGTGTGTAGAGGGCGTGGTAGAGGATTGAGGGGTGGGGGTTTAGTTGGCAATTCCCTCTAGAAGACCTGTGCCTAATACAACCACTCCAGGGAGGAGAGCGAGGGGGAGGCTAGAGAAGGGGGGAACTAGCCCATCTTAATCTGCTGGCGGTATGACCTCAGAGTGGGATTATCTGGAATAATCTAGCTCTGCATGCCTCCGTGGTTTGGGGCTTGGCAAAGGTGCCCAATGCCTCAGCAGGCCTGCACGTGCCAGGGGGGCTGCTCCAGGGGGAGAGGGAGCCGAGTGGGAGGGGATGGAGGAATAATCCCATTTTCTCCCATAATTGTACAATGAGGGTTGAGGTTAAATTCAGAACAAAGGTTGACTCTGCAGCAGGTCTGGGTGGTTACAGCTGACTGATTTCCATCCCCTGATGTATTGTGATAAACAAATACCAGAAATACTGCATTTACGTCAAATATTTAAGTAAGTAAATCTAACTATTGTGGACTTTTCTAAATTAAATGTCAAGCTCATTAACGTGTGCCAGTGTTGCTGAGCGAGGTTTAGGGTATTATGCCCAAGTTGAGAAAAGAGGTTGGGGGTTAGCATGGTATTATTTACTTATCAGGGAGTGTTGGTGATAAAATCCACGTGTCAATATGAAAACAGTGGCTAGGAGGTGTCAGAGTGCTCTCAGATGGAATGGCTAAAGCCCCTCGTCCCTATATTGCTTTCCTTTTATTTGTCAACCTTTTTAATATTTAACCTTTATTTAACTAGGCAAGTCAGTTAAGAACAAATTCTTATTTACAATGACGGCCTAGGAACAGTGGGTTAACTGCCTTGTTCAGGGGCAGAACGACTGATTTTTACCTTGTCAGCTCGGGGATTCAACTAACCCCTAGGTTACCTGCCGCCCCTAGGCTACCTGCCGCCCCTATACATAATATACATAACAAAACCAAGACGATATCCCATATACATTCTACAGCCTTTATGGTCAGTATTATCAATAATATTCAGCTCTTCTACACTGTCATTTTAGAACAATACAAAACGTCTCACTCTGCATATCCAATAAATGTCTTACCCGAATCCTCCCACGTTGGCGGCTGCCGTGCCCTCTCCAAATACCTTGCTGGCTGAGGAGCCCATGGGACTGCTGAAGGATGGGGCCGAGCCAAACGCTGCTGACCCCCCAAACGCTGGGGAGCCCCCGAAAGCAGGGGGGCTACCAAATACAGGGGCGCTCCCAAAACCACCTGAAGGGGTACAGATAGAGGGGTGTGAGGAAGGGTAAGATGGCTGACTTCGCTTTGATAACAATACGTGAGAGGAACGGTTACATGAATAAAGCTGACAAGTATTTGAGCAATATTCTTGAATTTGTTGAGATGGGCGGGCAGGACAGAATGTCTCAGGGGACACTTACCACAGTCTAATACCAACCATACATAAGTAAATACTTCAAAAATAGATGCAAACAGAGGCAATGTTTATATTCTTCCTCAACTTTGATGGATGTGTATGTCACACCTGCTGTTGCCTTGAAACGAATAGCCCCAACATGATTAATAAAGTTGTTATTGTATTATGGTCTGCTCTACAACACCCCCATTTCTGTTCAGGGACAACAGCTCTCTCACACACACACACACACACACACACACACACACACACACACACACATAGCATTGGGGCTATGAGGGCTTGATGGGAATCAATTTCAACCACACACTCTCTGGGATGAAAAGAGAGTCATAAAGAGAGGGGATCACTGAAATGACAGCCTGGCTACGAGCACGGCCCAGTGAATAATTGATTGGGCTAATGCAATGGGAGTAGCTATAGAAGCGACAGCAGTACCAAAAAAACCCAGGTCCCGTATTAATAAAGCGTCTCAGAGTACGAGTACTGATCTAGGATCAGGTAATGAATAAGAGGGATGACCTGATCCTTGATCAGCACTCCTATTCTTAGATGCTTTGTGAATATGACCAGAAGAGTTTAAGGGTAGATGCTACCGCTATATAGCTAGCTGAGTAAAATGCCAAGACAAAACTGCAGTGGTGCTAACTTTTGGGTAACACTATGACTCTAATTGCTAAGATATACTATATTTTTGCTAAATTGAGGAAATATAACTGCGTTGACTAAATTGACTGATGCTTTGACTACTTTAGCCAAGTAGACGCCAAGACTGTTCATTAGCTCGGAAAGATGCTACATTGTGGAATGTAGCCTAACCATGATCCACTAGTGCTGTACTGGCAAAAGGAGAGATAATGTGACTCTAGCTGTAACTCAGATGATAAAGGAGGACAGAGTGAGTCTCTCCTTGGGGAGCAATCACTGGCGGCAGCTGAGGTTGCAGGGAGTGGATCTGCTGCTGCCACAGAGAGGAAGTGATGTGTGTGTGGAGTGTTCATCCATAACCACCTGCCCTTCTCTCTGACCCTCACACGTCACTGAGCCGCCCACCGCATCAACAGCCCGAGGCGGACAGGACAACATCAGAGACGGAGCCAAGAATGTAAATGGCTGTCACAGTCAAAGAGACTGGAGTGGATAGTGATGGGGAATGTATTCACAGAGGGTAGAAGGTATTGTAAAGGGGCCTCCCGAGTGGCACAGCGGTCTAAGGCACTGCATCGTAGTGCTAGAGAAGTAACTACAGACACGGGTTCGATCCCGGACTGTCGCAGCCGGCCGCGACCGAGACCCATGAGGAGGCGCAAAATTTGCCCGCGTCGTCCCGGTCAGTGGAGGGTTTGGCCAAGGGCTATTTGACCTTGTCCCGGTCAGTGGAGGGTTTGGCCAAGGGCTGGGATGTCCTTGTCCCATCGCGCTCTAGTGACTCCTGGTGGCTGACCGGGAGCATTTACGCTACCTTCGGTTAAGTGGGCAGTGTGTCAAGAAGCAGTGCGGCTAACAACAGAAGGGTTACTTGTAACATTGCTGGACAACACTTTTGAACATACAGTTGAAGTCGGAAGTTTACATTCACTTAGGTTGGAGTCATTAAAACTTGTTTTTCAACCACTCCACTAATTTCTTGTTAACAAACTATAGTTTTAGGAAGTCGGTTAGGACATCTACTTTGTGCATGACACAAGTAATTTTTCCAACAATTGTTTAGACAGACTGTGCCTTTAAACAGCTTGGAAAATTCCAGAAAATTATGTCATGGCTTTAGAAGCTTCCATTGACATAATTTGAGTCCATTGGAGGTGTACCTGTGGATGTATTTCAAGGCCTTCCTTCAAACGCAGTGCCTCTTTGCTTGACATCATGGAAACATCAAAAGAAAATCAGCCAAGACCTCAGAAAAGAAATTGTAGACCTCCACAAGTCTTGTTCATCCTTGGGAGTTTTCAAACGCCTGAAGGTACCACGTTCATCTGTACAAACAATAGTATGCAAGTATAAACACCATGGACCCACGCAGCAGTCATACCGCTCAGGAAGGAGACGCGTTCTGTCTCCTAGAGATGAACGTACTGTGGTGCGAAAAGTGCAAATAATCCCAGAACAACAGCAAAGGACCCTGTGAAGATGCTGGAGGAAACAGGTACAAAAGTATCTATATCCACAGTAAAACGAGTCCTATATCGACATAACCTGAAAGGCCACTCAGCAAGGAAGAACCACTGCTCCAAAACCGCCATAAAAAAACAAGACTACGGTTTGCAACTGCACATGGGGACAAAGATCGTACTTTTTGGAGAAATGTCCTCTGGTCTGATGAAACAAAAATAGAACTGTTTGGCCATAATGACCATCGATATGTTTGGAGGAAAAAGAGGGAGGCTTGCAAGCCGAAGAACATCATCCCAACAGTGAAGCACGGGGGTGGCAGCATCATGTTGTGGGGGTGCTTTGCTGCAAGAGGGACTGGTGCACTTCACAAAATATATGGCATCATGAGGCAGGAAAATTATGTGAATATATTGATGCAACATCTCAAGACATCAGTCAGGAAGTTAAAGCTTGGTCGCAAATGGGTCTTCCAAATGGACAATGACCCCAAGCATACTTCCAAAGTTGTGGCAAAATGGCTTAAGGACAACAAAGTCAAGGTATTGGAGTGGCCATCACAAAGCCCTGACCTCAATCCTATAGAACATTTGTGGGCAGAACTGAAAAAGCATGTGCGAGCAAGGAGGCCTACAAACCTGACTCAGTTACACCACCTCTGTCAGGAGGAATGGGCCAAAATTCCCCCAACTTATTGTGGGAAGCTTGTGGAAGGCTACCCGAAACATTTAACCCAAGTTAAACAATTTAAAGGCAATGCTACCAAATACTAATTGAGTGTATGTAAACTTCTGACCCACTGGGAATGTGATGAAAGAAATAAAAGCTGAAATAAATCATTCTCTACTATTATTCTGACATTTCACATTCTTTAAAATAAAGTGGTGAACCTAACTGACCTAAGACAGTGAATTGTTACTAGGATTAAATGTCAGGAATTGAGAAAAACTGAGTTTAAATGTATTTGGCTAAGGTGTATGTAAACCTCCAACTTCAACTGAATACAGTACATCACCATAGACACAAAAGTCTGGAGTTGACAGAGCTGGGTGACTGTTGTCACTTGTTTTGGGGTGAGGGTGTAGCCTACCTGTTTGTTTGGTGGGGGTGGAGAAGGAGCCAAACCCCTGAGCGGCCACGCTCCCCCCTCCTGTGCTGAAGGTTCCAGTGGCCGTCTGCTCTCCCCCTCCGAATGTTGACGCTGGGGAGCCAAAGCCGAAGGTTTTGGCCCCACTGTTCCCAAACAGGGTAGTTCCTCCTGTAGGACAAACAGAGGTTAACAGTGGATTTATAGCAGTGCTAAACTTAAATAGGTGCCTGTACTCATTTTGAGTGCTGGGACTGTTCATATTTAGGTGCAATAGTTTTGAGCTAATATTCTATAAGAGGTGCAGGAACTCAAGCAGCAGAACTTTTGAAGGACCGGTACTCAGTTACGGTTAACTTATAGTTAAGTCAACAGCCTTTGTGTTTCCAATAGAGAGAGAAGAAAACAAGAGTTTCTACACAAAAGTAAACCAACCATGTGTTTCCCATAGAGTTAGTCTTAAAGACGGAAAAGGATCCCAAAAGATTTCTAGACAGAGAGCCACTGAGCTAAGCATCCTACCTAAGCAAAGCTATGGGAAACATGGACAGCTTCACAGCTTCACAGAGCTCTCTTTTCTGCCCACGATTCTTCACTCAGACACATCCATTTCAAAATCATATTCATGCGAGGAAAATCAGCCGCTTAACTTCTCTCTCTCCATCCATCTCCCTCCAAGCTCATTTGATATTAATCTTTAGAACGATGTGGTGGAATATTATTTCGGGAGTGTCATGAGAACAACACACTTTCCGGTTGACCCAGGTCTCCCTCAGTCTTTTGATCTTCACAGTGCGTCTCACTTTTAATTGGCTGGGAAGTCGGCCTCGTCATCTGACCTGGGATCAGTTGCAGCCTCACAGCCCACTGGGCACTTTATGTTTCGACTGCACTGGCAGATGTGGCCCCTATGTCAACGCTGCCAATGTTTCAAGACTCATTTAAATCTTTCCTCTCTTTTTGATAGCACTGGAGACATGTTTAAAAGCCTAATTTCCGATCGTTCAATTCTAGTTTTCGAATGAAGGTTTCCTGCAATGTTCATTACACACATCTTTCCAAGTCCCAGACATCATATATCAAATCAGCATAAAGAGTCCAGACTATTTTCTAAGAGACATTTTCATACTTATTTTGCACAATGCTTTCACCATAATGGTAATACTGCGCATGGAAAGTACCTGTGTGTAAATTACACGCAACACTGAAATCTCATTTGAGATGCAATTTAGCACTTCACGCTCCAACAATTTGCAACATAGTAACTTGAAAGCAAACAACGTGAGAGAAAATAAAATAAATCACCTTACAAATCAAAATGGATTCTCCTGGGGCTGGGTGGTTACATAGACAAGTTACCTGACTGACTACCAGATAAAGGGGGTCACTTTTCATCATAGAGACAAGGACGGAGGAAATGGATATGTGGCTGAAAGGTATTAGGCGTGTGTGGAAAACATTGGGACGGACACTTGGTGTATTACGCAGCATGGCACAACGCCTACTGTCAGTTAAGAGCTACTCAAGGAAAATAGTAATTTGCAGTGCTCTTCCCAAAGGTGATTGTCCAAGAAACAATGGAATTGAGGAATTTGACTAAAAGCTAATGGTCTGCTTTCAGCAAAGACATGAGTGAAAATGTGGTTAAGAATATGTTCAGGGAAAATGTCAAAAAGCAATACATGAGAGCCAGAGCATGACATTTCTCATGAGAATCAAAGCCTTGGGCAAACAAGGGATATACTATACTATCACACAGTCCCTATGAAATGGGTCATACAGTTGAAGTGGGAAGTATACATACACTTAGCTTGGAGTCATTAAAACTCGCTTTTCAACCACTCCACAAATTTCTTGTTAACAAACTATAGTTTTGGCAAGTCGGTTAGGACTTCTACTTTGTGCATGACAAGTAATTTTTCCAACAATTGTTTACAGACAGATTATTTCACTGTATCTCAATTCCAGCTGGTCAGAAGTTTACATACAAAGTTGACTGTGCCTTTAAACACCTTGGAAAATGTCATGGCTTTAGAAGCTTCTGATAGGCTAATTGACTTAATTTGAGTCAATTGGAGGTGTACCTCTGGATGTATGTCAAGGCTTACCTTCAAACTCAGTGACTCTTTGCTTGACATCATGGGAAAATCAAAGGTACCACGTTCATCTGTACAAACAATAGTATGCAAGTATAAACACCATGGACCCACGCAGCCGTCATACCGCTGAGGAAGGAGACGCGTTCTGTCTCCTAGAGATGAACGTACGGTGGTGCGAAAAGTGCAAATCAATCCCAGAACAAAAGCAAAGGACCTTGTGAAGATGCTGGAGGAAACAGGTACAAAATTATCTATATCCACAGTAAAACGAGTCCTACATCGACATAACCTGAAAGGCCGCTCAGCAAGGAAGAAGCCACTGCTCCAAAACTGCCATAAAAAACCAAGACTACAGTTTGAAACTGCACATGAGGACAAAGATCGTACTTTCTGGAGAAATGTCCTCTGGTCTGATGAAACAAAAATAGAACTGTTTGGCCATAATAACCATCGTTATGTTTGGAGGAAAAAGGGGGAGCTTGCAAGACGAAGAACACCATCCCAACCGTGAAGCACGCGGGTGGCAGCATCATGTTGTGGGGTTGCTTTGCTGCAGGAGGGACTGGTGCACTTCACAAAATAGATCGTTTAATGAGGAAGGGAAAATTATGTGGATATATTGAAGCAACATCTCAAGACATCAGACAGGAAGTTAAAGCTTGGTCACAAATGGGTCTTCCAAATGAACAATGACCCCAAGCATACTTCCAAAGTTGTGGCAAAATGGCTTAAGGACAACAAAGTCAGAACTGAAAAAGCGTGTGCAAGCAAGGAGGCCTACAAACCCGACTCAGGTATACCAGCTCTGTCAGGAGGAATGGGCCAAAATTCCCCCAACTTATTGTGGGAAGCTTGTGGAAGGCTACCCGAAACATTTAACCCAAGTTAAACAATTTAAACGCAATGCTACCAAATACTAATTGAGTGTATGTAAACTTCTGACCCACTGGGAATGTGATGAAAGAAATAAAAGCTGAAATAAATCCTTCTCTCTACTATTATTCTGACATTTCACATTCTTAAAATAAAGTGATGATCCTAACTGACCTAAGATAGGGAATTTTTACTAGGATTAAATGTCAGGAATTGTGAAAAACTGAGTTTAAATGTATTTGGCTAAGGTGTATGTAAACTTCCGACTTCAACTGTACATATTCACATAGCCATAATCAGAATACTGCACCATTTCAATTCGGAACAAAAGAGGGCATAGGAGGACAGTATGGGGGTGGCCCAAATGCATATCAAAGTGGATATTTCTTCTCATCAAACCTACATGTACAGTACCACAGTGAAACGTAGCTAAGAGGAAAAGTAGACTAATTATTTCATTAACACTGTTTAACACAAATGAATCACGTACCACCTCAAGGTCTCAAAGGTTGGGAAAATATGAACATATTTGCATTAATCTACAGAACAAACATGGATGATTCGATGCAGTTTGTGTGCATTAGAGGAATAAGAAAACATACAGATACAAGCCTATTTGCTATGGAAAACTATGCCAGTCAATAAGCAGTAACATATGACCGTGAGCTATAGAGGATGGTGCAGACTCATGTTGTGTCATAGATAGGACAGCACAGATACATACGCTGTCAGTGCCTCCAGCAGCAACAGGCTAAATCACTGCTCTGCTTATGAGATTAAGACTCGCAGCATAATGCTGAGGAAAATCGATTTACGTGAGGCTGTGTTTAGAAACAAAAAACATGATCATATTCGCTACCTCCCCCCACATGAAAACATCTGTCTTGAAAACATTAATGCAAAAATATTTGAGCTATAAATTTTAAGAACTCTGGTAATTTGCATTGTGTTGCTTGCAGTGGACTTTATCATCCTGTTCAAGAGAGATGTCAATCAAAGGGTCCCCCCTGCTTATGATAACTGCACCCGTCCGTCTTAAAATTGAACAGGAAGTTTAAATCTAAGATGAGTCATCCTTTCTGTTACCACACTTCTTGGCCCCTGTGGGTTCTCCCACCTGTCTGGTTGGGCTGTCCAAAGCCCCCGGTGGTGGCGGCCGCAGTGCCGAAAGGGTTCTTGTTGGCGGCGTCCTCACTGGGTTTGCCCCCCAGGCCACTGAAGAAGCCTCCCAATGCCTGCTGGGAGCCTGCAGCTGGGGCAGAGCCAGATCCAAACAGACCCCCACCACTGGATGGCTGCTGCTGGGTAGGATAGGGGAAGGGGTGCACAGCCATGGTCACAACAAGGTCACAATGATCAGTGTTGGTTATGCAGTAGTAAGTACATATGGGCCTCCCTGATGAGTTCTCTCCATGATTCTTACCCAAATGCAATAATACATCTAATGTGTACGTGAGTGGTGCGGCGTGTGCACATTTGAAGAGGGGCATTTGGGAGTCTTCCCCTGAAGTGTTACATATCAGATGGTAGGATGGTTGTCTATTTTGTACACATAGTCAAATGTGAATGTTACCTGTCCAAAGACACTCCCACCACTGGGCTGTTGACCGAACACTGAGGTAGTTGAGGAGCTTCCAAAAGCTGGGAGGGAAGAGGACAGAAAATAATAAGTAGCACATAAAATACATTAAGCAGGCTCTGTACTACCAATACAACCATGCAAACTATCACAATTTGTCCTTTAGACGTGCAGTCATTTAAGGTTAGTGATGATGACAGTGGTAGGAAGTCAGAACTGTGTGTGTGTGTGTGTGTGTGTGTGTACGCTGATAGTGCAGTCGTTTTATGGATGGTCTCGTTCCAGCAGAATTAGACTATGGCAACAGAACTATTTTCTTTGCAGGTTATAGATGAGAGGTGGGGAAGACAGTGGAGCAGAAAAAGACAAATCCGCACATGCATCTCTGACACAATGCCACCATGTACACTGGATATGTATGCAGTGTGATCAGCCCTCTGACAAACTCTAGATGGATGCGTACATGCTGTGTGTGTGACAGAGCGTGATCTGTGTGTGTGAGAAAGCCAGCCATACTGGCTGGTGGATATCTTCCACCAGTCAACAGTCAATTTCCCTTTTATTCCACTTCCATTTTGCCTGGGCCTCTGCTCGTTCCCCCTTTAAATTGGTGGCTTTTAGAAAGCGGGCTGTACAACAGTCCATTAAATCCCTCATGCTGAGAGTCAATTCCCCTATAATAAATCAGGCGGAACATGAAATGTTATCCTCTCAGCGTATGGGGACAGGTCTACAAATGAATGCTGGGACTGCCTTTAGTGTAGACCTGGGACTTGGCAATGACTCACTCATTCATGACACCCACCTTATAATTTACTGTGGCTTGAATTAGTCCATGTGGTGACTTTGTTTGTGAACAAGTTTAGGGCGTAGATTAAATGCTTCTGACGGTGTATGCTAATTTTCTATAAAAGAAACAGTAGGGCTGACTCCATTTAGTTGACTGGTCGATTGTTTGGTTGATAGGCTGTTGGTCGATCGAGAATATTTTAGTTGAGCAGTTGCAACAACACAACAACAAAAATGTATTGCACATGTCTTGATTGACGCCTGTCTGAGTGGACTAATCCATTGTGGAGAACGCGGGGATAGCACACCAGTATCACCAGTAGTACATTTACCATTAATTCCCATAATTTCTAATCTACAATGTTTGTTTGGTTACAGTAATTTCTGTTAATGCATTCAATATAGGCATTCAATATTACAATCTTTTACAGTTCTCATTGTCTGAGTGGACACGTTGTTTGCAGAGCGCACAACCTAGGTTACACTTGTGAGAAACAAGTTTTGGTTTATTTCATTCCATTTACGAGTTGTCAATTTAGTCATTGTCTTTTGTATGGAGGGCTCCTGTCAATGTTGAGTAAGGACACACACCTGATTACACAGAAGTAGGCCTAGGCTACCTGGCCTGCGTGCAAATGTAGGCTTATAAATGTGCCCATTTGGGGATATGATGGTATTTCTGATTGTCTTACCTCACCACCACTAATGAGCTGTGGAGCGTCAAAGGATTTTTTTCTTCACCGCAAACAGCAAGTAAAGTCTGTTTTTACATCCATTGAGAATGACAATAATTCCTCAATGTAGCCTATTTGAAAAATCTTTCCAGCTCTCTCCCTTTCGATAACCACTGCATAAAGGGGGTCATGCTCGATCCGGTGGAAACGTCATAAAATAGACATACCTGATTACTTATACCTTAAGCAAACTTAAGCAGACTACAGCTGTGTCTGTCTGGAGCTCACTGGCACTGGGAAACTGAGGGTCCAGAATATTTTATACAATATTGCAAGTTTGTTAGTGCAAGCTTCAGGCTGGACCAAGTTGACAGGCCATGCATAGCCAATGTGATTTATTTTTAGCAGGATATTTTCTACCTGCAGGCTGCAATGTTTTTATTTGTTGGCTTCAGGTAGGCAATTTTTACATTGTTGGCAATGGCAATAGAAGTTACTTTTAGATTTGTATCATTTTCTTTTAGATTTAGATATAATTTGTATTAATCACATGACAATGATTTTGAGATACGAAGACTTTATTACCAAATAAATTAAACTGTTCCACAAGAATGTGCATATGAAAATCAGAACTGGCACACAGATCGGTAGAAATGGTAAGATAAATTGGCACTCCAAATGGAAAAGGTTACCGACCCCTGGTGTAGTCTATTACCGGCAACTTCTAGAGCGTAGTGGCAGACTCTGCGAAGACTAGCAGCAGATGGAGGAGGAGATTCGGGAACAGATTTTTTTTCTCTCTGGCTCCCTATCTCTGGCTCCCTCGAGTCATTTGTGTGTTAAGTATTTAATCAGTGTGCTTAAAGCATCAGACAAGCTCAGTAGCCAACATATAGTTGATTTTATTAAATTACATAACGTGGGTCTATATATGTAAAAATATTTTTAAAAAATAGGTCGCAAGAACTGACAAGTCTTTTTTTCTTTCTCGGGGACAACCCTACGGAATTTTTATTAACAAATGTTTATGTGCAGTATGCGGACGACGGACATGCCATGAAATAAAACGTAACAGCAGCCCTTTTGCTAGTTCACATAGCTATGCTGACAATATACTGCTTGAAATAACTAGCCAGCCGTGAAGGGGACAGAAATAATACATGGGAATGAATAACACATATCCAGACTCAGTAGGAATTTTAGGGACATTTATAGTGTAACACCTGTTGCTGTCCTGGAGTTACTAGCTAGTTGGCTATTGTATCTATAAGACTGGATCCTGTCACCTCAGACCTGCACAAAGACATTTAGAAACAAACATGACCCTGGCTATTAACACTCCCTTAGATACCCCTAACTGTCCTCTCTACAAAACTGCTAATAGAGTTAAGAGAAATCACCCCTAGGCTTACAGAGCAAAGTCAAAGCCTCCCCGATTTCTTCCATGTCTATGATGTAAAATGGAGCTTTCCTATTAGACAAGTTCATGTAGTTCCTCCTCTGTTTCAAGACAGATTTAATATAGTCTGGTCTTTGGCTATAACATATTAATCAAGCTCTGTTAAGAGCGACATCGACCAGGCCTGCTCTGATGCAGGGTAAGTAGGCCTAATTCATGTTTAACCTGCTGTGGGGCTCCGCAGATAAATGACTGACCAAGGGATGCTCTCCTCACCTCATATATTGCCTATCTAAAACAGTAAAGACTGACAAAGGCACCGACAGTGGTATAGACCATGCGCACCAGTGAGCTCAATTAACCCCCATCACAACCTCCTCCGTTACAGATAACTAGTTCAGATTTCCTGTTCACCTCATCACTTTGACAGCTGCTTCCACAAGTCTTATGTGTAGTTAGCCGGTGGGGCATTAAACATTCAATTCTTTATGTAATTAAAATGAAAAAGTAATCCCAACGTGGCTTTGAAGTGTAAGCCGATCTCCACTATTAGTACATGCATATGGCCAGACAGACACATTGTCACTATGATATAACAGAAAGCCTATCTGGGTGGGAACACAGAGCCCTAGGACAGTCAGAACTGAGACATTGCTTCAGTAACTGCTGAGTTGTTGTGACACACACAGACAGGTCAACTGTCTTCCCGCGGCCCAGCCAGCCCCCCTTAGCACGTGTGAGAATTCAGAGAATCCCTGGGAATAGGGCAACTCCCGGCTCAACATTCCTTCACCACCCAAATAATTTTTTTTACGCGGTGCCATAATAATGGCTTAATTAAAGTGGAACTGACAGTGTTAACTACTTTGCAGTTATGAAACAGATTCCTAGCAGTAAAAAATATCAAATTCCCAGTTTATTCTACAAAACCAACGTTACAAGAGGTTTTAAAAATAGGTTTGATTTGATTCAACATTCCATGACATACACGAAGACATTATGGCAGAATAGATGGATATAGTTCAATGACTGATTCATATAATTTACCAATACATTTTTTGGTAGTCCAAAGAATATTACTATCAGGGTTATAAATCACAGCTGGCCTGGTACATTGTTTGCAGCCTCCATTTGGGATGCACTGTTTCAGTTTCAATTACTCAATATTCTGGACAAAAACGGACGACTGTAACTAAGGCTGGGAATGTCAATACAATCAAACGAGCAAGGGCAATGATTGATCACAAGTCAGCTATTACGTGGCAAATAGGCTAGCGCATCTATTTATGTAGCAGGCTAAAAACACAGAGCCTAATGTTTGCTAGATAGCTAGCTAGGAGGATGTAATTTCATTGGAGGAGTGGGTAAATGACTGACTTTTTCCCCTCACATCGTTTTTCGGTGGCTACACAGTGAGAGATGCAGGTGTAAATTTGGTTAGCTAGCAAGAAATGTGAATCGCTTTGCTTTGCTAGCTAGCTATGCTGAACAACTGTTATCCAGTTAGCATAACTCCTGCGTTCGCAAATTCACTTTATCTACTCCGATTTCGGAGCACTCATCTGAGGGTGCAGAATAACTGATAAATTGTATGTTTTATATGACCAGTGTCAGTAAACGTAAGCCAAAAACAGTGAGAGTGAAAGTAATAGTTAGTCACGAACACTCTAGATAGATAATCAGCTCTGCTAGGGCGAGTAAAATGGTCAGAGTGAGGTGTTCTCTGTGTCTGTAAGTAACTATCTAGCAAGTTCAACAACTTTAGCCAGTTAGCTTGGGTGCTTGGTTGGGACAAATATGCATTGGCAGGCAAGCTGCAGAAGGACAAACAGGCTACCCATCTTTTATCAGTGAAATTCTGATGGCCAACTAGCTGAAAAGGTTTGAGAGGGTTTATCGAATGTTCCATCGTTAGATTTTAGCTCATCTCTCTCTGACTAGCATTAGTTGTTGATCTTATTGTTGATGTGCATAACTGAGGGAGAGAGAGCCTACCTTTTCATGGTTGTTTGATCAATAGGACTGTAAAGTTCCAAAATGTAAGATAACTCCTGTGGTATTTAAATAAATAACAAAAATCCATTCAGGTGTATTTTGGCGAATGCGTTCTAATGATCTAAAGTCGCCAGTTGCTACTGCCTGTAAACACACAGTCCAGTTCAAAGTGAATGATGGCAAGCCCGTGTGACAAATAGGTTATATGTATAAAGGCCTACTGAAGCACCGATTGGCTATGGCACACCGGTCTCCATAGATTACGCTACTGGAGGAGAGATGTTTTTATTAGGTATTATTTCCTGCAGTGTCTATTAATTGTCCAAATGCACAGCCGCTTTCCCACTCTATATTGCTATAAACTTTTCACAAATGCCTTAGTATACATAAGTCCCAAACATTCTAAGAATTTATGAAAACATGAAAATGACCATATTTAAGTGCTTGTTTGTCAGAAAGTGTAAACAAACACTTATATTCTTCCTGGGGGGTGTATATGAACATATTATAATAAGATTTAATGTTGCTAAAATGCTATCATTTGCATAATCAAACAAAACATTGAATCTTCTGTAATTTGCAGTTCTGCAATTTTTGCTAACATGTATAGTAGGGTTGTGACAATACCAGTAACTCTTTGGTTCTTTAAAAACCTGCAGTATGTAAAATATGGCTATATTTTGGAAAATAAATAAATGTGACTCTAGATATAAACAATGTTTATTTCCAAAATTAGGGCTGTTTTACTAAAGAAGTTACATTTGCATCGTGTTTTGTTTTCCTTGTCACGATACTAACGACTATCGAAATACTGGCAATAAGTAGAGTGTTTACCTTATACTGGGGTTTACAGGGTCAAGGTAGAACTTGCCCATATAAGTAAAGATCAGGGATCAGCTAACCACCATCCTCAACCCTAACCACATCAGTACCAGGTGAAACAAAACTGACCCTAGACCATTGGTCAATGCCAACTTCCTCCAGCATAGTGGTTTAGAGAGGCCTATGACCCATGGATACATGGAGGAGTAAGGTCTACCAGCCAATACCAGCAGATCCTAACAGGCCCTGATGGATGGATGGGATTGGACTGGATACGACCATCAGAGTAGAGGCATCTCTAAGCTCCATTATCCTAATGGCGTGATAAATACCCATCCTAATGATGCTGCTCAGTCCCACAGAGGGAAAACAACTACATTAATTTAAGCACTTTGGCAGCAGCTGACTGGATGAGTAACTGAGGTAACTGCCTTTGTCAAGGATGCACCATTGCTTCATTCCCTACATACAGTGCCTTCGGGAAGTATTCAGACACCTTGACTTTTTCCAGATGTTGTTACGTTACAGCCTTATTCTAAAATGGCAATAAAAAAATCCCCAGAAAATCAAAAATCAAAAATACAGCATAATGAAAAATCGAAAACAGGTTTTTAGAAATGTTTGCATATTTATTAAATATATAAAAAATAAATACCTTATTTACATAAGTATTCAGCCTTTGCTATTAAACTCAAAATTGAGCTCAGGTGTATCCTGTTTCCATTGATCATCATTGAGATGTTTCTACAACTTGATTGGAGTCCACCTGTGGTAAATTCTATTGACTGGACATGATTTGGAAAGGCACACACCTGTCTATAAGGTCCCACAGTTGACAGTGCATGCCCATGAGGTTGAAGAAATTGTCCATAGAGCTCCGAGACAGGATTGTGTCGATGCACAGATCTGGGGAAGGGTACCAAAAACATTTCTGAAGCATTGAAGGTTCCCAAGAACACAGTGGTCTCCATCATTCTTAAATGGAAGATGATTGTAACCACCAAGGCTCTTTCCTCTGTGGAGATGAGGTGAACCTTCCAGAAGGACAACCCTCCCGGCAGCACTCCACCAATCAGGCCTTTATGGTAGTGGCCAGACGGACGCCACTCCTCAGTAAAAGGCACATGACAGCCCGCTTGGAGTTTGCCAAAAAGGCACCGAAAGACTCTCAGACTATGAGAAACAAGATTGTCTGGTCTGATGAAACAAAGATTGAACTCTTTGGCCTGAATGTCAAACGTCACGTCTGCAGGAAACCTGACATCATCACTACGGTGAAGCATGGCGGTGGCAGCATCATGCTATGGGGATATATTTCAGTGGCAGGGACTGGGAGACTAGTCAGGGTCGAAAGAAAGATGAACGGCGCAAAGTACAGAGAGATCCTTGATAAAAACCTGCTCCAGAGCACTCAGGACCTCAGAAGGTTCACCTTCCAACAGGACAACGACCCTAAGCACACAGCCAAGACAATGCAGCAGTGGCTTCGGAACAAGCCTCAATGTCCTTGAGTGGCCCAGCCAGACCCCGGACTTGAACCAAATCGAACATCTCTGGAGGACCTGAAAATATCTGTGCAGCGACGCTCCCCATCCAACATGACAGAACTCCCCATCCAACATGACAGAGGATCTGCAGAGAAGAATGGGATAAACTGCCCAAATACAGGTGTGCCAAGCTTGTAGCGTCATACCCAAGAAGACTTGATGCTGTAATCTCTGTCAAAGGTGCTTTAACAAAGTAGAGTAAAAGGTCTGAATACTTACGTAACTGTGATCAAGTTTTTTATTTGAATAACTAAGCAAAAATTTAAAAAACCCTGTTTTCACTGTGTCATTATGTGGTATTGTGTGTAGATTGATTAAATATGGATTTTCCCTCATCAATTTTAGAATAAGGCTGTAACTTAAAATGTGGAAAAAGTCAAGGGCTCTGAATACTTTCCAAAGGCACTGTATGCTGTAATTGTATAGGTCAACATACCATGGCTGAAATAATACCAGCCTAGTAGTCCTAAATATGGATTTTGGAGAACATTAATCAAAATCAACTAGAATCTGGTAATCCAATCCATAAGCATTTAAGGTATCATCTGATTCCTAAAGGATTGTACATCCAGTCAATAAAACAGATTGGCCGTCTGTGTAAATGCTAGAGGCTTAAAACAACTTCATAGTGTCATGGTGATGTCCAAGGGATGCTCTTCCAATAAGACCACTGTCCTGAGCTGTATGCCACATTTAAATACATAACATTACATTGATGATTATTTTCCAGTTTGTAATATGGAATGCAGAGGCCTAACAGCTACTTCGTATTAGTGCATTTTCACAAACATCACAGATACACTCACCTGCAGGCTGTCCAAAGCTGAAGCCAGTAGAGGATGTGGTGGTGGTGTTGCTTCCAAACACAGAGCCTTGTCCAAACCCAGCACTCTGCTGCCCAAAGGCCGGGGTGGCGCTCGGCTGCCCAAACAGGCCGGTGCCCGTACTGCTGGCCGTACTGGCGCTGGGGGTGCCAAAGGAAAAACTGCTGGCATTGCTGGCACTGGGGGCTCCAAACAGACCACCTCCACTAGCAGCGGTACTAGCAGCTGCAGCAGCGGTGGCCGCTGCAGGCTGTCCAAATCCAGGGCTGGCCCCGAACGCAGACTGGCCAAAACCAAAGCCACCGGCTGTGTTAGCAACAGGCTGGCCGAACCCACCAACTGTCTGCCCGAATACATGTTTTCCAAAGCCAGCCCCTGCACCTGCAGGTGGAGCACCAAAGCCGGTGGAACTAAAGCCGCTGGCAGCCGCTGGAGCAGGCTGTCCAAAAACTGAGCCTGTGGCCGGGGCTGCGGTGTTGGAGTCAGTAGGGGTGGTGGTGGTGGCGGCGGCGGGGGCTGCAGTGTTTATGACCGAGGTGAGGCTGGTGACAGCTATAGTGGCGCAATCTGTGGTGATGGCCGGTGGCTGGGTGAAGATGGAGCCAGGTTTGTCAGAGCTGGGGGCCGGGTAAGCTGGTGGTGGGGCCTCCAAGGTAGGGGTGATAGCGGGTGGTAGGGCCTCGGGGGCAGGGTCTGGGGTAGTGCTGGGGGCTGCCTGGGCTGGTGGGGTGGTAGAGGCAGGGGGACAGGGTGGTGGAGGCAATGGGGGAGCTGGGGAGGGGCCGAGGCAGGGGAGATGAGGCTTTTTCAGGGATGGTAGGGGTGGGGGTGACTGAGGGACACTGGGGAGGTAGTAACCTCAGGCTCAGCAACAGGGGGGCTGACGGAGGGGCTGGGCTGTGAGGGAACAGGCTCTGGGGGTGGAGTGGTGTCTGATGGGGGGGTGGGAGCTTTGGGGGGCTCTTCCTCCAAGGTGGGGGACGGGAAGAGAGGGGTGCAGCTAGGAGGCTGCTGAAGGAGGTGGCTGCTGACGTGGAGAACGCAGGCTTGGTGATCGACAGGGCTGCCGGTTCGGGAGGCTTGAATGCAGTCTTGAATAAGTCTGTCACGGTAGAATCCGCCTCACCAAAGGCAGCCTCAGCTGGTTTCCCTTGCTGGAAGGTCGACCCGAAACTAAACTGGGCTGTCCCCGTGCTTAAACCTAGCCCCATTCCATTGTCCGGCTGGCCAAAGCTAAACGCGGCCGCTGAGGGCTTCTCTTCGTCCCCCTGGCCCACGCGTAGACCCGAGAAACTCCCCAGGGTCTCTCCTCCTACCACCTTGGGTGCCTGGGGCTCCACTCTGAAGGTGGGGTTGGGCCTCACAGGCTCCCCTGACATGCTGGGAGGGGGGGAGCTGGTGCCCCCCATGGCGGGGGAAGTGGATTTTGGAATGAAGGAGAAGGGTACCTCCCCGGCAGAGGAGCTGAACATCATCTTGCCGGTGGCGCCAGCGCTGCCAAAGAAGAATTTACTTGCGTCTTTCACTGGGGAGGAAGAAACATGGACAGCAGATTTACAAACTATGCCAGACATTGAAACGCTTTGAACAAATAGATTTAATACATGACACCGTAAAACTTAAATTAAAACACTGAGTCTCAAATAGCCACCAGTCCTTTTAAATAGCCGGGCAACCGCACACATTTAAGTAAATACTTGCCTGTTTCAACTAAATGGCGGGTCTAAATGAATTGTTTACGAGGTTAAATGTTTGATTTGTTAATTGATATAAATGATGTAAGTGAATGCTGGAATTAAACAATGAACTATGCAAATTAGCAAAAGCTGTGTGCATTAAAGAAATAGACATCTGTCTCAAATAGAAAGGGGGATACCTAGTCAGTTGTACAATTGAATGCATTCAACTGAAATGTGTCTTCCGCCTGTCTCTAATGCACCCGTCTTCAGTAATTTAAGAAAAATTAACACCCGGGCTATTAATTGAAGTTACTGTAATTCATTGATATGGCATTCAATGAACTATAGCACTGACTTTACTGTCTAATAAAACAGATGAGTGGCATATATGGCTGTACATTGGAGAGAGGTACCTGGTGGAGCTCCTTGGGACACAGAGGAGAAACTGAAGCCCCCGGCAGACCTGTCCGAAAGCATCATAAAGTATGAGAAAACACAGTCAGCCATAGGTTAAAAAGAAACATTCCTGTTTTCTAATCAAGAAGATCTGACATGAAGTTTCCCTCTCTGACCCCTGACCCCCAGTGACTCACCCTGTGGTAAAAGAGGAGAAGGCTTTGCTGCTCTGCTCCCCTAGTGACGGGGCTGAGCTGGAGGAGGCCAGGGCAACTAGAGCGTCAGGTTTAGGGGGTCCGCCTGGGAGAGAGGGACAGGAGATGGCATTAAAATAAGCATGACAAAAGAGTTCTAATAAAATGTCATATAATGAATGTAATCAAATGGATGTAATGTATGAATGGTTCACCCAGAAATTGTGTAGATTTGTAGTATATAAAAACCCTTGAAAAAAATATTACCTGGGAAAAATACATCAACAGTAGGTGGATGGCATTTTTCAACGTGTCTTGATATGATGAGCATCTAAAACATTTATCTTTATGTACTTACCAAACACAAAACCCTGGGGGGAAGCTGAGCGGATACTCTCAGCAGACACCTTCAGTATACCTTGAGTAGAATTCTGCGGAGAAAAACAACAGAAGGAAAGTTTATACATCTCTCATTTCCATGCTTCAAGAATAACTACTCAAAGTAAGAGGGTGTTTTAGAGAACCTAACAATAAATGTTCATGTTTATCTTAAGTCAAAGCTAAATGTAATTTAGACTTTGGATTCTGTTTTAGTGTTCGTAGACGCAGTGTTTTCTGTGAGTGTTTCTGTGTGTAGGTTTATGAGTCATGCATCCCATAAACTTGAACCTGGTTCGGACTGAGGTGTCACGTGTGAGAGAGTTCCCCTGTATGAATCAGTTCCCACCCAGTCGCCACTTGTATCACTCCTCCGCCGGCACATGGGAGACACCTGGGGCATTTCACAGCCCTGTCACTCTATGCTATTACATTGCAGGCCAGCGGTCAGCCAAGTACACCAGAACTCCAGGAACTACACGAAGTAGCTGAGTTCTTAGAGATGGGGTGTACAAGAGATATTCAGCCTCTGATAGCGGAAAGCACACAGATGAAACGCCTTGACAGTTGGGAGGATGTCATACTCACTCGTTTGGCCTGGTTGGTGTTGGCTACCGTCGCCAAAACCTGCTGAACAACCTGACCAACCGGTGCTGGGACTGACGAGCTGAGAGGGAGAGAGAGAGAGAGAAAGAAAATAACTGCAACGAGTTGGATTTACACCGCACATCACATTTTAAATGTTGTTTAATTTCTCTTCTCCACCACTCTCTCTCATCAGAATTTGCTTTCTGAAAATAAGTGAATGCAAGTCAGTCATGAGTAGACCTGCACATATCTACAAATGAGGTATGATAACAGTTCACGCCACGTTGATTAATTGGAGTGTGTGTGCGCTTTATAACTTTGTATCAGCCTATAATTTACTGCCCCATCTGCAAATACGTGGCATAATCAAAGGCTAATGTCGTCCCAGATAAAAGCCAGGGCCATGCACAATACCTACAGTAGTGAACAGAACACAGAAAACAATAGTCATGGAGAACTGCACTGCCTCACTAATTATTCTCTAGCATCAACCCTATAACTACTGCCACAGACAGACCATAGCCAACTGAACCATACTGACGTGGACAGACACATTACAGGCTGTGACTGAGGAACTGACTGGCTGGGGAGTGAATCTCTATCTGACGGTTTGGATGTGGTGGACTCGTTATTGTGAGCAGGGCTAATTTGGAAAATGGCCCCAGGGGGAGTCCTGCCTAAAAAGTATTCAATCTCAACACAACAGTGGAATGAGGCCTGGCCCAGCAGAAAGTGAGAGAGGTCCATTAATTACATCATCTCAGAGCGATAGAGATGGCGAGAAAGAGAGAGAGGAAAGGGGTGGATATCAGTGCTGAGCGATTAGTGATTTTTGAGGTCTGTTCATTATTTTTCTTAAACATTAAATGAATTATGAAATAATGACAAAAATGATAAAGAACGTTTTAATGGTAATTCCAAAGCCCAAAATATTGAATATTCAATTGCCAAAACATTGAAAATATGCCATAGTCGGTCAGGTCCACATCGAGAAATTACTATTAAATAATAAAATATTTCCGTCGTGTATATTACTTAGTTTTATTTGAAGACTTTATAAAACTTTTCATTCCTTAAATTCATCATCTCACCTCTGCTTAGGCAGTAGCAGCCAGACAACCAACCATTAACGTTCTCTCTGTTCTCCCCATACAGTACAGTCTTTAATCATCATATTTAGCTAGGCTAGCCTGCCTAAATGTTGCAGAGCTGTCTGATTAAATAATTTAACTAGTAGATAAGACATACTTTCACGAACTCTCTATCCCTTTCTCTCGTTGTGTTGTGTACATTCCTCTCTCATGCGGTGGCGCATGCGGTCTGTGTATATCTAACCTAAAGTAGCAGGCATAAAAGTGTATCCATCTGTGTCAGAGACAGAAAAGAACAGGCACAATGGATTATGGTCATTGTAGGCAATTACCATGTTTCTGCACTGAACTAGGTTGAATATTTGCTTACTGAAAACTACAACTCCTTTCAGCCCAGTGTCCCATATAGTTTTAGACTTCAACTCTCTCGTGAATGATTTGATTTCCCTCTGGAGAAACGGTGTGAATGAACCGACATCGGTCAATTAGTTGTTTAATAACCCCCACAAAATAATGACAATCTGGTTAATCGTTCAGCACTAGCGTAGATGGAAAGAGAAAGATATTGAGAGAAGGCAGAGAGAAAATGAAAGACAGTGAGCAATTGGGAGAGAGATTGGAGAACCAAAGATGAGGGGGGGAGGGGACAGCGAGGGAGCTGTTTGTGTGAGAGAATGGGAGAGGGGCTGAAAGAAAGAGTGATAAAAAAGGGAGATTGGGGCAGTGAGTGCTGTGAGGGATGAAAGAGGGGGAGAGACAGTTGGGAGAGGAGAGAAATGAGAGGAGAGATGCACTCAGATTGTTAGCCTATGCTGGCAGTGAATCAGATGCGATGGAGGCAGTGGCCTGCTATCTAGCTGGGGTCTATTTATCTCAGCTGAGGGCCACATACACAAACTAGGGCTGATGGCTCGTGTGATGGACTCACCTCGACTGTGCCATGACTCTACATCAGAGATACTGTATATCAGCCTGACTAGGGGCATAGCTCATCTCCCGCTCTAGTGGAGATATGCCAGGGAGTGTGTTATAAGAGTGTGTGTGTTTCATATAAGGTTGGTGGGTAGTGAAATGTAATGTGTACGCTTTATTACTATGAAATTATTGACGGGGCACCAAATTGTTACAATTACATCTAAGGTTAAGTTACAATTCTGAAGGCAATTACGTTCTTAAAATGACAAGGCAATGCAAGACTGTAGATATTTTACAAAAATAACCAGGGTAAAGCAATGAATGTGCAGGATGAATGATGGATATTGTGATGGCAAAATGATGTACTAATGTGATAAGCTACAGAATCAGAGTCACAAACAGGGAATTGGGATTAGATCAAACAAACAGTTATTCTTGATATTTCAGAATGAAACAAGGCAGGCAGGGATTATTGGAGAAATATAGATAGTAATGACAAAAGTAACGGATACAGGCTACACACTCACATTCAAATCAGGGAAAAGATAGGTGAGATCGAGCTGGTTACTCATTCAAGGGTTTTTCTTTATTTTTACTATTTTCCACATTGTAGAATAATAGTGAAGACATCAAAACTATGAAAAAAAAAAAAAAAAAAATCTAAATATATTTTATATTCTTCAAAGTAGACACCCTTTACGTTGACAGCTTTGCACACTCTTAGCATTCTCTCAACCAGCTTCACCTGGAATGCTTTTTCAACAGTCTTGAAGGAGTTCCCACATATGCTGAGCAGTTGTTGGCTGCTTTTCCTTCACGCTGCGGTCCAACTCATCCCAAACCATCTCAATTGGGTTGAGGTCGGGAGATTGTGGAGGCTAGGTCATCTGATGCAGCACTTCATCTCTCTCCTTGGTCAAATAGCCCTTAGAGCTTGGAGGTGTGCTGGGTCATCGTCCTGTTGAAAAACAAATGATTGCGCAAACCAGATGGGATGGCGTATGCTGTGGAAGCCATGCTGATTAAAATGTGCCTTGAATTCTAAATAAATCACAACATTATCACCAGCAAAGCAACCCCACACCATCACACCACCTCCTCCTTGCTGTACGGTGGGAACCACACATGCAGAGATCATCTGTTCACCTACTCTACGTCTCACAAAGACACGGCGGTTGGAACCAAAAATCTCAAATTTGGACTCATCAGACCAAAGGACAGATTTCCACCGGTCTAATGTCCATTGCTCATGTTTCTTGGCCAAAGCAAAGTCTCTTCTTATTATTGGTGTCCTTTAGTAGTGGTTTCTTTGCAGCAATTCATCCATGAAGGCCTGATTCACGTAGTCTCCTCTGAACAGTTGATGTTGAGATGTGTCTGTTACTTGAACTCTGTGAAGCATTTATATATTTGGGCTGCAATTTCTGAGGCTTGTAACTCTAATGAACTTATCCTCTGCAGCAGAGGTAACTCTGGGTCTTCCTTTCCTGTGGCTGTCCTCATGAAAGCCAGTTCATAGCTAGATGGTTTTTGCAACTGCATTTGAAGAAACTTTCAAAGTTCATGAAATGTTCCGTATTGACTGACCTTCATGTCTTAAAGTAATGATGGACTGTCGTTTCTCTTTGCTTATTTGAGCTGTTAGCCTGAAACACGCGCGTAATCTGTAAATCCTTATTGTGAATTAAGCCTATGAAGTTGTTCCTTATGATTAGACCCACGCTGTATGCCTCCTTTGTTTTGTTTTAGGATTATTAGAATAATCGCTTGCCTATATCCTTAGTTTAGTCTAGTTGAATATATCCCTCCTCCCAGATTAGGAGCCCAGTCGGCAGTCGTGCATGATTCATACTCTAGTCCCTACTTCTTTGACAATTCTATTGTTGGATTCTATAGCATTGTGTAACCTATGGACTTGGACAAATCATATTATTCTGATATTGTAACTTGGTGGACATGGTGTTGACCCCTATGGTCAAGGCGTACTTTAAAAGTTAGTGTTTTAATTAACAGTGATTATTGAATTAGCCCACCTCCTCCGCTAAATATAGTGCCTCTGAGTTGAGTTACTGTTTTTGAAAAACAATATATCTAATTAGGCTGTTCAGTATCTGACTGGTAGCCTACGATTATGGAGTTCCTGCTAGCAATAGACTAAGGTCTGCTCAACCTAACTACTACTGTTTTTATTTTTCTGCTAGTGAGTTCAAAGGGAGCTGCCATACTCCCTCACAAAGACTACAGCAGACTTTAATTACATTTTAATAATTGTAATTTTGACCCTTGTAGTAGGTGATAAGATATATCTTTTGGTACCCTTGTCTTTTAATTAGGTGTCTAATTATGTTTTATCCAGGTAATATTCAGTGTCCACTGGTATTGCTAATGGTTTTCTGCTAGTAAATGAGGCTGCTCAACCTCCATTGCCCATACTAGTGTAACTTGACCTTGAGCCATAATTTTGATTGACACTTACGTTAGGTGACAACCTATAACTGTTGTCTGAAAGTGCCCTGCTCTTTGAGTTAGGCGTACTATTTCTGTTTGCGTGACCACGTTAGCATTGCTAGTGATCAAAGCCTATACGTAACAGGGTACACAACCTGAACCAGTCAATTTTTATGTGTATTTCCCAGAGCCAACAAGCTCTTTATATGTACATGCAAGTCTTGCAGGAGGATAGTCTCTCAGGAACGACATGCAATACACTGCTCCAGGTAGTCCATTGGTCACAGATGACACAAGATGCCCCTAAAGAGGCAAAAGCTGCCTAGTTTGTTCCCAATTTCAACCAGTCACACCCTCTTTGCAAAGCAACTCAAAAAGAGTTCCAGGGGGGTGACCCAGGGTTAACCAAACCCCATACGGTCTTCCTCGTTCTGTAAGCCAGGCACTCCCTGGTCGATGTGCATTCAGATAACGCTAAATAGTGTCCCACATACATATAGATGTATTTGAACTTTACCTTTAGTTGCAGAATAGTATATTAGTTACTATTGGTTATCCATAAACAATTGTCTTGGTTGTGTATTCTAATCTTTGTGGTAAAGCTCTAGAGTGTATAGTCCTCGTAATCAACTTGAAGTCAGACTTTTGACACCGTTAGAATGTGAGGAACCCCACTAAGCGTGTGGGATTAGCCCTCCTCCTTCCCTAGACATTGAACAGACAGCTTCCATGGTTTGATGCTAAACCTTCCCTCGGATAATTTGTTTTTACCCTACCCTGACTGGATTAAACAGACAGCAATAGTTTTACTGCTACTTACACCTATTTTCTACAGTACCTGTAGTTAAATAATTATACATATATTCCTCATTTTCTTTTTCTTCAAGTGCAGGATTTTCACCCACAGCGGCCAATCCACCTTTCAGTCTGATGTTAACTCCAATCCTCCGATGTCCACAGATGAACCCATCATTCCCAGTATAATGCCATTTTCAAATAAATACCTCCATTTTACTATCATGTATTATGAGGGTCCTGGACCTCCCTATTTGTACAATTTCTACCGATATTGCCCTAAAAATAAATACATACCCAAGAGTATAATGATACACTATATATACACAAAAGTACGTGGACACCCCTTCAAATGAGTGGATTTGGCTTTTTCAGACACACCCATTGCTGACAGGTGTATAACATCGAGCACACAGCCATGCAATCTCCATATTAACGGCCATGATTTTGGAATGAGATTTTGGAATAGCAGGTGTCCACATACTTTTGGTCATGTAGTGCATTTCCCATTGACTGATCTTGGTTTTTCAGAGCCCCCTAACAATACAGTTTGCAGCTCTACCTGAACCCTGATATTATGACAACCATTCCTGGACCTGACTCCAAAAGCAAGCCACAGATGGACAGTACCAGAAAATACGTTCTATTGATTCTGCTTCCTCGTGGCAGAGAGTCTGCACAAGGCTGGCTGTTCAATGCCCCATATGTTTTTTGTAGCAAGTATTTTATAGAATAGCTTAAATCAAAAAAATGGTTGTATTATACGTCAGTTCATAGACCCGATGCAAAAGGTATTGGGACTTCAAAAACCTACTCCCAAATGATTTAAATTTTATACGGTATTGCTTTCAAACATTTTGACTACAGTAGCAGTCAAAAGTTTGGACACACCTACTCATTCAAGGATTTTTCTTTATTTTTACTATTTTCTACATTGTAGAATAATAGTGAAGACATCAAAAATATGAAATAACATATGGAATCATGTAGTAAACAAAAGAAAGTGTTAAAACAAATCAAAATATATTTAAGGTTCTTCAAAGTAGCCACCCTTTGATGACAGCTTTGCACACTCATGGCATTCTCTCAACCAGCTTCATGAGGAATGCTATTCCACTTATCTTTTCCCTGATTTGAATGTGAGTGTGTAACCTGTATCCGTTACTTTTGTCATTACTATCTATATTTCTCCTATAATCCCTGCCTACCTTGTTTCATTCTGAAATATCAAGAATAACTGTTTGTTTGATCTTAGGCCCTCTAATCCCCATTCCCTGTTTGTGACTCTGATTTTGTAGCTTATCACATTAGTACATCATTTTGCCATCACAATATCCATTATTCATTCATCCTGCACATTCATTGCTTTACCCTGGATATTTTTTTATAAATTATTTATTTTGTAAAATATCTACTGTCTCCAAGAATGCATTGCCTTCAGAATTCCATGTTAACTAAAGTTGCATTGTAACTATTTAGAGAGAGAGACAGACACAGACAGAGAGACAGAGAGAGAGAAGAGCAGGTGGCAGAGCTGGGGATGATCACTCAGCTCATCAGCCTCTTTCCTCACGGCCGTCTCAGTGCTGCATCAGTATGAGCACCACGTCACCCTGGGCAGCCCGCATGGATCAATAGACACACAAGCAAAGGACTTTGTGTGTGTGTGTGTGTGTGTGAGTGAGAGAGAGAGAGCACGTGAGTGAGTGCGTGTGTGCGTGGAGGAAATGGCCTAAGCACTAAACAAGACAGACACACTGAACAGGCTTGACAGATATGCAATCTAAACACTAATAGATCCTGGATCATCCGCTATAGATGTATAGCCAGTGAGGTTACAGACAGAGGAGGATGTGTAGCGTAAAGTGACAGCTGATCCTCTGACAAAGTTTAATCACATGGTGATGAGTTTGAACTGTGAGGTGCCAATGCTGTCATCTTGAAGCCCACACTCACTCAAGCATGCCCAAGTCAGGCCAAGAATGGCCAGTGAAATCCCATTGCCAACAGGGCCCCTTCCAGGGATATAGTGGTAGTGCAAGCTCTCTCATCAGGCAGTGCCAAAGATACTGGTAACCAACTCAAGATCTGTCACCGGTGTCGTTTTCAATGAGAGCAAATTAAGCATAGTGCGCAGAACAAGCAAAAAGGTGGGTATAGCCAAGCACAAGCTAGCGAGATCATACTGATGCGTTTTAGCATATTTACGTTATGCAATAACTCAATTCGCCCATGCACTCCTTCTAAACAAAGCAATTTTTTTTTGCTTTGGCAAAGGGTCAAGTCTACAAAACTTGGTGCACTCTTCTTTATAGATTCTAGTTTTGGGAACAGAAACCTGAATTGAGATAGAATGTTTCATTGATGAGAAAATCAGCATAATGTCTGCCAAGTTTCATCTAGTTCCATCTTCGCTCACTTCACACCACTAGACTAAACAGGTGTTCTACATCCTGTGAGACACTTGGCTCCTTCTTCCATCTGTGGCAGTACGGTGCACTGGAACACGAGTACATAAGTAGTCAACCAACAGCGAAGCTTGCAATAATTCAGAATTACTCCAAGCATGGCAAGGATTGGATAGGTGTAAGCAAAATGGTGATGGCTGGTTTTTATTGGAGATTTTGCTTATACCCAAATAATTATTGTTGTTTCTCCATGCTACAACGCATCCATAGTTAAAAACATGTCAGTTTGGTGAGCAGCACCTGTGTTTTGACCACTCCCCCTGTGACTTGTGGACCTATCGCCTTGGGTCAGCCACACCCACTGAATTATTCAGTGTCTCTCCATCAAAGTTGCATGGGCAGGCCTTAGCAGTGCATTAACTCAGATGGGAGAGAGCTCTGCAGTCGCCTGCTCTTTCCTAGGTCCTATAAGTCAAGCAGACACACGCATCAGCTGTTCATTCCCAGAAAATATTACATTTATGACAGTTGTATATATATTTTTTTCTATATTTTTATTTAACCTTTATTTAACTAGGAAAGCCAGTTAAGAACAAATTATTATGTACAATGACAGCCTACCGGGGAACAGTGGGTTAACTGCCTTGTTCAGGGGCAGAACGACAGATTTTTACCTTGTCAGCTCGGGGATTCGATCCAGCAACCTTTCGGTTACTGGCCCAACACTCTAACCACTAGGCTAGCTGCCGCCAAATGACGGTCTTCATCCATAACCGTTGGTTACATGGTAACTGAGCCAGCCCTACACACGCACACATGTGCAGCGTAACCTGGCACCAACAGACACACACATTTCCAAGCACTGCTATGCATCAGCCCAGGTTAACAAGTCAGCCGGCTTTGACACTGCCAGCCAGCCAGGCTAGGCCAGGCACCAGTGACCACCCACTCCAGTGCAATGTTCCTGCTGTTAATTAGAACATAGTACACTGTAACTCTATCACACAGCCACTGAAGCTTGAAATTAAAAGACCACCCACAGATAAAATGAAATGAATTAATCAAAGTAAATCTTAATAGGAAGGATAGGAAGCTACAGCTGGCTATATGCTTGGAGGTGCTCTGCTCAAAAGACCATGACTGGCATGTTTAAGTAATATACATTTTGTCAGTCGTGTGTGTCTGTGTGTGTGTGTGTGTGTGTGTGTGTGTGTGTGTGTGTGTGTGTGTGTGTGTGTGTGTGTAAAAGGGCATGAGATGACAGATGTAACAAGAAAGAGAAATACAGGAAAGGAATGGGAGAGCGGAGCACAGAGAGAGAGAGAGAGGTTGTGTGAGAGAAAACCCTATTACTGCTGCGGTTAGGTTTTCCCCCCATACACCAAATCCCATTCTCCGTCCGGACGTTGGCACTCCATCAAGTGAAAGGTCACAGTGGCTCATGGCATCTGGCTGGCAGCAGCAGCTCTGATAATCTATACTATGTCCCCAGTTACACACCGTGGCTGGGGCAGGACAACACCACTACTGCAGTTAAGACAGGACAGGCTGGGGATATGGGATTAGTAAATGGCTGTTCCTACATACAGCTCTTCTGGGAAGTAATCATCTGGTTATAGGTGACTATTAGCTATGGGTGATTTAGCTTGATGCTGTGGTGAGAAATAGGGAGCAGGGTCAAAGTAAGAGACAAAGAAGATCTCCCTAGACAAGGATGATGGGTAATGTGCATTTAACACTCTTAAGATAATCAAAATTAACGACTTACAACTATCCAAAATTCTATTTGTAAGCAAGGAGTCCTCTGAATAAATCAATTTATTCAAACTATTTAATTCACAAATACCAGTTACTGTCTACAAAGAGTAGAACATGTGTGGGTTTATTCATTAACTACACTTCAGAAGCATAAAATGCACTTTCAACTACTCCTTCCCCGAAGAACAATTATTATAACAACAGAAACCACAACCACTCCCTCCAGTCTGAATGTGCTGTGACATTGGGAAGTGACATTCTCTCTCTGTCATTATGATAACAGGGACACAGACCTGTACTATGGCTGGGAATTGCCAGGGGCTTTAAGATATTACAAAACTTAAGTGCCAATACGATATGTACTGAGATTCTCACGATTCTATATGTAATGTGATATGGTGATTATTATTGCGATTCGATGTTCCAAACATATTGCTCACCATGTCTGCTACAGAGGGACAAGAGTGAGCCATGAGAAAACGAGTTTTGATAAGTCATGGAAATAAAAGTGATGAAAACAAATTTTCTCCCCATTTAAAAAGATGGAGAACAACACTATGGAGGAACAACTAACTAGCATAAAAATAATATTGCGATATCAAAACGATACATCGTAAAAAATGATATCCCGATATGTAACTATTTATCCCCAACCCCCCCCATCACTAGCCTGCACCCGTATGACAGCTGCCAACATCTGTCCATTCTGTCCAACCTTGCGCCCCTCAGTCCCTCTGGCATTGACACATGACATGCACAGCGGTCATCAACAGCCATTTATATCAGCAATTGCAGTGACACAAGAGGTCAAAAATTGAGCACACTCACGCAAGCGTGACGGGAGTCTGTGTGTGCATCCAATGTATGTACTTTTTGGGATGTGTGCGTGTATACACGTGTGTGTGTGTGACATCAAAGCTCTTTAATACACATCTCATATTATTGAGCAATGTTAAGTCTTTAATTAGCAGCGTTCCATCTCTCTTTAAGTCACAAGGTCAGGACGTCAGCCATCTAACCGCCACTCTAGGCTCTAAAGGCGCCCGCATACTAGGTTCGGCTTGATCCTAGCAGAACTCGGCTAGGTGACAAACGTCTGTCCTCCAATACTCCCTTTAAAAGACCTTCGCTTAAAAAACGAGGTCTTAGTCGCAAAATGTTACATCTAACCAAGATGTTTGGGGCAGTATTTCTCAAGCGAAAAATTGTGCATGAAAGCTGGTCGTCTCTCATTGAATGACAACAAACACTTAATTGAAGAATCCCGTCCACAGTTCCCACTCCTACTAGGAGTAGTACTGCTGACCAATCACCGACGAAGGGGCATAGACTTCGGCTACCAAACTTCTACTTGCCTCAAGAAAAAGAATGGTGTGCCTGATTTCTACCAACCACAGGCTTATGGTTGGTAGAAATCTGGGACTGTTGTATGAATGCTGCTCTAAGCATGTTTTTGGAGGGTCTTGATCTTGCCAATCCAGCCTCAAAAACAGCTGGCTACATGCTCCGGAACTTTGGTGACTACTGAATATTATTTTTAAACCTCCCGCTTTGGGCTGAATGTGTCAATGTGTACTTCATATATACATAATCTATGAGCAGTATTACCATATTACCTCAATTAGCCACAAAATCCATAGTTTGAAAGTTACCATTTCTGGAAACTGATGTGCCATTTTCCCTGGGCCAGCCCCCTAGCAATTCAATTTATAGGCAATAAACTTCAGTCCCTCACCATTTGAGTGACAGCTAGCAAGATGCACACACAGCAGAGTGAGAGAGAGCAGTGAAGTGGTGCAAATTTGTGACATAGTATGCAATTTTCGGTTTGTGAGCGCTACTTTCAGAACTACTGGCTAAAAGGTATACAAAAGTACCGGAGAATCTCTTTAATGCTTTCAGTCTCTAGACATATTCACATAAAAATACTTGATGTATTTTTGTGTGTGTGTATCTTAAGAAGGGTTCAATATCATGCTTTAGTCTAGTCTAAACACCAATGCCCTTCACATATACCGCATTAGTGTTACAACCTGGGTGTCCTACGCTTGTTTATTCCACCCTTGTGCTTTATGATTGCTCAATACTGTGTGTGTGTTTGTGCACTCAGATTAATTGATCAGTTCATTACTGGTCATCTTGTCCTGATAAGGGAGACAGGGGCGAGGTTTTAAATCTCAGACCTGACAGGCAGAGAGAGAAAGAGAGAGAGACGGCAGTGCTGTGCTTTGTGCTGTTGTGGCACCCAGCATATAGAATAGAGGCCTGGGATATGCCAGCTGTGATGGGACTCGCACAAAAGATCCCAAACCACACATATTGTATAGGGCCACACGCATAGACAAATGGCATAGGCTAGTACTAACGTGGGCCTTCATCCCCCCCCAAGGACGTAAACTCACAACACGCACACACACTCGCGCTCTTACACACATACTTTATATCATGGTCCATTGCCCGCGTGTACGCCCATCCCCCACACACACAGCCCCTCCATGCAGCACCAGTCTAGTGATGTGACCGTCTATGTGCTAGACCGGTGAAAATAGTTCACAGTATGTTTTGTGTACTGTGTATGGCACATTCGCTCACCACGTTCTTCTCATTGCCCCTATTTGTGTGTGGCTGTATCTTTCTGCCTCAGCGAGTCATTGTAAACATGCCTCACCAAGCTAAAATAGCAATTCTCTCCCTCTCTCTCCACCCCAACCTCATTTTAAAGCCTGGCCAATCGGAAGACCCTGCATCGCTCAAACTCAAATATATACACGTTATGCTTATTAGACTACTAAGGGAGACTTTTTTCCGTGACCTGAGTTCTTAAAAAAAAGAGAAACAGAATCACTGTGGCAGACCCTAAGGGACCCAACACTGCAGTGCACAGGAGTTTAACTTAGACAAACAGAAACACACACAAGAAAGCTGCTGTGTACAGTATTTATGTGGACTGTAGGTTCTGTGTACAGTAATGGTGACTCAGGTTGGAATCATCTAATTATTGTAATATTGTAGTGGTATGAGATAGGAATCATTCAGCCGTGTTCCTAATCACAGTCCATTTTGCTGGACTAGAAATGTATTTACTTTGTCACATTTCTTATCTACATATATATTTTTTATATAATGTCTTATCTATGTGCATATATTTTATGTTTTGGGAACTGCAATCAGAAAAGGTGCCTAGCATTGGTGAAAGTAGGCCCCAGGTAAAGCCCTGATGAAGAGGAATGGTAATAAAGATGAAGACTTACTTGATCACAGTGGATACAGGCAGTGGCGGTCCTTTGTCCTTGAGCTCCTGAACATTGACCACGGTGGGAATGGTCTTCAGGGTAGACTCTGCCAGAGAGGAACTGACCACTGGTTGTCCACAAAGGAGAAAAATCAAATGACAATTCATCATTATAACTGACATTGGGACAACCAGACATACAAAAGTGATAAAATACATGCAAAAACATGTTGCTATTCTTGCAAAGCATGTAAACATTTTAATCAAACTATTATATTAATCTGACTATCCACAATAATCGCATAATTGTGTGCATCCAACAGTACTCAATGTCACGTTATGTAGGGTTACTGACACACCGATGTATACTATCATTAATAGGCCTAACTGATTAAAAGCACTGTTAAATCATTTAATTTGTTGATTCAAGTTTTATCAACCATAATTCTGCATAGTAAAACCATGGGGTTGTCAGTTCACCACTGATCCTGGTCTTTGTCTCCCCCTGGTGTCTGAGTATGAGTATGGAGTTTTACTGTTCGGTGAGCAGAAAAGCTTTACCGGTCACTAAAGCTCTGCTGGTCAATACATCGGATTGTCAAACTGTTTTCAGTGTAGTGAGATTACCAATGAACATTTTTCAATCTGGGAAGAAGCTAACAAACTAGCAAGTTATACTACTAAGGTTAAAATAGCCTAATATGGTCGAACAATACGGAAACAGGTCCCATGTCCTGTGCGGAGAAGAAAATGAAACATTGATAGATTATTTACTATATAAATGCAACGTTATATGGGAATTACAGTGACAGAAAAACAGTCACAAAGGCAATACACTTTCCATTATTTGCAACCTCTACAAAGGTCATGCCCAGCCTACCTGTTTTCTGATTAGCCATTTGCCTGAGGAAAGCGGCTTTAGCAGCAGCCTGTTGTGCAGGGAGGGGGACGGGTGTGGCCTTCTCAGTGGGAGGGGCTCCGTGCTTCACAGTCTTAGTGGCTAGTGCCGTGCTGTCCGCACCTCCCATGTTGATCTTATTGGTTGGAACTAGAAAATCTCTAAAGATGTTAGTACATTTGATGACTTATTGTACAACAGACCAGCTCTCTGAAAACCACACTGAACAGCACTTTGCCATATGGTTGGCTGTCCCCTCTCTAGAAGATAATGGTTGTTACTAGAATATAAAACATGCAATACAAACTACATAGTACAACAGCAAAGTTTTAGAACCTCTGACCAACCTGGTTAAATAAAGGTAAACTAAAAAGTCAAACCTACCTGTGCTTAGGATGGGGCTGAGTCCCAGGCCCATGCCCAGGCCCTGGTGCACCTTGCTGAAAGGAGTGGACTGGATGGCCCCAAACCCTGGGGCTATTGAAGGGGTGCGTACCACCGTGGGGTGGCGGGGCATAGAGGTGGGCAGCACGGGAAGGGGGGCAGGCTCAGGCTCCGGTTCCTCCTCAAAACAGTGGGAGTAGTCAGGGTCCAGGGCCTGAGACAGTGAGGAGGTGGAGCTCACATCGTCCAAATCCTCGTAGTAATTGGGAGAGAGGAAGGCCGAGCGGAACAGGTTGGCTGGGGTAAAAGATGGCACCATTCAGGAGAAGTACATTCCACACATTACTGATACTACACTGCTCACTATGTTCTGTGTGTTGGGAGTACCTGGAGCGGTGGAGCGGACTGGTGGCGTCTGCCTCTTGGAGAGGAAGTTACGCAATTGAGACTGCTTCACTGGAGACATCTTGGCTGAAGAAGTGTAAAGAGTCATAATACATTTACATCACTCAAGAACAATAGTTAACACAGTGAGACACGTGTTGGAAAGTATTTTACCTGAAGACTTTAAGGTCTTAGGAATGGTCTCTAGACTGGCTTTTAGGAGTGCATCTCTCAAACTCTCCAGCTCGTTGTCCAAACTATTAAACACAGAAGTAATGTTTTTATTTCACCTTTATTTAACCAGGTAGGCCCGTTGAGAACAAGTTCTCATCTACAACTGCGACCTGGCCAAGATAAAGCAAAGCAGTGCGACAAAAACAGTACAGAGTTACACATGGATAAACAAACGTACAGTCAATAACACAATAGAAAAATCTGTATACAATGTGTGCAAATTAAGTAAGGAGGTAAGGCAATAAATAGGCCAATAGTAGCAAAGTAATTACAATTGATCAATTTACACTGGAGTGATATGTGCAGATGAGGATGTGCAAGTAGAAATACTGGTATGCAAAAGAGCGGAAAAACAAAAACAAATATGGGGATGAGGTAGGTAGTTGGTTGGATGGGCTATTTACAGATGGGCTGTGTACAGCTGCAGCGATCAGTAAGCTGCTCTGACAGCTAATGCTTAAAGTTAGTGAAGGAGATATAAGTCTCCAACTTCAGTGATTTTTGCAATTCGTTCCAGTCACTGGCAGCAGAGAACTGGAAGGAAAGGCGGCCAAAGGGGATGTTGGCTTTGGGGGTGACCAGTGAAATATACCTGCTGGAGGGCGTGCTACGGGTAGATGTTGCTATGGTAACCAGTGAGCTGAGATAAGGCGGGGCTTTACCTAGCAAAGACTTATAGATGACCTGGAGCCAGTGGGTTTGGTGACGAATATGCAGCGAGGACCAGCCAACGAGAGCATACAGGTCGCAGTGGTGGGTAGTATATGGGGCTTTGGTGACAAAACGGATGGAACTGTGATATACTGCATCCAATTTGCTGAGTAGAGAGTTGGAGGCTATTTTGTAAATTACATCACCGAAGTCAAGGATCGGTAGGATAGTCAGTTTTACGAGGGTGTTTGGCAGCATGAGAACTGAGTTCATGAGGACTGATAGCCTACTTCATTTTTAATCCACTATGCATCATTATTTGCAACACACACACATGCCCCAGTGAACATTTTGACATATAAAAAAGTAAACAGACCAAAAACATCCTTGTGCTGCTACATATCTAGCCATTGTATTTTAGGAATACACCCTTGTACATACCCCTGTTCTGTGGGGGTGGCTGCAGCGGGCTGGCTGGGGCCAGGAGTACTCCAGGCTGCAGTCTTGTTGTAGAGCCGCAGGGCATGGAGGTCTTTGACCAGTGTGTCCAGTCTCTGCTTCTGCTGGTTGATGATGTCCAGGTTGTTGGCCAGGGCCGTGAACAGAGCCTCCCTTTCTGGGACAATCATGTGTCTGGGAGAGACAGGAGTCACAGAGGGAATTGGTTAGAAAGGAAACACTTAACATACATATATGAGAAATTGCCATAGGAAATTAATTACATGTCAAAAACTAAAGTGATCCATTTTCTTTTTTTCACTCACTTCTGTTTCTTCTTCTTCTTCTCCAGATGTTTCTCCCACTCCAGGTCCAACACATCATTCACATCCTCCACAGCAAACTTCACATACTGGTACAGCCTGCGGATCTCCTGGTTATGGGGAAAAACCAACAGAGGAAATGATCACCCAACGAAACAGTCTGCTGTACGAAAAACAGTTTAACATTGGTCATCTTTTTCAATAGTGTTCTGCCTTTGCCATTTCTAAAACATCCACCCTGATGAATCATAGAAGTTCCATTTACACACCCAACCATCCATCTCTTCCTCCCATAATGTATAGAGCCATCACCCTCCTCCCCCCCCAGGCTTACCTTGAGTTGGTCTTCACTGCGTGGGTCCAGTGGTTTCTTGTACAGCAGCTGCAGGTAGCCCCTGTCTCTGTTGAGCTCACTCATAGCCTTGGCGTCCTCTGCACCGGCAAAGCCCTCCAGCATGGTGGTCTTCAGAGTGCTGATGTCCCCATGGAGAGACTGGGGAGAACAAGAACACACACATGGTCAGAGCCTATGAGGGATAGAAAGGGTCTAGGTCTTTTGGAGGTTGTACTGTGTATGGTATCAGTTTGTTGTGTGTTATTTTGAATTGGACACAACTGGATACATTAACAATGGCAACTTCACAAAGCTTCATGTCCTGACTCAGACTGGCCTTACCTCTCATTTAAATAATAAAATCTAATCAAATTCAGTCCGTACCTCAGTGGTTTCTTTTATCTCCAGGGTGAAGACGTGGAGGTCCTTAGACTCTTTCCTCAGCTCCTTCATATCCTCTATAGTGCCCACTCTAAAGTCTGCCTTGTGGCTGCGCGCCTTCAGGTCAGCCAGCTCCTTCTGGAAATGGCCGATCTGAGAGGAACACAATCAGATGACAAAGTACTTACTGTAAGTTGGTTGGAGCATGGTGCTGGAAATAGCAAAGTGGTGGGTTCGATTCCTTTGTGGGTTAACTAAAGTGGTTGTGTTATTATGACAACAAACAGCACTAATTAATACAATTAAAAAGTAATTAAAAGCAGCAGTAGTTTAAATCTGGAAACCTTACTTGGTGAAACAGCTACATCCGTTTGGAATATTATAACAAAGAAGTTACCTTAAACAACAGCCATCATTGCACGCGCGATAGAACACCAGAATATACAGTACCAGTCAAGTTTGGACAAACTTACTCATTCAAGGATTTTTCTTTATTTTTTACATTGTAGAATAATAGTGAAGACATCAAAACAATGTAAGTCACTAAGCTTTTCAGTAAGGCCATTCTACTGCCAATGTTTGTCTATGGAGATTGCATGGTTGTGTGCTCGATTTTATACACCTGTCAGAAACGGGGGTGGCTAAAATAGCCAGATCCACTAATTTGAAGGGGTGTCCACATGGTACTGTATAGAATAAAGTACAATTTTTTTAATTTTCGACATTGTAGAATAACAGTTTAGACATCAACACTATTAAATAACACATATGGAATCATGTAGTAACCAAAAAAGCAGCTTTGCACACTCTTCTCTCAACTCGCTTCATGAGGTAGTCACCTGGAATGCATTTCAATTAACAGGTGTGCCTTGTTAAAAGTTAATATGTTCTTAATGCGTTTGAGCCAATCAGTTGTGTTGTGACAAGGTAGGGGTAGTATACAGAAGATAGCCATATTTGGTAAAAGACCAAGTCCATATTATTGCAAGAACAGATCAAATAAGCAAAGATAAATGACAGTCCATCATTATTTTACGACATGGTCAGTCAATGTGCAAAATTTCAAGAACTTTCAAAGTTTCTTCAAGTGCAGTTGCAAAAACCTTCAAGCGCTATGATGAAACTGTCTCTCATGAGGACCGCCACGGGAAAGGAAGACCCAGAGTTAAAGGAAGACCCAGAGCTGCTGCAGAGGATAAGTTCATTAGAGTTACAAGCCTCAGATTGCAGCCCAAACAAATGCTTCACATAGTTCAAGTAACAGACACATCTCAACATCAACTGTTCAGAGGAAACTGCGTGAATAAGGCCTTCATGGTCGAATTGCTGCAAAGAAACCACTACTAAATGTCACCAATAAGAAAAAGAGACTTGCTTGGGCAAAGAAACACAAGCAATGGACATTAGACAAGTGGAAATCTGCCCTTTGGTCTGATGAGTCCAAATTTGAGATTTTTGGTTCCAACCGCCATGCCTTTATGAGACGCAGAGTAGGTGAACGGATGATCTCCGCATGTATGGTTCCCACCATGAAGCATGGAGGAGGTGTGTGATGGTGCTTTGCTGGTGACACTGTCATAGATTTTTTGAAGTCACACTTAACCAGCAAGGCTACCACAGCATTCTACAGCAATACGCCATCCAATCTGGTTTGCGCTTAGTGGGACATTCACCCGACCTCAACCCAAATGAGATGGTTTGGGATGAGTTGGACCGCAGAGTGAAGGAAAAGCAGCCGACAAGTGCTCAGCATATGTGAGAGAATGCCAAGAGTGTGCAAAGCGGTCATCAACGCAAAGGGTGGCTACTTTGAAGAAACTAAAATATATTTTGATTTGTTTAACAGTTTTTGGGGTTTTATTTCATAGTTAGAAAATACTAAAAATAAAGAAAAACCCTTCAATGAGTAGGTGTGTCTAAACTTTTGACTGGTACTGTACTTTTTTTTTTTTTTATCACACTGCTGGACGCTCCTCACAAAGGCGCTGGGACGAACAGTGGCGCTGTTTCACCTGTGCAGATTACAGCTTTAAGAGAAAGACCATTGGATGAATCCGTTACCTCCTCCAGTATTCCAGCCATGACTGGGTCCGAGTCTTTCCTCTGCTGCAGCTGTCTCTCCAGGGCCTTCACACTCAGTGGTGCCTACAGGAGGGAACACAGACAGATTTTGTCTCTACTATTATGACCAGTACTACAAGAAATGGATTGGCCTAATACCTGAGAAGGCTGATGTTTTAATACCTGGGGAGTGGGTGCACTTGTCTGGGTGGCTGGGGCAGGTTTCTGTGCAACCATGGGGGGTGTACTGGTTTGGACTGGGCAGACTTGGGATGAGACCGAAAGGATAAAGGATCACAAACCAAACTACAAATATGCTAATGTTGGTATACAAATTAAAATGGTATTGTTTTATCAAATCCATTCATATAAATATGTATGAATAATGCTGTAAAGCTCATTCTCCTTACCTGGCATGGCTGCGGGCTTGGTGGCAATAGGCAGCGGGGTGGGCTGGCTGGTGGGCTCAAAGAAGGCAGGTTTGGGGGTGGAGGTGAAAGAGAAGGGCAGAGAGGCTGGAGCTGCAGCTGGAGCAGGGGTCTCCACTGCCAGGAACCTGAGGAACAGAAACATAAATATATCTAACCAAGCCAGCCAGCTAGCATCTAAGAGATATGTGAACACAATAAAAAAAATTCAGCAAGTTATATCACTCTCCTCTCACCTGTCATTGAGGTTCACCTTCACAGCGGGAGTGGCTGGCTCGGGGGTACCTCGGAGCACTGTGATAGGGAAGGCGGTGGCCTGGCTCTGGGGGGTGGCCGTCGGAGTGGGGGTGGGGTCTGGGGTAGTCTCCACCACTGGAGGCTTGGGGGCACTGAAGGAGAAGGCCGAGGCTGCGGCGGGGGTCTCAGTCAGGGGCTTGGAGGCGAAGGAGAAGCCACCGGAGGTGCCCGAGGCTGGGGCCGCGCTGAAGGCCGTGTAGCCCCCAAGGGACAAGGCGGGAGGAGCAGTGGAGGAGGAAGGGGGCATGGAGAATGAGAAGCCGGATGAGGAGACTGGAGCTGGGGCAGGGGCTGTGGTGGTGAACAGGGAGGCAGGGGGAGTCTGCGTGGGGGCCGAGGGGGGGCGGAGAGGAGGGAGCGACCCCAGGGTTGATGCGAGAGGGGTTGGGTAAGGGGGCAGGGGAGCTGCAGAACCTGCAAAGCAGAGGAGAGCGCTGCTTTTAGTGGGTCATATCACAACACTATTATAAGTACTCCACAGTATGTTAGTAGTATAGATATTGCAAGTATCATAAGAAAAATGTCTCCAGTGAGACAGAAAATAAATACAACTATTTGGAAATATGAAAACGTTCCTCCAGACCTGCAGGGGGGCAGTCTCTCTCCGTCCAGAGCCAGGTTGGTGGGGGCAGCGACCAGCTGCTTTGCCCCAGGGTTAAGGTTAAGCAGTGAAAAGGGGCACAACACTCCGTCTGTAGATAGCAGCAGCAGAGTGGGCACCGGGGGAAGAGTCTTCTCATCGGCTGTAAGGACAGTTGTGATATATATGTTAGAGGTCCAATGAGACATCAAGTGAAGTGCAGTACAACTATGGGTAGTCAGAGAGAAACACACAGGCATAAACACACAGACTGCAACACAAAAGCAAACACACAGCCATTGAAAGGCACACAAACACCCACATGGTCAAACACACTAAAGCTCTCGAGGCAGACGCACGCCCACACTCACACAAAAGCTGAGATAAGTACAAGGACAGAGCATAGGAAGGGCTATATTTCTGTGTGACTTCAGAGACCTTAAGGTCTTAATAAGAAAAAAAGCCCTGAGCACCATCACTAAGGCCAGTGTGATGAGACAAATAATGAGTGTGCTTGCCTGAGACTGCTCTCCATAGAGAAAACAACAGTTTGGAAAGCTCAAGGTAAACCTCAACATTCTCAGACATGCTTGTCTGGCTGTGCTGTCATTTCATTTGTCTGAGTCATTCTAATGAGCGTAGGCCTCACCATCTCTCCCTCGCTCTTTCTCTCCAATACAGCTGAGGTCTCACTTGGGTTTGATCAGAGTACAATCATTTTGAAATGCTGCACAAACTGCTGACTTGGTTTGCTGGTGGAGTCCTTTTGAGTGGGTAGCCCAGACAGCAACATCAGTGACTGTCTGACTGCCTTAAACAGTAGATTCTGAGACAGTAGCTTATCACTTTTCATGTCACAGCTGCCCCCCAAAAAAACACTGCGCCAACCAGGGTTGCCTACCAACTGCTACTGAGGAGATGAACAATGCACAGTGTATTAAAACAAGTTTAACTATGCTTCTAATTGAAGTGCAACATTCAGTGATCCTGCCATGGTTGACCAACATATCAGCTGATTCCAAATGGTTCACCATCTTATTTAGCTTGAAGCTTCCTGTGTAGTCTACAATCTCAGATCTGAGCGAACTGGACTGGTAACAATATGGCAGGTTGGACGGAAGTGTCTGTCAAATAGCTTACTTTAAACATTTACAAATCCTAATCCGGGTCAAGGAGAAAGTGACGGGTTTGGAATGGGGTCATAGAAGAATCTGGAAAGTTGGAAGAGGAGAGAGCAGCAACCACTCACTGATGTGGATCTCCTGCTGGCTGGTGTAGACGATGGCCAGGCCCAAAGGCAGCGTGTCGTCGTTATTCTGTGAAACGGGCAGCTCTCCCCTACTGGCGTCCTCCAGCAGCCACAGCTCCCAGTTGGACTGAACAACACCACAACAGCACATGGCAGAGAGAGGTTACATAACATAGACACTCAACATCAGTTCGCCTTTGGGAAGGGAAAGGCGAAACCTAGTCAGTTGCACAACGGAATGCATTCAACCGAAATACGCATTTAACCCTACCTCCCTTAATCAGATAGGTGCGGGGGCTGCTTTAATCGACGTCCAAGTCATCGCGCCCGGGGAGCAGTTGTTGTTTGGGGTTAACTGCCTTGCTCAAGGGCAGAACGGCAGCGACTTTTCGGTTACTGGCCCAACGCTCTTAGCCGCTAGGCTGCCTGCCGCCCAGGCTTTGCTACTCTATAATAATTTATCAGAAGATGCTGAGGTGATGTTTGCTTGTGGAAGGTACCTAATGGATCTGACTATGTGCTACACAAAGACATCTGAAGTTGAGCAATCCACATTGACCTGCTATAGTTTCTAAGACCCAAGGTGAGAATCAAACCAATAGCTGGTCCCCAAATATTACCTTATCTTCTTGCTTGGCGATGACACTGACTTCAATGGAGGCTGCCGATGCAGCAAGAACAACATCCCTGAAAGGAGAAAAAACAAGTATATGTGATTAAACAACCTCACGGTTGTTCTTCAAAACAGAACAGAGCTTATACCAACTTGAGTATGCATACAAAAGCCACTTGCTACAAACAAGAGATTTTTAGCTTTTGCAGTGTTCTGTACACAGGCAGGGCAGAATACAGAGTGGGCAGAGTCTCACCAGTCCTCTATGTGGCTGAGGAAGTAGTGCAGCTGTCTCTCTGTGCAGGTGCCGTAGACGGGGTCGTTGAAGTTCAGGTACCTCTCCTCCCTCTTCTCTGTCTTTGTCTGTCAGATCAACACGTTAATCGTCAAAATGTCACAATCTATCACTTAGGAAGGAAAACATTTGTTACTGAGTGAAATTAACCTTGTAATATCATAACAATTAAGCACTGCAAAATAATCTAATCATTCAGATGTACGACAGAGCAGCGGTACTACTCACAGGGAGGGAGATCACCACCAGTTCAGGGGGTGTTTCTGGGCAGCCGTCGGCTGCTGCATACACCACGGCAAACACAAACGTACTCAGCCACTGCACATCCAGCACTGACAGAGAAAGGACAACACAAAGAAAACATATTTGTGAGATTCGGGTTATTTGGGTGGAGAATAACGGCACTGAAAATGTCTAAAAAGGCTAAAAGGTTTATTGCTTCAGGCCAGCGGGATCTGTGTCTAGTTAACCTTTTACAGGGTTGTCGGAGCTGTAGAAACTTGGGCAAGGGATCACTTTCTTCTCCTGAAGCCCCTGTTCAGGAGAGCAGAGTCAGAGTCACACCAGGGCGTATACTACATCATACACACGGCACAGGAATAATGAGTGCGTCTACAATTACTTAACTATGCTGGAGTTGTTGGGTCAGACTTACTGGAGTGTACTGACTGACTGTCGCATTCATTTTTCCTGCTGCCACTTGCTTTCCTTTGGGACTCCAGCATACTGTATGAAGAGAGAGGATGACAGGAATAGTGAGAAAAACTGTAGAAATGATAATCACATGAAAAATGTAAATAATTTCAGCATGTAATCTTTAAAGTGATGACACGCTATGTCACACTCACCACAGGTGATTCCTTCGGTGGCGGGGAGCTGGGCTTGCACTGTGACGCTGTCTGTGACCTCAAGCACCATCATGCTGCCGTCAGACAGACAGGTGGCCAGCATGGACGCCTGCACCGGGTTCCATTTGAGGTCCTGCACAATTATGCCCAGGCCGACTCCAGGTCGCAGAGTCACAAACGGCAACTTCTGCAGTCGGGCCTGGAGAAAGGGGACAGCCATAGAAGTGAGGGGATTAAGGGTGTGGGGAAAATATGGAACTGAAGAAGTGGGGGTGACTAGTCTTAGTGTGCTTGTGGTTGATATCAAAGCTTGGACTCTGAACTCTGTTTCACCATGACGAAACCGTATCACTTCACTCTGAAAAAAAGTGGTTTTCTAACACTGTCCTCCAAAGATGGACATATTGCCTCTCAAAAAAGCAGGCCATAACAGATTCTAATGAAAAATAAAGAGAAAACACATATTGCAGCAGATACTAGACCATAAACCAATCCATCTGCTCCATTAGCAGGTGGGGGTTGTTATGAGAGTTAGTCAATCACCTTGTTGATGAAGGTGCGGACGTCGTAGAAGGCCAATGACAGGCCAGACTCTTCTGACATGCCGCTGACTGACAGGGTGAGCTCATCACTACTGAGGCCCAGGTTGTGCACAGGCAACTCCACAGGAACATCAGCCAAGGCTGCTATCCCCTCAACTAAGGCAGAGAGGAAGGGGATAAGAGAGATAAGGGAGTAAGATGTAGAGAAAAAGGTAGAAATCAAGCCAAATTGGCCAAGGCAAGCCATTAACAGTATTTGCTGTACAAGATGGAATGACCAATTTAAAGACAGTCTTACTTATTTCATTGGAGTTCCCATCAACTTTGTCTGCAGCTAGGATGTCCCGCGTGCAGTACACCTTGATCTTTCTGTCTAGTCCGACAAATGTCAGTCCGAATTTGTTGGAGATGGCGAGCAGACTTGATCTATCCTTTGGCAGGTCATCAGGTGAATCAAATACCCGGGTTTTCTTCATTTGCCGGAACTGAAAATCCTGCATAAAATAATAAAATACTTAATGACCGTGATGGCACTGAATGTCTTGTACTGTAGGCTACTGGTTTAAGACCTGTAAAGAACATTTTGACTATGTTAATACACATATATTGTTGATAGGATGAGTTAGATTTGTAAATAAGTCAAATAGGTAGTTAGTGGTGCTTTATTATAGTACTACTACCACCAATGTTGGGATAGCTAGTAGCTGAATGAATGCCTTCTGGGAAAAATGCTCCTATTAATAGCAAAAACAAGATTTAGCGCACAAAATTCATAAATGGATGTCGCTAGAGTAGCGGTGTTAAGGGGTACATTTAAAGGGGAGGTCAACAGTAGTAGGCAACGTTTTACTTGACACCCACCATTATAACACGTTATGACAGTTATAACCATGTCATATCAGCAGACATAACACTGTCCTGACCCATATATTTACACCTGTTGTGACATGCACTACTGTTCAAAAGTTTGGGGTCACTTAGAAATGTCCTTGTTTTTTAAAGAAAAGCGCATTGTTTGTCCATTCAAATGACATCAAATTGATCAGAAATACAGTATAGACATTGTTAATGTTGTAAATAAATATTGTAGCTGGAAATGGCTGATTTCTTATGGAATATCTACATAGGCGTACAGAGGCCCATTATCAGCAACCATCACTCCTGTGTTCCAATGGCACGTTGTGTTAGCTAATCCAAGATTATCATTTTAAAAGGCTAATTGATCATCAGAAAACCCTTTTGCAATTATGTTAGCACAGCTGAAAACTGTTGTCCTGATTAAAGAAGCAATTAAACTGGTCTTCTTTAGACTAATTGAGTATCCGGAGTATCAGCATTTGTGAGCCATAAAATAATGCAAGATAAGTCACAACAGGTCTAAATGTGTCATGACAGTGTTATGACCATATTATGACCGGTTTTGACAGTGTCATAACATGTCATGATGCTGGGTGTCAAGTAAAGTGTTAACCAAAATTATCCTAGGTGGAGATTTTACCTCTGTTTTTAATGTGATGATTGACAGGTATCCCCCTCCTAATAGATCCAGCATTGTTAATCCTGAGTTTAATAATCTATGTTTTGGGTTATTCGATACATGGATATCTAAATATCCTGATAAAAAGGACTTCACTTGGTTTAACAATGACATGTCCCACACAGTAAAGAATTGACTTCTGGTTTACTTCTAATTCATTAGATAATACTGTAGTCAAGGTATTCATTGAACCATCTATTCTTAACGATCATAAAGTTATATTCTTATTAGTAAATATGAATGGCTATGAAGTTAATAAACCGAACCAGAGTAATTGGGAACTCAATTTTGGGAGATGATAAATTCAAGATGGATGCTAAAGATATTATACAAGAAAATGGGAGGAAAGCCAATCTACTTAAGTCTTATGGAAAATATTGGGAATTAATGAAGTATTAAATAAGACAAACAGCCAAGAAGAGCGGTAAAGAAATTGCTCAACTTAAAAGATTGAGAAAAGAGAAACGTGTTAAAATATTACTTTAATCTCTATGGAGGACCTTGATGAAGGATCAATACATTTTTTTACAGCTAGAACTGGACCGAATGTATGGAGAGAGAGCAAAATGGGAATTTGTAAGATCAAGATGGTTAGAGGAAGGTGAATTAAAAAAATTACAAAAAAATGTTTACTTTATTTAGACAATATAACTCTTATTTTCTTAAAATCTGCATTTTTGGTTAAGGGCTTTTATGTAATCACCTGTTGTATTAAGCGCATGTGACAAAACATTTGATTTGACACCAGTAATGCCTGTCTTACTAGTGACATGTATGCCATTATAGACTGTTAAAGACTTTGCAAAGGTCATACATGAAGACTTAAACAAGTATTGTGATGAATTTATTGATATTATTGAAAGAAAAATGTAATCTGCAAGTTAAAAGAGAACAAATTTCCAGGGAATGATGGCATTATTAGTGAATTCTCTAAAGTTTTCAGGAGGATATTGTTGAATTTATATTGAATGTCCCTTTAGAGGCAATTGATTTAGAGGTCCTGCCTGTTTCTATGACACAATGCCTCATTCTGTAATCCCCACACCAAACAAAGATCTCATGATGATAGAACAATGCAGACCAATCATATTGATGAACAATTATGGAAAGCTACTAGCATCCAACTTTGCAGAAAGACTTCAAAATAGTCTTGACCAAGTCATTGACGATACCCAGTCTAGTTTTATGAAGGGCAGACATACAGTGAATTCGGGAAAGTATTCAGACCTCTTCACTTTTTCCACATTTTGTTACATTACAGCCTTTTACTAAAATGTATTACATTTTTATTTTCCTCATTAATCTAAAATACTGAATCTTAGGAGTCGATTCCTAGCAGAATTGAATTTTGACACTGCAAAAGTCAACTACGGGAGTCAACGTGCAAGAAGTTCGAGGTATCCATAATTTTTTGTTAAATCTCCACCACTATGTCATCGTCGTTAACAGGAAATATTACATTTACATAAGTATTCAGACCCTTTACTCAGTACTTTGTTATAGCACCTTTGGCAGCGATTACAGCGTCAAGTCTTCTTGGGTATGACACTACAAGCTTGGCACACCTGTATTTGGGGAGTTTCTCCCATTCTTCTCTGCAGATCCTCTCAAGGTCTGTCAGGTTGGATGGGGAGCATCGCTGCACAGCTATTTTCAGGTCTCTCCAGAGATGTTTGATTGGGTTCTACTGGAAGGTGAACCTTCGTCCAAGTCTGAGGTCCTGTGCGCTCTGGAGCAGGTTTTCGTCAAGGATCTCTCTGTATTTTGCTTGGTTCATCTTTCCCTCGATCCTTACTAGTCTCACAGTCCCTGCTGCTGAAAAACATTCCCACAGCATGATTCTGCCACCACAATGCTTCACCGTAGGGATGGTATTGGCCAGGTAATGAGAGGTGCCTGGTCTCCTCCCTGACTTTTTTCGAACTTCACGATTCCGCTCTCTGCGGTCCTGTTCTGTGAGCTTGTGTGGCCTACCACTTCGCGGTTGAGCAGTTGTTGCTCCTAGACGTTTCCACTTCACAATAAAAGCACTTACAGTTGACCGGGGCAGGTCTCGCGCGGCAGACATTTGGCAAACAGACTTCTTGGAAAGGTGGCATCCTATGACAGTGCCATGTTGAAAGTCACTGAGCTCTTCAGTAAGACAATTTGCCAATGTTTGTCTATGGAGATTGCATAGCTGTGTGCTCAATTTTATACACTTGTCTGCAACAATGTGGCTGAAATAGCCGAATCCACTAATCTGAAGGGTTGTCCACATAATTTTGTGTAGATATATGTAACCGGTGTGAAATGGCTAGTTAGCTAGCGGGGTGTGCTCTAACAGCGTTTCAATCAGTGACGTCACTCGCTCTGAGACCTTGAAGTAGTGTTTCCCCTTGCTCTGCAAGGGCCGCAGTTTTTGTGGCGCAATGGGTAACAATGCTCCGTGGGTGTCAGTTGTTGATGTGTGCAGAGGGTCCCTGGTTTGAGCCCAGGTAGGGGCGAGGAGAGGGACGGAAGCTATACTATATACAATCTGGAATAAAGACATAAGATACAAAAACAAGTCTTTATTTTCCAGAACTGGTTTGACAACAGCATTATCTGGGTTAAACAATTATTGAATAACAATAGACAACTATATAATAATCCAGAATTCATGAGAACACAATACTCCAATCATCCTGAAGAGTTTAAAATAGTTGTTGGAGCTGTCATTACAGGTGATATTCTCGTTTTATGAGAATATAACAGTACTCCAACTGCAACTGTTGAGGAATTTGTAGCCTCAATTCAGCAAGAGGGAATTTACATTTTAAACTCTAACTGTAATAACATACACATACATACTTTACATACATACACCACCGTTCAAAAGTTTGGGGTCACTTAGAAATGTCCTTGTTTTGAAAGAAAAGCAAATATTTTTGTCCATTAAAATAACATCAAATTGATCAGAAATACAGTTTGTTAATGTTGTAAATGACTATTGTAGCTGGAAACGGCTGATTTCTTATGGAATATCTACATAGGCGTAGCGTACTAAGGCCCATTATCAGCAACCATCACTCCTGTGTTTCAATGGCACGTTCTGTTAATCAAAGTCTCATTTAAAAAAAGTGAATTGATCATTAGAAAACCCTTTTGCAATTATGTTAGCACAGCTGAAAACTGTACTGATTAAAGAAGCATTAAAACTGGCCTTCTTTAGACTAGTTGAGTACCTGGAGCATCAGCATTTGTGGGTTTGATTACAGGCTCAAAATGTCCAGAAACAAAGATTCTCTTCTGAAACTCATCAGTCTATTCTTGTTCTGAGAAATGATGGCTATTCCATGCGAGAAATTTCCAAAAAACTGAAGATCTTTTACAACGCTGTGTACTATTCCCTTCACAGAACAGCGCAAACTGGCCCTAACCAGACTAGAAAGAGGAGTGGGAGGCCCCGGTGCACAACTGAGCAAGAGGACAACTACATTAGTGTCTACTTTGAGAAACAGACACATCACAAGTCCTCAACTGGCAAATTCATTAAATAGTACCCACAAAACACCAGTCTCAACGTGCTGGCCTTCTAGGCAGAGTTCCTCTGTCCAGTGTATTTTCTTTTGCCCATCTTAATCTTTTTTCTTTTTATTGGCCAGTCTAAGATATGGCTTTTTCTTTGCAACTCTGCCTAGAAGGTGAAGATTATTTATCCGTAAAGATGAAGTGGGCGAAGAACAAACCCATCTTTACATTGTTTAAGATATAACTGAAACAATATTTTGAAAGTAAGTAAATGTAAAAACAAAAAATAACTACGCACCATAATACTTTGACAAATTGAAAATGTGACTTTGAAATGTAATACCCCTGTCTACGTAGCTAGGTTTATGCACCCTTGTCTGTATATTTTTGTTTTTGTTTGTGTGCTATTGTTCATTTAAAAAATCAAATCAAAGTTTATTTGTCACGTGCGCCGAATACAACAGGTGTAGACCTTACAGTGAAATGGTTACTTACAGGCTCTAACCAATAGTGCAAAAAAAGGTATTAGGTGAACAATAGTTAAGTAAAGAAATAAAAACAACAGTAAAAAAAAAAAAAAAAAGACAGGCTATATACAGTAGCGAGGCTATAAAAGTAGCGAGGCTACATAGACACCGGTTAGTCAGGCTGATTGAAAAACATGTATGTAAAACATAAATGTACAGTAGTTAGTAGCTAACTAACGTTACTTACTAAGTTACAGTTTAAGGTCAGTGTTAGACACCCAATGGTACACAGCTAGCTAGGTAACGTTCGCTATCGACTGTTAATCCATAAAGTTACATTGCTTTTATGGAGACATGTTGATGTTCGTGATGTTGTTGTTAGCTACCTAGCGGAGTCTGGCTTAGCTAGCTATATTTCACTAAAGCACAGGCTTGCTTCTAACGTTAGCCAGTAACATTGTGGGGATTTGGCCGTAAGGAATAGCCCATACAATACTTCAGTTGGAAGGTTATCCACAGGCCGAAACAAAAACTAGTTAACGTTAGCTAAAGGCAACATAGACGGGTTATCTAGCTAGCTAACAAACCACTTGCTGCGCAAGTAAACTACTGCCGCAACCTGAACCTAGTAAGCTACACTACTCACAATAGTATGCCTACCTTCATTTCCCTTTCGGGAGGAGAGTCCGGGTCGTCACTCATGTTATGATAAATGAGGGTATAATTGTTTTGGCTACAGCCGAACTCTAAGAAATATACACGGGTTAACTTTTCGTTTCCACATGAAACGAAATCATACCGCGCTCGAATTTTGCGAAATGCATTACGGAAGTGACACTAGCATTATTCACGACGGTATTATGCCGCGTTCATGTAAGAGTCGGAACTAGGAAACTCGGATATTTCCGATATGCTATTTGTTTGTAGTTTTACACGTCCCACTTTCAAAGAAACAGCAAGTCCGCAATGTTGGAGTTTCCTAGTTCCGACTTGTGCTTGAACGCGGCATAATATAAGAACGGGTATTCTGCCAGCAGCACAAATTGTGACGTCACTATCGTATAGTAATACGATATTGCGTTTTAATCAATGGCCACTTTTATTGTGCCGACAAGAAAAGTCAATAAGTAATTTATGAAAACAATAAATAAAAAAATATGGTTAACTTTTTTGGGGGGGGAATACAATATTGGGATGCAGAGAGAACTTTTCTACCTGCCTCAGCTAAAGTGGGTTGGGAAATACTCAGGTCTCTACACTAACCAAATATGTTTAGTTTTGGAGGGGGACTGTGTCCCACGGCCTGCTGATGGTTTGTCACTCCACCCCCTCCATAGCCCCCTATGCAATACACTGTACATAGAATACATATTGGATTGTAGAGAGAAAACATTTCTACTCGTCTCATCTAAAGTGGGGTGGAAAATACTCAGTAACGTCTCTACTAACCAAATATGTGTAACTTTGGAGGGGGACTGTGTTATAGACATATGTTATAGACATATGTTATAGACATATGCATTTAGTCTTGAATGTTATATTAATTCTAAAATAACAAATTAATGAACTGTTATTTTGATGAATATCAGTTGGGAAGACAAAACACCAGAACACTTTTTATTTTGCTTACCCTGCTTGCTTCCCAGTGTGAAATAAAATGCCATTCTCTACAAGCCAATAACTGTCCCATAAACACTGAGTGTACAAAACATTACTCTTTCAATGACATAGATTGACCAGGTGAAAGCTATGATCCCTTATTGATGTCACTTGTTAAATTCAAGTGTAGATGAAGAGGAGGAGACAGGTTATACAATTATTTGTAAGCCTTGAGACAATTGAGACAAAGGTTGTGTATGTGTGCCATTCAGAGGATGAATGGGCAAGACAAAATATTTAAGTGCCTTTGAATGGGGTATGGTAGTAGGTGCCAGGCACACAAGTTTGTGTCAAGAATTGAAACACTGCTGGTTAACATGGGCCAGCATCCCTGTGGAATGCTTTCAACGCTTTCGGAGGGGGGGTTGGTTGTTTACTCAGTGTATTGTTTACTCAGTGTATTGCATTGCAGTGAATGGAGTGGGTGGAGTAAGGAGTCACCAGCACTCTGTTAAACCCATTGCCCAGCACAAGAGACAATTTATACCTAACAAAAATATGAATGCAAAATGTAAAGTGTTGGTCCCATGTTTCATGAGTTGAAATAAAATATCCCAGATATGTCCATACTGTATGCACACAAATAATGGCAAGATAATCCATCCACCTGACAGGTGTGGCATATCAAGAAGCTGATTAAACAGCATGATAATTATACAGGTTCACCTTGTGTTTGAGACAATAAAAGGCCAAATCAAATTATATTAGTCACATGCGCCGAATACAACAGGTGTAGACCTTACAGTGAAATGCTTACTTACGAGCCCCTAACCAACAGTGCAGTCTCTAAAATGTAAAGTATTGTCACAGAACACAATGCCACAGTTATGTCAGGTTTTGAGGGAGTGTGCAATTGGCATGCTGACTGCAGGGATGTCCACCAGAGCTGTTGCCAGAGAATACCATAAGACGCCTCCAATATCATTTTATAGAATTTGGTAGTATGTCCAACCGGCCTCACAACCGCAGACCACGTGTAACCACGCCGGCCCAGGACCTCCACATCCGGCTTCTTTACCTGCGGGAGCATCTGAGACCAACCACCCAGACAGCTGATGAAAGTGTGGGTTTGCACAACAGAATAATTTCTGCACAAACTGTCAGAAACCATCTCAGGGAAGCTCATCTGCGTGCTTGTCATGTTCACAAGGGTCTTGACCTGACTGCAGTTTGGCGTCGTAACTTACTTCAGGCAAATGCTCACCTTCCATGGCCACTGGCACGCTAAAGAAGTGTGCTCTTTACGGATGAATCCCGGTTTCAACTGTACCAGGGAGCTGCCAGTATGGCATCGTGTGGGCAAGCGGTTTGCTGTGCCCCATAGTGGTGGTGGGGTTATGGTTTGGGCAGGCATAAGCTATGGACAACAAACACAATTGCATTTTATTGACGGCAATTTGAATGCACAGAGATACTGTGACGGGATCCTGAGGCCTACTGTCATGCCATTTATCCGCCACCATCACCTCATGTTTCAGCATGATAATGCACAACGCTATGTTGCAAGAATCTGTACACAATTACTGAAATCTGAAAATGTACCAGTTCTTCTATGGCTTGCATACTCACCAGACCTTTCACCCATTGAGCATGTTTGGGATGCTCTGGATCGAATTGTACGACAGCGGGTTCCAGTTCCCGCAAATATCCAGCAACTTCGCTCAACCCTCGAAGAGGATTGGGACAACATTTCACAGGCCACAATCAACAGCCTGATCAACTCTATGTGTCACACTGCATGAGGCAAATGGGGATCACACCAGATACTGACTGTTTTTCTGATCCACTCCCCTACCTTTTTTTGTGGCCTGTGGAAAATTATCAGACTCCAGCCACCCTAGTCATAGATTGTTCTCTCTGTTACTGCATGGCAGCTGGTACCGGAGTGCCAAGTCTAGATCCAAAAGGCTCCTTAACAGCTTCTACCCCAAAGCCATAAGACTGCTGAACAATTAATCAAATGGCTACCCGAACTATTTGCATTGACCCCCCATTTTTTGTACACTACTGCTACTCACTGTTTATTATCTATGCATAGTCACTTTACCCCTACCTATGTACATATTACCACAATTACCTCGACTAACCTGTACCCACGCACATTGACTCGGTACCGGTACCAGCTGTATATAGCCTCGTTATTGTTATTTTATTGTGTTACTTTTTCTTTTTTTTTTTTACTTTCGTTTATTTAGTAAATATTTACTTAACTCTTATTTCTCTTAAAACTACATTGTTGGTTTAGGGCTTGTAAGTAAGCATTTCACAGTAAGGTCTACACCTGTTGTGTTTGGCGCAGGTGACAAATAACATTTAATTTTATTTTAAAGGAATCTGTGACCAACAGATGCATGTCTGTACTCCCAGTCATGTGAAATCCATAGATTAACATATTTCTGTATTTTAGTAAAAGTGTATTTAAATATAGCCTACAAAATACCTTTCAACATACCAGTATTTGTGTAAACTTTCAAAAGTGATGCTGGTATAAGAAGAGAGGTATCGCCGAGACCAATGCTTTATATATAGATGAATGCCAGGGGACAATGTTTTGAAGCCAGCCTCCATCATTGTAAAAAAACGTTATATTTTGGAAGCTATAAAAAAGAATTTACTAATCTACATTCGCTTTTGCCACGTTTATTCTATTACATACACTTTTAAATTATATTGAGCTAAACACACCAATAAATAAAACATTATAAAATATATAAAACATTTTCCTTAAAGTATAATTTTTTTGAGAGCACCAATGTTACTGTCCCCACTTTAACAGAAAAAGACTTAATGACAGGTAATTTTGTCCTTGAAATATTGAGTACAGTTACACGCACACAATAATATGATTACTGTGGATAGTCAGATTTAAAAAGTTTATGCTTTGCAAGAAGACCGTTTTCCCTAATAATCCGGTTTACATGGCCACCTTTTAAATCAGGCTACCTGATGGAACTTAAACAAATGCAGAAAATTAACAATAAAATAAACGTTCTACCACCGCGAACATGTTATTTTTGTGAAGCCTATTTGATTCCGAGTTCGGAATCTTAAAGTTTGTATAGGAAAACTATTTCTAAGATGCATACTTTCAGTTCTTCCGAACTAACTTTACTGGCACAATAGAGCTGAGGCTTGTGCTACCGGTGCTGCACATGCGCAGATCAAATATACAAGCTCAAATACAACGCTGGAATTCTGAAGAGTATCAATATGGCCGGTGGCTTCAAAGCCTCTTATTGGCGAATATAAATGCCCACGTTCAAGACAACTCAGAAATGTAAAATGCCAGACTTGGAAACTCGCTGTAGATTGGAAGCTCTACGCAAAAAACGAACACACATTTTAACTCGGAGGTTCCAAATTTACGACTTGTCTTGATTGCGGCAAGGGCACCAGCAATCCACCAATAGGAAGCTCAACACAAAAAACGAACACACATTTTAACTCGGAGGTTTTGAGTTATCGAATTGTCTTGAACGGGGCAAGAGCATCAGCAATCCAGGGTGTAATGCCACGTTCAAGTCAACTCGGAAACTCGGAACCTCCGAGTTAAACTTTGTGTACGTTTTTTGTGTAGAGCTTCCTATTGGTTGACTCTGATACTTTCCAAGTGTGAAACTCTTTATTTTATTATTATTTAAAAAAAAATTGGGGGGGTTGATCAGCTTTAATATTGCAGATAGATTGTTGCTTCCATCAATGTAATTGTCTACGTCATTTCCAATCCTGGGAAACTCTTCCTACAACAAGTTTACAAGTTACAAATTTGAACGTGGCATATACATCATTGCCCAAGACTCACATGTTACGTGACATAAAATTTGGAAGTGTCCAAATCAGTCAGGAGCTTCTCAGAGAGCATTGGTATTGGTAGAATGGAGAAGATAAATTATGAAATGCTATGTTTACAATGTTTACTGAAATGTTAGACATTTTATTTAACAACACAATCATTGAAATGGTTGGATACTAGCTAGACCATGCCAGTCCACAGTAATCACACATCAAACCTGTCATGGTCCCCCTTGGCCTTGGCTTTGTTCCAATTACTTTTATTCTCCAAACTGTTGTGTGAGTAAAAGAGAAAAACCTGAATAGAGGTATTCAGATCTTACCCTACGATCAAGGTCGGGAGTAGGCTACTGCTGGTTCTGTTCTACTTGATAATTAATACCACCTACCTGGTGTTCCAGGTCTAAATCAGTCCCTGATTAGAGGGAAAGAATGGGGAAGAAAAGCAATGTAACGGCTTCGAGGTCTAGATTAGAATTTTAGGGACCTAGAGTAACTACAAATAATTTAGAGAAATGTGTTCTATTTGTTTCCAGAGTTTTCTCAACCTTGTATAGGCCTACCATGCCAATTGCTCTATTCATGCTGTTGATACCAGTTCAACAGGGACTGGTACATGTTGTTGTGGCCTAAAAAGAACAATGATAAACAGGGAATATAAAACAAGAAGACAGAAGATATGGTGAAGTAAGGAGTTTTATTAAAAAGCAGACTTCTCAATGTTGCATTTGAAAGAAATCAGTTACTCTTGAACTACACAAATGTCAACCTCAACTAAAACTGATGGTGGAACGAAAAACATAATGGGGATGGAGATTTTGTATTCTTTATGCAACATCAAAAGTGGCATCTTGTGTTTGTCTTGTATATATTATTGATGCTTGAGTTAGAAAGCGCATACACATTTTAATCATCGTCTTTTAAAATATAAAGCAGTCACAGAGTTCCACTTCCATTAAAACCATTTTGACAGGTTCCAACCCTATGGAACCCAATCTCTAAGAGATCGACAAATGTCAAGTCACTTGTCCTATAGATTTGTCAAGTAGACTAAGTTACCCCAAAGCGCTGCTCTAGGATCAGCTTAAACTACCCTCATCCTGAACATGACATTTAGAAGTAAAAAACACAGCAGGTCCTGGATCAGTACTTAAGGGGAACGTCTATCTAAAAACAATCAGGTTCTCAATCAAATCTACAGTAGCTGAGAGAGGTGCACTGAGAACCAATAGTTGCCTAAGCCAGTGTTTCCCAACTCTGGTCCTCGAGTACCTCTAACAGTACATATTTTGGTTGTGGCCCTAGACAACCACACCTGATTCTACTTGTCAACTTATCATCAAGCCTTTGAGAAGTTGAATCGCGTGTTTTTGTCCGGGACTAAAACAAAACGGTGTGCTGTTAGGACCGGAGTTGGGAAACACTGGCCCAGGCAATCCTGAGGGCCGGAGTTGGAACTGCCACGGGCCTCCACTCTGGAGTAAGTAGCTCACATGGACCAATAGCAAAGCTGGAAGCAACAAGGCAGGAATTAGCAGAAGCCCAGCTATTGACGACAGATCTCCCATAGTGCACGTGGGTCTTCCCTGTTCTGATTGTCAGCGCTCTGAGCACATGGCTTTGAAGGTTGCTCCCAGAGACTTAAGTCTGTCGTCCAACCTTCACTCTTATATTTTTTTTATTAAATGTATTTATTCTTTATTTTAATGGCATTATGTCAAAAGACAAACAAACAAACTTAGTGCAGTTATTTTCTTAGTCTGTCCATAGGTTCACATGCACATCCATTGCAATAGTCAGTCTTCCAATTCCTCAGAATTTACTGTAGTAAGCTGGGTGGGTTTATGCTAACAGTCAATAGGTTTGTATTGGTAGACAGAATGGACACTCCTTCATGGCTGTCTGCTTGTCAGAAGCGACCATAGCAAAGAGCTTGATATAACTTAGAAGTAAAATGTGTCAAGATCATAGACTTCAATTAGGTAGGAATAATGGGCGTCTGTGTATCAGCATGCATTACAGACATTGAACAAAACGCCTGTTGTTACTGAGGCTGACCCTATATCAACATGTCGAAAATCCATATGAAAGGACCTGTAGTTACTGTATTTCAGAACCACTCCTTTCAGGACTAAAAGCCAAACCAGGGGTACTGAGTTAGAGCTGTGTAGAAGTGTGTACTGTAGGAATTGGGTAACCAAATGGCACACAAGGCAGTTGGTTATGGGGAACACCTAACAGTCTGTGTGCAGACTGTTCACAGTGCATTGCCAAAATGGTGGATTTACACACCCACTCAGCACAATCCCATATTTTTTATATTTATTTTTTACCTTTATTTTACTAGGCAAGTCAGTTAAGAAAAAATTATTATTTTCAATGACGGCCTATCCTACTTATTAAATGTATAGGTTTTGTTGGACAAGCTGGACCAAAATGAAATGTCAGATTATCGCTGATTTCTGGTAGTCAATATGCCTCTATTTGAAGAAATAGCAAAGTGCTACACTAACGTAAACATTGTAAATTATAGCATTGTATTATGTTACATATGGGACAGCATTTTATCTCTTCAGCCACCACAAAAAGAGATCATTCTCTTTAGGTTAGCCATGACATTCTCTGAGCTTCACTCAGTTTTCTAGTGCAACATTTCATTTCTAATTTCGCCCCCACAAAAAGACATTAGGGCGAGAGCTAAGAACACAGTTTGTAAGGGTGTTTTTTGGGGCTTGGACAGAATCAGGTACAGAAGATGCATTAAGGTAGGCAGGAAGCGAATCAGATATAAACAAGTTGAAGCATTAAAAATGGTAAATAAACAAAGACAATGTACATAAGGGCTCCTATGGGTGAAAGTCTGTACTACTGTAGCCTACTCCACGGGTCATCTGTAGCTTTTCTAGTCTTTGTGGACATTTATGGTGATAACTGTTTGAGTGTGTGATATATCTTGCCGATCAAGTTTACATGTTATCCAGGTGGTTTTGAAATAACAAAGTGACACCAATAACTAAATATTCTGCCACTCAAGCAGTATAGACCACTACTGACAAGTCATGGAGTAAACATGGTTGTTATACCATCCAGTAGCATGAAACTAACAAATATTAGATGTCAGATTCTCTAGACCTATACAAGCATGTCCATGCAAAATGTCACAGTATTGTTTTCTCGAGTTTACACATATTTTGCTGAAATTTAGGAAGGCAAATGGTTCGGGGCTTAAGTTCAAAATCATTATTATTATTTGCTTACAAGAACACAGTAAAGACTTAGGGGTTATTTTCCAAGAAAAAGCTAGACACCTTCCACATCCTAATCTCACCTGCCAATGTATTATGAGAAAACAGAGCCTATTTACCGTCAGCATCATTTACCTTAGCATTCAGAACAGTACATAAAACATTACCTCTCCATTATGTCATCAGGACTCTAAAGCTAGTTTCTGTATTTGTTGATGTCCCAATGCAAACAGATGGTGATTAAGCACAACACTCTCTCCCCCTGCAGTCTCACTTAAGGCACTGATCCCCGCCCTTTCTTCAGAACAGGAAAACAGATCAGAACAGATATTACCTATATATTACTGGTTTGGTTTACAGTCTATCTTTCCTATCTTATTAGTGATTTGCAACAAGCAGGTTTACTTATAGATGAGTAGAGATTCAGAACAAGGAAGTTAATTGGTTTCTTGTCGGGATGTGGATAGAATAAGTATATAGGCCTACAGTACAAACACTGCTAGTTTGACTGTACATTTGGAGATTTTCCACAATGGAAGACTTTCACAGTCTTTCTTTATTGAAATCACACAGCAGCTCTAGTGACCTTTAGAGGGAAAGTCAGATACCCCACCTTTGTTTTCAAACAAGTGTCATGTTATTCCATTCTCTGGCCCACTTTTAATGAGTACATACAGCACCGTACGAGGTGCTAGAAAATAGTTTTCTCTTGTGGCACCAAGATACTGTATTTTACTGTACAGTACTGTTCCCGTACTCTACCAAGGCTAGGTGAAGCAGTTCTACAGTTCACATTTACCCATAGGCCCACACACCCATTCACCCATCCCCCTCCCCTGCCTTATTCTCCATTGCAGGTCACATTTCTGCAAAAAATACTCTTGTAAACATTTTTGTTTTCTCATTACCTAGTGCAGTTATAACCCTGTGCTCCTTATTAAAGAAACAGGACCATGTTAATGCTTTCCCAAAATAACCATACAACAGGATCATATAGATATTCAACACAACATAATGGGCCCAGTCTAAAAAATGGCACATATAATAAAGCATTTGAATTTGACAGAGGAAATGTGATCTTGTTCGTTCTCTCTTGTTTCGTTGTTATGAGATCCCAAGCCAATATGATTAACTGCCAGCGTCTTGAATCTTGGCTTAGTGTAGGCTGTAGTCGAATGACATTGAGGACCAAATGATATTAGTTTCTAAAACCAGATAAATCTTGTTTTCACTTAATATAGAACAATAACATATAACAAATGTGATGTGCTTTTGCATCATGCGATTATAAGACAACAATTCAAAGCAAGGCTTTTCAGAAGGCTGGCCATTCAAATTATTGTCTTGGAAGTTGATTATTTAGGTTTTTGGGACCACTCCAGTTCTACTGTCTCCTTACCTCATGTTTTACCCAGGTCTTATGATCAAGTACACATTCATAAACTACAACATACAGTGTGGGTGTCTGATAGGCCTATCAATGTGTTACCCCAAGCAACCATTTTGGTGGGTTATCGACCAACCATTATCGTTAGAAGCTATTTAGACTCCTTCCCTACTTTTGGCAAAAAGTAACAGAGCGAGAACAGACAAAATATATAAAAACTAAAGTGCAACAAAACTAGTAAATGTCGCTGTGCAACATTCTGTCTCTCGTCTCCCCCCTGCAGTAGAGCAACAGTCGTCGTCAGCATGACTGACCGTCCAAGTCCACAAATCTTAAATCCTCCAATCGAACAGGGAGATATGGGGGAAAATTTCAGCTAGCCTACTTCTTTAGAACAGTCTAGGCATCTCCATAAGCTCCCCATCAATCTCTTCCTATAACCTCTTCAAGTGCAAATGCAATAAGCCAATGTATCATATTAGTTTCATTCAATAATTTACAAAAAACAAATAGCGGATGCAAGAAAGCTGTAGGCTGGGTGCTGTAGTCTTAGTGCTGCTCCTTTCGATCACGCCGTAACATTAGTAAAACAGTGCTTTTCACCTGCAACTCACTTTGAAGTCCTCACTACTATGTAGTATACTCATTTCAGCATGTCTCTAGTGCCCTCCACCCCAGATGAAAGCCAGTCCATACCCAAGTCACACAAACCTGGGTGAAACACAGGCGAAACGCATGACTCCGAAGAGAAACGCATATAAAGGTATCTCCTTCCATATTAATGATATATCCTCAGGCAACTGCAGCTGTTTCTTTTCTGTATGCATATTCATAAGTGGCTCTGTTATTGATGTGTTTTAGATTCTTTGTATTCGTTTTGCATGCAAGCTTTGTGTTAGTGCATGTTCGTGTCTCTGACATTTCCATGACTCAGTCTGTGTTACTGTGTCCTATTGTAAGGGTATGCTACGTTTGCAAGCACTGTTAAGCTGATTTGTCAGAGTCTCAGATGCATCAGTACTGTATTAGAGGTTCAAATCACAAGGTGGGTGGGAACAGTGTGTATGCGTGTGTGTATATGTCCTGTATGTACGTGCGTCTATCCGTCAAAAGACACAGGCATTGCATTGACTGGCCAATCGAAGATGACGTCATCTTGTCTAAGGATGATCCATAGACAAAAAGCTCTTCGTGTTTCCAGATAATTTTTTCAATTGCGTGGAAAACCACAACCCTTAAGCAACACGAAGGGAGGTTATAAGTTTCTTCTCTCTCTCACATCACATGCTATTTTTTTCCCCAACATGAAATTGTTCAACAAATTTTCTGTATGTTGCGATGAGATCATATTATTTCTTCGAAGAATTTGTGTGGCACTTTAAGAAGGAATACGGTAATTTGTATTAAATACACTGAGCCATGTTGCTCCTGTAGAGTACTGTATGTTTAGTCTCTCACACAGCTAGTGCAGTGTGATCTGTTTCAAGGTTACTGAGGTTATTTATAGAACCCATGCTGCTTTCCTAGAAAGAGGACTATCATTTTGCAGTCTTATCTGACCCACACTCCATAGATGTACAGTAACTGTTACCGTTGTGTAGCAAGTTCTACAACTATGCAGGAATGATAACACAACAGTGTTACTTTGTTCAGTTTTAACTACAATGTGGTCTTGAAGATGAATACTAAAAATAGTCTGGAGAAAATGACCTGATGTCTCAGGTCTAAAAGTAAAGTTCTTCCATGTTCAAATGAGAGCTTTTTTATTATCGCTAAGTAATTGTGTTTGTTCCCCAGCAATGCTTGTGTCTGTTCAGCATAACACATCTTGTACTCTCTGCCCTGCTAAAGAATACACAGTGTGTGTGTTGTACTGTCAGTTCTGAGAGCATGGCTTTTTGTACTGAGAGGTTACCTTAGGAAAGGGCGGAGGAGGAGGGGTGGAAGAGGAGAGAAAGAGCGAGCGAAAGAAAGTGGCGGTGGATGGATCAGAGATAGACGTCAGAGGATGTTCACTGCCCGTTCATTCTCAGGTCCTCTCCTAACTCCTTCCCTTCCTGTCCCGGGGTCATGTCACCCCGCCCCCCGGCCTCGCCTCCCGGCATCAAGGCCCCCTCCAACCCCGCATCCTCCTCCTCCTCTTCCTCCTGCTCCTCCTCCCCTGCCCGGGGACCGACAATTTCTGCGTCCACGCCTTCCCCTCCAGCCTCCCCCAACCCTGGGCTGACTGCGTCCAACAGAGAGTGAGTCCTGAGTGGGTCCTTGCGCTCTGGGTACAGCCTCTGGTCCAGGGACAGGCTAGAGGGGGTCAGGGATTTAAAATCGGTTTCGAAGGGGAGCACTACACCGGGTCCGGCGGCTCCCAGGGCCAGGCCCAGGCCCACCCCAGCGGCCACCCCCACACCGGCCCGGTAGACCTCCATACCATCAGGCAGCATGGACTTGATCTTGGGTAGCCAGCGTTTGCGGACGCGCCGCGCGTTGGTGCACATGTCTGCGGCAATCACGTTCATCTCGCTCTCTTTGAAGTTGGGTGCAAAGTTCTGACAGTAGACTGGAGAGAGAGAGACAGAGATAGAAAGAGACAGAGAGATGGAGAGACAGACAGAAGAAGAAAGAGGAAGAGAGAGACAGAAAGAGTTGGAAGACATTCATTTTAAAAATAAGCAGATGTTTTGCCTGTGGCTCAGTCTATATGAATAGCTGATCAAAAACAAAAAAAACAAATGTTACAGTATGTTACAGCATGTTTCAGTATGCCATTTTTTTTAAATGTACTCAAACTTCCATAAATTCATAACTGCTTGTGCTTTCACAACCTAAAATGGCTAATGGCTACAGACTAGTCTGGAACATCACACGTCTTCATTCAAAGTCTCATAAACATCTACAATAGACTCTGAAACAGTAACATCATTCAACAGAGGCTGCCATACCCCTGAACCATTATCCTCCATTCTAAACAACCAGATATTTAACAATGTAAGATCACTGTTTGATCAACTTCAGACTCACGTTTGACAGCGTTGAGCACACGGCTGTCCAGAGGTTTCCTACTGGGGTCACTGGTAGAAGAGCGAATGCCAGTCCCACAGCTGTTAGCCAGGGTGTTCCTGCAGGCACACAGAGCCAACACCAGAGGGCAGCGTGAACACCACCTCCATATGAATACATGTTTCAACACATGACTATATGACACTGCAAAACATAGATTCATACATATATACTAAACTTTGTGCAAGTAAGGGCATTGAAAACAAGGAATCTAAATGTAAGTTGGATATGTGTATGGATTTTGAGTCTGAATACGATCGCACATGAAACAGACACTTCATCATGAAAACTATACTGATAAAGCTAACAGCTTCTGGATCTGAGCCACACCTAAAACATGTAAATCATTTAACTGTTAATCAATACCTTTTAGATTAGTTTTGACTTACCTGTCGAAGAAGGTGGCGAGCAGGCGACGCAGTAGGACTTTGTGTTTGATGCCAGCGCACAGGTGACAGTTCATTAGCTGGCCCCGTGTCATAAACACAGATGTACCTTGGGTGGTGTGAGAGAGAACTTCCTGATTGAAATAGGTTTCCCCATCACGACTCCATTACCCTATGTATTTCTATCGCTACTTTATAACCCAACTCTCATTTCTTTCATTAAACATTTATGCTGTAAAAGTACTCTCACCCAGACAGTGCTATTTCACCCCATCACTTATTTTATGTGACTCCTCTTGAATAAATAAGATTTCCATCGTATTCATTACAAATGGCAAATCAACTTGAACTTGAACATTTCATACAGCATTTGGTCTAATCTCTACCTTCTACCTCAACCCTTTTACCAAAGACCAACAGAGACCTCAGACTTGCTACTTCAAAAAACTAGTCTCATCTAACCAGTATTCACCAATCTACCTCTCTTTCTCCCCTCCTGCTGCCTACCTCCCACCAGCTCCAGTTTCTCCCCCGGGTCTCCTTCGGTGTAGAGCTTGGGGTGGCAGCGGTAGCCGATCTGGCTGACGAGGCTGGCGGGCAGGGCCACGAGGTCCCTACGGATCAGCACACAGGAGCGGCTCTCCAGGGACAGGGGCATGGCTGCCATCTCTGGCTTTTCCTGGACTGGAGAGGGACAGGTGAGGAGAGGGAGTGGGTTACTCTGTAGTGGAAGAAATCATAGGGAAGAGTTATGGAAATAACAATAAACCCTTTCTATAGAGAGGGAGGAGAAATCGCCCTGGGTGAAATACAGAGAGACAGAAAGACAGAGAGACAGGTAGACACACAGGCTACTATCTAGTCCTTCTACACTGCTCTTACATATTTCAAGGAGAAAGCTAGATAGAATTTAACATCAGCCTACACAAGGTTAAGGTGATCTCCATTAAAAGTGAGGGTGTTTAATAAATGATTCAAGGCCTAGCACAGCTAAGTTCCAGATAAGCAACGTGCTGTATCAGCATCTTGAGAGACACAAGGGAGAGTGTTACTGGTTTCAAAACTATGGATTAATTTCCCTCCCAAAACCTTCACATTGACCTCTAAGATTGCGAGCGTGTACACACACACACACACACACACACACACACACACACACACACACACACACACACACACACACACACACACACACACACACACACACACACACACACACACACACACACACACACACACACACCTCCACTCTCAAATATCCCACAATGTCACCCTGGGGTGTTCTGACTGATTGTAGATAGAATGGATTTCATAAATATCTGAAACCCTAGACTTAGACAAACCTGTCCAATAGCAATGCCCTCATCAACAAAAAATATAAACCTTTGCAGTAGGGACAGTGGGGTGTTTTAGTGTCTGTGTGTGTATGTGCAAGTACAGTGACTTTTTCCACATTTTGTTACATTACAGCCTAAAATTAGTTCAATAATAAGTGAGTTCAACAATAAATTCAAAAGTATCACATTTACATAAGTATTCAAACCCTTTACTCAGTACTTTGTTGATGTACCTTTGGCAACGATTACAGCCTCGCGTCTTCTTGGGTATGACGCTACAAGCTTGGCACACCTGTATTTGGGGAGTTTCTCCCATTCTTCTCTGCAGACCCGCTCAAACTCTGTCAGGTTGGATGGAGAGCGTTGCTGTACAGCTGTTTTCATGTCTCTCCAGAGATATTCGATCGGGTTCAAGTCCGGGCTCTGGCTGGGCCACTCAAGGACATTCAAAGACTTGTCCCGAAGCCACTCCTGCGTTGTCTTGGCTGTGTGCTTATGGTCGCTGTCCTGTTGGAAGGTGAACCGTCGCCCTAGTCTGAGGTCCTGAGCGCTCTGGAGCAGGTTTTCATCAAGGATATCTCTGTACTTTGCTCCATTCATCTTTCCCTCGATCCTAACTGGTCTCCCAGTCCCTGCCGCTGAAAAACATCCCCACAGCATGATGCTGCCACCACCATGCTTCACAGCAGGGATGGTGCCAGGTTTCCTCCAGACGTGACGCTTGGCATTCAGGCCAAAGAGTATAATCTTGGTTTCATTAGACCAGAGAATCTTGCTTCTCATGGTCTGAGTCCTTTATGTGCCTTTTGGCAAACTCCAAGCGAGCTGTCATGTGCCTTTTACTGAAGAGTGGCTTCCGTCTGGCCACTCTACCATAAAGGCCTGATTGGTGTAGTGCTGCAGAGATGGTTGTCCTTCTGGAAGGTTCTCCCATCTCCACAGAAGAGCTCTGTCAGGGTGACCATCAGGTTCTTGGTCACCTCCCTGACAAAGGCCCTTCTCCCCCGATTGCTCAGTTTGGCCGGGTGGCCAGCTCTAGGAAGAACCTTGATGGTTCCAAACTTCTTCCATTTAAAAATGATGGAGGCCACTGTGTTCTTGGGGACCTTCAATACTACACAATCTTGTCTCTGAGCTCTACAGACAATTCCTTCTACCTCATGGCTTGGTTTTTGCTCTGACATGCACTGTCAACTGTGGGACCTTATATGGACAGGTGTGTGCCTTTCCAAATCATGTCCACAGGTGGACTCCAATCAAGTTGTAAAAACATTTCAAGGATAATCAATGAAAATAGGATACACCTGAGTTCAATTTCGAGTCTCATATCATATCAAAGTGTCTGAATACTTATGTAAATAAGGTATTTCTGTTTTTTATTACATTTTTTTTAAATATCAACAATCTGTTTTCACTTTGTCATTATGGGGTATTGTGTGTAGATTGATGAAGAAAAATAATTTAATCAATTTTAGAATAAGGCTGCAACGTAACAAAATTTGGAAAAAGTCAAGGGGTCTGACATTTTTTCAAATGCACTGTATGTGTGCAATCGTGTGTATGCATAAAAGCCAATTCATGCTCGATCCGAAGATGGAGAGTGTGATGCAATTGCAGAGCCGCCGGAGGCATGCAGAGGCCAAATTGAGCTCTGTACCACATTGCTGTGCGCCACCCACATTTTCTAACAATGTGGACGCCTCCGTATAGCTCCGTATAGCACCGCATTGACATGATTGGTTGATGGTAGGTGGTGGCAGGAGGTCCAGTATAACAACTTCCTTCACAACAGCTCTGCTCGCAAAAGGAATATAAATGCCCTGAAATCTGCGGATGCCGTATTTCAGTAAATGCTGTACGGCCTCTGCAGAAGTCAGACTGACCATGCAGAGCCTTTTAGTTGTATAATTAATACAGTAACTATAACTTCATATAGCATTCTCATAAGTCTACATAAATAAGCCTATTTAAATCCCACCATCAAATGAGCATGACATGACACAATGTTAATAGTGCACGATGTTCATGGTTTATCTTATGAGATGCATTATATGAAATCCCATTTTATGAAGCCACGTGACATTATTTATGACACATTCATGTTTTTATAAAAACAATGTATTGGTCAGACTGGAAGACTGGCATGCACGGCTATCAAATGTGTTACCTGATACAAGAGTACTAACCTGATCCATTCTCCAGTTCACATGCAACATTCAGTAATGTGTTAATTAAAAATTGCCCCTTAAAACCAATTTTATACATGGCTGTTTTTGTGTGTATAAGGTGGATGAATTTACATAACATGCATATTCTTCGATTCTAACATTTAAAAATGAAAAGAAATATTGCTTAATTTTTGCATGTTTCATGAACAGTGTTGGGGTAATGTGTTATAAAGTAACATGTTACTGTACTCTGATTACTTTCTTGTGGTAACGAAATAACCTAACAGTAGTTTTTCAATTTAAGTAATCAGTTACTAAGTTACTTTTACAATATTATTTCCCCTTTTCTTTGTTGGCACAAATAAAAAATGAAAATCCTTCCACATAGGCTACTGTACATTCGTCGTGCTCTTCCTGTTTCTACAAGAATGTTGTGGCGGGTAGCTGGCATAGTAGCTGGGAGCTAGATAGCTAGGTAATGTGCACCCTTTACTGAGTACAAGAATGAATGACCAACACGTGCAAGGCATCTTTAGAGGGTTTTCTGTTTTTGGTAAGGCAAAAGTAATGTAACAAGTTACTTTCCATAGTAAGTAACGTTGTAACTAGGGCTGTCCCCGACACAAAAATATATTGGTCGCCTGAGAGTATTTTTCCATATATAGACACACCCTATGTGTTTTAATAAAATCATTTATATGCACTGAGCTTGTCTAATACTTTAAGCGCACTGTTTGATGAAATAATTAAAACACATAAATGACTCAAGAGAGAGCCAGAGATCAAGATAACCAGAAGAAAAAACCTGTTCCCAACCGTCCCCCTTCTGCTCTTGCTGGCCTTTGCTTTTTTCATGTGGAGGGCCAATTTACAATTATCTTACCATTTCTACCGATCTGCGTGCCAGTTCTGATTTTCATAAGCACATTTTCATGGAACAGTTTCATTTCAATTATAATAATGTATTTGAGTTATATTGCAAACTAGGTAAAAATAGCCTACATAAAGCCAACAAACAAAAACAAGTAGAAAATATCTTGATATGAATAAATATCCTATAAATCACAGGCTGCACATGGAGGATTGTGCATGTTCTCCAATCGCATTCATCTCTCTACTCTGCCTGTCTACAACGAACTTGAAACATTGTATCAACTATCAACTGGGTATGGTCTGCAACTGGCTCTAGCAAACTTGCAACATTGTATAAATTACTCTGTGCCAGTGAGCTTCAGACAGACACAGCTGTATTAATGACGTTCACACTGGATCAGAGCATGACATTTTTCCCATTCACACTGAGGGTCGGTGGTTATTGATTTTTTTTTCAAATACATTGAGGAACTATTGTCATCCTTAATGGATGTAAAAACAGACTTTGTTTACTTGCTGTTTGAGGTGAATAAATTAATACTTTGAGAAGCTCCACAGCTCATTAGTGGTGGTGAGTTAAGACAATCAGAAATACCATCAGACATCCCCAAATGGGCACATTTATACATTTGCGCCCAGGCCAGGTAGCTTAGGCCTACTTGTATACGTAATCAGGTACGTGTCCTTCCTCAACAATATGACAGGAGCGCTGCCAACAAAATTGACAACTCATAAATGGAATGAAATAAACCAAAACTTGTTTCTCACAAGTGTAGCATAGGTTGTGCACTCTGCAAACAACGTGTCCACTGGGACAATGAGAATGACAAAAGTCTGGAATAATAATATATTGAATGCATTAACAGAAATGACCGTAACCAAACAAACATTGTAGATCAGAAATGATAGGAATTAATGGTAAATGTACTACTGGTGGTATATGTAATGGTGAGTTGCTAGACACTAACAATCAAAGGGCAAACAATTCACACAATTAAGTTATGAAGCAATGAATGCGCACAAATTGGCGGGAGAGAGCGCATTATGGAGAGAGACAAGCCTTGTGCATCTAAGCCACAATCCTGTTCTTCTTAACTCAACATTTTAAATTATACCCAAGACACATTATTTTCACACCTACTGTAGGCCTAAGGAATACTCTCACCAATACCTGTCAAAGAGTGATGGACTGTGCCATCCCCGCGGCCTCCGCAACGGATTAGTCCAATGAGATAGGTGCGAATCAGACAGGTGCCTAGTGTGCCATGAATTCTTTGTTACAATTTTTGACTGTTGAACTAAAAAAATCTCAGTCGAACAACAACCTATCGACCAAAAAATCGACCAGTTGACTAAATGGGGTCAGCTCTAGTTGTAACATAACGTGTTACTTTTAATGCAAGTAACGTTGTAACATAACAAGTTACTTTTAAAAGTAACGTTCCCCATCAGTGCTCATGAAGTGAGATGTTGCAAGGGAGCCCTTGCTTTGACATCAAAGGATATTCTCATAACAAGAGGTAGTCAGAGAACTGGGCAGCACTTTATTTGATACAGTCCTGTAAAGTATTTCCTAGAAAACGACATTGCAACAATTGTCAGTTTGGCAGGTGTTGGTATTCATTGTTGGTATTAATTTTGGGCTGCTTTGTACGAGTTCATTTGAAATGATTAAATACAACTGGCAATTTAACACCAAATGGAACTTGTGCTTATTTTCCCTACGAAGTATTAGAAACCAGGAGGACTATATATGGTAATAATGATGACAGCAGCTAGGAAGTTATGTAAGGAATAAATGCAGACATTCTGTACATTACCTTGGAAATAATGGACAACGCAGTGGAGTTAATTTTTCCAAGGTAATGTATAGAACAGAATAGTTTATCCCGCTTATACCACAGTTACCAAATAAAACAATACTAAAGCACACATTTACCAGTAGAAATAAAACATTTTCATTGATATTTTCATTTTTATCTTTTGGTTGCTAGAGACACGACCCAGTCGTTCATTCGATTAGTTCTATATTTAAGGACGCAACCCATATGTTCATTCTATATGTTCCATTGCAATGCTCGCAATGTCCTTATCCCTTGCTTGCTAGCTAGCCAACTAGCTACCGCTAACACAGTCACGACGTCTGCAGACAGAATAACAGCGAAGTAGCTGAATTTGTTTGATATAAATAGTTTGTTGCTAGAAAACCTGCCAATATGACAACCAAATAAAAAAATATCAGTTGCTGAAAACAGCTGGTCAAACTAGAAACATGTCGGAGGATTTGACAGCAAAGCACCACTTGCCTCATGACCATAGAATTTCATGTTCATCACTCACCACGTTAGGTCATCCAAAAAAATATGTCTCAACAAAAACAAATAAATTGCTAGTTAGCTAGCAATGTTTTTCTTCGTTGAACCTGTGTTTACAATGTATCCTATTTCGATTTGTGTAGTTGTTGGATTAGCTTTCTGTAACTTTGTAGTAATGGTCTGCATGTGTAGGTGCATATTACATCATGATTGCAAGGTTTCCCAGTATCTTTTCCAACTGTCCCGATATCTTGTCCAACTGTCCCGTTATTTGGTTTCAATGTCCATTCTAGAATGCTCTTCTAGCCAATCAGAAACGAGTATTCAACAATGTTGTGGTATAAGATGTATTATACGTTATTTCTACCGGTAAATGTGTGCTTAAGCATTGTTTTTCTTTGGTAAGCAATGTTTTCCTCTGTTCTGCACATTACCTTGGAATAATGAACTCCGCAAAGGGACTCGGCGGTCGTCCATTATTTTCAAGGTAATGTATAGAACGTTGCGTTTATCCCTTGCATATCAAAGTGAACACCAGGGAAATAGCTGGCAGTTAAACAAATGAGTAGCAGTTATACTAATATACAGTAACAGAGAACTGCATTATTAAGCAACAGTTGATACTTACTTCCGTATGGGTTGGCTGAGCGCCCATAGATCTGACTGTAGGCCTCTTCCGTGATCCCGTCGTACGGCTCTTCCTCAAACTCCTCATCCTCATTCTGGTAGGAGGTTGGGCTGTCCGTGGTAGGCAGGCTGGAGGCCCCAGGACTGGACCTCTCTCCCCCGGCCACTGGATAGGGCTGCATCCCCGGGAAGATGGTGGTTCCCCCCGCCCCCGTGTAGAACAATGAGCTTCCCTTGGAGAGCCGCCCTCCCAGCTCAGATGAAGAGGACCCTTTCTTATGGTGACTCAGGCTGGGCAACGGATCGCACCCCTCCAGTTTGATCCTCCGCGTGGGCTGCACCAGGGAGGGGGACCAGCCCGGCGGCCCCAGGATGGACGTCCCTGACCCGGCCAGTGTGTTGTTACTGGGGCTCTGGGGCTCTGAGCCTGGTTGCTGCTCCTCCATGGCTGCTGTCTGAGAGTCACAGTGGGGCGAGTTGGCCTTAAACATCAGGTCCATGCCCCTCTCCACAATATGCTGGATCTGAAGATACCCGGCAGTGTACATCACCACCAGCTGCTCGCTGGCTGCCATGGTCAGCTTTCCCGTGTAGCAGAAGGATAATATCAGCTGGAAGCAGGCGGGAGTCACCGACGAGGGCAGCTCAAACTGGCTCTTGGACGAGCTGCTAAACAGGTCTCGGAAGTAGAGGCTGCTGGCGGCTAGTACAGCCCGGTGGGCCTTGAAGGCCTGGCCTTTAACCAGGATGGAGACATCGCAGTACTGACCGAGCAGGCGCTGCTCATTGAGGGAGCCCAGCACCGTGCTGCCGAAGTTGGGGATCTCCAAGTGGAGCAGCTGGGACATTGTGGCGGAGGAAGAGGAGGAGGAGGAAGAGGCTTCAGAGAGTCACCACAGACAAGGCCAGAGAAAGGGACATCTGTACAAGTAGAGAAGGAGGGATGGATTAGACAAATTGGAAAACTTGAGAAGAGAGGAGGATAGAGTATGTGAAAAACAGAGAGCAAAAAGAAAGGTGAGACAGATAAGTAAAACTGATGTGTGAAAGAGAGGGTACAGCGGGAAGGGGAGGAAGAGAGAGGGGGAAGTTGGAGAGAGAGCAGAAAGAGACATGTGAGAGAAGAATGTGTGAGCGAAGAGAGAGACATGGGAGAACTGCAGAAACATGGTATAAAAACATGAATTAAGGTAATATGCAAAGTAAGTACTCAAAGTAGTAGGCAATGATCAAAGGAACATTCAATATAATCAATGTAATGATATAATTGACATGTATTTTTCTAACTCAATAAGTATGCTCCCATCATGTTGACTGTATAAACTAAGCTGTAGCCAGCAAGGAAACACATGCATAATAACTAGAAACACCTAACTTCAGAGACACAAATAATTGTGACTTTGATAGCTCCCTTTACGATAACACCCAGTTACAGCCAGACATGCTCCCCAGACATATTTGCATACGTTCCTTCTTTCCATGAACCTTATCTGTGTTTTTCTCCACCACACACTCGCCAGTTTCCTTATTGAGCAACGCTGCAGAAGGGTTTCCAAGAATACAAACGGAAAATTGTCAACCCCTCTCTCCCCCCTCCATAGACACACACACAGCCCTCTTCTCCTCTCTCTCTCACACACACTTGGATGGACGCAAACACAAACACACACACACCTCCATCCCAGACAACTCTGACCTGTACAACCCAGTCCTTAGGAAAGGAGAGTGGACACAACATGAAGCTTTCACACGCCAGGACCAGAAGAGAAGAAAGGAGGTGAGAAAAAAGCACTCTGATGCTCTTCATCTGTCTCACTCAGCGCTCTGAGCTTTTCACTCTCCCTCTGTTTCTCTCTTTTAAAGATGTTCTCCCTTGCTCTCGCTCTCCTTTCACTCACCCTCACGCTCTTTCTCTCTCTCTTTCTCTTTCTCCCTCTGTCTCTCTGTCTCTCCCAGGGCTAAATTCAACAAGTGCTGCTGCAGCTGGAGAGAGCGCATCAATGATGAAGGGAGTGGGAGGCTCTCTGTGTGCAATCAATGCAGCATCTATACGTATGTCGCAGGGAGAGGGAGGGATGGAGCCAGGAAGCGAGATGGAGGAAGAGAGAGAGAGAGAGAGAGAGAGAGAGAGAGAGAGAGAGAGAGAGAGAGAGAGAGAGAGAGAGAGAGAGAGAGAAAAACACAGGCTACAGTTACAGACAGAGACAGAAACGGAGACTGGGCAAGGGAGGGAGGGGGTGGGCTGAGACAGAGGGAAAGTCATCTAAGGACAGTACGAGCAAAGAAAGACAATTGCGTTTGGAGCAACTTCAGCTCCTATCTGGATGTAGACAATGGCCAAGAGAGAAAACTTCATCAAAGAACTAAGTAAATAAAATGAAAGTTGGAGCAGAGAGAAAAGGAGTTAATTATACTGTCGGAAATTTGAAGTTGAAAGTAACGCAGTCATTTGCTCTGAAATCTTTAATGCAATATCTTATTGAGAATGTGACTCACACAAAAACAGCTCCTACTATTACCACTACTGATTCTGAATGACGGAAAAGATTGAACTTGCTAGCGTTTGTGCTAGTATTACGTTAGATTGTCAGTGTAAAATGCTGTGACTGTCTGTTGGGGGATTTGTAACATGAGTTCTCCCAGTGAGATGTCACTGAGTTCACTGTATTAGTTTGTTCAGGTAGACAATTTCCTCTGTTGTTGTCTGGTTGCATTTTTGCACAGGCACTAAGCAGGGCTCCCGGACTGGTGTTTGGGATGGATTAGAGAAGGAAAAAGGACCCCAGACATCATTGAGTTTGATAGAGGAAAGCCCAGGGAAAGGTTAGACAGCAGCTTACAGTACAGAGGGTGTCTCTGCTAAGGACTGTGAGGGAAGCTGTGAACAAAAAAACAACCATGACACAGACTGACATACACATGAGAGAGAGAGAGAGAGAGAGAGAGAGAGAGAGAGAGAGAGAGAGAGAGAGAGAGAGAGAAAGACAGGGAGATATAGAGAGGGAAAGAGGAAGAGTGTGGGGTGTGGGCAACATGAAATGTGTGTTTGTAAAAAGTTGGGAGTTTCACTCGTAATTTACTCATTGCGCAGCTATGTAAACAACACCTGCTATGTAAACAACACCAGCATTTTTATCTCCCTCCCTCTCTCGCTCTCTCTCTCTCTCTCTTACTTGCTCCCTCTCAGACAAAAACCCAGCCTGCAGATGTAATGAAAAGATACCAAAACTGGGCAAACTTCTCACTTCACATCACCACAGGGAAAGAAAATGGAGAAGGGGAATCACACAGTCAGTTAGTGTGGTCACACATCAGCATTCATATTCCTGCCACAGCAGTGATGTCTGTATAAAAAACTAAAACTCAGACGAGTTCTGTCCCATTTAACACCTGCATACCGTCATTGACACGCTTCCCTCATCCTGTCTATCTGTCTGCCTGTCAGCACACGGAAGCCTTAGGATACCTCCCCTCACTCCTGCTTTCTCTTTCCCCCTCCCTCTGTTCACACCACTTTCCCTCTGAGCTGCTGTCTTTCTGCCAATTAATGCACACGGGGCTGCAATGCAGTGAGTCCCGTGTGCACCACAGCACAGAGAGAAGTGAAGCATGCTGGGTATAGAGTCTACAGACATACATGTACGTGCCAGCCTGGGCAGAGAGGGGAAGGGGGAGCCAGAAATATGTTGAGTCAGGCAGACGGGACGACACAGCACTGCGCACAGCACATCAGAGAGAGAGAGAGAGATGCCACATGACAAGAATAACAAGATACTTTCATCAGAGAGAGAGTTAATGCGCTTGTGTGTCAGAGAGGGTCTGTGTGTGTGTGTGTGTGTGTGTGTGCACACGTCCACTCTTTATGTCACTGTGAGTTATGAGTGTGTAGGTGTAGTTTATAGAATGGAAGATGACATTTGAATGCTTTACTGCTCCTTCTAAATTTGTTGGAATGTGTTGTGGAAATTTGAATCAGGGCAGCACTCTGGGGCCTGGTGCTGATTACTTGTAGTAGCAGGCTGGAGTACTTGAATATGCAATACATGACAAGTAACAAAACACTGATACAATGATAGACAAGGACAGTCATACAAATGTAAAATACAACGATACACAAACAATACAACAACAGACATTATGTGTGTGTTAGAGTGTGTCTGTGTGTGAGTGTGTTTGTATGTGTCCCTTCACAGCCCCCGTCATTCCATGAGATGTTGTTAATCAGTTTTTTAAAGGTCATTTTACTGTTTGCTTGAGTAATTGGAGATAGAAGGGAGTTCCATGCGATCATTGGTCTGTAAAATACTGTGCGTTTCTGTGAATTTGTTTTGTACTTAGGGAAGAGACCCCTGGTGGCATGTCTTGTGGGTTATGTATGGATGTCTTAGCTGAATGTTATTTGATTATGCAGACAATATAGAATTTTCATCACAGTAATATTTCTCATAAAAACTAGGATAGACGCAGTTAGTCTCCCGTCAAGCCTCAACCAGTACTGTCAGGCATGTTGTTGATGTTAGTTCTGTATGTGCAGTTAACGGCAAGGTGTGCTGCTCTGTTTTGAGCCAGATGCAGCTTTTCTAGGTCTGTCTTTGCTGCACTTGACCATAATAACGGACAGTAATCAAGATGGGACAAGACCAGAGCCTAAACAACTAGTACAGTTGATTTTTGTGTCAAAAATGCAGAGTATCTTTTTATAACAAACATACCCTCCCCCATCTTCACAACAACTCTGTCAATATGACTTGACCATGATAATTGACCATCCAATCTTATACCTTTTTTATTTATTTCACCTTTATTTAACCAGGTAGGCCAGTTGAGAACAAGTTCTCATTTACAACCTCGACCTGGCCAAGATAAAGCAAAGCAGTGCAACAAAAACAACACAGAGTTACACATGGGATAAACAAACGTACAGTCAATAACACAATAGAAACATCTATGTACAGTGTGTGCAGATGTAGTAAGGTTAGGGAGATAAGGCAATAAATAGGCCATAGTGGTGAAATAATTCCAATTTAGCACTTACACTGGAGGGATAGATGTGCAGATGATGATGTGCAAGTAGAGATACTGGGGTGCAAAAGAACAAAAAATAAATAACAGTATGGTGATGAGGTAGTTGGGTGTGCTATTTACAGATGGGCTGTGTACAGGTACAGTGATCGGTAAGCTGCTCTGACAGCTGATGCTTAATGTGAGTGAGGGAGATATAGGTCTCCAGCTTCAGTCATTTTTTTTCAATTCGTTCTAGTCATTAGCAGCAGAGCTGGAAGGAAAGGCGGCCAAAGGAGGTGTTGGCTTTGGGGATGACCAGTGAAATATACCTGCTGGAGCGCGTGCTACGTGTGGGTGTTGCTATGGTGACCAGTGAGCTGAGATAAGGCTGGGCTTTACCTAGCAAAGACTTATAGATGACCTGGAGCCAGTGGGTTTGGCGATGAATATGTAGCGAGGGCCAGCCAACGAGAGCATACAGGTCGCAGTGGTGGGTAGTATATGGGGCTTTGGTGACAAAACGGATGGCACTGTGATAGACTACATCCAATTTGCTGAGTAGAGTGTAGAGATACCTAGGAGTTTAGCTTCCTCAACTTGCTCAATGGTTAACCCTTCATGCACTCCGGTTGAGATTTAGGTATTAGAGAATGTTTTGAGCCAAATGCAATGCTTTTAGTTTTAGATGTACAGTATTTAAGACCAGTTTATCACTAATCACCCATTCTGATACTGACTAACTCCTCACTTAGAATTTCAGTGAGCTCACTGGCTTTGGGTGCTGACATGTAGAGTGTGGAATCATCCGCATACATTGTCATTCTAGCTTTGTGTAAGACCAGTGGCAAATCATGTAAAAATAGAGAAGAGTAACAGCCCAAGGTAACTGCCCTGAGGGACACCGCACTGTACATATCTGATGTTGCAGTAGCTTCCATTGAAGAAAACTCTCTGGGTTCTATTGTATAAATAACTTTCCAACCATGTGATGGCATGTGATGTAAAGCCATAGCAAGTGAGTTTCTTCAATAACATAAAAGGCTGCACTGAAATCTAACAATACAGCTCCAACTATCATCTTATTATCCATTTATTTTAACCAATCATCTGTCATCTGAGTCAGTGCAGTACAAGTTGAGTGCCATTCTCTATATGCATGCTGAAAGTCAGTAGTTAACTGAAAAATAGCATTGTATTTGGACAGAGATAGGTGTAACATGAAGAAAAAAATTACTAAAATACAAACATTATTTAGCTAATAGGGTCCAATAATCAGGCACTTGTGAGTTTCAGTTGGTGTATGTGTGTGTGATGTTGGACTGAAGCTACTGACCCGGAAGTTTGCCTTTCTCTCTCACTCCCAGGCTTTTGGGAGGGAGGGTGGACAATGAGCTTGTCGTAGCAGATGTAAGCAATGTACCCATGTTCTCTGGCAGCTTTCATAGCTGGGATAAGTTATTTCCACCTCTGGCGCACAGTATCAGAGAAGTCCTCATTGAGGAAGATGTTGGTTCCTCTCAAGTTCTTGGCTCTCTCCATAACAGCCATCTTGTCCTTGAACCTTAGGAATTTTACCACTATCAGCCTGGGTCTGTCACCTGGGCTGGTTACAGGCGCTCCACCTCAATATTCCTATCATCCATCTGCAGCATTTCAGTGATAACTTTTCTCACTTTCTCAGACTCCATTCAGGTCTCATGTGGAGATGCTGGTACATAGCTGCAGGAAGTAGAGATGCTGAGAGTGCTGCAGCACCACCAGAAATATCAGAATAAGTAGTCCTGTATTAGCGGACCGATATAACCGTTTGTAGCGCAGGCAACATATTTTCCTGTGTCTGTAACAATTGCTTGTAGACATATTTTGTTGATTTAAAAGATCGCGCACCTGTGATAGGGAAACACTGTCCTCTCCATAACTCCAACCTTCTTTAACTTTGGACGGCATGATGGTAGCAACCTTGGCTTACGCTGGAACTCCACACAATTCCTGCCAAAAAAGCTCACAGGGGCCGATGGAAACAGCAACAAACAGCAGGGATTTAAACTGCCCCAAGCCCGGGAATATCCGCGGTCCCAGCCACAAGGGCTAACCACGTCACGGGCTGTGTTCAAACTGTCAAGGAAACCTGGATAGCTCAATAGCTAGCAGCTAGGCTAGCTGCTTCGCCAAGTAGCAGCTCTTCAGACTTTAGGGTTTGGCAGTGTCCCAGGACAAATAGTAGCGGTCTCAGCAACTGAAGTAGCCGTCCTAGCAAGGATTTTAATTTGATCAGTATTTTGTTGCTGAGAATTTTCCTGCACGGCAGGAAATGCAAACTTATAGTGTATTCGAGTTTCAAAAATGATCTAAAGTTTGTAATTTCCACTTTGAAATTTCAGACTTGATTTGCCCTAACGAAAAATGTATCAACCCCTTCAAACATGTCCATTAATTATAATCCACATAATAATTAAACATTTCTGTTGCTGCAGGATTATTTTCCTGATTTAGCAAACTGGCTCAAATTAAGATCCTACATCTGTAGGCTTAACACAATAAATGTTTTAATGCATATTGTGCAGCAGCACCTTTCAATGCTTATAATGTGTGTTATTCTATATCCCTTCGAGGATAGATACAAGTCAATTCAAATTCTATACAATGTTAAACAGAGGCAAACATAGGCTAACAGCTTTCCAGCACAAAGTCTAGTCACTGCTATAATGGTGAGGCTATACATTCTCAATATGTGTCACACCCTGATCTGTTTCACCTGTCTTTGTGATTGTCTCCACCCCCTCCAGGTGTAGCTCATCTTCCCCATTATCCCCTGTGTATTTATACCGGTGTTCTCTGTCTGTCTGTTGTCAGTTTGTCTTGTTTGTCAGGTCAACCAGTGGTTTTTGTATCAGCTCCTGCTTTTCCCCAGTCTCTCTTTTCTTGTCCTTCTGGTTTTGACCCTTGCCTGTCCTGAGCCTGCCTGCCGTCCTGTACTTTTTCCCCGTCTCTGGATTACCGACCTCTGCCTGACCTGACCCTGAGCCTGCCTGCCGTCCTGTACCTTTGCCCCTGTTGCTGTAATAAACATTGTTACTTCGACACGGTCTGCATCTGGGTCTTATCTTTATCCTGATAATATGAACAATCCCTCTCTATAAATATTCAGTTACTGCAGTTGTTCTCATGTCTAAAGTTAACAGACAACAGATTCCATCTATATTGTTGAGACGGTCGGCTCCATGGCAACAGTTCTACCAATCGGGAGAGAGCCTCAGCTCTCTGTCTGAGAGGAGCATTATGGTATGCATTGAGAGAAGTGAGAGAGAGAGAGAGAGAGAGAGTGAAAGAGAAAGAGAAAGATAGAAAGGAGGAACAAAGGAGGTGTCTGAGTGCTTATAGCTGCTTATAATACAACGTCAGGCTTTGTTTGACTACTCCCCTGGGAGAAGTTGTCTGTGCAAAGTCAATGTCAGATCATTTATTTTTGTTGTTGGAATCGTTTTGTGAATTACGGCTTGTGTAATATGCATACAGTGATTTGTTTGCTGTTGGTATGAATATTGTTTATGTTTTTTTGTTCAAGGCATTCTTAGCTGTCTCTAAGCTCTCGTTTTCATCGCAATGGCTACATATGCAACACAACGTACAGTGTAAACGTACAGAGCATAACGCATATTTATCATACAACACAACATCCATATATTCCCTAACTAGTCTGGTGCATAGCCTTATAGTTATTGTATTAACTAACTACTATTTCTCTCAACCTAAACACTCACATCTCAACCACCCTCCACTCGAGTCTCTCAACACTGGTTTCTGACAGTGTACTCCAAGGGAGTAAAATCAGTAGAGGGACTGCCAGTGAGTGCGCTAATGGACTCCAAGTGGGCGTAGGAGCTAAACAAACAAACATTCACAGCATCCCCACTGACAATGAATACAGCATGAGAGAGAGGGGATGGAGGATGAGAAAGGGAGAGAGAGAAAGAGAGAGGGGGGTGGAACAGGGGAGACAGCGAGAGGTAGGTAAAAAGGGGGACAGCGTGACAGAGGCAGAGACATAAAAAGAGAAACAGACAGAGAAAATGACCTAGGTGAAGAGAGAGATAACACAAAAAATGTAATTAGAGTGCTTGAAGAAGACAGCAGTAGAGAACTCAGTATTACATTAGAGAATTGCGCAGGTTATTCCCTTCCGTCTAGGGAAACCCAAACCTGAGGTGTGTGTGTGCTAACATGAGCGTGTGTATCAGCTGTGTATCGAGGGCAGCATAAGTCCCATGTGATCTAATAACAACTACAGTAAGACGACAGTCTTTGTCACAGAGTCTATATCATAGACCAGGGGTACTCAACTCTTTGAGGCATGCTGGTTTTCTAATCTACCTGATAGTTAATTGCAGACACATGGTGTCCCATGTTTAAATCAGTCCCTGATTAGAGGGGAACAATGAAAATGCAGTGGAACTGGCTTTGTGGTCCAGAGTTGAGTTTGAGGGTCATAGACCTTGTGCGAATCAGGTTCTAGAATAAACTCACACATACACTACATGACCAAAAGTATAACAGCCTCCACTCTTCTGGGAAGGCTTTCCACTAGTTGTTGGAACATTGCTGTGGGGACTTGCTTCCATTCAGCTACAAGAGCATTAGTGAGGTCTGGCACTGATGTCGGCCGATTAGGCCTGGCTCGCAGTCTGCGTTCCAATTCATCCTAAAGGTGTTCAATGGGGTTGAGGTCAGGGCTCCGTGCAGGCCAGTCAAGTTCTTCCCAACCTAGCTCAACAAACCATTTCTGTATGGACCTCGCTTTGTGCACAGGGGCATTGTCATGCTGAAACAGGAATGGGGCTTCCCCAAACTGTGGCCACAAAGTTGGAAGCACAGAATCGTCTAGAATGTCTATGCTGTAGTGTTAAGATTTCCCTTCACTGGAACTAAGAGGCCTAACCCAAATCAACTGCCCCAGACCATTATTTCTCCTCCACCAAAACTTTACAGTTGGCACTATGCATTCTGTGAGCTTGTGTGGCCTATCACTTTGCGGCTGAGCCGTTGTTGCTTCTAGACGTTTCCACAGGGCAGAAATTTGACAAACTGACTTGCTGGAAAGGTGGCATCCTATGACGGTGCCAATGTTTGTCTATGGAGATTTTTATACACCAGTCAGCAATAGGTGTGGCTGAAATAGACAAATTCACTAATTTGAAGGGTGTCCACATACTTTTGGTGGAGGCTTATGTATTCTTAGTGATTGTAAAACTGCAGGAACAATATAATCTAGTGTGATGGAAAATATTATTGTGTGAAGAGACAGCCTTGAAAATGTTAATCTTGTCTTTTGTGCCATAAATAATCCTTGGTTCCTGCCTGTGCTTGGTAAAGATATGAGGGGGCGACATGACCCCCTCCATGGACCATCTGGCAGAACGCCCAGAATATGCTCTATAAGTTAAGATAGGAGACGGTGCCAGACACATGCAGGAACTAACCCTATGAATCATGCCTATGTAACTTGTCTGTGTAAGCAGTATATAAGAGATCTAACAGGCCTGCCCCGACAGAGCTCACTTCAGACCGGTACTTTATGCATCTAAGTTTGACTGTGACCTCTCCAGCTTGCTGTTAATAAACAATGATTCATTTAAGATTGACTTCGAGTGTCCCTGTGAAGAATTTCCACGACACTAGCATCAATATCCCCTAATAGCAATCTAGCCAGGGACACAAACGTTTGCTGTTCTAATCAGCAAACCTGCTGATTAGAAGGTCCTGTGACTGTATTTTCAACCAGCAACCATCAGGAAATAACACTTATGAAATGTTTTCACACTTTGACAGTGTTTGTTTCATCAGCTGTTGTACAATATGATACAAAACACAAGGTAAATCATTTTGACTGCACTGGGCCTTTAAGGACAGGGGGATCAACACTACAGACTTGGGCCTGCAGAATGTTACTGTCTCATACAGGGATGTAGTTTCCACTTGGTCTGAGGTAATGGGAGGTGTAAGTGTGGGTGGGTGGGTGGGTGGGTGGGAGGGAGGGGCATATGGTGTGTGTGTGTGTGTGTGTGTGTGAAAGAGTGGTGAAAGTGTAGCATGTATGCATGTGTATGAGAGTAAGTTGGTGTGAGTTTGAAAGAGAGAGCGAGAGAGAGTGTAGGCGTGTGCCTGAGTGTGTTCTTGTTTGTGTACAGTATGACACAGAGAGAGAAACGAGTGTAGGCGTGTGTGTGTATGTGTGTGTGCGTGTGTGTGTGAGTGTGTAGGACAGATTTGGGTACAGCATCCTCTGCAGGGTAAGAGGACTCTATAACTCAATCTACAAAAAAACTCTGCTGTGTTCCTGTGCCATTGAGTCACCTGTTTTTAAGGACGGAACGCCCTGATTCTATATGAGTCAGCAGAAGAGAGGGGGGAGAGTGAAAGGGAGGGAGAGAAACGAGATTAGAAAAACACAGATACATGGTATATGAAGGGAAAGTGAGTGAGACAGAAAGAGAGAGAAAAAGAGAGGGAATAGGCACATAGTGATGAATGAGAGAGACACGAACTGTAGTAGGCTATATGCAGTCTCGAAAATTGGAAAGTGATTGAGTGAGAGAGACGACAAAAAAGAGAAAGAGAGAGAGAGTGAAAGACAGAAAACATCCAAGTCAGGTCAGCAGAGCACATACATAACCTCCACTCTCAGCTGAGTGAATTACTGTATATCATGTGATGCACGTCTGACATCAGAGTGGGGCAACATGGCTGCTGATGCGCAAAGTGAAAGGAGGACACATCATTCAGCATCACCGGTCACTGTCGGCACACCGAAACGTACACAACACCCTCAGTATACTTTTGAACTGGAGCACAGAGAATTGGTTGCAGATAAACTATTGTAAACCTGCAGTAAATATTGAATTCCATATCCAGCAAGATCCATTATATAACCTACAGATTTTCCAACTTCTGCTGTACTTTGCTCTAAAAATATACTGAACAAAAATATAAACGCAACATGTAAAGATGTAAAGATGTAAAGAGTTGGTCCCAGAAAAGATCCCATAAATGTTCCATTCACACAAAAATCGTATTTCTCTTATTTCTCTCAGACTTGCACAAATTTGTTTACATCCTTGTTAGTGAGCATTTCTTCTTTGCCAAGATAATCCATCCACCTGACAGGTGTGGCATATCAAGAAGCTGATTAAACAGCATGATCATTACACAGGTGCACCTTGTGCTGGGGGAAATAAAAGGCCACTATAAAATGTGCAGTTTTGTCACAGCACAATGCCACAGATGTCTCAAGTTTTGAGGGAGCATGCAATTGGCATGCTGACTGCAGGAATGTCCAACAGAGGTGATGTCAGAGAATTTAATGTTAATTTATCTACCATAAGCCGCCTCCAACGTTGTTTTAGAGAATTTGGCAGTACGTCCAACCAGCCTCACAAACGCAGACCACGTGTAACCACGCCAGACCATAAACTCCACATCCAGCTTCTTCACCTGCGTGAGCGTCTGAGACCAGCCACCCAGACAGCGGATGAAACTGAGTAGTATTTATTTCTGAAATAAAGCTCTTTTGTGGGGAAAAACTCATTCTGATTGGCTGGGCCTGGCTCCCCACCCATGGCTGCGCCTCTGCTCAGTCATGTCAAATCTATAGATTAGGGCCTAATGAATTTATTTCAATTGACTGATATCCTTATATGAAGTGTAACTCAGTAAAATCTCTGAAATTGTTGCATGTTGCGTTTCAATTTTGGTTCAGTGTAGTTTTATTGTTTCCACTTGCTTTCCACAGACACAGCTAGACACGCAGGTATGGCGCTTTCCACAAACACACAGCTAGGCACGCAGGCAAGAATGCACGCACGCACACTCACACAGACAGAATCTCACATTAGTGGTTTACCAGACTTGGCTAGGTACTTTAGCAGTTACACCCCCCCATACTCCACATACACGTGAACTCAAATAACATGTCAACTTAAATAACACGTATTACTGGAAGCTGACCAGTCCACTCAAAGGAGGTGTCTTTTCCTATAGACCTAGTAATAAACAGCACAGACAAAGACTTCCTTATATTTACATAGGATTGACCTTCAGTGAGTTTACTTAAAAGAGGGAGAGTCATGGGTCTCCATGTAATCTTGCTTAACCCAGAACTAAAATCTCTCATAATTTGGTCAGATACTTGATGTTTACGTAAACATCGAGCATCTGACCAAATTATACAACATTTTTGTTCTGGGTTAACCGAGATTACATGGAGACCCCCGTAGTCTGTCCATGAGAGATTAGTCTCCATGCATGATAGGATTCATAATAAGGGAATTGATTGTGGCAGCCCTTTTTAAATCTCTTTAAATGTGTATCGCTGTAATCACTAAAATACTATGTAGTATGTCAAATCAAATCAAATTTTATTGGTCACATACACATTGTCAGCAGATGTTAATGCGAGTGTAGCAAAATGCTTGTGCCTCTAGTTTCGACAGTGCAGTAATATCTAACAAGTAATCTAACAAATTCACAACGACTACCTTCTACACACAAATGTAAGGGGATGGAATAATAAATAATATGTACATATAAATACACTGCTCAAAAAAATAAAGGGAACACTAAAATAACACATCATAGATCTGAATGAATGAAATAATCTTATTAAATACTTTTTTCTTTACATAGTTGAATGTGCTGACAACAAAATCACACAAAAATTATCAATGGAAATCAAATTTATCAACCCATGGAGGTCTGGATTTGGAGTCACACTCAAAATTAAAGTGGAAAACCACACTACAGGCTGATCCAACTTTGATGTAATGTCCTTAAAACAAGTCAAAATGAGGCTCAGTAGTGTGTGTGGCCTCCACATGCCTGAATGACCTCCCTACAACGCCTGGGCATGCTCCTGATGAGGTGGCGGATGGTCTCCTGAGGATCTCCTCCCAGACCTGGACTAAAGCATCCGCCAACTCCTGGACAGTCTGTGGTGCAACGTGGCGTTGGTGGATGGAGCGAGACATGATGTCCCAGATGTGTTCAATTGGATTCAGGTCTGGGGAACGGGCGGGCCAGTCCTTAGCATCAATGCCTTCCTCTTGCAGGAACTGCTGACACACTCCAGCCACATGAGGTCTAGCATTGTCTTGCATTAGGAGGAACCCAGGGCCAACCTCACCAGAATATGGTCTCACAAGGGGTCTGAGGATCTCATCTCGGTACCTAATGGCAGTCAGGCTACCTCTGGCGAGCACATGGAGGGCTGTGCGGCCCCCAAAGAAATGCCACCCCACACCATGACTGACCCACCGCCAAACCGGTCATGCTGGAGGATGTTGCAGGCAGCAGAACGTTCTCCACGGCGTCTCCAGACTCTGTCACGCCTGTCACGTGCTCAGTGTGAACCTGCTTTCATTTGTGAAGAGCACAGGGCGCCAGTGGCGAATTTGCCAATCTTGGTGTTCTCTGGCAAATGCCAAACGTCCTGCACGGTGTTGGGCTGTAAGCACAACCCCCACCTGTGGACGTTGGGCCCTCATACCACCCCTCATGGAGTCTGTTTCTGACCGTTTGAGCAGACACATGCACATTTGTGGCCTGCTGGAGGTCATTTTGCAGAGCTCTGGCAGTGCTCCTCCTTGCACAAAGGCGGAGGTAGTGGTCCTGCTGCTGGGTTGTTGCCCTCCCACGGCCTCCTCCACGCCTCCTGATGTACTGGCCTGTCTCTTGGTAGCGCCTCCATGCTCTGGACACCACGCTGACAGACACAGCAAACCTTCTTGCCACAGCTCGCATTGATGTGCCATCCTGGATGAGCTGCACTACCTGAGCCACTTGTGTGGGTTGTAGACTCCGCCTCATGCTACCACTAGAGTGAAAGCACCGCCAGCATTCAAAAGTGACCAAAACATCAGCCAGGAAGCATAGGAACTGAGAAGTGGTCTGTGGTCACCACCTTCAGAACCACTCCTTTATTGGGGGTGTCTTGCTAATTGCCTATAATTTCCACCTGTTGTCTATTCCATTTGCACAACAGCATGTGAAATTTATTGTCAATCAGTGTTGCTTCCTAAGTGGACAGTTTGATTTCACAGAAGTGTGATTGACTTGGAGTTACATTGTGTTGTTTAAGTGTTCCCTTTATTTTTTTGAGCAGTGTATATGGATGAGCGATGGCCGTGTGGCATAGGCAAGATGCAGTAGATGGTATATAAACTCAGCAAAAAAAGAAACGTTCCTTTTTCAGGACCCTGTCTTTCAAAGATAGTTCATACAAATCCAAATAACTTCACAGATGTAAAGGGTTTAAACACTGTTTCCCATGCTTGTTCAATGAACCATCAACAATTAATGAACATTACCGCCATCGATAAGAGACATTACTGTGCAGCCGTATTCATCAACCTGGCCAAGGCTTTCGACTCTGTCAATCACCACATTCTTATTGGCAGACTCAACAGCCTTGGTTCTCAAATGACTGCCTCGCCTGATTCACCAACTACTTCTCTGATAGAGTTCAGTGTGTCAAATCGGAGGGCCTGTTGTCATGTATGCTCTCGTTGGCTGGCCCTCGCTTCATACTCATCGCGAAACCCACTGGCTACAGGTCATCTAGTCTTTGCTAGGTAAAGCCCCGCCTTATCTCAGCTCACTGGTCACCATAAAAGCAACCAGCCGTAGCACGTGCTCCAGCAGGTATATCTCACTGGTCACCCCCAAAGCCAAAGCCAATTCCTCCTTTGGCTGCCTTTCCTTCCAGTTCTCTGCTGTCAATGACTGGAACGAACTGCAAAAATCACTGAAGCTGGAGACTCCTATCTCCCTCACTCACTTTAAGCACCAGCTGTCAGAGCAGCTCACAGATCACTGCACCTGTACATAGCCCATCTGTAAATAGCCCATCCTACTACCTCATCCCCATACTGTATTTATCTTGCTCCTTTGCACCCCAGTATCTCTACTTGCACATTCAACTTCTGCACATCTACCATTCCAGTGTTTAATTGCTAAATTGTAATTACTTCGCCACCAGGGCCTATTTATTGCCTTACCTCCCTTATCTTACCTCATTTGCACTCACTGTTTATAGACTTTTTTTTATTTTTATCTACTGTATTATTGACTGTATGTTTGTTTATTCCATGTGTAACTCTGTGTTGTTGTATTTGTCGAACTGCTGTGCTTTATCTTGGCCAGGTCGCAGTTGTAAATGAGAACTTGTTCTCAACTAGCCTACCTGGTTAAATAAAGGGGAAATATTTTTAATTTTTTTTAAATGCACCTGTGGAACAGCGGTAGGCAATTAAGGTCACAGTTATGAAAACTTAGGACACTAAAGAGGCCTTTCTACTGACTCTGAAAAACTGCAAAAGAAAGATGCCCAGGGTCTCTGCTCATCTGCGTGAACGTGCCTTAGGCATGCTGCAAGGAGGCATGAGGACTGCAGATGTGGCCAGGGCAATACATTGCAATGTCCGTACTGTGAAATGCTTAAGACAGCGCTACAGGGAGACAGGAGGGACAGCTGATCAACCTCGCAGTGGCAGACCATGTGTAACAACACCTGCACAGGATTGGTACATCCAACATCACACCTGCGTGACAGGTACAGGATGGCAACAACAACTGCCAGAGTTACACCAGGAACACACAATCCCTCCATCAGTGCTCAGACTGTCCACAATAGGCTGAGAGAGGCTGGACTTGTAGGCCTGTTGTAAGGCAGGTCCTCACCAGACATCACCGGCAACAACGTCGCCTATCGGCACAAACCCACCGTCGCTGGACCAGACAGGACTGGCAAAAATGTCTCTTTACTGACAAGACGCGGTTTTGTCTCACCAGGGGTGATGGTCAGATTCGCATTTATCATAAAAGGAATGAGCGTTACACTGAGCTCTGTACTCTGGAGCAGGATCGATTTGGAGGTAGAGGGTCCGTCATGGTCTGGGGCGGTGTGTCACAGCATCATCGGACTGAGCTTGTTGTCATTGCTGGCAATCTCAACGCTGTGTGTTACAGGGAAGACATCCTCCTCCCTCATTTGGTACCCTTCCTGCAGGCTCATCCTGACATGACCCTCCCGCATGACAATGCCACCAGCCATACTGCTCGTTCTGTGAGTGATTTCCTGCAAGACAGGAATGTCAGTGTTCTGCCATGGTCAGCAAAGAGCCCGGATCTCAATCCCATTGAGCATGTCTGGGACCTGTTGGATCGGAGGGCTAGGGCCATTCCCCCCAGAAATGTCTGGGAACTTGCAGGTGCCATGGTGGAAGAGTGGGGTAACATCTTTACAGCAAGAACTGACAAATCTGGGGCAGTTCATGAGGAGGAGATGCACTGCAGTACTTAATGCAGCTGGTGGCCACACCAGATACTGACTGTTACTTCTGATTTTGACCCCCCCTTTGTTCAGGGACACATTATTCCATTTCTGTTAGTCACATGTCTGTGGAACTTGTTCAGTTGTCTCAGTTGTTGAATCTTGTTATGTTCATACACATATTTACACGTCAAGTTTGCTGAAAATAAACACAGTTGACAGTGAGAAGACGTTTCTTTTTTTGCTGAGTTTACATTTGAGATGAGAAATGTAGGATATGTAGACGTTATTAAAGTGGCTTTATTTAAAGTGACAGTGATACCTTTATTAAATCCATGTTAGTACAATGTAGTACAACTACTTCTTTGACTTGATGTAAAGTGTTACCAGGCCTTTCATTGATATTTCTATAGCACATTTCCTGCCCTACTGACTACACACAGTTAACAGTCAAGGCACAATTTATTTATTTCACCTTTATTTAACCAGGTAGGCCAGTTGAGAACAAGTTCTCATTTACACCTGGCCAAGATAAAGCAAAGCAGTACGACAAAAACAACAACACAGAGTTACAAATAAACAAACGTAGAGTCAATAACACAAAAGAAAAGAAAAATTGAAATATCTATGTACAGTGTGTGCAAATGTAGAAGAGTAGGGAGGTAGGCAATAAATAGGCCATAGGGGCGAAAATAATTACAATTTAGCATTAATAAAGGAGTGATAGATGTGCAGATGATGATGTGGAAGTAGAGATACTGGGGTGGAAAAGAGCAAGAGGGTAAGTAATAATATGGGGATGAGGTAGTTGGGTGTGCTATTTACAGATTGGCTGTGTACAGGTAGTGATCGGTAAGCTGCTCTGACAGCTGATGCTTAAAGTTAGAGAGGGAGATATAAGACTCCAGCTTCAGAGATTTTTGCAATTCGTTCCAGTCATTAGCAGCAGATAACTGGAAGGAAAGGCGGCCAAAGGAAGTGTTGGCTTTGGGGATGACCAGTGCAATATACCTGCTGGAGGGCATGCTACGGGTGGGTGTTGCTATGGTGACCAGTGAGCTGAGATAAGGCTGGGCTTTACCTAGCAAAGACTTATAGATTACCTGGAGCCAGTGGGTTTGGCGACGGATATGTAGTGAGGGCCAGCCAACGAGAGCATACAGGTCGCAGTGGTGGGTAGTATATGGGGCTTTGGTGATAAAACGGATGGCACTGTGAAAGACTAGATCCAGTTTGCTGAGTAGAGTGTTGGGGGCTATTTTGTAAATTACATCGCAGAAGTCAAGGATCGGTAGGATAGTCAGTTTTACAAGGGTATGTTTGGCGGCATGAGTGAAGGATGCTTTGTTTGCGAAATAGGAAGCCGATTCTAGATTTATTTTGGGATTGGAGATGCTTAATGTGAGCCTGGAAGGAGAGTTTATAGTCTAACCAGACACCTAGGTATTTGTAGTTGTCCTCATATTCTAGGTCAGAACCGGGAGGGAGGGTGCGGGCAGCAATTGGATGAAGAGCATGCATTTAGTTTTATTAGTATTTAAAGCAGTTGGAGGCCACCGAAGGAGTGTTGTATGGAGTTAAAGCTCATTTGGAGGTTTGTTAGCAGAGTGTCCAAAGAAGGGCCAGATGTATACAGAATGGTATCGTCTGCGTAGAGGTGGATCAGAGAATCACCAGCAGCAAGAGCGACATTCTTGATATCTACAGAGAAGAGAGTCGGCCCGAGAATTGAACCCTGTGGCACCCCCATAGAGACAGCAAGGCCCTCTGATTTGACACACTGAACTTTGTCTGAGAAGTAGTTGGTGAACCAGGTGAGGCAGTCATTTGAGAAGCCAAGGCTATTGAGTCTGCCGATAAGAATGCGGTGATTGACAGAGTCGAAGGCCTTGGCCAGGTCGATGAAGACGGCTGCACAGTACTGTCTTTTATTTATGGCGGTTATGATATCGTTTAGAACCTTGAGCGTGGCTGAGGTGCACCCATGACCATCTCGGAAACAAGATTGCATAGTGGAGAAGGTACGGTGGGATTATAAATGGTCTGTTTATTAACATGGCTTTCGAAGATTTTACAAATGCAGGGCAGGATGGATATAGGTCTATAACAGTTTGGGTCTAGAGTGTCTCCCCCTTTGAAGAGTGGGATGACCGCGGCAGCTTTCCAACATTTGGGGATCTCAGACGATACGAAAGAGAGGTTGAATAGGCTAGTAATAGGGGTTGCAAAAAAAATGTAGAAAGAGAGGGTTCAGAATGTCTTGCCTAGCTGATTTGTAGGGATCCAGATTTTGCAGCTCTTTCAGAACATCAGCTGTCTGGATTTGGGTGAAGGAGAAGCGGGGGGTTTGGGCAAGTTGCTGCAGGGGGTGCAGAGATGTTGGCCGGGGTAGTGGTAACCAAGTGGATAGCATGGCCAGCCGTGGAAAAATGCTTATTGAAATGATCGATTATCGTAGATTTATCGGTGGTGACAGTGTTTCCTATTCTTAGTGCAGTGGGCAGCAGGGAGGAGGTTCTCTTATTCTCCATGGACTTCACAGTGTCCCAAAACTTTTTGGAATTAGTGCTACAGGAAGAAAATTTATTTTTGAAAAAGCTAGCCTTAGCTTTCAAATCAAATCAAATTTTCCCAACTGACTGAGTATATTGGTTCCTGACTTGGAGTATATTGGTTCCTAGCTATTCGATGCTAATGCAGAACGCCACAGGATGTTTTTGTGCTGGTCAAGGGCAGTCAAGTCTGGGGTGAACCAAATGCTAGATCTGTTCTTAGTTCTAACATTTTTTAATGGGGCATGCTTATTTAAGATGGTGAGGAAAGCACTTTTGAAGAGCAACCAGGCATCCTCTACTGACGGGAAGAGGTCAATATCCTTCCAGGATACCCGGGCCAGGTCGATTAGAATGGCCTTCTCACTGAAGTGTTTTAGGGAGCATTTGACAGTGATGAGGGGTGGTCGTTTGACCGCGGACCCATTACGCACGCAGGCAATGAGGCAGTGATCGCTGAGATCCTGGTTGAAGACAGCAGAGGTGTATTTAGAGGGCAAGTTGGTCAGGATGATATCTAAGAGGGTGCCCATGGTTAAAGATTTAGGGTTGTATCTGGTAGGTTCCTTGATAATTTGTGTGAGATTGAGGGCATCTATCTTAGATTGTAGGATGGCCGGGATGTTAAGCATGTCCCAGTTTAGGTCACCTAACAGTACGAAGATAGATGGGGGGTGATCAAGTCACATACGGTGTCCAGGGCACAGCTGGGGACTGAGGGCGGTCTATAACAAGCGGCATCGGTGAGAGACTTATTTCTGGGAAGGTGGATTTTTTAAAGTAGAAGCTCGAATTGTTTGGGCACAGACCTGGATAGTATGTCAGAACTCTGCAGGATATCTTTGCCATAGATTGCAACTCTGCCCCCTTTGGCAGTTCTATCTTGTCGGAAAATGTTATAGTTAGGGATGAAAATTTCCGGATTTGACAAATGACAAAAGCCCCCTTCAACATAAAATTACCATGACAGGCATGAGCATCAGATAATGCTATGCTAATTGCTCATGTGGTTTTTCTGTGGACTAGGGGAGCTGTGTAGCAGAGACTGTAGCAGCCTCAGATAGCAGGCTTTTTCCATTGGCCTGCACTGGAAGTCCACTAAACTCTCTGGCACAGACTGAACATACAGCGCACATACAGGGCAGGACTGCCGATGGAGAGAGGGGTAATGGTGCTAACTCCTGCTGAGATCTGACTTTACACACAGAGGTTTGATTTAGGTTGGATTTCGCTCTGCAGAGAAACATGTTTGTCACAATGTCATGTATTATAATATCATGATAGTTAGATTCCCACTTTGAACCAACAACTACTTATAAAGGCTTTATGAGGACAACATATATATATGTTTCACGAATCATCAAAGCTCCCTATGTAAGGTGTGTTGCCTAATGTGACATAACTCAATATATACATTCCTCCCAAAATATGTGCTTTATAACACATGCTAATTAATATGCAATTGCTGATAATAATAATAACAAACTGAAGAACTACAGCGCCTTCAAAAAGTATTCATATCCCTTGAATTATTCAAAAAAATTGTGCTACAGCATGAATTCATTTGATTTTTCTCACCCATCTATACACAATACCCAAATATGACAAAATGAAAACATGCTTCTTAAAATGTTTGTAAATGTATTGAAAATGAAATACAGAAAGATCTTATTAAGAGCTTTCCACAACTGGATTGTGCAACATTTGCCCAATATTCTTTAAAACATGATTTGAGCTCTGTCAAATTGGTTGTTGATCATTACTAGACAACCAGTTTCAGGTCTTGCCAAAAATGTAACTCTGCCATTCAGGAACATTCACTGTCTTCTTGGTAAGCAACTCCAGCGTAGATTTTGCCTTGTGTTTAAGGTTATTGGCCTGATGAAAGTTAATTAATCTCCGAGTGGTGGAAAGCATACTGAACCAGGTTTTCCTCAAGGATTTTGCCTATGCTTAGCTCCATTCCGTTACGTATTCTGTACAGGCTTCCTTCTTTTCACTCTGTCAATTAGGTTAGTATTGTGGTGTATCTACAACATTGTCGATCCATCTTCAGCTTTCTCCTATCACAGCCATTAAACTCTGTAACTGTTTTAAGGTCACCATTTGCCTCATGGTGAAATCCATGAGCGGTTTCCTTCTTCTGTGGCAACTGATTTAGGAAGGACGCCTGTATCGTTGTAGTGACTGGGTGTATTGATACACCATCCAAAGTGTAATTAATAACTTTAACATGCTCAAAGGAATATTCAATGTCTGTTTTACTCCTGAACTTATTTGTGCTTGCCATAACAAAGGGGTTGAATACTTTTTGACTCAAGACATTTCAACTTTTCATTTTTGATTAATTTGTAATCATTTAAAAAAACATTATTCCACTTTGACATTATGGGGCATTGTGTGTAGGCCAGTGATAAAAAAACCTAAATTGAACACATTTTAAATGTAGGCTGTAACACAAGAAAATTTGTAAAAAGTCAAGGGGTGAGAATACTTTCTGGAGGCACTGTATGTGTTACATTTTTTTACCCCACAAAATGTAAATCACAGTAAAGTTATTACAAAACATATTATTTTCTGTGTTATAGCCTAACTAGACGATAGGCTATAAAGGCCTGGGGAAATTTGTGTAATGTAAATAAAACCAGAGAGGAAGATGCTGACTTTCGGCTACTTTGGTGAATTAGCGATGCATGCAAGACAGATTACCAAGACATACACTACCGTTCAAAAGTTTGGGGTCACTTAGAAATGCCCTTGTTTTTGAAAGAAAAGCCTTTTTTTTTTTGTCCATTAAAATAACATAAAATTGATCAGAAATACAGTATAGACATTTGACGCTGGAAATGGTAGATTGACGCTGGAAATTGACGCTTGACACTGGAAATGGTAGATTTTTTATGGAATATCTACATAGGTGTACAGAGGCCCATTATCAGCAACCATCACTCCTGTGTTCCATGGCACGTTGTGTTAGCTAATCCAAGATTTTTATTTTAAAAGGGTAATTGATCATTAGAAAACCCCTTTGCAATTATGTTAGCACAGCTGAAAACTGTTGTACTGATTAAAGAAGCAATACAACTGGCCTTCTTTAGACTATTGAGTATCTGGAGCATCAGCATTTTTGGGTTTGATTACAGGCTCAAAATGGCTAGAAACAAGAACTTTCTTCTGAAACTCGTCAGTCTTTTCTTGTTCTGAGAAATGAAGGCTATTCCATGTGAGAAATTGCCAAGAAACTGAAGATGTCGTGCAACGCTGTGTACTACTCCCTTCACAGAGCAGCTCAAACTGGCTCTAACCAGAATAGAAAGAGGAGTGGGAGGCCCTGGTGCACAACTGAGCAAGAGGACAACTACATTAGATTGTGTAGTTTGAAAAACAGACGCCTCACAAGTCCTCAACTGGCAGCTTTATTAAATAGTACCCGCAAAACACCAGTCTCAACGTCAACAGTGAAGAGGCAACTCAGGGATGCTGGCCTTCTAGGCAGAGTTGCAAAGAAAAAGCCACATCTCAGACTGGCCTATAAAAAAAGATTATGATGGGCAAAAGAATACAGACACTGGACAGAGGAACTCTGCCTAGAAAGCTAGCATCCCGGAGTCGCCTCTTCACTGTTGACGTTGAGAGTGGCCATCAGGTTCTTTGTCACCTCCCTGACCAAGGCCCTTCTCTAGGAAGAGTCTTGGTGGTTCCAAACTTTTTTTCCATTTAAGAATGATGGAGGCCACTGTGTTCTTGGGGCCCTTCAATCTGTGCCTCGACAAAATCCTGTGTCGGAGCTTTACGGACAATTCCTTCAACCTCATGGCTTAGTTTTCCCTCTGACATGCACTGTCAACTGTGGGAGCTTTTATAGACAGGTGTGTACCTTTTCAAATCATGTCCAATCAATTGAATTTACCCCAGGTGGGGTAAACAAAAGACTCCACTTCGCCAGATGATTACATGACCCATCATGTTAGCCAGGTGTTTCTGGGGGTGAGTAAGGCCATCTATTGTATTTTATGAACATGAGTACATGTCTAGACAATAGTGACCCATCCACTTAGCTAGATGTGGCTGGGGGGTGGTTATAGCATTTCCTTTACATGACCCATCAATTTAGACAAGTGTGTCGGGTAAGCGTCATCTAATAATTATAAAATATTTATAAAATATTTTTATCTGGAAACTTTCTGTTTTTGATATTCCTACTATGCAAGTAACCATTTCACTGTACCGTTTACACTTTCTGTATCCTGCGCATGTGACAAATAAACATAGATTTTATTTGATATAGTGTGTGTTTACCATAGAAGGAAATGTGAAGAACAACATGACCTGCACCAAAGTCAGATTAGGATATAGGCCAAGGACTAGATGAAGTGTAATTCTACCTGGAGTTTTTCCTTATTGCAGGTTACTACTTTTAATCTTTAAATCTTACGTTGTTTACTAAACTACTCACTCAGTTTAACACATGGCCTCACATGTGAATCCTTAAAGAGATGGGTGGGACTAAGGCTTAAGAGGGAATGAACAATGCTGAATGTGCGTAGACAAAGAAGCGCTCTCCAGTAAGTGTACCATAACATCCAAGGGCCATTTTCTCAAAAGTGGGGTTACAAGTTTATCAACTTTCAAAGCATAATTACTTTCCCATTGTTCCTCAACTGCAGTGTATGATATACCATTTTCTACTTCTGAAAATGGTATATCATTACATTGGATAAAAGCTCTACCTTTATCCAATGTAAAAAACACAATTTCAAATTTTGCTAAATAAGATCGAATTGAGGCAGTCGGTCACATATACACTACATGACTAAAAGCATACGCATGTCGAACATCTCATTCCAAAGTCATGGGCATTAATATGGAGTTGGTCCCCCTTTTGCTGCTATAACAGCCTCCACTCTTCTGGGAAGGCTTTTCACTAGATCTTGGAAAATGGCTGCAGGGACTTGTTTTCATTCAGCCACAAGAGCATTACTGAGCACTGATCGGGCACTGATGTTTGGTTCAATTACACCTGGCTTGAAGCCGGTGTTCCAATTCATCTCAAAGGTGTTCGATGGGGTTGAGGTCAGGGTTCTGTGCAGGCCAGGCAAGTTCCTCCAGATGGATATTGACAAACCATTTCTGTATAGACCTCGCTTTGTGCATGGGGGCATTATCATACTGAAACAGGAAAGGGCCATCCCCAAACTGTTGCCACAAAGTAGTAAGCACAGAATTTTCTAAAATGTTATTGTATGCTGTAGCTTTAAGATTTCCCTCCACTTCCCTCTGACCATTATTCCTCCTACACCAAACTTTACAGACACTATGCATTCGGGCAGGTAGCATTCTCCCAGTTTCGTCCGTCGGACTGCCAGATGGTGAAGCATGATTCATAAGCACCTCTCTCGTTCTTAATCACTCCAGAGAACATGTTTCCACTGCTCCAGAGTCTAATGGCAGCGAGCTCCATCTGACGCTTGGCATTGCGCATCGTGATCTTGGGCTTGTGTGCGGCTGCTCGGCCATGGAAACCCATTTCATGAAGCTCCCGACGAACAGTTCTTGCTTCCAGAGGCAGTTTGGAACTCGATAGTGAGTTCTGCAACTGTGCAACTCGATAGTGAGTTTTCCACCCTTTGCCATGATGACAGCTTTGTACACTCTTGGCATTTTCTCATCCAGCTTCATGAAGTAATCACCTGGAATGCATTTCAATTAACAGGTGTGCCTTGTTAAAAGTCAATTTGTGTAATTTATTTCCTTCATAATGGGTTTGAGCCAATCAGTTGTGTTATGACAAGGTAGGGGTGGTATACAGAAGATTTGCCCTATTTGGTAAAAGACCAAGTCCATATTATGGCAAGTACAGCTCAAAAACCGCAAAGAGAAACGACAGTCCATCATTACTTTAAGACATGAAGGTCAGCAAATCCGGAAAATGTCAAGAACTTTTAAAGTTTATTCAAGTGGAGTCGCAAAAACCATCAAGCGCTATGATGAAACTGGCTCTCATGAGGACCACCACAGGAAAGGAAGAGTTACCTCTGCTGCAGAGGATACGTTAATTAGAGTTACCTGCATCAGCAATTACAGCACAAATAAACGCTTCACAGAGTTCAAGTAACAGACACATCTCAACATCAACTGATCAGAGGAGACTGAGTGAATCAGGCCTTCATGGTCGAATTGCTGCAAAGAAACCACTACTAAAAGACATCAATAAGAAGAGACTTGCTTTGGCCAAGAAACACGAGCAATTGACATTAGACCGGTGGAAATCTGTCCTTTGGTCTGATGAGTTCTAATTTGAGATTTTTGGTTCCAACCGCTGTGTCTTTGTGAGACGCAGAGCAGCGATACGCCATCCCATCTAGTTTACGCTTAGTGGGACTATCATTTGTTTTTCAATAAGACAATGGTCCTTCTCACCTACCAGGCTGTGTAGGGGCAATTTGGACGAGAAGGAGAGTGATGGAGTGTTGCATCAGATGACCTGGGCTCCATAATCACCCAACTTCAACCCAATTGAGATGGTTTGGGATGAGTTGGACCGCAGAGTGAAGGAAAAGCAGCCAACAAGTGCTCAGCATATGTGGGAACTCCCTCAAGACTGTTGGAAGAGCATTCCAGGTGAAGCTGGTTGAGAGAATGCCAAGAGTGTGCAAAGCTGTCATCAAGGCAAAGGGTGGCTACTTTGAAGAATCTCAAATATAAAATATATTTTGATTTGTTTGAACCCTTTTTTGGTTACTACATGATTCCATATGTGTTATTTAATAGTGTTGATGTCTTCACTTTTATTCTATAGTAAAAATAGTAAAAATAAAGAAAACCCCTTGAATGAGTAGGTGTGTCCAAACTTTTGACTGGTACTGTATTATATATATATATATATATATATATATATATATATACTGTATATATTTTGGGGGGAACGGTATTGAAAATGATACTGTCGGTATTTCAAAATACCCCAGTATATGGTATATATGGTATTCAGCTCAAGCCTATTCCAGAGCCTGGGTGTCGAGCAGCTGAAGGCCCGGCACCCATTGTGGAGAAGCGGAATGGAGGGGTGACAAGGAGACCAGCAGAGGAGGAGCAGAGAGAGCGGGAGGGGGCATAGTGGGAGTTCAGAGAGGTCGGTAGGTGCCAGGTAGGTGCCAGGTTGTGGAGGGTTATGTAGGTGAGGAGTGTCTTAAAGTCAATACAGAATTGGACAGGGATCCAATGTAGTTTGATGAGGATTAGTGTGATGATCTGGTGCAGGTGAGGATTCGTGCAGCAGCGTTCTGGACCAGTTGAAGTTTGTTGGTGTGTTTGGTGGGGATACCAGTGAGGAGTGTTGCAGTAGTCCAGGCAGGAGGGAACAAAAGCATGGATTTGGTGGAGAGGTAGAGCTGGGTGCCATCAGCATAGCAGTGGAAGTGAACTCTGTTATGGCGATATAGATTACACATGACATTAGCTGCCCTATAAACAGTTTTAATCTGCATATGCCACCGCCATACTTGGTGGATACCTCGTGTTCTAGCCTGGAGCAGGGCAGGTGTAACCGTCATTTAAGGCCAAGTGTTTTTTATGCTAAACTAAGCCAATATGACATTCTCTCAGTAAACTGACCAGGTAAAATAAAGATATAATTCTTATGTCATACTTTATAAAGGATTTATGAAGGGTGACACCACCTCCCCTAAGTAGGTCGTATTGCCAAATGTGGCATTATTAATTCACACAAAATCGGTGCTTTTTAACACATGCTAATTAAGATGCAATTGCAGATGGTCATATTACATGTGGGTTTGCACATTACATTATTTGCCCTACAAACAGTTTGAATCTGCATATGCAACCACCATACTTGGTGGATACTTTGTGTGTAGAAGTTACACTGAACTCGAGCCACACTACTTTTTTATATATTTGACTGTCAAGTTGAGTGTGCCTATGTGTGCATGCACCTATGTGTGGTGTGTATATATACAGATGTAGGACCTTAATTTCATCAGGTAATACAAAGTTGTAGTGTATTGGAGGTTTAAAAAAGCTTCTAAAGTTTGTAATTTCTTTGGCCTAAAGAGAAATGTATCAACACCTACAAAAAATGTCCATTAATTTTAGTCCACATAATAATTCACGTCCTGTTGCTGCACGATGATTTTCCTGCTGTAGCAAACTCGCTCAAATTAAGATCCTACATCTGTAAGTATTCCAAATTGTCAAGTCACTTAAAAGCCTAGGGGACTGAGGGAATAACATGTACTGTAGGTAATTGAGATACATTAGCCTGTAATTGAGCTAAAGACGTAATCAGATAAAGCCTGTAATCAGAGAAAGCCGGACCCTCAAAAAGATAAGGGAAATGAAAATGCTGTTTTGAGCCCACACGCTCTCAAGACACATTTTGTGTTTACTGGAGAGATAACTCCAATGGTATTGTTTTCCGCCTTAGCAAATTAATTTACATGTCACCTCAAGGTCGATGGACGAATACACATTAGTAATACCACTGACCGAGAGCTTCTGTATAGCATAATCTTATAGATACTGTAGGGAACACTTACTTTTGAAGGTCTGCTATACTTCTTATACACATTACTATACTTTTTCAAAAATCAATGTAAATTCATGTACTATATGATTACAAGTCCCCATAATAAATTATTAACATTTAGTGTTTTGTATGTATCACAATCGCTAATGATACATTAACAAATTATTTAATGATTTACACAACATCTATTAATGGTCTACAAAGTATTTACTGATGGTTTTTAGTGATTTTAAGTGATTTACAAGCAAACCTTCAGGAGGTTGCAATATATTCTATTGACTTCTTTTCAGTCAAACCATGACAAATCTACTCTTGAATTTTAGTATACAGTGGGAACAGGGGAAACTGGATGTGTAAGGCTATCAAAATGTCATTAGAATTCCATAATCATCCCACCCCTTAGTACTTCTCTTAATTTGCTGCAATGGCTATGTGCTCTCATTCATAGTGAAACACTTGGAACAGTAAAATGCAGACAAAATCTCTCTCTCTCTCTCTCATCCACTCAAACACGGACACACACACACACACACACACAGACGCACACACAGACGCACACAAAACTGCCGTGACATCCATGCCATGTGATCTTGCCAGGCGTTATGCCAAAGGCCAACCATGTCACTTACCAGAAATCTCACACAGAGAGAAAGAGAGAGTGCACAAGAGCGAGAGAGAGAGAGAGAGAGAGAGAGAGAGAGAGAAAGAGAGAAAGGAAGGGAGGGAAGCAAGGAAGGGGAGAGTAAAGGGCCTTTAGTTTTGCATAAGCTCCTTGTCAATCCTCTCCACAACGTACACTGAAAAAGCATTTGAAGCATTATCACTTTTCTCTGTTATCTCCAATGTTCTTGAGGCAGTAGGCCCTAAGTAACAAGGAGCACATGAGCTCTTATGTTAAATTGTTCTGGAGAGCATGTTTACTGTCCATTGTCTCAGTTCTTGGAAGACTTCCTGAAAATCACAGAATGAGCCATAGCACCCCAATCAGTTACATTTCATGAATCTGAATCTCTCTCTCTCTCTCTCTCTCTCTAAACCCCTCTGGTAGAATAATTTACACAGCTAGGGTGTTTTGAGAACAACGCCAAAGAGGAAAATAATATATGACGAACAATCCACTGTTGACCAACCAAGAACCAACGCCATGCTACACTACCTACAGTTTGATTTAATCTGCCACCCAAAATGTCAACAGTAGTTCAAATAAAGTTACTAGTTAAGCTCCATAGGTAGGCCTGTTTATTGTTTATTGATTGCATATGCTTAGAATGCTTGAAAGATAGAAACAAATGTATATACAGATCTGTCTCGCCATACAGATACAAATCAATCAAACTATTTTCAGTCCATTTCACACAAGAATCCTTAAACACTATATTATATGGAAAAAAGAAGGAAAAACTAAAAGAGAGAAAAAAGGTTTGAAACCATACCCATTACTAAACACACACACGGCAAAAGGAATAAGGCAATGCAATTCTGTATGACGGAACCCACTCCACATCTAAATGACAGGAACTGTGTAGCGGACTCAGTTGACCTTGTGATGGGATCTGCGACAACACCGCTGGCCCAGAGCAACCGTCCATACTGTACATAAAGATGACGTATGAGGAAAATAATGTATGCCTGCTCTGTATCACGTACCATGCACATTGTCATCCCATTGTTTCATCATCATCTCTAGAGGGCCTCACAGACAGAGGCCAGATGAATGCCGTTTAGGAATTTTTTACACAGAGCCTTTGTAGTATGGTTACTACCTCCCTCTCACCAAGTGCACTAGCTAAACCAAGGAGCCAAAGAGACAGAAATCAACACTAGGCGTCATTTTTCAGTGAGCTCTGTAAACAAAGAATGAGAAAATCTCATCTCAATATTGGTTGTCAAATATATAACATTTACTCCCACATACTGGAAGTTAAATAAAACAAATTCTCTAGACGTTACTATAAGGTTGAATATTCATATTACAAAAACCAGACTCAGGTTATGGTAGTACAAAAATATGAGAAAATAGTTCTACTGGTCGAGCAACATAGTGGGTGGGTCCTACAATGATGGAGAATAAACATTAAGGAAGGTAACAATAAACCTAAACATTTCCTTTACTGTCGATCGCCCCTTATGACAATGAGTCCATACTGTTCAGTCAAGCATCTGATCATGCAGTTGCATGAACCCTACAACCTCTCTCTCTTCCCATGTACGTGTCTCTCAAAATGTGTCTGTGTGTGTCTCTCTTCTCACTTCTCCCTTTGGCCCCCTGTGGAATGTTTTGTAGTGCGGGCCTATGGAGGAAGGGCATTTGAGGACACGGCACACACAAATACAGCTGTTGAGCGCCATCACAGCGCTTGGCAGCCGTCCAACTCAAAGACGGGTGGCGGTGAAGGCCTTGGTTGAGAAAAAAAAAGTTAACAAAGAGCACACTCCTTCCATGTACTGTATGTTGTGTTAAACATTGAAGATAAGAACTTGGCAGTACACCTCAATGCCCTCACTGACTTCCCAGCAATAAAGCAACCACTAAGAAAAAAGGTGTCATTGTGTGAAGCACACTATATATACAAAAGTATGTGGACACCCCTTCAAATTAGGAGATTCGGCTATTTCTGCTATAACCCTTGCTGACAGGTGTATAAAATCGAGCACATAGCCATGCAATCTCCATAGACAAACATTGGCACACAAGCCTAAGATCACCATGCACAATGCCAAGCGTCGGCTGGAGTGGTGCAAAGCTTGCTGCCATTGGACTCTGGAGCAATGGAAACGCTTTCTCTGGAGTGATGAATCACGCTTCACCATCTGGCAGTCTGACGGACACATCTGGGTTTGGCGGATGCCAGGAGAACGCTACCCAGCCCCGATGCACAGTGCCAACTGTAAAGTTTGGTGGAGGAGGAATAATGGTCTGGGGCTGTTTTCATGGTTTGGGCTACGCCCCTTAGTTCCAGTGAAGGGACATCTTTATGCTACAGCATAAAATGCCACTCTAGACGATTCTGTACTTCCAACTTTGTGGCAATAGTTTGGGGAAGTCCCTTTCCTGTTTCAGCATGACAACGCCCCCGTGCACCATGCGACGTCCATACAGAAATGGTTTGTCGAGGTCGGTGTGGAAGAACTTGACTGGCCTGCACAGAGCCCTGACCTCAACCCATTCGAACCCCTTTGGGATGAATTGGAACGCCGACTACGAGCCAGGCCTAATCGCCCAACATCAGTGCCTGACTTCACTAATGCTTGTGGCTGAATGTAAGCAAGTCTCCACAGCAATGTTCCAACATCTAATGGAAAGCCTTCCCATAAGATTGGACGCTGTTATAGCAGCAAAGGGGGGACCAACTCCATATTAACGCCCATGATTTTGGAATGAGACGTTCAACGAGCAAGAGTCCACATACTTTTGGTCATGTAGTGTATATAGGAAGGCAGGCAGCCAAGTACACGCCTACACACACAATGTGCCTATAGGTTTCGTTTGAATCAATAAGCAGAGAGTTGGGAGTCACTCTGTCTATATCTTTCTCTTGTTTGGTATGACAGTTCAGATGCATTTCACAGTGTTGAGAGCTGTGTGTGAAAGGCAAACCTGTAGACTTGGAGTGCTGGATGCCAGCCATGTTAGTTAAAGCTACACACACACACACACACACAGGAGGCAAATGAGGCCAACCTCCAACCCGACACCATTCCACCTCATATAGATGAAAATAGAGGGAACATCTTGCAATGTACTGGTCTAACAGCTGTAAATCATCTCCAAACAATAACTAAACAACATAAAGTGTGTGTATGGGAGAGAGAGAGAGAGAGAGAGAGAGAGAGAGAGAGAGAGAGAGAGAGAGAGAGAGAGAGTTAGAGAAAAAGTGTGTGTGTGTGTGTGTGTGAGAGAGAGAGAGAGAGAGAGAGCAGGAAATGAATAAATTGCCACAAGTCACATGCAAGGCGCAAACAGTACAGTAGGCATTGGTCACATGTCAGGGGCTTCAAGGGAAGCAGACAGTTAGTGACATGCCAGTCAGACCCCAGGTCATGGAGAAGCACTGATTCAGTGTGTCACTATCAGAGTGAATGGTGGTAAACCTGGGATTCTGCCAGAAGATACTGACTTTCTTTGTCGATTTTGATAATTCTGTCATTTTTGCCAACAAACAGCAAGGATGTAGCCTATTGAGATTCCATTGAATCAATAATGGCCTATTATATATTCACAAACAAAATAATTTATACTCCATAGGCTAAGGCATGTAGGCTACATTCAAACACCTACAGACCCATTTAAGTATAGTCTACTTTATAGTCTACTCCTTAGGCTTCAGACTTAGATTGATTTTCTGTACCCCATGATTCACAGATTATGGTAGCACAGAGGACATAAAAATACTATGATATATAAGGTTGAAGCCTATATTATGCCACAAAATATTCTGGTCTGATGGCGGTGAGTCGAGTTGACCTAAGTTCACAGTATAACCTCTCTCATTAGGATTCCAAACTTTAAGATCAACAGCTATGAATAGGCTACATTGTATCATACTGTATGTCTGGGGGTGTGGTTAGGTCGGCTACATGTGTGTTATAATGCCTATAGCCTACAAAGTGGTGGGGGCGTTTTTGTTTTGGACTTGACAGCGACGCAATGACCGATATATTCTCCACATATCCCGTTAGAAACACAGTATTTCGTTGACTGATAAAAAGTGGTCCACAAAATGTTAGGCCTACATTTCATAAAGTTCATTGTTAAATTAGCATTTCTAAACATCTGCGCAAATTCCTTTAGTCTAAAATACTGGCGGGTTATATTTTTCAGGAATCCAGTTGCATTAAATCAATGTCATGGCTCTAACAAAACCACAAAATCTACGAAATTATTATGCTATTCTACAATACTATAAAAAGTTAAATCGTTGTTGTAGTTTATGTCAATGTCGATATGTCATTCGTGAATTACAATATCAAGCGATATGAAAGATGGGCAGATTAAATCTAGCCTACATACGAGGAAATAAAACATGGCAAAACCATATGCGTTATACAAACAAACACTATAGCCTACATATCAAACCACGATTAAGACAAATGTTTACCCGATATGTCGCTCCTCCATAAAAGGGTGCTGTCAGTAGTGGGCACAGCTTTATTTCTTGCGATGTAAAGTTTCCGTCTGTAGCATAGGCAGGCCCCGAGTTCACCTCGTTTGTTGCTCGCTCTCCTATCTTGCCTGCTCGCCCCCAACGCTCTCTCTCTCGCTCTCTCTCTCTCCCCAATGTATCCCTGTGCAGGAAGTGAATGACGCTCACATGGACGCTATATGAACTGTGCGCATAGCCGCAGACTGACATCATTCTACAGTCGATACACTTTCATTAAAGACACAGACTCGGCGTTTAAAGATGTTACTGTACAGTATTTCAGATGTTATGTACTTTACTGTAAATATAAAAAAAACATGGAGCGCTCTACGTTATGCACCTCTAAATTATGACTCCTTTACATGCACTCGATTCTAATGACAGAATTCACGACAAAGTTAATTTTTTAACTGTACCGAAATCTATCTAAAACTCGGAAGCACGGAACATATGGTGTGTGCGCTCTGGAGTGCATTTACATGCATGGTTACCTCACGTGGCCTATCAGTAGCAAGATGCGCATGTGTGCAGCTCATAACTTTGGGGACCAACTGCGGGCTACATATTATGACCTCAAGTCAACTGTCCCATAACTGCTGTATCCGTTTTACTGTAGTGAATCCATATACCACCCACTGTCAGACAACAACATTTACATTCACTGATATGGCAATCCATTACTCTATTTCCATAAAGTCTGATATTATATTTACTGTTTGTAGACCATGCTCTGAAATCTCAACTGTGCATTTTCATGATGCCAAAAGCAGCTGACCTTAACCATGTCTGACCAAATATTCCCACATCATTAAACATATATTTCTGTGTGTGTACCTCAACAGCGGGTGCAGTGTAGACTATGCCCACTGTTAATAAACACGTGTATGGTCATTGGTAATGGTTAATAACCATAAGGTCCCCATCATTAATACTGTATACATTTTATAATGTATCCTAATGCATTTCCATGTACACAATATGGAAATTTGTCTTCGTAGTTCTATGAAACCATAAACTATCAGTCCACATACAGTACATTGCAAACACCTAAAGCAAATCAAGCTTTGCCCCAGTATTTATTATATAACAGAGAATACATTAGCATGGTAAAGAATGACCCAAATAAAAACACCTTGAGCAGAGATTTTTAAAATGTTATATATACACATTTATTCATATGCTCTTCCCGAGCGGCTTTGGTAATATGAAACTGTACAGTACAATGCCCTGAATAACAGAAGCAACAGAGGAAACAATAACATACCATGTCCATTTCACACATACTTTTCCACATAAGCATTCTGAACAGCTTCGGACAGATTGAGATATTTTTCATATTAAAATGGCTGCATTTTACGTACATAATAGCGGTAGACCCCTCACTGCATTGCTACAAGTGTTAATGAGGGTCAATGGTTATCACTAGTTACCACAGCCAAAGTCAAAATTGGCTAGATTGTAAACATTTATTCAATCAAAAATCTGCTTTTTGAGCTTCATTTAAGGTTAGGTTTAGACAAAAGGTTATCAGTGGGGTTAAGATTAGGTTTAAAATCAGTTTTTAAGAAGAGAAATTGTAGAAATAGGCAGGGTTTAGACATAATTATCACTTTGTGGCTGTGGTAACTAGTGACGACCAGGTTCAATGGAGGGTCAACTCACCTGGCATCCATCAACTCAGGGAATAGACTTGAACTGTTGGTGAAAATAACTTGCAACTCTCATTTCATTCAAGGTGAATTCTTTACATTCCTCAACTGAATTGATTTTGAATTAACACCAACCCTACTTGCCATAGGCCTACTATACATGGCTATCTATTACATTGTACAGCTACAGTGCATTCAGAAAGAATTCACACCCCTTGACTTTTTCCACATTTTGTTGAGTTACAGCCTGAATTAAAAATTGATTAAATTGTGAATTTTGTCACTGGTCTTCACACAATACCCCATAATGTCAAAGTGGAACTATGTTTTCGTATTTTTAACATTTTTATTCATTAATTTAAAATGAAAAGCTGAAATGTCTTATTGACTCAAGTATTCAACCCCTTTGTTATGGCAAGCCTAAATACACTGAGTATACAAAACATTAATAACACCTGCTCTTTCCATGACGGACTGACCAGATGAATCCAGGTGAAAGCTATGATCCCCTATTGAAGTCACGTGTTAAATCCACTTCAATCAGTGTAGATGAAGGGGAGGAGACAGGTTAAATGATTTTTAAGCCTTGAGACAATTCAGACATGGATTGTGTATGTGTGCCATTCAGAGAGTGAATGGGCAAGAAAAAATATTTAATTGCCTCTGAACGGGGTATGGTAGTAGGTGCCACGCACACTGGTTTGTGTCAAGAACTGCAACGCTGCTGGGTTTTTCATGCTCAACAGTTTCCTGTGTGCATCAAGATTGGCCCACCACCCAAAGGACAATCAGCCAACTTGACACAACTGTGGGAAGCATTGAAGTCAACATAGGCCTGCATCCCTGTGGAACGCTTGACACCTTGTAGAGTCCATGCCCCTACGAATTGAGGCTGTTCTTAGGGCAAAGGTGGGGTTGAAACTCAATATTAGGAAGGTGTTCCTAATGTTTGGTATATTCAGTGTAAGTTCAGAAGTAAATTTGCATGGCCTGTGTACAATAATAAAGTTTAACATTATTGTTACAATTATCAACAAGGTCCCTCAGTCAAGCAGTGAATTGAAAACATAGATTCAACCACAAAGACCAGGGAGGTTTTCCAATGCCTCACAAAGAAGGGCACCTATTGGTAGATGGGTACAAATAAAAAAAGCAGACGTTGAATATCCCTTTGAGCATGGTGAAGTTATTACACTTGGATGGTGTATCAATACGCACAGTCACTATAAAGCTACATGCGTCCTTCCTAACTCAGTTGCCGGAGAGGAAGGAAACCGCTCAGGGAATTCACCATGAGGCCAATGGTGACTTAAAAACAGTAAAGAGTTTAATGGCTGTGATAGGAGATACCTGAGGATGGAGCAACAACATTGTAGTTACTCCACAATAGTAACCTAATCGACTGAGTGAAAAGATGGAACCCTGTAAAGAATACAAATATTCCAAAACATGTATCCTGGTTGCAACAAGGCACTAAAGTAATACTGCAAAAAATATGGAAAATAAATTAACTTTTTGTCCTGAATACAAAGTGTTATGTTTGGGGCAAATCCAACACATCACATTACTGAGTACCACTCTCCATATTTTCAAGCATAGTGGTGGCTGCATCATGTTATGGGTATGCTTGTAATAGTTAAGGACAGGGGAGTTTTTCAGGATAAAAAAGAAACAGAATGGAGCTAAGCACAGGCAAAATCCTAGAGGAAAATCTAGTTCAGTCTGCTTTCCACCAGACACTGGGATATTAATTAAACTTTTAGCAGAACAATAACCTAAAACACAAGGCCAAATCTACACTGCAGTTGCATACCAAGAAGACAGTGACATGTTCCTGAGTGTCCGAGGTACAGTTTTGACCTAAATCTACTTGAAAATATATGACATGAAAATGGTTGTCTAGCAATGCTCAACAACCAATTCGACAGAGCTTGAAGAATTTTGAAAATAATAATGCACAAATGTTGCACAATCCAGGTATGGAAATCTCTTAGAGACTTACCCAGAAAGACTCACAGCTGTAATCGCTGCCAAAGGTTATTCTACAAAGTATTGAGTGTGAAGACTTATGTAAATGAGATATGTCTGTATTTCATTTTCCGTAAATTAGCAAACATTTCTAAAAACATGTTTTCACTTTGTCATTATGGGGCATTGTGTGTAGATGGGTGAGAGAAAAAAATATTTTAATCCATTTTGAATTCAGGCTGTAACACAACAAAAGGCGGAATAAGTCAAGGGGTATGAACACATTCTTTATACACTGTATGTCAAAAATGCAATTCTTCCTTCCTTTCAGGTTTAACAGGACATACGAACTAGACTAACAAATATGAGTGGCACAGAGTATGAGGCATATGATGAGTTGATCCTAGAACAATACAGGGTTGTGCTGCTTACCCACTTCTGCCCAATGCCAGTCCTCAGCCACATCGCTATTTTAAATTGGTAAAAGTAGTCAACTGGGTGGGGATTCCTATGGGTTGTAGCCTCACTGGCTATCACAGACGCTATAATGGCACAGATATTAAGATGAGTCCTCTATCTATCTATCTATCTATCTATCTATCTATCTATCTATCTATCTATCTATCTCTGAACTCCATCCAACGACTGGGGCCGAGTCCCAAATCTTTTAAATGGTTTTCTTCCATTAGTATTGAGCACTGATCTGAAACAGACTGAATAGAAAGTAGCATGGTGGAAACTTGGCTTGCACACTGTTTACTGTTTAAGTACTGAAACAGAAGCTGTGACTTAACTAGGGCCAGACCTTTTCCTGGCCAGGACCTAGGCTTGCAGAAAAGGGGACAAGGAAAGGAGGAGAATTTAGGAGAAATTGATCAGGATTTCAGTACTTAAAATGAACAATGAGAAAGTTATTGGCACATGGTGAGTGAAAACTACAGGCTTTACACATGACCACACTGATAGATAAATGTTCTGAATAGGTTTTCATCCTATCATTACAGCCTTTCCTATCCTTATCAGATCAGTCCTAGTGTAGGGAAGAAGCTGAGTAAAGGAGGCCATTGGGACACAGCCACAGCCATTGTTTTGGTTGTCAGAGACGGAGGTGTCTGGCTGTGATTGGCTATTGTTTTCTGAGGGAGGCCGAACAGTGTTCTCTCTGTGAGAGGGATTCTGGGACCATGTGAGGGACTAAATGAGCACTTCACCCAAAGCCACCCACTGTAACTAACTCGCACTGTTACAGACTCGATGACACAGCTCAAGCAGCAGGCCATGCCCATGGCAGATATTAGTGGCATCAATAAGACACAATCTACACACACTCACACATACTCACTTATCCATATACTTCACAGCACGATACTGTCGCTTTTTTTTTTTTAATCAAAAGACGATGTATAAAATAATAATGTTACAAAAATAATGTTGGTCACCTAGGGAATTGATTCCAACACCAATACGAACGTATCCTTTATGTTTAGAATTCAACATTTCGCGTGATTTGTTTTCTCCAGTCAAACAGAAGATAGCATGTTTTCCCTTCTAGGGTCTTGAGAGGCATCCCACCCCTCATGGTCCAAACTAAAGTAAGGCTTGTTATTACAGAAGTCTTAGAGTAAGTATGCATCAGCTTTTTTTCAGGCAAATAGCACCAGAGTGTCACCATATATTCTGTCCACCTTCTATTTCTGGTCATCCTTACACCTTCATCGCAACTGCTGCTGTGTGGTAGTGTTTTGGTACAAAATGGCTGCTGTGCATTAGGTAGAGGTTTGACATTGGTATATAACAGTGATCCATGGTCACTGTTGTCACCAGAAGCTACATGTCCACAAACACCATGAAGCACCAGCCCAGGCCTCCCACCAGGAACATTGTGACCTGCATACTGTAGATAAACAGGTTGTTGAGCACCCCAAAGTCAAGGCGCCGGTGTCCTAGCAACAGTAGGATGACGGACAGCTTGTACTGAAGCCGCAGGAAGACACGCGCGCTCACGTACTGCAGGCAGAATAGAGCCGATAGCGCCACCCAGAGGAGGGAGGTCAGAAGGCTGCAGCCGAAGTAGAGCAGGAAGCGCAGGAAGCCGTACATGCAGCGTGAGCGCAGGTACAAGTCAAAGTTGTTGTACTTGGTGCGCACAAGCTGGGTGGTGCGTGCAGGACCACAGGCCGAGTGCATGCAGGTGGTGTGGGGACCATGGAAACTACGCACACGCCGAGGGATGGGGATCACAGGCATGAGTGGGAGAATTGAGCCGCAGGCTTCTGTGGGGAGTCACAGCAATAGGCCTTGTCCTCTGCTTCAGAGGTGGTGGGGGTTAGCATCATTGACTGGCTTAGAGCTTAAAACGGAACCGCAGGCATGGAATGTGGGCCTCTGATTAGGTCTGTTTGGAGTCTGTCGCTACAGGCATCCAAAAGGCAACAAGGCTCTGTAAAGAGGGCACAACACATATATGTTAAATTTTTGTGTTACACACACCCAAATAAATACGGGCATTGCAAGGAGCGATCCCTCTCCCTCACACACTATGCTAGCAGTGCGACATTAGGACAGCCTTGATAGTAAATGCAGTAAATCATGGTTTATGCTGCTTATGTCTATTGAAAATTTTCATTCTCAAATATTTTAACATCTCTATTATGGATGTAGCCTGGGCCTATAGACTTGACCGCTTGGAAACGTCGCTTGACATTACAATATGCATCTCATTTATCAAGCTGAAATTGTACATACCGTTCGTTTAGAAAAATTATTTCGACTTATTGAAAGATGTCTTGCACAATGAATTCTCAGCACTCTATTCGATGCTCATACATGAGTTCCTCAAACTCGTCGTACTATGCTGTGAAACGACTGCAGCAAGTTATCATGTTATAACTCGTCGCATAAATACCTTTCAAAAACAACAAACAGTAATTGCAGCCCTCTGGTACATCATTGTATTGACATAGATGGCTATGCTTGCTACAATGAACTCAACAGGGGCGGTAGTGTTGCTCTGACAACTGGTGAATACGTCCTGTCGTAAAATGTTTAAGTCATTCTTCTCACGACAACATCTGAAATTTAAAGGAGAAGAGTTCCATTATTTTTTCTCCAATATTAAAACTAGTTGGTTCTCTTTTTTTTGCTATGGGGGTGATAGAGATTGTTATTGTGAGAAAAATGACTTGCCAGGTTACCTCCCCAAAGTCCAAGTTGCATAGAGGCTAATGATTTCAGTGAATGTGTGACAACAGTGAAAAACTCTTCAGTGTCAATGTCAGTCAAGCCAAACTGCAATACGGTTTTGAAATTAAAAAAGTATTGGAGAGAGTTTAGCGAGAGAATACATGGCCACATCATGTCATAGCCTCAGAGAACAGAGATCACCCCCAATCTGTCATTGTAATATTGGGAGACAGTGAACTGATAGTTTCACCCTAACACAAAAGGCCTAACCTAAGGTTTAGCCATAGCCTGCCCACTGCATCATTCCTAAAGCATGTTGACCTAGTAAGTGTGTTTTGAAACCTATAGACGAATTCAAATATACATCTAAATATGTTTGATAAAGTATACTTTAAAGTTTAAAGGTCCCAATACATACATTTTTAAATTCTCAATATCAAATAATTTCTGGGTAACAATTAAGTACCTTACTGTGATTGTTTTCCAATCAAAAATAAATTGCAATGAGCATTTTCTAAACCAAGAATTCTGCTAGAATTGTCTGAGAGTGTTCTGACTGCGGAGGGGGAAACTGAAAACGATCTGTTATTGGCAGAGAGAGAACTGAACTGAATGACTATCGCCCCGTAGCACTCCCTTCTGTGATCATGAAGTGCTTTAAGAGACTAGTCAAGGATCATATCACCTCCAGCTTACCTGCCACCCTAGTCCCACTTTAGTTTGCATACCACCCCAACAGGTCAACAGACGATGCAATCGCCATCACACTCCACACTGCCCTATTCCATCTGGACAAGAGGAATACCTATGCAAGAATGCTGTTCATTGATACCAGCTCAGTATTTAACACCATAGTACCCTCCAAGCTCATCATTAAGCTTGAGGCCCTGGTTCTCAACCCCGCCCTTTGCAATTGGGTCCTGGACTTTCTGACGGGCCGCCCCCAGGTGGTGAAGGTAGAAAACAACATCTCCACTTCGCTGACCCTCAACACGGGGCCCAACAAGGGTGCGTGCTCAGCCCCCTCCTGTACTCCCTGTTCACCCATGCACGCCTCCAACTCAATCGTCAAGTTTGCAGACGACAGAACAGTTGTGGGCTTGATTACCAACAATGACGAGACAGCCTACAGGGAAGAGGTGAGGAAAATAACCTCTCACTTAACGTAAACAAAACAAAGGAGATGATCGTGGACTTCAGGAAACAGCAGAGGGAGCACCCCCATATCCACATCGAAGGGACAGTGTGGAGAAGGTGGAAAGTGTTAAGTTCCTCGGCGTACACATCACAGACAAACTGAAATGGTCCACCCACACAGAGTGTGGTGAAGAAGGCGCAAGAGCGCCTCTTCAACCTCAGGAGGCTCAAGAAATGTGGCTTGTCACCTAAAACCCTGACAAACTTTTACAGATGCACAATTGAGAGCATCCTATCGGGCTGTATCACCGCAACTGCGCCGCCCTCAACCGCAAGGCTCTCCAGAGGGTGCACAACGCATCACCGGTGTCACAGGAAGGCCAAAAAGATAATCAAGGACAACAACCACCCGAGCCACTGCCTGTTCAGCACCCAATGTCACAGGAAGGCAAAAAAGATAATCAAGGACAACAACCACCCGAGCCACTGCCTGTTCACCCCACTACAATCCAGAAAGCGAGGTCAGTACAGGTGCATCAAAGCTGGGACCAAGAGACTGAAAAACAGCTTCTATCTCAAGGCCATTAGACTGCTAAACAGCAATCACTAACTCAGACAGGCTGCTGACTTACATAGAGACTCACTAGTCACTTTAAACAATGCCACTTTAATATTGTTTACATATCTTACAATACTCATCACATATGTATATACTGCATCTTATTCCAACTATTGCATCTTGCCTTTGACGCTCGGCCATCGCGCATCAATATGTCTATATGTACATATTCTTATTCCATCCCTTTAGATTTGTGTGTATTAGGTAGTTGTTGGGGAATTGTTAGATTACTTATTAGATATTTCTGCACTGTCGGAACTAGGAGCACAAGCATTTCACTACACTTGCATTAACATATGCTAACCATGTGTATGTGACCAATACAATTTGATTTGATTTGAGGTTTGGAACGCTCTTTCTTTTTGGTCTATTAACTAATGCACCACCTGGTGATTTAACCAGGCAGGCCAAAACTCCCTCCCACCACAACAGGCTGAAATTTCAAACAGCTCTTACACTAAAAGGACAGTATCATAATTTTTTTCAATTTCACAGTATTAGTCCAATCTCATAATGTGGAAATATATATAAAACACAGGCAAATCACATTTTTGACTGCACTGGGGATTTAACTCATACATTCATGAAACATAGTTCCTTTAGTCATAATTTGTTCCGCGACAGTGGTACGAGCAGTAGGCTAGCCATAAACTTTACATAGCCATAAGATCCTCAAATACTATAATGTATATCAAAGCACTGAGCCAAACCTGGGAAGAATTTCACTTTCTGACGTCACTAGGTCATGCACTTTTGGCCGCGGTGCCGTGCCATCCCCCTGGACGGGTCGCATGTCACCCCTGTAAACTGTCTCTAACCCCTCTCTAACTTTCCAGCAGATCAAGCAACCTTCATTGGGCAGATTTACGAGGTGGCCAAATGATTACAGCCCGGCTATTTGTCAGCCGGCCAGACGACAGAGTCGTTTTTAAAAAGAGTTTATTACAGTCATTAATGGTGCGCCAGATTACTTTGCACAGGATTTAAAGGTATATTATGCAAAATCTGAAAAACAAACCTTATAATACTTAATCAAACATGCATAAAGCTGTTGCCAGGGCTTAATAAATTATCCCAATTACCTTACTTCCAGATTGTGATTGCTTTTACTGATTAAATCAACAGTGTAATAATTTGAGTGGTGGCTGAGGATTGATATCAGATTTGCGAATACAGAGATAAGGACTTCTACGGAGAGCTCTGGGGATTATGATTAAAATGGGAGGGCATCTATTCCATCCATTACAGAATGCTTTATTTCTCTACATGCCCAGTTGCCCACCAACTGAAATGCTTTGTAGGGAGAGCTCTACTAACCAAATTAGGTTGTCACAACATTGTCACATGGTAATGTCACAACTTATTTGCACCATTGCGATAACGTCATGCAACCTATTAGTAACAAAGCCCTGTCAAACTCTACAAATGCAGCAAAGTGCTATGAAAGATTGTAAGAAAGAGACCTATAGCCTAAGTCTTGCAGTGATGGTACTGGTGATTAAAGGGTGTTGGTGGAGAGAAAGGAGGGAGTCGCTGCACCAAGGAACCAAGTTTAGATGTTGTTATTTTCTTGTAGGGATCCAAAGAAAAAAAGGGAAAAGTATTACAGGAACTTTAGTACAAGAATATAACTAAATGTAATACAAGTAAACTGCTGGTTTAAATAATGACAACAATACATAAAAAAAGGCTACCTCTCCAGATGGTGAGTAGTGAGCATTAGCCGAGTAGGCCATCGGAGAGGCACATGTACCTGGTATAGAGAAGCGTGGAGACACGCTGTCCTGAAGAAGGGTGTAATGTAGTGACCTTAACCTACCACCTAGCGACCTCGTCAAGAGGTTCAGACCTCTTGACCTAACGGTTAAGGTGTTGGCTTCACAGTCACTGGGTCCGGATTCGAGTCCTGATGGGGGTACCCTCCGAATTCTCTACAATATGATGTAGTTAGCTGATACATAAAATACCTATCCAGGCATTGTAAGAGCCGGCATGTGTCAGCAACGTCTGAGCAGGGGAACACAACTTATAACTAGACACATCCAGTGCATTCAGAAAGTATTCAGACCCCTTGACTTTTTCCACATTTTGTTACGTTACAGCCTTAATCTAAAAGATTAAAGGCATTTTTTTCTCACTCTCATCAGTTTTTTTGAATATTTGCAAATGATTTAAAAATGAAAACAGAAATATCTTATTTACATAAGTATTCAAACCCTTTTCTATTAGACTCGCAATTGAGCTCAGGTGCATCCTGTTTTTATTGATCATCCTAGAGATGTTTCAACAACTTGATTGGAAAGGCACACACCTGTCTATATAATGTCCCAATGTTGACAGTGCATGTCAGAGGAGGTGAAACGGGTAGGAAGGGTCGGACGATTCTCACTAGAGGAGTAATAGGTTTTTGCAACAGAATCTTCGTAAGCTTGGATGCGCGAGGTTCGACTTCAAACAAGGAAGCAAAATAGAATCCATCGTTCTATATTGTGGTAGGCGGTTTTAGCAACAGCTGTGCTGGACTGTGGTTGACATTGATGATAGTTCTGATGGTATGGGTGGGATGATGAAAGTCATGGACCTGGATGGTCTGTGGTGAAAAGTAAAAGTAAAAAGAATGGCCCTGCTATAAGCGCTGCTGACAGCAGTGGCAGTTCTAGTGTTGGGAACGTGAAGAAGGTGAAGGTAGTGAAAAACAAAAGTAATGATGTCTCATCTAGACCCTATTCGATTAACCAATGCCGTTAAGAAAGAGATAGGGGAAGTCACGTTAGCCCGGATCATTAGTAATGGTAGACTATTAATATTCTGTGCTGACCATGTTCAGCAAGGGAAGATTCTGAAAATGAAAACTCTCAATGGGAAGAAAATCACAAGTCATGTCCCTGGAACTAAGCTGAGGGGGGTCTATATGCATAGATTATATAAAATAAAATGGTAGAAGCCAAAAGGCTGTTCAGTAAAAAAGAGGGGCAGAGAAGTGAAAGCCTGTCATTATTATTGTCACGATCTCCAGAAGGGACAGACCAAGGCGCAGCGAGGTATCCAGTATACATGCTTTATTTAATACACGTAACTGAGTCAAAACAACAAAACGTATGAAAACGAAGATCGTAACATGAACAAACAAACAAACAAACAAACAAACAAACAAACAAACAAACAAACAAACAAACAAACAAACAAACAAACAAACAAACAAACAAACAAACAAACAAACAAACAAACAAACAAACAAACAAACAAACAAACAAACAAACAAACAAACAAACAAACAAACAAACAAACAAACAAACAAACAAACAAACAAAGCTATGTACAAACAATAACCCACAAACCCCTAATGAAAACTACAAACATATATATGGTTCCCAATTAGAGGTAACGACACTCAGCTGCCTCTAATTGGGAACCATTACCCCAACATAGAAATAGATAACCTAGAACAGAAATAACCCTACACCAAAACAAAACTAAACACGCCAGCCTGTCTTCTCAGGCCTGGACGTGACAATTATTCATGTTTGAGAAGGTTGTACCTAAGAAAGTACAGATGGGCTTCCTGGATTTCACTGTTAGAGAGTTTGTCCCACCTCCATTAAGGCGTTTTAAATGACAAAGAATGGGACATGTAGCGGCTCTGTGCAAAGGAAAGAAAATATGTGCCAAGTGTGGAGGGGAACATGATTGTGGTGATTGTGGGAACAATGTCAAGGTTAAATATTGTGGACTACAGGAAAAGGAGGGCCGATCACGCCCCCATTCACAACGACGGGGCTGTAGTGGAGCGGGTTGAGAGTTTCAAGTTCCTTGGTTTCAACATCACTGACAAACTATAATGGTCCAAACACACCAAGACAGTCGTGAAGAAGGCACAACAACACCTTTTCCCCCTCAGGAGACTGAAAAGATTTGGCATGGGTCCGCAGATCCTCAAAAAGTTCTACAGCTGCACCATCGAGAGCATCCTGACCGGTTGCATCACCGCCTGGTATGGCAACTGCTCGGCATCCGACCGTAAGGCGCTACAAAGGGTAGTGAGTAAGGTCCAGTACATCACCGGGGCCAAGCTTTCTGCCATCCATGACCTATATACTAGGCGGTGTCAGAGGAAGGCCAACAAAAATTGTCAGACTCCAATCATCTAAGTCATAGACTGTTCCCTTTGCTACCGCAGACTGGGACGAAGGTTCACCTTCCAACAAGACAATGACCCTAAGCACACAGCCAAGACAACGCAGGAGTGGCTTTGGGACAAGTCTCTGAATGTGCTTGAGTGGCCCAGCCAGGGCCCGGACTTGAACCCGATCGAACATCTCCGGAGAGACATGAAAACAGCTGTGTAGTAACGCTCCCCATCCAACCTGAAAGAGCTTGAGAGGATCTGGAAAGAAGAACGGGAGAAACTCTCCAAATACAGGTGTGCCAAGCTTGTAGAGTCATACCCAAGAATACTCAAGGTTGTAATCGTTATCAAAGGTGCTTCAACAAAGTACTGAGTAAAGGGTCTGAATGCTTATGTTAATGTGATATTTCAGCATACATTTCTAAACCTGTTTTTGCTTTGTCATTATGGGGTATTGTGTGTGGATTGATGGGGGGGGTTGTAACAAAATTTGGAAAGAATCAAGGGGTCTGAATACTTTCTGAATGCACTGTAGCTAACTAATACTTTCAGCCAAAAACAAAAAGATTAACCTTACGTTTAGCCGTAGCCTGCCCACTAGTTTGCTCCCATTTGGTGGGTGTGGCCTGATCATGTCTGTGACCATTTGAAAACACGAAACTTGTGCAGCGCACACCATACATTCTCCCTCTGGGCCACCATGATCACACCATTCTTCAACTGGTCGTTCAGTACAGCACCGTTTCCGTTGAACACCATTCTGTCACATGATTACATGTCCACAACATAGAATGTTAACGTTTTCATACAGTACCAGTCCAAAGTTTGGACACACCTAATCATTAAAGGGTTTTTCTTATTTGTATTATTTTCAACATTGTAGAATAATAGTGAAGACATCAAAACTTTGAAATAACACATATGTAATCATGTAGTAACCAAAAAACTGTAAAACAAATCAAAATATATTTTAGATTTTAGATTCTTCAAAGTAGACACCTTTTGCCTTGATGACAGCTTTGCACACTCTTGGCATTCTCTCAACCAGCTTAACCTGTAATGCTTTTCCAACAGTCTTGAAGGAGTTCCCACATATGCTAAGCACTTGTTGGCTGCTTTTCCTTCACTCTGCGGTCCAACTCATCCCAAACCATCTCAATTGGGTTGAGGTCAGGTGATTGTGGAGGACAGGTCATCTGATGCAACACTCCATCACTCTCCTTCGTGATCAAATAACCCTTACATAGCCTGGAGTGTTGGGTCATTGTGCTGTTGAAAAACAAATGATTGGCCCAAACGCAAACCAGATGGGATGGCTTACCGCTGCAGAATGCTGTGGTAGCCATGCTAGTTAAATGTGCCTTGAATTCTAAATAAATCACAGATAGTGTCACCAGCAAAGCAACCCCACACCATCACACCTCCTCATCCATGCTTCATGGTGGGAACCACACATGCAGAGATCATCCGTTCACCTACCCTGCATCACACAAAGACACAGAGGTTGGAACTCAGACCAAAGGACAGATTTCCACCGCAAAAGCAAATCTCTTCTTCTTATTGGTGTCCTTTAGTAGTGGTTTCTTTGCAGCAATTTGACCATGAAGGCCTGATTCACGCAGTCTCTTCTAAACAGTTGATGTTGAGATGTGTCTGCTATTTGAACTGTTTGGTGTGCAATCTGAGGTGCAGTTAACTCTAATGAACTTCTCCTCTGCAGCAGAGTTAACTCTTAGTCTTTCTTTGCTGTGGCGGTCTTCATGAGAGCCAGTTTCATCATAGCCCTTGATGGTTTTTGCGACTGCACTTGAACAACTTTCAAAGTTCTTGAAATGTTCCAGATTTACTGACCTCCATGTAATTAAAGTAATGATGGACTGTCGTTTCTCTTTGCTTATTTGAGCTGTTCTTGCCATAATATGGACTTGGTATTTTATCAAATAGGGCTATCTTCTGTATACCACCCTTACCATGCGTCAAATGCATTAAGAAGGAGCAAAATTCCACAAATTAACTTTTAATATGGCACAACTGTTAATTGAAATGCATTCCAGGTGACTACCTCATGAAGCTGGTTGAGAGAATGCCAAGAGTGTGCAAAGCTGTCATCGTGGCAAAGGATGGCTACTTGAAGTATCTCAAATTTAAAATATATTTTGATTTGTTTAACACTTTTTTGGTTACTACATGATTCCATATGTTTTATTTCTGTCACACCCTGATCTGTTTCACCTGTCTTTGTGCTTGTCTCCACCCCCCCTCCAGGTGTCGCCCATCTTCCCCATTATCTAGCTGTGTTGTATGTTGCCAGTTCGTTTTGTCCGTCAAGCCTGCCAGCGGTTTTCCCCTTGCTCCTGTCTGTTTCTAGTTCCTGGTTTCACGGTTTTGACCATTCTGCCACCCCTGAGCCTGCTTGCCGTTCTGTACCTTGTCACACCATCACACCACACTGGATTATTGACCTCTCTGTCACGGATCCCTCCGGTACTGTTGCTCTTTCTGTGCACCAGTTTCGGAGGTCTACGTCACAGCCTCTAGGAACTGAACTGTGTCATTACGCACACCTGGTCCCTATATTCCCCCCTGATTAGTAATTGTATAAGTGTGCCCTTTGTTCACCATTGTCTTGTCGATTATTGTTCCAATGTCCGTTGGTCGTGTGAGTACCTGTGCCTTGTCGTTTTGGCTTTTGTGCCGCTTGTAGTGTGCAGATGATTACGGGTCTCGTCCTATGTTGAATCATTGTGCATTTGTGTTTTCGGGTCTCATCCCGTGTATTTATTCGCTCTTCTGGTTGGGTCTCAACTCTGTGTTTTGTATACGTGTTTGTTTGGTCTTCGTTCCCCGTGCCTTTACATGGCACGCTGTATTTCGGTCAAATAATAAAAAACCTTATGCATTCCTGAGCGTGTCTCCCGATCCTTATACCAACGTGACACTGCCTGCCCTGACCCTGACTGCCTGCCGTTCTGTACCTTTTGGACTCTGATCTGGATTACTAACCTCCGCCTGCCTTTGACATGTCGTTTTGCCTGCCCCCTGTTCTAGTAATAAACTTTTGTTACTTTAACACTGTATGTATCCGGGGTCTTCCCTAGAATGTGATCATTGTTTTGATGTCTCTACTGTTATTCTACAATGTAGAAAATAGTAAAGAAAACTCTTATGGGTGTGTCCAAACTTTTGATTGGTACTGTATGTAAATAAGGTATTTCATTTTATTTTTCTTAGAAAATGCCTAAACCTGTTTTCTCTTCATGTATTGTCTGTAGATTGAGAGAAATCATTTAATCAATTTTAGAATAATGCTGTAACATAACAAAATATGTTAAAAGTAAAGGGGTCTGAATACTTTCTGAATGCACTGTATGTGCACATACTGTATTCAGCTACCCTGAAAGAGACGTTAGTTTCCCTAAATGCAACAAAAGTCAAATGTTAAGCAAATTTAACCCCTCTCTGGTAACACTTTGTTTTAAGGGGTAATTACACTGTAAGAAATATTGTAATAACTCAGTTACACTGTAATAACATGTAACTAGTGGTAATTGCGGTCTGTAATTATAGAGGTGTACCAACAAATGCTTGCTACCATGATTGTTACAAATGGGCAAGTTTCTACTAAATTAATACATTTAGTGTTTAGTTTCTTCTCAGCTGCATCGGATTCAGTAATAACTTTTGAAGGTTGTAATCTCTCGTGGACAGATGCGCTTGGTGTCCGAGATTACAAAGATTGGAGGCTCAATAGGGTCTAATTACCTACCCGTGAATGCACACTCTTCAACATCTCCACTCAATGCTGTTGCTAGCACTTGCCCCCAAAAAGTGTATAATCTGGGTTAACTTGGCTGAGTTTACAAAACGAGTCAGATATTTTATTTATTTAACCAGGAAGGGCTCATTGAGATTTGAAATCACTTTTTCAAGAGCGTCCTGTCCAAGATAGGCAGCACCAAGTCATTACACAATTACAGACAGACAACATAATAAACTACTAAGTAATCTAGTAAAAAACAGAATTCACAAGAGTATAACAAAATCATAAAACAGCAAATAAAAAATATTGACAGGTCAGGGAACCAGCCTCAAAATCCTTCATCAGTGATTTAAAAACACCAATCGGGACAAGTTATTCCAGTTTTATTTGTAAGGCGTTCCAAGCCGATGGCGCAGAGTACATAAGAGCCCTTTTACCAAATTCAGTTCGGACATTTGGAACAGTTAGCAAGATAAAGTCCTGCAAACGAAGAGAGTACCCACCACATTTCTGAACAATAAAAATGCCCAAATAAAATGCTAGTAAACCCAAAATGGCTTTGTAAATAAAGGTATAGTGACTGAGAAGGCCAGCCAACCCTGGTATATAAAGTGCAATGGTGCGTAAGGGTTTTGCAGTTTAAAATAAATCTCAACGCGCCATGGTAAGGGGTATCAATTGATCTCAAACACTGAGAGGAAGCATTCATTTATAAAATATCCCCATAGTCTAGTAAAGGCATAAATGTAGCTGATACTAGCCTCCTTCTGGCTTCAAAAGAAAAACAGGCCTTACTCCTAAAATATGTTGTTGAATATGTAATTTAAAAGAGAGGCCGTCATCAATTAAAATTCCAAGATATTTATATGAGTTTACAGTCTGTCTCATTGCCCTGACAGGTAGTAATATGTGAAAGGTTCAGAGATCTATTTATTGCTTTAGAAAACACCACTAGTTTAGTTTTGTTAGTATTGAGGATTGGCTTCAATTGACATAAGGTATGTTTAACAGTATAAGCAGTGTGCAAGTTCTGGAAAGCTTTTGTAAGAGACGAGGCACAACAATAAAAAAAAACAGTATCATCAGCATAAAAGTGAAGTTAAGCATTTTTGTCTAAATAATTTATATAAATAGTGAATAAGAGGGAACCAAGTACAGAGCCCTGGGGCACACCACTACAGACAGACAATTTAACAGACATGAGCCCATCAAATTGAGTGACTATCAGACAGATAATTAGCAAACCATGCAACGGCATGCTCCAAAAGACCTGCACTCTACAATCTCTGCCTCAGTATAGCATGATCAACTGTATCAAAAGCCTTAGAGAGATCAATAAAAAGTGAGACCCAGTGCTATTTTTGGTCAAGGGCTTCAGTGATGTCATTTTAAATCTTCATGGCTGCTGTAATTGTAATATGCTTCTTCCTGAAGCCCAATTGGTGCATTGATAAAATAGAGTTAGTATATAAAAACTATTTTAGCTGTTCACTCACAAGGGTTTCAAGGATTTTCACCAGGGGTGACAGCTTTGAGATTGGCCTATAATTATTTAAAAGAGTTGGATCTGTATAGGTACAATATAGGTCAACCTCAATGACTACCATACGGGTGTCATCCCAACCTGAATCTCCTTGCGAGAGGATAAATCCACAAGTACACCACAGAGTACATGTAATATACTCAGAGAGGGGGAGCGGGGAGCAGACGTGACAGTACCCCCCATCTAGGGGTGCCACCTGGCATCCTACCTGGGCGAGCCTGATGGGCCGGCCGAGGCGGGAGCCTGAGAGGCCCGGGGCGCGGGAGCCCGACGAGCCGGCCGGGGCGCGGAAGTCCGATGAGCAGGCTGAGGCATGGGAGCCTGATGAGCCAGCTGAGGCATCCACGGTTACTTCGGCAGTGGCACCCGGACCCGACGTCACCAACAATTTCAATTTTTTATCCCTGATTCTTCCAATTGTGGTGTCTGCATTCTGTAACGGTTCCGTAACCACAGACGCTGGAAAGCAAGTACAGGGTGCGGATTTAATAATAAATAGACATAAAACTAAACAAGAACAGCGTCTGGACAAGAGAAACAACACAACATCAATGCAGACAGGGGAATGAAACTGAGGAAGTGACAGATATAGGGGGAGGCAATCAATGACATGATGGAGTCCAGGTGAGTCCGATGAAGCGCTAGTGTGCTTAACGATAGTGACAGGTGTATGTAATGATGAGCAGCCTGGTGACCTTGAGCACCAGAGAAGGGGAGCGGGAGCAGACGTGACAGTACCCCCCCTCTAGGGGCACCACCTGGCGTCCTACCTGGGTGGGCCTGTTGGGCCGGCCGAAGTGCAGGAGCCCGACGAGCCGGCCAAGGCAGGGGAGCCCCACGAGCCGGCGGAGGCATGGCGTGGGAACCTGCAGAGCCAACCGAGGCTTGTGAGATTCAGAGCCAGCTGAGGCATGGGAGCCTGGCGAGCCAGCTGCGGCATCCCCGGTTGCTTCAGCAATGGCACCCGGACCCGACGTTACCAACAATTTCAATTTCTTTTAATCCCTGATGCTTCCAATTGTCGTGTCTGCATTCTGTAATAGTTCCGTAACCACAGATGCTGGGAGACGGGAAGCAAGTACAGGGTGAGGATTTAATAATAAATAGAAATGAAACTAAACAAGAACAGCTTCTGAGAAACAAGAGAAACAAAACAACAGAGAAACAACAGAGAAACAAAACAACATTAATGCAGACACGGGAATGAAACAGAGGAAGTGACAGATATAGGGGAGGCAATCAATGACGTGATGGAATCCAGGTGAGTCCGATGAAGCGCTGGTGCGCTTAACGATGGTGACAGGTGTGCGTAATGATGAGCAGCCTGGCAACCTCGAGCACCAGAGAAGGGGGCCGGGGCAGGCTTGACAAGCCCTCTCATTACAAGGAAGAGCAAAATGTGCCACTCTGTTCTGGGCCAGCTGCAGCTTAAATAGGTATTTCTTTGCAGCACTTGACCACATAACTGGACAACTGGACAGACTTCTCCCCATCTTTACAATCATTGAATCTATATTTGTTGACCATGACAGTTTACAGTCAAAGGTAACACCAACTATCCAGGTGAAAGCTATGATCCATTATTGATGTCACTTGTTTAATCCCCTTCAATCAGTGTAGATGAAGGGGAGGAGTCCAGTTAAATAATATTTTTTAAGCCTTGAGACATGGATTGTGTATGTGTGCCAAGGTTGAATGGGCAAGACAAAATATTTAAGTGCTTCTGAACGGAGTGTGGTAGTAGATGGCAAGCTCACCGGTTTGAACTGCAACGCTGATGGGTTTTTCATGCTCAACAGTTTCCTGTGTATCAAGAATGGTCATCCAGCCAACTAGACACAACTGTGGGAAGCATTGGAGTCAACATGGGCCAGCATCCCTGTGGAACGCTTTCGACACCTTGTAGTCCATGCCCCAACAAATTGAGTCTGTTCTGAAGGCAAAAGGGAGCGCAACTGTTCCTAATGTTTGATATACTCAGTGTATGTTTGTTTGTCAGATACGCAACTGCGAGAGGTAGAACTAAAGGCAAAAAGGGAACAACATTTGAGATTGAGCACAAGGAAAGGGTAAGGGAAAGAGAAAGTGCAGCCAGACTAGAACAAGAACAAGAATTATGTGTGCATGCTACTCTATTAAAAGAGACAAAGGAAGATAGATCTGGAAGTACTCCGAATCAAGTCAGGCCATCCTGCACCCTCAACCGAGCTTGATCTTGATCAGAACAGCCAGCTTGTACCGCCTTTCAACGAAAAGGAGGTGGATTACTATTTTACTCTGTTTGAGCAGATTGCCACATCCCTAAAATGGCCGCAAGACATTTGGTCACTGCTCCTCCAAAGTGTTCTTATGGGAAAATCTCCGAATGTGTATGCCGCTTTATCTCTTGACCAGAGCTCAGATTATGACCCTGTTAAAGTTGTTATCCTTCAGGCTTACGTGTTGATCCCAGAGACATACAGACAACAGTGCCATAAATTACAAAAGACAGAATCACAAAGCCATGTTGAGATCGCCAGGGTACAAGCATGTCTTTCTGATTGGTGGTGTGATTCTCAAGAGGTCAAGGACCTTGAAGATTTAAAGACACTCATACTTCACGAAAGGGTTGCTATCTACATATATGAGCACAAGGATCTCAGTCTTGAGAAAGCTGCAGTTCTTGCAGATGAGTTTGTGTTGACACATAAAACTACCTTCACAAACAAAGCACCAAGTAGTTATCCCTACGCAAAAAGCAATCCAGAGAAGCCACATCCTACTGCGAGGTTTCAGTCCTTTTCTACAGTGCCCAAAATAAAGATCGGCAGAAAACAGTTTTTTTGTATCCGACAGTTTGTCATTACTGCCGTGAGAAAGGACACATTGCCTCTCAGTGTCCTAAGTTGAAACAGAAAAATTAGAAAGAGAAAAAGCTGTTTCTCCAGCCCATTAAGTCTCTGGTTGGGACTGGCACATCTCCTAAATCAGATGTGTATGAACCCTTTGTTTCAGACGGGTTCGTGTTTCTGCAGAGTGGTGATGCTGTTAAGGAGACGGTGAAGATACTACGAGACACTGGGGCAGCCTAGTCATTCATTTTGGAGGGTGTTTTGCCTTTGTCTGACACTTCAGCAACTGGTTACAGAAGTTCCTTTGTATAATGTGGAACTCAAGTCTTATTTCTGGTTCTGTTGTCATTGGAGTGATGCCTAGCCTACCGGTGAAGGTGGCTTCATTCATTTTGGGAAACGATTTGGATGGAGGGAAGGTATAGCCAAATCGTTTGTAAGGAACCTAGAGTAGAGGAACCCAGAGTATCAGAAAAGTACCTTAGAATGTTCCCAGCGTGTGCAGGTTACATGTGCTATGTCTTAGAAAGTCGCAGGGAGCAAGTCTAGTGTTGAGGAGGATGTCAGTGATCCCACCTTTGTCGATCTGTCTGAGACGTTTATGGGTGATCCTGATTTTGGTAAACCACTGTAGTTGAACTCTCCTTTGAAAACCCCAAAAGTGAGAGAGTTTGTAGGACTGCTGAAGGAAGAGAGGGTCCCTACAGTTGACACTTCAATGTCTAGGAAGCAGCTGATTGCAGAACAGAGTAAAGATGTTTCCCTCTCCCCTCATTTTGCTGAGAAAGATCATGGGGGTTACTTTGACAAAGATGGTGTTCTGACGTACTTGGGACGATTGGCCTAGTGCAGGTATTCCCCCAAGGGGTACTCGCAATGCCGTCGGGGGTACGCCAAATAAAAATGTGATTCACGGGGCTATACATTTGGGTGAGTTTTTTGTCTCTTGCCTGAGTAGCCTCATTTCACTGCCAAAAATAAAATCAACCATCTAATGTTCAGTGAAATAACAACACAATGTATAGTATAGGTAGCCTAGTCAAATAATGAACATCCAATCACATTAACCGTTACTCTCTCGCGGGAATTCCACTAACGGTCCGTATGTAGCCAAACGTAGCTTCTGCTCATGTTGGTATCTGTACTTATGGCGCAAAAGCCATGACAGGGAGACAGAGTGGAGTGGTAACGCACGTGCAAGCAGTTGCTCCCGATGCCACTTGGGTACACTGCAGCATCCACCGAGAGGCTCTTGCTACCAAGGGAATGCCTGACAGCTTGAAAGACGTTTTGGACACTACAGTGAAAATGGTTAACTTTGTTAAAGCAAGGCCCCTGAACTCTCGTGTATTTTCTGCATTATGCAATGATATGGGCAGCGACCATGTAACGCTTTTACAACATACAGAAGTGCGCTGGTTATCAAGGGACAAAGTATTGACATGTTTTTTTTTAAATTGAGAGATGAGCTTAATGTTTTCTTTACAGACCATAATTTTCACTTGTCTGACCGCTTGCAAGATGACAAGTTTCTCACATGACTGGACTATCTGGGTTATGTTTTTTCTCGCCTGAATGATCTGAATCTAGGATTACAGGGACTCTCCGCAACTATATTCAATGTACGGGACAAAATTGAGGCCATGATTAAGAAGTTGGAGCTCTTCTCTGTCTCCATTAATAAGGGCAACACACAGGTCCTTCCATCATTGTATGATTGTTTGTGTGCAAATGAACTCAAGCTTACGGACAATGTTAAATGTGATACAGTGAAGCACCTGAGTGAGTTGGGTGCGCAATTACGCAGGTACTTTCCCAAAATGGATGACATAAACAACTGGATTCGTTATCCCTTTCATGCCCAGCCTCCAGTCCACTTACCGATATCTGAACAAGAGAGCCTCATCGAAATTGCGACAAGCGGTTCTGTGAAAATGTTATTTAATCTGAAGCCACTGCCAGATTTCTGGATTGGGCTGCGCTCAGAGTATCCTGCCTTGACAAATCGGCTGTTAAGACACTGATGCCCTTTGCAACCACGTACCTATGTGAGAGTGGATTCTCGACCCTCACTAGCATGACAACTAAATACAGGCACAGCATGTGTGTGATTTAAGACTGAGACTCTCACCAATACAACCCAACGTTGCAGAGTTACAGTGTGTGCATCCTTTCAAGCATACCCTTCTCATTAACCTGTGGTGAGTTATTCACAATTTCCGATGAGATGGTTAAATACAGAGCAAAATTATTGATTATTGCTATATTGTTATTTGTGTTTAATACATGTATTGTATAGTGAGTGTGTGGCATGCCTACAATGACGGCAAAAAAACTACATTTGAGAGTGCGTTGACCCTGGTGCTCGAGGGGGTACTCAGCTGGAGGTTGAACGTTTGAAAGGATACGGGACTATAAAAAGTTTGGGAACCACTGGCCTAGTGTATCTCAAATTGTCGTTCCAGTTACGCTTCGACAAGAGATACTGAGGTTGGCTCGCAATGGTAATATGGCAGGACATCTTGGGGTCAACAAGACATATGACCGAATTTTGTGTCAATTCTTCTGGCCTGGTCTAAAACAGGATGTTGTGGTTTACTGTAAGTCCTGTCGTGCTTGCCAGCTGACAGGTAAACTGAACCAAGCTGTACCGATTGCACCTTTTGCAGCCTATTCCTGCTTTTGACGAACCTTTTAGCAGGGTTCTGGTGTATTGTGTTTGTCCATTGCCCAAAGAAAAGAGTGGTAACCAGTTTCTCTTGACCATCATGTGTGCTGCCACTCGTTTCCCTGAGGCCATTCCACTGGGGAAAATCATGAGAGGAAAGTTACTACAGATATTGCAGGAGTTTCCCATTGAAATCAGACATATCTGTGGTTGGTTGCTGATTGTCTTTCAAGGGTGGGCAGTCAATAAGTGTTGTATTTTGTGTTTAGCCAGTCTGTTGCCTTGGCTTAAAATGTATCTTGACTACACGTTTTTCCGTATTGGAGATGAGTTTTGTTTTGGTTGGGCTCGTTCCAAGGGGATAAGAGTTATAGAAACGTATGTGATTTTACCCGTTTCTCAAAAACGTGTGAGTTTTAGGTAACTATAAAAATTTATACAAATGATAATAAAATTATTGTACAGGAAAAAAGTGTATACATACACTGAACAAAAATATCAATACTACATGTAAAGTGTTGGTCCCATGTTTCATGAGCTGCAATAAAATATCCCAGAAATGTTTCATATGCAAAAAAAGCTTATTTCTCTCAAATTTTGGGCACAAATTTGTTGACAACCCTGTTAGTGAGCATTTCTCCTTTGCCAAGACAATCCAACCACCTGACAGGTGTAGCATATCAAGAAGCTGATTAAACAGCATGATCATTACATGGGTGCACCTTGTGCTGGGGAAAATAAAAGGCCACTAAAATGTGCACTTTTGTCACACAACACAATGCCACAGCTGTGTCAAGTTTTGAGGGAGCATGCAATTGGCATGCTGACTGCAGGAATGTCCACCAGAATTGTTGCCAGAGAATTTAATGTTAATTTCTCTACCATAAGCCGCCTCCAGCGTCATTTTAAAGAATTTGTAAGTACATTGTGTAACTATGCCAGCCCAGGTACTCCACATACGGCTTCTTCACCTGCGGGATTGTCTGAGACCAGCCACCTGTACAGCTGATGAAACTGTGGGTTTTCACAAACTGTCTTAGGGAAGCTCATCTGCGTGCTTGCCGTTCTCATCAGCGTCTTGACCTGACTGCAGTTCGGTGTTGTAACCATCTTCAGTGGGCAAATGCTCACCTTCGATGGCCACCGGCATACTGGAGAACTGTGCACTTCATGGACGAATCAGGGTTTCAACTCTACTGGGCTGTTGGCAGGCAGCGTGTATGGCGTTGTGTGGGCAAGCAGTTTGCTGATGTCAATGTTGTGAACAGAGTGGCGGTGGGGCTATGGTATGGGCAGGGTTAAGCTTTGGACAACAAACACAATTGCATTTTATCGATGGCAATTTGAATGCACAGATATACCATGACGAGATCCCCATTGTGATGCCATTCATCCGCCACCATCACCTCATGTTTCAGCATGATAATGCACGGATAATGCACAATTCCTGGAAGTAAAAAATGTCCCAGTTCCTCCATGGCCTGCATACTCACCAGAAATGTCATTCATTAAGAATGCTTGGGATGCTTTGGGTCGACGTGTATGATCGCGTGTTCCAGTTTCCGCCAATATCCAGCAACTTCACACAGTCGTTGAAGAGGAGTGGGACAACATTCCACAGGCCACAATCAACAGCTTGATAAACTCTATGCGAAGGAGATGTGTCGTGGTGCATGAGGTAAATGGTGGTCACACCAGATACTGACTGGTATTCTGATCCCGGCCCCTACCTTTAAAAAAAAAGTTGTCTGTGACCAACAGATGCATATCTGTATTCCCAGTCATGTGAAATCCAAAGATCAGGGCCTAATGAATTTATTTTAATTGACTGATATGAACTGTAACTCAGTAAAATCTTTGAAATTGTTTTGTTTTGTTCCGTGTATATTTACCCCAAAAATGTAAATGTGGCTGTTTTGTCTCAAATTTTATTGTTGAGTAGGCAACAATACGTCTGCCACGCTGATCCTTAACACTGGGGCCCCTCAGGGGTGTGTACTTAGTCCCCTCCTGTATTCCATGTTCACCTACGACTGATTGTGGACTTCAGGAAAAGGCGGGCCGAACAGGCCACCATTAACATTGACGGGGCTGTACTTGTGGTGCGTGTCGAGAGTTTCAAGTTCCTTGGTGTCCACATCACCAACGAACATACCAAGACAGTCGTGTAGAGGGCATGACATAACCTTTTCCCCCTCAGGAGACTGAAAAGATTTGGCATGGGCCCCCAGATCCTCAAAAGGTTCTACAGCTGCACCATCGAGAGCATCCTGACCGGTTCCATCACTGCCTGGTATGGCAAATGCTCGGCATCTGACCGTAAGGCGCTACAGAGGGTAGTGCAAACGGCCCAGTACATCAATGGGGCCAAGCTTCCTGCTATCCAAGACCTATATAATAGGCGGTGTCAGAGGAAAGCCCATAAAATTGCCAGGACCAAAAGGCTTCTACCCCAAGCCATTAGACTGCTGAACAATTCATAAAAATCACCACTGGACAATTCACATTGACACCCCCTCTTGTACACTGCTGCTACTCGCTGTTTGTTTGTTACCTATGCATAGTCACTTCGCCCCCACCTACATATACAGATTACCTCAACTAGCCTGTAGCCCTGCACACTGACTCGGTACCGGTGCCCCTTGTATATAGCCTCATTATTGTTATTCTTGTTCTTATTGTGTTACTTTTTATTATTGCTTTTTATTTGAGCCTTGAACTGCACTGTTGGTTAAGGGCTTGTAAGTAAGCATTTCATGGTAAAGTCTACACTTGTTGTATTCGGCGCATGTGGCAAATAATGTTTGAGTTGATTTGACAGCCCATAGACACCATGTTTATATTGGAGAAGGCAACGCATTTATGTTGATCATGTTGTGAGATGGAAGTTATTTTCTGTTGGTTGGGAGCAAGATCGTCCAACAAAAATCTAGGAGTTATTTGTTGTCTTAAGGGGGAATGCGTTACAGGATTTGGTTTTTTTCATTTATATTTGAAGATTGGATGTTAGCACGTTAACACATGGGCCCCACTGATTGGTGTCATCTTGTTAGTCTGTATGCGTTACTCCTGTGCTCGCTTGTCCATCTCATTTGTCAGGAGGTGTTTCACCTGGGCTGGACCAGGTGTTATTTAAGAGTGGCTGGCCCGGTGCTCCAGTTGTCTTGAGAGATGTGGAGGGTTAACACTTTGTTTGCACGCCCTATTTGATTTCTAGACAAACAATCTTTTAATCTGATCTTCCATGTTTTCATTTTGCTCCACTTTTTGGTTTGCTTCCTGTGTTTAAGTTTGGTGTCGGTTTTAATTTTGTTTGCTGGTTCTTGGGCAAATATGTTGGGCGCTCAGGGCGGGTGTCTTTTAGGTCCAAGTTGTTGTTGCCAGTCAACCTTCAGTGGAATGTCTTTCAGAACCCCTCCTAAAATCCCACCTGTTTTATTTTGGTTGTTGTCGGTGACTCTTTGTTAGTTCCCCTTTCTGTTTGTTCTTGCTGGGGAATGTAACACCTAAGACCAAGGTTCAGGGAAGATAAGACCATCAAACCCAGTTAACTTTAGCTAGCTAGTTAGTTAGCGAGTAGTGACCATAGCATATTTGCCAACTTTAAGCACCTAGCTAGTCAAGGTTAGGTAGCTAGCTAGAGTACTAGTTAATCCAAGAAAAAAAATCTGATTGCATGGAATGTCTATGTAGATGGTAACTAGCTAGCTATCCAGCCTAGTTGGTTGGCCCAACAAAAATGCCAGCTAATGTTTGCAAGCTAGCTACAGTTGGCGTACCATGGTTTCCATGTGAATGCAATTCCATTCACTCCGTTCCAGACATTATTATGAGCCGTCTTCCCCTTAGCAGCCTCCACTGTAGCTAACATTAGCTAGCCAACACTAGGCTATCTAGCTAACTACCTATGCTAAATCATCCAGCTGAATTCATGTATCCTAAAAAGCTAAACAAATTGCATGGAAAACATACTTTCTCTCTCCTGTGTTGATGCTTTTGACCTACAACACGTTGTTTCGTTCGTGGCATCTTTTGTGTCTGGATTTTGCACACTGACCTTCTTGACCACGTTCTTTTCGCACTGTTTCATGAAGTCAGTGTCAACATGTGTAGGCACGTTCAAGGTCATGTTATTTTAAGCGTGTTGTGCAAATGGGCAGATATTGACATGATGCCTTAATTCCTTGGATAAATAATTGCACCAATGCATCCCTTCCAAAAGTGAGAATGTTCCTCAACAGTGAAACCACAGATAGAACAATCACCCAGATGTTTCAACGGCTATATAAATGAGAAGCAACCGGTTGGCATTTCCACTCACTACCAAATATGCTGATGAGAGGAAGCCATGTGGCCTCTAGTGCGAGAACATGGAGCGAGATGGATTTTGGCCGGTATTCTGCTAACTTTCTCATATCCATACAGTTTTCTGTTTCCAAAACAAAAATCTGTAACAAAGACCGTGGACTGCATTTTGTTGAATTTACCCTTTGCCAAAGTTAAAAAAAATTGCATTGTTTAGAAGGAGTGAAAGGGTGAATTGGGTTCACAGAGTAGGCTTCTCTTTAACAGAAATATGCAAATAAATGGTAGAACGAGCCAATAGGATCTCAATAGCTCACACTTGGATCTACCCACCTCCTTTCTTGTTCTGCCCACTATGATTAATTTGCTCCCATTGGAAACGACAGGCTCTGGTCTATCTGGAGTTAGTTATAAAAATCTTTGGTGAAACCCTTGCAAGATTACACAGTGTAATAAGAGTTTGTCTTTTGACCATTTTAAGTGCATTTATAAACCATTATTCAACCAAACTTAATAGACGGATTGGTTGTTTAGCAACAAAACCGACACGTGCGCAACTATGGGCCAAAACAGAAGGGGTTGCATTGGATTGTTGACATGTGAGCTATATTTTGTCTCCAATGTTTATGGAAAACATAACAAAATTTGACAATGAGCACTTGTTGGCTCTCAAATACATTGTTACAGTTGTTGGTTACGTAGCTAGCAAAAATGAGCCACATTAGCATTGACATGAAATCAGTAAAAACATCCTCAAACAAGACATGGTATCAAGAACACAATGAAAGAGCCATTTACTCTTCCCCATATAGCAGCTTCTTGTCATTCTTGCTAGCAATCTGGCCATCCAGAATTACAACAACACGCTGACTTCTTCCCCACTGAAGCACGCACATTGTTTTCGTGATGTTGTCAGCTAACCCATCTATAGGCTTACAATTTGGCAAGCACAAATTACTATCTCACAATTTTAACCATAGCTGTTTAATTAATTTTAATTTGTTTATTTTTGGGGGGATTGATGATTAAAGTAATTGACCCAAATGATTTAACAATTGAATTTTGTTAAATGCCAACCGTTTTTTTTTTTTTATATGTGAACCATTGTGAACCTGTTTTTGCAATGGGCCTGGGCATCATACTCCAGATCTTTATTGCAGAGTTATGTCTACCATGTTGTATGTATGAGGCACAGAGGAAGGGTTAGTTCGACAGAGTGAATCCATGTAACTTATTATGTGATTTGTTAAGCCAAATTGTATTCCTGGAATCATTTAGGCTTGCCTGAACAGGTTGAATACTTATTATTTTATGTATTTTTTTTTTTTATCTTAAATAATAAAAATCTTTCATTTTGACATTACGGAGTATTTTGTGTAGATTGTTCACAAAAAATGACAGTTAAATCCATTTGAATCCCACTTTGTAACACAATAAAATGTGAAGAAATGTCTGAATACTTTTGCACGGAACTGTACATCGTAGGTTGTGTATTGTACCCAATGGTTTGTTGATATTCTGCTATTTTCCTCATATAGGAGCACAAGCTTGAAAAATATTCATAAATAACATGTCAGTCTGCACTTTCACCACTAGAGAGAGCTGTTTGTCCATCTCTGCATGAGGGCCTTCTCGAACACAGTAAGTAGACAATGATGTACATAGAGAAGTCTGGTGAGCTTAACTCTCTTATTGTGATAACAATGTACATTATAACTCACAGCTTCTTTGTCTAACATATTTCACATGTTTATTTCTGGTCTGTTCTTAGAATAACATAATATAAAAAGTTTTATTAGGATACATTTTCCTTATACCAACTTACACTTAAGATGTACAAATGTATGCCCACACACTCACTCACTCACAGACAAACTAATGCACCCACACACACTTGGGTCAATGGTAAAGAGCTCTTCCATGGGCATGGCAGCCAACGGCCTTTTTTCATATAAGTGGGCAAATTTGAACAATGTCCAGCTCGTACATTAACAACATATCCTTTGATAAATGGGCAGATTCAGCAGCCATTACAGTTTCTACCTCCTTAAAGCAAACAGCACTAAAATGGTGCCAAAAGTTGATGTCCTCTCCTCCTACACCGTCTCCTTAATGAATGCATCTAGTCCAGTGCCCACACAGTTATTAAAAAAAACGACTTCCATAAACCAGTGTCTGTGATTTCTGTATCCGAGCCCCTCGTAAAGGAGGTATACTGGTCCTAATCATTAATTACAGCAATATTAGCACCTCGTATGTTCTTCCCTTAAATCTCGAGGGCATTTGGAACACACATCCGCTGGCTAGTACATCCTTCCAAACTTCTATGGCCACAAATACTGTGTGTAGTTTTTCTTTGGGATTAAAGTTGTTCGCAACACTGAATAAACTCTGACGTCAACCCTGAACCACATATAAATGGCACTACTTTCATATTTATGTTGATGACTTTTTTATTTCTTCACCATCTTAATATTTTATATTTAATTTCATTAAGAAAAATGCCTGATGTAAAGTTTGCAGTTGTGTGAAGGCCTGAGAATATGACCTTGTACGTCGAGCACTGTTGGTCTAAATCTACAGCAAAATCCCAGCAGCATTTCCCATTACATCGCCGTCCAGCCCCAGAGTGACCACACGGCATAAGATTAAAGGGTTAAGATGTAAAAATACTCTTAGAAGCCCAAATACACTTGGGGTAAATCAATTAATTCATTAACTAAGTAGAGGTCACAGCCAATAGTTGAGGAAAGACACATTAAATCAATTAGGAGGAGCCAATAAGAAGAGAGGAAGTTTAATTAAAAGTGTGTTTTGGGGTGTGGCGTTGTGAGCTAGTTCAATGCATCTCCCTGTAAAGATGCATGAGGGCTGTCGCCAGACATCTGTTCTGTGGGTGTAATGGCCGACTCCTTACATACCAGGGTACGGACTTCAGTGGAATTTGTTTTTAAAGTATTTTGGTTTTCACAGTTTTGATCAAATTGTTTTGAGTTTTGTGTCGAGTTGCGCTTTGTTTCATTAGTTTGTTATAGTGTGAAGATGCGAAGAGTGTGTGTGTGTGTACGCTTGCACAAGCGTGTGTCTGCGTCTGAGGAACAATTTCAGTTTGGGTAATAAAAAAATCCCTTTGAAAGATTGAATGTCTCTTCTCCTTCCCTCTACTTTCCCACAATCGTGGCTGATGGTATTCCATGGAATAAGAAGCTGGGAAGAAGTTAAAAACACACTGATCCTTTTTGCAGGGATTTGAATTGCTTTTCTGTGAGTGGTACTGCCTAACCATGACATATTGGATTTCTTGGGGACACAATCAGGAATATCTTGATATTATTATTAAAAAGCACATAGTCACAGGGCCGTGCACAGACCTTTCGGAGGCAAGGTGCTCAAAGTAAAAAAGGCCTATTTATTTTTGCATCATCACACATTGCAAGCAAGCTAGTGCCAGTGACTCCTAGAGCTAGAGGCCATGAGAGACGATTGACATCAGGAAAAGAGTGGCTATCAGCTGATTGGAGAGAATGATATAAATATGCTAACTAGCTAGCTAGTTACCTATGCTGCCAAAACAAACTCGTTTTTAGTTAATTTGAGTTTGTTCTGCTGCTGACATCTGCCTCTTACTAGCAAGCAGTCGTTTGTCCCTAACAGTAGCTATGTTTCCATTTACTTGTCCAGTGATTTTTTTAAAGACATTTAGTAAGTTCACATATAAAACAGATGCGACAACTCTCACTTTCTCTCACACACACACACACACACACACACACACACACACACACACACACACACACACACACACACACACACACACACACACACACACACACACACACACACACACACACACACGATGCACTTGCATTGTTATAGCACCAAAAAAGTAATATGTACAATTATTACTTTAAAACAAATCTAATCACTTTTCAGTTGGGTAGAAAACAAGATAGACATCAGCATTGGTTTGGTTCGAACAGGAGCAAAGACCCTCCTCTACTCTCTCCATCCCTGTCCCCATGCATCTTCAGATTTGGCCTGGTGGTAATCCCAGGCAGGATTACAAACTGATGTGGAAACATCTGTATGGGGGCTATATTAACCTGGGGGGAGCAGGGGTGTGTTTGTGGGTGTGTTGGGGCTATGATGTGACAGGGAGGGGGGTTTGAGCCCAAGATGTCCTGGATTTCCTAGGATGTTACAGTTTTTTTTTTTACAATTGCTAACAAGCATTTACCTATACTTAAGAAACTAAACTCTTAACACAGCACACCTACATTATACAATTAGCCAAATAGTTAATTTTCTGCACAAAACCACATTTTGTTCATTAAATACCAACTCTACATTTCAAAATGCAAAAGAACCTCTACATACACTAACTCCATCAAAACACGGCAAAACCGACTCAATATCTAGTCATTTTGTCTAAATGCTAGCACATGTTTTCTATCCAAAAGGAACATATAGTCAATCATAGCACAACGACTTTAAAAATACTAACAGTTGGTAACTGCATTACTTTTCATGTTTCAGTTCTACCAGCATACAATCGACATATGAAATCCATTGTTTTTTATAATTCAGTTTCCTTTTACAGTAAACCACTCTACATTTTTTGGTTGAGTGTCGAATGTGTTCATTTTTGGCAACATACTATCTAAAAGTGAATGAGTCATCTTTACTTTATAGAATGTACAGTACAGTAGAAAAAAAATTGTAAGTGACAGAATTGCTGCAGTAAAAGCTTTATTAGCAACATGAAATTGCTGCCAGTGATCAACAAAAAATCCAACATACATGGCCTTTGGTTCCAAATGTGTAAAAATAAAACACAATTACTGTAAAAAAGGCACAGAAGGGAAAAAACACAAAAATGCACAGTTCTGTTATAATCTATACAATCTTCAGCATTTGGCCACATGTTCTCGTCCACATCACATCTTATGTCGTCTCTCGCTATGCACCTTGGATAGAAACGCTTGGCATGCCTTATCCACCCCTGGCAGTCTTCAGCTGAGATGTCTCTGCAGCCGGCATCCATTGCATCCAGGAGGGACATTTGGTCATGTGGCCGATGATCATACACTTTCCACCTTCAGGCAGAAAATAATTATTCAATGGGGTAGAGGAAAGGCGAGTAGGTGGGGAAGGAAAAGGGAAACCATTCTTGGATGGGCTGCAAACCAGTTTGTGATTGCATGTGAATGGTGGAATGCTAAATTGTCCCATGCAATCACAAATGTTTCCTCCCACCTGTTCCCTTTCTGCTTCTGGACCAGTTGTTGGTGGAGGTCATCTAAACACAGCAGAAGGCGCTCAGGGTTGTAGGGACCAATCTGGCATTTCTGCAGTACCAAACCAGCACTCCAGATTGCAGCACACATTGTGATTTTTGCTCCTCTCTGACCCGGCACATCAACGGTGGCCCTTTTCCCGATGACATTTCTTCCCCGCCGACATGTTTTTGCCAGATTAAACCTTGCCTTGTCTACATAAATGATTTCATGTGGGGTCTGATTAGCCCCCAACTCCATGACTCTCTGAAAGAAATCAAACACAGTATGTGTTAAATGCTTTTCAGGATGTCCTACTGTATGCACAATAACCCATGTTCACATGTAGAGTAGCATAGTGTAAAACTCACTATAGAACAAGACATATTGGATAGACACCATACCTGGATGTATTGGTGGCAGAGTTCCTTGATCCGCTCACTGTTCCTTTCAAAAGGAACTGTGTACAACTGTTTAATTCGAACTCTGTGTTTGGTCAGAGTCCGAGCAATGGTAGTCAGGCTGATGCTTTCCACATTGTGAAATACCAGGTTGTCCTCAACAATTCTGGTCTGAATGTCTCTGTTTTATTGCATTGTCAGCAATGACCAATCTTACAATGGCATGCTCTTGGTCTTCACTGAGGAGCTTTCCTCTTCCTCCAGAGGGAGGAAGACATTGCGTCCTTTAGAGGAACAAAAATACAACATATGTATTTACAGTTACTGTGGGACATAGCAACAGTAATGATGGAAGAAGCCCTTGTGAAATGTATTACTTACCTGTTGGTTTGTTGAAATTTCTGGATAATGGAAGCCACAGTTGACCGTCTGAGATTAGTCCGGACTCTTTCACCAGCCTCTCTCAGTGATAGACCATGGTTTATCACATGGTCTATGATGGTGGCTCATATTTCATCAGTGACAACAGCTCTTACTCTCCTTTGAACACCACCACGCATTCTTACTCTTCTCCCCCTACCTCTCCTTCTCCCTTGTCCTGGTCCAACTACTCCTCTGCCTGGTCCAGCTACTCCTCTCCCTGGTCCAGCTACTCCTCTCCCTGGTCCAGCTACTCCTCTGCCTGGTCTAGCTACTCCTCTCCCTGTTACAACTATTCCTCTCCCTTGTCCAGACATATTCCTCTCCCTTGACCAGAACAACATCAATCCAAAGAGTCCCCTTTTTGCTGTGTATGTCTGTAACGTCTGCTTCCAACTCACACTCTCAAACACATAGATCCCCTGAACTCAGCTCATTCTCCATTCTCCTGTTCACACACCTGTATGTCATTTACACACACCATTTAGTTCAGTTTTTTTGCACCCCATCATTGTGAGGTATTGTTTGTTTTGTGACACGTTCTAGTCGGAGCGCTGTTTATTTATGTAATAGTCTTCCCCGTGTATCGTAGTTTTTGGCATCCTCACTAACAACGCTTTTTTTGCCTGTTCCCTGCCTGTACTTTCCTGTCGTCAACCTCTTGCCTGATCTCCCGTATTACGTTATTATCCTTTTTCCTGCCTGTACTGTTACCTTTTTGGAGTCCCTGTGTATGACCTTCTAACCTGTCCCTGAACCCAACTACCTGCCGCCTCCTGTGGTCCTTTGCTAATAAACACCTGCTGCGCCCTGCGCTTGAAACCAGCACTCTGTCTCCCATCGTATTCATTACAATGTCCATGTAATTGAAATAACTTCAACACCTGGCTATGTCACCGATTGAGATTGGAATCAGCTGTGGTTGGTCTATTTTACACAACTTACAGTAAATCAGCTATTTCTCAATGTTTCAATGATCTGTTCATTCAAAAATGCTTATCAGCTGTTTCAATATAGCTTTTGAGCTGCTGTTGTTGCAGAAGTAGTAGCTTTATACTATATTTAAGGTTTTGAACATTAGGTCTTCATTTCTGGAATGCTGCGTGCAAGCATCTGTAAATAAGACAAGAAAGATCCATATTTTGGTATTGGGTAAGCTTGTATGTAAAGAAATTGTAAGTATTTTAGAAACGTGTTAATTGACTGCATATTCTGTGAAAACAACATGAACTGTGTTAATGGTATGGTCCACAACAGACGGATGTTGTGCTAAATGTGTTTAGAGTTTTGAAAATGTGACTACAGATTGGACAAAAGGATGTTAGTGATTGTAAAAAAAACTGTAATTATACTGTAGGGGGATGTCTATATGGTCATGAATTACAGCCTGGATCTATTTCTGTATTCACTGCAACAACCTGCTTAGTAGTTCACATGGTCAAAGTGTGTGTGTGTGTGTGTGTGTGCTTGTATTCTTGTGTACTATTGTGTGTTTACATGTGTGTGTGTGTTTGGGGGTGGGCAGCAGGAGCTCTTTGACATTTGACGCTTTTGAGCTTGACATGTCAATACATTCAGTATGTTAATGTGAGATATGAGTTATTGTAATGCAATAATCAATAGATATGTTTCTGAATATTAAATAGAGAGTGCAACGTGTTGTATTTAAGCAGGTTTAATTTTTATTTGAAAATAGTAACAAAAGTAGTATGAGAGTGATACAGTAAATGACTGCCTTGCATGTTAAATATTTAAATAATCAAACCAGTGGGGCAAAAAAAGTATTTAGTCAGCCACCAATTGTGCAAGTTCTCCAACTTAAAAAGATGAGAGAGGCCTGTAATTTTCATCATAGGTACACTTCAACTATGACAGACGAAATGAGAAAAAGAAATCCAGAAAATCACATTGTAGGATTTTTTTATTTATTTATTTGCAAATTATGGTGGAAAATAAGTATTTGGTCAATAACAAAAGTTTATCTCAATACTTTGTTATATACCCTTTGTTGGCAATGACAGAGGTCAAACGTTTTCTGTAAGTCTTCACAAGGTTTTCACACACTGTTGCTGGTATTTTGGCCCATTCCTCCATGCAGATCTCCTCTAGAGCAGTGATGTTTTGGGGCTGTCGCTGGGCAACACGGACTTTCAACTCCCTCCAAAGATTTTCTATGGGGTTGAGATCTGGAGACTGGCTAGGCCACTCCAGGACCTTGAAATGCTTCTTACGAAGCCCCTCCTTCGTTGCCCGCGGGCGGTGTGTTTCGGATCATTGTCATGCTCAAAGACCCAGCCACGTTTCATCTTCAATGCCCTTGCTGATGGAAGGTTTTCACTCAAAATCTCACGATACATGGCCCCATTCATTCTTTCCTTTACACGGATCAGTCGTCCTGGTCCCTTTGCAGAAAAACAGCCCCAAAGCATGATGTTTCCACCCCCATGCTTCACAGTAGGTATGGTGTTCTTTGGATGCAACTCAGCATTCTTTGTCCTGCAAACACAACGAGTTGAGTTTTTACCAAAAAGTTATATTTTGGTTTCATCTGACCATATGACATTCTCCCAATCCTCATCTGGATCATCCAAATGCTCTCTAGCAAACTTCAGACGGGCCTAAACATGTATTGGCTTAAGCAGGGGGACACGTCTGGCACTGCAGGATTTGAGTCCCTGGCGGCGTAGTGTGTTACTGATGGTAGGCTTTGTTACTTTGGTCCCAGCTCTCTGCAGGTCATTCACTAGGTCCCCGTGTGGTTCTGGGATTTTTGCTCACCGTTCTTGGGATCATTTTGACCCCACGGGTGAGATCTTGCGTGGAGCCCCAGATCGAGGAAGATTATCAGTGGTCTTGTATGTCTTCCATTTCCTAATAATTGCTCCCACAGTTGATTTCTTCAAACCAAGCTGCTTACCTATTGCAGATTCAGTCTTCCCAACCTGGTGCAGGTCTACAATTTTGTTTCTGGTGTCCTTTGACAGCTCTATGGTCTTGGCCATAGTGGAGTTTGGAGTGTGACTGTTTGAGGTTGTGGACAGGTGTCTTTTATACTGATAACAAGTTCAAACAGGTGCCATTAATACAGGTAACGAGTGGAGGACAGAGGAGCCTCTTAAAGAAGAAGTTACAGGTCTGTGAGAGCCAGAAATCTTGCTTGTTTGTATGTGACCAAATACTTATTTTCCACCATAATTTGCAAATAAATTCATTAAAAATCCTACAATGTGATTTTCTGGATTTTTCCTCATTTTGTCTGTCATAGTTGAAGTGTACCTATGATGAAAATTACAGGCCTCTCTCATCTTTTTAAGTGAGAGAACTTGCACAATTGGTGGCTGACTAAATACTTTTTTGCACCACTGTATTCGAATCTCCTAGGTAACATAGGCTACATAGAGCTATTAATATCTCAGGATGATTTAGAAGCCAAAGGAGACAGGGGAAGCTGAGGACAGAAGGAGGAAGTTTGCATCAACAAGACCTGATTTCCATTGCAGAGCAGATGGCAGAGAAATTTCTCTAGAAAAGATGTGCAATTTATTCCTCTTGACATTGTCTGTATCACAGGAGATTGCTCTCTTGGCATGTGACTACATACAAAGGAGGAAGGAGAGTTGGTGTAGAGAGAGAGAGAGACCGTTTTTGTTTTGGTGCGTGTGATGATGAAAAAAGCCAGCTTTGAGACCATTAGGTGGATGTCAGGGAAGAGGGATGGGTGGGGAGGGGGGCGAGGGGAGAAACATTTGTGAGGGAGTGGTGAGGAGGCTGTGGGTGGGTGGTGCGTTGCAGGTGTGTGTGTGTGTGAGTACCAGCAAAAGAAGCTGTGGTGGGGCTGATGAACCACACACACATACTCACATACACATACATGTTGGAACACACACACACAAACCTGTGCAGCTGTCCCCCACTGGCCAGCTTAAGTCCCTCTGACACGTCGCCTGCCAGGCCGGAGGGCTCAGGAAGAGAAGACCGATCAGGAAACTTAGTGTGGAGCTTACAGTGGCTAATCCTCCTCCCAGGCCTGCAGCCTGCAGCCTCACAGCTTCTCATCAACCTTCCCTAACCCAAATCAATGGGATTTACAGTACACCCTACCAGCCTTATTTCATCACTCGCCAACTAGTGCTCCCTCCACATCCTGCTGGAAGAGATGATGTGTGGAGTCAACTTTGTGCTGGTCCTATGGTTCCTTGTTGTCTTCATAGAAAGGAATGGAATTCAACCAAACTTGCACAATTTGTTTTTGTAGTGTGAATGTGATGCTTTTATGTTGTTAGTTTTTTAGACAATGCTCACTAACTGTGTCCAACATAAAACGGGTGTATTGTTGTGAATTAATAGATTCTACTGTACTGTTGGAGCTAGGAACACAAGCATTTCGCTACATTCGTAATAACATCTGCTAAATAAGTGTATGTGACCAATACAATTTGATTTGATTTGGAACTGTAAAATTGACCGTCTCTAATCAATGTGTTGTAATACTGGGTTCAATGCCATAGTCCCAAGTCCACAAGTGGCTATTGGAATTTCCCCTCAAATTTCACAGTCTTGGCCTAGGAGTTTGTTCAGAACTTTTTGTTTAGAACATTGCAATGTAAACACTAGTGAAAGCCCTTATGGTTTAGCTTAAAGGTCTACACGGATCCACCTGTACCCGAATACCCGAGTTCGGATCCAGAATTCGAAATAATGTCATGGGCCTGGGTCAGATCTGATATGATTGTCACATGTCTTGGGTATGTGTCATTTCAACTGACTTGTCCGGAAGGACCCGTACAGATCTGAACGCGACTGCTGCAGTAGAGAGAGATTGTATAATTTATGCTGCTGCATCTAGCTTGTTGTTGGCCAATCATCAGTCATCATAGAGGCAATAGGCTACAATCTTAGAGAATCGCTCCATGTGTCGCAAAAGTTATGAGATCTCTAATCATTGGAAGAGGATAGGCTACAATTACCAAGAGACAACAGGTAGGCTGCTCTTTAATATTCTGAATGGAGTTGTTGTTATTTGTAACTGTAGAATTAGCCTCAGTTTGCCTAGCTAGCTAACATTAGCTAGCTTAACTAGCTTCTCCTGCTTTGATGCGGTCAAGACAGGTACTATGTAATCATATTTGATGATAAATAACTTAGCTATGGCAGCTTCACTATTAGTCTAGTATAGCGCGAGTCGGCTTGGTTGGTACCCGTCTCTAGTCTCTTGCTCCCTCCTCCCTGTGTCACTTGCTCACAGTACGGCACCTGCTAGAGCGGCACCTCTCTCCCTCCTCTTGCGTTTTATCAGCTCTGGTCAATAAAGTAGCTTAAATTACTTTTCTGCTGTTTCCCTTACTCAGATCGGATTCAACCAGGTCTTTCCGTCATTGTAAATAAGAATTTGTTCTTAATTGACATGCCTATTTAACAAAAGGTTACAATTAAAAAAAATATATATAATAAAAAATACGGAGCGGTTCTAGTTGTCCTCGGGTCCATTCAAAACGGGTTTCTATATATTTTTTTTTGTTTAAGCATACCGGGTCAAGATGTTAAGGCTATGGTTATGTAGTGGAGAAGGAGTCAGGCGCAAGAAGTTGAGATGCGTGTGAAGGTAAAATTTTATAAAGCCACCAGAAAAATACAAAATAAATCTGGTGCTGCAAAATACCTACACAAACAAAATAGACGAGCGAAATAAAACAACCCGGAACAACGAGGAATAATCCCAGCTCTCAGTACACAGACTGAGAAAATAACCATTACAAAATAACAATCACGCACAAGGGGAAGAGGGGAAAAGGAGGAATGGAATATAAGCAAGAGCGTGATTGGGAGCAAATGAACAACAGGTGTGTACAAAGACAAAACCAACAGACACACGAAAAAGGGAGCGGTGATGGCTAGAAAACCGGTGACGTCGGTGACAACAGGTGTGTACAAAGACAAAACCAACAGACACACGAAAAAGGGAGCGGTGATGGCTAGAAAACCGGTGACGTCGACTGCCCGAACAAGAAGAGGGACCGACTTGGCGGAAGTTGTGACAGTACCCCCTTGACGCGCGGCTTCAGCGGTGTGCCGCCCGGCCTCGGGGACAACCCGGAGGGCGAGGCGCAGGACGATCCGGCCGGCGACGATGAAACTCCCTCAGCAGTTCAGGATCCAGTACATCCGCCACCAGAACCCAGCACCTCTCCTCCGGACCGTACCCCTCCCGCTCCATGAGATATTGAAGGCCCCCCGCCCGACGTCTCGAATCCAGGATGGACCGGACGGAGTACGCCGGGACCCCCTTGATGTCCAGAGGGGGCGGAGGAACCTCCTGCACCTCAGAGTCCTGGAGCGGACCAGCCACCACCGGCCTGAGGAGAGACACATGGCACGAGGGATTAATATGGTAATCGGGGGGAAGCTGTAACCTATAACACACCTCATTCACTCTCCTCAGGACTTTAAATGGCCCCACAAACCGCGGACCCAGCTTCCGGCAGGGCAGGCGGAGGGGCAGGTTTCGGGTCGAGAGAGGTTAGTGGAGGAGTGGCGAAGTGAGTTCTACGCCATTTCTGCCCAGGGCACGAACGCCGCCCACTCCCCCGGCCGGTCCTGACCACAGAAACATGCCCACATCCTGGTTCCATCTCTCCACCTGCCAATTACTTTCAAGGTGAAAACCCGAGGTGAGGCTGATCGAGACCCCCAGACGTTCCATGAATGCCCTCCAGACTCTCGAAGTGAACTGGGGACCCCGATCAGACACAATATCCTCGGGCACCCCGTAGTGCCCGGAAGACGTGTGTAAACAGGGCCTCCGCAGTTTGTAGGGCCATAGGAAGACCGGGCAGAGGGAGGAGACGACAGGACTTAGAGAAACAATCCACAACGACCAGGATCGTGGTGTTCCCCTGTGAAGGAGGGAGATCCGTTAGGAAATCTACTGATAGGTGTGACCAAGGCCATTGTGGAACGGGTAAGGGATGTAGCTTACCTCTGGGTAGGTGTCTAGGAGCCTTACACTGGGCGCACACCGAGCAGGAGGAAACATAAACCCTCACGTCCTTTGCCAAGGTGGACCACCAGTACTTCTCAGTCAGGCAGTGCACCGTCCGACCAATCTCCAGATGACCAGAGAAGGGTGACGTGTGGACCCAATAGATCAACTGGTCATGGACAGCAGACGGAACATACAGACGCCCGACGGGACACTGGGGAGGAGCGGGCTCTGTACGTAACGCCTGCTTAATGTCCGCGTCCAGCTCCCACACGACCGGCACTACCAGGCAGGGGCAGATCTTTGGTGGCGTGTCCGAACGCTGGGAGAGCACAGCTCCTATCCCAGCCTCGGACGCGTCCACCTCTACTATGAACGCCAAAGAAGGACCCGGGTGAGCGAGCACGGGAGCCGAGGTGAACAAAGCCCTTAGGTGACCAAAAGCCCTGTCCGCCTCAACTGTCCACTGCAGACGCATCGGACCCCCCTTCAGCAGTGAAGTAATGGGAGCAGCCACCTGACCAAAACCCCGGATAAATCTCCGGTAGTAATTGGCAAACCCAAAAAATTGCTGCACCTTTCCCTGTTCATGCTTTGGATAGTCGACCATTAGGATCCGGGATAATCAGGGAGGCCACCATCTCTCTCTCCATGGTGACGCAGGAGAGGCACGAGGATTAGGGTCCGGGATAATCAGGGAGGCCACCATCTCTCTCTCCATGGTGACGCAGGAGAGGCACGAGGAAAACATCTGTCTATTCCTCATTGACTCTCCTGCATTTCCTGTGGTATTAGGCCTTCCCTGGTTAACCTTCCATGACCCCACCATTTCCTGGCAACAGAGGGCTCTCACGGGATGGTCGCGAGAGTGCTCGGGGAGGTGTTTAGGGGTGTACACGGTGGAGACCTGGTCTGGACTTTCCACCGTGGTAGCACCAACGAAAACCCCTACACACCTAGGTAGAGATAACCCCGGTTGGGTGGGTCGAGGCGCTGGAGAGACCTCCTGTCTCTCCCAGCGGTCCAAAGTTTGGACAAAGCGATCCATTGTGGCACCGAGATGTTGAAGCATTACCGAATGTTCTCGGACGCGTTCCTCGACTCCTCTGACCTCCTCTGTAGCTGCTCCTGCTGACTCCATGTCAGGTGCGTGATTCTGTTAAGGCTTTGGTTATGTAGTGGAGAAGGAGTCAGGCGCAGGAAGTTGAGATGCGTGTGAAGGTAAAATGTAATAAAGCCACCAGAAAAATACAAAATAAATCTGGTGCTGCAAAATACCTACACAAACAAAATAGACGGGCAACCCGGAACAACGTGGAATAATCCCAGCTCTCAGTACACAGACTGAGAAAATAACCATTACAAAATAACAATCACGCACAAGGGGAAGAGGGGAAAAGGAGGAAGCGTGATTGGGAGCAAATGAACAACAGGTGTGTACAATAAAGACAAAACCAACAGACACACGAAAAAGGGAGCGGTGATGGCTAGAAAACCGGTGACGTCGACCGCCGAACACCTTGCCCGAACAAGAAGAGGGACCGACTTCGACGGAAGTCGTGACACAAGGTGGGAAAGCTCCAGGTCCATTTCGGAACGGCTCCAACTTTTTGGAGCCATGTAGACCTCTAGTTTACCTACTCTCTTTGGCTGCATCATTATGAAGTGATCGACGGCAGGGGCTGTTGATTTTAACTGCCCTGCAGAAAAGGAGAGAGGTCAGCACTAACGAGACTGCCTCAATGAAGAAAAGTATCAATACGGGCAGTTAAAGTTGAGACAGGTTAGACACCCAGGGTGTGAGATCACACGTTGGTGTGAAGGGTGTGTGTATGTCTGTTTGTGTGTGGTGAGGTTGGGTCACTGAGGACCCTCAGACCACCTCCACCATTACTCTGATTGGCCAAAGGGGTCAACAGGGGTCAATCAAGGGGTAAGTCACATTGTCGATTGGATGATCAGCCCCATTGGAGTAGTGCACGGAAGGCCGGTCCTTTAGCTCTAATAGCCCGAGTTATTAGCCATGGCTACATTAACACAGAAAAATCTATCAGGTCACATATTGTGATTTACGCCTGGGCTACTGAGCCCCACAAGCCTCTTGATCAGCTCAAGTGAACATTTTAAATGCGTGCAGATTTATGTCGTAGGTACTTGACTGTGGTTAGACATGGGGGAGTGTTTCGATATGTGAACAATGTACATTTTTTATGTTAGTTGATTGCTTTTAAAAATAAGACTTTGAAAGAAATTGTTGAGTGGCAAGTAAGAATTTATAACCCCGGTAGCTCCTAAAATTGAATATTCTTATAGAATAAACCCAATGAATGTTGTTTTAAACCCTAGCTCTAACACAGCTCAAAAGTTCATCTGTGAATAATAAACTAATCAAACCCACATGTGACATGAACCAAAACATGACCTGGCTAAATATAGAATGAGATAAAAGCAGTTTCCGAACCAAACGACCTAATCCATTGCCCGTGCTTTGGGATCTACTGTATATTCCTCAGGGCCCATTAATGTTACAGCAAATATAACAGTATTGTGGCTCGGATACCATTCTTCCTATAACTCGTCCAAACCGGATCTCCCACAGCGCTGGAAAGAAATACCTCAACACTCCGCACTGACCGAGGGACATGGCGTAAGTAGTCAGTTGGTTAAGGATGGGGAAATGGCCTAACCAGTGACCCAACTCTGTGGTTGCATCACCCTGAATGGAGGGATGAAGGGATGAGAGGATGGATGAGGGGACGATGAGGGGAATGGGGACTGTGGTATTTCTCTCTCATCCTCTTTCATTCTCTCATTCTGTTTTCATTTTATGCTTTACTCACCTCTCTCTCTCCTTCACTCCTTATAACACTTATCCCTCTCCATAACTCCTTCTCTCCCTTTTCCTTCCTCCCTCTACCTCACTCCTTTTCCAGCATTGGACTGAGGCTTTGCCAACTCTCCCACCTCCTCCTCTCATCCTCCCTCCCCCCATCCCTCTTTCCAGATGTCAGTGCAGGGCTCTAAGTATCTGATTGATCACTCTCTGTGGTCATATTTCTCTGCTCTGTGGCAGGAGATTACTAACGGTAATTTGTGTTTATAGGATTCCCGAAATTCGCTTAACAACTGGCCTCTTATTGAAAGGTCAGGCGGCGAGGTGGGAAGGAGACATTTTCCCCTCCGGTTTTCTCTCTGTTTCTCTAAATGTCCCTGCCTGTCTGTCATATCAGTCTGCAGATAGATATGGCTCATGAATGGGAGGATTGGTTCTGTCTGAGTTAAGGGCAGGGAAGATCCCACCACAGGGACAGTCTGTGTGGATAGGTCATTCTGCAGGTGAACCACCTGTGAGTGTGTCTCATCACTGGCTTGTTGGAGACATTTTCTGAAGTTATATATTCTTCAGGAATTTGGGTGGGGCATAACCTCAAGAAACTGGAAGTTGTAGGCTGAAGCTATACATGTTTTGTGTTAATGTACAGTAGGGTATAGTTTATCACAGGTAAACCACCTCTCTTGTAATCTGATTATGCCAATACAGTACATAGCCTATTCTCACAGTAATTGAAGATACGATTTCTAATACATACAGTACCAGTATAGAAGAAAACAAATAAGAGTACAAAAATACAACCATAATCAGGTTAAAGATATGGCTGCCGGTCTGTTTTCAAACTTCACACATGGTGACCCCAGGTTGGGAGGTTTGCGGTTACTTCAGCTCCTCCAATATTAATCACACCCCTCCATTATGTCCTCCTGTGCTCCCTTTACACAGGCAGGACGTGGTGCTCTTTACTAACCACGCACGCACATACACAGAGGAAGACGGACAGGCCCAGGATAAAATATTTATAAAAGCACAGCACATAGGCTATGAGGTGCTAAAGGTCGGATAGCCAAAAGAGAAAATGAGGAAGATAAACAAGAGGGAGTGGAGTTATACCCTGACATGTACAGTGAAACTCCATGATGGTGTGTGCTCTGCTTTTTAAAATGTCTTTACTAGAGGTCTTCACAGGTACAAAAAGTTGGACCTGTTCTGAAATGGACCTGGGGCTTTCCCACCCGAACCCAATATGCATAAATTAACTTGTTCAAATTTAGAGACACGTTCTGAATGGACCCGAGGAACATTAGACCCGTTCCAATAGACCTGGTCAGATCCAGAACTGGTCCCATCCGAGTGACTGAAGCAGCAGAAAAGTAAAGTTTTAAGCTACGATATTACCCGTAGCTAATAAAGCGCGAGAGGAGGGAGAGAGGTGCCGCTCTAGCAGGCGGGGAGGGACCATGCTGTGAGCGAGTGACACGGGGAGGAGGGAGCGAGAAACTAGAGACACCAATCAACCAAGCCTATTCGCTTTACAGCAGACTAATAGTTGCCATAGCTAGGTTATTTATCATCAAATATGATTATGTAGTAACTGTCTTGACTGCATCAAACCGGGAGAAACTATATAGTTAAAGCTAGCTAACGTTAGCTAGCTAAGCTAACTGACGCTGCAGTGCATGACCTTTCTAATCCTACAGTTACAAATTACAACAACTCCATTCAGGATACTAAGGGGCAGCCTACAGTACCTGTTGGCTCTTGATCAATGTAACCTAGTCTTCTCCTTTAACTTTTAATTCCATCTTCCATTGATTAGAGATCTCCTCACTTTTGCCACACAAGGAGCGAGGCTCTATGACTGTAGCCTATTGCCGCTTTGATGACTCATGATTGGCCAACAACAAGCTACACACGCTGTGTTCGACTCTCGTGAAAAGCAAGAGCAGCAGCATAAACAAAAAGATTTCTCTCTCTCTACTGCAGCAGTCACGATTGGATCTGTATGGGCCCTTCCAGACAAGTCAGTTAAAATTACACATACCCGAGACAATCATATCAGATCTGACCCAAAACCCATGATATTATTTAGAATTCTGGATCCGGACCTGCTCAGGTGCCGGATTGGGTCTCGGGTATTCGGGGACAATACATAGCTGAACACAGTCCAAAAAAACATTTATTTGGTTTATCCAAAGCACAGTAAAGCTAAAACTGCATCTTCACGGTGTGGCTCAGTGTCACGATCCTCTGAAGGGACAGACCAAGGCGCAGCGAGGCATCCAGTATACATCTTTATTAATCAAACGTAACTGGGACAAAAACAACAAAACAAACGACGATCGTAACACTGAACATAACATGTAAAACAAAGCTATGCTCAAACAATAACCCACAAAACCTAATAGAAAACCCCAAACATATATATGGTTCCCAATTAGAGACAACGACACACAGCTGCCTCTAATTGGGAACCATTACTAACATAGAATTATATCACCTAGAACATAAAACCCTACACCAAAAACAAAACTAAACACACCAGCCTGTCTTCTCAGGCCTGGACGTGACAGTACCCCCAAAGGCGCGGACTCTGACCGCGCCACAAGTCCATGGGGGGGTCTTCGGGTGGGTCTTTTAGTCCCAGGTGGCGGCTACGGTGCTGGCCGTGCTGACTCGAGGTCACGCACCGGAGGCCCTGGGCAATTAGCCGTACTGGGGACCCTCTCTGGGGAGCAGGGCCAGGACGTGCTGAGTCCAAGACGGGCACAGGGATCCTGGAGCGTGGAGCAGGGACAGGACGTGCTGGCTCCACGACGGGCACAGGGATCCTGGAGCGTGGAGCAGGGACAGGACGTGCTGGGTCCACGACGGGCACAGGGATCCTGGAGCGTGGAGCAGGGACAGGACGTGCTGGGTCCACGACGGGCACAAGGATCCTGGAGCGTGGAGCAGGGGCAGGACGTGCTGGACTCTCTAATCACACGGGGGGCCTGGTGCGCGGAGCTGGAACAGGACGTGCTGGACTCTCTAAGCGCACGGGGGCCTGGTGCGCGGAACCGGAACAGGACGTGCTGGACTCTCTAAGCGCACAGGGGGCCTGGTGCGCGGCGCCGGAACAGGACGTGCTGGACTCTCTAAGCGCACAGGGGGACTGGTGCGCGGAGCCGGAACAGGATGTGCTGGACTCTCTAAGCGCACAGGGGGCCTGGTGCGCGGAGCCGGAACAGGACGTGCTGGACTCTCTAAGCGCACAGGGGGCCTGGTGCGCGGAGCAGGAACTGGATGTACTGGACTCTCTAAGCGTACAGGGGACCTGGTGCGTGGAGCCGGTACTTCTCTCCCCGGCTGTTCACTCACCCTTGCCTCATTGATGATGGGAGCTGGAATGTCACGCACTGGGCTGTGGATGCGAACCGGAGACCCCACACGCAGAACCGGCGCAGGATATCTTGGTCCCAGAAGGTGTACTGGGGACCTCGCTCGCAAAGTCGGCACCACTCTTCCAGGCTGCACACTCACCCTAGCCCGACAGATGAGTGGCGCTGGAATTTTGCGCACCGGCCTATGCATGCGCACTGGAGACACCGTGCGCAAAACTGCATAGCACGGTGTCTGCTCAGTGCGACGCTCTCCCCAACGCTCCCTCCAGAGAGCACGAGGAGTTGGCTCAGGAGTCCATCCTGAACCGGCCAAACTCCCCGTGTGCCCCCCCAAAATTTTGGGGGGGCTGCCTCTCGAGGTTCCGCGCCAGGCGAGTCCCAACATATCTCTCCCTCTCCGGGTTCCACGCTCCATATAAATACTCATAACTCCCTCGCTTAGCCTTCGCCGCTTCCATCTCCTTCTTGGGGTGACGATGCTCCGTCGTCTTCCTCCAAGGCCCCTTCCCAGCCAATATTTCCTCCCACGTCCAGGACTCCTTTTGACATCGCTGCTTGGTCTTTTTGTGGTGTAGGGTTATTCTGTCACGATCCTCTGAAGGGACAGACCAAGGCGCAGCGAGGCATCCAGTATACATCTTTATTAATCAAACGTAACTGGGACAAAAACAACAAAACAAACGACGATCGTAACACTGAACATAACATGTAAAACAAAGCTATGCTCAAACAATAACCCACAAAACCTAATAGAAAACCCCAAACATATATATGGTTCCCAATTAGAGACAACGACACACAGCTGCCTCTAATTGGGAACCATTACCCCAACATAGAATTATATCACCTAGAACATAAAAACCCTACACCAAAAACAAAACTAAACACACCAGCCTGTCTTCTCAGGCCTGGACGTGACACTCAGGCTGTGGGCTTTCAGCAGAGCCCTGGTGGCTTAGTGGGCCTGCTGGTAGTTTAGTCCAATCATGCCACTACAAAGAGTGTTTAGCCACTCCTGAATAATCCAGATGACCAGAGTGAGCGGTCGGCTGGCAGATGGGGACCTGGAGTTGTTTGAAACAGGAGAGAGACACCTGAGGAGGTACAAGGGAGAGACCTGGGGACTGGCTGGTCCTTGGGTGTGGTCACAGAAGACAGAGACAGATAGGGTCGTGGCTAGGTTAAATGCATTCTTCCACCTGTCTATGTGAGGAGTGTCTGGTTTCGGTAGATCGTCATGGGATGCTTGTTGTGCCAATAGTGTGGTGGTGGTCTTTTACGTGTGTGTGTGCGCGTTTGTGTGTGTATGTGTGTGCGCTTGTGTGGGAGGGAATGGTGGTGTTTTTATGTTTGACAATGAAAGTAGATACATTGTCTCAAAATGCCTCAGGTAGATGGTGTATTATGGTTTGTAACTTATCATAAGGTACATTATTTCTCATTAAACAATATTGAGGACTATCCATAACAATGCAAGGTTGTTCTCTGAATCTTCTAAGTGTGTTTCCCGACAAACTTAGCAGGTGCAATACCCCGAAGTGTTACATGTTCCAAGCTGTCAAACCATCACATTTAGGGTTGGATTCAATCCGCAGCTCTGAAGTGCTCTGCTACAGCGCTAAATCAGTTTAAAAGCTATGTTCCTGAGTTAGTGGAGACTGCATTCATGGTAAACGCTGCTCAGTAACTTATACCCCTGTCCCTAACATTTCTGTGCAGGAGGGTTATCCATCATCTCAAAGTGCGGATCCATTCCAGTCCAAATTCACCTGGTGGAAAGGCCTTAGCCAGCGTGTGTGTGGGTACAACTTATGAGCTGTCACTACAAAGTGCAGAGCCTTGCCGGAAACTGACAACCAGGGAATGACTGACACTGACACGAGAATGTGTGAGCATCTGTGTGAAGGCCAAGTGCTTACTCACGCTCTCGCTTATTTCTCATTTGTTCCCTCTCCTTTTCACTCTTTCTCCTCTTTTACATCTCCCTCTACCCACTCCCCTCCTCTCTCAACCCTCCTTGTGATGCTGTGCACGAAAGTCCCACTTATCACTGAGAATGCTTAATCAGTGTTACCTCCTGAACTCCCACTGAACTGGGGCTAGGCAGGGTATTAACGCTCCAACTGAACTTGGGCTATGCAGGGTATTAACGCACCCCTGACGGAACAAGGGCTAGGGAGGGTATTAACGCTCCAATTGAACTGATGCAAGGTATTAAACTACAACTGAACTAGGACCAATTATGGTAGCAACGCTCCAACTGAACTGGGATTCGGCAGGTTATTAACGCTGCAACTGAACTGGAGCAGGGCATGGTATTAACATTACAACTGAACAGATGCAGGGTATTAACGCTGCAACTGAACTGAGGCAGGGTATTAACTCTCCAACTGAACTGGGGCTAGGCAGGGTATTAACGTTCCAATTGAACTGGGGTATGGCAGGGTATTAACATTCCAACTGCTCTGGGGCTAGGCAGGGTATTAACATTCCAACTGCTCTGGGGCTAGGCAGGGTATTAATGCTCCTACTGAACTGGGGCTAGGCAGGGTATTGACACTCCAACTGAACTGGGGCTAGACAGGGTATTATAGCTCCAACTGAACTGGGGCTAGGCAGGGTATTAAAGCTCCAACTGAACTGGGGCTAGGCAGGGTATTAATGCTCCAACTAAACTAGGGCTAGGCAGGGTACTAACGCTCCGACGGAACTGGGGCTAGGGAGGATATTAAAGCTCAAACTGAACTGGGGCTAGGCAGGGTATAACCGCCCCAACTGAACTGAGACAGGGTATTAACACTCCAAATGAACTGGGGCTAGACATGGTATTAACGCTCCAACTGAACTGGGGCTAGGCAGGGTATTAACACTCCAACTGAACTGGGACTAGAAAGGGTATTAAAGCTCCAACTGAACTGGGGCTAGGCAGGGGATAACCGCCCCAACTGAACTGAGACAGGGTATTAACACTCCAAATTAACTGGGGCTAGACATGGTATTAACGCTCCAACTGAACTGGGGCTAGGCAGGGTATTAACACTCCAATTGAACTGGGACTAGAAAGGGTATTAACACATCGACTGAACTGGGACTAGGCAGGGTATTACTGCTCCAATTGAACTGGGGCGAGGCAGGGAATTAACGCTACAACCGAACTGGGACCAATTATGGTAGCAACGCTCCTATTGAACTGGGGCAAGGCAGGCTATTAATATTCCAACTGATCTGGGGCTAGGCAGGGTATTAACACTCCAATTGAAATGGGACTCTGCAGGGGTTTAACGCATCAATTGAACTGGGGCAAGGCAGGGTATTAAGCGCTAAACTGAACTGGGGAGAGGCAGGGTATTTTCACTATATCTGAACTGAGACTAAGCATTGTAGCAACGCACCAACTGAACTGGGGCTAGGCAGGGTATTAACGCTGCAACTGAACTGAGGCAGGGTATTAACGCTCCAACTGACCTGATGCAGGGTATTAACGCTCCATCTGAACTGGGGCTAGGCAAGGTATTAAATCTCCAACTGAACTGGGGCTAGGCAGGATTTTAACGCTCAAACTGAATTAGGGCTAGGCAAGGTATTAACCGTCCAAGTGACCTGGGGCTAGGCAGGGTATTAACGCTCCAACTGAAATGGGACTATGCAGGGTTTTAACGCATCGACTGAACTGGGGCTAGGCAGGGTATTAACGCTCCAACTGAACTGGGGCGAGGCAGGGTATTAAAACTACATCTGACCTGGGACTAAGCATGGTAGCAACACTCCAACTGAACTGGGACTAAGCATGGTAGCAGTGCTCCAACTCAACTGGAGCTAGGCAGGCTATTAACGCTCCAACTGAACTGGGGCAAAGCAGGCTATGAATGTTCCAACTGATCTGGGGCTAGGCAGGGTATTAACACTCCAACTGAAATGGGACTAGGCAGGGTATTAACGTTCCAACTGAAGTGGGACTATGCAGGGTTTTAACGGATCGACTGAACTGGGGCTAGGCTGGGGTATTAAAGCTCCAACTGAACTGGGGCGAGGCAGGGTATTGACACTCCAACTGAACTGAGGCAGGGTATTACCACTCCAACTGAACTTAGGCAGGGTATTAACGCTCCAACTGAACTGAGGCAGTGTATTACCGCTCCAACTGAAATTATGCAGGGCATTAACGTTTCAACTGAACTGGGACTAGGCAGGGTTTAACACATCGACTGAACTGGGGCTAGGCAGGGTATTAGTGCTCCAACTGAACTGGGGCTAGGCAGGGTATTAACGCACCAACGTTAATACGCTCCAACTGAACTGGGGCTAGGCAGGGTATTCACACTCCAAGTGAACTGGGGCTAGGCAGGGGATTAACGCTCCAAATTACTTGGGGCTAGGCCGGGTATTGACTCTAAAACTGAACTGGTGCTAGTCAGGGTATTAACACTCAAACTGAACTGATGCAGGGTTTTAACACCGAACTCAACTGGGGCTAGGCAGGGTATTAACGCTCCAACTGTCCTGGGGCTAGGCAGGGTATTAACACTTCAACTGAACATTGGCAAGACAGGGTATTAACACTCCAACTGAACTGGGACTAGGCAGGGTATTAACGCTCCAACTGAACTGGGGTGAGGCAAGGTATTATCACAACATCTGAACTGAGACTAAGCACGGTAGCAACGCTCCTACTGAACTGGGGCTATGCAGGGTATTAACGCTCCAACTGAACTGAGGCAGGGTATTAATGCTCCAACTGAACTTATGCAGGGTATTAACGCTCCAACTGAACTTGGGCTAGGCAAGGTACTAATGCACATCGACACATCGACTGAACTGGGGCTAGGCAGGGTATTAATGCTCCAACTGAACTGGGGCTAGGCAGGGTATTAACGCACCAACGTTAATACGCTCCAACTGAACTGGGGCTAGGCAGGGTATTTATACTCCAACTAAACTGGGGCTAGGCATGGTATTAACGCTCCAACAACTGGGTCTCGGCAGGTTATTAACACTCCAACTGAACTGAGGCAGGGTATTAACACACCAACTGATTTGAGGCAGGGTATTAACACTCAAACTGAACTGGGGCGAGGCAGGTTATTAACACTCCAACTGAACTGGGGCTTGGCAGGGTAATAACGCTCCAACTGAAATGGGACTAGGCAGTGTATTAATGCTCCAACTGAACTGAGGTAGGGTGTTAACGGTCGAATTGAACTGTGGCAAGGTAGGGTATTTTCATCTCCAAATTACCTGGGATCTAGGGAGGGGATTAAAGCTCAAACTGAACAGATGCAGGGTTTTAGCACCCAAACTGAACTGGGGCAAGGCAGGGTATTAACTCTCAAAATTACCTGGTGCTAGGCAGGGTATTAACTCTCCAGCTGAACTGGGGCTAGGCAGGGTATTAACGCACCTACTGAACTGGGACCAGGCAGGCTGTTAATAATGCTTCAACTGAACTGGGGCTAGGCAGGGTATTACTTCTCCAACTGAACTGGGGCTAGGCAGGGTATTAATTCTCCAACTGAACTGGGGATAGGCAGGGTATTAACGCTCCAACTGAACTGGGGCTAGGCAGGGTATTAACACTCCAACTGAACTGGGGCTAGGCAGGGTATTAACGCTCCAACTGAACTGGGTCTCGGCAGGTTATTAACGCTCCAACTGAACTGAGGCAGGGAATTAACATTCCAACTGAACTGATGCAGGGTATTAACACACCAACTGATCTGAGGCAGGTTATTAACGCTCTAACTGAACTGGGGCTAGGCAGGGTAATAATGCTCCAACTGAAATGGGACTTGACAGTGTATTAATGCTCCAACTGAACTGAGGTAGGGTGTTAACGCTCAAACTAAACTGGGGCAAGGCAGGGTATTAACTCTCCAAATTACCTGGGTTCTAGGCAGGGTATTACCTCTCCAACTGAACTGGGGCTAGGCAGGGTATTAACGCTCCAACTGAACTTATGCAGGGTATTACCGCTCCAACTGACCTGGGGCCAGGCAGGGTATTAAATCTCCAAATTACCTGGGTTCTAGGCAGGGTATTAACTCTCCAAATGAACTGGGGCTAGGCAGGGTTTTAACGTTCCAACTGATCTGGGGCTAGGCAGGGTATTAACACTCCACCTGAACTGGGACCAGGCAGGGTATTCATGCTCCAACTGAACTAGGGCTAGGCAGGGTATTAACTCTCCAAATGAACTGGGGCTAGGCAGGGTATTAACGTTCCAACTGAACTGGGGCTAGGAAGGTTGTTGACGCACCAACTGAACTGGGGTGAGGCAGGGTATTAACACTACATCTGAACTGGGACTAAGCATGGTAGCAACACTCCAACTGAACTGGGGCTAGGCAGGGTATTAACGCTCAAACTGAACTGAGGCAGGGTATTAAAGCTCCAACTGAACTGATGCAGGGTATTAACGCTCCAACTAACCCAGGGCAAGGCAGGGTATTAAATCTCCAACTGAACTGATGCAGGGTATTAACGCTCCAACTAACCCAGGGCAAGACAGGGTATTAAATCTCCAACTGAACTGGGGCTAGGCAGGGTATTAACGCTCCAACTGAACTGAGGCAGGGTATTAACGCTCCAACTGAACTTATGCAGGGTATTACCGCTCCAACTGACCTGGGGCCAGGCAGGGTATTAAATCTCCAAATTACCTGGGTTCTAGGCAGGGTATTAACTCTCCAAATGAACTGGGGCTAGGCAGGGTATTAACGTTCCAACTGAACTGGGGCTAGGAAGGTTGTTGACGCACCAACTGAACTGGGGTGAGGCAGGGTATTAACACTACATCTGAACTGGGACTAAGCATGGTAGCAACACTCCAACTGAACTGGGGCTAGGCAGGGTATTAACGCTCAAACTGAACTGAGGCAGGGTATTAAAGCTCCAACTGAACTGATGCAGGGTATTAACGCTCCAACTAACCCAGGGCAAGGCAGGGTATTAAATCTCCAACTGAACTGATGCAGGGTATTAACGCTCCAACTAACCCAGGGCAAGACAGGGTATTAAATCTCCAACTGAACTGGGGCTAGGCAGGGTATTAACGCTCCAACTGAACTGAGGCAGGGTATTAACGCTCCAACTGAACTTATGCAGGGTATTACCGCTCCAACTGACCTGGGGCTAGGCAGGGTATTAAATCTCCAAATTACCTGGGTTCTAGGCAGGGTATTAACTCTCCAAATGAACTGGGGCTAGGTAGGGTATTAACGTTCCAACTGAACTGGGGCTAGGAAGGTTGTTGACGCACCAACTGAACTGGGGTGAGGCAGGGTATTAACACTACATCTGAACTGGGACTAAGCATGGTAGCAACACTCCAACTGAACTGGGGCTAGGCAGGGAATTAACGCTCTAACTGAACTGGGGCTAGGCAGGGTATTTACGCTCCAATTGAACTGGGGCTAGGCAGGGTATTAATGCTCCATCTTAACTGGGGCTATGCAGAGTATTAACGCTCCAACTGAACTGAGGCAGGGTATTAACACTCCAAATGAACTGGGGCTAGGCATGGTTTTAATGCTCCAACTGAACTGAGGCAGGGTATTAGTGCTCCAACTGAACTGGGGCTAGGCAGGGTATTTACACTTCAACTGAACTGGCGCAAGGCAGTTTATTAACGCTCCAACTGAACTGGGGCTATTCAGGGTAATTATTCTCCAGCTGAACTGGGTAGCAATGCTCCCACTGACCTGGAGCTATAGGGACGTAGCAGTACCTCTACTCCTGAGCTCAAACTCCAGAACATTTATTGTTTAGTTTTCAGGTTAACATAAAGTTCCTATCTTGACAATTCTTTTCCCAGCCATCCCCAGTGGGAAGAGAGGAGAACCTCTTTTGACTGCTGATGCGTCTTTCTGTGCTTCTTAGCCTCTTCTTGTTCTGCCCTTTCTCCTGAACATCACTCATCCCTTTTCTCTTTTTACTCCCCCGTTGGTAATTCTCTCAGACTCCAAACCACGTGATTCCCCACCCCTCCTCACACCGTTCACTCCACCCTCTCCTCCCCCTACCTCTTCCCATCAGCACCCAAGGCTGATGAATGTGCGGCCTCCTATTGATCGCGATGGGTGATGGATGATGGGCCTGAGATGAGTGATGGGGTGCAGGGGAAGGTGCCAATAAGGGGGCCTCAAGGGGGCGGGGCCTCCCCCGCCGAGCTTAATGCCATGAGACTGGGGCCACGACTGCTGTGGAAACCACTCTGCTCCGCTCCTTAACCCCCCCCGCCCACACGCACACTCACCCGTTTGCGTTTCTTCCCACACACCAGCCCATGTCGTCCTCTCCACTCTTTCTCTTTCAGCTATCTGGATGTATTGTGGAGGGAGGGGTGCGAGGAGGAGGTGGGGAAAGGTGGAACAGGATGCGGGTGAAGGGGGATGAGGAGTAAGGGGAGGGTGGGTGGGGGTAGTGGAGGGGTGAGCTCGCGAAAAGATGATGGATGACGGGGCAGAGGGGGAAGACTGCTTCGCCGGCTCCAAATTGATATCCAGGCAAATGTTTTTGTCTGCTGTGAAAAATGCTGCCTTAACACTCATCTCTACTACCCCCACCTTCCCTCCTTCTCTCACTCCTTTCTCTTCCCCCTCTCCTTTCCTACTCCCCTCCTTCCCTCGTTAGCTTTCCCTGACTGCAGTGAATCCAACACAGCAATCCATTCCCGTCCCGTGCTTTTCCCTCTTGCATTCCGACAGTGCCAGATCATTGCTCCGGCTTCCCGCCATTCCTCACTGCTTTTATTTCCCCGTCGTCATGGAAACCTGCCTGGATTATTGCCCAGCACTCTTTGTTCCTCATTCCTCTCCCCACGTCTCCCTCTTGATGTGCCATTTACAGAACACCATGCAAAGCATACTATCAATTGAGGGTGGAGAGGTATTTTTTGGGAGCCAGACCAGAGTTAAGGCTAAAAGGCCACTTGGGATAGCGTTGTTGATTTGCAATGTTTTCAGGGTACATTTTAATAATACAGCCTTTTAGGTGTTTGACATTTCTGGTGGTTTGAAGGGTGCTTCATTGAAATCATGTTCTTCTGTTCGTTTTTTTGACTGTTTGACTGTATGTAGGTTTTGGGCTGGATGGGCATGGGGAGGCCTGTTGCTTCCACCTCTGACATCGGGGATTAGGGGAGAGAGGGAGAGAGAGAGAGAGTGGGATGAACTCAGTTTTTGTGCAGTGCTTAAGGAGAGAACCATCTGCAAGAGAGATTCAGGGTTAGATTAGGAGCGAGGCCAGGATTACGGGTGTGAGACAGAAGCAACACGATTAGGAGAAAATTCAGCCGCCTGGAACAAACTCTGCCACCCATCCACCCGGGAACAAACACACACACAGTCAGACATCAGTGGATTTGGTCAGCGGTGTGTGTATGTGTGGCTTAAGCAGCAGTGTGGCTGTGATCCAGGGGTCACATCTGGATGATACATATTTCTTCATAAGCAGAGACGTCATAAATCAACCTCATAATGCCCCACCTTCATTATTAGAAAACTGAGATCATGTGCTAATTGTCGTAGGATTATCGAACGTTCATTCTACATTATATTACTGTAAAGACTATCAGAGACTGCGTCAAATGAATAAACGTAGGGAAATACACATTTCTAATAATGTTAAACAACTTGCCAATGCAAGTCGGTAGCTTTGTGAAATCTGCCCTGCCATGTGTAAACAGTATGTTTATTTTGCATCTTTCATGCAAGATCAGATATGGAAGCAGGGCACCAGTAGTGCCAGGGCACCGGATGTGCTGTAACTGTAATCCCAGTTCACCCACTGGACCTTCACAAGGTCCTTTGCTGTTGTTCTGGGATTGATTTGCACTTTTCACACCAATGTCTCTCTAGGAGACTCCTTCCTGAGCGGTATGACGGCTGCGTGGTCCCATGGTATTTATACTTGCGTACTATTGTTTGTACAGATGAACGTGGTACCTTCAGGCATTTGGAAATTGCTCCCAAGGATGAACCAGACTTGTGGAGGTCTACAATTGATTTTCTGAGGTCTTGGCTGATTTCTTTAGATTTTCCCATGATGTCAAGGAAAGAGGCACTGAGTTTGAAGGTAGGCCTTGAAATACATCCACAAGTACACCTCCAATTGACTCAAATTATGTTAATTAGCCTAGCAGATGCTTCTAAAGCCATGACGTCATTTTCTGGAATTTTCCAAGCTGTTTAAAGGCACAGTCAACTTAGTGTATGTAAACTTCTGACCCACTGTAATTGTGATACAGTGAATTATAAGTGAAATAATCTGTATGTAAACAATTGTTGGAAAAATGACTTGTGTCATGCACAAAGTAGATGTCCTAACCGACTTGCCAAAACTGTAGTTTGTTAACAAGAAATTTGTGGAGTTGTTGAAAAACTAGTTTTAATGACTCCAACCTAAGTGTATGTAAACTTCCAACTTCAACTGTAAGTATTATTGGTACATAGTACACATTAACCTATCACGTATAAATTGGCCATGCTAGGCATCTTACTAGTATAGTTTTTACATACAGGTCATTATAAGTTAACGTCACGGAAACGAACTACCTGTTCCTATTCAATATTACCTCTTCCACCTTGCCATTATACCATAATCATAACAGAATAACCTACCTCAAAATCAAACAATTAAACATTGGTTAAAGTCTTATCAGTTCAGTGTCTGTCCTTTCAGCAACTTTTACAGCCTCTCCCAGATTTACAGTTGGGGGTCAAATCCCTTGTTATTCCCAGTCTCAGTGGATTTATAGAGTTTTGGCCAGTCTGTTTGGTAGGCCACCACTGTAATCATTAAAGGGATGATTTGCTGAGCTGAACTGAGGCAGCAATTATGATCATAAATCTGGATTATGTAATTAATAAAGATGAAAACTATCTTGGGCACACACATATGGAAACACGCACGCACACGGAAGCACGCACGCACATGCACACACACACACCTGCACGCATGCACACACACATTCAGTTTTCTGTTTTTATATATTTTGGCCATGTTATGTTTATGGTGCTCATTGCTATAAATTGCAGCACTGCGCTTGGAAATATGAATATCTATTTTTTGTATGTGAAGTAATTCATTAAGTGTTTTATATACAAAGTGGACTAACACAGGTCAAGGTTGTAATACCTCACATCACATCAAAACATTTTGTCATGGAATACACACATTTGGGGAAAGTCATGCAGTATTACCTGATTTCAGCACTGGACAGCACCTGTTTAAGCATAGCCTGTATGTTACATGATATAGAAAACCAGCCTGCTTGATATCATCATTATTATGTAGTTGGCCATGTTATGAGACTGAGGTAATGGAGGCTACTGTACTGTAGATGTTATGGAAATGGATAGGTGTTATGCAATAGGAAAGGAGACACTTTCAACAGGTGGTAAAGCAATAGCTGGGAGGGGGACTGCTTATCGTTGCTCAAATCCAGACCCTACCACCCACGCTCATACTCACACACACACACACACACACACACACACACACACACACACACACACACACACACACACACACACACACACACACACACACACACACACACACACACACACACACACACACACACACACACACACACACCTGTATATAGTATGCTTACTTACTTACTTATTGTGTTCTTCATATTCTTATTTTGCGTGTTTTTTAATTTACTATTAAATTTTTGTTGATTATAGCATTGTAGGTTTTTTAGTTTGCATGTCATGTGACATTAAAAACTTGATGTTGTGATCCACTCTTTTCACATATTGTACATCAGAAATCTACCAAAATCACAACAGTCTGGCAGGCAGTGCCTGTAGGGCCTATCTCTCTTCCCAATGGCCAATCTCTGCCTCTAGCTAAAGAAAACCAGGTGACCTAAGGGAGTCCCAGCCTCAGACACCATCTCCAAATCATCTGCCGCCGAAATCTATGCTGTTGTAGAGTTAGGGATTACCCTGGTGCTGGTTATATGAGATCCCTCAATACTTCTCCCCTGCTCTTGTATTTGGGAGGAGAAGATTCTACAGAACACATGTTCATAGACGGGATTATGTGGCTGAGTTCTGTCATGTGGAGTTCTTTAAGTTCTCTACTAATATGCTGTGTGTATTGCTTTTCTTATCCTGTGCATATCTTCTTTATAGATACAGTATGAGTACTCAGAAGTCAACTTCAGACATGTCACTCACAGGGACCTAATACCTGTCTGAGGATTATACAGATGATACAGTTTGATTGGCAAATTAAATGACAATCCTCCCCTCGAATCTGCCTCATCAATTCCCTCCCACCCCCTCCCTGACACCCTTTTTAAAAGTGAGGTGGATGCTCACTCTGATAAATGGCCAAGGATTGATTTGTATTTAATTAACAATTTGCCCGAGACTTTTGTAAACTCTCCCTCTCCCGCTCTCTCTCTTTTTTTCTCTCTATTTCTTTCACTCTCTCTCTCTGTTATTCGCCTGGTCTCTGATCGCAGGGGCGGGGAAGAGAAGAGATGCATGTGTAATTTATGGTGTGATCGATAAGTCGTGTCCTAACATCCACGAGCTGGGATAAGAGGGAGGACTGTCAGGGTCTACACACTGAAGGGGAGTGTGAATGGAGAGATACTGAGAGGGAGAAAAAAAGGAATTATGGAGGGAATGTATATTAAGATGGGACAGGGAGAGGAGAGAAAGGAGAGAGGGACACAGGAAGAAAGGGAAGGAGAGAAGGTTCACTAAGGAAGAGAGGAGAGCTGGAAGAAAGAATGAAGTGAATAGAGGATAAGGAAAGTGTGAGGAAGGTAAGGAGGGAGGGAGAGAGTGAGAGATAGAAGAAGAGCTATGCACATAAGGATAGTGTGAGAGGCAGGGAGAGGGATAAGTGCCATTAAGGAAAAAAGCAAGTGACTGCAAAGCTTGTAGACTTGGCAAAAACATCTGATAGCACTCTAAAATCAATGACAACTGGTGTTCAACTCTTAGAGACTGAGAACCATTTGTGTTCAATCCAAATACGAAGATGTTAACAAGCTAGCATAGTTGAAGTATCCATACATATTGTTCTACTATATGATTTTCCTGCCTTCATCCCCTACTGACAGTGTTATTCTGTGCCATCCCCAACAGGGGGCAATAGTGGATTTAGGTACCAGTATCACCATCCCAATACCACACTGCACTCCTCCAGACATCTGTGCAAAGATAGATAGCACAACCATCTCTCTCCAAATGGAAAAACAAAAACACCTTTTGGGGCCAACCTGTACAAACCTATATAACGCCTGCTGCACGCTGTAAAATGAATGTCTCATTATGGTAAAATCCCTAAGAGAGAAGAGACGCCCGTAAAAGTAATGCACTTCAAGACACAATGACACATCCTCCATCGGAGAGGCCCATAACAGGTATACGCACAAGGCGAGAAATGCCCGACCCGTTTATGCAGCAGAACTTGGGCCAAGGTGAGAACAAAAACATTAGTCATAGGCAGCACTCACCCCGGCGATCGTCGGTCCCTGGTTCCTGACCCATTTTGGGGATGTGGCCTTCAAATGGGGCCCTGAGCGGGCCCGGTGCAGGACGACACCGTACCTTTCACTACCAGCCCATAAAAGTGTTTTATAACATATCTTGTAATGCCACACATTAAGGTTGCTGTTGTTATTGCTATCAAGGTCATTTTCCCTCCCTCTCTTCCTCCCTCCATCGAACGAACCCCCCTCTCGTCTTGCTGTGATGGGCCATACTTAGCATGCTGTGACATCACACTGTGATAGTATTATACACATAAAGAGACAAACATGGAGAAAATATACACACGTATGAATAACTATAAGGACGGTATCATGACAAGATTATCTATAGTACCAGACGCAGATGTCATGTGTTGACCGGACACATGGTAGCCATTGGTTAGCGGGCCTGGGTGTGTGCGTGTGTGTAACTATTAGCATATCTATGTGTGAATCACTGATTGGTCATTTACCTGTCTTTTGTCTTAGTTCTAGCTAACTTCCACCATTAAAGTGAAACTAATGATTAGCACTCCATTCACAGTACACCTAGTTCTACCATTTTTATTTATAGCTTTTCATCATTCATATTTGTCCTCTGCTCGTCTTGATACTTTTTATTATTCCTCTCTTCAGTATTAAGTCCCAGGGCTTTTCTCCTAATCCTGTCAGTCAGACCAGCCCCCCACCCCTCCGTTCTGTTGAGCAGTAATAAAAGAAATGTATAATCCAGTGTTTCAAAATAAGAGATTTGCTTGTTGGAATCCAGTGGTGCATGTTAGATTATGGTTGACCTGGCCTTGACCTGGTTTGGCCTGACTGGTGAGGCTGTGGCTCATGCCCCCTGGTGACTCCTCAACACAGTGTTCAACCCTCAGCTCTGGATGGAGAGAATGAGAGGAGAGATTGGAGACAGAGATTGTTGAGAGAGAGCGAAAGAGTGAGAAAAGGAAGAGGGAAAGAAAGCTATTGATTGTAGTATTACAATTTCCTCTTACCAGCTCCTCTTATACTCCCCCATCAGGATCTTTTCAACCTTAAGTCTGACTGAATGTACTGGAAGTCACATAATAAGTGCTTAGGTGGGAATAATTTAGTTTAGCATTTAAAGGGAATATCAAAAAACTACAAGGCAGATTTTTCTTTGCAGAAAACAACAGGCTACAAAAATAAAAACTGTCGTGGCCGTTTAGGATCTTTTGTAGATTGATATCAACCTCAGATCTCCATAAGGTGTAGGCACTTATCATCAGGGCTTAATTTATGGAGGGAAAACAACAGGAATCCTCCATTGTGTGTGTGTGTGTGTGTGTCTGAGAGTTTACCATTATTTCCTACTTCCTGAATCTAAGATAATGGGACTGAAAACAGACACTTTTGCCCTTTTCCCTTTCTATTTCTCTGCGCCACGCTCATTTCTTTAATAACTTCTATAATGTAAATCCGTATGCACACATGCATCCTCAACAATGCCCCCGATATGAATTTTATGTAAAACGTACCTATAACTCTAGCCAATAATGGAACATATGACTACTTGTAATTTCATTACGTAAAAGGGTTGTGTGTTTGTGAGACAGAGTGTGTGTGGGTGGAAGTCTTTATTAGCCAAGGTGTGTGTGTGTGTGTGTGTGTGTGTGTGTGTGTGTGTGTGTGTGTGTGTGTGTGTGTGTGTGTGTGTGTGTGTGTGTGTGTGTGTGTGTGTGTGTGTGTGTGTGTGTGTGTGTGTGTGTGTGTGTGTGTGTTTAAGTAAGGAGAGGACCATCATATTAAATAAAGGGGAGAGCCTTTTACCAACATTAGAATAATCCAAGCATGGGAAGTAGCCTGGCATGGGAGGCCCATCTTAAATTTAACATGCACTTATGCAGGTGAGCAATCTGAATATAGAACCGAATGAAAAAGGACAATTTCAATAATTATAATGTTTTAAGAAAAAGCAGAAAGGGGACTGAGTGACCTCGGTCTGATCCTCAATCAACCTTAATAATAATGTTCTCACTTATCTGTGTTTAGTTGTGGGGTGTGCTGTACCTACTGTATCTATTTTATCAACAACAAAAAATATTGTTACAATTTGTGCATCTATTTGTTCATCTATACTGAAAATGTTCATGTCTGCAAACAGTTGTTGCTAAGTGTCAATGTCTTATTGATACCCAGTACTCAGTCACGTGAATTCCCCATGTAAGGTTGAAAGCCATAAATGACGCTATGAAGATGTGTGTAAGCAGTATGTGTGTGTATAGCATCGTACGTGTATGTATCCATGTGAGAGTGTGTATATGTTTTATGTGCGGGTCCCTGTGAACATGTGTGTATGCAGTGGCGTAGTGCATTTTTGTTTAATTTCTAACATTAGATTATTCAACTATACAAGACAAATCTCCAAACTTCTTTTTGTTTTGTTTTATAGTTTTATAATTTTGTTAGCATTTTGGAATGTTTTTCTAGATTTAGAATATAAAACAACATTTATAAAGCCAACTTTATTCCTCAGGTGTAGCACAGCATATAGTTCAATTGTTTAATCATATGTTGCAGAACAGTGATTCAAATATTTTTTTTCTCAATATTGACAAAAACAGAGTTAAAAAAACACTAACGGAGTTGACAACAGATACTCAAAACAGACATATTTTTACCTTTAAAAATAAAAGTTCAATACAAACATTTGTAAAATATGGAAAATTATTAATTTAAAAATCCCCAATAAAAACAACCATTGTATCAGATCTTTTCAGAACTCTAACGGAGTTGATGTTAGACAAAAATCTAAAGGAGTTGATGTTTTACAGAGTTGACAACAATTACATTTTTCTTCTTCATTCAAGTGGTATACAGAGTAGCAATTTAGTTTTTCTTCGGTTTCTTTATGATTCTAAAACCTAATTAAATGTAACATATTTGAACCAAAATGTATATTCTATCAGGCAGTTTATGGTTGTGACCATGGTGATTCAAATATTGTTGGTTTAAATCTAGCAAAAAGTAGAGAACTTTACAGACCATGAGTGGTCTTGTTGCACCACAAGTAAGGGGAAAGCGGGATACCTAGTCAGTTGTACAACTGAACACATTAAACTGAAATGTGTCTTCCGCATTGAACCCAACCCCTCTGAAACAGAGAGGTGCGGAGGGCTTCCTTAAACGACATCCACGTCTTTGGTGCCCGGGGAACATTTTTCCATGAGGCTGAGAGAAAATTTAGCAGTTTTAAAGCTAATTTCCTCGGGGGGGGGCGGGGGATGCTATGCCAGTGCGTGTCTGTCTCTGTGTGTGTCTGACACCATGTTGGGGTGGTTGCCTTTCATTCTATTAGGAGATTAGTTGGACTGGGCCTCCCTCTCTACCTCTCTCCCCCTCTCTCCCTCCAAGGCCCGGCATGCGTTTGACTTAAAGCTGCTGTTTGATGCTGTCCACTGAACCGCCCATTGGGTCGTCTGCCCTTTTGAACTTGGAAGTGTCCCAGGGGAATTAATATTTGAACTGCTGCTTGGATTGGAAGATCCAATAGCCCCTTCAGTCAGATCCACAGTCACCACACAGGGTAAGATAGGAGCTCATCTGGCCCACAAACACAGTCCTGAAATGTCTAGTTTGGTATTGTGGTATCTGGCCAATACTAGTTATATGTAGGTTTACGAACTGAGCGTGGAACTATTTTTGTCATGTTTTTAAATGATCCCCATCCATTTCTGGAATTCACATTTTTGAATGTGCACAGGATAATAGGCATAATTGAATGCAGAATATGAAGAAAAGTAAAGGGCGCACACACATGCGCACGCACGCACACACGCATACACACCTATTCTATTAATAAGGAGGCTGCCAATCCATAATGTGGAAATCATGTTCCAGGGGTATCGATCGTGGGGGCCGAGGGGGAGTGTGTGGTGGTGGTGGTGGGGGGGTGGGGGCTGGACCAAGAATTCCAGACACTCCAGTCTATTGGATTGAGATTCATTCGCTATTTAAAGGTCAGGGATCAGGCCATGGGCACGGCGCGAGCCTCTCTGATCAATACCAACGCCACACACCCTGTCTGACCTGGGCATTTTGTCACCATAAATCCACCACTTGCTTTTTCCTTCCTGCACCTGATCTTTTTTTCTCTTAACACATGGTCATTTAAAAGAAGAGATTGAGTCAACCGGGAGCACTTTGTAAGATCTAAATACATGTAATATATCTAAGGATGGCTGTTGAAGGTTGGATGGCCAGTACTGGGCTGATCTTGGAGAACTTGCCTTGAAACATTTGAGTTGGAAGAGAATATCCTCATCTACTTATCTGTATTGTGTATCAGCCTGTAATTTATATTCCTAATAAATAATGTTTTATTCGATTTCAATTTTCATTGTTGACATCAGATTTTTTTGTATATTTTTAGACATTTGTATTTATTTATTTAACTTTTATTTTGACAGGGTGTGATGCTGAGACCAAGGTCTCTTTTACAGATTGGGCCCTGTACACTGTAAACATCAATACACATCAAGTACACTATACACATCAATATGCACATCAATATACACTCAATACACATCAATATACACTATACACAGCAATATACACATCAATAATAAACACATCAATACACATCAATACATGAAAAGTATAACATTCAATATGAATAGTCCCCTTTGTATGAATATACAGTACAGCATATCTCTATCTCTGAAGTGGCTTCCGTAGCCAATGATGGGACATGAGAGCGTGTGAGTGTGTGTGTGTGCTTGTGTGTGTCTAGAACGGAGTAAGGAGGGGGTAGGGGATAGCATCTAGATCAGTGAATTGCAAAGAGGACCATCATATTAAATAAAGGTGAGAGGCTTTCTTAGGGAACACTCTCTCTCTCTCTCTCTCACAAACACACACACATACACACACCCCTTCCTTTGTGTCCTTCACACACCCTTCAGCTCCTCCTCATTTCCATACAGAATGCAAACAAGGTGCCCCGCCACCCCCCAACTCTACTCCTCCACATGGTCCCTCCATCCCTCCCTCCTTCTGTCCTATCATCCCCCATCTCCAGGCTGACAGCGGGGCAGGCATCAGACAGCACTGCGTTCTGCTCACTGCCTGCCTGTCTGTCTGTCTGTCTGCCCTAATATAGTGGCATGAGGTTTCGATGAACACCAAGGTCAGGCATTACCAATATATTCAATCCACTCACTTATTAGGGATATAAAACATGTGGATTGGGACTGAACCTTGAACCCTTACCTTGAGAGAGAATTCATATCTTTTTTTTTCTCTACTACACCTCTATCTCCATCCCTAGCTCCCTGGTCTGGCGTGCATGCACTTGATCCATTAGGCAGATGAGATAGACAACGCAACTCTGCGTATGCAATATTCCCAGACACCATTTTGTTATGGCGAGAAAATGTAATATTTTCTTCTCCATGCACTGGTGCTGGGCAAGTAGATTAACATGAGACTATTTGGAGTGCTGTGTTTATGGGGCGAGTAGCGTTTTCTAGAAGTCCCAAATATAGTATAAGTGGGGGAATTTAAATTGTGTGACACCTCTAAGAGGAACATATACAGTGCATTTGGAAAGTATTCAGACCCCTTGACTTTTTCCACATTTTGTTACGTTACAGCCTTACTCTAAAATTTATTAAATTGTTTGTTTTCCTCATCAGTCTACACACAATACCCCATAATGACAAAGTGAAAACAGGTTTTTAGACATTTTTGCAAATGTATTAAAAACAAAAAACAGATACCTTATTTACACAAGTATTCAGACCCTTTGCTATTAAACTCGAAATTGAAGTCAGGTGCATCCTGTTTCCATTGATCATCCACAGGTGGTCTCCAACCCCACCGCTCCCTAGCGCCCCACCGCTCCCTAAGAAGTTAACATGCTGATAGAAATGAGGAAAACTGATTTAAAAGTTTCCCTGCATTAAAATCCCTGGCCACTAGGAGCACCGCCTCTGGATGAGCTTTTTCCTGTTTTCTAATGGCGGTATACAGCTCATTGAATGCGGTCTTAGTGCCAGAATTGGTCTGTGGTGGTATGTAGACAGCTTTGAAAAATACAGATGCAAACTCTCTAGGTTGATACTGTGGTCTACAGCTTATCATGAGATACTCTACCTCAGGCGAGCAAAACCTTGAGACTTCCTTAGATATCGTGCACCAGCTGTTGTTTACAAATATACATAAGCCGCCACCCCATTTCTTACCAGAGGCTGCTGTTCTATCCTGCCGATAGAGTGTATAACCCACCAGCTGTATGTTATTAATGTCGTCGTTCAGCCACAACTCGGTGAAACATAAGATATTACAGTTTTTAATGTACCGTTGGTAGGATATACGTGCTCTTAGTTCGTCAATTTTTTTTTTCTAGTGTTGGCTAACAGTACGGATGGCAAAAGCAGATTATCCACTCGTCGCCTGATCCTCACAAGGCATCCCTATCTCCTCCCACGAAATCTCAGTTTCTTTCTTCTGCGAATAATGGGAATGAGGGCCTGTTCGGGTGTTTGGAGTATATCCTTCCCGTCCGACTCATTAAAGAAAACTTATTCGGCCAATTCGGGGTGAGTAAACGCTGTTATGATGTCCAGAAGCTCTTTTCGGTCATAAGAGACAGTAGCAGCAAAATTATGTACAAAATAAGTTACAAACAATGCAAAAAAACTAACAAAATAGCACGGTTGGTTAAGAGCCAATAAAACGCAAACATCCTCTCCGGCGCCATCACAACTTGACACTGTATGGTTTGTGACAAGGTGAACACAAACAACAGTGTTCCACTGCTCCATAAGTGTTGAGTATAGAAGTGAGAAGTTGTGTTTTACTTGGGGCTTCACATATAATAATTTCACCACTAGGATAATGGCCTGTTGAAATATGCATATTTCTTAGATATACAGCATCCATTTGATATGAGAGGTCATGCTAGCTCTTTACATTCAGTATGTTGAATTATCAGAGGGGGGGGGAAGATGTTTATAGTTACACACTGTGTCCCATAAGGCCACATAAACCTCTTTCCATACCTTTTCAAATATTAATTTAGTTCCCTGAAGCTGAAAATATACTGTAGCCTGTCAGTCAATATGGCCCCTACCTCTGTCTTTGCCCCTGATCCTACACGGAACAAAATTATAAAATCATGGAGAGCATGATGAGATTGCTGCTCTGTTATTAATCTTCAATAAATACATCTGGACCCAGTGATTAAACTCCTCCCCCTCCGCCCCTTCCTCTCCCCATTTCTCTAGAGATAAGGCTATCGGATCTTTCTGACATGAATTATGAAAAAACAATGGATTGGGAGGACAAATGTTCTAACCTAGATTGAGTGTGGGATTCGGTGTCATTGAGGCCTGTGTCTAGATGACTTCTGAAATGGGAAAAATGGCATCAAGGGAATACTAGTACTAGGGAATCTTTGATTTGTGTGAGTTGATATTAATAGCACTTTTATTGCGCAAAAATGTTTTTGCCAAAACCCCAAATAGATAAACAAAACACAACGATGCCAGTGAAATGGAGTAAGACAAAAAGTTACATGACATAAGGTAAATGTAAGGTACATGAAGGAAAAGGTTGTACCAGGTATGTTGTAGATATAGGCAGTTGAAAATCTGCCTAACATGTATTCTGGTTTGCAACAATATAAAAAATGGAGCACAAGAAAGCAGGTAGAGCCCTAGGTATGACCTGGAATACATTACGTATTACTCCTCCAGAAACCATTCAAATCCCTTTGAATTCAAATAGCATTTGTAAACGATCAGTCACCTCACCATGTCGCCTATGTATCCATCTAGCATGTTAATGATGTCCCCTGTTTCCCCTAGCCTAATGCGAGGAGACCTGGGTCCTGCCTGCTGCCGCTGGCCTCATCGATTATCTGTCCCCCTGCCACAACATGGTATCATTGAATATGCTACGAGGAGGAAACAGACAATGGCTGCCATCGCTTAAAAACAGTTTGCTTATGTTCACTAGTCAAGCTCTGACGACTGTGATGGAATGTAGATGGATTATGGTGTTTTTGGTGCTCAGGTAGAGTATCTACTGATGTTCTCTCTTAATTTGATCAGTCTGTTGTTACAGATCACTACCGTGTGCCGTTAATTTCAAGGTTTATAGAAGCTTGTAAAGTTTGTAACTTCCAATTTAAAACGTCAGTCTTGATTTGTCCTAACGAAAAAATTCATCAACCCCTACAAAAATGTATATTCTAGTGTCAGATTTGACTACAAAGTGTAAATAGGATGATTTTGGTCATAAATCAGTCTCCTCTAAAAGGGAGTTTGGAAACTCAGTGTGTCACAACTAATAAATTAAGGTTGGGGTTGGATTACAATTACAGTGTATTCGGAAACTATTCAGACCCCTTAACCTTTTCCACATTTTCCCCTCATAAATCTACACACAATAACCCATAATGACAAAGCAAAAACAGGTTCTCTAGGAATTTTGGCAAATGTATAAAAAATAACTAACTGAAATATCACATTTCCATACAGTGAGGGAAAAAAGTATTTGATCCCCTGCTGATTTTGTACATTTGCCCACTGACAAAGAAATGATCAGTCTATAATTTTAATGGTAGGTTTATTTGAACAGTGAGAGACAGAATAACAACCAAAGAATCCAGAAAAACGCATGTGAAAAATGTTATAAATTGATTTGCATTTTAATGAGGGAAATAAGTATTTGACCCCCTCTCAATCAGAAAGATTTCTGGCTCCCAGGTGTCTTTTATACAGGTAACGAGCTGAGATTAGGAGCACACTCTTAAAGGGAGTGCTCCTAATCTCGGTTTGTTACCTGTATGAAATACACCTGTCCACAGAAGCAATCAATCAATCAGATTCCAAACTCTCCACCATGGCCAAGACCAAAGAGCTCTCCAAGGATGTCAGGGACAAGATTGTAGAACTACACAAGGCTGGAATGGGCTACAAGACCATCGACAAGCAGCTTGGTGAGAAGGTGACAACAGTTGGTACGATTATTCGCAAATGGAAGAAACAAAAGAACTGTCAATCTCCCTCGGCTTGGGGCTCCATGCAAGATCTCACCTCGTGGAGTTGCAATGATCATGAGAACGGTGAGTAATCAGCCCAGAACTACACAGGAGGATTTTGTCAATGATCTCAAGGCAGCTGGGACCATAGTCACAAAGAAAACAATTGGTAACACACTACGCCATGAAGGACTGAAATCCTGCAGCGCCTGCAAGGTCCCCCTGCTCAAGAAAGCACATATACATGCCCGTCTGAAGTTTGCCAATGAACATCTGAATGATTCAGAGGACATCTGGGTGAAAGTGTTGTGGTCAGATGAGACCAAAATGGAGCTCTTTGGCATCAACTCAACTCGCTGTGTTTGGAGGAGGAATGCTGCCTATGACCCCAAGAACACCATCCCCACCGTCAAACATGGAGGTGGAAACATTATGCTTTGGGGGTGTTTTTCTGCTAAGGGGACAGGACAACTTCACCGCATCAAAGGGACGATGGACGGGGCCATGTACCGTCAAATCTTGGGTGAGAACCTCCTTCCCTCAGCCAGGGTATTGAAAATGGGTCGTGGGGGGGGTATTCCAGCATGACAATGACCCAAAACACACGGCCAAGGCAACAAAGGAGTGGCTCAAGAAGAAGCACATTAAGGTCCTGGAGTGGCCTAGCCAGTCTCCAGACCTTAATCCCATAGAAAATCTGTGGAGTGAGCTGAAGGTTCGAGTTGCCAAACGTCAGCCTCGAAACCTTAATGACTTGGAGAAGATCTGCAGAGGAGTGGGACAAAATCCCTCCTGAGATGTGTGCAAACCTGGTGGCCAACTACAAGAAACGTCTGACCTCTGTGATTGCCAACAAGGGTTTTGCCACCAAGTACTAAATCATGTTTTGCAGAGGGGTCAAATACTTATTTCCCTCATTAAAATGCAAATCAATTCATAAAATTTTTCACATGTGTTTTTCTGGATTTTTTTATTGTTATTCTGTCTCTCACTGTTCAAATAAACCTACCATTAAAATTATAGACTGATCATTTCTTTGTCAGTGGGCAAACGTACAAAATCAGCAGGGGATCAAATACTTTTTCCCTCACTGTAAGTATTCAGACCCTTTACTCAGTACTTTGTTGAAGCACCTACTACAGCCTTGAGTCTTCTTGGGTATGACGCTACAAGCTTGGCACACCTGTTTTTGTGAGTTTCTCCCATTCTTCTCTGCAGATTATCTCAAGCTCTGTCAGGTTGGATGGGATCCCTCCACAGATGTTCGATTGGGTTCAAGTCTGGTCTTCGGCTGGGCCACTCAAAGACATTCAGAGACTTGTCCCGAAGCCATGCTGCATTGTCTTGGCTGTGTGCTTAGGGTCATTGTCCTGTTGGAAGGTGAACCTTCTCTGTACCTCTCTGTACTTTGCTCCGTTCATCGTTCCCTAGATCCTGACTAGTCTCCCAGTCCCTGACACTGAAAAACATCCCCACAGCATGATGCTGCAACCACCATGCTTCACATTAGGGATAGTGCCAGGTTTCCTCCAAACATGACGCTTGGCATTCAGGCCAAAGAGTTCAATGGTCTGAGAGTCCTTTAGGCGCCTTTTGGAAAACTCCAAGCGGGCTGTCATGTGCCTTTTTACTAAGGAGTGTCTTCCGTCTGGCCACTCTACCATAAAGGTCTGATTGGTGGAGTGCTGCAGAGATGATTGTCCTTCTGGAAGGTTCTCCCATCTCCAAAGAGGAACTCTGAAGCTCTGTCAGAGTGACCATTGGGTTCTTGGTCATTTCCCTGATCAAGGCTTTTTCCCCCCGATTGCTCAGTTTGGCTGGGGGGCCAGCACTAGGAAGAGTCTTGATGGTTGCTTACTTCTTCCATATAAGAATGATGGAGGCCACTGTGTTCTTGTGGACCTCCAATGCTGCAGAAATTGTTTGGTACCCTTCCTCAGACCTTCGCCTCGACAAAATCCTTCCTCTGAGCTCTACGGACAATTCCTTCAACCTCATGGCTCGGTTTTTGCTCTGACATGCACTGTTAACTGTGGACTTGATATAGAAAGGTGTGTGGGGATGTGTGAAATGTACTCCTCAGCCTGAAGTGTCCCCACTTGCACCAGCAAATAGCTAAACAGAGGTCCTGAGTTTGCGCCAGGTATGGGCTGAATCGTGAGGAAGTGGTATTTTGGTGTTATGATGAGCTTCTGTTGGCTGTCATGGACAAAGTGAAGTTTTTATGTGACGTCCTTTACACCAGCACTTGGCAACTTGTAAGATGATGTGATTAAGTCCAGACTGATAGACGGGCTTGATATTGATGTCTCGAAATGGAAAGAGACCTGGCATTCGGTAACCTCTTCAATGTAAAGTCCCCATATTCGATTTGTTTTTATTCAATTCAGTCTGGTATGAGAATGTAGCCCCTATCTGCAAAAGCAGGGTGTCTGCGGAAAGCTGAGTATCTTGGCTATTGATTGGTGAGACTTACTACCATATATGGTTATACAAATATTTAAGCGCAGGCTGAGCCGATTACCTAATTTCAAGATGGCTGCTACCTACATTCCAGTTAGCGTTGTGAAGCATAAACGAAATAAACACGGAATACGTTGGTACACACCGAAAGCCGGGACTCCACAGATCATGTGGATATATTATTTGTCTGCCTGTGACCTACCGTTATTGATCACCAGACCCGAGAGTCAACATTTTTATTTTACACAACGTTTTCACCAAACAGCAAACATCGTACAAGGTAAGCTTTGATTTGGTCTGTGTTTGAACTATGGGCGGTATCAAATGAATCCTTAGGTTGGTAGTGTTAGGTTGCGTCAAATTTAGTCTGGTGTTGAGGATGAAAGATTACTAGAGTACGTTCTTAATTCAAGGTATTTATTCTCACACAAGCATAAATGGTAAATATGAAGTTCGTATATACGGGGTTCAATGATACACCACGCAGGGCTACCAGAGAACTGCCCTTTCTGCTAAATGCATTGGTATAAGTATGTTCTGACAGAGGTAGTTCCCACCTCGGGATGGGCCTATCAGAACAGTGGCTGGGCGTGGTTTAGACTTGCCTAGCCAATAGTAGGTGCACAGGCTGGTCCCAGCCTCTTGGCGCTTGTTGTCCGGGGTTACTGAGGCCACAGGCTCAGCTCCTGTTTTTGTGTCAACCTAAAACTGACAGTCTGCTGTCTGCAACATTGTTCCATGCATGCGTCAATATCTCCAACATACTGTTCGCAACATTGTCCCATGCATGTGTCAATATCCTCAACACACTGTTCTCGCTCAAGGCTAATCACAGCCTTTCAGCTAGTCACACCATATGTTTCACAACCCACTGTATTGTTCCACAATTTGTCACCCTTAGCTCATACACATTCATGTGTAGCAAACGAAACATTCCCCACAATAGTAATGTTGCGGCTTAATGATACAACGAGCACACAGTGTGAAAAGGCAAGCAAAACATATCCATACCCCACAATAGTAATGTTGCGGCTTAATGATACAACGAGCACACAGTGTGAAAAGGCAAGCAAAACATATCCATTTCCCACAATAACATATTCTCAAACCTAACAGTAGGAACAAATCTAGCCTATTGCCAATGTTATCTGATGATGTCTGACTTAATGGCAACATCGAATGTCCACCAAGTGACTATCTTTGCGCGTCAAAAATATGACGTCACCTGCTTACGCGCTGTAGGCATCCATGACACAGGGAATTGGCTACTATGGCACCTGGACAGTCTTGTAGCTAATAACATAAGCTTTCCAGGGATATGCGGTTCACCTGGGTGGGACAAAGCAAGGCCTAGAACCTTTTATGCGTAATGCAAACTATTGCTACCTGGCTCAGAGACAAGACGCACCAAGCATGCTACATTACATTGTTAACAGATTTCAACGCTTTCATTTCATCGTTTTAGCAGTAAAGTTGGATTCTCAAGGACGGACAAAGAGGTAAAAACTAAGAATATCAAACAGGAACCTAAAAAGAGGATTTCGACTCAGCTGACAAAGATTGCTTTCTATAAGAAATGGATCCACTTTAGATCTGTAAGTAAATCATTTTAATGACTTTATATAGCCAGTTTACTACAAGCATTTCGTTTTTTATAAGTTGTCTGCTTTTTGTGCTTTGGATTTAGTTTACATAGGCCTATGTAACAAGTAATTTCAATGTTATATAATTCCCAAGTAGTTATTGTTTATGTTTCATATTAGTTCACTGTATGCTGTTCTAAGTTTCCTCCTTGTAACTTTGGAGAGGCCACTAAACTCTCATGGCCATTGTTTATTTGTGGTTCTCACCTCTGCCTTTGTCTCCATAGTGTTACTGTTTGCATTGTGTGTGTGTTTCACACCTTCTCTGTCAGTCACTGTACAGATAGAGTTTAGGCTTGGTGTTTTTACTTTACGGTAATGTTGTTTTGAAAATTTAGTAAACTGTAATTCTGTGTGTCTTACAACAATATATCCCTTTATTTTGTTCAGCACAGAGTGAAGGATGCAGAAGATTTGGATGATGATGTTTGGGAGTCACCCCACCCCAGAAAGCGCCTCGCCGGTCAAGGTCTTCACCGCCCACTGCTATGTCAATCACCCTGTCTGGTGGTTCTACATCCACTTTTCATAGACCTCTTGAAAATGAAAATAGGGGCTTGTGGCACCATTCGTCCTAACAGAATCGTTTCCCCAAGACCAAGGTAAATGACATGACAAAGACAGCGGAGAGGGGGACCATACGTTGGATCAGGACTAACAAGCTGCTTTTTTGACACTAGGGAAGTAACCATGCTCACCACACAGCATAAGGCATTCAATAACGAGGATAGTTAAAAATGCCAATGGGGCATTGGGTGAGGAAGAATGTCCCAGTTTCTGTGAATGACTACAATGCCAGCATGGGGGGTGTCAACCTATCTGATGCTCTGATAGGCTACTCCCAGGTCCTCCACAAGACCAGGAAGTTATACAGTGAGGGAAAAAAGTATTTGATCCCCTGCTGATTTTGTACGTTTGCCCACTGACAAAGAAATGATCAGTCTATACTTTTAATGGTAGGTTTATTTGAACAGTGAGAGACAGAATAACAACCTAAAAATCCAGAAAAACGCATTGTGAAAAATTTTATAAATTGATTTGCATTTTAATGAGGGAAATAAGTATTTGACCCCTCTGCAAAACATGACTTAGTACTTGGTGGCAAAACCCTTGTTGGCAATCACAGAGGTCAGATGTTTCTTGTAGTTGGCCACCAGGTTTGCACACATCTCAGGAGGGATTTTGTCCCACTCCTCTTTGCAGATCTTCTCCAAGTCATTAAGGTTTCGAGGCTGACAATTGGCAACTCGAACCTTCAGCTCCCTCCACAGATTTTCTATTGGATTAAGGTCTGGAGACTGGCTAGGCCACTCCAGGACCTTAATGTGATTCTTCTTGAGCCACTCCTTTGTTGACTTGGCCGTGTGTTTTGGGTCATTGTCATGCTGTAATACCCATCCACGACCCATTTTCAATGCCCTGGCTGAGGGAAGGAGGTTCTCACCCAAGATTTGACGGTACATGGCCCCGTCCATTGTCCATTTGATACGGTGAAGTTGTCCTGTCCCCTTAGCAGAAATCCCCCCCCATAGCATAATGTTTCCACCTCCATGTTTGACGGTGGGGATGATGTTCTTGGGGTCATAGGCAGCAATCCTCCTCCTCCAAACACGGCGAGTTGAGTTGATGCCAAAGAGCTCAATTTTGGTCTCATCTGACCACAACACTTTCACCCAGTTGTCCTCTGAATCATTCAGATGTTCATTGGCAAACTTCAGACGGCCATGTATATGTGCTTTCTTGAGCAGGGGGACCTTGCAGGCGCTGCAGGATTTCAGTCCTTCACGGCATAGTGCGTTACCAATTGTTTTCTTGGTGACTATGGTGCCAGCTGCCTTGAGATCATTGACAAGATCCTCCCGTGTAGTTCTGGGCTGATTCCTCACCGTTCTCATAATCATTGCAACTCCATGAGGTGAGATCTTGCATGGAGCCCCAGACCGAGGGAGATTGACAGTTCTTTTGTGTTTCTTCCATTTGCGAATAATCGCACCAACTGTTGTCACCTTCTCACCAAGCTGCTTGGCGATGATTTTGTAGCCCATTCCAGCCTTGTGTAGGTCTACAATCTTGTCCCTGACATCCTTGGAGAGCTCTTTGGTCTTGGCCATGGTGGAGAGTTTGGAAACTGATTGATTGATTGCTTCTGTGGACAGATGTCTTTTATACAGGTAACAAACTGAGATTAGGAGCACTCCCTTTAAGAGTGTGCTCCTAATCTCAGCTCGTTACCTGTATAAAAGACACCTGGGAGCCAGAAATCTTTCTGATTGAGAGGGGGTCAAATACTTATTTCCCTCATTAAAATGCAAATCAATTTATAACATTTTTCACATGCGTTTTTCTGGATTTTTTGGTTGTTATTCTGTCTCTCACTGTTCAAATAAACCTACCATTAAAATTATAGACTGATCATTTCTTTGTCAGTGGGCAAACATACAAAATCAGCAGGAGATCAAATACTTTTTTCCCTCACTGTATAAGACTTTGTTTTTACCACTTTGTGGACATTACTACAGTAAATGCTTTTATTCTCCACAAGCAGATGGCCAAAGTAAAAGGTCAAACCGCTCTCTCCCAGTTGGCCTTCCTAGAGCAACTGGTGTTGTAAATGGCTGAATTGGGGGCCCAAAGCAACCTCACAACCATCACAAGACTCCCCTCTCAAGGTGAGCACCACTATCCAACACACATGCCAAAAGACAAAAGGAAGAACTGCAAGCATTGCACAAAACACAAGGGGGAAATGCCAGATCTTCTGTCCGAAATGCCAGTTCGCTTTTCGTTTCCTGTCAGAGAGGGACTGCTTCAAAGACTGTCACGACATGCACAAGCTATGGTGAAAGTGAAATCTAATCATCTACACTGGGTATGTAAAACGAAAACTAATGCCATTTGTAAATAGTTCCTCTTATTTCTATATTTTTTCACCTTTTTTTAGTGGACACGTGTGTAACCAAGTTAGTGTTTGATAAGACATTTTTTTATTATCTCTTGCTTTTATATTTTTTTTGTAAACAGATTATTTGTATGTTGGACAAAGACATTGGATATGCCTAGTCTCAACGTTCAGGCACTTTGGAGAGGTTGAAAAAACACTTAGTCCCCTGTATGACTCCCAACACCGCCATAATGTTTCAGAGAGGTTGGTGTTGTAGAACTTTTGTTTTTAAAGTGAACAATAACTTTTAGGCACATCCAGTGTGCAAAAACAGTGCAATCACCACTTTCGGACACTTTGGAGGGGTTGAAAGGACACTAGAATGTACCCTGAATACCCCATAACACCACCACAATGTTTGAGTGAGGTTGATATGGGAGAAATTGTGTTTTTATACTGAACAAATACCATTTAGGTATTGCAAATATGTAATAGCACTGGAATTATCTAATTTACAGACATATTCCACTTTGGAGAGGTTTAGGTACACTTTGAAACGTCCCGTGACCATACCTGACACCGCTTACTAAAACATCTGCCAATTTCTAGTTGTTAGGTCTATCAATCCCATTTTTCCTGATATTGTTCACATGTTGTGGAAGCCATTCGATGTGTTTCCAGCTCTGGTCATCAATAATTAACTTATAGCTTGTCAATGAAAGATGAGTTTCAAAATATTTTTATTTTATTTGTGTGTGCTTGATCTTGTGTATTCTGAACTATGTAACTCCTATCTAACTTCTGATTGTTTCTTCGCAATCTCCCAGATGCCCTCTTTACAAAAATACTAAGTTGTTGCACTTCAGAATCATGTAATTACACATGAATAGCAGTTACTTTTGGGTATGTCTATTTAGGTGGAAATCTACATTTTTCAATTACATTTAAGAGGTTTTTAAAATGTTACTAGACACAGCTTTTAATTGTATGGTCTTTTTTATTGAATTGAATGGTATCAGTATACTGCACCAGGATCAGGGAACTCCTGTTGCATATGGGACACCACACAGGAAAGAATTACCACTCTGACATATTTGCCAAGCGCCCCATTACCACCAGACAAAATGCCAATAGGCACAGTATCGGTTGGGAATGTGTCACGAGAATTTTGTTATCTCAATGGTTGAAATCAACTAATACTCAAAGCTTTGTCTAATTCCTGAAGGTTGTAAGTCTTCAGTTTAAAAGAATTAAACAAAGTCCCAATCTGCAATAGGTCTGGTTTTATTCAGAGAACGTTCTGCTCTCAAAATGGGAACACAGTCTTTTATATTGTACATACAAATAAACTCCACCCGCTTTAGTCGGCTGTACTTTTCCACAGTGTACATTCATGGCTTATCACTTTCTGCAGCATAATTCAAACTGGACAGTTCCTAGCCGTGCCTCCCTTCCTGAGGATGAGAAGGCCTCTTTTCTGTAGTTTGGTTTCACAAGGAATCCTTTGTTCTCCCAAATACCCCCTTCTTAGATTACAAGATAGTAACACCATGTTCTAGTCTCTAAAAAGTTCTAGACACACACATTATTGGATTATCATTGCATACATTTTCAGAGTGGAATATTCTTAGTCATTACTTAAACATACAAATTCCTCTATCAGAATGACAATGGAAGGTGAAAGGTGCACATTGTTATATTAGCAAAACACTGCTTCTACGGTATTATGTACGCATTGTTTATTCTACATGGACCTGTTACTACATTTGAAAGTCAGCAAAACACTTAGTTTAGAATATCTACATAAATTAAGCAATTGCAGTCTTCTCATATCCCTCTGTAGGCTACTGACCTATTCAAAGCTTCCTTCGGCATCTCACCATACATCTGTCTGTAGTTATTGAACTCATCCTGTATGAGGTTTGTTGTGATTGAGTGGGTGTAAACAGTTGTGGACAAGGTTCTGACAGATGGGTGTGTCTTGGTGGTGGCAAGGACACGCCCAAGAAACACCCACACCAAGCCACACCCCCAAGCCAACTCATGTTTGGCTTTTGTCATGGCCGCCAGCATTTCTTGAGGAGGAAGCCAAAAAAACGAGGCCAGATCAGCAAGTGCAGCTCCACTCTAATTATTATCCACATAATAATTCACATTTCCCGTTGCTGCAGAATTATTTTCCTGCTTTGAGAAACTGGTCAAATTAAGAGAGCATATCTGTCTATATATGAAAGTATTTCCATATTTTGGTTGGGAGTGTTCATTGGTTTGGCATTACACTTTCATTCCACTTGTAAGCAAGGTATGTGGTTATAACTGCCAAAGCTTATTTAATGGAAATTTTTAAATTAAATATAAAACATGTTTATTGTCTCAAGAATTAGCTGTTAGCTGTATAAACGAGACCTTATGGATTTCTTAGCCAGAACAAAATAGAAAACCTTAGGTGGTGAACTGAAGAAAAATTACAGATTAGAGTATGTTTTTTTTTTATGTTCTGGAGAAATGGGTTGAATATTTTTTGGAAATATACTGTAAGTTCAAATGCTAATTGTAAAGAGGGCCTGGTGAGGTTATGTTCAGAAATATTATTTGAAAAAACCTCTTTTCTAAAAAAAAAAAAAAAAAACTTATAATGAAAATAGGATCCCACAAAAGAGGTCTGGGGGTTAGAGTCCTAATGCTAACGGGAGATGGACAATAACCATTTGCAGATAAACAGATTCACATAATATTGTTATTATCTCAATGCTGGCACCTACCCCCACTGTCTTACTGTGTTTATTCCCTTCAACAGCCTGTGGTAAACAAGCAACTGGCCTCTTAGGAGAGGGAGGGCGGGTAGTGGTGGGATGGGGGCCTGAAAAAGAAGTCTTAATGTGCTTTAACACCCCCAAGCCCTGTAAAGCCATATTTAAATTAAAAACTCACAAGTGTGTATAGCTGTGTCAGCTGAGCCCGTGCCTCTTGGACCCCACCCCAGCTCCCCGTCTCGCTCTCCCCGCCTTGGAGGAAACATGTGTGGGCAGGAGTGCAGACTCCTCCCCCTCCCATCTCCCCTCCTCTCCACTGGAGCAACAATCTCACTAAGTGATTTATCACCTCCTTCAGTCAGATATCAGGCTGATACTAGGCATGGAAGGCTTCTTTTGTTCCTGGACTCTACCACCCACCATAGACATGCTGCTGCTCACTTATACCAAACAATGTAATTCCCCTGTTGTCAAAATGTCGCTGCCTCAGTGCCTCTGCTCAAGGGGAATGTGTAATCTATGCAGATCAATATACTGTCAGGTGTGTGCCAGGAGACATGCTGGATTATTTTCTACCTTTTTTTGTCGTTCTCCTGTTCTTGTTTGTCTTTTCTCTCTCACCCCCTTGTGTTTTTCTGTATATATTGCCTTTTTTCCTCCCCTTATCTTCCTCTCTTCTATCTTATCTCTTCAACCTTTCCCCTCCCTCCCTCCCTGCCTTTCCTTGTACTGTCATAGAGTGGTGGCAGGTGAGGAATGGCCTCTGCTGGGTGGGATGTTAATTGAAAAGTGTGGTGGATGGAGGGTGTCTGTTGGGCCCATCTGTGTCTGTGAGCAGTGTGGCTGGCTGTGGGGCCGTGGGGGGTCTGGCAGGGCCAGACAGGGCCCCCCTGGGAGCTGTTAACACCTCATAGAGGTCGGGGGCCCCCAGGGACCCGCAGAGCAGCCCCGGGGCCTTAATGAGAAAGCAGGTGATTATCCCACCTTGGGAAAATAAATGTGTGCCATTATGAATCGTTATGACAACTCTGTGGAACTACTGTGTCAACCGCAGCATGCAGTCACAGGGTTCAGGAGTGGCAGTAGGACCCATTGGTAACGAGTACAGCAATTACGTTACATGATACAACAATTGCTACTCGTAGTTAGTTAGTAAATGTCAGTCAAATAATGATTCAATCAAAATATTATGCTAACAGTGTAAAGCAACAATTGACATTACAGTCCCTAGGAATAACATATGTTATATCATCCTGCAACAAGCTAGTAAGTACATTAAGTGCTTACCACATTTTCTTGGAAAACATTACTTACCATTTTAGCGTTAAGTATTACATAAATGCATTTACATACTTAAGTGGTAGTTATTAACATTGTTCACTAATAGTTGCCCTGGTATTATCCCTGTGTAATAAAGTATATGATGTGTTTCCCAGTGATTTTACATCAATGAAAATGGCCGACATCTAAGCGCCAGCTTGAGGAGGTCAAGAGATGAGATGATACATAGCTTACACATTTGCTATATGAATGGTCCTCAATGCATTTCAGTAAATTGACTGGAATACAATGTCTGGTAAAGTATGAAATGAAGAGATAATTATGCTGAGAGCGGATTATCGTGAGGCGGTAAGTAAAAACATGGTAATGGGCGTGTTGATTAGTTTGATCGCTCTAACGATGATGTGGACATTAATCTGCGGTATAAACAAAAGTGTTAATGCTGTGTTTGCAGTTTTCACGCATTTGTGTGTGTCACATGTGGCTGATGTATTTTTCTAAAACTGATATGCCCTAACATTTAGATGCCTGTCATTGTTCAAAAGCACATTCCTGTCAAACTGTCAAACCACTAATAAACCAAACCACACTGTATCCTTGTAGCATGTTAGAACATCTCTACCAAACACAACGCCACAAAACATCTCAGCATTCTCCCCTTCCTCAACAAACTACTGCATCTGTACTGCTAGTGGGCCACACAGACACCACCACCACACCACAGACTTCTATTCATTAACAGTTTGAGTTAATTGATTGTTTACTGAAATCAGCGCCTGGGGTAATCCTCTGAGCCCCTCCTCTCCTCCCACTCCCTCTTCCCCCCTCACTCTCTCCCTCTCCCTCCAAAACTCCTCCTCCCTACCCTCAGCAACATGACTGGTGGCTCTTCCCTCTAAGACCCCCAGGGCTGCTACATTAGGCCTGAATTGTTGCTGTGACGTGAGGGGCCCAGGGGAGGTGTTACTGTCAGGCCTGATTTACTCCCAGCCATCTGACACGAGGCGGACACTCGCTGGGGTCTTAGAGGGAAGGAGGGAGAAGAGAGAGGAGAGAGCCAGCAGCCAGGCTTCAAGCTGCCAAGGGCAGGGACAGCTCAATGCAACAGCCTATTATAGCAACAGGAAAATACAACTGCCTAAACCAACAGTACAATGCTACAGTGCAATAGTAAATGGCAACAACCTCATGCAAAATATCAATGTTACAGTCAACTAATGTAATAGCCTGTTAATAACAGCTGACATTAAAAGTCAAAGTAACATTATATCCTGAAACCTCTGAGTGTGACAGTTGTATTTTTGTTACTGAATGTCTTGTGTTGTCTCGTTGTCGACATGAAAAATAATTTGTGAAATGAAAAAGTGTGTGGATGTCAGGTGTACTTAATTTTCTTTTTTAAATTGTCAATTTTAATTCATTTTTGCAAATCTGTCTTTGAATGACCTCCTGGGAAGTGGTCTACACACAACAGGATCCAGCTATTGTCTGCAGAAGAATATGTGCCAGTCACCTGTCATGTCAAACATGTAACACACACACACACACACACTGAGGCCTTTCACTAACATTGAACCCATACAACAAATGATTATACCCTAAATACTTACAACTTACACCTGATATCATCACAATGCATTCACACTCAACAAATTCCCTGCCCCCATTTGTCTAACACATTTGTCTAATTCCTTTTCCTCCATTCACTGAAAATTACGCAGCCACATCCAACCCCCAAAATTACTTACACATACAAAGCCACGGAGGAAACCTAAATTAATCTGAAAGAGTGAAGGGGATAATCTCACTTGATCACATTGTACACAGTTCATCCTCAGGTCATCCCGATCTCACATACCTGTCGAGGGAGGGGAGGGAAGGGGTGGGGCAATGTTAAACCAGGAAGCTGGTAGGGCTTAGAAAGGCTGTTGTGGGAGCTTGAGACATCCTGACGTGTTGAGTTCCTCCGTCTCATTGACAAATCCGCCTGGCTCAGCCCAAATGGGAACTGCTCAGTAAACTGACCAAGGCAGGGATCGGGGGAGATTAGTGCTGCCTTTGACACTTCACTCTCACCCAGTCTTTGCAGGGCACCCTGGGATATGGTTACTCACCGGTTGCCTTAGCATGGCAATAGTGACAGCCGCCACTCAGGTGGAAGGATTCGATTTTAAGTCGAAGTGTTGTGTTCTTGTAACCTGCGAACAAGAGCCAGCCGTCCAACCCTAAACTGAAGAAGTTACGGGGATGTGTCAAAAAGGCTATTATAAGGCCATTTTAATTTTGGGACATGTGTCTATATCAAAATACACAATTCACAGTCTGAGAAACTTTCTTCAGCCAGTGTTTCTAAAAGCTTCCAACCCCTGGAAATAACATTTAGTTGGAGCAATTATGGTAAGTGCTTAGGTTAAATCAAACAATGCACAGTTATTCAAACACAGCGCCTATTGTTTATCAACATGCTTGGTATTCTACTCTCATATGAAGGTTAGGTGGGGTGAATCCTCATGTTACAGATCATTATTATTAGACCAGGGAGGTCGGTCTTTTGGACAAACATCAGTTTGTGCAGAGAGTTTGTGAGATGTTGTTGGTTTAACTTTCCCTCCTAAATCTAAAATGTTACTAATATTTAGGACGTTTTAGGTTATGAAGCTATAGCTAAGTAAAGTCCAGAGTTGTTCATGATCAGGTCTCCTGGAACACGTTGCAAATTGCTGGAAGATGGCGAAAGGGTCCATCTAAAAGATGGTACAGATTGATGGGCTTTGTCAGGGTGAGGATGGTTTTTAATGTGTTGTCTGTGATGCTATGCACAGATAAAGCTTGAGTGCAAGTCTTTGTCACTGGGAGATTTTTTTTTTGAAATTGACGTCACACAGACGCATGTACGCCACTCACACACACACCACACTGTTTAATCTATTTAATTGAACCCGACTTAATAAGTAAACAAATGAGGAAATTTATAAGGGGCATTCGATCCCTCCTAAGCTAATGGATTTAAGATTTTTATCCCGTAGGGGCATTTGGGCAAACAAGGCACGGTTATCTCTAAATCGACATGTTGCCTCTCAGTCTGCATCAAATTTCTGCACTAAAGAGCCGTTGAACTCTTGATACGGCTTTGGTAATTTGCCAGACGGCCAATCTGCAGACACAGCCAGATCTCCAGATCTCCTTTTCTCCTGCAGTATCTGTATTCTGATGTAAGATCAATGTAATTAATACTAAAGGAAAATAAGGGATGAATATTGGAGATAAGCCACCACCCCAATTACCCTAGCTTCTGTTAGTGTTTTGCAGAATTAAGGTGTGCATAAAACACTCTTTAAATATATTTTTTTAACAGAACCAAAGAGCCAGTGGTCAGTTTGGATTTAGCTGACACATTTATTAAAGACCTGTATCACTTAATCATCATCATCATCAGAGAGAATAAATAAGACATAAAACATCTTCCACATAAACAAACACGTACACCAGTCTGGGTTTCAGCATGCCCAGGGGGCTCAGAACGAAAAGAACAAGATACATCTGAAAACACACAAAATGCATAGAAGTAATTGCACCTCTAGTTATCGGTGGGAGGCGACATCTACAACCTGTCTAGATCCCTGGCTGTCAATGTACAAAGTCCTAATATCTGTGGTATTCATATTGTCGAAGGGGTTGTATAAAAATAAAGTCTCCACAATGATAAACTGTAATATATATATATATATATATAGAGATTTGGCAACAACCAGACACGTAAAGACTCTGACTTTAACCAAAACCTGCATCGGTGCATTACATATAAAAAAACTGAGAGAAGAATAAGGTGGAAAGGATTGGGGGTAGAGTCTATCACAATCCAATTGGGCAAAAGTTTCAATTTGTTATGTTGTCACAACGATAGCACAGCTGGAAATAGCGTGTATCTGTGAGCTTCCTCTGCTGTAATACTGATGACACCATAGGGATCAAAAGCATGATGGTCCAAAGCCGCTGTACACATAGTTCAATGGAGGAGGAGCAGTGCTGTTGAAACTTAAGACAGATATTGAGTAGTCTGTCTGTCTGACCGTTAAAAGTTCTGATTGTAGACGTGAGGTGCTTTCCTTTCAGACCCTACTCTTGATGCTATTGGAGCAACATATCACCACTGTCAGTAGCGCTACATGATCATTCAGAACAGGCCAGCACGCCATGATTCTCAGTCTGGTTCTCTTTGAGGAATGGAGTGTGTGAGTTCCAAGTGCTACCATTCCTACTTTTTGATGGCCCAATCCTTCCTTCCAGTCCACTCAGATGAGGAGAAATTAAAAAGATTGACAGTTAATTGATAGAGAGAGATGGAGTGATCCAAGAAGGGTGAAAGACAGAAACCGTCTGACCCGGTCTCTCTGTTTCACAGGCCATGTCTCTTTACAGTTTGTGACACACACCTTTGAGTCCTAGACCACGTTGACCAATCAACCCAGCTCATCAAAACTGGCCATGGTCCACTTCATCCAACCAGGAAGCTGGGCTCGCCGGGAAGTCTGGGTAGCCCCCACTGCTACCAGTGGACAGATCCGAGCTGGGGCCGTTAGCGCCACCCAACACTCCTCTCATGCTTGGGTTCAGCCCGGGGGCCCCGCCTTGGGTCATGATGGACAGGCCGGAGTCAGGGTAGACCAGGCTGGAGATGGGGGGCTGGTGCCTGGGCAGGGCCTGAAGCGAGCCTGGGGACTGGGGTAGGCCGTAGGGGCTGCTGGAGCGGATGTTGTGGTACTGGTCCTGGGACGGGAGGACTCCATGCTCTAGGGGGAAGGGGCCATGGCTACTCTCCTGGCGGCCCCCCATTGCCAGGGACGACTCGCTCAGGCCGCTGTAGATGCCGTTGGAGTGGCTGAGCTCCGACATGGGTGGCTCATCTGGAACACAAGGGAGGACACTTAGTCAGGGTGTGTCATTATTGAAGTGCTTGCTCCATTTCCTGCTAATATTAGTTTGATTCTGGTCATCACTTTCCCTCAATGGAATTATTTAAATATAGGTTTCATTCAAATTTGAATGGGAATAAACCAAAATGTGTGGTTCAGAAATTGTCTATATCCATTTCCGCCATGGACTTTAGGGGATAATAAATCATTTCAAGAAGACATTTGTATTATAATTGTGACAATAACATTTCTCATAATTCCTCAAATAGGAGCTTAAAGGCTGCCGTCTGTATTCCTTTCACTTCCGTTAGATTCCTGTGAATACATCATCTCAGATGTCTGTCTGTTTGTTTTCCCATCATACCTGTGAAGGAGACCTCAGCGTCGCTGTCCATGCCCTCCTCCTGGATGCTGTCCTTGTCTGATTTTGAACTGCCTCGCGACCTCTTCATGTTGCGGAAGTACTGTCCCCACCTCTGTCTGCCTGCATCCTTCTTCAGCCTCTTCTCTTTTGCTCGCCTGTTCTGAAACCAGACCTGGAGAACAAAGTAGGTGTTTGGTACATATTGGTTTTGTTTTATTTATTTGAGGTATACAATTGGGAAGTTTCCTGTTGAAGGCAGATCCTCCAATAAGCCTTCTCCTACAATACACTTGTGAGTGAAGTGAAATAGATTTCTTAAAATTAGAAATATATAATTTAGTGTTACATTTACAGAAGAGTAGGCTATACACAAGTAGTCCGTTTTAAAACATAAATGTTGTTTCTTTTGAACTGCATTTTCCGTTCATAGACTATAGGACACATCAGTCCTGATGCCAAATTCCATTCTACTTACTGGACCATTCCAGACATCATTTTTCTTGACTCTTTCTTCAGTGCAACTGCTATGCTTTTAAGTGGTCAGGTACAGCACATTAACATTAAAATCAAATTAATTTCCAAGGACTGTCTGGGAACCAGGTCACCTCTTCTTTAACTCAACTGGGAGATTAAAACAGTGGGGCAGAACACTAATGTTGGGACCAACATGCCCTGAGATTTATCACGCTAATTAACTTCGCGACAGCTACAAGTTGTCCTTAACCCTGGGAGCAGACAGGTTGCATGTTACCTTCTCACTGGGATCTACTAACCCGGAGTTGATTTTAATTATTCAAATTTCACTATGGCCACGTTCTAAATTTTAGCTGTAAACGTGTGTGATAAAATTGAAAACATTTGTATTTTATTTTTAAGAGACACTTATGATTGACGAACCATTCAATGTAAGCGCATCTTTTGTTGTTTACAATCCACATAATGCAAAGCCTAATTTAATTCAACCTGGTAAAAATGTTCCTCCTTTCTCCCTCACATATAGGCAAGACTTATATTCATTAATGATATGCAGCCGAAGTGAACCCTCTTAACCCCCATTTCCCCTTCCGTGAATAATGAAGCGCGATAGTGGCTTCCGCGTACCTACTTTAAGTGTCCTTGCAAATAAACAATATATATGACCATAGTCAACCACAGTAGGGATATTTCACGGACAGACAATATGCGGAGCTCTCTCTTAGCATTGTTAACGAGCTCGCGGTTACAGTTCTGACTTTCAAGTGTGTGGACTTCATTTTAATCCATCTCATCGTAAATTCTAACCATTCTAACCCGCTCGGAGGCCATTTCAAACACTATTTCAATGGAATCCCATGCATGTCCTTAAATAATAATAAAATAAGGACGCTAATGAAATGGTCTATAATGGAGGGGAATGGATAGTTACCTGAACAACCCGCATATCTAGGCCGGTTTCTGACGATAGTTGTTCTCGTACGTGGCGGGCAGGTTTGGGAGAGTTGTTGTAAGCGTTTTTCAGGGTCTCGAGCTGTTTGGCGGTGATAGTCGTTCGTGGCCTTTTCGCTGTTGAGTCTGCCTCTGAAAAGAAAAGACACACAATGTAAGCCAGCCCTTACACAAAAATGCACCCCATTAGGCCTACTTTATGCTAAAAGACTTAACCTTAGATTCCAAGGGTAAATAGTCTATGTATAGATATTCAGGTTCAGCCATTGAAAAGTGACATACCAGAACTGATTTTTTTAATTGTAGAAAACAATGGAAAGACAAGTAAACATCATAACTTAATTTTCTGACGTATTACTTTCGTAGGCCTAATTAAACCCAAATAAATACTAATTCTTAAACAAAAAAATCCTACGAACAAAAACATATGCAAGACCCTCCTACAAGTGGGCAAATTCCAAAGTAATGAGGCCCTATCATTAACAAAATAAAAGTGTGTGGTAAATCTGCGGTTGGTATAGTCAGTAAATTCACACAGATGGGGAAGATGAAGCTTGAGTAACACAAACTATCCACAACGAAAATGTAGGCCTACCCTTGCTGGATTTCGTTGTGTTAAAACAGATTCTCTGAGGTCAGTTGTACTCAATTTAGCATGCAATAAATAAGCATTTTTATTTTTAAAAAAGTATTAATTTCAAATTCAGTGGAAGAAAAAAATCTCGTTGTAAACTTGATTTCGTTTCCCCAAAAATACCTTTGTGGTAGAAAACATTCCCATTTTGGTCATTGCTTTGACATCATTCTATCAGCCAATTTAAATTATTTTACTTGAAATATGAGGCCTTATTGTAGCCTATGAGATAGTTTAGCAAACCATGGTCACCAGCGCTTTAAACACCTTTGAAACAAACCTTCTGAATAGTCTGTTGTGCAGATGAGGCTGAATCTAATCTTCTTAGTCGTTGTCCGTCTGCTAATAAAATAAAACAGAACTACATTTTCTCTCTTCACTGCAATTGGAAAGGCTGTATCCATATTGCTATCGATTGGAATGCGGGATACGACGCAATTAGCGCAGATGGGTCAAGTGTTTATGGGTGACCTCATAGTCTTGGAGATCAAGTTCACAACTCCAAGCAGTTGCTCAATATAAGGATAATGGATCAAATAAGTAAAACATTACATAACTTATTTGGTGATGCGGTGCGCGATAGCCAATAATAGGTATAATCCTTTTTCACGTTGTTATTTAGCAGACATAAATGAAGATGTGGGCATTGTAGGATATCTACATTCTTTGATATGGCTGAAATATCAACGACGGTGGATACATGCGTAATTACGCGTTAGAGTCTAGGCATTCTGATCTTGGGGACCCTAATTAGGTGTGATAAATGTATGTTCAGGTATACCGTGACCTCTCACCTCTCTGTTTGGCGGTTTCGTAGTCAGCCTTGCACACGAGTCTGCTGTCCTCCATCAAGTAGTACTCGTCACCTGTCGCGAGCTGCCTTTTGCACACGATGCATGCGAAGCAGTGCAGGTGGTACACGAAATCCTGCGCCCTCCTCACCACCTGCGTCGGCGGAATACCTTGCTGACACGCGGCGCATTTGGTCCCAAATCTCCTTTTAGGAAATAAGAAGGTTATCATCAATACATTGACAAGTGAGTGTTTCATCACATGCACAACCTCAGAATCACACGGTCTGCATTTAATTTGATCGAATAATTAGGCTTGGTTTCCATTAAATATTAGGCTACAAACCTGAAATATTTTCAACAATTTGTCTTTCATTAAATAATATATATTTCATGGCGTATTTCTTGCACCCACTTAAAAAAGTCTTCTTTGCAGTAGACTCTATCTTCCCGGCTGAAGCACTTGTCCGCTAGTTGGGATTGGCAGTCGCTGCATTTCAGGCACTTGCTGTGCCAATGGCGGTCCAGCACTTTGAGGATGAAGCGGTCCACGATGTGTTGATTACAGCCCACGCATACAGGAATCTCTGAAGGGGAGAAGACAGGATGACCATGAAGCCATCTTGAATTAAAACACTGCTTTAGAGATCATTTGGCACCGAGAACAATTATACGGTGGTCAAATAGTTTTACGACTCAAAAATAGCTAGGCCTATTCATACTATTGTCAAATGTAGACATTTGTTAATGCATTTTATTTAGAATATACTTACGATAATATGTAAATAAAGACACTAATTCGATACAAATAATTGAAATGTTTTGTTGTTGATAAATTATACTTAATATTCTGAGATCCGTGACAAATTACTCTAATCCAATTAATTAAATCTGAGTAATTAATTACTAAACCTAATTGTAATAACGTAGTAGTCTAATGATAGGGGCCTATGCCCTCACAAGGAAACACACAATAGGCCTACATTATTTTAAATTGCTTAATTGAAAACAAATGTGTAATGGTAAAATATTTTAGACCTATTCACATTGCTGCAAAATTGAAAACACATTCATATTTTATTTTATTGGCTTATTTTTTCCACGTTAAGCACACGATTACATGACTTGTTTTATAGTTGACACTACTGAAACTTCACATGTATACATTTGCATCAAAAGGGATGAGTCAATAGAAAGTAATAGGAAAATCCCAATGCAGTCTATTTCATCGCAAATATGAGACAGTTTTGTCACTGATCTAGTATCTATACTATTGTATATATATTTTTTCATCGATAGCCTATATATTGTCACATAGTTGAGAATTTAAGAGTTTAATTCCAAAACGCTATATATCCAGTTTCAGAAATGTTGGTAAATTAGCTTTCATTATTTAAATAAATAGTGAAAATACACACCAATCTCTTTCATTATCTAATCATGGCATGGAGGTTGTTCAATGACAGACATGTTTTTGTTTCAAATCTGTTACTTGATGGTTTAACAATTTCAGAGAGACAAATAATCATGGTTTTTTTTGTTGCAAAATGCTATATATCTGCCTCATGCTCAGAGAAATTAGTAGTAGTGTTAGATTTTACACAGTCAAATGTAACAAATAACTACATTTTTAATAAAGACATGTACAAATGATACATTTGTGACATTAATATTGAATATATTTTTTTATTCAATACAGCAATATGTGATCTGTATGTTAAACATTTACATTTTAGTCATTTAGCAGAGGCTCTTATCCAGAGCACGTAGATTCATCTTGAGACAGCTAGGTGAGACAACCACATACAACAATCAAATATGCAGGATACGAAGATTCCATTCCAGCTAAACAATGGATACATTTGCATACACATCTAAACTCTATGAATAACACATCGTAGTATTATTTTACACATACATGAAGATGAAGGTAGGGCCTTATAAGCAATCATTTCTGATGAAAAAAAGACACATTTGATAAACTGGTGGATATAGCGTTTTGGAAATGAACTCTTCAATTGTTATCTATTCAATTAAAAAGATGTAGGCCTAATACAATAATCCGGTTGAATGAAAAGCAATGCATTGCCGATGTCACATGGGCTAACTGAGAAACCATCACCAAAAGGCACATTTCGAAGTTGATTTAAGTTGACTAAGGTGTTGTGGACTCATTATTGATGTATAAATGTAAGGACACAACTATTTCAGTAGTATCAGATGTAAGTAAATATACTATGATGTCTATAAATTACAGCCATTCATTTGTTTTTGTCATCATCATCATCATCATCATCGCCAACATCATCATTTTTTTCATAACCCAGAAATGACAGTAAACGCCAATGGTTATTTTGTTCCTCCCATGATTATTGAAACCTGGCAACATACGTTACCCTTTTCCACGTGTGGGTGCCAGATGTACAGCAATACAAAAGGACACACACAGCGGAAATCCAACTAGTAAAGCCATCTCACTGGGCACTGACGTAAATTCAGTTGGTTCAACGTACGTGAAAACAACGTTAATTCAACCAGTGTGTGCCCAGTGGGATAGCATCGAAAACGTACTGGCCGATTGAGTTATTATGGGTTTGATCTGTTGAGTTATTGAAGAAGACATCAAAAAGTACCCTCCTACTATCACTCCTCAAAAAAGCGCATGCCATGAAACAAACACTCTTACTTTGCATGGTAACCAGCTGATCCAAGTCCAGACCAGAAACGACAGTGGATCCCGGAAAACTCTCTCTCTCTCTAATCCTTTCCCTCTCTATCTCTCCCTGTTTCCCTTCTAGTTCTTGCGACCATGGACTATTCTATTCCTATCCCTCTGTTTGAGGTTACAACAGGCGCATGGGTCCCTCTGTCTTTAAAACACTGGTCCATTTGTTCCTACTAAAGAATCACTAGGGATAATAAAAAGGAAAGAAAAAAAACAAGCCCTCTGTAGCGACACTGGTCAAATCCCCTTCTGTATGCTCAGCCGCCCAATCAACGCTGTCCCAAAGGCTGCTCATGAGGTTTTACTTTACATCCGGTTTCCAAATCACGTAGAAGCAGGCCCGCTTTACAGAGTGGGGAAGGAGGGTTTCGTTAATGTAAACGAGACCACAGCTAAATTTGATCCAGGGTTCGAACACTGAATATGTTGGCAATGTTCCCGCATTCGATTAGCAAAACATCATCCAAGCCTTTCCCACCAAACATGTTTTACGCATGAAATTACGCTTTAAATTCACACTTGCAGACAGTGGATCAGGTGAAATGTGTTTTGATGTCAGATTTAGCTCGAGTCACAAAGCTAAATGCTACACGTTGTGTGTTCAGTAGGCCTATTTACATGGTTTTATTGACCATTTAGGGATGCTGATGATACCGTGCAAATTATCACATTGACACATACTTAATAGAAATTGTTTTAGGTAGGCCTATATGCTGCAAGAAGCATATTTGCTCTAGAATTAGCATAAGCAATAAGACACGGCAGGATATGTAGGAATGATGAACCTGGCCTTCCATTTGGCCAAATTTGTATACTTTATCATTCATAATTTACGCATGACATAACCATATCTCTCAGAGAACAAATCGTTCCAACGTTCTGCCAATAGTACAGCTAATAGTCCTCTCATGTCTTCATAAAGTTCAGGATTAGCTCTAACTCATATAATTAACTGAACATCAATAGACATAATATGACAATTTACAATTTGCAGGCCATTGAACTTTTGGGAATAATCCACTTCAACTTTTACGCATGGCTTTCATCTAGATAACACAATGCACGAAAGGAAAATGGCCCTCTTTCAGCAAAGAATGTCATTACAACTCACAACAAGCAACTTATTATTAAACTATCAACAAACGCTTGTCGAGTGAAATTGCATTACTGTCAACTTAAATACGTTTTGAGATGTTATCACTCGGCTTTATTATTTATTCAAAAGTTCAAGCACTTCGTGTTTCATCCGTCTAAGTAATCGCATTCCTATTGTTCGTTTGTGGGCAATTTATGAAAAATTAATGGACCATTTTCTTCTGCCAAGAGCAAGCAATGCGCAACAGCGAGGGAGCCACGTCATGAACAGGTGCATCAAATTCATTATTAATTCAATAGGTTCTGTAAAACTAGAATACGCTGCCTTGTCTCACGCAACAATAATATAACCTGTAGCCTATATGTCTGCCCATGAAAGCAAATTCAATCCCTAGAAATTGCAGTAATATTTATACAAATCTCGTTAACAGGTTAACCTTGTATACATATTTGTCACATAATGCACAGATATGGGCCGGTTGTTACATAGGTAGAGTTGGTACAATCTAAACCACCCCCCCAAAAAACGCAAACATATCTTTAAGCATTTAAGACAATAATGTTCTGATATTTTGTAAAATGTCAGACACGTTTTAAAATGTTCAGGTAGGCCTCCGCACTACAGCAAACAAAGAAAGTAGGAGGGATGCTTGACAACAAAAGGTCTTTAATATCCTTAACCGATATGCAATGAATGCATAAATTGCAACCCGATTAAAACTGTGCGTCCAAATGTAAAAACTTGTTTTGTGGTGTTCAGGAGCAAAAATATAAGACATATGCCTATGGAATTCCATAGATTCACCGTTTTTACCATTAATCCTAAACCATACAGATTGAGCCCTAATCCATTGTAATGCAGGCGACAGGAGCGAAAAGTAGAAAGAAAATTAAGGGATGTATCCACTGTTTCGGCTAACCACTGACTAGTCTAAAAGAGATGTTGTATGGAGCGAATTGTGCATGCAAGAATAATGTTAGTTTTGGACAGACGCATGTAGGAAAAATAAGCATTTAATTGCAGTTACTATACAAATATTCAGAAATGTAAAAGAGGGAAGTATCACTATCGAAATATTCGAATAACAGTATATTTTGTATTCATCATACCATACGCGTTATATAAATAAACAACATCCCTTATTCTGAGTTGTATTAACAGCGACAACAAATGATTGATTAAATATCTAGGCCTAACCATTGTAATGTGCAAACCAAAAGCAGATTCGATTAAACACAAATCCCACAGGGCACAGACGTCAATTCAACGTCTATTCCACCCTGGTTCAACGTCATTTAATTGAAATGACGTGAAAACAACGTTGATTCAACCAGTATGTGCCCAGTGGGATGGAATCATATGTGGTGCCCTGTTGAATACCTTTCCGTAGTTCTTCGCTCTGCGCCAGCAAGGCTAACAGCATCTCCTTGTTATTCGGTGCTCCTTTTGGAGAGTTCCGTTCATTATGTCCATCCATTGCTCATGATCTCCTCACACGATAACGAAAAACGAATGTATTTCTGTGTTCTAGGCCTTTCGCATTGGGATGTTATGCATTATATCAGGAATACAAAAAAATCCGCGCAGTGTGGTTGCATGCGCTCGAGTTTGCTTTATCATACAGTGTGTTGTCCGCTGTGGAGGATTACGCAACGCAGTTACCCTAGCGACTGGCCTGTTAAAGCAGGGAGATAGCTGATCATCACCTAGCAGCAACTTGGAAAGTGGTGCGGGTACCAAGTACTCATCGGAAGAAAAAATGAACTTCATGGCGCTAGATGACATTTGACTACGGTTTCGACCATGTTGGTGTGTTTAGTTGATGCATATAGACTATGCCATGTTAAATATCATTTTATTGGACGAAGCTCTTACTTGCCCATTAGGCTATAGCTGGTTCATTTATAAAAACATTTTTGCATGATCTTATGAACATACATTTTCACAGCACGGGTAGTAGGTCTTAGAGGCTTTAATTGGAACTTTGAATTTACGCGCGTTTCTCTAAGACCGTGTGTAGGCCTATTTCAAATCAAATCACGGCCATATAATAGGGCAGGCTACACAAATGATCAAATGCAAACGAAAATGGAGCCTGGCACATATTTTTATTTACTTAGCCATGAAACTGTTCCGTTCCAAGTGACATTAGGCCTACGTACGTGCCATTACAAATATTTGTCTGTAATAAATACGCAAAACGAGGTCTGCTTTGAGACCAAAGATTCAAATAGGCCTATACATATTTTCAAAGTAGGTAGCCTATTATAAAATTCATTTTAGCTGATTATTGAATTTCTGTAGTTGATGTGTAGTTGACAAGACAGAATGCAACTCTAATATTTGGTACAGCATTCCATCCTAAACATAATGTAGGCCTTATAGTAGTATAGTTTTCAGTATGTTTCATTCTACAGCTTTAGCCTACAGTAATTGCATCATATTAAAGACAAACGTTTTATATTGGATATAATTGCATTTTTCTATCAATGTAAATGTGTTTTCTAGGCTTCTCCTCTCACGTAATCGAATATTTGGAGGCATATGTCTCATGAACCTATTATTAGCCTACATTGGAACATAACATGATCCCCATTTCTTCTTACAATAACGGGATTAAATGTACACTTTTCATTTGAAAAATCTGGATCAGACGAAAACATTCCTTTACCAAAGTTACTGTTATATTTCATTGGTTGAATTTAATTAGAAGTAATATTTGTTTCTAATATTCTATCAGCCATCCCACTCATGGTATCTTATCAACTCAAAAGCAAAAGAGAAAATATTCCCAAAATGTCATCGTATTGATGGGGTCACGGTAGATAACAGTACAATAATAATACATGTAGTTAAAAAGAAAAAGCCACATCTACCATTTCCATCACGTCGTTAACAAGAATATAAACCTGGATGGCGAATGACACACACACACACAGCAACACATACACCATATCACCATGGCCTATGCTGACTTCACAAAGACAGCTGTTTACTTAGGGAAGGAAGAGATTGGCCGTTCAATAACATGTTGATCGAAGCAACACCCGGATGAATTTTATTGACACTGATCTCAGTCGCAAAAGGGCGCCTTGGGAAATCACGACTAGTGCCATGGCCGCGTGGACCCCTGATGAATCTAAAATCAATGCCCCATTTGCCTGTATTTTCAGAGTATATGAAACACATTTGGTGAAAGGTATGGGATGCTTCAGCGCTCCCTCTTACTTGTCAGCTTTATAATATTTTGTATCTCCTATTGATCGCTCACTTTTGAGGGGCTAGGCGACAGTAATTGCGTAGCATGAGTGATCAACAAAATAGTCAGTGAGAAAGGGGCAGTCAGAGCCAAGTGTTTTGGTAAAGATGTGATTGTTGCTTTTATTTCTAAAACCATTGCTAATCTATTGATTTAGATTTGTTAATGCAATATCCCTCACATAAGGTTTATTCGTCTCCCCCCCATTACGCACGGCAAAACAAGATATTTGGTGGCATACACCTCCTTTATTTTATTCCTAATTTACAAACAGGAAGTAGGTACCACACCTGTCGAAGGGAACCTGACACTTGTTGAGCATTTTGCCCAGGCTGATGACTAGGGAGTGCGGGGGGCGGCCTGTGTGCAGCCGGGCTGTTGCATTGTCGCGTTACACAGGCACTGCAAAAGCGCTCTGGTGGTCTCGTGGTCTCCAGTGACAGCCATGAGCGATGGTGTACAATGACAGCACGCGCATAACATCTGTTGATATGATTCCCAACAATACAGCTCATTACGTATTCATAACGTCTCCTGCTGGCAGGGAAACATAAACAAAATATTTAATGTCCCACCTCGAAACAGTATGAATACCCAGTGAAATGTTGTTAAACTGTACTGTGGACACATTGCCATGCGTCAATATGATGACATCCATTCGATGTGTGTAGCCTAGCAATTTATCTATTTTCACAACTTCTCGCGTCTCGAAAGGGAAAGCACTAGCCTACTGTAACACTTCTTTCAGCATATAGGCCTAATAGTGATTTGTCAAACTCTTATTTGAGAAGTTTAACTAATGATGAGATGGTGTGCTGTGAGTTACAATGGGCTATTTCATGCCTGTTTGGATCCTGTCAGTAAAACTTTGAGCTGCAGGCGGAGCCCCCGCTGTGCTGATTTGTTGTGGAGGCTAACTAGATATTTCATAGCTAATTAAAACCCATTAACAGATCACAGGTGACTAAACCGCTTCAAATAGACACACCAGTAGCCTACATTTCCACATGAAGTTGTATAAAAGCTCGATCATTAGTGCAAAAGACTCAAAACAAGAAAGCCGACGCTTACCTTGACCTGCGCTGTATCGGGAGAAATTCCCGGGATTTTGACAACTCGATCCAGGATGTTCAAGCAACATTCTGAGCAGTGATGCTTTTCAGCTCAGATGAACATAAAGTCAATGGGCGGTGGAGTGAGATATACCGAGGAAAGGAAAGCAAGAAGGGCGACTGCTGAGCTTAATGATAAGAGCTTATTAGAAAAAAATAAAAACAAAAACGCAAGTTCCTATTTGTTTATCCTTTGAGAGTCACAAAAATAACGCGGTTGACGTTTATAAACGTACATTTTTCTAAGAGGCTAAAGTAGTATATGCCTGTCGACCTTGTCTCTCTTCGTCGGTCCCCGTGCAAGGAAACTTAAAAATGCAGCAACTTGCTGTTTGAGTCCGTGTGTTGGTCGAGAGGAGGTAGAGAGATGGGGTGTGGTGGCTGGGGGGTAATGCCTGACCATTACCAGCGTCAGCTGACCTCACGATTGGACCAGTGTTCGTTTTTAGAACAACAAAAGTACAGCTCGAGTCGAGATGCCGAGCGTCGCGCGTGGAGAAATATGAACTGTCCACGGTGCTGAAAAGGGGAGTTTCTGTATGTGCGCGAGGCCGGAGGCGTGTGTAGTGTATGCCCCCCCTCCCACACACACACTCCGCTGTTCAACACCCTTCTCCTCTCTTCGCTCCTAATCCATCTAGAGGTACACGTGTCCACCTTTCATCATGCAAAATAGGGCAATGGGCGATTCTTCGATACATTGTTGTCATGAGTTTTCATTCTCGTACCACTCTTTTGTTCGGCCAAGAATATACCATAGCTTAACAACAGAGACAAGTGGACGGAGCTACCAGCATGCACTCTCCTTATTTATGACCTGAAGAAGACGCCAATGGTATCCGAACACTTGTTAGCAAATTTAGATTTTTTTGGCAAGGGCATTTCGTTGCAATCTGATTGTAATGTAGCCTACAGGCCTACATTATTGTTTTTAGGAGTTCTACCAAATTTCTGAAACATTGTTGGCTACTATAACCAACATAGCGGATATCCTGCAATTGTATTTATATTCGAACCTAATAGCACATCTCAATAACAATTTTAACCAATTTCAATAATGACAAAAACATGTGGGATGTATATTTTGGAATATAATCTACACGCCTAATAACAATGACTATTGCAACAACAAACAGTAGCTATGTATTTACTTAATATATAGCCTGGATTAAAATACTTGATTACAAATATTATTATTTTTTGAATAATTTGATGATTCTTTCTTTCTTTCTTTAAATAATCTCTTCCATTTCACTCTCTCTCTCGCAGACTCACTGTAACAGTTAATCTGACATAGTGATGACGTCCTACAGCTTTGATTTGATTTCAGCCGCATAGCAGGTTTACTGACCAGTTTACTGAGCCAATTACGTCATTACTTCATTTATAATTGTTTCTACAGGGTAATTATAAACATCACATAAGCCTCCCATTCACCCAATGTCATAATGTCTATCTATCTATCCATCCATCCATCCATTCATCCATCCACCCACCCTGTAAGCCTGGCTGTAAATATTTATATATTTTTTTTTTACTGTATATCCATTTTTCTATAGGTTAATGGATGGATGGATGGAACAGGTTTTTGTGTTCTACAGTAATCCCCAGTCAACAAATCAGCCTGACCTCTTTATGCAGATTAAGGAAAAACGCCAGTAAATCTGGAAGGAGCCATACACTAACTAGGATCCTATATATAACGTTGCCTCAAAGGAACTTATAGGAAAACAGCATAACAAAAGAAAGGAACCTTTATGCCATATAGACTGTTTTTCTTCTCGTTTTCTCTGCCTGCCTGTTAGATACTTGAATATGTTTTTCCCTGGGATTTTTCCACTAGGCCTACTGTGGGGTCAAATTTCAAGTTTGAATGAAGCAATAATCGCCTGTAGGATAAAACCATACCCTATTTCTGACACTGCTCATCCAAGGACCATATCCCGACCAAGGTCTTTGTAGCAATGCATCGCTGCTGGAGGGAGGCATGCATAAACAGAAGAGTACTATGTAGCCTTCTAAATGATGCTGCTGCTGATGAATATAACAATGTAATAATAAAAAATAAAACAAGTAACAATAATAAAGGTTCTAGTTTTCATAATCATAAAATTATCTTTTAATCATAGTCTTTGTGCAGTGTGTACAGTATAACCATGATCTACTCTTTATTTCTGTAAGGTTGCATATCATGTTAGTCCACTTTATAGTTTTCTGTTGTAAAAGTAGAAAAACACTGCCAGCAGTCTTGGTCTTGGTGGTCTTCCTCGGACATAAGGCCCCAGACGTGATTTCATTAAAGGGACCACCTTAAAAAGGCTGATGCTTTGATTCCACCACTCTCTGTGCACTGGGAAGCATCATTACAGGAGATTGGTAAAGTGTTAATGCACATGGGGCCCACTTGAGAGTGCTCGCAATGAGATTTGAAGGGTTCTCTACAAAAGGCTCCAGCGTTTACACCCCTATGTACACCTGCCCTCAAAGCCTAAAGGTCTGGCCTTGCTTTCTGTCGGAGAATACATGGAAGATATGGAGACATGACACATGCCCTTCTTCTGAAAGGTGAGAGTCTCTTAAAGCACTCTGTCATCTCCCATCTCAGTGTTTTTGTGATGTTTCCCAAACAGATCATTCCTCTGTATCACCCTAGAGTACAGTAGAGCCAATTGGTTTTGGAGAGTTCGCATTAATGTAGCTTATGTGTGTTGCTAAATATTGCTTGCGTGATTAACTTGAGCAAGGAGAAAAGTTGAATACATTCTGAAAATCTTCCTTTCTCACCCTGTCAGTACCAAGCAGTGAACTTCTTTGGATAGGCAACTGGCATATTACGGCACGGTAATATTGAATTTTTGGCTCACTGAAACTTGATATATAATGCAATATACAGTACAGTAACAAAGTCTAAGTGATGGGGAAAAGGTCACTTCAGCCAACTGGACTTTCAATGGCACAAACACGTTAAAAAACATGTAAACATTTTAACACAACACAACATTTCTGCTCTTGACTTTGCAATGATTACTATTACCACAAGAGCTCCAAAAATCAATCTTGTAGATGTAGCTAGAGAGTAAAAATAACCTTGCTGGTATCAGCAGAAAAAGTTTAGCTCTAAATAAGAGCACTATTTTTTCAGGTCCAGCAAGTGTATTTTGTGAGTCAGTTTAACATAGCGATATTGGCAGCCGGGTCCACACACACACAGTGTCACTAAACGCCGGATGTCAGACTATAGAGTGAATCATCAGTGGAAAAGAAAGTCCATTTCACAGCATCCTGCTTCCCAAATGGGAGAATATTGGCCTCTCTCCATGTTGCCAGGTTGGCGCTTTTTAGCCAAGAAAGGGCTTTCTGTGATGTCACAGCATCCATTACCTACAGAGGCAAAAGTTCAGTGAAGAAATGTTCCCATCTGAGCAGGTTGAAGTAAAATCCGGAAGTCACATAAAACTCAGTGGAAACGTCAAGTCAGTGCATTTAAACTGGAGCAAGGAATTTGTGTTTGTGTGTGTAAGTTTGTGTATGTGTAGGCCAGTATGCATCTATGCGTTCTCTGCCCATGTGTGTGTCCATCACCACATATTTACAAGTGTGGCCTCTCATGTATGTTAGTGTATTTGAATATGTGTGCACATTCTGAGTTTGTATAACTGCCCATGCACAGCTGAGTTTGGGGGAGCTCACCCCCGGCACTTGGCTCGGCGCACCCATGCCACCCCTCTGACACCAGGTCTCCATTGTGTGCCTGTCGTGATTAATCATGTCCTCCAATGACTGACCTTGTGCGGGAGGGAGGGCACCAATCACACGCCTCATTACCCTGGCTTGGTTACTCCGAGCCCTAGTGGTCCCAGGACACTCAGCCTGTTGAGCCTGGTGTATGAGGCGTCGGGCCTTCACAGAAAGAGAGGGAATAGAAAGAGGACTGGTGCTCATAGGCGTATACTGGTGAAAGGAGGGAAGAGAAACAACAGTGACATGTGATATATGATGGACTATAGTTTTTGTTGGGAGTGTTGGAGTGAATATGTAAAAGAGTTGTTGGGATGACATGGGGAGGCTCACGAACAGCATCCAGATCTAGACTGGTCTGAAACAGCTGCTGTTGTCTGCTAAGAGAGGTGACCCAGGGTAAGGCTGGGAAGGGGTTAATTTAGGCTGTGAAGGGGCAGAGGATCTTAGGCTTAAGGACACTACCTTCCTAAGTATCTGGACTTGCTAAACCAGTGTCAAGCCAAAAACGATCACTGCTCAAATCTTAATAGTGAAAATGTTACATTGTGGTGTAACAGTCAGTCAGCATACACTTAATAACTAGACATAGAATGATCATAACAGATTCTATCATAATCTACTGTAAGTTAGCATAGTAGCAAATGGTTGCTAGAAACCCCTAGCTTTAACCAAAGCAAACAGCTCTCATTGTTTTTAAATGCCTCCATCTGTCAGGTTTCACTGGCCGGCAACAGTCATGGCTACACCAGCAGCTGGCGAAACTGCCCAACCGCTTTTCCGCTTGGCCCTCAGAGTAACCGCCTCGCTCACTCCGGCCGGCCCACACTGCTACGCTAACTGTCCCCCAGCTCCTGTCAGTCAGGGGGTCAGCCGGCCAGAGAGGGGGAGAGTGGAGGAGAGGGATTGGAGGGGACCGGTGAAACCATTGACCCTTTGTTACTCATCCTTGGGTAAGGACAGGATGAAGGGGGGAGTGGAGGGACTAACTGCCTGTTTAATATTTTGGGATAAAGAGAACAATTGTTGATATATTTCCATATAAGTGAAAAGTTGTAGAACCGTCAATACTACAGTAGAACCGTCAATACTACAGGACCTTAACAATGCCAACTACAGCTTCAACAACAATAAAAATACTGTACTATCACTGCTCATCATATCATCAATTGTTCTACAAAAAAAAATGTTTCCAGAATGAATAATGAACCTTTTCATAAGCAAAAAGGTATTGAAGTAAACATGAAAATGGATACAAAATACAATTATAAACACATATTGAACAAAGCTGAGCAAGTGATTCAGACTTCATCCTCTCTTTATGAGTCTGTCATTGCATTTCTACCGTTGTGTCTTATCAATGATCTCCACAAGCGTTTAACTCAACAGCAGGTCCTCAGGGCCTGTGTGAGAGAGCGAGTGCTCAACTCGGATCTATAGAGGCTGCCACCTCCACCCGACATCAACCTCTGAAATGAATATTGATATGCTAATGACGTACAACACAGGGGACAAAGGCCCAACGCTACCACTGGACACCAATACAATGGCCCTTAACTCAAGTCCCTGACACTTTTACAACCCAACATGTGTCACTTGTTTCATACTCAGACAATGAAGGGACCAACAACTGTCCTTCCTTTTCGGAATCTCGCATGCTCACTTTTCCTTTTTGTCTTCTTTCTGTCGACTCTGCATGGCTGGCTAAGACTGACCTTCTGGGGACTCTTGGGTTTTGTGGGGCTTTGTTTCAGTGCGGAATATCTGTCTCTTTAGTGCGACGATAGTCAACCCTGCAGGGCAGACACAATGTCGTGAGGTCAGGGTTCAAACCTCTAAGGCAGAGTTAAGGCTCTTCCCAGCTTGGGTTAGGGGATGCTGACCTGTCGAGGACATGCCTGTCTGGTTTGTAGGTGGTCGTTTTTGGGTCTTCTGAGGGGCAATTACTGACACAGACGGATGGACAGACAGGCAGAAAGATTGCCGGACGAATGGGCAGACAGCCAGATGGACGGAAAGACAAACAGACCGACACAAACAGGGACTGTTTAGGGACTGTAAGCTTTATGCCAATTTAAGTTTAGATCAATTCATAATGGACTTGGATCAGATTTGAAAAAATATGACCCTTACCATAACCCCCATATTTCCGTGGCTAACTGTACATAAGACCTCAGTTACAAAGGATTAATTGCTAACCTTCATCCTAACCTGAGCAAAGATAATTGCAGATCAGGGGTAGCCAATAATCTACAGCCAATTATATTCCACTTTGTCCTATATTACTCATGGCATTGCTCAATGGTGACAGAATAAAGTAATAGGAGAGGGCGATAGAAGACAGGGATGTTGGTACTTTGTACTAAATAGATTGAAAAACACTCCAACCTTAACCATTGTACCCAAAACAACCCTGAATCATTCCATATAAGAAGTAGATGTTATCTGAGGGTCAGGTGTGTGCAATATTTAATTGTTGTATAAACAATTGTTGGTCAAAGTCATCACTTGTCTTTTCCAGGTGTTTATAACCCCCCATAACCTATAACTCCTAAATAAACACCTGGATAACTGAGAGTTATGATGACTTCCTATTGTAATTGAGGAGAGACAGGAATGGAGAGACACTCAACGTTGTGCCTCTGATCAGGTACACTTCAGCAGGCTATCGGTGCCACTGATGGCTCTTAATTGGATTCTAATTGAAATCTCTGTCCGTCCTGCTCATCCCCCCCCAAAGTTAGAGAGGTGAGATGAGACTCCCCACTCCCTTCTGCTTGCCCAAAGATGAGATGAGGGCGATGAGTTATAGCTCTCGGGCTCCAGAATTACAGGGCTCCCATCCCCAAACACAAAAAATCTTCATGTCCTCACACCTCTTGCTCTATTTCACCTCTCTCATCGATAAACACTCTTTCTCCTTGTTTCTTCTCCTTCTTTTGGTCTTTTCCCCAATCTGCTTGACTTCTGTCACTTTTTTATTTTCCTTTTCTCTTCTTCTCTTTTCCTTTTGTCACTTCCATCTCTCTATCTTTCACCCTCGCTCTCTGACCATCAGCAGTGACATCGCAGGGCGAGGCTCCTCTCCCCTCCCCTAATGATGGATGTAATCATTTAGCTCCAAAATTAATGTATTTATTATTAGTAATTTATTTGCTGATTAATCGTACTCGGTGTCAGAGCACGCTGGACAAATGGTCTGCCGCAAGAATCAGAGGGGTCAGGTGTTTAAAAGCCCACATTTATCATGGTGTCACTATTAGATGTCATTATTGCTGAGCTGGTCTTGATTCGGTAAATTAGAAAACAATTCATCAAAACACTCTGCAAATCACACATCAGAGCCTGTGCTAAAAAAGCTAGTTGCTTGTCTTAGTGTGGTTGACATTTATATTTTTTCCTCTTTCCTTGAACCTCCTCTAAATTCTATTTTGGTGTTAATTGGACTGTTTATCCAGCTTCCTTGCTATGGTAAGCATCAAGAGGTCTGGAGATGGAAGTCACCCTAACGGCACAAACAGACTAACCCAAACAGACTAACCAAAACATGCTAAGCAAAATCAGGATGGTTGTGGAGGGAGGAGAGAAGGAGGGGGGCAGTTGTGGTTGTCTGGGGCATGCAAGAGTGTGTGTGTGTGAGAGAGAGGATGGGGATTTAAACAACATTGATAAGAGACACCCGACGGATGACACACTATTCCCGGATAGTAATCCCATAGTCTCAGACGCGTGACCCACTTTCTTGGAGGAGCGGGACAGAGCAGCCGCAGACCCTTGCCCAGCCCAGCCCAGGAGCCTCCAGAAGGCAGGGTGGAAGGGGTTGGGGTGGTGGAAGGACCCCCAGACAAAGGGATGGGCAGACTCCTAGTCCTTGGGGGCCCGTTGCTGCCACGGCTCTGTCCCAGTTCTTTGCCCAACCTCGAAGTTTGATATTTGTACTATATGCTAACATCCATCGATAGACAGGCTTTCATGAAGGTGTTCGTCGCTACATGGGCTTTTGTCAAGATGCTAAGGAAGAAAGAATGTACATAATGCTGGATAGCATCGCAGAGCCCTGCTGATACTGCTCTCTAGTTAGCACTTACATAGCTAAGTGTCACCTTTCACCCATCAAGGAAACTGATATTTGCAGGTGTTTCAGATTTCTGATGCATAATTGACAAAGTTTATTGTTCTATCATTTGTAAAGCAGACTGACAGGGCTAGCTACTCCAGAATAACCCTTAGAGGCTTGGGGCATCTGGTATGACCATCACCATCCTAGCAGAGGCTTGACCCTCGTAGGACTATCCTATCAGCTGAAGATGTCCCTTTGGATGCCCCTTGCACAGTTAGCACTGTACCCCCTACTGCGAGTACCATATAGGAGATACTCCCAGACCAAGAGGAAAGAAAATGGCGGCCTAAGGGGAATCCAAGCCATTTCCTAATTAAACCAGTGAATAAATCACAGATTATCCACCCATACAAGACAAAAGAAAAGAACAGCTTATCCTTTATTTTATCTTACCTATTGTAAACACAGTGACTTAAGACGGGACGCGTGCCTGATGTAAAATAGGTCAACAATGCAGAGTTGAAATATTAGATCATAGGCGTATACTGGTGAAATGTTACCCTCTATCTTTATTTTTTTTACCGACCCTTTCTTTTAGAAAACATCTCCACACTAGCACCACAACACACGCAGGTCTTACTTCTCTCTTTATCTTAATCTCTGGCAGACTTTAAGTGTCTGGCATCGGGGCAAAATCCCAAACTGGAGAGGAGCGCGTTTGGACTTAATCCCCCTTACCCCTAGACTTGAGCCGCCCTCAATTCACCTCTCCCAAAGTAGGCCAAGAACCAAGAGCCTCCACAGGGGAGGCAAGCAGCATCCCCACCAACAAGCTCTTAGGCTCAGCATCAACACGATGCCAGCATGGACACATGCATGTACACTTACGCCTCCAGAGTGTACACTATGACACACACACACACACACCCACCCACCCCTGTGGCCCCCTCCACCCACCCCTCTGTGGTAGGCCTTGGCCCACATGGCTGCATGTAGCTGGGCTGACTAACTGGCTCAGTAGGAGGGCATCCGGCAAAGCGCCGCTCCAGCTCCTTTTGCAGGCTCAAGGCCTGCTCCCCCAGATTAGACAGGGCACTTTCTTTGAGTGTGGCGGGGGGCCCAACAGAGGGTTAAGACCCAGGGAGGTGGTGGTGAAGGAGTGAGAGGGAGTTATCTGAAGAATCAATGAATAACAGTAGATTTAGCACCATTCATTTATACAGGCATTTGGCACTTTAGTTATTGTAGAAAGAGTATCAAAGAACCCATACTAGTACTAGATTCATTTTACAGCACAAACCAGCGTAGTCTTGAGGATAAATTAATTAATAATTTATTTTCATGAGGTGCCAACTTCACAGGGCTGTGAGTGGGGTACTATGGGCTTGTCTCCAGGGAAACCCGTGTTTGTGAATGGCTGCCTTGACGACAGGTGTAACTAAAACCATGACGGGCCTGTGACAGTGTTCCCTCAGCATGTGGTCAATGGCCAGGTCTCCCCACTAAAAGGAAATGTAATGCAAAGTGTGGAGCTGGCTGAATGATGTACATCACCTGAAATAACCTACCTGATATATCCTCAATCAATTGGCAATTTTACATTTTTGTCATTTAGCAGACGCTCTTATCCAGAGTGCAAAGTTTTTGTACTTTTTCGTACTGGTCCCCTGTGGGAATCGAACCCACAACTCTGGTTTTGCAAGCGCCATGCTCTACCAACTGAATGACTATGAAGGACAATGTGCACACACTCTCACACAAACAAACACTCATCATTATGCTTTCTCAGCTATCAAGAGTCTCACAATAATTACATTAAAACTAGAAAGACATGGTCAACAAATGAATAAATATAAACACTGCTGGACAAATATCTAGGAAAATATCAATGTAAAGTTCTATCATCAATGATACACTCTTAAATGCATTATCTCAGCCAAATATTTACATTATGAATACATATGGCTCTATTCAATCTGTAAAGCTGAAGCGTTACAGATTCCACGATATGTAATGGTAATTTCCGATTCAATTGACAGCATTTACCATGAATGCAGTCTCTGCTAAATCAGGAACATTGCCTCTAAATTTCAATCACGCTGTAAAACTGAATTTCTGCAATGTGGATTGAATAGAGCCCATAGCGTACTTGCAATCCTTAGAAAATATATTCGATTCCAGCATCCAATGATTTAGGTTGTAACTATCAGTTTTTGGAAGCGCTTTGTGGGATAATGTAGCAGTAAAGGATGACTAAACAACACTGCCACCCCCTGGCAGCTATGTCAAACTACACTAAGGTTCTGAGAGAGTACAAGAGAAAATGATGGAATATATGCTACAAAACTGGATCCCATTATATGCACATTATAGTTGTGATGATAGTCGCGACTATTAGAGATTGGTTGATGCTCAATGTTTAATTTAAAGCTTTCTACCATCACATCTAAGCCAGTATGACACCAATGTCGATTAAATTTAGCAATTCAACTTGATCGGAGGTTCACAACACACTCCCCGCCTTTCATTATGGTCTGTACAGACTTTACCGAGAACCACATACCATATGTTGTACAGGGTCGTTAGTATTTGAGTTTCAGATAATTTTCTGCCACCACCTTGCTCAAATTCTAAACATCGGATTAAAATGAGTGTATAGCTTCCATAAAGTGACAATAAGACTTCACATTTGTCGGATTGACTAAATTTGCAGGTGCAACAGCTTGTATTAAAAGGATAATTTGTCGCTCTCATGTGCCCATTAAGAACCAACAATGTGCTACCTTTATCAGCCGAATTATCAAGAGTTCTAAACCCGGTTCCAAAGCACTAGCGTTGTCCCGCAAAAGCGCCAGTAGCAGGCTAGCAGCTGGCTGTAGCTATCTGGAAGGTTTTTCATATGGCTCAAGTCATCTGTGTAAACTGCTGACCTTGACACTTGCGTGTAATCGAGCACAAACACATAAGGAAAAATAAACTAACGAACGTTCTTGCCTGCTATTATAGTCAGTTAGCTAGCCAACTAGCCAGCAGCTACAAGTCAACAAGACTAGCTGTATGTGTAGCGTGGTTCGTTCTGCGTTGTGTATTTTTATTTAGGACACTGCCACAACTGGAGGCCTGCTGGTTGGATTCTCTTTATTTGCCCTGCACACGAAGTGACAACAAACAATATGTTAGCCCTTGGTACCGTTACCGCTCTCGGGCACCTTGCTAGTTGAAGGTCAGGCAAAAGAGCGCGAACCAAAAAGAAATAACAGGTGCTGCGTGCACACATTCAGTGCACAACAGCACCATACAATACAAATAAAATGATATACAACATATTTCGAATAAAATAAAAGACATACCTGCACACGAAGTGACAACAAACAATATGTTAGCCGTTGGTACCGTTACAGCTCTCGCGCACCTGCGTGAGCACATGGAAACTCACTCAAACACTGTCCCAAGTACTCACAAGTTACAATAGGTACCCTAGTTGGCGAGCTCGGGGAAACTTGTTAACAGATATCACGTCACCACTTGATAGAGATCCGTGACCCTCAGGTTCCTCCCAAGAAGGCAAAGGCAGAAAGTTGACTGGCATAATCAGGTTCCTATGCACAGTTTTGATGCGTCCAGTGGTAGGGTGTTGGATACGATATGTGTTCAGTGAGCTGTTCTTCGCAACAGCTATGTACACCGCACTGTACCAGCGATCAGCCAGTTTCTTCTTGCCCCTCTCTCCCTTGTTAGCAAGTAGAACTCTGTATCCCTTCTCTATCGAATGACCCTTTGACCATCTGTTGTAGACCTCGGCTTGTCTCTTTTGTTGCTTACTGGCATGCTGCTGGGCCAATGTCATGGCCTCTCTCAGATCCTCACCCAGAGACTGGACATACTTATCCACATCTACTGTGTCCCCATCCAACAGCACACCTTCAAACATAACATCTACCGGCAACCTAGGGGTGCGTCCAAACATCAAGAAGAGGGGCCGGAAACCCAGTAGTCTCGTGAACAGTGCAGTTATAGGAGAATGTCAATGTGTTCAACATCTGAGGCCATTTAGCCTTGGTCCTAGCTGGCAGAGTTCTAATCATCCCACCCAGTGTGCGATTCAGACGTTCTGCTTGGAGACAAGCGGAGCTCTTGCTTCAGGCTCAGGTGCTTTACTCAACACGCATCTCTTACAGTGGGCCACGTATTCCTTGACATCCTTTTCCATAGAGTCCCAGTAAAACCGCTGTCACGTGAGCCACAATGTGCGCTGCTGACCCTGATGACCAGCATCATCATGAACGCCCTTCAACACGAGGCCTCTCAAAGACACAGGTACGACATACTGGAATATTTTCTTCTTACTCACTGGGTGTTTTGAGACACGATACAGAATCCCTAACCGTGTGGTGAGTTTTCCCCACTGTCTTAGAGTGTTAACTGTTTCTTTAGCTTCAAGGACTCTCTCTTCTAGATGGGCGCCGGCCTCTATCTACAAAGAACATGACTCTGCTGATGATCGAATCCAGTGACTGGTTATCGTACAGCTCCTTGTGTGTAAGGACAGGTAAAGGGCTCTGACCCATGGACATCAACTTCTCAAGGTGCTGCACATGTGAAACGGCCCTCACTGTGGCACCATCATCCCATAGGCGGTGAGCATGGAGGACAGCAGACACCTCTTCACAGGAAACCAACCCACTGACATCGTCTCCAGCTCTACTCAACTCACTCCCAGGAGCCATAGACGTTCTACAGCCAGCCTAGGGCTGCTCACAGGAGAGGTGGAACATGTCTTGAACATCATCCACTCAAAGACCTCTGGCTTCCTCCAGCAGGACATCATTTGGAATTTTTGTCAGACGGTGCAGAACTTTGGAGCGGACAAATGGCTCTCTGCTCAAAGCATCAGCAACGACATTCTTGGGCCCTGGTATGTACTGGATATCAAAATCAAAGGGTGCCAGCTTTGCAACCCATCTCTGCTCGCATGCATCAAGTCTCGGCTTTGTAAGAATATATTTGAGTGGATTGTTGTCGGTCCACACAGTAAACTTATGCCCTCGCAGCCAATGGCTGAATTTATTATGAATGGCCCATTTCATGGCAAGAAATTCCAGCCGGTGAGCAGGATACTTGGATTGTGCATGATTGAGAGATTTACTAGCAAAAGCTATTGGCCTGGCTATGGCCTTCCCATCTTGCACTTGGGATAGTACAGCTCCCAAACCACTAGTAGATGCATCAACAGAAAGTAAAAATGTCTGAGAAAAATCTGGATGAGCCAGCAGTGCCTGGTCAACTAGTGCTGCTTTCAAAGCTTCAAAAGCGAGTTGACATTCAGCAGTCCAGTCTGCAGCAGTGAGCCTGCAAGAGGGACCAGGCCTCTTCCTTCCCTTGCCTCTCCTAGGCTTCTTCTGACCTGTAGTTAGCTGAAACAATGGCCTAGCAACCATGGAACAATTCTCAATGTAGTGTTGATAGTATACTACCATACCAAGGAAAGAACGGATTTTGCTAGGAGACAGAGTGACACCATCAGCTTCCATCATCTCACTCTCAGTCACATTCAAAATGGTTTGAACCTTAGCAGGGTCAGTGGCTACAGCCTCCTGAGAAATGATGTGGCCCAAAAACTTAACAGACCTCCTCAAAAACTTGCACTTAGACGAAGACAGTTTAAGATTGTGCTCCTGCAACCGCTGAAAAACCATCTCAAGTCTCTGGAGGCTCTCCTCCTCCGTCTTAGCAAAAACCATCAGATCATCCAAATAACAAAGGAGACTTAGAAAGTTTTGGTCACCAAAGATGGTCAGCATCATTCTCATGAAAGTAGCCGGGCTGTTGCAGAGGCCCTGAGGTAACCGATTGTACTCGTGCAGACCTAACGGAGAGGAAAAGGCAGTGTATTTCTTATCCTCTTCGCGTAGTGGCACGTTGTAGTACCCCGACGTCAAATCCATTGTGCTGAAGAAGGTATTACCTCCCAGCGCAGCCAGTACATCAGCCTGATGAGGCAGGGGATGAGCGTCCTTTACTGTGCGGCATTTAACCACCTAAAGTCAGTACATAGGCGCAAGTCCCCATTCTTTTTCCATACCAGCACCAATGGTGAGGCATATTCGCTGCTGGATTTTCTTACGATTTCCTTTTCCTCCATATCATCCAGTGTTTCCCTGAGTTTTTGGTAATGAGCTGGGGAAAGCCTACGGTAAGGTAATCGGAATGGGCGGTCATCAGTCAGCCGTATGCGATGCCAGAACTCTTTTGCCTCTCCACAATCTAGACCATGTCTAGAGAACACTGTGCCATACTTTTCAATTAAATTGACAAGTTTATCTTTCCAGAACTGTGAAACTGGACACTCCTCAACAGACAGGCCTTGAAGTCCAAGAATTCTCAGTGTACTGTTGCCATTAACTACACTGCCACCAACTGAACTCTTAGCTGTCAGACTGCCATGTGAGCTGTCACATTGTACTTTAGCCATGTTCTGGTAAGCTGCTTGCTGCTTGACATCATCAAAATCAAGGGTACACATCCCCCACTTTAGCATTTTGTCTCAGGGTAACTGGCGATGTTGTTGGGTTCACAATCTTCACAGGGAGCCATCCATCCCCCCACAGAGGCGTAACTACTCTCCCCACTAATATGTGTCGATTCACACAAGGAGACGTGCTGGGCTCGACAACAACAGTACTGCCCACAGAGAGTTTTGTCTTTGGGGGTAGGCGGCCCCACACCAGATGCTCACTCATAGGTTGGAGCGTTACTGCTCTCTTCAACTTAATGGTGCCCACTTTATCTGGGATGGAGTCTCCTCTCCATCTCTCCAGATTTGACAGGAGACGTAGGAAGTGGCTGTCATCACACTGGCTAGAGGAACCTGGTGTACCCACCACCCGCCAATAGCTGTCATTTGATTTGAACTGTCTAATCAGAGACTTCAACACATTAGTGCCCACAATGAGTTAATCAACCTGCCCATCTACAATAAGCACTGGGACTACATAACTGAAGCCATAAAGCTGAATTTTTAAGTCACACATGCCCACTGGGCTAGTTTGCGTCCCACCACAACCACCAGGATGATGTCTGAAGCAGCTAGAAAGTTCCCCTCTACCACACCTGCCTCCCTCAACCGAGGTACAATATCTGCACGCAGAGTAGTAGCCATGGACCCACTATCTAACATCCCCTTCAGCTCAACTTTATCCTGTACTAGCACGGTAGTGTAAAACAAACTGTCATTCTGAGTAATTCTCATTGTGTTCTGAAAAATTACTGTGTTGTTCTTGGGTACTGACTCACAAAAATAAGAATAAACAGATTGGATATCATCATCAGTGGAGGAAAAATTAGACTGCCCCACATTGCCCTCCTCAGAATGGAGGCTTTATAGTTTTCCTGAGATCTGCCGGTCTGTCCACATCCCGGGCTCTTGCGCTGCCCAGTCTCACTACAGTCAAAGCTCATGTGGCCCGGAGAGAAGCACTTGAAACACAGCTGGTGCATCTGACAGTGAGCTTTGGTCCAGTGATTAGTGCTTCCACAGACAGCACACTCACGCTGACGTTTCTGGAACTGTTTACGGGCCCTCTGTTCACAGACTGAGTATTGCTGACAAGAGCCTTCTCTAACATACTCAAAACGTTCTCTAATGTCCCACCCTCAGATACAGGTGGGGCCTGGTCTGGTTCACGGCCACATTGAGAAAAAGATGACACATTAGGTCTGTTCACAGGACCCACTCCCTCCTGGGGGGAGTCAAAGATGGCAGCCATCTGCTGTGAAAGTTGTGTTCTACATGCTTTACGTTCCCTTAACAGTTCATCCAAACGATCCTGTACCTCACTGGCTGTCCAGTCACCAAGGGGTTTGCTCTTGAACACTTGGGCCAACTCTTTATCAGGACAGTTGCGTACAAACATGACTGCCAACTCTGAGCACTGATTGGGCAAAGTCCTACCCTCACTTACAAGGTACTGTTCAGCTGCCTCTGCAGCTTTGTTAAGCCTAATCCAGAAATCTAGTGGACCCTCATTAGCATATGGTTTAATTGAATAGAAATCAGCTAATGGCATACCTGAGCAGACAGTATCCTCAAAGTGTTGCTTGAGAACACTGAACACTGCCTTAACATCTGTGACAACAGGGTTGTTATGCATCCAGACTTTGGTCACATCCCGTGCCCTCCCCATGAGCCTAGACATCACCTCCCCAACATTCTCAGACCCAGTGTAACCCCTCTTCTCTAGGTAGACTCCCATTAGCTCCTCCCACTCCAGGACAGAGCACTTATCTGAGCCATCACCCCGAAAGAAAGGTGGAGCACTAACATCTGACTTCACAACCAGACTCAGCTTGGACACATCAATAAAGGTTGACCCACACTGCTCAGGCAGGGGAAACTGCTGGGGTTGGTGAGGGGGACGGGCAGGAGAAAGACTTGAAGCCCCCAGGCTGCAGTAAACTCGCTCTGATAGATTCTCCTATCTCTGAACCAATCTGCTTAATAAGGTCACTAAGCTGACTCGGAGGCGTCCCATTATTACTGAGGACTGGGGATGATGGTACATCAAAAGACAGGTGGAATACCCTGGTCAGGTGGAGTAAACAGCCTACCCCTCCCAGTGCTTGTAAACTCAGGACTAGAAAACGCTCTACTCCCAGGAGCTGACTGTACAACTGGTGTAAATGCAAGGACACCCCTCCCTCTACCCACACTAAAATCCCCTGCATAACTCATCTTATGGACTTGAGAGTCTTCCATGGCTCAACAGAGCACTAAAATACAACGTAATTTACTGCATTCAAATAAACAAATTCATCCAAAACATACAAATAAACACAAATATCCGTATCTAATGCATATGCTACATACACCTTCAGTATTTACAGTACATATTGTCACGTCCTGGCCACAGATAGCCTTCTGGCTCATCTAGGGTGTTTTGGTCAGGACGTGATCAGGGGGGTTTTGGTCTATGTTTTATTTTCTATGTTTGGTTTTTTGATGGTTCCCAATTAGAGGCAGCTGTTTGTTGTTACCTCTAATTGGGGACCATATTTAAGTTAGTTAATTTCACTTGCTTGGTGGGTCATTGTTTTGTATTGTGTATGTGCTGCTGCGCTACACAGTTTTGTCAGATCGTTGCTTGTTGGTTTTGTTTGTTAAGTTTCACCTAATTAAAAGATGTGGAACTCAGTCTGCGCTGCACCTTGGTCCTCTCATTCAAGCGATCTTGACACATATTGTCACGTCCAGGCCAGAGTTTAGGCTGGCGTGTTTTTGTTTCATTTTGGTGTAGGGTTATTTTGGTTCTAGTTTGTCTGTTTCTATGTTGGGGTAATGGTTCCCAATTAGAGGCAGCTGTGTGTTGTCTCTAATTGGGAACCATATATATGTTTGGGGTTTTGTATAGTATTTTGTGGGTAATTGTTTGTACATAGCTTGTGGTCAACGTCACGATCTTTGTTTCAGTTTGTTGTTTTGCCCAGTTACGTTCATTTATTAAAAGATGTATACTGGATGCCTCGCTGCGTCTTGGTCTGTCCGTCCCGAAGATCGTGACACATTCACTTGTAGCAAACCATCAACAAGTGTGCATGCACAGATCGCGCACCTCATCCACAAGCACAGCTCCGGTGGTCGGCTTGAGCTGACCAGTCGGCAGGTCGCGGCACCAGTTTGTAGCGTGGTTCGTTCTGCGTTGTGTATTTTTATTTAGGACACTGCCACAACTGGAGGCCTGCTGGTTGGATTCTCTTTATTTGCCCTGCACACGAAGTGACAACAAACAATATGTTACCCTTGGTACCGTTACCGCTCTCGGGCACCTTGCTAGTTGAAGGTCAGGCAAAAGAGAACAATAAGAGGGTACGTAAATACAGATAACCCGCAATGGACCAAACCAAAATATACAACACTTTTACAATCAGGTGTATTTACAATGTAGATATGAAAAATTGTTTGTACACAAAAAATAACAATAGCTATGCAGCTGTAATTAAATAAAAAAATACATTGGATTATTATTATCAAATTATTAACATCCCCTCTTGACCTGGCCTATTTGAACTGGTCCTTGTGTGCAATTTGGTGCATAATCTAGGGGAACATCATCACACTGATAAATATGGACAGATCGTGCACCACAACTCAATGTTGTCAATTTATCCTACATTCTTCCACAAAGCATAGTTAGCTAGCTAGTCAACACCAAACTTTAGGAAACTGCCATGCTACTATTTTATAATACATGCAATGGGCATTGCTTATCTAGCTATTCCATACAGTCAAACTGTCCTGCTAACTACATGTGCAGCCAGATTTCAGTTTCAGCAAGACATGCTAACTTCTTACCATTAACAATAACAGGGAGGTTAGCATTTTTTTTTGGGGGGGTATAATATTTATGCACCTGTAACTTTCTCATTCATAATTATTCATGATTTAATCTAGGTCGGATTATTATCCATCATCATGGTAGCATCCACATGAATGTAGAAGTGTTCAGAAACATATTATTTTCTTATTAACAATAAACGTGACTCTAAAATGACACAATACCTTTTTTACCATTCATTTCTTCTGGGCACGACATAATCTGAAACACAACCAAAATAAACTGTAAATGCATCCAATAAATTTGTAGAGTCACAAGCTTGATGTAGTCATTGCGTGCTACGAATATGGGACCAAATACTTAATTTTTGGCTACTTTAATACACATATAAGTGAATTTGTCCAAATATGTATGAAACTTGGGGTGACTAGATACATGAAGTGCTGTCATTTCTAAATGATAAAACAGATATGTATGAAAATACCCTAAAATAAAAGGTGACATTCTGTACTGTCGCCTCATATGAAACATTTGATCTCAAATCCAATATGCTGGAGAATAGAGCCAAATTAAAAGTTTTAGCTTCACTGTCCAAACAAATACATAGGTGAGTGTGTCATTGAGAAAAATATGTACTTCGTAATAACATATTTTCTTTGGTCAGTAGGTGTGCAACATAACAAGGTAGTGGTGTGTTGGACACAGTCACTCATATTGATATAGAGGTCTATAGAAACAGTCTGCGTTCCAGATTTCTGTAACCATTAGCTAATCTGTGTAAGATTTACATTAGCTCAGAACCACAAACATGGTCCCGTTTTATCAATTGCTCGGCTGATCAATAGGCAGTTCATTAACTCTGTCAAATTAATATGTAGTTTAAAGTTACAGGTAACTTCCAAAATAAAGGAAACACCAATGTAAAGTGTCTTAATAGAGCGTTGGGCCACCACGAGCCGCCAGAACAGCTTCAATGTGCCTTGGCAAGTGTCTAGAACTCTATTGGAGGGATGCGACACTATTCTTCCACGATAAATTCCGTAATTTGGTATTTTGTTGATGGTGATGGAAAACGCTGTCTCAGGTGACACTCCAGAATCTCCCATAAGTGTTCAATGTGGTTGAGATCTGGTGATTGAGACACAAAAGTTTCAAGTTTTATTCATTTTACAGTACAGAATATACCATCCAACGAAACGCTTACTTGAGGTGCAAGTGTTTAAATTGTGCAGTATTTAGCAATAATAATAAGAGTCTGGTTGCAGCAGTTGGGATGTGTGTGTAGCATTCATGTATGTGTATGTGTGTGTGGATGTGTGCATGAGGGAGTGCATGTGTGCTAAGGTGTGGAGTGTCAGTGCAGGTTGTCAGTCCAGTTCAATTGTTCGTCAGTATGATGGCTTGTAGATAAGGCTCCCGAGTGGCGCAGCGGTCTAAGGCACTGCATCTCAGTGCAAGAGGCGTCCCTACAGTCCCTGATTTGATTCCAGGCTGTATTACATCCGGCCGTGATTGGGAGTCCCATAGGCCAGTGCACAATTGGCCCAGCGTTGTCTGGGTTTGGCCGGAGTAGGCCGTCATTGTAAATATGAATTTGTCCTTAACTGACTTGCCTAGATAAATAAAGGTTATATAAAAAAAAACAGTCTCTGAGCCTGTTGGTATCATGCCCCGATACTGACTGCCCGAGTGAACAGCTCGTGGCTGGGTGTGGGATTCCTGATGATGCTGTGGGCCTTCCTCAGGCATCGTTTCGTGTAGATGTCCTGGATGTCCTACTAGGCTGTCTTTACCACCCGCTGGAGGGCCTTGCGGTCGTGGACAGAGCAATACCTGTACCAGACTGTGATGCAACCGGCCAGGACACTCTCGATGGTGCAGCGGTATTATTTGGAGATGGCACATTTCTTTAGCCACCTTAGGAAGTAGAGGTGCTTTTGTGCCCTTTTTGACAGGAGTGGTGATGTTGTTGGTCCATTTCAAGTCCTCTGTGATGTGGACGCCAAGGAACCTAAAATTACTGACTCTCTCTACTGCAGTCCCATTGATGTGAATAGGGGCATGCTCCCTACTCTGCTTCCTGAAGTCAACAATCAACTCCTTTGTTTTGCTGACGTTGAGGGAGAGGTTGTTGTTGTCATGACACCACAATTCCAATTCACCTCCCTCCCTATAGGCTGACTTGTCGTTGTTGGTTATCAGGCCTACAACAATGGTGTCATCAGAAAACTCGGCTTTGTGAGTATTCACTCTTTTGAGAATTTTCCTCACGTCAGCTTCGGAGAACGAAAGCACCTGGTCGTCCGGAGCAACAAGACTCTTCCTGGATGCAAGAAATTGCCAAGAAACTAAAAATCTCGTACAACGCTGTGTACTACTCCCTTCACAGAACAGAGCAAACTGGCTCTAACCAGAATATAAACTATTTATTCGATCCATACAGAAAATGGAAAATCTGTCTGGTTGAACAACAGAGTTGAGTGTATTGTCCATAAGCCATGTCTCTGTAAAAACAAAGACATAGCATTCCCTGTTGTCCCTGTGCAATTTAAGCCTTGCTCTGAGTTCAAAGTTTATTTTCCAGCGATTGGACATTAGCAATCAGGATACTAGGAAGAGGAGGCCGTGTAGGCAGTCTTTTCAGCCTAGCTTAGAGTCCCCCTTTCCTTCCTCTTCTTCGTCGCTGGCATTGCCTTCTGTCATCTTGGTCAAAAGCAACAGGGAAGCCCGCTGTGCTTGGAACAAAGGAGCGAATGTAGTATTTCAGACCTTGGAGGCTGAGAGATAAGTATGTAGCTTCCGATTCGTGATCCAGAAGTGTTTGTTGGTCGTAGGAAATGATTCCACGAACATTATGAGCAAACAAAGTAATAATTAATGCCAAAACAGCCTTTAAAAAGTTAAGTCGAGCAGGAACCGTCAAGATGCGCGCCCTCCTCAGCGCCACCATCTTAAATATCTTATATCACACACGCACAAACACACACACCTCATTCCACCTCAAATGGCACAAGAAAGAAGATTGACACCCACCATCTGAGATTGATATAAACAGATAAGATTAGTATTCCTGCAACATTATTTTGTTGAAATATGATTTAATCTCTTTAATTATCCCTTTAATCTTGTTAAAGGGATAATTCACCTAAATTATATATTGGTTTTCTTACACCTCAGTGTATGGCCCAAAGGGGTATCCTACGAAGCAGGTTTGAGGAGTTAGGTAACTTTTGTTAACTCTGAGTTCAATTTGGGATAACTGGTCATATGAAAGTGGCTTACCTTTTAGTCAGGCAACGAATTCTTCAGAACTAACCTGCCCCAGGGCAGGCTAACTCACAGCTAACTCCAATAACTGAAATAACTGAGCCATGAGTTGATGACCAATGAAATCAGATTCCCTCCCTCTTGCAAAGATTGCTTCATCATCCCATTAATTTGAGGGCATTTTTTTGTGTTCATTTTATTTTTTATGTTCAAATATATCACATTACACATTTAATGACAGAATTCATTTTAAACTTCACTCGCTTTAACACTTTTGTGTGACTTAATAAAATAATTGTATCGATATGAGTGGGGAAACAAGGTACATTAATAAGCACACGAAGCACACCAAAAACGATAAGTAATAAAATAGAGACGGCACTTCTAAAAAGCCTATTTCACACCATAGCCTGCTGAATTTGCAAGATAGATTTTCTTTCATTTTGATTTTGGCACAAATGAAAATGTGGCACTGATTCTACCATGGATGGATGTTTCAGCATTATCTCAATGAAGAGTTCGGCGTTTGACTAGCCATGTGTGACATGCACACACAGTTACAAGCCTGTTAGTTACCTGCAGGAGGATCGCAATATCCACCGTTGTAGTATGGATGGAGCTGGAATGTGAATCTAACTGAAGCTGGCTAGCTTTAGAAAACTCTGAGTAGATCTAGCTGGCTTCATAAGACACCCCTCTGGTAAGACAGCAACCCATGCTTTGGTTTTGTTTACTTGGCCACTGTTAGAAATACTAACTTTTTAGCATTTGTGTCACAAATCTATACAAGTCAATGATACCAATATTAGCATTTTCACACTTCATGTCCAAATTATCCTAAAGTATCAAAAAATATATTGTGTAACTCAATGATGTTACTTATATCAGCAGAGGCTGCTGAGGGGAGGACGGCTCATAATGATGGCTGGAACGGAGCAAATGGAATGGCATCAAACACATGGAAACCATGTGTTTATCGTATTTGATACCATTCCACCATTACCACGAACCCGCCCTCCCCAATTAAGGTGCCACCAACCTCCTGTGTTATAGATGATTTGCGAAAATGCTAATATACAGTGGGGGAAAAAAGTATTTAGTCAGCCACCAATTGTGCAAGTTCTCTCACTTAAAAAGATGAGAGAGGCCTGTAATTTTCATCATAGGTACACTTCAACTATGACAGACAAAATGAGGAAAGAAAATCCAGAAAATCACATTGTAGGATTTTTTATGAATTTATTTGCAAATTATGGTGGAAAATAAGTATTTGGTCAATAACAAAAGTTTATCTCAATACTTTGTTATATACCCTTTGTTGGCAATGACAGAGGTCAAATGTTTTCTGTAAGTCTTCACAAGGTTTTCACACACTGTTGCTGGTATTTTGGCCCATTCCTCCATGCAGATCTCCTCTAGAGCAGTGATGTTTTGGGGCTGTCGCTGGGCAACACGGACTTTCAACTCCCTCCAAAGATTTTCTATGGGGTTGAGATCTGGAGACTGGCTAGGCCACTCCAGGACCTTGAAATGCTTCTTCTGAAGCCACTCCTTCGTTGCGGGCGGTGTGTTTGGGATCATTGTCATGCTGAAAGACCCAGCCACGTTTCATCTTCAATGCCCTTGCTGATGGAAGGAGGTTTTCACTCAAAATCTCACGATACATGGCCCCATTCATTCTTTCCTTTACACGGATCAGTCGTCCTGGTCCCTTTGCAGAAAAACAGCCCCAAAGCATGATGTTTCCACCCCATGCTTCACAGTAGGTATGGTGTTCTTTGGATGCAACTCAGCATTCTTTGTCCTCCAAACACGACGAGTTGAGTTTTTACCAAAAAGTTATATTTTGGTTTCATCTGACATTCTCCCAATCCTCATCTGGATCATCCAAATGCTCTCTAGCAAACTTTAGACGGGCCTGAACATGTACTGGCTTAAGCAGTGGGACACGTCTGGCACTGCAGGATTTGAGTCCCTGGCGGCGTAGTGTGTTACTGATGGTAGGCTTTGTTACTTTGGTCCCAGCTCTCTGCAGGTCATTCACTAGGTCCCCCCGTGTGGTTCTGGGATTTTTGCTCACCGTTCTTGGGATCATTTTGACCCCACGGGGTGAGATCTTGCGTGGAGCCCCAGATCGAGGAAGATTATCAGTGGTCTTGTATGTCTTCCATTTCCTAATAATTGCTCCCACAGTTGATTTCTTCAAACCAAGCTGCTTACCTATTGCAGATTCAGTCTTCCCAACCTGGTGCAGGTCTACAATTTTGTTTCTGGTGTCCTTTGACAGCTCTTTGGTCTTGGCCATAGTGGAGTTTGGAGTGTGACTGTTTGAGGTTGTGGACAGGTGTCTTTTATACTGATAACAAGTTCAAACAGGTGCCATTAATACAGGTAACGAGTGGAGGACAGAGGAGCCTCTTAAAGAAGAAGTTACAGGTCTGTGAGAGCCAGAAATCTTGCTTGTTTGTATGTGACCAAATACTTATTTTCCACCATAATTTGCAAATAAATTCATAAAAAATCCTACAATGTGATTTTCTGGATTTTTTTTCCTCATTTTGTCTGTCATAGTTGAAGTGTACCTATGATGAAAATTACAGGCCTCTCTCATCTTTTTAAGTGAGAGAACTTGCACAATTGGTGGCTGACTAAATACTTTTTTTCCCCACTGTAGGTATCACTGACTTGCATTGGATTTGTGCCACAAATGCTAAAAGGTTAGCATTTGAAAAAAGTGGCCCGGTCAACAAAACTGAAGCATGGGTTGCTGTCATACTTGGTCCATAGACTGCTTACAGGATATGAAAACCAATATGTAATTGTGTAATTTGGATGAAATATCCCTTTAACAATGGGGTTGGGGGGGGGAATATTTAAAAAGCAGGAACAGTACCATCTTGGGGTCAGAGCCTGGTAATATCAGGAAGTAGGATGGGATATTAACCCAACAACTTCAATGACAAATTTCTCTGAACAAGGGAAAAAAAACATCACCAAATTCACTGAGAATACATTTACATGGGATGAAGAAACAATGCTCCTAGCCGCAGGGCCATACTACTGGTAAAACATAGAGAACTGATACCATATACTGGTTTGGGTGGGATTGGTGTGGGGTGGTCTGTGGATGGCTTTTGACCACTTCTTTGGATTCCTCATGTCTTTCTAATTTTTTATTAAAAAGGCCAATTTGGGTTCAATCAATTAGCTTAATTTCTTAAACCAAATTATGCTGATCTTATTATGCTGATCTTATCTTTCTAACTATAGAAACAATTTCAGAACAAACATGACCCTGAGAAGAGTAGAAATACATTCTCAACTCAAGAACTTTAATAAGGAAACAATAATCACATGATTTTGATAATTGACCACAGGCTTTATGGTTTGAAATCAATCAGGTAGCAATAATGAACACACTGATAATGATGGATTTAGATACTACTATCTCCTAATCAGGGTTGGGGAGAAACTGATTACATGTAATAAGTTACATGTAATCTGATTTTTAAAAGTAACTGTAACCAGCAAAAATATTGTAATCATATTACAGATACTTTTGAAAAACTTGATTACTTCTTTGATTACTTTTAATTTCATTATGACACCTTTCTGTTTTCTCAATGACATTCAATTCAGTATTTTAAAAAGTTTAAGTTTGTTCCAGCTGAGTGAGTCCGACCACAAATCAGAGACCACTATGATGACAGACCAAATGATTTTCATGGATCTTGTAATGCCTCTTAAAGGGAAAGTAATCCAAAAGTAACAGAAAGTAATCAGATACGTTACTGAGTTTGCGTAATGCAAAAGTTACGTTACTGATTACAATTTTGGACAGGTACTACAAAGTGTAACAGATTACATTTAGAAAGTAACCTACTAAACCCTGCTCCTAAATAGGTTACATCTCAAAAGTAGTATTACCTGTAGATACAAGTCCTTGTGTGTCTTTCAGTGTACAGTGTACCAATATTTGATAGCACTAAACAGATACTACACTCTACACACACACAGTATACTGTGGGCATAAGGATAAAAAAATACATTCATGTTTTCTTCATTTTTCTCTCAAAACATGACAACTGTCCAAATATCAATTTAAAAATCAGCTTTTTACTCCACAAATATTTTTCTGAGAACATCAATTAAATTAATTTGAAACTGCCTGTCACTAGGACAAAAGGATCATACTCTTATTAAGACTGCACTTCCTCAGATACAGAAAGCCCACTTATATGCCATTAGCGTGAAAAAAAATAACAGAAAAAGAGAAACAAACAATGACAATAACAAACAATGAACTAAAAACAATATGGATTTGAGGGGAATCATACTAAAAGAACATCCAGCCTAGCTATTTGAAATTTATCCCACTACGTTTGAGCTCCTATATTGCACGTGCCCTCCCTGTCCCACACACGAGAGGCCCGGCAGGCTATGTCGTTAAATCAAAACTCTAAGCTGCCAGTGCTCTAACCAGCTTACCGAAGTGGGGGAAAAAGGCATTATGGGAAAGCCAAAGTGGACACAAGTCAAAGGCAAAATGGCCATTAGAGTGAGGAGATTGGCCCAGGATGGGGCATTGTCTTGGGGATTGTGGTGGCAGAGTGGGAGTTTTAAGAGCTTTTACAAGAGGGCTAAAAACTTCAGCTCTGGTTGGATCCCTGATATACAGTGCAGAGCAATGACAGAAATGCTGTGGATTTAAAGGGCTCTCTTCTCCCAGCCTTGCTCCCAGAGCCAGGCTTTGGGAAGATTTGTTCATAAATTTTCATTACAGAAATTGGTTTTTCCCCCCAAAACCCCTGGCACCATTTAGGTTCGCCAAAGAGATAGTTTTCATGTTAGGGCGATGGAGTACAGAACATGTAGCCAGACACTAAGCTAGTGTATTATACCCGCTCACACACTGCCCTGCTTTCAGCTCCTACCCCTGAGCTGATGCAGAAGGCCAGGCATGTAGTGAGCTGTCCATCTGGGCTGATTCTGTAAATTATGTGCAGGCGATTGTCCATGTAATTGGACCATAACAATGACCACCAGGTATAGCAGGGGTTATGCCTTTGTTAAACCTTGTAGGAAGGTCATTGGGCAGGTATAATCAATCAAATGTATTCATAAAGCCGTTCTTACATCAGCTGATGTCACAAAGTGCTGTACAGAAACCCAGCCTAAAACCCCAAACAGCAAGCAATGCAGGTGTAGAAGCACGGTGGCTAGTAAAAACTCCTTAGAAAGGCCAGAACCTAGGAAGAAACCTAGAGAGGAACAATGCTCTGAGGGGTGGCCAGTCCTCTTATGGCTGTGACGGGTGGAGATTATAACAGAACATGGCCGAGATGTTCAAATGTTCATAGATGACCAGCAGGGTTAAATAATAATAATCACAGGGGTTGTCGAGGGTGCAACAGGTCAGCACCTCAGGAGTAAATGTCAGTTGTCTTTTCATAGCTGATCATTCAGAGTATCTCTACCGCTCCTGCTGTCTCTAGAGAGTTGAAAACAGCAGGTCTGGGACAGGTAGCACGTCCGGGGAACAGGTCAGGGTTCCATAGCCGCAGACAGAACAGTTGAACTGGAGCAGCAGCAGGGCCAGGTGGACTGGGGACAGCAAGGAGTCATCAGGCCAGGTAGTCCTGAGGCATGGTCCTAAAGCTCAGGGCCTCCGTGAGAGAGAGAGAAAGAAAGAAAGAGAGAAAGAGAGAGAGAATTAGAGAGAGCATACTTAAATTCACACAGGACACCGGATAAGACAGGAGAAATACTCCAGATATAACAGACTGACCCTAGCCCCACGACACATAAACTACTGCAGCATAAATACTGGAGGCTGAGACAGGTGGGGTCGGGAGAACATATAGGGGGAACATTAGTTCTCCTAACATCAGTTCTAATTACCCACAGATTATTTAAATACGCACCGGACACCATCTATGTGAGCTTTTTTTAGGTGATATTGTACTTGAAAAATATGTACTTGGTAAAACTCATACTACAATTCAAGAATAGAGGTGTGAATAGCCTACTGGTGAGTATTGGTGAACCTTACAGAATGCACCCCAGTGCACACATTGTTCTGGACACATTGTTCGGGAATACAATTAATATTCTCTATGCTGTCAGTGTCAAGTGGGGTCAATTAATATCTGCATGTGAGAGCAGATTCAAAGAATTACACCAAGCCTGTGACATTTCTCTCATTATGAAGATTCCAAAAACACAATAGTTTGACAAAATGAATCTACATCTACTTTTTTTTTTGTGCACACAATGTACTCGAGTGACAACAACAATAACAATGACAAGGTAATGGAGACAGATGTTTTTGTTTTTGTCAAATAGACAGTTACCAAAAAATAAAATACATTTGAGTTGCTCACTTTAAACCTAAAATCAGCTTACTCCCAATCTCATTTTGTCTTAGTTTTTTCTTGCAGCCCCATAATAAACTGTTCCCTTTAGGAGTGACGAAATTAAAGCCCCTGGCGTACAGCTCAGGGATTAAAGTAGAAAACAAAAAAGCCAAGGGCCCTCCTGGGAAAAACAGCTTGTTTTTGGTATATCTGAGAAAACAATTCTAGGACTAATGAAATAGGTGTCTTGAGGAGCTTACTGTACTCTGTTGTTTCACATAATGATACATTAATAATATACCCCATTAAGATAAGTGGTTTCTATGTAAAAAAAAAAAAAAAAAACATATCTTGGCAAACATGTAACACGATACAAAACAAATATGCTTACTGACAAATACTATACAATATCTAGATTTTAACGTATTCTGGCTTGAAGGACCAAATACAGAAAATGCTATGGAATTATAAAGGACTGTAGGCTAAATGTGTATGCCTGGTTTCATTTGAATACATTTAATAATAATTCTCCCAAGCTTGCAAAATGTGGAAGCCTACATTTCATATTGTAAATCTTGGGAAAACAGTACAGTATGTTACAACATAGATAACTATTTGATTACTTATTCCTTACACCAGGACGACCTGCATGATTGTTTGTGACTCAATTCAAATACTCATAGAAACACCCTGGAGCAATAACAATAACAGCATGCTAAGTCTCATGAGTCCATATCTGATTCATTTTTGTATAGTATCTTAAATCAAAGACGACTACTTAATCCAATACAAACATACTGTTCCTCTTCTACATGCTCTATGTTAAATTGCATAATTCAAGGAAGACCTGCATTTGACAGGCTCAATAAGGGATGATCCTTAAGCCTATGCTCCAGACATATTTAATATTTGACCGGTTTATTGGGGGAGGGGTGGGGTTAATTTTCTTAAATGGGGGGCATTATCAGAACAGGCCCCATTGGGATGCCTCCGTGCTATAGTATAAACAACTATTTGTTTATTACATTGACGGTATTCCTGAAGATTTGTGCCTCATTAAATAGAGTTGCTGAAGCCTACAACCTCATTACTTGACTACTTTGACAGATAGACTGCTGGGAAGGGGGGGATTATGGAATAACACTATGTAATTATCTCCTTATATGATAAGAGCGTAGGGGTTATAAAGAGGGAGGCTGGGGAAGAGGGGTGATCTGGGGTGTTAGTGTCAAGACCTAAGACGCTGCGAACAAAACAATAGGATGGATGTCAGCACGCTACGACAGCTTGAAGCCCAATTGTGGTCCGTGTTGATTTCTCAAAGTGACATCAAATACCCTTATTAAAAGTAGGCTCTGAATGAATGAATAAATTAGAGAAAATATAATCACTTTACCTGGACAAACAGTATGTGTATAACAGTAAATATGTGATATGTGACCTTGGATCATTGAGTTAAGATCTTCACAGGCAGCACAATATGTTTGATTATAGAGAGATTACGTATTTCTGTGAAGTGTCATGCATGGCTGTGGTAGGATTGGATGGGAGACACGCGCCACGCAACGCTTAACTCCTTAAGCTCCCCGTCTCGCCGGGACCAGTCATGCAACAGCAAATTGGATATGATCATTATCCAGGGAGAGGGTGTGTGTACTTGCATGCACGTGTGTGTGTGTTTGTGTGTTTTGACGGGGGTGAACCCACTCTATGCAGCAAATTCACAACTTCATGAGATCTGTATTCATTCTGCTCATCATCACATGTGATTCACTGCATTGTAGGATGGCCTGTAAGATGGTTCTTAAAACAAGAAGTAGTAGATTAGGCAGAGAAAAACAGGCCTTTTGACTCTAATGATTCGAATTATGTTCATTTATAATCATATACACGTAGGAGCTACTCAGGGTTAACTCAACAACATAAAAGAAATTAAAACCTATTTAGTCACACTGTGTTTGATAACTTTTGTGAGGATTTGACTCAGTTTTGACTGAGTTTTATAGTTACTACATGGGACTGTGTGGAAGGTTAAAAAACAGCAGGATACATTTCTACAGCTTTATCATCATTCTACGATTGATATAACACTGCTCTCCAATGGCAAGCCAGACTACTGCAGAAGCCCTGCATCTAGGTTTTCACTAGATAACACAGCCACAGTCAGATTTCATAGCCACAAAGTCAAAATTGGCACAAAAACAAGAACTTGGGATCTTAATTTAAGGTAAGGGTTAGGCATAAAGTTAGCAGTGTGGTTAAGTTTACGGTTAAGGTTAGGTTAAGGTTTAAAATACAATTTTAAGAAGAAAGTAATGGGCGGGGCTTAGCCATAACTATGCCTTTGTGGCTGTGTTAACTAGTGACGACTCTGAAGTGAATCAAGTGCATCCAACTAACTACATTCTCCAGCAAAATGACCCATCAAACTGTCCAGATTTCATGAACAAGCCTTTTTAACCTGGAAACTATGTCCACAACATCTCCCCACACAAGGCACTTCTGTGGAACAACAAAGATAATGTTATTAAAACAGGTCTTTGTTCTTCCCTAAGTGGTTTGAAAGAAATATTATAGTTGTGCTTGATTTATTTGATAAAGAAGGAAATATACCCTCTTATAGAACGTTCTTAGAAACATATAACCTCCTATTACATTTATAAAGAATCTAATTATATATGCAAAGCAATACTTTCAGGATTTACTCAATTAATGAAATCTAATTTGTTTTGGATAACATGTCAAAATAGGGATGGCAGGTAGCCTAGTGGTTTGAGCGTTTGGCCAGTAACTGAAAAGTTGCTGGATTGAATCCCCGAGCTGACAAGGTAAAAATCTGTCGTTCTGCCCCTGAACAAGGCAATTAACCCACTGTTCCTCGGTAGGCTGTCATTGTAAATAAGAATTTGTTTTTAACTGACTTGCCTAGTAAAATAAAGGTTAAATAAATAAATAATTATAATAAAGATGCATGTTAGAATGTTGCCCCCTGCTGGATAATACATGTAATAATACATTCATAAGATAACTTTTTAACTCCAAGAACAAGATCTCTCCTAGGGGGAAATTCTTCTGGAATGCATATATTACTGAAATTGAATGGAAGGAAGCTTGGTTGCGCCCTCACAAATGTTGTTTATCAGAAATTCACTTTGTAATAACTTGTTGAGGACATATGCCTTTTCTGTGATAAATAAGGGGAAACTATTATACACATTTTTTATGAGTGTGACTCTAAAGTTATTTTGGAGGGATATGACCCATGTATTTACAATGACAGATGTAATATTTTATTATTCAAATGAAAACAAAACTACTGAATTAGTCATTCATTTTTTATTCTCTCTGCTAAATGTTATATACACAAAAACAAATATTTGAAATCTGTAAATCGAATATATTTTTACTTGAAATCCAATATGTATTCTTACAACCCTAACACAGGTTCTCTACACCCGCAATAACGTCTGCTAATCAAGTGTATGTGACCAATAAATTCATAACATTTCGCTACACCCGCATTAACGTCTGCTAATCACGTGTATGTGACCAATACAATTTGATTTGCTTTTTACAACTGTAACCCCTGGCCTTTATTTTATTTTAGGTACTTCAACTTTTGAAAGAAAATTCTTGGGATTTTTTCTGTTCATGTTATTTTATGTTTAATCAGAGAAAATATACGTGCAGTGATGTCCTATGTTTTTTTGTTACTATATTTTAATTTTAAATATATGTAAAAAAAAATGTATGGGATGGGACAAGACTACAGAAGGTTCATATGCCCCCCCTCATTTTAATAGGAAGATTTCCATATTTGCAGTTTAACACACAATGGCTATGCATTAATCTTTCCATATGATGTCATGGCTCATAATTGGGTCAGCATAATAAAATAATCCCCTTCAAAAAAAAATCTAATAATACTAACTACATTCGTATGAGGCAGTTTAGTTTTTTAACATTAACTTAGAGAACATTCAGACAATATATACCTCTGTAAATATCTTTGTTGAAGAGTTGTGAATGAGTAGTGAACACTTGATCACAGACGTTAAAATAGCCCTTGATTCTTCTCTTGGTTCCTGACTTCCTGGTTTTACTTGTTTCTCTCCAATCAGGATGTAGCTCTTTGGTGCCCCCCTGTGGCGTTACATAGTAACACAAATTTTATGAAAAAGGCAAAAGGTCATTGCAGAAAAGTCACAACTTGGCAAATTGGCAACAACATTTTCTCAGAGCTCCCCACTTGTAACTCCAACTTGGAAGGTCGTTCAAGTGAAACTACTCAGTCAACGTGGCATAATCCATTCTCTGTAATGGACCCCTGAGCCCTGAGCCCTGATCCTGGGACAACCAAGAAACCAGAGGTGGCAGAACGGAGTGCTCGGTTGGGATGTATGGATTGAGCATAGCCTGAAGGCAGGGAGGGGCAGTTCCCCTTGCTGCTATGTAGACAAGCACCAAGGCAAGCACCAAGCACCAGGGTTATCTGCCAATAAGGCGCCCCCACCATTGTCCCAATTCACGCCCCTCCCCTCAACCCAATGAGGGGATTCGATTAATGCCCCGGGCCTACCCCTGGTGAACCGGGATAGCGTTGATTGCATTCGTTTTGGAATTGAGCTGCCTTCCCAGCATGAGGCAGGTGCATTGTTTTGGCCGAAGGCGACGTAGCTTAAGCTTGTGCAGTAATTAATAAGATTGTGTTTTCACATGCAAACATGAACGCTTTATCCGCCTACCCAAATGAAAACTAGTTAGAAAATTAAAACACGTTTTTGTGTAAAAGAGATGTTGTATGTTTCTGAATCTATTTGCTCCTCCCACACTGCTTTTGCCTGTTCACGTCACGGAACATAGCCCGCCGCACTTTGGTTCAGCTTAATAAAACTCCCTCAGTGAATGCGTGATGAGTGAAATGAGAGTAAAAGTGGCATTGATGCTTAGGAAATATTTTGCTATATGGTGGTATCATTTAATCAAATTAATTTGATTCAGCATTTGTTATATAATTTCATAAAAGAAGGGGGCAGCTTTTCCTACCACACAGGCCTAAGTCATCATACCATAATGAATGTTATTGTGTGGACCCCAGGAAGAGTAGCTGCTGCTTTCGCAACAGCTAATGGGGATCCTAATAAAATACCAAATACCAAAATGATTTATTCATATACACTAAGTTCCTGCCCACTAAGTCTCTTGTTTTGTGCCACCACATCATTTCAAACAATGGCCTCTATATCCTTCCCCCATCATTCCAAATCAATGTTACTAAGCGGGGCTTATAAGCGCAATCCCGATGAGAAACCATGCTGAGACACAATTATTGGCATAAAAAACAGCCCTGGACCTCGTTGGCACTCTGCTAACCATGGAATAACCTGTCGCCAAATCTATTTAACTGGTTTACAATGGACCAAACCCCTGTTTCCCTGGGGGGAGCACATATCGTATCTCAGATGCATCAACAAGACAACAACAACTATAAGAGAGTTAACCACAACTATAAGAGTGCTAACCACAGGCATTCAATGTCAGATTATTTGTGCAGTGTAGCTACTAGCTAGCCTACTACCCACCTGAAGCCTCCTGCTCCTGCGTTTACCTCCGTCATTCTCAGTCACTCCGCTCACCTCAACCCTGTTACTTTTACGTAGCAGGCCTGTAATGAGTTTTGGATGACTTTTCCAGCAGACCTAATACTCATTCAGTGACAAAACCACTGGTGATGATTCAGTATTTGGGTGGGAACCTGTGGGTCATTCTTAATGGACAGCTTATTGCGATTCACTATTTTCTGAATCGCAACTCATTCAAATATAAAAGTCTGTTCTCAAGCACATTTAACCATATAAGCAAACACATCTCACATGCTCCTCTTGAGTCCAGTCCTATTGTTCATTTATGTGTTTTCAGTTTATTCAGTTTTCCATATTCATTGAGATCCGATAGCAGTTAGTCACGAGAAAAGAGAAGCAATACTTGTGGAAAATGTGCCAGTGGATAAACAAACACACATACAGTGTGTCAACATGCATGGCTAAGAAAAGAACACACATACCCATTATGTTTCAGATCCAGTCTGTCAACATAGCAAAGGGGACACAATACTATTATTAGGGAGATCTACAGTGTGTCAAGACCCTAGGATACTCTTTTCCACCTTCTACCCCCTTCTTCCTCCCTCTCCTCTAGTCCCACTCGCACAGAACTACCCTACGCCTTGACCTCTTTATCCCCTCTCTCTCTCTAGAGGTCCGGCCGCCTGAAAACCTATCCGTTTGACCCCATCCCCTCCTCACTCTCCAGACCATCTCTCTCATTCCTCACTTCCCTCATCAACTCAGCCCTGACCAATGGCTGCATCCCCTCTGACTTCAAAATGGCCAGAGTCGCTCCCCTCCTCAAGAAACCAACACTCAACCCCCCCAACACCAAAACGTTTAAAAAGTGTTGATAGGGGACAGAATGAGGTCGGACCATCACATAATTGGCATATATATTACAGCATTTCCACATGGGCAAGGATATTGGAATTTAATCAAAGCCTATTGGATAATAACTTGTTTTTAACTAAGACAGAAGAATTTAGAATGTACTTTTTCGGACATAACATAGGTACAGCAGATCCCCTTATTGTATGGGACAAGTCATCCGCATACATAGACACTCTGGCTTTACTCAAAGTCAGTGGCATGTCGAAAGTAAAAATGGAAAAAAAGCAAGGGGCCTAAACAGCTACCCTGGGGAATTCCTGATTCTAACTAGATTATATTTGAGAGGATTCCATTAAAGAACACCCTCTGTCTTCTGTTATACAAGTAACTCTTTATCCACATTTTAGCAGGGGGTGTAAAGCCATAACACATACGTTTTTCCAGCAGCAGACTATGGTCGATAATGTCAAAGTTGCACTGAAGTCTAACAAGACAGCCCCCACAATCATTTTATTTCTCTCAGCCAATCATCAGTCATTTGTGTAAGTGCTGTGCTTGTTGAGTGTCCTTCACCTATAAGCATGCTGAAATTCTGTTGTCAATTTGTTTACTGTGAAATAGCATTGTATCTTGTCGAACAACATTTTTTAGAGAAGTTTTCTAAGGGTTGGTAACAGGCGGATTGGTCTTCTATTTGAGCCAGTAAAAGGGGCTTTACTATTCTTGGGTAGCGGAATGACTTTAGCTTCCCTCCAGGACTGAGGGCACACGCTCTCTAGTAGGCTTAAATTGAAGATGTGGCAAATAGGAGTGGCAATATCGTCTGCTATTATCCTCAGTAATTTTCCATCCAGATTGTCAGACCCCGGTGGCTTGGTAAACAACAATACTTTTTTCACCTCTTCCACACTGACTTTACGGAATTCAAAAGTACAATTCTTGTCTTTCATAATTTGGTCCGATATGCTTGGATGTGTAGTGTCAGCGTTTGTTGCTGGCATGTCATCCCTAAGTTTGCATATCTTGCCAATATCAATGGGCTTTGTGATGAATGAGCCATCTGATTCAATAAATGAAGGAGCCGAGTTGGCTTTTTTTTCATTTAAGGTGCCCCAAAGCTTTTTACTATCATTTCTTTATATAATTTATCTTTGTTTCATAGTATAGTTTATTTTTATTTTATTTAGTTTAGTAACATGATTTCTTAATTTGCAGTACGTTTGCCAATCAGTTGGGCTGCCAGACTTAATTGCCATACCCTTTGAGGAAAAACAAAAAGAAATGGAGGAACTTATTCAAGAAAGATCCAGTGTAATATGTTACAAAATAAAGCGAACTGGATGGAATACAGTATGGGGTAAAATGCGCCAAATTCTTTTTTAATCTTCAACATAGAAATGCTACCAAAAATAATTCACTGAAACTTGTTACAAATGATGGAGTCACTCATGATTCACCAAACAATAGTTTGAAAAAGGAAGTAAAGTACGATAAGCATATGTTTTTGTTTCAGTCTCCTCCATCTCCAGTAACCAAAGCTAATTGTATGGATTTGTTTCCTATTAATAATGTAAAATGAACATCTGTAGAGAAAGACTCATGTGAAGGACAAATGGAGGAACAGAGGAGGAACTTCTTGACGCAATTAAAGCCTTTAAGTCAGAGAAAATGTCAGGACTGGATGGCATACCAGTGGAGGTATACCAAACCTTTTTGATATACTCAGAGGACCGTTATTAGCATGTTTTATTAACCACTCCTATATAAATGGTAGATTATCGGACACTCAACAAGAAGGTCTGATTTCATTATTACTGAAACAGGATCCAAGTGGTAAATATAACGATCCAGTCCATTAAATAAAATTGAGGCCTCTTACACTTCAGTGTTGTGATGCAAAAATTATAGCAAAAATGCTTACCGCATAGAATTGAAAACCTATTGTCTGATATTAGTCAGACAGGTTTTTTACATGGACGATACATTAGAGATAATATACAGTGGGGAAAAAAACCATAATTTGCAAATAAATTCATAAAAAATCCTAAAATGTGATTTTCTGGATTTTTTTCCCTCATTTTGTCTGTCATAGTTGAAGTGTACCTATGATGAAAATTACAGGCCTCTCTCATCTTTTTAAGTGAGAGAACTTGCACAATTGGTGGCTGACTAAATACTTTTTTCCCCCACTGTAAGACAAGTACTGGAAACAAAATTTCACTATGAAATATCTGTGAAACCAGGCCTGTATTCATAGCTGACTTTGAAAAGGCCTTTGATTAAGTCCGACTGGAGTTTATAATTAATCTCTAAAATTGGTTAAAGTTATGTACAGTAACCGTAGGTGTAAAATAATAAATAATGGCTACTTCTCAGAAAGTATTAAACTGTCAAGAGGAGTAAAATAAGGTTGTCCACTATCGGCATATCTATTTATTATTGCTATCAAAACGTTAGCTGTTAAAATCAGATCCAACAATAATATTAAGAGATTAGAAATCCAGGGCTTAAAAACCAAGGAGTCATTGTGCGCTGATGATTCATGTTTTCTTTGAAATCCACAATTAGAATCCCTACATAGCCTCATAGAGGATCTAGATACTTTTTCTAACCTCTCTGGATTAAAACGAAATTATGATAAATGCACTATATTACGTACAGGATCACAAAAAAATACAACTTCTACATTACCGTGTAGTTTACCAATGAAATTGTCTGACGGGGATGTGGACATACTTCGTATATATATATCCCAAAATAAAAAAATGATCTCACTCCAACAAATATTAATAGAAAGTTAGCAAAAATAGATAAGATCTTGCTACCGTGGAAAGGAAAATACCTGTCTATTTGTGGAAAAATCACCCTAATTAACTCTTTAGTCATATCCCAGTCTACCTATTTGCTTATGGTTTTGCCTACACCTAGTGACCTGTTTTTTTAACTATATGAGCATTTGGAATGTCAAGCCAGACAAAACTAAAAGGGCCTATCTATTTATTTTTTAAACAAGCCATAGAAAGTTTGTTGCAATTTCAAAAGACAGAACAAATAATGCAACAAATATTGTGTTTAAACTCAAATATACTAATTGATAAAAATTATTAATTTTTTCAGATAAATTGTTTAAAAAAGGTATAATCTTTGTAAATGATATCATAAATACGTCTGGTGGAGTTACGTCACACATGCAGCTAACACAAATAAATGGAAATGTCAGCTCTACCCAAAATTACAACTAATTGCAGCATTACCTCAAAAATGGAAAAGGCAAGTTGAAGGGGGGAGAAAAGAAAGGAACTTGTCTGTTGGCCCTGCTCTTAAGGATCGTACCATTTTTTTTTAAATTCACCTAAAATGACATACCCAAATCTAACTGCTTGTAGCTCAGAACCTGAAGCAAGGATATGCAAATTATTGATACCATTTGAAAGGAAACACTTTGAAGTTTGTGGAAATGTGAAATTAATGTAGGAGAATATAACACATTAGATCTGGTAAAAGACAATACAAACAAAAAACATGCGTTTTTCTATTTTCTTCTGTTACATCTTGGAATGCAAGAGAAAGGCCATACTTTCAGATGCGAGTCTAGGTGTAATTAAAAATTTGGCCACCAGATGGCATCAGTGTGTGTGTAAAGTTTCAGACTGATCCAGCGAAGAATGACATTACTGCCAAATATTTTGTATTTTGTATATATATAAGTCTGCCAGGAGTTTGTCCAAATGTGTCGAATTGGTCAATTGATGCTAAGATGGCGCCGAAGAGGAAGGCTGACGTTTTACATGCTCCTAACCAATTGCGCTATTTTGTATTTTTTTTGCGTTGTTTGTAACTTATTTTCTACCTCTGTTTTGTACATAATGTTGATGCTACTGTCTCTTATGACCAAAAATAACTTTTGGACATCAGAACAGCGATTACTCACCACGAACTGGAAGAAGCTTTGTCCTTTAACGAGTCCGACGAGAAAGATATACTGCTCTCCAGGGAACAGGCCCAAATCCCCCTCATTTGCGTGAAGAAAAGACAGAGGAAAAGAGGATGCAGATCAGGCTGCCCTCTGAGAATCCGTAGGCGAGCGAGTAAACTCCCATGGCCAACCATTCTACTTGCTAACATGCAATCATTGGAAAACAAAATTGATGACCTACGATTACGATTATCCTACCAAAGGGACATTAAGAACTGTAATATCTTATGTTTCACAGAGTCATGGCTGAACGACGACACGGATAATATAGAGCTAGCGGGATTTTCCATGCACCGGCAGAACAGAGAAGCTATGTCTGGGGAGACGAGGGGTGGGGGTGTGTGTCTTTTTGTCAATAACAGCTGGTACGCAATGTCTAATACTAAAGAAGTCTTGAGGTATTGCTCGACTGAGGTAGAGTACCTTATGATAAGCTGTAGACCACACTATCTACCAAGATAGTTCTCATCTATATTATTCGTAGCCGTCTATTTACCACCACAGACCGATGCTGACACTAAGATCACACTCAACCAACTCTATAAAGCCATAAGCAAACAAGAAAATGCTCACCCAGAAGCGGTGCTCCTAGTGGCAGGGGACTTTCATGTAGGCAAACTTAAATCAGTTTTACAGAATTTTTACCAGCATGTCACATGTGCAAACAGAGGACAAAAAACTCTAGAACACCTTTACTCCACACACCGAGATGCATACAATGCTTTCCCCTGCCCTCCATTTGGCAAATCTGGCCATAATTCTATCCTCCTGATTACTGCTTACAAGCAAAAACTAAAGCCGGAAGTACCAGTGACTCGCTCAATATGGAAGTGGTCAGATGACGCTACAGGACTGTTTTACTAGCACAGACTGGAATATGTTCCGGGATTCATCCAATGCCATTGAGGAGTATACCACCTCAGTCATCGGCTTCATCAATAAGTGCATCGACGACGTCGTCCCCACAGTGACCGTACGTACATATCCCAACCAGAAGCCATGGATTACAGGCAACATCCGCATTGAGCTAAAGGCTACAGCTGCCGCTTTCAAGGAGTGGGACACTAATTTGGACGTTTATAATAATCCTGCTATGCCCTCAGACGAATCATCAAACAAGCAAAGCGTCAATACAAAATTAAGATTGAATCCTACTACACCGGCTCTGATGCTCGTTGGATGTGGCAGGGCTTGAAAACTATTACAGACTATTTTATTTATTTAACCTTTATTTAAATAGGCAAGTCAGTTAAGAACAAATTCTTATTTACAATGACGGGCCTACCAAAAGGCAAAAGGCCTCCTGCAATATAAATATAGGACAAAACACTAATCACAGCAAGAGAGACAACACAACACTACATAAAGAGAGATCTAAGACAACAATATAGCATGGAAGCAACACAACATGACAACAACATGGTACCAACACAACATGGAAGCAGCACAAAACATGGTACAAACATTATTGGGCACAGACAACAGCACAAAGGGCAAGAAGGTAGACACAACAATACATTACACAAAGCAGCCACAACTCTCAGTAAGAGTGTCCATGATTGAGTCTTTGAATGAAGAGACTGAGATAAAACTGTCCAGTTTGAGTGTTTGTTGCAGCTTGTTCCAGTCGCTAGCTGCAGTGAACTGAAAAGAGGAGCGACCCAGGGATGTGTGTGCTATGAGGACCTTTAGCAGAATGTGATTGGCAGAACGGGTGTTGTATGTGGAGGATGAGGGCGGCAGTAGATATCTCAGATAGGGGGAGTGAGGCCAAAGAGGGTTTTAGAAATAAGCATCAACCTGGCTAATTGCGACAGGTATACAGAGATGACTCGTTTACAGAGGAATATAGAGTGCAGTCATTTGTCCTATAAGGAGCATTGGTGACAAATCTGATGGCCGAATGGTAAAGAACATCTCGCCGCTCGAGAGCACCCTTACCTGCCGATCTATAAATTACGTCTCCGTAATCTAGCATGGGTAGGATGATCATCTGAATCAGGGTTAGTATGGCAGCTGGGGTGAAAGAGCAGCGATTACAATAGAGAAAACCAAGTCTAAATTTAACTTTAGCCTGCAGATTTGATATGTGATGAGAGAAGGACAGTGCACTGTCTAGCCATACTCCCAAGTGCTTGCATGAGGTGACTACCTGCAATCCAGGATTACAAAGGGAAACCCAGACGTGAGCTGCCCAGTGACTCGAGCCTACCAGCTGAGCTAAATGCCTTTTATGCTCTTCGAGGCAAGAGACACTGAAGCATGCACGAGAGCACCAGCTGTTCTGGATGACTGTGTGATAACGCTCTCGGTAGCCGATGTGAGCAAGACCTTTAAACAGGTCAACATTCACAAAGCCGCGGGCCAGATGGATTACCAGGACGTATACTCAAAGCATGCGGGACCAACTGACAAGTGTCTTCACTGACATTTTCAACCTCTCCCTGACTGAGTCTGTAATAACTACATGTTTCAAGCAATCCATGTGCCCAAAGAAGCGAAAGTAACCTGGCTAAATGATTACCACCCCGTAGCACTCACGTTGGTAGCCTGAAGTGCTTTGAAAGGCTGGTCATGGCTCACATCAACAGCATCCTCCCGGATACCCTAGACCCACTCCAACTCGCTTATCGGCCCAACAGATCCACAGAAGAAGCAATCTCAATCGCACTTCACACTGCCCGTTCCCAATTGGACAAAAGGAACACATATGTAAGAATGCTGTTCATTGACTACAGATCAGCGTTCAACGCCATAGTTCCCACGAAGCTCATCACTAAGCTAAGGACCCTGGGACTAAACACCTCCCTCTGCAACAGGATCCTGGACTTCCTGACAGGCCGCCCCCCTGGTAAGGGGAGGCAACAACACGTCTGCCATGCTGATCCTCAACACTGGGGCCCCTTTCTTTAATTTATTTTAAATTTTTATTTATTTTCCTTTATTTAACCAGGTAGGCTAGTTGAGAACAAGTTCTCATTTGCAACTGCGACCTGGCCAAGATAAAGCACAGCAGTTCGACACATACAACAACACAGAGTTACACATGGAATAAACAAATGTGCAAATAGAGATACTGGGCTGCAAAGGAGCAAGATAAATAAATAAATACAGTATGGGGATGAGGTAGTTGGATAGGCTATTTACAGATGGGCTATGTACAGGTGCAGTAATCTGTGAGCTGCTCTGACAGCTGATGCTTAAAGCTAGTGAGGGAGATAGGAGTCTCCAGCTTCAGTGATTTTTGCAGTTCATTCCAGTCATTGGCAGCAGAGAACTGGAAGGAAAGGCGGCCAAAGGAGGAATTGGCTTTGGGGGTGACCAGAGAGATAAACCTGCTGGAGTGCGTCCTACGAGTGGGTGCTGCTATGGTGACCAGTGAGCTGAGATAAGGCGGAGCTTTACCTAGCAGAGACTTGTAGATGACCTGGAGCCAGTGGGCTTGGCGACGAGTATGAAACGAGGGCCAGCCAACGAGAGCATACAGGTCGCAGTAGTGGGTAGTATAGAGAAACCAAGGTTGTTGAGTCTGCCAATAAGAATGTGGTGATTGACAGAGTCGAAAGCCTTGGCCAGGTCGATGAATACGGCTGCACAGTAATGTCTCTTATTGATGGCGGTTATGATATCGTTTAGGACCTTGAGCGTGGCTGAGGTGCACCCATGACCAACTCTGGAACCAGATTGCATAGCAGAGAAGGTACGGTGGGATTCAAAATGGTCGGTGATCTGTTTGTTAACTTGGCTTTCGAAGACCTTAGAGAGGCAGGGTAGGATAGATATAGGTCTGTAGCAATTTAGGTCTAGAGTGGCTCCCCCTTTGAAGAGGGGGATGACCGCGTCAGATTTCCAATCTTTGGGGATCACAGACGATACGAAAGAGAGGTTGAACAAGCTCGTAATAGTGGTTGCAACAATTTTGACGAATAGTTTTATGAAGAGAGGGTCCAGATTTTGCAGCTCTTTTAGAACATCGGCTATCTGGATTTGGCTGAAGGAGAAATGGGGGAGGCTTGGGCAAGTTGCAGTGAGGGGTGCAGGGTTGTTGAACAAGTTATGGGTAGCCAGGTGGAAAGCATGGCCAGCCGTAGAAAAATGCTTATTGAAATTCTCAATTATCGCAGATTTATCGGTGGTGACAGTGTTTCCAAGCCTCACCTCATCGCTGAAGTGTTTTAGGGAGCGTTTGACAGTGATGAGGGATGGTCGTTTGACCGCGGACCCATTACGGATGCAGGCAATGAGGCAGTGATCGCTGAGATCCTGGTTGAAGACAGCAGAGGTATTTGGAGGGCAGGTTGGTTAGGATGATATCTATGAGGGTGCCCGTGTTTACGGATTTGGGGTTGTACCTGGTAGGTTCATTGATCATTTGTGTGAGATTGAGAGCATCAAGCTTAGATTGTAGGATGGCCGGGGTGTTAAGCATGTCCCAGTTTAGGTCACCTAAAAGCACGAGCTCTGAAGATAGATGGGGGGCAATCAGTTCGCATATGGTGTCCAGGGCACAGCTGGGGGCAGAGGGTGGTCTATAGCAAGTGGCAATGGTAAGAGACTTGTTTCTGGAGAGGCGGATTTTTAAAAGTAGAAGCTCATTGTTTGGGCACAGACCTGGAGAGTAGGATAGAACTCTGCAGGCTATCTCTGCAGTAGATTGAAACTCCGCCCCCTTTGGCAGTTCTATCTTATCGGAAAATGTTATAGTTAGGGATGGAAATTTCAGGGTTTTTGGTGGTCTTCCTAAGCCAGGATTCAGACACTGCTAGGACATCCGGATTGGCAGAGTGTGCTAGGGCAGTGAATAAAACAAACTTAGGGAGGAGGCTTCTAATGTTAACATGCATGAAACCAAGGCTTTTACGGTTACAGAAGTCAATAAAGGATAGCGCCTGGGGAATGGGAGTGGAGCTAGGCACTGCAGGGCCTGGATTAACCTCCACATCACCAGAGGAACAGAGGAGGAGTAGGATAAGGGTACGTCTAAAGGCTAACAGAACTGGTCGTCTAGTAAGTTCAGAACAGAGAGTAAAAGGAGCAGATTTCTGGGCACGGTAGAATAGATTCAAGGCATAATGTACAGACAAAGGTATGGCAGGTTGTGAATACAGTGTAAACCTGTGCATAGAGTGACGATGAAAGAGATATTATCTCTAGAAATAGCATTTAAACCAGGTGATGACTCTGTGTGTGTAGGAGGTGGAACTAAATTGTTAACTGAGGCGTATTGAGCAGTGCTAGAGGCTCTACAGTGAAATAAAGCAATAGTTACTAACCAAAACAGCAATGAACAATGCATATTGACGTAAGGGAGAGGCATGCGTAGCCGGGTGATCATAGGAGTCCAGTGCGTGGCTTCAGGCAGCTAGCAGAAGGGCCTTAGAGGGATGACGCGACGGAGGAAAGTCTGTTGTGGCCCTCTCGTGCTGTTACATCGGCGGATGGATCAGTAGGGCTCCGTGTGGTAAACCAGGCCAATTGGAAAAATAGGTATAAAAAGTGGCCAAAGAGTTTGTCCGATGGGCCTCTTAAGCTAAGAGTGTGCTCTAGATAGCTAGCGGGCCACGGCTAACAGGCTAGTGGATGGGCATTCAGGGGGCGTTAGCTGCGATAATCCAGGTGAAAAGAAAAGAAAAAAGGGTTCAGAGCTTGCGGTATGGGGGAATGATTCCGATTTGCTCTGGTTTGTGTCGCGCTATGCAGACTGGCGAGAGTACCAGTCAAAAGTTTGGACGCATCTACTCATTGAAGGGTTTTTCTTTTTGTACTATTTTCTGCATTGTAGAATAATAAGGAAGACATCAAAACTATGAAATAACACATGGAATCATGTAGTAACCCAAAAAGTGTTAAACAAATATTTGAGATTCTTCAAAGTAGCCTTGATGACAGCTTTGCACACTGTTGGCAGTCTGTCAACCAGCTTCATGATGTAGTCACCTGGAATGCATTTCAATTAGCAGGTGTGCCTTGATAAAAGTTAATTTGTGGAATTTCCTTCTTAATGTGCGTTTGAGACAATCAGTTGTGTTGTGACAAGGTATGGGTGGTATACAGAAGATAGCCCTATTTGGTAAAAGACCAAATCCATATTATGGCAAGAACATCTCAAATGAGCAAAGAGAAACAACAGTCCATCATTACTTTAAGACATGAAGGTCAGTCAATACGGAAAATTTCAAGAACTTTGAGAGTTTCTTCAAGTGCAGTCGCAAAATCCATCAAGCGTCATGATGAAACTGGCTCTCATGAGGACCGCTACAGGAAAGGAAGACCCAGAGTTACCTCTGCTGCAGAGGATGTTCATTAGAGTTACCAGTTTCAGAAATTGTATCCCAAATAAATGTTCACAGAGTTCAAGTAACAGACACATCTCAACATCAACTGTTCAGAGGAGACTGCATAAATCAGGCCTTCATAGTCGAATTGCTGCAAAGAAACCACTACTAAAGGACACCCATAAGAAGAAGAGACTTGCTTGGGTCAAAAAAACTTGAGCAATGGACATTAGACCGGTGGAATTTTGGCCTTTGGTCTGATGAGTCCAAATGTTTGGTTTCAACCGCTGTGTCTTTGTAAGACGCAGAGTAGGTGAACGGATGATCTCCGCACGTGTAGTTCCCACCGCGCGAAGCATGGAGGAGGAGGTGTGATGGTGTGGGGGTGCTTTGCTGGTGACTCTGTCTGTGATTTATTTAGAATTCTAGGCACACTTAACCAGCATGGCTACCACAGCATTCTACAGCGATACGCCATCCCATCTGGTTTGCCCTTAGTGAGACTATCATTTGTTTTTCAACAGGACATTGACCCAGCACACCTCAAGGCGGTGTAAGGGCTATTTGACCAAGAAGGAGAGTGATGGAGTGCTGCATCAGATGACCTGGCCTCCACAATCACCCAACCTCAACCCAATTAAGATGGTTTGGGATGATTTGGACCTCGGAATGAAGTAAAAGCAGCCAGCAAGTGCTCAGCATTTGTGGGAACTCCTTTAAAACTGTTGGAAAAGAATTCCAAGTAAAGCTGGTTGAGAGAATGCCAAGAGTGCACAAAGGTATCATCAAGGCAAAGGGTGGCTACTTTGAAGAATCTCAAATATAAATATAAATATATATATATGTGTGGGTATGTGTATGTATGTACAGTATGTATGTATATATATAAATAAATATATATAGTATATATATTTACCCAAAACATATATGGGGGATTGGAAATGATGCAGACATTTACATTGATGGAAGCTACAATCTATCCGCAAAGTAAAACCTTTTTTAAATAGAAATAAACACTCTGAAATAAAAAACTATAGACCGATATCCCTTCTTTTTGTTTTTTTTTCAATACTTGAGTATGCTGTCTCTGACCAACTCCCTTGCTATCTCTCTCGGAATGATCTTCTTGACCCTAACCAGTCAGGTTTCAAGATGGGTCACTCAACTGAGTCTGGTCTTCTCTGTTTCATGGAGGCTATCCGCACTGCCAAAGCTGACTCTCGCTCTCATGTTATCATCCTCCTAGATCTATCCACTGACTGCAATTGTGTGAACCATCAGAACCTCCTCTCCAACCTACCAAGCTTGGGTGTCTCAGGCGCTGCACACTTTTGGAATGCATCCTACCTGGCAGGCTGCTCCTAGCAGGTGACGTGGAGAGGATCTAAGTCTGTACCACATACTCTCACTACTGGTGTCCCCCAGGGCTCTGTTCTAGGTCCTCTCCTCTTGTCTCTATACACCAAGTCACTCGTCTCCGTCATATCCTCACATGTTCTCTCCTATCATTACTATGTTGATGACACTGAACTACTTTTTTCCTCCCCCTTTCTGACACCCAGGTAGCAACACGCATCTCTGCATGCCTGGCAAATAGCTTAGCTTGGATGTCGGTCCACCACCTAAAGCTCAACCTTGACAAGACGGAGCTGCTCTTCCTCCTGGGGATGGCCAGCCCGCTCCAAGACCTCTCCATCACGGTTGACAACACTACGGTGTCCCCCTCCTAGTGTGCAAAGAACCTTGGCTTGACCCTGGACAACACCCTGTTGTTCGCTGCAAACCTCAAAGCAGCGACTTGCTCCTCTGTCAAATTTATTTATATAGCTCTTTTTACATCAGCAGATGTCACAAGTGCTTATACAGAAACCCAGCCCAAACCTCCATCGCCATAGGCAAAACAGCAGAAATTGGATCAGCAGCACGGCCAGGTGGACTGGGGACGGGGACAGCCAGGTAGTCCTGAGGCATGGCCCTAGGGCTCAGGTCCTGCATGAGCAGAGAAAGAGAGATGGGAGAATTAGATGGAGCATACTTAAGTTCACACAGGACACCAGATAAGACAGGAGAAATACACCAGATAGGACAGACTGACCCTAGCCCCATGGCACATAGACTATTGCAGCATAGAATGAGACGGTGGGGCTGTAGCCCCGTCCGATGATACCCCTGGACAAGACCAAACAGGCAGGATATAATCCCACCCACTTTTCCAAAGCACAGCCCCCACACCACTAGAGGGATACCAACAGACCACCAACGTACTACCCTGATACAAGGCTGAGTATAGCCCACAAAGATCTCCCCCACTGCACGAGCCAGAGGGGGCGCAAAACCGGACAGGAAGATCATGTCAGTGACTCAACCCACTCAAGTCGAGTATTGTGAAAAAAGCTTGGTACGATGAGACACAACCCTCTTAGGGATGTCATGGGAGAGCACTAGTAAGCCAGTGACTCAGCCCCCCGTATAGTGGCAGAGAATCTCAGGGGAGAGAGGGGAGCCAGCCATCTTGTGACCACAGCGTAGCGTGCAGCTAGTCAAAGTCACCATTATTAGTCAGTTGTACAACCAAATGCCTTCAACTGAAATGGGTCTTCTGCATTTAACCCAACCCCTCTGAATCAGAGAGGTGCGGGGGGCTGCCCTAATCGACATCCACATCTTCAGCACCCGGGGAACAGAGGGTTAACTGCCTTGTTCAGGGGCAGAACGACAGATTTTTTTTACCTTGTCAGCTCGGGGATTCGAACTTGCAACCCTCCGGTTACAAGTCCAACGCTAACCACTAGGCTACCTGCCGCCCCTCCAAATCAGAGATATAGGTAGGAGCAAGTCCATGTAATGCTTTGTAGGTTAGCAATAAAACCTTGGAATCAGCCTTAGCCTTATCAGCAAACCAGTGTAGAGAGGCTAGCACTGGAGTAATATGATCAAATATTTTGGCTCTAGTCAAGATTCTGGCAGCCGTATTAGCACTAACTGAAGTTTATTTTGTGCTTTATCCAGGTAGACGGAGAGTAAAGCATTGCAGTAGTCTAATCTAGAAGTGACAAAAGCATGGATTTCAGATTTTTGCAATTTAACGAAGATGGAAAAAAGCTGCTCTTGAAACATTCTTGATATGTTTGTCAAAAGAGAGTTCAGGTTCCAGAGTAATGCCAAGGTCCTTCACAGTTTTATTTGAGACGACTGTATCACCATCAAGATTAATTGTCAGATCAAACAGCTCTCTTTGTTTCTTGGGACCTAGAACTAGCATATATAGTGAAAACAATAGTGGTCCTAAAACATAACCTTGCGGAACACCGAAACTTAAAATTGATTTGTCAGAGGACAAAACATCCACAGAAACGATCTGATATCTTTCCAACAGATAAGATCTAAACCATGCAAGAACTTGTCCGTGTAGACCAGGGGTGGGCAACTCCAGTCCTCTGGGACAATTGTACTTACTATGACTGTGATATGTGGTTGTCCCACCTAGCTATCTTAAGAAGAATGCACTAACTGTAAGTAACTCTGTACAAGAGTGCCTACTAAATGATTAAATGTCAAGAGACAACGAGGGTGGCAGGGTTCTGTGAAAGCATAGGATTGTGTCGTCAGGGACGTAACAGAGGTGTCACCCATTGGATCCTAGCCAATAAACCTAGCTTCATATACTAAATGTACAGCTGAAACGTAGTTTGCATTTGCAATAGTTGTAATCAATACTTAAACGGATCTTATTAATTCAATCTTTACCCCCCCTTCCTCTTTTTCAGTGTATTATTGCCAAAATAAATTCAATACATGCCATAATGCGGCAGGTAGCATAGTGGTTAGAGCATTGGGCCAGTGACCGCAAAGGTTGCTAGATCGAATCCCTGAGCTGACAAGGTAAAAATCTGTAGTTCTGCCCCTGAACAAGGCAGTTAACCCACTGTTCCCCGGTAGGCTGTCATTGTAAATAAGAATTTGTTCTTAACTGACTTGCCTAGTTAAATAAAGGTTAAATAAAAAATTAAATGCATACATACTTGTCATTACCCTGCCATAAACACAGACTGACAACTCAGTAAGCAGTGATTACTTGAGTGTAACTTGTCTATTGACATGTTTCTCAAGAGATAATGACAGTTAAAAGGAAAATAACCTGAAATAATTTCATATGATGTGGGGAAACGATTAAATTTAACATGTGAAAAGATGGTGAGAAAATGAAGCTGGAAAAGCATAGATGCAAGCCAAATTGGGGAAGGGAGCCTGTGGGAAAAACCCAGGTTGAGCTATGTGCTTTGAAAAGAGACCAGAAAAACGCTATCGCTCAGCATACAGTAAGACAGAGAACAAAGAGAAGAGTGAGAAAAAGGGCCTCTGTGTGTGTGTGCGTGCATTTGTGTGTGTGCCCATACGTGTGACCTATGTATCAGACAGAGACATTGGGATTTCCCCTTTTGCAGTCAGCAGCCCTGCTTGTTCCCTCCCTCCCCCATACTCACACCAAACATGCATCACTCTCTGCTCTGTGATGTCAGCAGCAGGGGAGGGGCTTGCCTTATATGGATTCATTTTCACAATACCTCACTTCCTTAGCAGCTGCCATTGCTGTGCTGAGAGAGGGAAGGAGAGAGAGAGAGGGGTAGACAGAGCTGCTGGGAAGGACGCAGTTGCAGCACTGGGAAGTCTTGAGCAGCTGGGGGAAATATTTGTCAAGGGCTAGCTACTGGAGGAGGCTGCCCATGGCTCAGTCTGCTAACACTGTGGACCAGGATCTGGCCAGCAAGAGGCTGCACTCGAGGTAGGACCCGACCCAGGGCAAAGGGAGAGGGTTAGTGTGGTGTGGATTCCTGGACGGTCAGCACAGCCTGTTCTTAGTGGGGGGAGGAGAGAGGAAAGACCGGGAAAGAGGAGCGACTGGGCTGAGAGACACAAGGGCTACCGGCTCTCTGCCTGGCTGCCTAAGGAGGCGTTAGACGGGGAGCTAACCTAGACACAGCTCCCTGTGAGTAGGCTACAACGCTAGCCAAAGCTCCAGTCCCAAGCCTCATTCCTGGCCTCGGTCCTGGATACATCTCCTCTCCCAGACTAACCTTTCTGCTGCTGTGGGCTCCTAAGTGAATGTGCAAACTGGAAGGAGCCACATAGGACCAGGACAAGAGTGGAGCTGGCTGGCTGAGATTGGGCTCTCACACTCTCTCTCACTCACACACACACACACACGCGGTCAACAGAGCAAGCAGAGCACACAGCTGCTCAGTAAAGTCTGTGGTAGGTGGATTTGTATATGTAACAGTATGGCTGTCTAGGGACGCATTAATTTTCCTTTGTCTTTGCAGGCATTTCGAGACAGCTAAGCCTTTCTCTGTTCCTTCCCTCTGCTTTATCTACTGCTGACTGTACTATATCAATTGTTTCCACACAGCTTTGAGGTTAAACATTATGTGCAGTTGAATTATAGACAGCACTGAGAGTATGACAGTGGAAAGAATGGTGTGTAGGTTTTATTGTAGATTTGAATGTCCAGAGTTAGTAATGGTTACGCAAAGTGTGTGTGGAGCTCAAATCCCCTCTAGCAGTAACACCATGTTGGGTTGATTAGCTAAAAGAAAAGACACTGAGGACAAATATGGATATACCGTATAAAGGAAGACCACCAGACTGCATATATGACCGGTGGGCCGTGTCAAATCAAATTTAATTTGTCACATGCGCCGAATACAACAGGTGCAGACCTTACAGTGAAATGCTTACTTACAAGCCTTTAACCAACAATGCAGTTTTAAGAATGTAGAGATAAGAATAACAATTTAAGAGCAGCAGTTTATTTATTTTATTTCACCTTTTATTTAACCAGGTTGGCCAGTTGAGAACAAGTTCTCATTTACAACTGCGACCTGGCCAAGATCAAGCAAAGCAGTGCGACAAAAACAACAACACAGACTTGCACATAAACAAACGTACAGTCAATAACACAAAAGAAAGAAATTGAAAAATCTATGTACAGTGTGTGCAAATGTAGAAGAGTAGGGAGGTAGGCAATAAATAGGCCCTAGAGGTGAAAATAATTACAATTTAGCATTAATACTGGAGTGATAGATGTGCAGATGATGATGTGCAAGTAGAGATACTGGGGTGCAAAAGAGCAAGAGGGTAAGTAATAATATGGGATTGAGGTAGTCAGGTGTGCCATTTACAGATTGGCTGTGTACAGGTACAGTGATTGGTAAGCTGCTCTGAAAGCTGATGCATAATATTAGAGAGGGAGATATGTCTCCAGCTTCAGTGATTTTTGCAATTCGTTCCAGTCATTAGCAGCAGAACTGGAAGGAAAGGCGGCCAAAGGAAGTGTTGGCTTTGGGGATGACCAGTGCAATATATCTGTTGAAGCGCGTGCTATGGGTGGGTGTTGCTATGGTGACCAGTGAGCTGAGATAAGGCGGGGCTTTACCTAGCAAAGACCTATAAATGACCTGGAGCTAGTGGGTTTGGTGACAGATATGTAGTGAAGGCCAGCCAACTAGAGCATACAGGTCGCAGTGGTGGGTAGTATATGGGGCTTTGGTGATAAAACGGATGACACTGTGATAGACTACATCCAGTTTGATGAGTAGTGTGTTGGGGTCTGTTTTGTTAATTGACATTGCCGAAGTCGAGGATCAGTAGGATAGTCCATTTTACGAGGGTATGTTTGAAGGCATGAGTGATGGAGGCTTTGTTGCGAAATAGGAAGCCGATTCTAGATTTAATTTTGGATTGGAGATGCCGAATGTGAGTCTGGAAGGAGAGTTTACAGTCTAACCAGACACCTAGGTATTTGTAGTTGTCCACATTCTAGGTCAGAACCGTCCAGAGCAGTAAATAACAATAGTGGGGCTATATACAGGGGGTACCGGTACATTTGAGTCATTTGATTAGCTGTTCAGGAGTCTTATGGCTTGGGGGTAGAAGCTGTTTAGAAGCCTCTTGGACCTAGACTTGGCACTCCAGTACCGCTTGCCGTGCGGTAGCAGAGAGAACAGTCTATGACTAGGGTGGCTGGAGTCTTTGACAATTTTTAGGGCCTTTCTCTGACACTGCCTGGTATAGAGGTCCTGGATGGCTGGAAGCTTGTCCCCGGTGATGTACTGGGCCATACGCACTACCCTCTGTAGTGCCTTGTGGTCGGAGGCCGAGCAGTTGCCACACTAGGCAGTGATGAAAGGCGTCAGGATGCTCTTGATGGTGCAGCTGTGGATCTTAGGACCCATGCCAAATATTTTCAGTCTCCTGAGGGGGAATAGGTTATGTTGTGCCCTCTTCACGACTGTCTTGGTGTGCTTGGACCATGTTAGTTTGTTGGTAATGGACACCAAGGAACTTGAAGCTCTCAACCTACTCCACTACAGCCCCACCGATGAGAATGAGGGCGTGCTCGGTCCTCATTTTCCTGTAGTCCACAATCATCTCCTTTATCTTGATCACATTGAGGGAGAGGTTGTTGTCCTTGCACCACACGGTCAGTTCTCGGACATCCTCCCTATAGGCTGTCTCATCGTTGTCGGTGATTAGGCCTACCACTGTTGTGTCATCAGCAAACTTAGGGATGGTGTTGGAGTTGTGCCTGGCCGTGCAGTACATTTTTGCTTGTAAGCGGGAATCGGAAGGATAGAGTTATGGTCAGATTTGCCAAATGGAGGGCGAGGGAGAGCTTTGTACGTGTCTCTGTGTGGGGAGTAAAGGTGGTCTAGAATTATTTTCCCTCTGGTTGCACATTTAGCTGATAGAAATTAGGTAAAACTGATTTAAGTTTCCCTGTATTAAAGTCCCCGGCCACTAGGAGCGCCACCTCTGGATGAGCGTTTTCCTGTTTGCTAATGGAGGAATACAGCTCATTGAGTGCGGTTTTAGTGCCAGCCTCTGTCTGGTGGTATGTAGACAGCTACGAAAAATACAGATTTACTCTCTAGGTAGATAGTGTGGTCTACAGCTTATCATGAGATACTCTACCTCAGGCGAGCAAAACCATGAGACTTCCTTAGATATCCAGCTATTTCTTACAAATATGCATAGGCCCCCTCCCTGTGTCTTACCAGAGGCTGCTGTTCTGTCCTGTCGATAGTGTATAACACGCCAGCTGCATGTTCTTAATGTTGTCGTTCAGCCACGACTCGGTGAAACACAAGATATTACCAATGGTAGGATATACAGTTGAAGTTTACATACACTTCGGTTGTAGTCATTAAAACTCATTTTCCAACCACTCCACAGACTTTGTTTTCTGAAGTCTTGGCTGATTTCTTTAGATTTTCCATGACGTCAAGCAAAGAGGCACTGCGTTTGAAGGTAGGCCTTGAAATACATCCACAGATACACCTCCAATTGACTCGAATGATGTCAATTAGCCTATCAGAAGCTTTTAAAACCATGACGTCATTTTCTTGAATTTTCCAAGCTGTTTAAAGGCACAGTCAACTTAGTGTATGTAAACTTCTGACCCACTGGAATTGTGATACAGTGAATTATAAGTGAAATAATCTGTTTGTAAACAATTGTTGGAAAAATGACTTGTGTCATGCACAAAGTAGATGTCCTAACCGACTATAGTTTGTTAACAAGAAATTTGTGGAGTGGTTGAAAAACAAGTTTGAATGACTCCAACCTAAGTGTATGTAAACTTCTGACTTCAACTGTATGTTCTGTATGTGTGTGTGTGTCAGTAGAAACTCCTCAGAGGAGGAAGGGGAGGATCATCCTGAGTGAATTTCTTTAAACAATTGTGAAACATAAAAAAAGTTATCCTTTTTAGACAAAACTATACCAAATATATTCACGTCACCAAATAATTGATGAAAACATACTGTTTTGCAATGAAGATCTACAGCAACCTCAACAGCACTCTGTAGGGTAGCACCATGATGTAGCCAGAGGACAGCTTGTTTCCGTCCTACTCTGGGTACATTGACTTCAATACAAAACCTAGGAGTTTCATGGTTCTCACCCCCTTCCATAGACTTACACAGTAAACTTCCAGGGGATGTTCTCCAACCTATCAGAGCTCTTGTTGCATGAACTGACATGTTGTCCACTTAATCAAAGGATCAGATAATGAACTACTTAGGGAGCAGTTTTGTGAGGCAGCGCTAGCGCCCCACTCCCGACACTACCCGGTGAAATGTAAGGCGCCAAATTCAAATCCAAAAGTTGAATTATTAAACATTCATGAATATACAAGTGTTGCATAGTCATCAAAAGCTCTGATTCTTGGCAATATCACAGCGTTGTCAGATTTTAAAAAGGCTTTACGGCAAAAGCACAACATTTGATTGTTTGAGGATAGCCCCTCATATTTTATGCATTAGCATAAATCCATAACCAACGCGGGTCTCATAAAACGCATAAAATCGCTAATATAAAATCCCTTACCTTTCGAAGAACTTCTGCTGAGGGCTTCCCAAGTGTCCAACGAAGACATCAATGGTTCTTTTTGTTAGAAAAAGTCATTTATTATATCCATAAATCTCTGTTTGGTTGGCGCGTTATGTTCATAAAATACAGCGTCCACTCGCCCATTGAACCGTGAAGAGAACGCTTTCAACCTATACCTATACACTTGTCCAAGAACAATCAAACATCATTTATAATGTATCCTTAGGAACACTTTTATGTATATTTACTATAATATTTCAACCGGATTATCAACTGGACGATAGGAAAGGAAAAAACCACAGCCTCCTCTTCTGTTTACATCCTGTGACTAGTTCGAAATTCTTCTTCTATTACCATCCAGAGCAACCTAACATCACCAAACACTGTCTAGAGACTGTTGACATCCAGTGGAAGCAATAGGTACTGCAATCTTACTCCCAGATATGGCTGTTTTCAATAGGGAGGGGTTCAAAATGAGGCAATGTGTCAAAAACACTTTTTCCAGGACAGAAATTCCTCGGGTTTTCGCCTGCTATATCAGTTCTGTTATACTCACAGACAATATATTAACACTTTTAGGAACTTCAGAGTGTTTCCTATCCAATAGTACTAATTATGTGCATATCCTAGTTTCTGGGCCTGAGTGGCAGGCCTTTTACTTTGGGCACGCCAGACTCTCCAAAACCGACACCTCAGCTGCCGCTCCCTAAGAAGTTAATCTAGTACTGAAAGCATAAGCTACAGCTAGCTAGCACTGCAGTGCATAAAATGTAGTGAATAATTGACTCAGAGAGAGACAATGGTTGAGCAGTTTTGAACAAATTAATTTCTTAAAAAATGAAGGAGAAGCAAGAAAGAGCTATATTTCTTTGTATTTTTTTCATTTTCACTTAGTTAGCTAGTGAATGCAGATACTGTAGGTAGATTGGCCTACTCAAACACCCGTTTCAAACAGAGAGGGATGCTATGTTAGCTAGCTGGCTATGGCTATCCATCACTGGAACTCTTTCCAATCAAGGTAAGATTTTTGGTTTTGTTATTTTTTTCCCACCGGGGCTCACTGGTGTAACTGCTAAACTGCTTGCTGACTGTAGAGGGTTTACTAACGCGTTAGTTCTATTAGCTATGTTGACAATGACGTTAGCTAATATGGTGACAACGATGTAGGCTGTGTGTATAGAGTGGTTAGCGGTCATGATATAAAGGTTTGGCTTGGAAAGTATTTTTCACCTGGTCACAGACATCTGATGTGTTGTGCACTGAAGTCCACAAGCGAAGGGAAAAGGTGAGAGGAAGAGAGCGAGTAGATGCGAGATGAAATTACAACCAATGTTCCCTCTCATTTTTTTTCACCACAGAAAATTCCAGTGCACGTTTACTGAGGCTGTACCTGCTTTAAGTTACAGTTTTAACAGTGGCCAAGTATGCTACTGTGGCTATTTGATTATAATGTAGGCCTACTAGAGTGGTCTACCATCAAAAAAGTTATCCCATAACATTTGAACATGGAGATAGAACCGCTATCATTCAGCCTACATTAGCAGTCAATGTGTGGTGTTCAATGTAGGCCTACATTCCATGAGACTTTAAAAAAAACATGCAGGGCTTGACATTAACCTGCTTATCCACTTGTTCTTCAGACAAGGAGGGGACTGAACATGTTGTTGTGTTTGATGCAAGAAACAACTTTACAAAAGAAAATGCATTATTATTTCCATACCATTATTACGGAGAATCTGACAAATTATGCCACCCTCTGCCTATTGGCTACTTAGCTTATTCAAGCCTGTCTCAAAATACAACACAGCCTCTTTAAGACAAAAAAAGCTCTTTACCTGACTCGCTTTTCAAAGAATTGTACACAATTTGTGCTCTTGTAGGAAGCAATCACTCCCCTATTACTGATGACAAAAGGATCTATAACTGGGCCAGTAACTCACTAACTAGTTTAGGATATGAACAAAATGTGCACACATGGCTACATGCAGTTCTTGCTTTGATATCAAAACATGCACATCTACTCAGGATCACAGCTGTAAACACAGTCCAGTTCAAGGTAAATGGCATAGATCCATATATGGCAATGGTCTATTTGCATATAGGCCTACTGCACCTCTGATTGGTTATTCCGCACCGGTCTGTGTAGAGTACGGGCTGAGTTGTGTGCAATAGAATCCTATTCCAAAGCGTATAGCAAAATCCTATAGCAAAATCCCTTGCATATTTTGTTTTGGTATGTTGCATTGAAAGTGGCTAATATTGTGTTGATCCAATCACAATTGCACAGTAAAGGGAAACATTTGTAGTGTTAATAACTAACAGGGGAGCTATTGCTCGCCTGCGCGCAGCTTAGAGGGAACATTGATTACAATGAGCAAAGTGATCATGCTGTTTGTATGTGGCTGCTGTGAAAGATAATTGTGTTTGTGTGTGATCAGGAGTGTATTCATTCCACCGGTTCTTTTGAAAAAAGTTTCTTAAATGGAATCAAATGGATCCAATAGATACTCTTGTTTGGAACAGTTGGACTAATGATTACACCCTAGATCAGCTAGATGCCAGGCAAGAGTGTGCAAAGCGTTATTGAATGTGTCACTGTCTGCCACCTTGATTACTAAATCTTTTCTCTCGACCTGTGCACCTACGTTGTAAACTTTCATTCATAGGCTAGGTTGTAGCAACCTCATGATGGGTAGAGGGAACATTACAGTATCATGTAGTAGACTAAACCTAACAATCTTACATTGAGCTGGGTGAATGGGAAAACTAATGACAGTCAAAGAATATGCTGTAATATAAATAATAATCATCCTCATCTTAAATGGCACGACTGCCACTGGTGTGTGTGTGTTTATGATGTGAGTAACGGGACAAACACAGATGAGTCAATAGCAGGGTATTGTCTAGGGTGACTTTTTCATCACAAGCCAAACAAACCCTACCTCGCTTTCATCTGTCCATGTTGTCTGTGTGTGTCTGATTGACAGGGCTCCATTCAAATGCATTTAAGGCTTTGTGGGCAGTGCAGACACAACAATGCTGGAGTATGGAGAGGTACAACTCTAAAGATGTGCTTCAGACCCTCTCTGTTTCCTAATGATACAGTAGAGGACTATTCATTAGTCCCAGAGCTAATGTTTGTGTTCCTACACAGAGCTGAAACACTGTCTGGCACTCCATCTGTCCGTGATCAAGTTTTCCTCTGTCAAAATATGAATGACAATTCTTGATCTATTCCATTATCTATTGCATTCAATTTATGTAGATAGACTACAAGAGGATTCAGTTGACCTCTTAATGGCCCTGTAATATCCTCAATTAAAGTGTGCCATAGCTTTTAGATCAGTCTGTTTTGAGGCATTGAAAATATGGCAAATTAGTATTGCTTTAATGTGATGTGGTATTGTTTTCTTGGTTACATTCCTCTAATCTTTATCCCATTTCTATGCACAGTAGTATCTCTTGACTCCATGTAATAATATGTAGCGAGAGAAAGAGTGAGAAGGAGAAAACAGGGATCAGCCAAAGCTGAGACATGTAATGAGGAGAAAAAAAACATTCAAGAGTTTCACTTTGGTCACCCTGACAACCAGCCTTGCCTGTAATTATGGGTGGATTAATACTCCAAGCAAGGATCCAGCAAAGAGAACAGCACATTATCATAACACCCAGAATTATCTAATAAAACCCATACTTGCTAATAATGTAAGATATATTTCAGTGCATTTCTCTTGTTGTTTCTTTACCACCTTTGTTTCTATTTGTCTTGTCTGTCTATGTTGCTCTCGAAGTCAAAGTCACCATTATTAGTCAGCTGTACAACCGAATGCCTTCAACTGAAATGTGTCTTCCGCATTTAACCCAACCCCTCTGAATCAGAGAGGTGCGGGGGGCAGCCTTAATCGACATCCACGTCTTTCGGCGCCCGGGGAACAGTGGGTTAACTGCTTTGTTCAGGGGCAGAACGACAGATTTTTTTACCTTGTCAGCTTGGGGATTCGAACTTGCAACCCTCCGGTTACAAGTCCAACGCTCTGTCTCGCTCTGTTGGAAGATCAATGTTAGTCACACAATTTTTTTTGTTAGGATTTGGCATGGCTTTCTCTCTCTTGTTCAACTCAACTGTCACCGATGACTCTCTTGCCTCCTTTCCAGGGGAAAGGTCATGCAAAGATAACTCTGATTATGCAACAAAACAAAGACTTCTTCTATTTTTATTGGCACTATAATGCTCGACTTCTGCTGGGGTGTGGAGATGGAGCACATAGATTAAGCATCTACCTGTTTAATTGGAAACAGTGTATATACATTATATATACAAAAGTATGTGGACACCCTTTCAAATTTGTGAATTTGGCTATTTCAGCCACATCCGTTGCTGACAGGTGTATACAATTGAAAACACAGCCATGCAATCTCCATAGACAAACATTGGCAGTAGAATGACCTTACTGAAGAGCCCAGTGACTTTCAACGTGGCATCGTCATAGGATGCCACCTTTCCAACAAGTCAGTGTGTCAAATTTCTGCCCTGCTAGAGCTGCCCTGGTCAATTGTAATTGCTGTTATTGTGACGTGGAAACGTCTAGGAGCAACAATGGCTCAGCCGCAAGGTGGTAGGCCACACAAGCTCACAGAATGGGACCGCTGAGTGCTGAAGCGCGTAAAAGTTGTTTGTCCTTGGTTGCAACACTCACTGTCATCACAAGAACTGTTTCGAAGGGAGCTTCATGAAATGGGTTTCCATGGACGAACAGCCGCACACAAGCCTAAGATCACCATGCGTAATGCCAAGTGTCGGCTGGAGTGGTAGAAACGTGTTCTCTGGAGTGATCGAACCAGGCCCCTTAGTTCCAGTGAAGGGAAATCTTAACGCTTCAGCATACAATGACATTCTTTGACGATTCTGTGTTTCCAACTTTGTGGCAACAATTTGGGGAAGGCCCTTTCCTGTTTCAGCATGACAATGCCCCCGTGCACAAAGCGAGGTTTGTTGAGATCAGTGTGGAAGAACTTGACTGGCCTGCACAGAGCCCTGACCTCAACCCCATCAAATACCTTTGGGATGAATTGGAACTCTGACTGCAAGCCAGGCCTAATCGCCCAAAGTCAGTGCCCAACCTCACTAATGCTCTTGTGGCTGAATGGAAGCAAGTCCCGGCAGCAATTTTCCAACATCTAGTGGAAAGCCTTTACATTTTTTTTTTATTGAACCTTTATTTAACTAGGCAAGTCATTTAAGAACAAATTATTATTTTCAATGATTGCCTACCCCGGCCAAACCCTAACCCGGACGATGCTGGGCCAATTGTGCGCCGCCCTATGGGACTCCCAATCACGGCCGGTTGTGATACAGCCTGGAATCGAACCAGGGTCTGTAGTGATGCCTCTAGGACTGCGATGCAGTGTTTTAGACCGCTGCGCCAGTCGGGAGCCCTGTGGAAAGCCTTCCCAGAAGAGTGGAGGCTGTTATGGCAGCAAAGGGGGGACCAATTCCATATTAATGCCCATGATTTTGGAATGAGATGTTCGACGAGCAGTTGTCCACATACTTTGTCTTCAAGGAAGGGCAAGCATACTCTAGATAGGACTTGTAAAATTCACAGCCAACATCTGGGAACTTTATGCAAGTAACCATATTGTTTCTGGGAAAGAGGACATAATTTGACCTCTGAATTTACACACACACACACATACAGTGGGGAAAAAAAGTATTTAGTCAGCCACCAATTGTGCAAGTTCTCTCACTTAAAAAGATGAGAGGCCTGTAATTTTCATCATAGGTACACTTCAACTATGACAGACAAAATGAGGACAGAAAATCCAGAAAATCACATTGTAGGATTTTTTATGAATTTATTTGCAAATTATGGTGGAAAATAAGTATTTGGTCAATAACAAAAGTTTATCTCAATACTTTGTTATATACCCTTTGTTGGCAATGACAGAGGTCAAACGTTTTCTGTAAGTCTTCACAAGGTTTTCACACACTGTTGCTGGTATTTTGGCCCATTCCTCCATGCAGATCTCCTCTAGAGCAGTGATGTTTTGGGGCTGTCGCTGGGCAACACGGACTTTCAACTCCCTCCAAAGATTTTCTATGGGGTTGAGATCTGGAGACTGGCTAGGCCACTCCAGGACCTTGAAATGCTTCTTCTGAAGCCACTCCTTCGTTGCCAGGCGGTGTGTTTGGGATCATTGTCATGCTGAAAGACCCAGCCACGTTTCATCTTCAATGCCCTTGCTGATGGAAGGAGGTTTTCACTCAAAATCTCACGATACATGGCCCCATTCATTCTTTCCTTTACACGGATCAGTCGTCCTGGTCCCTTTGCAGAAAAACAGCCCCAAAGCATGATGTTTCCACCCCATGCTTCACAGTAGGTATGGTGTTCTTTGGATGCAACTCAGAATTCTTTGTCCTCCAAACACGACGAGTTGAGTTTTTACCAAAAAGTTATATTTTGGTTTCATCTGACATTCTCCCAATCCTCATCTGGATCATCCAAATGCTCTTTAGCAAACTTTAGACGGGCCTGAACATGTACTGGCTTAAGCAGGGGACACGTCTGGCACTGCAGGATTTGAGTCCCTGGTGGCGTAGTGTGTTACTGATGGTAGGCTTTGTTACTTTGGTCCCAGCTCTTTGCAGGTCATTCACTAGGTCCCCCCGTGTGGTTCTGGGATTTTTGCTCACCGTTCTTGTGATCATTTTGACCCCACGGGGTGAGATCTTGCGTGGAGCCCCAGATCGAGGAAGATTATCAGTGGTCTTGTATGTCTTCCATTTCCTAATAATTGCTCCCACAGTTGATTTCTTCAAACCAAGCTGCTTACCTATTGCAGATTCAGTCTTCCCAACCTGGTGCAAGTCTACAATTTGGTTTCTGGTGTCCTTTGACAGCTCTTTGGTCTTGGCCATAGTGGAGTTTGGAGTGTGACTGTTTGAGGTTGTGGACAGGTGTCTTTTATACTGATAACAAGTTTAAACAGGTGCCATTAATACAGGTAATGAGTGGAGGACAGAGGAGCCTCTTAAAGAAGAAGTTACAGGTCTGTGAGAGCCAGAAATCTTGCTTGTTTGTATGTGACCAAATACTTATTTTCCACCATAATTTGCAAATAAATTCATAAAAATCCTACAATGTGATTTTCTGGATTTTTTCCTCATTTTGTCTGTCATAGTTGAAGTGTACCTATGATGAAAATTACAGGCCTCTCTCATCTTTTTAAGTGAGAGAACTTGCACAATTGGTGGCTGACTAAATACTTTTTTTCCCCACTGTATGTGTTTACGCTACTGGGTCATTCCACAAAAAGAGTGCCTTTTGCATCCCTTTGACATTTTAAGGAGAAATTGTGCACTGATATTAAAAGCTTGTCATATTAAATGAAGTGCCCTTTTAATATAGACCACATGGAGAATCAGATTTTCTATAAGAATAATGACTTGCTAAAGTTTTCACTATAATTTTAACACCCTAGTTATTGTATTGCTTTGACAAAGTAATTTCTGAAGATTATAATTTATTTAATCTGATTTAGGGATTAATTTACATCTGAGTCATTTTAAGGTCAACCCAGTTACGTGAACTGAACTCTCGTTTTAATATAGGGAAAGTATTCCTTTTTAAAATGTCATTAAACATCTAATAGTCAATTAATAGTGTGAAAGCAGGTGAGCTGGTACTACTCTTTTTGGCCATTTTCTGGTGGGAAACTGAGCGGGTAGAGCATAACACGTCAATCCTGTTACCCATAAATAGACAGGCTAGAAATGTTTTAACAATTGCATTTTGTGAAGCTTACATTCAATTGCCACTTCCTGTTGTACACAACAAGCTTCCATTCCCCCTGTCACGAGGATTCATGGCTGATTCAAGATTAATTCGTCAAACCTGTTAGTCAACCCTGTTACGGTCAACCCTGTCACTTTATTTGGTAATTAATAGGCCCTTACTTTTTTTTAATTCAATTTTACCTTTTGAGATGGGAACCTGTTTTTTATGAAGTTGAATTTATGCTCTTTGTGACAATGTAAAACTTTTCTAAAATCGACTTATCAAAAGGCACCGAATTGATGGAACAACCCTACTACTTTGTGGCTCAGAGGCATGATGGTGTTTTATGACACATGCTGTGTGATTATTGTTTTCTGGAAGGTTTCTAAATTCAGTGGTTTAAGCTAACATCTCTCTGTGTGTGTGTGTGTGTGTGTGTGTGTGTGTGTTGTAATTTCTTTATCCTCAACTATAATATAAAGTAATTCATGAAGACAGCCAAGGTAAAAAAAAAATAATAATGACAAGAAACATGCTAAAATAACAAATTCCCTCCCTTTCCAGACTAAACCATAATTCCACTACCTATTTTAGCACACCAAATCACAATATCTGCAATAAGACCACATGACAGATTTTTCTACTGGGATATTATGGCGACTCAGTATTGACTTAGTGTTACTATGCAGAGACCAACCGTCACTGAGGGGAAAATATTATTATTCCTTTTAAAATACTATCTTTGGCCCTGAGTAACCATGGCTCCCCTTTTGATCCCACCAGAAACTAAATGTCCTTCTCTCTCTGGTGTACGTCTGGCATTTCTTTGGACCTCACTCCTGGAGAAGACTTTATACTATTGGACTGTTTCAGAGTTCATCTTTGGAGGTTTATCCTGGCTTAGATTGGGTCTGTGTTCAGTAACCAAACAGTGTGGAACGTTGCAGATAGAAATCCTATGAATAGAGCTGATGTGATTCCTTGTTATAACAGAGGCGTGTTTATTCTACATAACATACTGTATCTCTATCTGAACGTAACAAAATGTTGCGTCCTGCTGAATACACCCTTGGCTCCTTCAGTAACCTTAATTCCAGTAATTCGGATATCAAATGCCTGTGTAAATATTAAACTAAACCTTGCCTGTGTTAAGTTATCTTTTTGTTAGCTCCCTCGGAACCCTCATAGTCCTAACTCATTTTATGATCTGTTCTTCTCTGGAAAACATAATTAATGTTTTCCCCCCTGTGCTGAATAAATGTTCAGGCCACACAGCAAAGCGCAAACACCAATATCCAGTAATTTGTAGATCAGTCAGTCTGCAGTCACTACCTGGTAAGTCTACTTCCTGGTTGGCCTACTTGGTCGTAAGTCTCCAGGCTGTGTTTTCAGGGCTCTGACCTGTCTCTGACTCTGACCATACGGTCAGTCAGTACCACAATCGTCTCAGCACTCTCAGCTAATTGCCCTTCTCTCTTTAATCCCACTGGACACCAATGCTAATGTGGCGTCATTTGAGATTAGGCTAACTACAAGCATGAACGGCTGTGGTAATGCAGTGTAGGTTGCAGCTTACGATTTTAAAGAATGCAAACAAGACAAAACCAAACTCTTGCCTTTCACTGGATACATTTTTAAACCGTGTTCCTGTAAGGTGGTGGTTAATGGATGTTCAGCATTCTAACCAAGACAAAATAAGAAACTTAGGGCTACAACTGTACCTAGCCTACGAAAAAGCTGAAGGATAAAAACATTCAGAGGAACCTGAGTGGTGTACTACGAATCTAACTCTGGCTTTTCTGAAGTTAGCTATCGATAGCTTCACATTCCAGCTCAGGCTTCATCCATATTACGAAGGTGGATATTGCTTGTCTGCCTGTCGCTAACTCTAGCAGGCTTGTAACTGTGTGTGCATGTTAAACATGGCTAGTCGAACGCCAAACTCTTTCATTGAGACCAATACTGAACCATCAATCTACCTGTGAGTCTGTAGATTGTTATTTTAGCTGAAATCAACATGAAAGAAAAGTTATCTTGCAAATTCAGGAAGCTATGGTGTGAAATAGGCAATTAGAAGTGCCGTCTGTCTTTTAACTTATGTATCGTTAAAGCCGTCTTTAGTGTGCATATCAATGCAGGAGCACCTTTTTTCCCCATTTCTATATTGGAAATAATTGTATAGTCATACAAAAGTTTTACTGTGCATGAAGTCCTGTCATTACTAAATGTGTACTGTGAAAGGTATTTTAATGTTACTCGTTTTTTTACACAAAAAACATTTGATGAATGAAATATTTAAAGATGCATTATGTAACTTTTTTGGGACCCTACCAAATTCACATAGGAAATGTTAGTTATAGATCTGTCATTCTCGTTGAAAGCAAGTCTAAGAAGCGGTATGCTTCCCAGTCTTAAGTTTTGTTTTTGCATCATTAACTTTTTGTACACCAGCTTCAAACAGCTGAAAATACAATATTTGGGGTTATTGAAAAGATGCGGTATAAATTCACAGCAGTTTAGATGGTGCAATGATTCTCTATGCTAAACATTGCTTGTTTTGTCACAAACTGAAAATGGGCAAAACATTAGAATTTTAGCAACCATGAAATGGGCGAGCGATTTCTGCATAGTGCATCTCTTAATCAGTTGTCATCCCCTTAATTTGAGGAAGATGATGCAATCTTTGCAATACGGAGGGAATCTTATTTCATTGGTCATCAACTTGCGGCTCAGACACTTCATTCAGGTTAAGTGGAGTTAGCCTGCCCTGAAGCAGGTTAGTTCTGAAAGATTCATTGCCATAGAAATGTACTTGGCTAAAAGCTAACCACTATTGTGTCACTGGTTATCCTGAGTTAAACTTAGTTGACCAAAGTTAGCTTGCTATCTCCTTAAACCAGATTCGTATTACACCATTCAGACCTTTTAGAGGGAGCCCATCCTCCTAAGGCTGGCTAGGCATAGCCATCAAGGTCAAACAATTGTCAGGTCAGTTTTAAGTGCACAGGGTTTCCCTCTCCCTCTGATCTTGACCACCAGCCATGAGAGCCCAAAGATCAAAGACAAGGCTCTGGGGTGTGGACATGGAGCTTATAGAGAGACACTGGCCTCGTAGAAACCCCAACCTAGCCTACCCAGAAGCCAGTGCTGTGAACAGACACTCAGGTCACTGCCCCTTTGTGATCACAAGACAGCAGGAGTGCTCAACCCCTAGTCAAGGGCCCAGCTGTCTGTGATGATTTGGTCATTCATTGATCTATTCCCATCATTTGTTGGCTTAGGGCCTGAGACTATGTGGACCCCTATGTCACAGTATGCCAGAGGTTTTAAACCCATTTGGAGTTTTCACTTATGTTTCTTCTTCTAAAAGGAACAAAAGGATATGAAAGTTGAATGTAGATTTCTCTCTAATCGTCCTCTTCAGACTATAGGGGCTAAAGGATCCATCTAAGCTAAAACTTCTTAGCCCTCTAATCTTACCCAATTTTTACCCAAAACAGCCTGTGTCCTGTTTTCCCTTCCAGCGTCCTGTACTTCTCTCTCTGTTTCTCTTTGCCAATCAAATGAGAACTGATAATATAACTCAGGCTCTTTACTCATCAAAAGCACCCTAATGCAAGAAATAGAGCAGCCAAAAATATAATGCCAAATATTCCAGATTTAATGGGATCAAAACCAATTGTGTACTGACTGCTATTTGTTTCGGATTTGTAAACCTGTGTTTATCTTTAGTGAAGATATCAAGGTTATGGGTGTGTGTTAGGGGAATGCAATCAAACTTTCTTCAAATATATTCTTCCCCATGTCACCTCCCTGCTTTTCACCTTCTACTTCTGGGGCTGGTCAGTGTGCCAGACCATGTGCTGTGGGCCTGTTAGAATATATGTCAGGGTCAGCAGATAGCTGGATTAGACCAGACTGCCTGGATCGCTGTGTCTCCTCCACAGAGGAGCTGCAGGTCATTGGATTAAGCTTCGGATTAGATTCTCTCTCTCACTCACTCACTCACTCACTCACTCACTCACTGGGGAAATGGTTCTGCTGAGACGCTGGTGTCACACTGTCGTCACACGCTGCCACCCAGGATCCTCGCTCCAAGACACTTCCCCTTCTCTCAGTGTGGCTCAGCAGAAATAGACTACAGCACTCAGTGCTGGTTGAGAGATGGACCGTACAATACTACCTAGGCAGGACAACACTATACAGTCATTTACTGACTCACCTGTTAACCTGCCTCTTACAGTGCTTCTGTAGAATTGTGGAGTTTTACGTTTGTGGATATTCATAGACATCTGAGGTGTTGAAAGGAGTAACTTTGTTGCTTTGTTAGGAGTTTGGGGCTTCCAATTTGAAGGTATTTTTGGGATCCTTGTCATTGTTCGGATTGCTTCAGAGGCTCATCATTAGTTATTGGGCAGCATTTGGGGACACCTGAGGAACAGATGTTATCGTTGGCTTTAAAGCGTGCATAGTATCTCCAATGGGTTTCTGTCCAAGTGGTCTGGCTTCACTGTTGCTGACATTGGAGTATTCGACTACTGGAATAATCAATTGAATCTGACGTGGCTGTTGGACATCTGCTTGCATATTGACTTATCGGGAACACACAAAGCCATCTCACCTGGTTGTGTGTGTATGTGTGTCCTTGTTGGAGCAGAGTATTTCTATGTTTTTCTCCTGGATTCTCTAGCAGAACTCTAGAGTCGTACATTAGCATATGTGACATTTTGCATTCACGTTCACCTCCACCCTAAAGTTTCACGACACATATCCCTGAGTGCCTTTCAGTGCCTTAAGTTGACCTGGTACCCCATGTCGTCTGACTCTTGCCATCTCACCGGGGCCCAGAGAGCTGTGTGCAGGCTGGTCCACCGGGGCCCCAGACCGCGGGCCCTGCTACGGCCCATACAGCTGGAGCTGGGGCTGTATGTGGAGAAGACCCGCACTAAACAGAAACACAGGTATTGGTGTTCTGCCGAAAGCAGGCTCAGACATAGCACTTTATTTCACTGTACTATTATGCTATTTCCTCAAGATGTAGCGTAGATGCTGACTGCTACTGTATAGGTTGGCTACTTATTTCAAGTAATTCCATTTCCAACTTATTTGGGACAAATCAGTGTCAGGTGGTGCAGAAGTCATGCATCTGACAGAACTTAATTAACAAGTTGTTTATGCCAATGAATCCCTTGGAAATGGATGCAAAGGAGTAATGTTTTGGTAATAATACCACACTATTTGTATGTAAATAGCAGCGAAGTGGTGTACTGTCAAATAAATAGCTACTAATCATATTTACATCTAGATTAAACTGTGGGGCTAATATACAGTGAGCTGTCTAAAGAACCAGTGTCATATCTTTGCGTTTTTAACGATAACATAACAGAATCCACATTGGCTGGTATTTTAATTTCAGTTGCTTTCATCGTACTGTAGCAATGATTCTCAGATGACTGTGGGGAAGGTCTTGGAATGGACTCAGGAATGAGGCTTGCTGAGCGATTATGCCAGATTTCTGTGGAATGGACTTCAGACCACGGGTGCTAAAAGAATGAAGTAGAACTCGTTTTCCTTGAAAACAAACGTCTGTCACTGCGCTGTATAATCATATTAGGCTTTAGGCATTGTTGAAAAGGCAGTGGAAGTAAGATATTTAATTTACAAATATTTTGGACCGTTTTGTATGGCAAAAACTGTTATATGAAATCCAGAAAGAGGCATATTATGTAACAATTGTCACTAAACTAAAGCATTCTGGAGGGTGAGAGGGAGTGGAGTGACTGTACCTCAGAGCCTTGTGACCTGGCTCTACAGCAGTTATTTCTGGCATATACTGTAATTCTAAAGAGAAAATATGTATTATATTGACTAAACCCAGACTCTTGATAATTGTACTCTTGGGCTTTATGTTGAAGGCCCTTGGACAACATTGACAAAAAGACAGTGTTTGATTGGGCAAGGAAATCCTCTGTAAATTTTTCCAAGGAGCATGTTCATTGGGCATGAGGTTTTGTGTGTAGTGACATGAATTCACTCTCCTTCCTAATTGTCAGTGTGGAGATGAGGTGTTTCTTAATGTTTCACTCTAATCACTCTCACTGAAGCATTTAAGACCTGCAACACTATGTGTAACCTTTATTTAACCAGGCAAGTCAGTTAAGAACAAATTCTTATTTACAGTGACAGCCTACCGGGGAACTGTGGGTTAACTGCCTTATTCAGGGTCAGAACAACAGATTTTTACCTTGTCAGCTCGGGGATTCGATCCAGCAACCTTTCGGTTACTGGCCCAACGCTCGAACCACTAGGCTACCTGCCGCCCACAGCCTGGTTAAACCAGACTGAAATAGAGTGTGTGGGCCGAACAGCTCTGGGAGGATGACACACTCCTTCTCAATGCAGGGAAGGAAAGATATAAACTGGACTTACAGTAGCGTTATGGAAAGATAGACATGAGTAAAAGGAGCTGAAAGTACAATGTCTCCAAGGTGCTCATGTCAAAGAGACAGTGATTCTTCTGACACTCTTGCTGTGGTAACTGCACAGTGACATGCATTCAGACACTGTTGCCATGGAGACATTTCGGAATAAACTTTCATTGTCATAAACCAAGTTTCCATCCACAGTTTTTATGCGAGTAAAGTCATACCGTAATTTTTTTTTTATCATGACATCTGTGATGGAAACAGGTCATATTGCTACAATTTTATAAATGATCAGTTGTTTGTTCGATATCTTTTTGTGTCTAAAATATATTATGTGGCAAATTGTATTGGAAACACCTATGTGCAAATATTGATATAATAACCATCATATTGAAGTACATTTGGAGCCACGTGATGGTGTAATGTGTGGTCCTTCCACTATGACTTGGGAAACCATGCAGTTTATTAGGCAACAGATGAAATAAGTTATGATGAACTTCCCGGTTTGGTGAAAGTGCACAGTGATATTGATGCTCCTTTCCAATAAATATTGAGGGTCTTATTCTGGTGACATGATGATTGATGCTTGACTGCCTTATCCATTATCCTACCCGCACTGTATCTGCTAGCTGTTGGCTAGAGCACAAGCGCCAAGACCAGAGTAGGTACATTTGCTATTTAACACAAAGGTTTGTGACAAAATTATTAGTTGAAAATGCTGAATGGAAACACATTGATCTTTAGATTTTTATTCGCTACATGAAAACGGAATCGAAAAAGTACATTTTTGTGTGCAGTACGTCATCACGCACTGACTTTTATCCGTTTGGTGGAAACACACCATTGGTGGGAAAATGAGCCGTTTTCTTTATACGGATTTTAGAATATTCACATGAAAATTTGTCACCAATTGGATGGAAACCTAGCTACTGTGAGTTTTTGGACACCATTGCCATGGTAACGCCAGAGGCAGACTGTTTCGGACTTGCTATAATACTGATGTTATTACTCACTTTCTCTGTGTGTGTGATTTCAGGATGGAGGCTTCGTGTCTGGAGTTGGCACTGGAGGGAGAGAGGCTGTGTAAGGCGGGGGACTTTAAAGGGGGGACAGCATTTTTCGAGGCGGCTGTGCAGGTGGGAACAGAAGACCTGAAGACCCTCAGTGCCATCTACAGCCAACTGGGCAATGCCTACTTCTACCTGAAGGAATACGGCAAGGCCCTGGAATACCATAGACATGACCTCACTCTGGCCAGGTGAGGCCACAGAATACCAGGCAACATCATGTCTGATTATGGATTAAAATTGTAGTTGAAGGATTTCAACCAATGGTATTAACATGTTTAAAAGATAAATTGTATAGACTGAAATGAATGTATATTTAATTTATACTGAAGTAATTCATAAAGCATAAGAGAGTAAACAGTTATCATTCATTGCACACTATGCAGAGTGTACTCCTGTTGCCCTACTAGAAAAATACAAGGGTTTGATACTGTTAATGTTGATGAGAGACTCCCTTGGTATTTAACTCAGATGGCTAAGCCTCTCCTGTGGAGAGGGGTGCAGTTGGTAGCCTGGCAGGGGGGTGATTACAAAGCCAGGCGGCTGCTGCCTTGATACATTACAATAACAGCAGGACAACTGGAACCCTGTCCTGGGAAGGAAGCTACCTCTCAAACAGTTAGATAATCAAATCAATAAAGCTAATATTATAATATTATTGTAATAATTATATATGCCATTTAGCAGATGCCTTTGTCCAAAGCAACTTAGAGTCATGCTTGCTTGCATAAATGTTTCATATGGGTGGTCCCAGCGGGAATCAAACCCACAATCTTGGCGTTGCAAGCGCCATGCACCTCTAGCTGTGCTATTGTACTGGCAATGACAGAACTGGATTTGGCAAGACAGCATAAACGGATCTGGATCTCAGGCTATGCACGCATTGATTGTAACTTCAAAACCATGACTGATAATGAGATTCGGTCTCTATTCTCAGGACAATAGGGGACAGGATAGGGGAAGGGAAAGCCAGCGGTAACCTTGGAAACACACTGAAGGTTTTGGGGCGCTTCGATGAGGCGGCAGTGTGCTGTCAGAGACACCTGGACATCTCTCAAGAGCAAGTGGACAAGGTAGCGTACACACATATGCACACACCGGCATCCCATGGATTGGAGGATTGCATCTGTTTAGTACCTTTTCATCAGATTTTGAGGAACAGCCTGTTGTATTAAAAAAAACTATTGAGTGTGGTCCATGCTATTTTAGTTGGAAAATTCCCTAATGTCTTCCAATGTCTCTATGTATTCTAAAGTCGCTAATTTCTTTCTTCCTTTTTCCCTTTGTTTCTGACCAGGTGGGAGAGGCCAGGGCTCTGTATAATATAGGGAACGTGTTCCATGCCAAGGGAAAGCAGCAGTTATGGGGCTGCACCCAGGACCCTGGGGACCTCCCACCAGACGTTAGAGATACACTGCAAAGGGCTACTGGCTTCTACGAGTGAGTGTTATGCTGTATACACGTGCAAATGTGACAGACCGCCTCGATTTGGTCTTATGTAGCAAAACTTGAAATTTTGTTGAGACTCAGAGCTAGAAAATGGTATATCATACATGGCAGTTGAGGAACAAATGGAAATTAATTCTACTTTGAAAGTTGGGACACCTACTTTTTTGTCTACACCCATTCAACATAGTTCACACTCTCTTAAGTCTTAGCCCCACCCATCTCTTCAAGGATTCACATGTGAGGCCATGTGCTAAACAGTGAGTACGGTAGTGTACAACCAAAGATTTCAAGACTAAAGGCTGGTTTATACTACTTATATTGACATCATAAACATTCTATTGTCATCGGACATCAAAATTGTCATTGTCGTTATGAAAAAGTATAAACACAAAAAAGACAGGCTGCATGACATCAGCAGCCTCGGAGTCCAAAATAGCATAACTGGTGCATAATAACACCAATAAACCAATCCTTTTAAAAATGAATTGAGTAAAAATGAATGTTTTTGGTTTGTTTCTAGTAAATGGTACAGTGAAATGGTTACTTGCATAGTGGAGTCTTTTGTTTAGACATGTAGCTAGCTAGCTAGCTAAACAATGAACCGTAATCCCAACTCCTAACGTTAACACCCTGCATGAATCTACAGGTAGATAAAGCTAACCAACTAGCTAGGTTCAATGTTAGCTAGCTAGCTAACATTAGGCTATAACTAGAAATGCAAACAGCTGTGAGAAACTAATACAGATCAGACACGTAACGTTAGCTAGCGAGCCAGACAGCCAGTTAGCCAGCTAGCTAACAGTACGCTGTAACTTGGAATAAAAATAACTTTCTGACAAAATTATAAACATATAATATTTAAAATGTAGCTAGCTAGACTCTCTTACCTGTATTAATGAATGAACGCTTCTCCCCCACTGTCACGGATGCCATGGTTGCCCTTGAAGATGTAATCCAGACAGATGTTTTATACAACAGCCTTCTGTGTTCTCTTTTCGACTCCCTCCGCATTTGCAATCAAAAGCCTACATCATATCCATCTCCTTAGCTATCATACTCTGCTTCCACCAGGCATTCCACTGATTTCAAAACTTGGTCCTTCAGGAAGTGAAGAGCCTTAGCAACACTAGTGCAGTTATTCGTGATCTCTTTAAAAAACGCTGCTTTAGAAAGGATTGCCTACACATACTAAGCAGCTCATGTTATAGACAGAAGCGGGCTACATGGCAGACCAATCCGAACTCATCTCTCATGTCCAGCCCATCCATTATCCCAGCCAATCATGTCTAGCGGAAAGGTTCCTAACTTTTTCTGTGGCTAAACCAACTATGCTTGTAATTTAACACGTTTATTTTTATTTACAGATGGCATACACACTTTCTTTTTAGGCACATGAATGTTCACATCTTCCAGAAGGCATTTGTGCAAAATCATTTTTTTTTTTTTTAAGTATGTTCAAATGCCTCTCCTGTGAAGTAGTGATGAGCGACATATGCCTAGTTTCCTGAAATTAGTCACAAATGAACACATACGTACTCTACACACACACACACACACACGCACACACAATACATATATCCCACTGGGCTATTAGCACAAATCCTTCTCTGCGGGCAATTAACACTACTTTAATCCGTCTGTGAAGGAAAGGGATAAAAGTGAATTGCCTTTAGTACACAATCCCTTGTGGACACACACTGAGATGCTTCCTCTGGCCTTTTGTTTGGTATGACAACATGGTGACAGGCCAATTGTCTATGTCAAAGCTTTCATAACTACTGATGTACTGTAGGCTGCTGTAAACGTTGTGTAAGTAGGAGGTACAAAATATACAGTGCCTTCAGAAAGTATTCATACCCCTTGATTTATTCCACATTTTGTTGCTACAGCCTGAATTCAAAATTGAATAAATATTATTTTCTCTCCCATCTACACACAATACCCCATAATGAAAAAGTGAAAACATGTTTTTAGAAGTTTTTGAAAATTTATTGAAAATTAAACACAAAAATAGATAATTTACATAAGTATTGACACCCCTGACTCAATACTTTGTAGAAACAGTTTGGGGAGCAACTACAGCTGAGTCTTTCTGGGTAAGTCTCTAAGAGTTTTCCATACTTGGATTGTGCAACATTTGCCTATTATTGTTTTCAAAATACTTCAAGCTTTGTCAAATTGGTTGTTGATCATTGCTAGTGAACCATTTTCAGGTCTTGCCTTAGATTTTCAAGTAGATTTAAGTCAAAACTGTAACTCGGCCACTCAGGAACGTTCACTGTCTTCTTGGTAAGTTTTAGGCTATTGTCTTGCTGAAAGGTACATTCATCTCCCAGTGTCTGGTGGAAAGCAGACAGGATTTTGACTGTGCTTAGCTCAATTGCGTTTCCTTTTTATGCTGAAAAAGCCATAACATGATACAAGCATACCCATAACATGATGCTGCCACACTATGCTTGAAAATATGGAGAGTGGTACTCAGTAATGTATTTTGCCCCCAAAATAACACTTTGTATTCAGGACAAAAAGTGAATTGCTTTGCTAAATTTTTTGAAGTATTACTTTAGTGCCTTGTTGCAACCAGGATGCATGTTTTGGAATATTTTTTCATTCTGTACAAGATTACTTCTTTTCACTCTGTCAATTAGGTTAGTATTGTGGAGTAACTACAATGTTGTTGATCCATCTTCAGTTTTCTCCTATCACAGCCATTCAACTCTGTAACTGTTTTAAAGTCACCATTGGCCTCATGGTGAAATCCCTGAGTTGTTTCCTTCCTCACCGGAAACGGAGTTAGAAAGGACGCCTGTATCTTTGTAGTGACTGGGTGAATTGATACACCATCCAAAGTGTAATTAATAACTTCCCCATGCTCAAAGTGATATTCAATGTCTGTGTTCTTTTTACCCATCTACCAATAGGTGCCCTTCTTTGTGAGGCATTAGAAAACATTCCTGGTCTTTGTGGTTGAATCTGTGATTGAAATTCACTGCTCGAGTGAGGGACGTTACAGATAATTGTATGTGTGGGGTACAGAGATGAGGTAGTCCTAAAACAATCACGTTAAACACTATTATTACACACAGAGTGAGTCCATGCGACTTAATATGTGACTTGTTAAGCAAATTATTACTCCTGAACGTATCTACTTAGGCTTGCCATAACAAAGGGGTTGAATACTTGTTGACTCAAGACAGTTCAGCTTTTCATTTTTTATTAATTTGTAAAAATTTCAAAACACATAATTCCACTTTGACATTATGAGGTATTGTGTGTAGACCAGTGACCAAAAAAATCTCAATTTAATCCATTGTAAATTCAGCCTGTGCTACAACAAAATGTGGATAAAGTTGAGGGGTGTGAATACTTTCTGAAAGCACTGTAGAATGTTCACTCCAAGACAACAAAAATGTGACTTTGTATAATTTGTGTAAAACACAATTTTGTAACAAACTCAAGTCTTCTACTAAAGGATGAACCTGTGTCTGGTCAAAGAGCTGGGCGACAGAGCCGCACAGGGGAGGGCCTTCGGTAACCTAGGCAACACCCACTACCTGTTGGGAAATTTTGTGGAGGCCATCAAATTCCACAGACAGGTGAGATACATATCCCTGGGATAGTAGTCAATGTCATATGATGTACTAGTAAAGAGAGAGAGACACACACACACAATAGTGTGACAATACATAATTAATGGAATGTGTTTTCACACTAGATCATTTCGCCCCTGGGTGAAAACACATAAGAGACACTTGCCTTTGTCTTTGTGAATTAGCTCAATGTAAGTGTATGACGTACTTACAAGACAAACAAGTATCAGTTTCAGAACACTATTTTTCCGTCATAGGGTAAAGACAGGTCAAGGCCAGTAATATAGGCACATACAGTACATATCCAAGAAAATATATAAACTTTATTTTGTTCACAGAGACTTTCCATTGCCAAGGAGTTTGGTGACAAAGCAGCAGAACGTAGAGCCTATAGTAACCTTGGCAACGCTCTGATTTTCCTGGGCCAGTTCAACACTGCCACGGAGTACTACAGGTTAGAAGAGACTACAACACTGACACCTAGTGGACATAATGTGTATCAACCAATGAGGCTCAGAGCGCTATGTGATATCATAGACTTCATTACCTGCATGCTTTCAAATCTAATAATGTTTTAGATCAATATAATGTAGGAGATTAATTTATAATAAAAATGTTTCATTTAAAATAAATTGTTGGAATTGTGTGTGGGATAGTAAAAAACACATTATTGAACTTTAAATATCTCTGTTCTCCATTCATCACCCTCTCCCACTCTATATACATCTCATTTCCTCTCCCTCTCGCTCTCCTTCTCTCCCCGTTCCATCCAGGAAAACTCTGCAGCTGTCTCGGCAGTTAAAGGACCAGGTGATGGAGGCCCAGGCATGTTACAGCCTGGGGAACACCTACACTTTGCTGCAGCAGTACGAGAAAGCCATAGACTACCATCTCAAACACCTCCTCATAGCCCAGGAGCTCACTGACAGGTACACACACACCTATATGGACACTCACATGCATTCACACACAGACACACACACATGCACACTTCCACGCAAGCACACAAGCAATCATGCACACATGCACCACAGGAGGTTGGTGGCACCTTAATTTGGGAGGAAAGTCTTGTGGTAATGAATGGTGCGGAATCAATAGAATGGTATCAGATACATCAAACCCATTGTTTGATGCCATTCCATTTGCTCCGTTCCAGCCATTATTATGAGCCGTCCTCCACTCAGCAGGCTCCACTGACATGCACACAAACCTTAAAACCTTAACATGCTTATCATTATGGTGTTTGATTTGTTCCTTCACCTAACTGTATGTGTTGATAGGGTTGGAGAGGGCCGTGCCTGCTGGAGTCTGGGAAATGCCTATGTGTCTTTAGGAAATCATCGCCAGGCCCTGCACTATGCCCGCAAACACCTGGATATCTCCAAAGAGGTAACCACTGCATTTTTAAGGAGTTATATTACTGTGAAGTTTATTTTCAGACCAATAAATTTGCCATTGCTAGTATCAGACTAACAATAATCAAACAGACAGTGAAATCCCATACACCTGTAATCAATAAGGTATTTTTCTCTCTCTCCCTTCCCCCTCTCTCAGATTGGGGACAGGAATGGCGAGTTGACTGCCAGAATGAATGTGGAACAGCTGATGGAGGCTCTGGGGGTCAACGAGAGTGACCTTTCACCCTGTGGGTCAGAGTTTGAGGTGCAAGGTAAGAGGGAGATTTCCTTCTATGGTTCTACCTTGAACTTGTATTTTCAGTGTGAGAGGGAGATGTAAGGCGTCCGCGTACATAGGTTCGGTTTGCTCCTAGTGGTACTAGGCTAGGCGAAGTAAACATTTGTGCTCGCATACTCCCTTAAAATAACTTTGCTTGTAAAACGATAAGAAAGTGGCAATATTACTGTTTATCCCTCTTGAGATGCCATATAAACAACAAAGCCAGTACACTTCCTCAAAATAGTCAGAATGAATCTAAGATAACTCAAGAAATTATGAATTTGATGTTTTTGCAAGGAGGTCTTAGTCGTGCAATTTTACGTCTAACTAAGATGTTTGGTGCAGTGTTTCTCAAGTGAAAAATTGTGAATGAAAACTAGTCTGTTGTTGAATGACAACAAACACTTCATTGGGGAATCCCTACTGTTGACCAATCACAGACAAAGAGTCTTAGACTTTCGCCCACCCGAACTTCGGCTTGCCTTGTGTGTTTGAACAGCCCAAAAAATAACTACCGAACACCAAAACAAACAAATAAATGCGCAAACTTTCAACTTGGAAGCATATGTTAAGCTTAGTATAGAAATTATGACCACGTCGTGCCAGAGTCTGGTGTAGTGGTGAAAGCTTCCAACTTTGGACCACATATCCCCCTGGAACCTATAAAAAAGGAGGACAAATAAATACATAAATGATGACCACTGGAGTTTTTTGGGGAAAGGATAAGGTTACCCATAGACACTTGTTTGAGTTTGTGTGTTTGTCCCCTTGATGGTTCAGTGTAGGATTTGAGGAGGGTAAGATGATTCTAGATACAAGCCTTATAGGGTTAATTCTACCAGGAGCTCTAAAATCATAACATGCTGAGCTAACAGTCCAAATTAATTAATCTACTTTTGTTGTTTGTTTGAGTAGATTTTACATTTTACCCATGTCTGCAAACACGAGTTAATCCCTATGTGGATAAGAAATACATATAAAAACTAAAGGGGATGGTTATATTTCTTTTGATAACCGACCCAGATACTAATGACCATAGTAATAATAATTATCAACAAGGAAAGCCCTATATAGTAATTTCTGACCAGCCCTGGTTGACATGCAGAGGTACTGCCCAGCTCGCTCTCCGTCTCCATACCACACCCCGTCCTCACACAACCCCGGGCACACTCTCGCTCTCTCTCGCGCACACACACGCTCAGAAGGATAACATCCCACCACTCCTCTAGCCAAACTCTGGAGTTGAGAGAGAGAGAGAGAGGCAGGACCTGTGATGGGTTCTCACAGGATACTTACTGGATGCTACAAATGGAATAAAACTATAGACTAATAACAATTATAGCAACAGTTTTTCAATTTATGCGACTGACAACAATTACTTTACCATAGCTCTTCAGAGTATGAGGTAAGCCTTTGAATTCTTTGAATGTACTGAAAATGGTATTGGACGCTTTGCCCTTCTAGTTGCTATGGTTCTGTAAAGAATAGTCAAGCGGTTTGAATGTATACTTGAAGGCTTCTGTGAAATGCTATAACCCATTCTCTATTCAATTGGTTAAGGGAGATGTATGTATATGTCAGAGGTGGAGTGAGTTTTGCAAAGCTCAGAATAAGCTTTAGAGAATGCATACATTTGTCCTTCGCAGAGCCCCGGGCTTAGATACATGATGTATGCACAGTAATGTCTCATTGTGCTTCTGTCAACAGAATCCTTCTCTGCTGATAATGCATCTTAGTGAATGCATTATGTATGACCCTCTAAAAGGACTTCTGTAGAAGTATAGAGTCATCATTTCAGCTCGATCGTTCTGAGATTGGATTCAATCAATCGCGGATCAGAAGATAGTCATTTAGAAGATGCTCTTATCCAGAGCGACATAGTTAGTGCGTTCATCTTAAAATAGCTAGGTGGGACAACCAAATATCACAGGCATAGAAAGTACATTTTTCCCCAATAAAGTAGCTGTCAGTAGAGTCAGAGTTGGGAGGGGGGAAGGGGGTTCAAGATACTGTTTGAAGAGGTAAAGTTTCAGATGTTTTCGGAAGATGGGCAGGGACTCTGCTGTCATAACTTCAAGGGGAAGCTGGTTCCACCATTGGGATGCCAGGAAAGAGAAGAGCTTGGACTGGGCTGAGCGGGGGTTGCCCTCTTGTAGGGGTTGGAGGGCCAAGAGAAAGGAGGTGACAGAATGGAGTCCTTGGGTTAGGGTGTAGGGTTTGAGCATAGCCAGAAGGTAGGGAGGGGCAGTTCATTTTTGCTGTTCCGTAGGTAAGCACCATGGTCTTGTAGTGATGGCAAGCTTCGACTGGAAACCAGTGGAGTGTGTGGAGGAGCGGGGTGACATGAGAACTTCGGAAGGTTGAAAAAATGGCGGACTGCAGCATTCTGGATAAGTTGCTAGGATTTGATGGCACAAGCGGGGAGCCCAGCCAACAACGAGTTGCAGTAGTCCAGACGGGAGACGACAAGTGCCTGGATTAGGACTTGCGCCGCTTCCGGTGTGAAGTAGGGTCATACTCTATGGATGTTGTAGAGCATGACCCTGCAGGAGCGATTCACTGCTTTGATGTTTGCCTGTGAACGACAGGGTGTTGTCCAGGGTCACGCCAAGATTATTTGTACTTTGGGAGGGTGACACTGTGGAGTTGTCACCCATGATGGAGAGGTCTTGGATCGGGCAGGCCTTCCCCGGGAGGAGGAGCAGCTATGTTTTGTTGAGGGTGAGCTTGAGGTGGTGGGCCGACATCCAAGTTGAAATTTTTGCCAGACACGCAGAGATGCGTGTCGCCACCTGGGTGTCAGAAGGGGGGAAATAGAAAGTAGTTGAGTGTCATCCGCATAGCAATGATGGGAGAGACTGTGTGAGGATATTACGGAGCCGAGTGAGTTGGTTTATAGAGAGAAGAGGGCCTAGAACCAAGCCCTGTTGGACACCAGTAATGAGAGTATGTGGTGCAGACACAGATCCTCTCCACGTCACCTAGTAGGAGCGGCCTGGCAGGTAGGATGCAATCCAAGAGTGTGCAGAGCCTGAGACCCCTAGCCCTGAGAGGGTGGAAAGGAGGATCTGATGGTTTACTGTGTCGAAGTCAGCGGTAAGGGTCAAGAAGATTGTTCTGAGAGAGATAACGAGACAGCACGCTCAAGTGTTTTGGAAAGAAGAAAAGAAAGAAGGGATACTATACTTTTTTACATCCAATGAGTTGAGTGTTATGGCCATTTTGAAGTCAGAGGGGACACAGCCAGTGGTCAGGGATGAGTTGATAAGGGAAGTGAGGAATGGGAGAAGGTCTCCAGAGATGGTCTGGAGAAAAGGATAGGGTTGAACGGGCAGGTTGTCGGGCTGCCAGACCTCACTAGTCCCAGGATGTCATCTGGAGAGAGAGGGGAGAAAGAGGTCAAGGCGTAGGGTAGTTCTGTGTGAGTGAGACCAGTGGACTCAATAGGTGATTGAGTAGCGGATGTCGTCAACCTTCTCTTCAAAGTGATTGACAAAGTCCGTCTGCAGAGAGGGAGGAGGGGTGGAGGGTTTAGGAGGGAGGATAAGGTTGAAATAGTTTCCTAGGTTTAGAGGCAGAAGCTTGAAATTTAGAGTGGTAGAAAGTGGCTTTAGCAGTGGATACAGAGGAAGAGAAGGTAGAGAGGAGGGAGCGAAAGGATGATAGGTCCTCTAGGAAGTTTTGTTTTCCTCCATTTCCTCCATTTGCCAGCAGCCCTTTTCTGTAAGCTCGCAATGGGTCACTCAGCTACTGAGCAAGAGGGAAGGGCCGAGCCAGCCGGGAGGAAAGGGGACAGTGTGAGTCATAGGATGCGGAAAGGGAGGAGAGTAGGGTCAAAGAGGTAGAATCAGGAGACAGGAGGGAGAAGGATTTAGCAGAATGGAGAGATGATAGAATAGGAGAGAGTGCTGGGAGAGAGAAAGTGAAGATTGCAACAGCCCATGACCGTCTGAGTAGGGGCTGAGTGGTTAGGGTTGGAGGAAAGGGAGACCGAAAAGGAAACAAATTAGTGATCAGAGAACTGGAGGGGGGTTGCAATGAGATTAGTAGTAAAGATGAGGTCAAGCGTATTGTCTGCCTTGTGAGTTGGAGGAGATTGGGAAAGGGTGAGGTCAAAAAAGGCAAGGAGGGGAAAGAGAGATTTGGAAATAAATAAATCAAAGGAAGATGTGGGAAGGTTGAAGTCGCCAAGTATAAAGGAAATAAGTTAACCCATTCATGTCAATAGTACACTTGTTCTCTGAGCTTACTGATGGACAAATCTGAAGAAATGTTCATAATCGGCCAAAGCGTTTGTCTACAAAGTGAGTTTTTGATATTGTAATGTATTTAGTCTTTGGAGACATGAGGTTACTATTTTTACACATTTCATGAATTAAGTCCTGTGAATACATCTTCAAATGATCAAATCGTAATATTTTTTGTTATGTAGATAGTCGGGACCATTTTTATATATACATACATACATACATACATACATACATACATACATACAGTTGAAGTTGGAAGTTTACATACACCTTAGCCAAATACATTTAAACTCAGTTTTTAACAATTCCTGACATTTTAATCCTAGTAAAAAGTCCCTATCTTAGGTCAGTTAGGATCACCACTTTATTTTAAGAATGTGAAATGTCAGAATAATAGTAGAGAGTGATTTATTTCAGCTTTTATTTCTTTCATCACATTCCCAGTGGGTCAGAAGTTTACATACACTCAATTAGTATTTGGTAGCATTGCCTTTAAATTGTTTAACTTGAGTCAAACATTTTGGGTAGCCTTCCACAAGCTTCCCACAATAAGTTGGGTGAATTTTGGCCCATTCCTCTTGACAGAGCTGGTGTAACTGAGTCAGGTTTGTAGGCCTCCTTGCTCGCACACACTTTTTCAGTTCTGCCCACATATTGTCTATGGGATTGAGGTCAGGGCTTTGTGATGGCCACTCCAATACCTTGACTTTGTTGTCTTTAAGCCATTTTGCCACAACTTTGGAAGTATGCTTGAGGTCATTGTCCATTTGGAAGACCCATTTGCGACCAAGCTTTAACTCCATGACTGATGTCTTGAGATGTTGCTTTAATATATCCAAATCATTTTCCATCCTCATGATGCCATCTATTTTGTGAAGTGCACCAGTCCCTCCTGCAGCAAAGCACCCCCGTGCTTCACGGTTGGGATGGTGTTCTTCGGCTTGCAAGCATCCCCCTTTTTCCTCCTAACATAACAATGGTCATTATGGCCAAACAGTTTTATTTTTATCAGACCAGAGGACATTTCTCCAAAAAGTATGATATTTGTCCCCATGTGCAGTTGCAAACCGTAGTCTGGATTTTTTATGGCGGTTTTGGAGCAGTGGCTTCTTCCTTGCAGAGCGGCCTTTCAGGTTATGTCGATATAGGACTCGTTTTACTGTGGATATAGATACTTTTGTACCTGTTTCCTCCAGCATCTTCACACGGTCCTTTGCTGTTGTTCTGGGATTGATTTGCACTTTTCGCACCAAAGTACGTTAATCTCTAGGAGACAGAACGCGTCTGCTTCCTGAGCGGTATGACGGCTGCGTGGTCCCATGGTGTTTATTCTTGCATACTATTGTTTGTACAGATGAACGTGGTACCTTCAGGCGTTTGGAAATTGCTCCCAAGGATGAACAAGACTTGTGGAGGTCTACAATATTTTTTCTGAGATCTTGGATGATTTCTTTAGATTTTCCCATGATGTCAAGCAAAGAGGCACTGAGTTTGAAGGTAGACCTTGAAATACATCCACAGGTACACCTCCAATTGACTCAAATTATGTCAATTAGCCAATCAGAAGCTTCTAAAGCCATTTTCTGGAATTTTCCAAGCTGTTTAAAGGCACAGTCAACGTAGTGTATGTAAACTTCTGACCCACTGGAATTGTGATACAGTGAATTATAAGTGAAATAATCTGTCTGTAAACAATTGTTGGAAAAATTACTTGTGTCATGCACAAAGCAGATGTCCTAACTGACTTGCCAAAACTGTAGTTTGTTAACAGAAATTTGTGGAGTGGTTGAAAAACGAGTTTTAATGACTCCAACTTAAGTTTATGTAAACCTCCGACTTCAACTGTACATACATACAGTACCAGTCAAAAGTTTGGACACACCTGCTCATTCCAGGGTTTTTCTTTATTTTTTAAAACTATTTTCTACATTGCCGATATAATAGTGAAGACATCAAAACTATGAAATAACACATATGGAATCATGTAGTAAACAAAAAAGAGTAAACAAATCAAAATATATTTGAGATTCTTCAAAAAGCCACCCTTTGCCATGACAGCTTTGTACACGCTACATATATAAATATCGAAAGAAATCCACTCTCTCTCACAATTGATTTACATTGGATTTGCGTATGCTATGAATACATGTTCAATACATGTTCAAATGGTCAGATCTTTATTTTTTATGTATAGATTGTCTGCATTCTGAAATTATTCAGACCCCTTGACTTTTTCCACATTTTGTTACTATACAGCCTTATTCTAAAATGTATTAAATAGTTTCAATCCATCTACACACAATACCCCATAATGACAAATCAAACACAGGTTTTTATTAATTTTAGCAAATGTACAAAAAAAAAAATATGTAAATGTGATATATATATATATATAAGTATTCAGACCCTTTACTCAGTACTTTGTTGAAGCACCTTTGGCAGCGATTACAGACTCAAGTCTTTGGTATGATGCTACAAGCTTGGCACACCTGTATTTGGGGAGTTTATTCCATTCCTCTCTGCTGATCCTCTCAAGCTCTGTCAGGTTGGATGGGGAGCGTTGCTGCACAGCTATTTTCAGGTCTATCCAGAGATGTTAGATCGGGTTCAAGTCCGGGCTCTTGCTGGGCCACTTAAGGACATTCAGAGACTTGTCCCGAAGCCACTCCTGCGTTGTCTTGGCTGTGTGCTTAGTGAACCTTCGCCCCAGTCTGAAGTCCAGAGCGTTCTGGAGCAGGTTTTCATCAAGGATCTTTCTGTACTATTCTCCGTTCATCTTTCCCTCGATCCTGACTAGACTCCCAGTCCCTGCCACTGAAAAACATGCCCACAGCATGATGCTGCCACCACCATGCTTCACTGTAGGGATGATGCCAGGTTTCCTCCAGACGTGACGCTTGGCATTCAGACCAAAGAGTTCAATCTTGGTTTCATCGGACCATAGAATCTTGTTTCTCATGGTCTGAGAGTCCTTTAGGTGCCTTTTGGCTAACTCCAAGTGTGCTTTCATGTGCCTTTTAATGAGGAGTGGCTTCCGTCTGCAGAGATTGTTGTCCTTCTGGAAGGTTCTCCCATCTCCACGGAGGAACTTTGGAGTTCTGTCATAGTGGCCATCGGGTTCTTCATCACCTCCCTGACCAAGGCCCTTCTCCCCCGAAAGCTCAGTTTGGCCAGGCATCCAGCTCTAGGATGAGTGTTGGTGGTTGCAAACTTTTTTCATTTAAGAATGATGGAGGCCACTGTGTTTTTGGGGACCTTCAAAGCTGAATAACTTTTTTAGTTCTCTACCCCAGATCTGTGCCTCGACACAATCCTGTCTTTGAGCTCTACGGGCAATTCCTTCGACCTCATAGCTTGGTTTTTGCTCTGTCATGCTCTGTCAACTGTGGGACCTTTATATAGGCCGGTATTTTCCAAATCATGTCCAAACAATTGCATTTACCACAGGTGGACTCCAATCAAGTTATAGAAACATCTCAAGGATGATAAATGAAAACAGGATGCACCTGAGCTCAATGTCGAGTCTCATAGCAAAGGCTATGAATACTAATGTAAATAAGGTATTTCTTGTTTTGTTTTTTTACATTTGCAAAAATGTATAAAACCTGTTTTGGCTTCGTCATTATGGGGTATTGTGTGTAGAGTAATGAGTAAAATGTGTTACTTCCTCCATTTTAGAATAAGGCTGTAATGTAACAAAATGTGGAAAAGGGGAAGGGGTTGAACCCTTTCCTAATGTGCTGTATATATCGAAAGAATATATATATTGGTCCGGACAATCTATACACCAAAAATTATTCATTAATATTTGAACATTGGAACATGTAATCACATGACTTAATTTGTGAAATGTGTAAAAAAAATTGTAAACGCACGTGTCCAAAGACTAAATATAGTTGGATACAGAAGCGTCTGTAGTTTACAAATGACAATGTCGAATCATACTGTATATTTAGCATATTTGGGCTTGGAACAGGTCAAATAAAAATAAATATGCTTTTAAACAATTTATATTGGAAATGTTTTTCAAAATACATTTCAAGTCATTTGAATGATTCTTTATATTTTCTCAATCTCAACTTTGATACTGGAAGTTTGTCATTATCTATCAATCTTAACATTTCAATGTGTCCTGCCTAGACACCAAATTTCATGAATTTACACCAAACAGAAATTGTTCAGTGGCACATTTTGATATTGTACTAAATATAGTAAAAGGATGTGAATGGGTTTTAATGTTTCTCCCAGACAGACATGCACTGTTACTCATTCATGTACAGTTATACAAATGACATACTCTACAATTCTACATGTATTAAGAGTTGAGAGAAACACCATGTATTGTCTTTTTCCTTACCCACTTATGTCATTGTGATATATTGTTTAAAAAATGTTCAGGCAATATACTCTGTATTCCTAGAGAACGGCAATGTTCTAGGCTATGACAGGAGAAAGATAAAGGGGCCATGTTAGAAATAATCTGATGTAGATAGACTGATAGATGGAATGTTGATTGATCATTGTTTGAGGTAATTCCGGTCAATTGCATCTTCCATTGAGTCCGGGTTGGGAGGATAGGGTTAGTCAGGTGGACACAGCCCTGCTCCGTGTATGGAGAAGACATGTTGGATGTTTATTTGAGACAGAGAGTATATGTTTGGAGCAGCAGGCCCATGTTGTACAGACTGTGGTCCTGGCGGCCCTGGCACTGCCACCTCGCACAATGGAAATACAATGAGAAGAACAGACATTCAGGTTGTTATAATGGTGATCAAGTTTGGAGTATTGTAGTTTGCGATTCATTGGTGCTTAGTGTGTTCTATGCAATAATAACTTCATGCCTTAGTGGTTTGACAATTTGTAAATAGTATGTAATTTAGGACTGTGTCTTCATTTTGGGGGAATTCCAATCCGAGTTAAGCCACCGTAAATTGAACATTCCCTTTTTAATGCACTTTTCTCTCTATGTATTTTCTGACCTTGCTATTAACTTGCTATTCATTTAGGGTAGAGATTTTAATAAAAAAAAGGTGTGGCAGTGTGTCTTCAGATATTCTGACCTTGACTTAATTCCCTCATAATTCCACCACATTTACTTACAACATCCTACTTAATTTTTTTCGATAGAAATAACGGCATTCTCCATGAGCTGTAATTTATAAATTGATAAGAACTATTGATAAGAGCTAGGTAAATGAGTAAGCCGTTTGGATAAGGGGATTGTAAATATAAATGACAATTGTTTTAGATATATTTTACCTTATGATTGCTGGAGACAAATGTGAAACAAGTCATATGGCAGCAAACTGAAGCATATCAACATACCTTTTCCACAGTGAGGTTTATGATTATGCTGGCCTTACAATTTGGGATGAAATTGGGGGACCCAAGCTATCGGCTTCTGTAGCCATGAGCAAATGACAGTATAGCGCCAAACCTACCAGTTTGATTTATTATTTCTATAATGTTTTAATTATATTCCCAGACTTTTCACTGTATTTTTTTTAAAAACAATTTGTATCATGTTAAATATTAGCCTCTATCGGTAGCCACCGTCAGTTATACCCACATACATTTATAACTGTCAGTGACTTTAGTGTTAGTTTCCTTTCATTTTACATCATTCAATTACATTGTTATTTTACTGTTCATTCCTCTGTCACGTTTGTGTGGTTGTTCCTGAGGATCTCTAGCAATAGTGGATCATATTAGGCTAACGTATTATAAGTTGTGCAGTAATTTGGGACATGTAGTCTATTTGAATCATGATGGAACGCAAACCATACATAACAGTTTAAAACTGGAGCCTGTCGCACGGTTCACGACGACTGGACCGTTGTCGTCACAGTTCCATGATTAGGATTATTATGGTAGATTTATAGCACTACTGTTCAACCCCTATTGTGCACTTTTCTCACCTTCCAATATATTATGGATTGAATATGGCAACTTTCAGGAGGAATCAAACCACTGTATTTCTGATTCACCAAACATTTTTGTGAGTCTGTTGAGCTATGTTTTATTAAAAGGTACACCAAATTTAAAGGGATGTCTTTTTAGATAAATGTACTGAAAACCCTATTGAATGAAAACTCCATGAACAAATCTGTTGGCCAGCAAGTGGGAGGGTTTTCAGAAATTTTATTAAGTGTATTCAACGTGCGCAAGGGAACCACACCTGGAAAGTCTGTTACGCACCTGCATACGACAAATCTGAATCCCAACTACTGAAGTGCATAGGAAAGGTGTACATTTCCTAAGTCTGAATCGGGCCCTTGATGTGCATGTCTGAGATAAATAGGCCTTCAGTGAGTCCGTACACTGGACACGTGAGAACCGAAGGGAACAAGTGTAGATAGATTTGGGATGCCCAAATCCAGCGTGAAACCAACATATATATTTTTAGATAAATACATTTAGGTGATTATGTCCCAGTCCATACAGACATAACACGGACCATGTATGACAACAAAATATGTGGTTGTGTACACTTGTTGGGTACAGTGTAGAGTGAGTGATGGTAATCATCAAGCATTACATTTTCCCCTCCTAAACAAATACACAGATGGGTTCTCTGATGCACATAACAGAAACACAATGAAAATAAAGATGTAAAGTTTTGAAAAATTAGGCCTCAGACACATGGTTAAAATCTATTGGCCATATCATGAAGCACAAATAAAAATGTTCTTAATCATGATAATAACATAACTTTCTAAATGTAATTCCATCTAAATAATTCTCTAGCTAACGATACAACCAAATACATACAGTACATAGTGTTTGCTTTTTTTACTTTCCAAGTGTCACATGACCGATAGATCTACGTAGATGGAACAAGCATGAGAAGTGGACTGCAGAAGTGGACGTACAGGGTACGTCGGTAGGGCTGTGACGATTGTGGATTTTTGGGTAACGATTGTCATGCAAATGGTACGGTTATTGTCCATTTTCATTTTTGTTGAAAAATTTGAGCTTGTTGTGAACACAGCCTTGATGACACCCCTATCTCAAAAACTAATGGTTTTAACCACTTGGAACTTTTGGAAATTATGCTTCTCCTGCAGACCATGCTGTTCTGCTCGGGAAATGATTATCAACTCTAACCACTTCAAATGACAAACTCATATTACGTAAACTATATCTACTTCAATATAAAGTTGATTCCCCTTCCCCTAAAATACATGTATTAAGATGATTTATGAAGATACTTTTTTAAGTTCAGTTATTGTCGGTTACACAATTTTACAATAATTGTGCCAGCCCTACACATTCTCCGTATCTCAGTGCAGGCCGTCCAGCTCACACCCTGGCACTCATGGCTCGTAAAGGGCCCCTTATCCATAGTCTTTTTACTTGGCTGTCTGACTGAACCTCGTCCACACATCACAAGACTGATCTGTTTGAGCTTTATGGGAAACAGTCTAGATATGTGTTTTGGTTTTATGTTTATAAAGGTTTATCGGTTGAGCAATGTCGTTTTTGAATGGTCACCCTACAGAACCTTTTGTAATACATCAATGTTAGAGACATTGGTAAGATATAACATTATTGCACCCTCTATAAGGGGTTTGTAAACTATTAAAACCTCTTAGATGTAAAGTCCCCTGTTTAGGGGACTCGCGTGGTTCTGGTACCGGTTCCGACTGACATTTTTGCTTATGGACACCGTAGATCGAAATGGGGTAGCCCTGGGAGCGTTAGTCCTGGTTCCCACGGACACAGTAATATATTTAGTCCACCTGTGTGAGGTAGGATGTGAAATCTAAATAGCACATTCAGAGATTGATTTATAGCTGTTAATCTAAAATAATTAATAGATTAAACAAAAAACACTTTGTTTAATATGAGATGAAAGGCAAGTTCTTAACGAGTTCAGGAAGCCAAGCTAGAGCTATGTGTAACGTTCACACACAGTGAGAGCAGATGTTTTGATCAAGAGAGACTTTTAGAAAATATGCACATTTTCTCTAACACTAAACATACAAATATGTATTTTAGAGTTATAAGGAATATTATAGTGGTTTAATAATTTGATTATGCTATATTTAGAAAACACATGTCAAATCAAGCCGTATCCATACAGATTTGTTGAATAGGAAATACGTCATACAATATTTCGTAGTTTCATATTTGTACTGTGTACTTGAGCTTGTGTCCTTAAAAGTGACTACACCTCAGCAATGTATAACTATTTTACCAGAAAGGTGAGAGTTTGACCTTTCTTGGAATCTGCAGCATTACTAGTTATTGTTTATGGTCCTCTCATAATAAATATTTACTTTCAAGGATTATGTAGATTACATTTTAGATTACATGTATTAATAGATTGTGCTGATCATCCAGTCTCAATCATAAATTAATACATATTGTAGCAAGATCAAGGGTGTGGGGTTTCACGTCACTAAGTTAAATAACGAAACAGGCACCAGTAGCACAAATAGAATGCAAAGGGAAAGTTTATTCGGGATTTTTGTACACCGGGAAAGAAGGGGGAATTCACTAAACACCTAACAGTCCACAAGCCGTTCTCTTTGTCCGTTCGTTTTCCAAGGGTTATCCTCACACTCGTGTCTTCAGCCAATCTGATCTGGTACACAAGGGGGTTAGTCCGACAGTCCAGGTCACAACGTGTAATCTCACAGATGGTATTCTCTCTTCTCCCACTCTTCATAACACTCTTGGTTCTCTCCTACTCTGCCCCGTTGTGCAGGCTGCTTCCCCCTTTTATCCCCAAACACTCCCTGGCTTGACGTACAGGGCAGGAAGTCCATATAAGGCCCGGGGCTGGAGCCAACGGACTGCCCAGATATCTCCCCTCAATCACCACTCCCCTCACCTCTCCCTGCCCGCTGCCACAATATTTATGAAATATCTGTACGAACTTTAACGACCCTAGCCTTGATGAGTGTGTTACTATGTCTCTGAAGTGGGATTGTGGATAGGGTGTTTGTCTTGGGTCAGGTGACCCGGGTTAAAGCCCCTCTCAGGGCTATACTGCCCCATCCCCCCATTCATTACAGGTCTAAAGGGCACACTAAACCATCAATACACACTAAACCGTCCATTGACAACTTTACAAAGGGTATCTTATGCTTTAATGTCCTCTTTTGCTCTCTTCTATGTTCTAGGGGCCAGACCCAAAATTACCAAGAGAAACAGTATGGACAGTGTCGAACTGTGGAAGTACTCGTCAGATAAGGTAAAAACAGTCATTTTGTTGATTCCATAGAGTTTTTGTTTTCTCACACAATTTCTGACATTTTATAAAATGACAACATACACATGTAAAATCAATGAAAATCCAATGATATCCCTGCAGAATGGAGACAGCCAGGAAGTGGACAGTATATCTCGGAGATCCAAGAGTCAGCAGTCTCAGCCAAGTAGAGGGAAGGGCTACCCCGACAGCCAGTCCTCAGATGAGAGGCAGTGGTTTGACTCCCCTGTGGACGCCGATGAAATCACAGTCCAAGTCCCGCCTCCAGTGAGTAGCCATATGTTAATTTTCAATATTTATTTAATCTTTATTTAACGAGGCAAGTTAGTTAAGAACAAATTCTTATTTACAATGACGGCCTACCCCGGCCAAACCCGGACAATGCTGGGTCAATAGTGCGCCGCTCTATGGGACTCCCAATCACGCCAGATGTGATGCAGCCTGGATTCGAACCAGGGACTGCAGTGACGCCTCTTGCAACTAAGTTCTGAAAAACATAGTTAACCAGAAAATAAAAATGTTCCATCCTCGCAACCAATGTTTATCCGAGTATATTTATATTTGTAACTTTATTTTAAAATTGCCTGGTAGCCCACTCATTGACATACAGTGCATTCGGGAAAGTATTCAGACCCCTTGACTTTTTCCACATTTTGCTACGTTACAGCCCTATTATACAATTGATTAAATAAAAAAAAATTATTAGCATATGTATAAAAAAAAAAACTACAGAAATACCTTGTTTACATAAGGATTCAGACCTTTTGCTATGTGTAACAAACGAGACTCCCGCGGTTCCTCCTGCTCACCACCAGAGGGAACCCTCTCCTGAATATTAAGCCCTGAACTACAACTCCCACATACCTGGTTCCCAATCACCGTTACACCTGTCTCCCATTAGTAGACTATTTAGGCTCTCTCTCCCTTTCTCTCTTTGCGAAGTCTTGTTTTCCCTGGTGATCAATTCTGAGCGTTTTCTCCCGTGTCTGTCATTTCGTGGTATTACTCTGGACTGTTTTTCCCTTTTTGATTCTTGCTGCCTGCCCTGGACTATATTCTTTATTGGACTGATTTTTGTAAGCTTGCTGCCTGCCCTGACCTCATGCCTGTACCTGGATTACGATTAGCCTTATCCCTGCTGTTGTGTTTGCTGGCGATTGACCCTGTTTGTACGACCAAGATTGTAATAAAGCTGCAAATGGATCCTCACTCTCAGGGTGCTTCATTACAGAAGACTTCGCCACTTCGCGATCCAGCAGCTCTGGTCCAAATGTCCACGGAGATCTCCACTCAAGCAAACCAGCTCGCCGTTCATCAACAGCAGCTAACCCATCTAACTACGGTAACGGGGGAACTCGTCCGGATGCTACAGAGGGTGCAGATGTCGCTTCCGAACCCAGCCCCTTCTCAGCCGAACGCAAGTATGGGCACCTCTCCACCACCGGCACCCACAGTTAACCCACGTCTGGCTCTCCCTGATAAGTTCGACGGTAACCCCACTAAGAGTAAGGGATTTCTACTGCAATGTTCATTATTCATTGATCAACAACCAGCGATGTATGTCACTGACGCCAGCAAGATTTCCTTGGTATGTTCTCTCCTCACTGGCAGAGCGTTAGAGTGGGTAACGGCGGTTTGGAGAGAGGATGGCACGGCGTTTCCATCGTTCGGTGCCTTTCTTCAACGCTTCCGGGAAGTGTTTGAACACCCGGAGGGAGGCATGAGAGCTGATGACCGACTACTCGCGTTGAACCAGGGCAGGAATACTGCAGCAGAATATGCCTTGACATTTCGCACTCTGGCAGCTCAAACCGACTGGGTTGAGAGCACGCTTAAACTGCTCTTTCGCAAGGGACTCAGCTTGGAATTACAGTCTGAACTGGCCTGCCGAGATGAAGGGAGATCGCTGCATCAATTCATCGAACTCACCATACAGATTGACAATCTGATTCGGTCACGGCGCCCACTCCGAACGGGACCCACCAGCACACAATGCCCAGTGACTCTGCCTCCAACCGAACCCATGCAGCTCGGATATACTCACCTGACTCCGGAGGAACGTGAACGCCGCATACGTCAACATCTCTGCCTCTATTGTGGTCAACCGGGCCATCTAAGGCGTTTTGCCCCACAAGACCACCTCCTCGTAATCCCTCTTCGGTGAGTCCTTGTGTTCAAGCACATCACTCCAGCTCTTGCATCAAAGTGCCGATAGTATTATCTCTAGAGGACAATCATATAACCACATCAGCACTATTAGACTCCGGAGCAGCCGGCAACTTTATGTCTCATGAGTTTGCCCAACAACAACAATTTCCATTAATCACCTGTGACTCTCAATTGGCAGTGGAGGCGCTAGATGGGCGACCTCTCGGCGATGGGAGGGTCCTGCACACTACCGTGGACCTTCGACTACAGACCGGGACCCTCCACACGGAGGTAATTCGTTTCTACGTCATCACATCACCCCATAACCCGGTAATCCTTGGGCTTCCCTGGCTACGGCAACATAACCCGCTCATCTCATGGAGGGAGGGTCGTATCATCAAATGGGACCCGTCATGCCACTCCAACTGCTTAACTGGCAGCCCTTCACTCCCCATTCAGGCCGTTACGCTAAAGGGCGAGCCAGCTCTTTCCCCACTCTACCCATTGAATACTCTGACCTCATGAAGCTTTCCAGCAAGACCAAGGCGATGGAACTACCCCCTCACCGATCAAGCGACTGTGCCATTGAGCTACTACCAGGTACAAAGCCACCCAAGGGCCGAATCTTCCCCCTATCTCAACCCGAATCAGAAGCCATGAAAGACTACATCGAGGAAGAACTGTCAAAGGGGTTCATTAGAGCATCGACATCACCTGCAGCCGCGGGCTTCTTTTTTGTTAAAAAGAAAGACGGTGGTTTACGCCCCTGTATCGACTACCGGGGTCTCAACGACATCACAGTCAAATTTCGATATCCTTTACCGCTGGTTCCAGCTGCCCTAGAACAACTCCGCCAAGCCAAGTACTTCTCCAAACTGGACCTCCATAGCGCCTACAACCTCATTCGCATCCGGGACGGTGATGAATGGATGACAGCCTTTTCTACCAGCACTGGGCACTATGAGTATCTGGTTATGCCTTTCGGGCTGTCTAATAGTCCCTCCGTGTTTCAATCATTTATCAATGACGTCTTTCGGGACATGCTGAATCGCTGGGTAATTGTGTACATTGATGACATTCTCATCTATTCCAACACCTATGAGGAACACGTGCAACATGTGAGAACAGTATTGCAACGACTCATAGACCACCAGCTATACGCCAAAGCAGAGAAGTGCGAATTTCACCAGACTTCCACATCCTTTTTGGGCTACATCATCAACCAGGAGGAGTCGCCATGGGCGAGAAGAAGGTCAAGGCCGTTCTAGACTGGCCACTGCCAGTAACCTTAAAGGAGTTACAACGATTCTTGGGATTCGCTAACTTCTACCGGCGCTTCATCAGGAATTTCAGCTCGGTAGCCGCCCCTTAACCTCTATGACTAAGAGGAACTCATCACACCTCACCTGGTCAACTACAGCACAAGAGGCTTTCGCAGAACTCAAGGCACGTTTACTGGCTCCCATCCTCCACCATCCTAATCCTGAACTCCGTTTACAGTTGAGGTGGGCGCATCTATACGGGCATTGGAGCTATTCTGTCACAGCGGCACGGATCCCCACTCAAGCTCTATCCGTGCGCCTATTATTCCCGCAAACTTAGTCCAGCCGAACAGAACTACGTCGGAAACCGGGAACTGTTGGCCATGAAAGCAGCTATGGAGGAGTGGCGTCATTGGCTGGAGGGAGCTAAACATCCCTTCGTGATTCTAACGGACCACAAGAATCTGGAATACTTGCGGTCTGCCAAGAGACTGAACCCTAGACAAGCGAGGTGGGCACTCTTCTTCACGCGATTTGACTTCACTGTCACCTATCGTCCCGGTTCTAAGAACACCAAAGCAGACGCACTATCACGCCAACACGACGGTGTAGCTCCCACTGAACCCAAGGAAACCCTGCTTCCAGAATCGTTAATCGTGGCCCCTATTCAATGGGACATCATGACAGAGCTCACCCAAGCCAATTCACAAAGGACCCCTCCGCCGAATGTCCCCCAACAAAACGTTTGTACCTCAGGACCTCTGTCAGAAAGTGCTAAAGCAAGTTCACTCCGTACTCAGCTCCGGTCATCCGGGAATCGCTGCCACTGTTCATCTGCTTCAGAACAGCTTCTGGTGGCCAACCTTGCGGGCAGACACCATAAAATTCATCAACGACTGCACTACCTGTAACACAAATAAACATCTCAGACAATTACCATCGGGCCTACTGCAACCACTACCAGTTCCCCACCGACCATGGTCCCATCTCGCCATAGACTTCATTACCGACCTCCCCAAGTCCAATGGGAATACCACAATACTCACTGTCATAGATCGCTTCTCCAAGGCTTGCCGGCTGATTCCACTCCCCAAACTGCCTACGGCATTGGAAACTGCCGAACTCATGTGCAACCTGGTGTTCCGCTTCTATGGCCTGCCAGAGGACATCGTGTCGGACCGAGGGCCCCAATTCACATCCAGGGTATGGTCAGCATTCTTCCAACAACTCAACATCAACATTAGCCTCACTTCAGGGTATCACCCACAATCTAACGGTCAAACAGAACGCCTCAATCAAGAGATCACCCGGTTTCTCAGATCCTACTGTCATCAGAACCAAGCAGACTGGAGTCGTTTCCTCATGTGGGCGGAGTACGCACAGAACTCACTCCAGAAACCCTCCACCGGTTTAACCCCATTCCAGTGTGTAATGGGCTTCCAACCTCCCCTGTTTCCATGGTCAGGGAACCCACTGAGGTACCCTCTGTCAACGACTGGCTCCAGAAAAGCGAGGACATCTGGAGTCAGACCCATACCCACTTGCTACATGCGGTCAGGAGACAGAGGTTGCAGGCCAATCGCCACCGCCGCCCCAACCCCGAATATACTCCAGGTCAATGTGTCTGGCTATCCACTCGAGACCTACGCCTCAAACTCCCTGCAAGAAACTCAGTCCCAGGTATGTGGGTCCCTTCCAAATAGTCAAACAAATCACACCAGTTTCCTTCCGGTTGGCATTACCATCTAATTACCGTATCTCTCCTACTTTCCATGTATCTCTTCTCAAACCCGCTGGTGGTCCGAGAGCGGAGGAGGAGGAGCAGACCAGTGAGCAGGGCCCCCACCCATCTTGGTGGGCCGAGAGGAGGTATATCGGCTTCGAGATCTACTCGATTCCAGACGCCGGGCAGGCTCCTCCAATATCTGGTAGACTGGGAGAGTGCGGACCGGAGGAGCGATCCTGGGTTAATGCTGAGGACATACTCGACCCGCACTCATGACTGAGTTCCATAGGGCGCACCGGAGAAACCGGCCCCCGACCTCGAGGAAGACCCGGCGTCGTTCGCCTCTTCGGCGTCAGGAGCCGCTCACAGGGGGCTCTGTAACAAACGAGACTCCCGCGGTTCCTCCTGCTCACCACCAGAGGAACCCTCTCCTGAATATTAAGCCCTGAACTACAACTCCCACATACCTGGTTCCCAATCACCGTTACACCTGTCTCCCATTAGTAGACTATTTAGGCTCTCTCTCCCTTTCTCTCTTTGCGAAGTCTTGTTTTCCCTGGTGATCAATTCTGAGCGTTTTCTCCCGTGTCTGTCATTTCGTGGTATTACTCTGGACTGTTTTTCCCTTTTTGATTCTTGCTGCCTGCCCTGGACTATATTCTTTATTGGACTGATTTTTGTAAGCTTGCTGCCTGCCCTGACCTCATGCCTGTACCTGGATTACGATTAGCCTTATCCCTGCTGTTGTGTTTGCTGGCGATTGACCCTGTTTGTACGACCAAGATTGTAATAAAGCTGCAAATGGATCCTCACTCTCAGGGTGCTTCATTACACTATGAGACTGTAAATTAATTAGATGTTTCTACAACTTAATTGGAGTCTGTAGTAAATTCAATTGATTGGACATAATTTGGAAAGGCACACACCTGTCTAGATAAGGTCCCAGAGTTGACAGTGCATGTCAGAGCATAAACCATGCCATGAGGTCGAAGGAATTGTCTGTAGAGCTCAGAGACAGGATTGTGTTGTGGCACAGATCTGGCAAGGGTAGCAAAACATTTTTGCAGCATTGAAGGTCCCCAAGAACTCAGTGGCCTCCATCATTCTTAAATGGAATAAGTTTGGAACCACCAAGACTCTTCCTAGAGCTGGAGCGTCTGGCCAAACTGAGCAATCGGGGGATTTCCTCTGTGGCGATGGGAGAACCATCCCTGCAGCACTCCACCAATCAGGCCTTTATGGTAGAGTGGCCAGACGGAAGCCACTCCTCAGTAAAAGGCACATGATCGCCTGATTGGATTTTGCCAAAAGGCACCTAAAGACTCTGACCATGAGAAACAAGATTCTCTGGTCTGATGAAACCAAGATTGAACTCTTTGGCATGAATACCAAGCGTCACGTCTGGAGGAAACCTGGCACCATCCCTACGGTGAAGCATGGTGGTGGCAGCATCATGCTGTAGGAATGTTTTTCAGGGACTGAGGGAAAGATGAATGGAGCAAAGTACAGAGACTTCCTTGATGAATACCTGCTCCAGAGCGCTCAGTACCTGACTGAGGAGAGCGTATACCTTCCAACAGGACAACAACCCTAAGTACACAGCCAAGACAATGCAGGAGTGGCTTTAGGACAAGTCTCTGAATGTTCTTGAGTGGCCCAGCCAGAGCCCGGACTTGAACCCGATCGAACGTCTCTACAGAGACCTGAAAATAGCTGTGCAGCAACGCTCCCCATCCAACCTGACAGAGCTTGAGAGGATCTGCAGAGAAGAATGGGAGAAACTCTCCAAATACAGGTGTGCCAAGCTTGTAGCGACATTCCAAAGAAGACTCAATGCTGTAATCGCTGCCAATGGTGCTTCAACAAAGTACTGAGTAAAGGGTCTGAATACTTATGTAAATTTGATATTTACGTTTATTTTTAATATATGTGCAAAATATTCAAAAAACCTGTTATGTGTAAATGAGGGGAAAAAACTACTTAATCCATTTTAGAAAAAGGCTGTAATGTAACAAAATGTGGAAAAGGGGGTCTGAATACTTTCTGAATGCACTGTATAACTTCACTTCCTCATTATATCCCTGCCTAACAATAACATGCACCTGGTGTTTACTAGTCATGTTGATTTAATTGAACTTAATTAATTTAATTGATCTCTTAACGTGGAGAATATACCAGAGGAATTTAGAATAGTCAAACTCATCCCTATGTCAGCTCCACTAAAAGGCATCAGTTACTAAGACTATTGTTTTCAATGTGTAGCCTGGCTCTATAATGGGCTCAGAGATACAATGGCTTGAAGTGTGTTAGCTTTAGGAGACAGTAGCGATAGCACCTCTGAGTAGCTTGTATCTCCTTTAAAGCCCTAATTAAACCTGGCACTTTTTTCCTAGTATCAAAGTGTTTTACTGAAAGGCATTATCTACCGATTCTAGCTTCAGTTTCCTCTCTGTGTTTTAGGAATGGCAGCCTTTTAAAAAATCAATGGAAGCTAACCTGACGGCTAAAATGAAATAAATGTGATTAGCGAACTAAAGCTGGTGGGCAGTAAGACGCTTCTTGCATCTTTGCACCTTTAGTCTGAGATTTACATCATGATTATAGGGGCAAGGGAAAGTTCCATAGGTGAGACATGATGTGATTAATGAGGGTTAATGGACAATCTAGATCTCCAGGTTAATTCCTGGTAGAGACAGGAGTGCTGTCTGATGGCGCCCAGCACACTCACCACCGGATCTGCATCGCACCAAACAGCGGGTGTCACAAACACCAGGAATCAAGGGTTGCTACCTACATTAATGAGCACAAGGTTATCATGCTTTAGAAAGCTGCAGTCCTTGCAGATGAGTATGACTTTGTTTACATAAAAATACCTTCAAACAGAGCACCAAGTACTAATATCCCTACACAACAAAACTATCCAGAGAAGTCATCTCCCACTACAAGGTTTCTGTCTTTTCCACCAGTACCCAGAGACAAGGATGGACAGAGAACTGGTTATTCGTATTTCCATTTGTTATTCGTATTACTGCCATGAGAAAAGACATTTGTCTCTGTGTCCTAAGTTGAAACAGAACATTTTGAGAGAAAAAGCTTTCTTCTTGTGGGACCCCTCCAGCCCATTAAGTCTCTGGTTGGGACTGGTTTATCTCCTAAACAAGATCAGATTTTATTGAACCCTTTGTTTCAGAAGGGTTTGTACCTCTGCAGAGTGGTGATGCTGTTAAACAGCCAATGAAGATACTGGGAGACACTGGGGCCGCCCAGTCCTTCATTTTGTCTGACACTTCAGCAACTGCTGACAGTGTGTTGGTTCAAGGCGTGGAGATGGGTTGCATGGAAGTTCCTGTTGCAGGAGTTTCCCCTTGAAATCTGACATGTCCGTGGTAAGGACAACTTGGTGGCTGATTTGTCTTTCAAGGGTGGGCAGTCAATAAAATGTTTGTGTTCTGTGTTTAGCCAGTGAGTAGACCTGGCACACATTTTGTTTTGATTTCACATTTAGCTGTATTGGAGATTAGTTTTGGTTTGGCTCGTCCCGAGGGAATAGGGACAATAGAAACATTTTAAAATAAAAACTTGAATACACAGCTGATATTTAAGAGCTGCTGACCCAGTGCTTCGGTGGGCAAAATAGATGATGGGAGAGCAACACCTTTGGTTAGCTCTTCCACTTCAAGTTGTCAGAACAAAGCCTGAAACTTTTGTTCACCTCTGTTTTGGCGGCGGCGAGGGGGAGAGGTGGCGGGCAAGTAGAGATGGCGGGGAGAGATGGCGGGGAGAGAGAGAGAGACGGGGGGAAGGGATAGAGGGAGGGAGGGAGAGGTGGCGAGAGGGACTGAGAGGGGGAGCGGGACGGAGGGAGAGGTGGCGAGAGCGGGACAGAGGGGGAGCGGGACGGAGGGAGAGGTGGCGAGAGCGGGACAGAGGGGGAGCGGGACGGAGGGAGAGGTGGTGAGAGAGGGATGGAGAGGGGGAACGGGAGAGAGAGACGGTGAGGGGAAGAGAGAGGGACAGAGGGAGAGGTGGCGCGGGGAAGAGAGAGGGACGGAGGGAGAGACGTGGCGAGGGGAAGGGAGAGGGACGGAGGGAGAGAGGTGGGGAAGGGAGAGGGACGGAGGGAGAGACGTGGCGAGGGGAAGAGGGAGGGAGAGAGGTGGGGAAGGGAGAGAGGGACGGAGGGAGAGAGGTGACGAGAGGAAGTGAGAGAGGGACAGAGGGAGGGAGAGGTGGCGAGAGAGGGATGGAGAGGGGGAGCGGGACGGAGGGAGAGGTGGCGAGAGAGGGATGGAGAGGGGGAGCGGGACAGAGAGGGACGGAAAGGAGTAGAGCGAGAGGATCAGAGAAAGAGACGGGAGGAGAGAGGGAGAAAGCTGGGAGGGATGGGGGAAGCAAACAGAGAGGGAAGGGTGGAAAGGAGGAGAGTGGTGGGGGAAGAGAGGGGAGTGTGAGTCAGGCGTGTGGAGAGTGAGGGAAGTGGAGAGCGCTCGGAGAGAGAGAAAGGGAAAGATCGGAAAGAGAGGTGCTTGTGTGGTAAGACACTTCATACTCTTTATCTATATGATCATTTGATGGATGATAGTGTTGCTATCTAACTAGTCTCTAAGTTTTGGCTTGTGTTAGCCTAAATGTCTGTGTTTCTTGCTTTGCCAGAGAGTCAGACACATTTTGTGGCAATTAAATGCACTTATAATGCCCAGTAAAGCGAACGTTTGAAGTGTAGTCTAATTTTGGTATGAAGTTTTCACAAGAAAAGTTGCTGCTGAAAATGTGACCGCCTATAGCAACATCACTGTTGTATCGTACTACTGAACACTCTAGTCTCTGACCTGATCACTCTGACCTGATCACTGTGAGATGCCCTTTATCTATATCACACTGTACCAAGTTGAGTCTTAAAGGTTTTCAATTATCAACGCAAATGTTTAGTAAATCTAATTTGCTACCAGAACGTAATAGAATCGTACGTTATGTGTGTCCAGTTCTATTTGTTTGGCGATAATTCTTGGTGTTGATTGTGCCATTATGGTGTGTCGTTATGGTATGACATCCAGGGGGATAATGACACCATCAGCCATGATGTGTCCATCCTATGGTTTACCGCCTTTGATGTCTACCATTAACCTGCCAAGGCATTTATCATCAACATGGAGGCAGGATCACACACTACTTCAATGCAGAGAATCATGCTAATTTGAGGGTGGAAATTGGAGATGGCTATACTGTAGTACTGGGATGTTGATGCTTAGAAGAGACTGTGGAGAATTTATATGTGTACTGTATAAAGAGGTTGTGCAATGTTTGATGACCCAAATAAACAAAAGCGATGTATTCAGTAAATAGTGATGAATACTCATGTTTACATTGGAATTAGCTCATTATAACAGTATACATTATTTGTAACATATTCATCAACATATTAACACGGAGATGTTGATAGCTTTAAAAGGTCTAGTTTTGTTATTCATGTTACATTTTAAGTGGGCAAGAAAGGAGGTTTATTTTTACATTGTGTCAGGTGACGGATTGCGCAACCTTGAAGATCTAGGCCAAGGTATATACCCTAGGTAGGGCATTCTCAGCACTGAGGACCATAATTGGTCAGATTGTGAGAACACTGTTATGCGCTATTCCAGGCAGTATCAAAGGCATTTTGTGTCCAAAGTGCTATGAAAAGGTTGAAAACAACTCAAACAACAACTTGATTTTCAATGCTACATGTAGAGCCAGTGCTGGAAAAAGTACTCAATTGTCATAGTTGAGCAGAAGTAAAGATACCTTAATAGAAAATGACTCAAGTAAAAGTGAAAGTCACCCAGTATAATGCTACTGGAGTAAAAGTCTAAACGTTTTTGGTTAAGTATCAAAAGTAAATGGAACTGCTAAAATATACTTAAGTATCAAAAGTAAAAATCATTTTAAAATTCCTTATATTAAGCAAACCAGACAGCACAATTTTCCAGGGGGCACACTCCAACACTCAGACATAATTTACAAACGATGCATTTGTGTCTAGTGAGTCCGCCAGTACAGAGGCAGTAGGGATTTTCTTGATAAGTGTGTGAATTGGACCATTTTCCTGTAAAGAGTACTTTTGGGTGTCAGGGAAATGTATGGAGTAAAAAGTACATTATTTTCTTTAGGAATGTAGTAAAGTAAAAGTTGGCAAAATATAAATAAACTCAGCAAAAAAATAAACGTCCTCACTGTCAACTGCATTTATTTTCAGCAACTTAACATGTGTAAATATTTGTATGAACACAAGATTCAACAACTGAGACATAAACTGAACAAGTTCAACAGACATGTGACTAACAGAAATTGAATAATGTGTCCCTGAACAAAGGGTGGGGAGGGAATGGCCCTGGCCCTAGCCCTCACCCTCCGGTCCAACAGGTCCCAGACGTGCTCAATGGGATTGAGATCCGGGCTCTTCGCTGGCCATGGCAGAACACTGACATTCCTGTCTTGCAGGAAATTACACACAGAACGAGCAGTATGGCTGGTGGCATTGTCATGCTGGAGGGTCATGTCAGGATGAGCCTGCAGGAAGGGTACCACATGAGGGAGGAGGATGTCTTCCCTGTAACACACAGCATTGAGATTGTCTGCAATGACAACAAGCTCAGTCCGATGATGCTGTGACACACCGCCCCAGACCATGACGGACCCTCCACCTCCAAATCGATCCCGCTCCAGAGTACAGACCTCGGCGATATTCCTTCGACGATAGACGTGAATCTGACCATCACCCCGGGTGAGACCAAACCGCGACTCGTCAGTGAAGTAGGCCTTACAACAGGCCTACAAGCCCTCAGTCCAGCCTCTCTCAGCCTAGCACTGATGGAGGGATTGTGCATTCCTGGTGTAACTCAGGCAGTTATTGTTGCCATCCTGTACCTGTCCTGCAGGTGTGATGTTCGGATGTACCGATCCTGTGCAGGTGTTGTTACACTTGGTCTGCCACTGCGATGACGATCCGCTGTCCGTCCTGTCTACCTGTAGCGCTGTCTTAGGTGTCTCACAGTAAGGACATTGCTATTTATTGCCCTGGCCACTTCTGCAGTCCTCATGCCTCCTTGCAGCATGCCCAAGGCACGTTCACGCAGATGAGCAGGGACCCTGGGCATCTTTCTTTTGGTGTTTTTCAGAGTCAGTAGAAAGGCTTCTTTAGTGTCCTAAGTTTTCAAATCTGTGACCTTAATTGCCTACCGTCTGTAAGCTGTTAGTATCTTAACGACCGTTCCACAGGTGCATGTTCATTAATTGTTTATGCTTCATTGAACAAGCATGGGAAACGGTGTTTAAACCCTTTACAATGAAGATCTGTGAAGTTATTTGGATTTTTACGAATTGTCTTTGAAAGACAGGGTCCTGAAAAAGGGACGTTTCTTTTTTTGCTGAGTTCAGTAAACTAAAGTACAGATACACCAAAAATCTACTTAAGTAGTATTTTAAAGTATTTTTACTTAATTACTTTACACTACTGTGTAGAGACAATAATTGTACTGGCATTGATTGCATTGGACTAAAACTGGAGAATCACACTAATAGCCAATCCACAAACACCTTCCTCATTGAGTTGTCCCCCCCAGAACAGCCTCAAAAACCCAGCAGAGTTGCAGTTCTTGACACAAACCGGTGCGCCTGGCACCACTACTATACCCCGTTCAAAGGCACTTCATTCTTTTGTCTTGCCCATTCTCCTTCTGAATGGCACACATGCACAATCCATGTCTCAATTGTCTTAAGGCTTAAAAATGTATTTTTTTGTCACTGGCCTACACAAAATACCCCATAATGTCAAAGTTGAATTATGTGTTTAGAAATTTGTACAAATGAATAAAAAATGAAAGCTAAAGTGTCTTGAGTCAATACTGTAGGTATTCAACCCCTTTGTTATGGCAAGCCTAAATAAGTTCAGGAGTAAGGCAAATTTTAAGTTGCATAATAAGTTGCATGGACTCACACTGTGATTTTTCTAATGCCTACCTCATATCTGTATGCCATACATACAATTATCTGTAAGGTTCCTCAGTCGAACAGTGAATTTCAAACACAGATTCAACAACAAAACCAGGGAGGTTTTCTAATGCCTCGTAAAGAAGGACAAATATTGGTAGAAGAGTGAAAATAAAAAAGCAGACATTAAATATCCTTTTAAGCATGGTGAAGTTGTTAACTACACTTTGGATGGTGTATCAATACACCCAGTCACCACAAAGATGCAGATGTCCTTCCTAACTCAGTTGCCGCAGAGAAAGGAACTAAAGTAAAACTGCAAAAAATGTGTCAAAGAACTCCACTTCATGTCCTGAATACAAAGCATTATGTAAAGGGAAAATGTAACACAACACATCACTGAGCACCATTCTTCATATATAAAAAGAAACCGAATAGAGCTAAGCTCAGGCAAAATCCTAGAGGAAAATCTGGTTGTCTGCTTTCTAACAGACTCTAGGAGATTAATTCACCTTTCAGCAGGCCAAATCTATACTTCAGTTGCTTATCAAGAAGGCAGTGAATGTTCCTGAGTGACTGAGTTACAGTTTAGACTTAAATCTACTTGAAATTCTATTGCAAGACCTGTAAAGCGTTGTATAGAAATGATCAACAACCAATTTGACAGAGCTTGAAGGTATTTTGAAAATAACAATGGGAAAATGTTGCACAATCCAGGTGTGGAAAGCTCTTAGAGACTTACCCAGAAAGACTCACAGCTGTAATCGCTGCCAAAGGTGCTTCTTAGATTAGATTGATCGATATCTGTATTTCCATCTATCTACACTACATTTCCAAAAGTATGTGGACACATGCTCGTCAAACATCTCATTGCAAAATCATTGGCATTAATATGGGAGTTGGTCCCCCCTTTGCTTATATAACAGCCTCCACTCTTCTGGGAAGGCTTTCCACTAGATGTTGGAAGATTTCTGCAAGGACTTGCTTCCATTCAGCCATGAGCATTAGTGAGGTCGGGCACTGATGTTGGGCGATTAGGTATGGCGATGTGGTTGTGGTCAGGGCTCTGTGCAGTCCAGTCAAATTCTTCTACACCGATCTCAACAAACCATTTCTGTATGGACTTCGCTTTGTGCAAGGGGACATTGTCATGCTGAAACAGGAGAGGACCTTCCCAAAACTGTTGCCACAAAGTTGGAAGCACAGAATCAATCGTCTAGAATGCAATTGTATGCTGTAGCGTTAAGATTTCCTTTCACTGGAACTAAGGGGCCTAACCCGAACCATGAAAAACAGTCCCAGACCATTATTCCTCCTCCACCAAACTTTACAGTTGGCATTATGCGTTGTGTCAGGTAGCATTCTCCTGGCATCCGCCAAACCCAGATTCGTCCATCGGACTGCCAGATGGTGAAGCGTGATTCATCACTCCAGAGAACGCGTTTCCACTGCTCCAGAGTCCAATGGAGGCGAGCTTTACACCACTCCAGCCGACGCTTGGCATTGCGCATGGTGATCTTAGGTTTGTGTGCGGCTGCTCGGCCATGGAAACCCATTGCATTAGGCTCCCAACGAATAGTGCTTGTGCTGACGTTGCTTCCAGAGGCAGTTTGGAACTTGGTAGTGAGTGTTGAAATCGAGGACAGACAATTTATATGCGCTAAGTGCTTCAGTGGTCCCGTTCTGTGAGCTTGTGTGGCCTACCACTTTGAGGCTGAGCCGTTGTTGCTCCTAGATGTTTCCACTTCACAAAACCAGCACTTACAGTTGACCGGGGCAGCTGTAGCAGGGCAGACATTTGACGAACTGACTTGTTGGAAAGGTGGCATCCTATGACGGTGCCACGTTGAAAGTCACTGAGCTCTTCAGTAAGGCCATTGTACTATGAATGTTTGTCTATTGAGATTGCATGGATGTGTGCTCGATTTCATTCATTTGTCAGCAACGGGTGTGGCTGAAATCTATCTCTCATCTGCGAAGGAGACCGTGATCTCAGCTTGACTTGCTGTTTAAATAAAATCCGGAACACCACTAGCCCCAAACCAGGCATCCTCTTTAATATATATATTTTTTATATATATTGTTTTATTTAATCTTTATTTAACTAGGTAAGTGGTGAAGAACAAATTCTTATTTACGATGACGGCCTACTGGGGAACAGTGGGTTAACTGCCTTGTTCAGGGGCAGAACTACAGATTTTTACCTTGTCAGCTCAGGGATTCGATCTAGCAACCTTTGCGGTCACTGGCCCAATGCTCTAACCACTATGCTACCTGCCGCATTATGGCATGTATTGAATTTATTTTGGCAATAATACACTGAAAAAGAGGAAGGGGGGGTAAAGATTGAATTAATAAGATCCGTTTAAGTATTGATTACAACTATTGCAAATGCAAACTACGTTTCAGCTGTACATTTAGTATATGAAGCTAGGTTTATTGGCTAGGATCCAATGGGTGACACCTCTGTTACGTCCCTGACGACACAATCCTATGCTTTCACAGAACCCTGCCACCCTCGTTGTCTCTTGACATTTAGTCATTTCGCAGGCACTCTTGTACAGAGCTACTTACAGTTAGTGCATTCTTCTTAAGATAGGTAGGTGGGACGACCACATATCACAGTCATAGTAAGTACAATTGTCCTCAAAGTAGCTATCAGCAAAGTCAGAGGGGTTGTGCTGCCTCTTATATCACTTAGCGTACATGTCTCTTTTTCAGAAGCTAGGTCGTGACCCCTCTGATGAGGACTGCTTCTTTGACCTCCTCAGCAAGTTTCAGAGTAGCCGCATGGACGACCAGCGCTGCCACCTGGACGACCCGAACGGAGAAAACGGCGAGAATGGAGGGGCTGTCTCTCTCAATGAAATGCTAGGTAGGTTAGCGAATTAGTGCTGTTACGACAGTCTAAAGCTATAGGATCCCTGATACTACTTGGGAATTCCATTACTTCCATTAACTTCCTTTGACGTCAATGCATGACTCAATGCATCACTCAAAGCACACATTGCTGGACATCTCTAGTCACAAATGTGTGGCTTAGATTTTTTTGGGGGTCAATTACAGTAAATTAATATAATCCAACTCCCTTTTCGCTCAGATCCAGCGCTCATCACCTCGCCCCAGACAGAGGAGCTGTTTGACCTGATCGTCAGCTCCCAGAGCCGTCGCCTGGATGACCAGCGGGTCAACGTCAGCAACCTGCCCGGGCTCAGGATCACCCATAACAACCTGGGCCACCTGTGTGTTGACACAGACCCCCAGGAGCCCAGCGATGACTTCTTCAACATGCTCATCAAGTGCCAGGTAAGGCCATGTCTCACTGCCTCAGCATCTCTATGGGTTGAATCTTAACGTTAAAACTGTGCTAATAACTTTCATTTTCGTGTTGAGTCAGAGAGTCTCCCATTGACATTCATCAATGTGGAATTTAGGTAATAGACCCAAATATTTGTGCTTATCTCAGGTTATGCAGGATTCATAAATTGCAGCACTCATGAATTGCAATTTTAGATGTCTGTCTCTCCTTCTCTCGCACTGTCTATCTCACTCTCATGGTCTAAACCAAGTCCTCCAGGATTGATGACCAGCGGTGCTCCCCACCAGAAGGGGGCCCCCGGGCTCCCACGGTGCCTGATGAGGACTTCTTCAGTCTGATCCAGAGAGCACAGGCCAAGCGCATGGACGAGCAGCGGGTCCACCTCCCCTCAGAAGAACAGGACGGGCCCAACTCCGACCCATCCGGGGACTCCAGCTAGGGGCCCAAGCAATCAGCCCTGGGGGCAGGGTTTGAAACTGCGACCATTTGACTTGGCAATGCGAAACCAATTTTGAATTGGTCGCTAGGGTGTCAGTGAAAATGTTTTGCTTGTCACCTTAGTTTTTGGCTCACAATTAGCTTTTTTTCTTTAATCAAGATTTATTCAAACCGCAGTGGGCAGCAACAATGGGTATGAAAACCAGGTATTCAAAAGTTTAGTCCGAAGTCTTGGTTGAATCTTTGAGATGTGCAATTCAGTCATCATGCACTGTTTGAATGAACGTGTCGAAAGGCTTTCCTAAAAAACTTTCCCAATTAAATGTTGACTGAAAAGTAGGACTTCCTGACAGAATGATATCATGATGATTTGTATCAATCGCAGGGCATTAGTTTCGCTAACTCTGTACATTGCACAGTACAAAAACACTGCTAGGCAATTGAATTAAATGCAACTTAATTCTCCAATTATAATTTAAGGGATTATTCCCAGACCTTAAATGTGGTCTCCTGATGTGGTTTAAGCATTGTTGTGGACTTGAAACATCCAAGTTGTTGTAGTTTTCCTATAAAAAAAAAACTGGAAAAAAACTGGAAAAAACAAAGAAAACTATTAAATTACTGATTTTATGGGGCTCTACAACTGTAGACTGACTGTTCAAAATCGCTAACACTAACCAGGTTTCCATCCAACCTTTTTATGTGAGTAAAGTACATGTCGCATAAGACATTTCACGACAGGCCAGATGGAAACAGCTAATATATCGGTAAGATTTCCAAATGTTGACAAAACAAAATACGCTACACAAGGTGGGATCTTTTTGTGTCTGTAAAATGAATGATGTGAGAAATGGCGGTGGAAATGCCTTTATGCAAAAATATTGATCATCATATGGAAGTAAACTTGGAGTCACGTGATGATATGTTGTGGGGTCCTCCCACTATGACTTGGGAAACCATACAGTTTATTAGGCTACAGATTAAATAGCTCATGGGGTGGTGAAAGTGCACGGTAATGAGCTTGATGCTCCTATACAATACATATCAAGAGTGTTATTCTGGTGACATGATGCTTGGCTGCCATTTGACAAATGATAATCTGCCATTTGTCTATAATAATTTCATCATGTAGGCTATACCCTGCACTGTATCTGCGAGCTGTTGGCTAGAGCGCACGAGCCAAGTCCAGAGTGGGCACATTCGCTATATAACTCAAAAAGAAATTGAGACAAAACCATCAGTAGACTTGAAAATGCGATGGAAACCCATTTAAAAAAAAAAAATGGTAACCTCAAAAATAACCTGTATGTGCCTCACACAGCGCTTTATCCACAACAAGTCAATTTGATGGAAACACATCTCTGGTGGGAAAAGTATTGAGTAGTTGCATGAAAGTCTGCCGCTAATTGGATGGAAACCTCGCTATTTACCATTTTTGAGATTGTGCAAAGGTTTTATTTTTTCCCTCCAAACAATCAATGTAAATATGATATTGTCAAGTTAAAATTGAATTCTTTCTGTATGGAGGGTAGGTCATTATAAGCTACTTGCTCAGCGTGCATCATCCGCTTTACCGGGACAGTATTCTTTTCATTGGAGCCAGTAGCTTCCATTTGGCACTGGCCCGGTGTGCCACTGGCCAATTTACCTGAATGTCAAGCCCTGCAAAGGAATGCTAATTTACCAGATGGCTATTCATTACTAGCCTGGTTCTGTATGGAATGCAGCTACATTACAAGTCACAGGTGAGGTCATTATCATGGGGTGTGACCAAATCATGTACTGGTGCCATCAACTGGTCTGCAACCCTGCCTGGGCCACCACTCGAGGAGATCCTTGAAGGGATTGAAGTAAATTAGGTTGATGTGTGACGCAAGATCCAAACACCATGTGCAATAGGTGGCACCCTTTCAGCTGTTGTGAATCTGTTTAGGTTTGAAAGGTGTACAAATCCAAATTCTAGGAGAAATCTATGTGAATGAAGGTTTGAGGTGTTTCGCTAGAGTTTGAGATGCTAACAAGATATTTACTGTACCCCATCTACTGCCTTAAATCTGTTTTTTTCAAACTCCGATTGTATTCCTAAGTGTCAGGGGTCTGTGATTTCAAAGCGCATAATGGAGAAGTATTCGGTTTGAAGGATGGCGATGATTGCTGCTGGTTTTTTGGTGACAAACAGTATTATCTACAGTTTGCAATGGCAAAATTGCATTCAGTGTTAGACAACAGCTCAAGAGGCTACAGGAAGAATTATAAAACAGCACGGTTAGTCAAGGTCTAGTCATAGAGTTCATGTCTTTTGGAGTACAAACGGGTTTAAAACAAATTATACATTTTATCAAAATACATTATGTAAAATAGTATACAAAATGTCAAGAAAATATTGTTTTAGAGAGAGTTAAATCAAGCTCGAATCAAAGTGCATCACTTCAGTTAGGCCATGGAAGTGCCAATAGTGCAGTATATTGGCAGTATACTGATTGCAATCAACAAATGTCTAATGGTTAAGCCCCCACAATGCCATCAACTTGATCGACCTGTCTCTGACCAATGAGCTTAGAGCTGACAGTCCAATGGATCGGGGACTTTTTTAGGACAGCACAGGAGTAGATGTATAGCCTATGCACACATAATCCTGTGTTGCAGGGATCTCCTTCTACAATGCCACAGCTGTTAGTCTTCAGTTTCCAATTGTCTAGGAGGGGTTAGTTTTATATTCTGCTGGTATACTGTCCCTTTGTGGTGAAACATGTGTACTACAGCTGTCCTGTGTATCCCATTGGAAATGACAGACTATTGTAATTCCCGAGGATGAGGTTGAGGATGTAATCTTGTGAGCAAGTATAATGCTTTTAAGCACTTTTTATTATTTCATTGACAAGCTATACCTAACTGTACAGTATATACTTTGCATATTTTTTGCAGATCATTTTGTAAAGGTTAGAGTTTATTTGCAAAAATTGTTAGTGCCTTTTTGTTTTTCTGTTCTCTTGTGGTTATCAGAGTTATCCTGTAGAGTTATCCTGTAGCAGACCCAGCGGACCAAAGACAGGTGCATACTGGAGAAATGAAACAAAAACAGCTTGTAGTAAGATCTAAACGTAACGTGTTGCATAACTGATGACAATGGACATTTTTGTTGCTCTTCCTCTTTGGGACTCCATTTGTAAATGTGTTAGTTTTACCGTGTAGCTCTACTTTGTACCTCAAGAGTCATGACCCTAACCCAGATTGGGTCATAAACCTAACTCGGGATGGGTCGTAATCTATATGATTCATCTCGATCTCTGTAATAAGAGGCTTACAAGGTCCCCACTGTTTTCCAAACAGAGCTAATTTCCTCTATTTTTCCATTGTTTATAAGGATAAACTTGGTCCAGATCTATCCGCTACGCTTCTATTTGTCACTACCATATGTACATATATGTTTTGTATTTATGTTCCATTTGAGGACATGAAGATGTCCCGTCTGCTTTTAATAAAATATTGATTCAAATGTTTTATGTGCCTCTGTCGTCATGTCCCATCAACAGTGTTCTACACATTACCATAAAGTCTGCTTTCATACAACCGGCTTTACTTCAACACATTGCATGTAGGTGTTTTTTTGATTGCACCCCATACTATATTACAGAACCATTCTTATGTCCACACCCAATTGGTGCAGTGTATGATGCACTTTCCCCCCACCCAAAGACCTGGATAGTCTTATTAAGATATCTGATATGTAATGTTTTACATCATCATTATCAAATGAGTCTCCTCGCCCAGACAAGAACGCCTCCTTATATCAGCAACTAAAATCAAGGTTATAAAAAAGGATGGGGAGTGTCATTGACTTGCCCTTGGTTGGACGAGGCACAGTGAACCGACCAAACAGGTTGGTTTGCTTTTCTCTGTTTTCCAAAGGAGATTACAACAGTGACTAGAATGCAAAGAAAGGCAGTGCTCTTTATACAGCTTGAGTTGTGATTCACCTTAGCACAATGGCTCTTTTCCTGTTTATTGCAAAGAAACAGAAAACAGATGCATCATTGTTATTTTATTGTTTGAGAGTCCTTTGATAATTCCTGGCATTTCGTGCACATAAGCACCCTCTCTTTGACATTACAGGGGAGGCTCACTATGAGATTTTTTTTTTTTTTAGCAAAGGCAAAGTAATTCCCATGCATCTCCCGCTGGAATATACCACAATCCTCCTACATAACCCCCCCTCCCAGCAGTTGGTTCATTCCATATTAAAAGGAACAACATATCAATCTGCAGTTAGCTGATAATCCCCCTCTGACTTCCTCATTAGCTTGGTCTCGCCCTAGCTTCCTAGCTCACTATCTCTCTTCCCCTCGATTAAACAACCTCTCCTCAAGGGTGTAAACTGTAAATGCAAAGGGAGCTGCCGTGGATCGAACACACACAACACATGATGACAATAATACATTCTTACAGCAGTTGAAGGCACACTGCCCACAAACCCCAAACTCCCCTCTCCTCCTTTCTCCCTCTTTTCCCAGAATGCACTGGTGGCTGAGCTGTGCTATAAAAAGTGGAGGAGGGGGAGAGAGAGCTGCCGTGCAGCAGGGACACTGCTCAGACACACACAGGATCCAGAGACAGACACACTTGTGGACAGAGCCGCAACGTTACAGAGAGGTCAGTACAGAGGACAGACAGCCACACAATGGCAGCAGTGCAGAGGAATAAAAAGCGCAGGAAGCGGGATAATTGTGCCGCAGGAACACAGAGAAGGGCTTGTGAGGGAATAGTGGGCAGGGCTGCTTGACTGACTGGTTGGAGAGAGGGAGAGAGAGTGGCACTGTGAAGTGCCGCCTGACCCTAGCTGCCACTGCTTCTTTGATGCAATGCATTTAGAGGCTATGGAAGGCTGAGGAAAAGGGTAGCTCAGGCACTTGCGTACTGTATGTAGCATTGTCCTCATTCTGCTATGGTGTAAGAATGTCATAGCCAAATGAAGTGTGTGTCATACTATGTGTGAGTGGACTAGACCATGCCTGGACTGCATGCACAGTAGGAGATCAAAAGAACAGGCTTGGCTGTTTTTGACAATTTTTTCATGCTTCATTGTCCATGGCAGAAACAATGTGCCGCTATGCCTGTCCGGTTGCTCATTCCCACCAACCCGCTGTAATGTTATTTGCAATATGCCTGTGTTTACATTCCATTGCATTGATGCAGGGTGTTGGGAGTCTTTTTATGCTATTGGTTCTTCTTAGTTAATGGTGAAGATCCAAACCAGAAAACCCCTACCGCCTGGAAGTCACACACACCACACAGCTGCAGTACACATCCTTCCCCCCCCCCAACCATATCTCTGTAAAGACCATAGAATATCTTATCTCAGACTGGGCTGATGATGTCAAAAAGTTCTCCTGCTTTCCCTTAAAGGGATATCACCACTATTAAAGTAGCAGTACCACAGGAGGACCACATACAATACAGTACATCAACTGCTTTGCATAACAGAGAGCTGTGGACACTGCAGTTGTAATGACAGATTATGTGCTTATTGCTAAATACTCTATGCTACACTTACATTGGCTTTACCAGCTAAGCAAGTGCAATCCAGCCTTCCATGTGCTTTCTGCGAATGGTTGACATGGTATCTGGGAACAGCTGCAGAGAGGACAGACAGGGTCTTTTTATAGCTGAACTGCATGACTGGGGACACCAATAACACATGCTGGGGAAAGAGAGAGGTGCATTGGATATACACAGACTTGAGTTAGGGGTGAGTGGGTTAGCAGATGCTAACAGGTTTTACGCACGTAGCTTACACGAGGAAACTGAATGGGTTGATTCTGGAGCATTCAGATGACGCTGCCCTTGGTGCTGAAACATTAGTGTCTGTGGAATCATGTTGTATTCACTGAAAAAAGTCCATTGCAGGAAAGTGGTGCAATATTTTGAATGTATGCTTCTTTCGTGCGTTATTGATGTCCTTAATCCTGAAGAAAGGAAAGTGTTTTGGGATGTGGGCTAACAGAAATTGAAAACCAGTATGATGGTTTGCGACCAGGCTAAAATGAATGGTGGACAGTGCGTCAGAAAGAATGTCTGTAGGTTTCCAAAGGGACTCGCACTGCAACCATAAAAAGGAATACTCTAAGGTATCTTTGGAACTCTACAGCTAACAGACATTGACACCTGCAACCCTGCCTCAATAATGGCAGGCAGTGGATAGGCCATAGAAATGGCATGGGCACTGGAATAGTCCTATTTTACACAGCTAACACTCAGTGAGCAAAATTACGTTGAAAATACAGTCTTTTCCAGACTTTACCGGGCCACTAACCGAAAGGTTGTTAGATCGAATCCCCGAGCTGACAAGGCAAAAGTCTGTCGTTTTGCCCCTGAACAAGGCAGTTAACCCACTGTTCCTAGGCCGTCATTGTAAATAAGAATTTGTTCTTAACTGACTTGCCTAGTTAAATAAAGGTTAAAAAAAAAAAAAAAAAAAAAAGTGATGAATGAAAGGTGAAAAGATGGAATTTCCAGATGTCGAAAATATTTTCCAGATGTTTAAATCAGGTATATTTTAGGTGAAGAATGAAAGGTGAAAATACGTATCTTCCCAATGTTGAAAATACATATTTTTCAGTCATTGATTCTATGGCCAAATTTTAACTGCACATACAGTCTCAATGAAGTAAGCATTATATCAAAATAACAATTTCATAGAATTTGCTGAATTATAAGGACATCTGTCAATCTAAATAAATACATTAGGCCCTAATCTACGGATTTCACATGACTGGGCAGGGGCACAGCCATGGGGGGAGCCTGGGAGGGCATAGGCCAATCAGAATGAGTTTTCCCCACAAAGGGCTGTATTACAGACAGAAATATACTCCTCAGCACCCCTTTCTCTCCCCCTTTGACGATCCCGCAGGTGAAGAAGCCGGATGTTGAGGTTCAGGGCTGGTGTGGTTACACGTGGTTTGTGGTTGTGAGGCTAGTTGGATGTACTGCCAAATTCTCTAAAACGACGTTGGAGGTGGTGTTTGGTAAAGAAATTAATATAAAATTCTCTGGCAACAGCTCTGGTGGACATTCCTGCAGTCAGCATGCCAATTGCACTTGAGACATCTGTGGCATTGTGTTGTGACAAAACTGCACATTTTTTTAGTGGCCTTTTAGTGTCTTCAGCACAAGGTGCACCTGTGTAATGATCATGCTGTTTAATCAGCTTCTTGATATGCCACACCTGTCAGGTGGATGGATTATCTTGTCTTATCTATATTTGTACCAAATACAATGCCTTTAGTTGTAGAAATATTTAGGACTAATTTATTCCTTGCCTCCCACTCTGAAACTAATTGCAACTCTTTGTTATGTGTTGCAGTCATAGTAGCTGACAAGTATAGTGTTGAGTCATCTGCATACATAGACACATTGGCTTTACTCAAAGCCAGTGACATGTCATTAGTAAAGATTGGAAAAAGTAATGGGCCTAGACAGTTGCCCTGGGGAATTCCTGATTCTACCTGGATTATGTTGGAGAGGCTTCCATTAAAGAACACCCTCTGTGTTCTGTTAGACGGGTAACTCTTTATCCACAATATAGCAGGGGGTGTAAAGCCATAACGCACATATTTTTCCAGCTGCAGATTATGATCGATAATGTCAAAAGCCGTACTGAAGTCTAACAAAACAGCCCCCACAATCTTTTTATCATCAATTTATCTTAGCCTATCATCAGTCATTTGTGTAGGTGCTGTGCTTGTTGAATGTCCTTCCCTATTTAATGAATGATGGAGCCGAGTTAGCCTTTTTTCCCAAAATGTCATTTAAGGTGCTCCAAGCTTTTTACTATCATTCTTTATGTCATTTATCATTTAGTCACATGATTTTTCAACTTTCAATACGTTTGCCAATCGGTTGTGCAGCCAGACTTATTTGCCATTCCTTTTGCCTCATCCCTCTCAACCATACAATTTTTCAATTCCTCATCAATCCACAGGGACTTAACAGTTTTTACAGTCATTTTCTTAATGGGTGCATGCTTATTAGTAACTGGAATGAACAATTTCATAAATGTGTCAAGTGCAGTGTATGTTTGCTACTCATTTCACACCACAGACCAACAACTATTCTTTACATCAACACCATAGGAATCACTACAAAATGTATTGTATGCCCTCTTATACACTATATTAGGCCCAGCCTTTGGAACTTTGTTTTCCCTAGATATGGCTACTATATTGTGATCATACAACCGGTGGATCTGGATGCTGCTTTCAAGCTAATTTCTTCAGCATTAGTAAAGATGTGATCAATACATGTTAATGATTTCATTTCTGTGCTGTTTGTAACTACCCTGGTAGGTTGACTGATCACCTGAACCAGGTTTCAGGCACTGGTTACAGTTTGAAGCTTTTTCATGAGTGGGCAGCTTGATGAAAGCCAGCCAATATTTAAATCACCCAGTAGAGTTTAATTCAGTAGAGTACAGTACTGTAGAGTACAGTGTAGTTTAATTCAGTAGAGTACGGTACAGTAGAGTACAGTGTAGTTTAATTCAGTAGAGTTCATTAGAGTAAAGTAGGGTGCAATACAGTACACTATACTATACTGTACTGTAATATAGTGTACTCTACTGTAATGTACTGTGAGGCACTGCCCAAACTTGCAAAACATAGATGTCTATGATTTCTTCAGATTTGGTCCGGTCTGGATCGTACCAAATCTGAACCAATTATAGACGTCTATGTTTGGGCCAAATAAAGACCAGAAATTTGGTCCTTGGACATTGAAATCAAAGCTGGCCTGGACTACACCAAAGAAAAACCAAAAAAACATGGCAGGTCTGGACAGGACCAAAAAAGACATACAAACAAAGTGGCCATTGGTAAATGGTTAGTGTAAAAAACATAACAGTCAACGTAATGGTCAATGTAAGGGTCAACATAGTGCTGTGTACCACAATATAGCACACGTTACACCTCATGTCAAGTTAACCATACTTCATGATATAATAATCATTTGGTGGGTGCTTGTATTTGTCCCATTTCACAAATGCACATGTGAATTATACGCATGTGTGAATTGGAAATGTGTTTTTTGCATATCCAAATCCTTGAGACATCCTCGGAGAGTGGGGTCACGGCCAGGGTCTGCCATGATTAACGGTCGGTAACCCAAGTTGCTTGCGCAGTGCCCGGTCCTCTCCTGATTGGAGGAGGTCTGTGTTTGGCATGCTAAGGAGGCTGCACAGCCTAGTGAGGGCACCATAATAGGCCAGGGTGGGTCCCAAAGGGGCACAGAGCTGACTCAGACGCCTGGGTGACATTTACAAAGGACACGGAGTCAAGAGCTCTACATTAAACCTGCCAACCTGGACCTGGACTACTGAGTCTTCAGAAAAAGCAAGGAAGAGTAGGGTAGCAGGATGGTGAAGAGCTTCAGTGAAACTCTACCACTTATTTCTTTCTCCTCTGTGAGTGGGGTGGAATAATCTTATCAAGCCCTGGCTGCCATATTGAAATGCTTTTCCAATGGTGAAATGTACAGTATACTTGAGCCTGTCTGTGGAACTGTCTGGTGGATTATAAACAAATTATGGTTAAGGGTTAGGGTTAAGGTCAGGTTTAAAATAAGATTGTATGACTTTGTGGCTGTGCCAGCTAGTGACCACTCTGCAGAGTTTCCTCCAGATCAGCTACTCTTCCTGGGGTCCAAAAAGACTATGGTAACCTAATCTTTTTACATTTACATTTGAGTCACTTAACAGACGGTCTTATCCAGAGCGACTTACAGGAGCAATTAGGGTTAAGTGCTTTGTTCAAGGGCAAAGACAGATTTTTCACCTAGTTGGCTCTGCGATTCAAACTAGTGACCTTTCAGTTACTGGCCCAACGCTCTTAACCTAACGGAAGCAGACTTCTTACTTTCTCGCAGGGTGATTGTAGGGTAAACTCCTCCTATGCCAAGACACTGAGTTTTACACTTCCCCCTCAACAACTCATTGAAAAGCACCCTCCCTACCACCGCCTTTGTTTCAGCCAGCAATGACTGATTCATGGTCAGCTCATATCAGACCTTTTAATTTATTCCACAACAATTTATACAGGATCAGCTTTCTCTCCAACTTTTTAGCCAGTTGTTTTAGGCATCATTCAAAATAACCACACGGCTAGGCTTCACCCTCGTCACATGACCCAGGCAGGCAGCCACTTGAGCTGAGAGATCTGTTTACACATGCCATCCTGACGCACCCAGAAATTATCCTCCCTCTTCCTCCCTCCCTCTGGCACTTAGGAAGGCCGGAAGAAAATGCACAGGGAACAGTAAGGCTGTTATTTTATTTGGTAATATTAACTCATATTTACTGCAATCAGAAATATTCAGGTTCCATTCCGTCATACAGTTTTTGCACAGGGATGGTACTATGCTCTGGTCCTGATTCTTGGGGCGTGTTAAGGAACATCAGGTTCAGCTATAATTTCTGGTTGAGTGGTGTAACCCGCTGCTGAGTGATCAGATACTGTAATGTTACTCTCATTGATATGTGGAAGTAATGCTTTTGACTTTACTTGATGCTGACTTTACATGATGCTGCATTCTAATGATTCCCGTCTGTGGACTGGGTTTATTGTTCCTAAATTAAGTTACATTCAAGTTACATAATATACAAATGGTATTGTGTTTGTTCTGAGGAAACTTTATCCTCACAAATTATAAGAAAGTAACAATTTCAGGACGTAGTGGTTTAGACATTTCCTCTTTTGCTTGGACATCAACTGTCTTAAGGTCAAAACTGAGAAAGAGTATAGGCTTTACTGCATTACTATGATAATTTATTCAGATTAGATTATGTAATTTGCTGTAATTCTTTTGACATGGATAAGTAAGTGTACTAACACAGCATTCACCTGAAATCAATTGCTTTGAAGGACACAACAATATTAAAAAAAGATAAGCTACTGACTGATATTACTGTTTTTGGTTCTCTTTGAAATGGGAAAATGAGACTCTGCATCTATTTGCATGGAGACAAATGCAGGCTAAGAAGTGGTACTAACTCTGAATGTACAAGTTAACTTCTGTTTTCTCTGTCTTCTATTTCAGTTAAAAGGAATAACCCTTACATATCAAGATGGCAGGTAATTATGAGAAATGATAAATATGTTGGTCTCCTTTAACATAAAACTTTTCTCATGGGAGAAGTACTCGTATTCTAAGCAATGATTGATATATACACTAGATGACTCAGATAGGGTGCTGTGTTGAAGCAACTGCGTCTCCATCTTGACACCCCCATGTTGTAGAAAATATTTGGAAAACTAAAGAAATGCATTTATTAATGTCTTCATTCCTTTTTGCAATGGTTATTCTATTAGACAGCTTAATGCATATGTTTAAATTATTTTGTGAGCTAAACATAATAAAATAAAATGTATATAAAAACATTTCTTAAAGTATAGTTTTTGAGATTACTAATGTTACTGTCCCCAGTACAATAACAAATACTTAAATATATGTAATTTTGTCCTTAAAACATGTAATTGAAATACAGTAGAATTCAATTCATTCCTATGAGGGATATCACCTGCTGGGGAGTGCCAATATGGCCGACTGGTGAGCTAAACATAATAAAAAAAATGTATATAAAAACATTTCTTAAAGTATAGTTTTTGAGATTACTAATGTTACTGTCCCCAGTACAATAACAAATACTTAAATATATGTAATTTTGTCCTTAAAACATGTAATTGAAATACAGTAGAATTCCATTCATTCCTATGAAGGATATCACCTGCTGGGGAGTGCCAATATGGCCGACTGGTGGCTTCAAAGCCTCTCAATGGCCAATACATAGCATCGGCAATCCAGGGTATATTTACATCATTGGTCCTAAGTGTATGCTTAGGCTATGGTGACCTCTTCTGGTTATTTACAATATTGCCACAGCTGAAAGGAACATACTGTACTGTACCTTCATAGTCAACACAACACTCAAATGGGAAAATACATTATATGAGTTTGTGGTTATACATTCTATTGTTGTTTATTATTTGATGAGGGAACATTCAAAAAGAAAGGGATTTCTTAGATACTTCTTATAGCTACTACTTATCAGTGAAGGATACAGTCACTTCAGAAAGTATTCAGACACCTTGACTTATTCTACATCTTGTTGTGTTAGAGCCTGAATTCAAAATGGATTAAACACATTTTTGTTCTCACCCATCTACACACAATACTCCATAATGACAATGTGAAAACCTGTTTTAAGAATATTCTGCAAATTTATTGAAAATGAAATACAGAAATATTTTATTTACATAAGTATTCACACCCTTTTGCCATGACACTCCAAATTGAGCTCAGGTGTATCCAATTTCCTTTGATCGTCCTTAAGATGTCACTACAACTTGATTTGAGTCCATCTGTGGCCAGTTCGATTGTTTGGATACGATTTAGAAAGAAACACACATCTGTCTCTAAGGCCCCATAGTTGACAGTGCATGTCAGAGCAGAAACTATACCATGAAGTTCAAGGAATTGTCTGTAGATCTCTGAGAATTGAGAGGAAGCATAAGTATAAAACATGCTTGTCTAGTCTTGAAAGTTTCAATTTCCCATCATTGGGAATATGGAACTACCCAGACTCTGCCTAGAGGTGGCCGTCCGACCAAACTGAGCAACCGGGCAAGAAGGACCTTGGTCAGGGATGTGACCAAGAACCCAATGACACTACAGAGTTTATTGGCTGAGATGGGAGAACCTGCCAGAAGGACAACAGTCTCTATAGCACTTAACCAATCTCGGGTTTTGGGGAGAGTGGCTAGACAGAAGCCACTCCTGAGAAAAAGGCACATGACAGCATGCCTTGAGTTTGCAATAAGGCACGTGAAAGACTGAGATCATAATGCAATAGATTCTGTGGTCTGATGAGACAGAAATTGAACTCTTTGGCCTGAATGCAAAGTGCTATGTCTGGAGAAAACCAGGCACAGCTCATCAACCTTCTAACACCATCCCTACCGTGAGGCATGGTGGTGGCAGCATCTTGCAAAGGGGATGCTTTTCAGCGGTAGGGAATGGGAGACTGGTAAGTACAGCAGGAGCAATGAATTGAGCCAAATACAGGCAAATCCTTGATGAGAACCTGCTCCAGAGTGCAAACAACTTTAGACTGGGGTGAAGATTTACGTTCCAACAGGACAATGACCCCAAGCATACAGCCAAAGCAACACTGGAAAGGCTTCAGAAGAAGAATGTGAAAGTGTTTTAATGGCCCAGCCAAAGCCCAGACTTAAATCCCATTGAAAATCTGTGGCAAGACTTGAAGAGTGCTGTTCACTGCCACTCCCCATCTTATTTAACAGAGGTTGAAAAATCTGCTAGGGAGAATGGCAAACAATCCCCAAATCAAGATGTGCAAAGCTGATACAGGCATACCCAAGACGACTCAAAGCTGTAATCGCCGCCAAAGGTGCTTCTACCAAGTATTGACTCAGGGGTGTAAATACTTATGTAAATGAGATCTGTTTTTCATTTTCAATAAATGTGCACACATTTCAAAAAATATGTTTTCACTTGTCATTATGGGGTATTGTGTGTAGATTGATGAGGAAAACAAACAATTTAATCAATTTTAGAGTAAGGCTGTAACGTAACAAAATGTGGAAAAAGTCAAGGGTTCTGTTTTTATTTATTCCATTTAGAATTCAGGCTGTAACAGCAAAAAGTGGAATAGGTCAAGGGGGGTGAATAATTTCTGAAGGTTTACAGTGTTTTTTCTTGACTCTTTTCCAATTCAGATGTACAAATCTCAAAAGCCTTTAATGAAAGGTACAGCACTTTTGGATTCCCTACTGACTCAAACACTGCATATTCTCATGTGGAATAACTCAGACCATTATGCATAAACACCCCAAATTGCTACAAAATGTGTGTGACTACAGTGAATTTGGCTAATCTTGGCCCAGTGCTACTGTAGCAAGTGGCCATTTTCTATGTGGTCACAAAGCATTGTGAAGTAGTTGGCAAAGGTTGCCAAGGTAACTCCATTGTATATAAGTCCAAGAAGGCAGAGAGGTTCCATGTCAAGATGGGTTGCTCAGTCAGCTGCTCCAACTCAGCAAGCTGCTCCAGACAAATTGTACATTCTGATGATGGTTTGTTACACTCCCACAAAAACTTTTAGTGAACTTGGTTTACTGTCAGCAAGCTGCAGGTTTAACCAGTAACCGCCTGAAGTTGTTTCTAGAACTACCAGCTATGTTTCTCTGTTGCCTCTTTTCCTTTTAGACAAAATCAAGGATGCCAAGATTATCTTCGTTGTAGGTGAGTGAAATATAATATATCATCTTATTTTCTTATTTTAAAATCAACACTATCAGGCAACACAGCAAAAAATGTAGGCATATGCACGTTCCACATCTGATATAAGGTGAAGTCAACACTTCTCTTGAAAGAATACACTAAAGTATAAAGTAAATATATACAACAGCCCTGTGTCATAAACCAACCACCACTAAGGTTATGGCTAGATGGGATTCACCAACCAACCAACACTAACCCCTGTCCTCCTTGTATGTGTCCCCTAGGTGGGCCTGGCTCTGGTAAGGGCACCCAGTGTGAGAAGGTGGTGGCCAAGTATGGCTACACCCACCTGTCTTCTGGGGACCTGCTGCGTGCTGAGGTAGCATCCGGCTCCGAGAGGGGCAAGACCCTCCAGGCCATCATGCAGAAGGGAGAGCTCGTACCCCTGGTGAGTGGCTGGGACAGTGCACACAGTTATCCCTAAAGCAGTTACTATGTAATAACATGTTAACAATGTTGTTACTACAGAAAATATAGTCTAACTACACAGGTTTAAGGTATACTGTACCTTTTGTGCTGAATTTCGTGCAATAAGTATGAATAAATCAGGTTAACACTCATTTTAAATTGGATATTGTGTTCACCAAGAGTTGTAACCGGTTCAGGGAACAGAACCAAAAACAGGAAAATAATGACATTATTTGAGGAACAGAACCAATACCAAAAACAAAAGTGATCTAAACTGTTTCCGGAACAGAATTGTTATTTTAAAAGCATGGGTACCGGTTAATAATGTTCCTTTATGTTCCGGGCATTTTTTTTCCAGTCGCAACGAAGCGCCTATGCAAAGCCCTTACTCTGTCAGACTTATTCCAGCATCTGCCTATCAGCTGGAAATCTTTGCCAGTCGGTGTGCGTGTGTAGGTCAACTTCACCTCCCCCTCTGAAGCATAGGTTACTGTAGCCTACTGATGACGTTAGAAGCGTAATTCAAACATTTGGGAGAGATGTTAAATTAGTGAAGAATGAATTGACTTTTCGACACAGAAGTGAAATTGTTCCAACGTCTTTCTATGAAGGTGAGTGTGTTTCATGTCAATAAATAGTACATCCCCCCCCCCTCCAGGACACAGTCTTGGACATGATCAAGGACGCCATGATTGCTAAGGCCGACGTGTCCAAGGGCTTCCTCATCGACGGCTATCCCCCGTGAGGTCAAGCAGGGCGAGGAGTTCGAGAAGAAAGTAAGACGAGAAAGGAACATGGATTCACATTCAGAAAATCCATACTTTAACATTGCTGGGCAATTAGGTTGCAGCAGTGCAAAAAAACACACAACGCAAGTAGAGAAACCCATGCATTTATAAGGTGTCCCGTCCTTTAAAAAATCCCCAATAGCTCAATATCTCTCAATTTCCTCAAAATATATTTTTCTTTAGCAAATCACCTCCCAGTTAAAAGAACTTTATCATTTCAACAACCTTTTTAAAGTTGTCCTGACCATTATGTTTGACTTCTCACAGATCGGAGCCCCCTGCCTACTGCTGTACATTGACGCCAAGGGTGAGACCATGGTCAAGAGGCTGATGAAGCGCGGTGAGACCAGCGGTCGCGCTGACGACAACGAGGAGACCATCAAGAAGCGCTTGGACCTGTACTACAAAGCCACTGAGCCAGTCATCGCCTTCTACTCCAGCCGCGGCATTGTCAGGAAGGTAAGACTGGTGCCACTAGTTATAGGCTACTGTCATTGCTTGAATCCACAGGAGGTTGGTGGCACCTTAATTGGGGAGAACGGGCTTGTGGTAATGGCTGGAGTGGAATGAGTGTTTAATGCCATTCGTTCCGTTCCAGCCATTATTATGAGCCGTCCTCCCCTCAGCAGCCTCCACTGGTTGAATCCCAACATCAGATGAGAGAGACAGAGAGCAAGAGTGTCATAGAACAGTGTAAGATAAACAGTTCTGTTCTTTTAAAAATAAATAAGTGCATTGTGACAAAATATGCATTGTGACAATACGCACAAGTGTCTCACCTCGCATCTCTTGTAAACTCTGAAAACTCTCTCTCTCAAAATTCATATCATTTTACAATAATGACGCCATCGACATTACAATCTAATTTCATGCCTTTCTCTCTCATTCTCCTCAGATTGACTCTGAGCTGCCCGTGGATGAAGTCTTCGGACACGTCGCCAAAGCTATCGATGACCTGAAGTAAAAAGCAAACATGACTGGATATGAATTTGTTTTGGTCATTTATTTCTAAATGTCAATTTAATGCCGAAAAAAGCTAAAATCTGCTGAGTCCTCCCACTGGGCACACATTGGTTGAATCAACGTTGTTTCCACATCATTTCAATTAAATTAAGTTCAACCAGCTTGGAATAGACATTGAATTGATATCTATGCTTAGTGAGCTTAGTTATAAAGAAAGGCCATTAAGGAACAGTGCTGCCTTAATTCAACACTGTAGTCTCCTGTTTCAGTCCACAAACCACAACAGACATCCATATACGGCCACACAAACACACACACACACACACTCTCTGTTATGGTTAGTGCTGATTTCAGTTGTATGAAATTACAGGAGGGAGCTCTCAACAGTTTACCAGACCATACATGTACAATTCCTGCCTGGGGTGGCTCTGAGCTGCACTCTCTGATCCTGTGCCGCCATGCAGACACTGGAGTATATGGGAAAGCATGGAGACTCCTTTATGGCTGGTGCTAAACGCCATGCAGTGACAGACATGGCAGCAGGCCATTACATCATGCAGACATTCAGGATATAGTATAGTTCTCCCACAGCAGGAATAGAGTACAATAGTAACCAACCATTGTAAAAGAAAATTCAGTATGCCTATGTCCATATTAATTTCACTGTCTAACATTTCCTGATATGTTTCATTACATCACATAACAGATAAGCTGTGTCATAACAACTACAGAATAGTATGCATAACATAAAAGCTATCCTTAATATTTAAAGAAATAAGCACTACGATTGTAATCTTTACATGGTATTATTTGAAAATGTCACAATGTCTATCATCACGTGATGTTACTGTAGTAGGATAGTGCACACCTGAAGCGCACCGCCCTTTGATCTGCTGCCGGCAATCATGTGTTTTTAGCCCAACAAGCTGCCAGATGGTGCTATTATTCCTTATGTCCTCTGATGACAAACGACACAAGGAATAATAGCGCCATCTGACGGCCTGTTGGGCTAATGTGTTTTGTACTTCTTTTCTGACGGAAGTAAATATTATTTAGCAGTTGTAATCTGTTGCTGGAAAACTATATCATAGAATATGGATGAACTAATCCAATCTCCTCGAGAGGTAAATTCTTACTTTTGTAGTGGCTAACCTAACCCAATAATGTACTCCTTATAGTCCAAGGACCTTACATGTTCTGTTTAGAGGCGAATTGGCTCTGGCAGCCAAAACAGCCTAACACTCCATGTGAATCGATTCTCTTACATATTACATCAAAATAATTTCACAAATGCAAAATATACACTTACTGTACACTGTTTTAACCGGTTTTAACACAGTTGCAGGCAACAATATTTTTCAGTGACAACACATTTGTGGCGTCCGTCTTCCGTTTACATACAGGTGTTTGGAGATGCAAATAGCTAATTAGAACAGGTACGACTCTGTCTTCCGTATAACTGATATGAAAGAAACATTCCTTATGTTTCCAAAACTACCTCAAGCGATGCGTTTTAATGTTCAGAACGAGCGTTGTGGTCTTAACAAAAATTCCCAGGCCAGAAGATACTATCGTCAATAGGCACTGAAGGTAGTTATCGTCTAGGAATGGGTTATGGATAACCTAGTTAAACATTCCTGCTAGACACTCTAGCTCAGGTGAGATTGCAATTGTTCATAAATGTGTGCAAAACAACCTGCTTTCCAAAGGTGGATATTTGGTTGTGTCTTTTGACCATTTACTAGCAGCAGAGATAACAATGTAACAAGATTCCATAATGGCAGACGTAATTACCGATAAGTCCAGTTCATAGATATGTGACCCAGCATATAGTACTTTAGTGTAGAAATTTGTGGAATTTACAAGTTCAGACAAACTATAGACAACACAACACACATAAGTAGGCCAATTGCTTATACAGTCTGTCTGATTTGCAAACAATTTGAAGACAATACTGCACTCTAGTGGGCAAAAACTTGATCAAAGCTATTGCCACATATCCCAGAGGAAGGCAAATCTGGTCCTGGAGTGCAGTGTAGCTTAGTTGGTAGAGCATGGCGCTTGCAATGCCAGAGTTGTGGGTTTTATTCCCATGGGGGACCAGTATGAGAAAATGTATGGACTCACTACTGTAAGTCGCTTTGGATAAGAGTGTCTGCTAAAATGTAAAATATGTTGCAGGTGCTTCATGTTTTTGGTTTAACTGACTTGGAAGACCAGATGTGTTGAATTTAAGCAATTACAGGGCCTCCTGAGTGGCGTAGCGGTCTAAGGCGTCACTACAGACCCGGGTTCAATCCCAAGCTTTATCACAACTGGACGTGATCGGGAGTCCCATAGGCCGGCACACAATTGTCCCAATGTCGTCCGGGTTAGGGGAAGGTTTTACTTGGCTCATCGCGCTCTAGCGACTCCTTGTGGCGGTGGAGGGCAGTTGAACAGCGCATTGGTGCGGCTGGCTTCCGGGTTAAGCAGCTGGGTGTTTGAAGCGTGGTTTGGAGGGTCATGTTTCGGAGGATGCATGACTCGACCTTCGACCCCGTTGGGGAGTTGCAGCGATGAGACAAGATCAAAAAGGGTGTAAAAAAAGATTATTATTTAGGCAATCACTGAACTGATCAATTAGCTCAGTGGGTCAGGTGTGGTGCCTAGCTGTAACAAAATCATGCAGTACCTGCAGCTCTCCAGGAACAGGGTTGTCTACCCCTTGCATATACCATAACAAAACAAAACATTCTATCATAAAATGAAGCAGCTCTTTCAGAAACCATGAAGCATAGTTTCAAGATAGAGTCATACATCAAAACTATCCCTGAAACATCCCAACTTTACCTGCTCAATAACAACCTTTTCAAAATCAATGCATGGCCTCACTTTACTAAAAGTGCTGAAGGTGGTTCTTTTACAACAAAAACAGGGTCAAGGTGAGTGAGCATGTAGACACAACAGGATGTAGAGACACTGCTACACCAGTACATCCAGTGTGTTATTGGAACTCCCCACCTCTTGTACCTCACATCTCACACACAGCCCTCAGTAGGCTCACAAACACTTTCTAGCAGGTATCCGGGCTATCCTCCAAGGAGTGCTCTGCTCACGACTTCACGGCTACACTGGAAGGGGGATGAGAAATAGGAAAGGAGCTTCTTAGGGACAGGATGTGTCCATTGGAAAGCCAATTAGAAAAGGCGTCAGTAAGCACTTTTATGCAGTCAGCAGGAATGTTAAGAATGTCACGACTGTACCTCGTTTGAGGGTAGGGGTAACAATAAGGGAGAACGAGGGCAGGGGTGATGGCATGTGTGTGTGTGCCATCACATGTTAGGATACCAAAATGGGAAAGTTCAATCAGCCTTTCACATAGTAGCCTATATTACATAAAACATATACGACAGAAAAAGTGTCAGATTGATGTGAGCCGTAATTAACACTTAATTCCTGGAGTGAGAAACGGGGGAGGATAGACAAATGCTTGATAGGTCTACATCACAGGAGGTTGGTGGCACCTTAATTGGGGAGGACGGGTTTGTGGTAATGACTGGAGCGGAATAGGTGGAATGGTATAAAATACATTGAACACGTTCAAGCCATTATATTGAGCCGTCCTCCCCTCAGCAACCTCCACTGGCCTACACGTACACCTGCAGCCTTAGGCCAATACTATTAGAAAACCCAACGAGGGCCTCCATGATTTAACAAATGCACTGTATGACCTCCAGCTCCAGTCTTGTCCATCTCCAACGTCATGTTTCAAAGCCTTTTGCTAACACATTGCCTTGACCCAGAGCCATAAGGAAACCTGTGAGCTGGCGCATGGACACTTTCACAAACGTCCCCCTCAGACTGACGTGCTGCTGCCCGGCGACATGGAAACTCATGGCACCGCGCTGAAACCTGCGTCGACCTGCTGGACCAGCGATGACAGACGATGACCACAGAGCGGCGGATTGTTTCCTGTTATTGAAAGACTACAGAGAAGTACACCCCCCCCCCTCCAACTGTAGATAAAAGGGAAGTGTTGTTCACAGCTTATAGAGGAGACGCACCCTAATGCTGAGGTGTACGTGCAGTCTGTCTGGTGCGCCTGGGACGTTGCAATGCTAGGCTTGTGGGTGCTTATCTATCTAGCTGTCTGTGATGAATGGCCAATGTACTGTAGTCCTCCTGTGTCTACTTACATGTAGAGGGATGTCTACAACAAGCTGAGCGTGTGTGCATGTTTTATTGAACAGGATTTGAGTTATGAATGTTTCCTGTTCTCCCCTGGAGTCATGTAGAATGTTATCTTAGGTATCTCCCCTTTAAGTCTGATGTCAACAATCTGAAATGTATACATTTTCCATAGTATAAACGAATCATGATCTGGAATCATGAGGCATGTGTTTTTGTAGGCTACATAGCATACACAAAATCCTATGGTCCATTTTTTTCACAGGACTGGTACTATAGCAAACATGTATAGGCTACAAAACACATTGAGGAATAATCATATTCTGAATTTACACATACACTACATCACCAAAAGTATGTGGACACCTGCTCGTCGAATATCTCATTCCAAAATCTTGGACATTAATACAGAGTCAGTCTCCCTTTTGCTGCTATAACAGCCTCCACTCTTCTGGGAAGGATTTCCACTAGATGTTGGAACATTGCTGCGCAGACTGGCTTCCATTCAGCCATAAGAGCGTTACTGAGGTCGGGCACTGATATTGGGTGATTAGGCCTGAATCGCAGTCGGCGTTCCAATTCATCCCAAAGGTGTTAGATGGGGTTGAGGTCAGGGCTCTGTGCAGGCCAGTCAAGTTCTTCCACACCGATCTCAACAAACAATTTCTGTATGGACCTCGCTTTGCTCACGGGGGCATTGTAATGCTGAATCAGGAAAGGTTCTTCCCTAAAATGTTGCCACAAAGCTGGAACTAAAAGGCCTAGCCCGAATCATTAAAAACAACCCCAGACTATTATGCCTCCTCCACCAAACTTTAGAGTTGTCAGTATGCATTGGGGCAGGTAGCATTCTCCTGGCATCCGCCAAACCCAGATTCGTCCGTCGGACTGCCAGATGATTAAGCGTGATTCATCACTCCAGAGAATGCGTTTCCACTGCTACAGAGTCCAATGGCGGTGAGCTTTACACCACTCTAGCCGATGCTCGGCATTACGCATGGTGATCTTAAGCGTGTGTGTGGCTGTTCGACCATGGAAACCCATTTCATGTAGCTCCCAAAGAACAGTTCTTGTGCTGACTATGCTTCCAGAGGCAGTTTGGAACTCATTAGTGAGTGTTGCAACTGAGGACCGGTGATTTTTGCAGGCTACACTCTTCAGCATTCGGTTGCCCCGTTTGTGAACTTGTGTGGCCTACTACTTCGCGGCTGAGCCATTGTAGCTCCTAGACGCTTCCACTTAACAATAACAGCACTTACAGTTGACCCTGGCAGCTCTAGCAGGGCAGACATTTGACAAACTGACTTGTTGGAAAGGTGGCATCCTATGATGGTGCCATGTTGAAAGTCATTGAGCTATTCAGTAACGCCATTCAACTGCCAATGTTTGTATATGGAGATTGCATGACTGTGTGCTCAATTTTACACCTGTCAGCAACAGGTGTGGCTGAAATAGCCGAATCCACTAATTTGAAGGGGTGTCCACATACTTTTGTATGTACTGTATAGTGTACCATTTATTTATTTCATTTATTTTTTATTTAATCTTTACTTACCTAGGCAAGTCACTTAAGAACAAATTCTTATTTACAATGACAGCCTCCCAAAAGGCCTCCTGCGGGGACAGGGGATTTAAAAAATAGGACAAAACACACATCACGACAAGAGAGACACCACAGTACTACATAAAGAGAGACCTAAGACAATATCATAGCATGGCAGCAACACATGACACCACAGCATGGTAGCAACACCACATGACAACAACATGGTAGCAACACAAGATGGTAGCAGCACAAAACATGGTACAAACATTATTGGCACAAAAGCAAGAAGGTAGAGACAATACATCACGCGAAGCAGCCACAACTGTCAGCAAGTGTCCATGATTGAGTCTTGAATGAAGAGATGGAGATAAAACTGTCCAGTTTGAGTGTTTTTTTCTGCTCGTTCCAGTACTTGTACTGCAGTGGAGGCTTCGGGGGGAGGACGGCTCATAATAATGGCTGGAACAGAGCAAATGGAATTGCATCAAACACATGGAAACCACCTATTCCAGCCATTGCCATGAGCCCATCCTCCAAAATAAAGGTGCCACCAACCTCCTGTTCTGTACTGTCCAATTCTTATGTTTTCATTTAAAATATCCTAAATACATTTAAAGGTTGCATGCATCCCTTTTACAAACATGTTCATCTGCATGCAGGCCAACAGTAGGCAAAGTAATTAACACATTAAATAAAATTCGTATTCCTATTGTGTTCTTGGCAACAACAATATCAAAATGTCTGCTCTTACTCCATAAATGGCACAGGCTTGTAAACATTGTCTCCATCAAGTCATTACCAAACCACTTAATAACTATAAATGTTCAATGCTCAAACACATGACAGCGATAGTCTTGTAATTCAGATATGTTTTTAATAAAGATCCTGTCATGTGTGATTCCATGAAGGCTGCAGCTATTGTTGCAGAATGAAATAATGAATGTGTATTTTGTCCTTCACTGCAGTCTGCTGTTGTGCCGTCTGCTTCTCTGACTATGACACCATAGCAACCACATAAGTGTTTGTGAGTTGGTCACAAATATACAACTGACTGGATATCTTATTAATTAAGAAATTTGACAAGAGGACAATTGTCGGATATCATCATCACATCATACCATTCTATATTAGTAATATGTTTATACATAATTATTTATTTTCACTCTGAAATTACATCCCTGGTTACAATATGTCAATTTGTTCTCATAAACAAAACAGTTTCGAGGATGAGAGAGAGTAAAGTCAAGTCACAACTCCCATTGAGCGACAAATAATGATTGTAGCAATATTGGCCTCAAGAGGGCGATGTGGTCCCCAGTTGGTTGTGACAATAATATATTTGCTGAGGTGAGATTCTTCCAAAACCCAGGGATCATCATCATCATCATCATCCCATCTGAGATTATAAGGACACAACCCCTTTACTCTTTATAATACGTAACATTGTGGGTTATTGCAATGGTATTACAATGTAATAAACCATGTTGAATGGGTTATGGAAAGACCAAACTCATACTTCTGTGATTTATACTTTCTTTTCATTCATTAGGGTGCTACCGGTCGACCATATCTCATTGTTGTCGATTCACCTGAGATGTAAAATTTCAAAGAAATCCTTAGCTTCGCTCACAATGTTCTGTGCTGACAAGCAGTGCGTTTATTGACGTCAGTGATCGGCATTAGCTCCAGCGCTCGAAGCTCGTGTCTTTGGGAGTGGTAAGAAAGTAAATCTGCGCTTCCCCGCCCGCCCAGCTACACTAGAAAGTTTATGAGCGTTTACATGACTGACTGCTTCTTTCGCACTCGTGGATTATACCCGCAATTTAAAAGGGACAATCTCCATTGATATGTGAGTTTCTTTTAATCAATGCTTTGCTGTCAGCTGTAGCTGTTGTCCCTGATACAATGTATTCCCTTGATGTGTTGTTTATTTGAAGCCAATGAAAGGTGACAATTAGGTAAGATAACTTGTTTTCATGAATTAAAAAGTTGTGAACTCTGAGCAATTGTCAGATACACGTCTAGCCTATAGCCGTATTATCGTACATTTCTGAAAACCAGAACTATGAGTTTCACTTATTCATCCTATTTATTTCAGCCAAATAAAAAAATTAACGGTTTTGCTTTTGTTTCACTTTAATCGCATGTCTTCCGTTGCCTGAAATATTCAACTACTTTCTAGTGACCATTTTCTATAGTTAAAGCGTTATTAGGCATTTGACTCAATAATTCGTGTTTGTCTGGTTAAGGAAGTAGCCAAAGTTACTTTTGTTTCGCTTTGGTTGCATAAACAGTTTATATAGTCGTTTCCCCTCGCTCTATATGAGTCATATAACAAGTGCAGTCTCCCCCGCTTATCAGATCTCCTCATTGTAACATTATTTAAAGAAAGCGACGCCATACTGTTTCCTGGCAGACTGGGCCATCAGTTACTGACCACTGGATAACCCTAGAGCTCTGGGCCCCGATTATAATATTCTAGGCTATCCAAGAACAGACAATCCCATTGGAAGTATAAATGTAATACGTTTGTAGCCTAGTTGCACATGCAGAAGTTGATGGCAATGTCACGTGTCAAGTTTTAACTGAATATCCCATTTTTTATCTGAATTTGGTATGATAGCAAAAGTTATAATCAAGCACCTTACTATAAAATGGGGGGTAGTTGAGTAGAGAGAGGTACAGTACAGAACATTTTATCCTATAATAATCTCAGATACCACTATTCCAGATAAGACAGAAAAAAAGAAAGTGATGCAGTTTATAATCTTGGCAACACCATCACACAATTAAATTTTTAACAGGAAAGGTTCCTTGAGGGGATTTGTTAAACTTGCCAGCATTTAGTGTAGAGGATGAGTATTACATTGATTAATATGCATTGACATTATATTAATTCTACTCTGACGCAATTATATAAATGTGCAACATCAGTAATATCAGAGGTATACACTATTCCTTATTGATTGGATATTTTCAGTATTCACCTCATCTATGACTTTGCTTGGCAGTCAGCTATCTCCTACTGACGCCCCGCCTCTTTTCTCCTAGCTACCTTTGACCTATCAAGGCTGGTTTTGTGTGGTCACCCCTCTGGAGCGGAACCACTGCCACCACAGTCACAGCCGTGCTGCCATTGGACGAGGACACTGCTCTCGCTGCCCAAGCAATCTAGACACCGGCAAGTTCTTCATTGAGACTCCCACAGATATCTGACTTAGAGATGGAGAGCAGCAACATGTCACTTTTACCTCTGCTTCTACTCTGCCTTGCCATCGCCACTTCAGGTAAGACCAACGGTTGGTTGAACCTCCAACTTCCATCTATTCTTAATGGTTGTGTAAGTGAAGAGCTATTTGGTTGACGGCGAGTGTGCTAGACTCGACTTGGAGACTGGTGCTGAATTGAAGCCTAGAGGGTCTTTCCTTCTGTGAAAGCAAAGTAAAAAAAACGGCATTAACCTTGATTTGAACTGTTATGATTTACTTATTCTAACCTCATCTCTTTAAAAAAAAACAACAACCAGGGCTTTATTTTCACAACTGTTTTCAGTGGTTCTCTCTCAGGAACCAGTTGATTGGATGGGTCTGTATATAGAGGTGTATCGTTTAGGTAGAGATATTTAATTTCATTTTGGGCCTGACTGACAATATTTCCTAAAGACTACTTTCATTAAAACTTGAAAAGTATAAGGATTAAATGAGAAATGTGTGCATCAGTTTATTATTGTGCTGGTATACGCTATAGGTAGCCTAGATTTGTCTTTGTTTGCATGTATATTTGATATATTTATCAAGTACTTTTTTGGGAGTATGATAAAAAAAATTGAAATGTTAAATAGAGCTCGCCAGCTTGTAGTCCTAAAAAATGGAAATTAAACCTCAGGTTTGTTCAGCCATTCCTAAAAATCAATGGGAAATTAATGGGGTTTTGGGATAAACGCAGAAAATAAGGTTTGAGGTTAACACAGGCTTTGATCTTATACATTTGTAATCAGTCAGTTAACATGACCTTTATGAATTATGAAGCATTTATGTGCTTATTTTGATTACATAAATGTTTCATAATTCACAAAAAGTGACATTAGCTGATGAAGATGTCATGGAACAAAACTAATAAGATCTCCTAAGCCTGTGTTTACCACAGGTTTTATTTTCCTCGTTTATCCCAAAACACTACAAAAAAAAACATAAATTTCCCCATAGGCTTTGGCCAACAAGCAATGATTCCTACAAAAAGGTGCCATTACAATAGCTCTCTGTGGCTGCAGTGGTTAGTTGGCAGTTAGCCGGAGTGTTATGTAGGAAATGGAGGAGTATTTGCAATGTTCAGTTATGATCTGACAGGTCTTGTGTTATGCTCTGGCCGCTAACATGTGTGGATCCTTGGAGTGATGCTTATTTCAGATGGTTATGTCAGACCAAGATATTCCAGTGGATCCTCAGGTTTATGCACTGATATCCTCCTTGTGCTCAAGTGGTACTTTTGACTCAATATGCACATTTGATGTATTTGGCTCTAGCAGACAAGGAAAGCAGTCCAAAACAGTTTGTATTATTTTAAAATTTGTATTTCTTATTGTTGTACCATTGTGGAGAAGGAACCTGCAAGTAGCATTTTGTTGGACGGTATATACCAAGTGTGTCCTGTACATTTTTATTTATTTTATTTCACCTTTATTTAACCAGGTAGGCAAGTTGAGAACAAGTTCTCATTTACAACTGCGACCTGGCCAAGATAAAGCAAAGCAGTTCGACACATACAACAGCACAGAGTTACACATGGAGTAAAACAAACATACAGTCAATAATACAGTATAAAAAAACAAATCTATATACAAAGAGTGCAAATGAGGTAGGATAAGGAAGGTATAAGTCAATAAATAGGCCATGGTGGCAAAGTAATTACAATATAGCATTTAAACACTGGAATGGTAGATGTGCAGTAGATGAATGTGCAATGTAGAAAAACTGGGGTGCAAAGGAACAAGATAAATAAATACATACGGTAGGGGATGAGGTAGTTGGTTGGGCTATTTACAGATGGGCTATATACAGATGCAGGGGTCTGTGAACTGCTCTGACAGCTGGTGCTTAAAGCTGGTGAGGGAGATAAGTGTCTCCAGTTTCAGAGATTTTTGTAGTTCATTCCAGTCATTGGCAGCAGAGAAGAGATTATCTCACTGGGGGTGACCAGTGAGATATACCTGCTAGAGCGCGTGCTACGGGTTGGTGCTGCTATGGTGACCAGCGAGCTGAGATAAGGCGGGACTTTACCTAGCAGGGACTTGTAGATGACCTGGATCCAGTGGGTATGGCGACGAGTGTAAAGCGAGGGCCAGCCAACGAGAGCGTACAGGTCGCAGGTCGCTGCAACGGTGACTGTCTGTCGACAGTGTAGCCCTCTGTAGCGGAATCTAGTTGGGGATCTGTGTCGACTGCTTTGGTCTCACTTGATTAAACCCCTGTTGCCCCTGTTGGGGGCCTCCGTTTGGGCTCCAGACGGTAGTTGGGCTCCAGACTTCTGTTCTGTAGTTCCATGGGAGACATCAGCTGTACAGCCCCTCTCTGGGGGTGTCCCTACAGGCGGCTAGGTTAACTGTAGGCCCCATCGGCTCCCCACTGCAGTTAGTTCCCAGTGGGAGCCTGACGTTATGGTTGTCGACTCTCGGCCTCCCGCTGCACTTCCTCCCAGCCGGGTCCTTCTGAACAGACTGGAAAAAAAGTACAAAAGTGATTAGGCAGCTGCCGTAGAGGGAGGGACGAAAGGTAAGGAGAGTAGCAGAACAGCAGGCAGGGAAGCCACTAGGACCCACATCCTGAGGAAGCTATTTTTATTTTTACTAGGTAAGTCAGTTAAGAACAAATTCTTATTTTCAATGACGGCCTAGGAACAGTGGGTTAACTGCCTGTTCAGAGGCAGAACGACAGATTTGTACTTTGTCAGCTCGGGGATTTGAACTTGCAGCTTTTCGGTTACTAGTCCAACACTCGAACCACTAGGCTACACTGCCGCCCCTATGCTGGAGGCTGGGTGGAGAGATGGAGATGATGGTGGTGGTGGTTAGGGGTGGAATATGTAACTATCCAACAACACATCAGTGGCACAGTGGGTTAAACGGGAAAGGGGTGCAGAGAGAGAAATGGATGAATTGAGGGATGAGGCAGAGAGATTGAGAGACAGAGATGATGCTAAAGAGAGGTAGAGACAGAACGAGGGGGAGGGACTAAAGAGAGAGAGAGATTGTGTGAGAGAGAAATACACTATGGCAAGATGCAGAGAGAGATGAGAGAGAAAGAGAAGGAGAGAGGGATAGAATAAGGCGACAGACAGCTCCTTAGTAGGGCCCTGCAGAAGGAAATAACAAAAAAAAAAAAAAACTGCTGCCTCTGTTAAAAATGGCGTTGAGAGTCTAAATAGCCCACTTCCCCACACTGCAGCCAGACTGGGTGGCAGGACCAGGGAGACATAGTGACGCGACCACTTGTCGCTGCTGCAGACCGATTTCTATCTCACTGTTGCAATCAACAATCCATTTCTGACTGCCTCTTTTTCTCTCTTTGACTAGCAGTGCTGAACAGGGCTAGCTACCCAGTGGGCACACGCTGGTTGAATAAATGCTGTTTCTACGTCATTTCAATGAAATTACATTGAACCAACGTGGAATAGACGTTGACTTGATGTCTGTGCCCAGTGGGTATGCTACAGTATGTTGTTCACCTCTCTACCTAACTCTCTCTCTCTCTCTCTCTCTCTCTCTCTCTCTCTCTCTCTCTCTCTCTCTCTCTCTCTCTCTCTCTCTCTCTCTCTCTCTCTCTGTTGTACTTAAAAGGGAGAGTAAGCGCTTGATGAGTTACAATAATGTTTGCTGCCGGATAACTTTTCCTGTTTGTGTATAGATTATGAATGATGTGTGATGGTTCACTTTATCTCTGGAGTAAAGCAGGGCAGCAGCAGTGTCATGTAAAATGTTTAGAGAGCCCCCCCAAAAAAATTCCAGCTTGCGAGTTATGTTTTTCTTGAAGTTGTTAACAAGGCACCCCTCATGCGATAAGTCATATATCAAAGCAGTGTAAAACACATCTAGCTCACTCTATTTAGGCTATGCATCACCTAATGTTGATAGGCACACTTTCATCTCAGAAAGCATTTCATTTAAGACCTATTTCATATCTAGGAAAAACATTTTGCGAGTAACATACACAATCGTTTCTCATCTGAAAGGAGATGCTTGAGCCTCAGTAATTATTCTATTACTTGGCTATGAGGCAAAGAGAGAGAGAGCACTAGTTCCGTTGAGCTCTTAACAAATACACACATCATTATTTACATGGAGTACTTTAGTTTTTAACAAAAGATGACCGTGTTAAACGGAAACACAGTCATTGATATTTAAGTGTACACTCGTTTCAGCCACTGTTTCAGGCCAACGCCTGGACCTTGCCTGCCTGTCTTTCCCACCGGTGGTGCACTATCCCTGGGGATCGGTAAGGCCCAGGTCCCCCAGGTCGGGTTGGTCGGCTGGCAGTGGCGTGCGACCTGAATGGCTCATTAGTACATGGCGCTGAGATAAAACTCCTCATCAGAATGGCGACCGCTATGTGCCCATGCCAGTGGCGGCCGTCTGCACACTGTGGACAGATAAGGCATGGTGTTGTGTAGCTATTATCTCTGGCCAGTCTGCCCATACTCAGCCAAGGGTCTGCCCAATCAGAAGAAGTCTTGAAAGGGGATTTGTACCTGTCCCTTTAAAAAACAAATTGGGATATCTTCCCCAAATCCCAGTGAGAGTAGTACTTGGGTTGGCTGTTTGGTACCTATTCTTTATTTCCCACTATGCAAATTCATAAACTATTTAGTATGCTACGTTGATGTGCTGCTTTCTTCAGGCAGAACAGAGATAGTTGTCATCTAAGCTTCTAAAGGACAGGAAATTATTATTGAACAGTTGATGCTTTGAAGCAACGATAGGTGTCATGGGCTTTAGTTGAAGCTTGTTGCGATGTGTCTCACAAATCTTAAAAATCGCGATTGAATGGTGTTCAGAATTGAAACAACGTAGGGTAGCTACAGTCACTTGTTATTTGACGCTAATGGTAGAGCTATGCAAGCCTGGGTGTATAAAGTTGAACCTTCGTGTTGATTCAGGTGTCATGCTGCTTTCTCTGGATTCATGTGGTGAAGCGCTCAAAATTCTCTTTGATTTATGACAAACTTGGTGTGTGTGCTTGTGTGTGTGCACGTGTGAGTGTGCTCCTGTGTGTGTTGGTGTGTTTATGTAAGGGCCACATTTAGGGTTATAGAGAGTCCCTCTGAATATGATGGAAGGCTTTTGTTATAATATTTTGCCATTATTGATACCTTGAAAAGTAGAAAGTGTGATCAAGGGATAGGCTTTAATTAAAGGCCTTGGAGTGCAGATGTTTGTCATATGACTCCAACAAATCCCAAAGCCATGCTCAGGGCTCTTAACAGTCTGTACTTATATTCCTGAGGGAATATAGTCAAGCTTGTTGACAGCTCTCCACTCTCAGACTATTTCATTACTCTTAGAGGAAGAAACATTTAACTTGGCACTGCAAAGCAGCATAATCTTTCTGTCTTTGCTTCAGACCTAACTCCACTTCTTCAACTTCTCAAAGATGTCGAAAAGTATCAGAACTTTCATAGCTATGCTATCTATGATGCGACGATCCCAAAGTGGGCTCGTTAATATTTTCTGGGAAATCAGTGGAGAAAAACGGGGTAATGTCTGTTGGTTCTATGAGCAACATATGCTGTGCAAAGCGACATCAATCTTGAATGATTGGAAGCACCCAGTGTGCAATGCGTCTCTGCCGCTTCCATCTGCTCTGTGGAACGGAGTTAGCACAGCGACCGCTAAATTAGTCTTTCTCTCCAAAAGCCACGTTTGCTAATTAATGCCTGGAAGATGAATAGACTCTCACTATAGAGCAAATTCACAATGTCTGGCCGTTTAGTGATGAATTAATTTGTTCTCACTGCGACCAACCTGAAGACGGAGAGCTAATAAAGTGTTTATGGAACACCTTGTCAATTTGAAGGAAGAGGTAACCAAAGCAACGAAACGGAAACATTGCACTCGCTGATGTTGCCTGGAATATGACAGATATATGTTTCTGTATGTGTCTGTTTGTGTGTGTCTGTGAGAGAGACAGGGAGAGAGATATAGAGAGAGCCTGTAGTGTATCAATGGGGAACATTCATCATATCTAAAGTTCCTAGCATCACCATTCTAGGAAAGAACTGCTAGTATAGTGAATGACAAGAGCACACTAAGTTTTTCAACATCAAAGCATCAGATTGCCTTAGGAACAGCAACAGACTGACAAACCATGAAGATTAATTGAGACAACGCTCAAGCTTCTAAGAGATAAATGTGTGTGTGTGTGTGTGTGAGCCATAGGCCCTCCATGGATTTGTTGTACTACTTCTGACATCAGGAGATGTATGACAAGAGGTGTAAACAGAGCCATTATATATGAAGACAAGCTGTCTACAGACCAGCTTTCACATCCTCAATGCCAGTGGTGTAAAAATACTTGAATGTACTGCTTAAGTAGTTTTTTGGGGTATCTGTACTTTACTTTACTATTTATATTTTTGACAAATTGTACTTTTACTTCACTACGTTCCTAAAGAAAATGATGTACTTTCTACTCCGTACATTTTCATTGACACCCAAAGTACTCGTTACAATTTGAATGATTAGCAGGACAGGAAAATTGTCTAATTCACTCACTTATCAAGAGAACATTCCTGGTCATCTCTACTGCCTCTGATCTGGCGGACTCACTAAACACATGCTTCGTTTGTAAATGATGTCTGAGTGTTGGAGTGTGCCCCTGGCTATCCGTAAATTAAAGAAATAAGAAAATGGTGCTGTCTGGTTTGCTTAATAGAAGGAATTTGAATTGATTTATACTTTTACTTTTGATACTTGAGTATATTTTAGCAATTACATTTACTTTTGATTCTTAAGTCCATTTAAAACCAAATACTTTTCCGAATTTTACTCAAGTAGGATTTTACTTTGTGACTTTCAGTTTTATGTGTCATTTTCTATTAAGCCATCTTTACTTTTACACAAGTATGACAATCAGATTATTATATCTACCACACCTAAATAACCACACACGCGCGTGAGTGTACACACACACCAGGGCTGTCTCCGATGTAAAAAATCTTGGTCGACCAAAAGTCGGCTGTTCTTTCAACCAATTGACTGGTTGAAATTTTACCAGACACCCTATGTGTTTTAATAAAATCAACTATATACTGTAGGCAATGCATTGAGCTTGTCTGATGCTTTAAGCACACTGTTTGATGAAATAAGACACAAATGACTCAAGGGAGCCAGAGATCAAGATAGCCAGAACAAAAAAAAATCTTAACCTGACCCGACCATGCTCCTACTGCCTTTGCAAATTCTGTCTTTACTCTGCTGAAGTTGCCAGTAAGAAGCTACATGACAAATCGGCAACCTTTCTCATGTGGAATACCAGTTTATAATAATTTCTACCGATACGCGTTCCAGTTATGGTTTTCATGTGCACATTTTCAAGGAACAGTTTCATTTAATTTATAATATAGTCTTCGTATCTCAAAATCATTGTCATGTGGTTTATCCTTTATCAAACCTAAAAGGTAACTTCTATTGCCATTGCCAACTATGTAAAAAAACGCCTATAAAGCCAACAAATAAGAACATTGCCGCCTACAGGTAGAGAATATCCTGATAAAAATAAATATCCTATTAATCAAATTGGCTACACATGGCTGTCTGCAACGAACTTGAAACATTGTATCAACTATTACATTGAGGTGCAAGGGGGCTCGGGACAGACACAGCTGTAGGCTATTTGCACAAGTGATAAGAAGTAATCAGGTAGGCTGTTTTCATGACGCTTCCACTGGATCAGAGAATACAATTTTTCCCTTTCACGCTGAGTGGTTATCGAAAGGGAGAGAGCTGGAAAGATTTTTCAAATACATTGAGGAACTTTTGGTGGTGCGTTAAGTCAATCAGAAATACTATAAGATTCCCAAATGGGCACATTTATATTCCTACATTTGCACGCAGGCCAGTGAGCCTAATGGCCTACTTCTATCCGTAATCAGGTGTGCGTCCTGACTCAAGATTGACAGGAGCGCTCCAAACAAAATACAATGACTAAATTGACAACTCTAAATTGACAACTCGTAAATGGAATGAAATAAACCAAAACTTGTTTCTCACAAGTGTAACATAGGTTGTGCGCTCTGCAAACAACGTGTCCAACTCCGACAATGAGATTTGACGAAAGTCTGGAATAATAATATATTGAATGCATTAACAGAAATGACCATAACCAAACAAACATTGTAGATTAGAAATGATAGGAATTAATGGTACATGTACTACTGGTGATATATGGAATCGGGAATAGATAGACACTACCAATCAAACGCAAACAATGAATGTGCACGAATTGGCGAGAGAGAGCGCATTCTGGAGAGATATGTGCATTGTGAATTTAGCCACACTTCTTGGACTGCGGCCTCCTCAATGCATTAGTCTCAGCCTCCACAATGGATTAGTTCACATTAGTTCACAAGACATGTGTTTCGTCTACCAGAAAAAAATCATAAATAAATAATAAAAAAAGATATACAGTGCATTCGGAAAGTATTCAGACCCCTTGACTTTTTCCACATTTTATTACGTTACAGCCTTATTCTAAAATGGATTAAATAGTCCCCCCACCATCAAGCTACATACAATACCCCATAATGACAATGCAAAAACAGGTTTTTAGAAATGTTAGCAAAGCTATTCAAAATAAAAAACAGAAATATCACATTTACATAAGTATTCAGACCCTTTACTCAGTACTTTGTTGAAGCGCCTTTGGCAACGATTACAGACTCAAGTCTTTTTGGGTATGACGCTACAAGCTTGGCACACCTGTATTTGGGGAGTTTCTTCCATTCTTCTATGCAGATCCTCTCAAGCTCTGTCAGCTTGGATGGGGAGGTAAATGTAAATATGGTATTTCATTTTTTTGTTGTCATTAATTTAATCAATTTTAGAATAAGGCTGTAATGTAACAAAATGTGGAAAAAGTCAAGGCGTCTGAATGCTTTCCCAAATGCAGTGTATATACTGTATATACAAAAGCATGTGGACACCCCTTCAAATTAGTGGATTCAGCTATTTCAGCCACACCCGTTGCTGACAGGTGTATAAAATCGAGCACGCATCCATGAAATCTCTGTAGACAAACAATAGCAGTAGAATGGCCTTACTGAAGACCTCAGTGACTTTCAACGTGACAACAAGTCAGTTTGTCGAATTTCTGTTGGAGCTGCCCCCGGTCAACTGTAAATGCTGTTATTGTTAAGTGGAAACGTCTAGGAGCTACAACGGCTCAGCCGCGAAGTGGTAGGCCACACAAGTTCACAGAACGGGACCGCTGAGTGTCTGTCCTCGGTTGCAACAGTCACTTCCGAGTTCCAAACTGCCTCTGGAAGCACAGTCAGCACAATAACTGTTCGTTGGGAGTTTCATGAAAAGGGTTTCCAAGGCCGAGCACAACACACAAGCCTAAGATCACCATGTGCAATGCCAAGCGTCGGCTTGAGTGGTGTAAAGTTTGCCACCATTGGACAACAGAGCAGTGAAAATGCTTTCTCTGGCGTGATGAATCACGCTTCACCATCTGGAAATCCGACGGACTAATCTGGGTTTGGCGGATGCGAGGAGAACGCTACCTGCACAAATGTATATTGCCAACTGTACATTTTGGTGGAGGAGGAATAATGGTCTGGGGCTGTTTTTCATGGTTCGGGCTAAGCCCCTTAGTTCCAGTAAAGGGAAATCTTAATGCAACAGCACACAACATTCTAGAAGATTCTGTATTTCCAACTTTGTGGCAACAGTTTGGGGAAGGCTCTTTCGTGTTTCAGCATGACAATGCCCCCGTGCACAAAGCGATGTCCGTACAGAAATGGTTTGTTGAGATCAGTGTGGAAGAACTTGACTGGCCTGCACAGAGCCCTGACCTCAACTCCATCGAACACCTTTGGGATGAATTGGAACGCTGACTGCGAGCCAGGCCTAATCGCCCAACATCAGTGCCTGACCTCACTAATGCTCTTGTGGCTGAATAGAAGCAAGTCCCTGCAGCAATGTTCCAACATCTAGTGGAAAGCCTTCCCAGAAGAGTGAAGGCTGTTATATCAGCAAAGGGGGGGGAACAACTCCATATTAATGACCATGATTTTGGAATGAGATGTTTGACGAGCAGGTGCCCACATACTTTGGTTATGTAGTATATATGCAGTATATTTATTTGCTACTGCTCGACTAAAGAAAATCTCACACGCACGCACGCACGCACACACACACACACACACACACACACACACACACACACACACACACACACACACACACACACACTAGTAATAAAAGTGATAGAAGCAAGTGATAATTAAGGACTTTTTTATAGGCTGTGGGGATTTTGTTGGCGTGGGGAGAAAGGAGGAGAGAGGTGAGGCACAGTGTAGTGTTGTGCAGTGTAGGGGTGAGAGGCCAGGGGACACTGCGGGCCCCTGCAGAATGCTGATAAGAGCTTGTTTACCTTCCTGTGGATGGTCAAGCCTCAGTCTGCGGCCGCGGAAACACCAGGACAATAGGTGTGTGGAGCTGGAAAGGCTGGGGCAGGCCAGATCCCCCCCTCCGTGTGCTCCGACCACCTCCCTACCTATCCCCTTCACCATCATGGCTCCTCCGACCCGGGACGAAAACAGTTTACTCTGCCTCAGGGAGACAGTAGCCCCAGACACTGCTCTGTGTTTGCCAGGGTTTACCCTAGATTTCCAGATAAGGCGGGGTTTAGATGTGATGCAGACACCATTTTTGGAACCAGTTGAAATACATTATACAGAACAATTGATTCATGCCAGGGCAATACATTATTTTGTAGCTTTTAACATAGTTGATTAGTAATTTATCATCATGGTACTTTTGATGCAGTAATATACAGCAGTTAGATAATTGGAGAGCCAAGCCACTCATCTTGATGACAGTTCCAGAACTTCAGGCCTGATGGTGTAAGTGGGGAAAAAAGTTACCCACAGACCACATTTATTTTGGAACACAGAACTGTTGACAACATAGACTAGTGAATTGCTTCCAAAGATGTGGTAAATATTGAGCCTAGATAAAAGGGAAGAAAAAGTGTTTCCTCCTAATTATTTTTTGTCAGAAAAGTGAGAGTAGTGAAGGACTACTGCTAGACTAAAATAGAAACAGTTGTCATCAAAGTGTAAGATTTCTTGTTAGGGTCCTGTTGTAGGTGACAGGCTTTTGGGAGACTACTGTATTCATGAATTGCAATCAAATATAAGTACTCTGTTGATTTCCAAAATCTAATTCTCATGTCTAAATTAAAAAGTGAATAACCTATCTCAAATTAAGGTGAATGTAGGATAGTACAAGTAAAACTGCTTCATCTGCGTTTCCTGTCCCTCCTTGTCAAAGTGAATAGTGGTTTGATCTTTTGACTCTGCGAGGAGACTCAATAAAGGAAGTCAGTGTTTCCAGGATGTGGTTTATTGCTGGCAGGGTCACAATTCCTCTCTTGAATATATAACCTTTAATATCAGAGTTGTGTGGGTTTTTATTTCCAGCCAAGGTCCTCTTTCTGCTGAGTTGGGAGATCCACCCCACAGAATACTGACGATGAACCTTTCACCCCCCAAACGAGAACTGGTAGTCCGATCCAAGTCAGATGAGGCTGAGGATGAAGTCATGCGTTTAGTATTTCTGATTTCTGGCAGTTTTTTCTAGGAAGGAGCCATGCTGGCTTTTTCTGCTACAGGATGTTTTTGTTCTTAATACACCTACAGTATGCCTTGAAGAGTTGCAAAAAACGTTTACAGGATTGCCAATAAAAAATATATATTTTTTTGCTGTTTAGTTGTTTACTACGTCAACGACATCTGTAGATATTAAACATTTATCACAATGTTAGGTATAAACGTTAATATTAAACAAATATTTCTGTCCAAAAAAATAAACAGTGGTCTACTGTCCTAAGACGACTCACAGCCACAGATGGTAGACTTGGAATGTACCAAGCTGCGTCAGAGGGATAACTCTGTGTACTTTACAGCATTGAGAAATCTCCCCCTCATAACTCGAGCCTCCGCACCCCCCACCGTAGTCCACCCCTGCATCAGACAGGAGACACATGCCTGATTGAGCATTTTCTTTGGCTCAACATCAGGTTTGGAAGTTGACCAGAACAATGAGACAAGAAGGGACAGTCCAGAGACACACACAGGAAAAAAAATGTACAACGGAGGAGAGGTATGAATGGCAGATTCAGCAACATGGCCAGACGCGTTCCATACTCAGATAAACACTGTGACACAACACTGTGAAGCATGAGGCTCATCATCATTTCCTATACATCCTCTATCATCTAGAATCATTATGATGCATTCCTTCAAAATCCCCCTGACTCCCCCTCACATCTATATGGGAATCACCACCATGGAAAATAAAATTGGAGGCGCTGCTGATAAAAATAGATAAAGACAGAGGAGGAATGGAACGGCGCTTCTCTATAGCTCATTTAACAGCAAACCGCTTAATGAGACAGTTGGCATTTCCGGGTCAGGCAGAGAGGTCAGTGTGACTATGGTTTATCTCCTTAGTGACCGGTAAATAGGATTAGGGGAGTATCGGTGTGGGCGTCTCTGTGTGTGTGTGTCTGTGTGTGTGCTTTGCAGACACCAGGGGGTGATTTACGCAAAGTAGTCTGCCCCTGCCGACGCAGTCACAGGCTGTTGACTCTGTCACAGTGGAATGAGACGGTGCTTCTTTATGGGAGGTAATCTGGCTGTTGAGTGGACATTAAAGCACAGGGGCAGAATAACAGGAAGCCGGTACTTGACCAGAGCAGAAGAAGAGGGATGATGAGAAAAGACAGGGAGGATCTCTCACTGCACAGTGGGGAAAGAACAAAAGATTAATTAATGAAAAGATGAGAGGCTTGAAAGAAAGAGCTGTTTGTGTGGTAGGCATTGGCCTGAATTTACTCATACCCCTTCTCTCTATCCCTTCCTTCCCTCTATCCCTCCCCCTCGTGGTAACGACAATGTCCTCTGCCAGAGCTCTCCGTCATCATCAGGCCAGCCGTCTAAACAGGGCATTTCCTGTTGCCCTTACAAAAGTTGTTGTTTCCTGTTCACCCCCACACCCCCCTTCCCCTCTCTGTCCCTCTATCCTTCCATGGCGCTCATCAACCATCAACCCCTCCCCCAAATGCTTTGCACCTTGTAGCTACAGTTGATCCTGAGTCTTCAGACGTGGGCCCGTATTCAAGAGTCTAGGTGTATGAGTGCTGATATTGGATTCGTTTTGCCAGTTAGATCATAATGAATAAGGTTATATGGACAGGGGTGACCGGATCTTTGAGCAGCACTGCTACTCTGTTATGATTTGTGCATAGAAATGGACCCTGGAACTGAGAAGCTATGATTGTCTCTTAGGTGTTCATAACAGTTTTGATCTTTTGTAATAAGTTCTCAGATTAAACTATTATACCGGTCTAAATAAGAGAATGTAATTCTGTCAATGTGAATAGTATCAGCCGAATGATAACTGATCTCTCTATAAAATGGGGACGTATTGGATTCATCTTTACTGCTGACTTATACCAAATTAGTATAATGAGAGGAATTTAAGCATCAATCAGCACATAACGAGCTGAAAATTCTCATCAGTTTTCCCAAAGAGGATTGTCCTCTGCGCAGTGGTATGAAGTACTTAAGTAAAATACTTTAAAATTCTACTTTTCGGGTCACATTTATTTCTGACTTTTACATTTACTCCACTACATTCCTAAAGAAAATAATGTACTTTTTACTCTTATATTGTATATTTTCCCTGACACCCAAAAGTACATTTTGAATGCTTAGCAGGACATGAAAATGTTTCAATTAACACACTTATCAAGAGAACATCCCTGGTCCTGCCTACTGCCTCTGATCTGGCGGACTCACTAAACACAAATGCTATCTGAGTGTTGGAGTGTGCCCTGGCTATCTGTAAATAAATAAACAAGAAAATGATGTCGTCTGGTTTGCTTAGTATAAGGAATGTGAACAAATACTTTTAGACTTTTACTCAAGTAGTATTTTACTGGGTGACTTTCACTTTCATGTGAGTCATTTTCTATTAAGGTATCTTTGCTTTTACTCAAGTATGACAACTGGGTACTTTTTCCACCACTGCCTCTGCGCTCACTAATATCCTCCCTTTCAATAATGGGCGTCAGTGGTGATATTGTATTCCGTTTAGATGTGTGTCTACTGACGGATTCAGACACCCAGACCAGGGTTGTCTCTGTATCAGTCCTATGATACTATCTGAGTCCCATCCTATAGGGTCAGGAGACAGTCTGAGGTGGGGGGCATCAGGGCCCCAATCAGATTTCCCATCTCTCACTGGGCTGGGCGGGACTTGGTCCTAGTGCTGACTGTTGATTGTGTAGGACGCAGCAACTGACCCTGCTCTTCCTGAAGAAGGAGGCGGTTTACTGGTGGGCAATATTTATTGAGCACCAACAGAATACTCCCACGGGGATAAAGTAAAAGGAACAAAAAGAGCAAATACATTATTTCAACGGTTCCTTTCATCTTCAGCCCTGACACACACAGCCTCACATGCAATAAATCAGCTGCCCTTGTGTCTGTGTGACAGAGAGCAGAGGTTGGGGAGGAAACTCCCTGCGGCCTGGTGCAGTCAGGGAGTGAGGGATAGTAGGGAGGAGAGGAGTGGACTTGATTTAATGTTGCCCATGTGGCCGTGAGGTCCCAGATAAACTTGACCTATCAGCCGTGCCGATCAGACTGGTAGCCCCTCCCACCCATTTAGCATCCATACTTCTTACTTTATCTCCTGATTAGAAAACACAGCAGCATTGCTTCCAAATGACCCGCCATGCAACCCTCCTCCACTCCCATAGACAGTCACTGAAGCAGGAGTGATGGAGTGCATGTGGAGGAATCAGAGAGGAACAGAACAGGAAAGCAACACCCTCCATTGCCTAGTCTAGGCTGTAGCCAAGAGGGTGATTTAATATGTGTTTCAGATCATGCATTATATTGCTGGTCTACCGAGCTGTTTGTATGTTGCCTATAATGTGTATGAATATATCTTACTAATGATATAATGTGTTTTAATGTATTTATGGTTGATGCATAAAACATTTCAAGGAAATTCATAATGCATTATTCATATGGTCATAATAGAGGGTGTTAGCTCTACCAGCTCTCCTTGGTTTTCTCTCTTTATTGTACCTATGTTTGTGTACCTAATGCATTTCACATCGGCAGTTATTTTTATGTAGGGTTGCAAAACTACAAGTAATTTACCATATTGTCCATGAGTTTCTAGTAGATAGACCATATTGTTCAAGAGAAAATAGCTTAATTTAATCAACAATTCAAATGACCTCTGCAACTTTTTTCACAACTGCCACCATTTTGACACTAAAACATTGACCACAAATACATACTGACATAGTAAAGCAAGGCAACATTAAACATATTGTTTCCCACGAATGATTCAGCGCCCCCCCTTGGCCCAATCAGTGTACTTTTGTAAATGCCAGATCTCTATGGCTAGACGCATCATTCACCCAAGTTTCGTCAAAATCGGGCCAGTGGTGTTTGAGATATTGCGTTTGCTGGGTTTGCTGGACTCATATCCCTGAGCATACATTATGCCACATTTTATCACTTTGAGTCAAACAGATCAAGAGATATTATTTCAGAGAACTTTGTCCATAGATGCCACATATCAAGTTTCGGGACGACCGGTCATTCGCTGCCAGAAGAGTAGCGTTTTAAGTGTTTTTCACAACATTTTAAATGGTGGAAAATCCACCATGGCGGGTCCCTAGGCAGATTTGTTCCTTGTGAGGAGAGGGACCTATGTACCGAATTTCATGACTTTAGGTGAAACAGGGTGAGGGCCGTGACCTTTCAAACTTTTCATTTTCAATCTCTTTTTATAGCACCACCATCTGGCAAATCAGTGTAATTTTGTTACTTGAACGTTTCCAGCAATATACCCTCCTTTAGAAACCCTATTCGTAAGCATAGGCCTGTTTTGCAAGTTTAAACATGGCATTCAAGGCTCTAGCCACTTGCCAGGCCATCATTGGCCACCATTGTAAATAAGAATTTGTTCTTAACAGACGTGTCTGGTTAAATAAAGGTTAACTAAAATGTATGGTCCTAGAACGGATAACCTCTTTACTTTGCTTATCCAGGTTTGCCCCTTGTCTCTCCCCCAGCATCCCAGCAGACGTGTGAGCCAAAGGAGGTTCCTGACAACCAGAATGCCTGGATCAAGGTGAGGGAGATGCTAACAGGCTGCTGGACCAGCTACACCACTAAGGACAGTAAAGAGGTGCACATCTTCAGCCTGCAGTTCCTTCCTGGGGTAAGGCAATCTACGTACTGTATGTCTGTACTGAACTACTGTGGAAACCCTCCACTAGAATTAAATGCATCCAGTACACTCATTCTGAATAGTCCAGTACATTGAAAACACAGGTTGATTGATACAAGATGAACATTAACAAACTAGGCTAGTATACACTTGAGATTGATGTCAGATAAATTAGCTAGCTTTCCCATGTGGCTGAGAGTCAACATGACGGACACCTCCTCTGATCAGCCTGATAAGTACAAACACATGCCAGACATAACATGGAGGCAGTGTCTCCCTTGAGGTGACTGGGGTTCCTTACACTATACAAAGCAGTGTGAAAACACACCACCTCATCCAAAAGCCTGCATGGGAATGGGGCTAAGTGTGTGGAATACAGGTTGATTTCAAAGTTGTACCCCAAATTTTATAACAATATGTAATTCCAATTATAGCCATTTGGGAGCTAAATTACGTAACTGTCCCAAGATCAGTGCTTAGGAGGAATGTAATCCTACACTGCTATTTCACCCCAGACTTCATTTTTCATTCCTTGACAGTGTCTGGTCAGCACGTATTCGTAATTTCTTATCAGTGCTCACTCTCTATCACACACACACACACAAACACTTTCTCTCTCATCTCATTGACTGTTTGTCCCTCTTGAGATGCTGTAGCCAGTACACTTCCTCAAAATAGTTTGAATTACTCTAAGATAACTCAAGAAATCTGTATTTAATTTTGAAGTTTTTGCTGAGTTCTTAGTTGCACAATTTTACATCTAACTAAGATGTTTGGTACAATATTTATCAAGTGAAATAATGTGCATGAAAACGAATCGTCTGTCGTTAAATTACAACTTAATTGAAGAATCCCTACTGTTAACCAATTACCGGTGAAGGGAAGTACACATCGGCTACCAAACTTTGACAAGTCTCAAGAAAAAATGTTCTGTGCTCGAACAGCTGGAAAAAACCTGCTGAATGCTGTCGAACACCAAAACAAATCACAAAATGTTGTCATAATATACACTGAAGGTACAAAACATTAGGAACACCTGCTCTTTCCATGTCATAGACTGACCAGGTGAATCCAGCTATGATCCCTTATTGATGTCATCTGTTAAATCCACTTCAATCAGTATAAATAAAGGGGAGGAGACAGGTTAAAGAAATATTTGTAAGCCATGAGACAATTGAGAAAGGATTGTGTATGTGTGCCATTCAGTGATAAAATATTTAAGTGCCTTTGAACGGGGTATGGTTGTAGGTGCCAGGCACACCGGTTTGAGTGTGTTAAGAACTGCATCGCTGCTGGGTTTTTCACACTCAACAGTTTCCCAAAGGACATCCAGCCAAGTTGACACAACTGTGGAAAGCATTGGAGTCAACCAGGTGGTCAGAAGTGGGGTAGAAGAGGCCATCCAGACAAGCAAGGCAAGAATAGAGGCCTAACAGTAAAACAGAAGGAGCATCTGTAAGCTTCAACAATCAGCATGACATCTTGATAGGAGAATACAGTAGCAAAATGCTCCCAAAAAGCTTAGCTTTGTAGAGATATACATTTGACGAAACGCAAAGAAACGGTCAAAGAGTGTAGATGACAGCTTGCTTACCTTCTCACTCAGGCAATTTTTTGCGTTCGCTCAGTTGCTCCACAAAACTTCTTCCAAACGTCAGTCCACTTGTATACTTCGAGTTGATACTGAACTTGTTTATGATTGGACAAGATAACACCTCCTGAATTGACAAATGTTAAAGCAGTGTTTTCAGGAGAGCTTTAAAAGTTGTTGTCAGAAGCGTCAAATCGCTCTGGCCTCACTGATTGAGGGAGCTCGCCTTGATATCAGAGAGACATGCTCACGAACAGTTAATAATCAGGCAACATTGACATTTGCACACGTTATTCACAACAGATTAAGGAAGATATTTATGCAAAATTATTTCAATTTAATTCACAGTTTATCAAAATATCGTGACTTAAAAAATTAGCACCAGCATCAAATAGTAAAATTATCGCTCATCATTCAGATTTTGTCTCATAACCTAACACCCTACTAAATGGATAAATACTGGAAATATCTTCCTGTCTTCCTCTGCTTCTCCCTCTGGCAGACCTCCTTGAAAACAACTAGAACATGCTGACTTGTTCTTAACAATGGTTTTATGTACACAATTGAACAAAGATAGATTTCTGCCAAGAAAGGTCCTATAGTGGTCCGAGAAAGAGAAATGTGGTGATGCAATTCGCTGCCAGGTTTGTGTTGGTGACGGAGGGGAAGGCTGCCATCTTATCGGCTCTTAACCAACCATGCTATTTTGTTAGTTTTTTCACGTTGTTCGTTACTTGTTTTGTACATAATGTTGCTGTACATAATGTTGCTGACCAAAAAGAGCTTCTGAACATCAGAACTGCAATTGCTCACCTCAAACTGGACGAAGAGTTCTTCTTCAATGAGTCAGACGGTGGGATATAATACAGACACCCGACCAAGCCCAGATCCCCTTTATTCAGAAGGAAACGCAGATTTTGTGGTAAGGGATCAGGGTGTCTTGTGAGGATCAGGCGACGAGTGGCTAATCTGCCCATGCCTTCCGTCCTGCGTTCAAACGCTGGAAAATAAATGGGACGAAGTGAAGGCACGTTTATTCTACCAACGGGACATTAAAAACTGTATATCTTATGTTTCACCGAGTCGTGGCTGAACGACGACATTAAGAACAGCTGGAGGGTTATACACTCTATCGACAGAACAGAACAGCAGCTTCTGGTAAGACACGGGATGGGGGCCTATGCATTTATGTAAACAACAGCTGGTGCACATATCTAAGGAAGTCATGGTTTTTCTCGCCTGAGGTAGAGTATCTCATGATAAGCTGTAGACCACACTATCTACCTAGAGAGTAAATCTGTATTTTTCGTAGCTGTCTACATACCACCACAGACAGAGGCTGGCGCTAAAACCGCACTCAATGAGCTGTATTCCACCATTAGCAAACAGAAAAACGCTCATCCAGAGGCGCCGCTCCTAGTGGCCGCGGACTTTAATGCAGGGAAACTTTTAAATCAGTTTTACCTCATTTCTATCAGTATGTTAAATGTGCAACCAGAGGGAAAACAATTCTAGACCACCTTTACTCCACACACAGAGACGTGTACCATTTTTTTTTAAAGCAGGAAGCACCAGTGACTCAGTCTATAAAAGAGTGGTCATATAAAGCAGATGCTAAACTACAGTACTGCTTTGCTAGCACAGACTGGAATATGTTCCGGGATTCTTCCGATGGCATTGAGGAGTACACCATATCAGTCACTGGTTTTATCAATAAGTGCATCGAGAACGTCATCCCCACAGTGACTATACGTACATACCCAAACCAGAAGCCATGGATTACAGGTAACATTCGCACTGAGCTAAAGGGTAGAGCTGCCGCTTTCAAGGAGTGGGACTCTAACCCGGAAGCTTATATGAAATTCCGCTATGCCCTCTGACGAACCATTAAACAGGCAAAGCGTCAATACAGGACTAAGATTGAATCGTACTACACTGGCTCCGACGCTCGTCGGATGTGGCAGGGCCTGCAAACTATTACAGACTACAAAGGGAAGCACAGCCAAGAGCTGCCCAGTGACACAAACCTACCAGACGAGCTAAATAACTTATATACCCGCTTCGAGGCAAGTAACACTGAAACATGCATGAGAGCATCAGCTGTTCCAGACGACTTTGTGATCATGCTCTCCGCAGCCGATAAACAGGTCAACATTCACAAGGCCGCAGGGCCAGATGGATTACCAGGACGTGTACTCCGAGCATGCGCTGACCAACTGGCAAGTGTCTTCACTAACATTTTCATCCTCTCCCTGTCTAAGTCTGTAATACCAACATGTTTCAAGCAGACCACCATAGTCCCTGTGCCCAAGAACACTAAGGCAACCTGCCTAAATGACTACCGACCCGTAGCACTCACGTCTATAGCCATGAAATGCTTTGAAAGGCTGGTCATGACTCACATCAACACCATTATCGTAGAAACTCTAGACCCACTCCAATTTGCATACCACACCAACAGATCCACAGATGATGCAATCTCTATTGCACTCCACACTGCCCTTTCACACTCGGACAAAAGTAACACCTATGTGAGAATACTATTCATTGACTACTGCTCAGCGTTCAACACCAAAGTGCCCTCAAAGCTCATCACTAAGCTAAGGAGCCTGGGACTAAACACCTCCCTCTGCAACTGGATCCTGAACTTCCTGATGGGCAGCCCCAGGTGGTAAGAGTAGGTAACAACACATCCGCTACGTCGATCCTCAACACGGTGGCCCCACAGGGGTGCGTGCTCAGTCCACTCCTGTACTCCCTGTTCACTCATGACTGCACAGCCAGGCACGACTCCAAAACCATCATTAAGTTTGTTGATGACACAACAGTGGAAGGCCTGATCACCGACAACGATGAGACAGCCTATAGGGAGGAGGTCAGAGGCCTGACTATGTGGTGCAAGGACAATAACCTCTCCCTCAACGTGATCAAGACAAAGGAGATGATTGTGAACTACTGGAAAAGCAGGATCGAACACGCCCCCATTCTCATCGACGTTGAGCGCTTCAAGTTCCTTGGCGTCTACATCACCAACAAACTAACATGGTCCAAGCACACCATGACAGTCGTGAAGCGTGCACGGCAAAACCTATTCAGGAGACTGAAAAGATTTGGCATAGGTCCTTAGATCCTCAAAAGGTTCTACAGTTGCACCATCGAGAGCATCCTGATTGGTTGCATCACTGCCTGGTATGGCAACTGCTCGGCCTCTGACCGCAAGGCACTACAGAGTGTAGTGTGAACGGCCCAGTACATCACTGGGGCCAGGCTTCCTGCCATCTAGGACCTCTATACCAGGCGGTGTAAGGAAGGAAGGCCCTAAAAATTGTCAAAGGCTCCAGCCACCCTAGTCATAGACTGTTCTCTCTGCTACCGCACGGCAAACAGTACCGGAGTCCCAAGTCTAGGTCCAAGAGGCTCCTAAATAGCTTCTACCCCCAAGCCATAAGACTCCTGAACAGCTAATCAAATGGCTACCCAGACTATTTGTATTGCCCCCCCCTTGTCTGGAACCTGCTGCTGCTTTCTTATTATCTCTGCATGGTCACTTTAATTACTCTACCTACATGTACATAATTACCTCAATTACCTTGACACCAGTGCCCACGCACTTTGACTCTGTACCGGTACCCCCTGTATTGTTATTTACGGCTGCTCTTTAATCATTTGTTATTCTTATCTCTTACTTTTTTGTGGGGTACTTTCTTTAAACTGCATTGTTGGTTAAGGGCTTGTAAGTAAGCATTTCACTTCTTGTGTATGGCGCATGTGACAAATAACATTTGATTTGATTTTATTATGAAACATGAAAAGATTGGAGAGTAGGATGAACACAAAGGCTGGAATTGAAGATTGCCTTGTGATCCCGTGGACATTCCATGTTCTCCTGTGGGACCAGGCTGAATGTTTGCTATTGGAGAGCGATGGGTCATGCCATTTCTCTACACACAGCCTTATCACATCCTTTACTGCATCAGTTTGGGGCAGTGCTGAAAATGTACGATTTTGTTTATCGTTAGACACAAAGCAGGGGTATGTCTTTGGCTGAAGGCAAAACTACCATAGGATGGAGAACAGAGTTATTTGTCATCCCCCCTTCTGTCTCTCTCTCTTCTGTCTCTCTCTCTCTCTCTATACCTCACCCTCTGTTTTCAGCGGTTTAGTTTGGGGTTTTGCAGAGTAGTTCAGTGTTCACCTGCATGCACTCCACACAGACAAAAAAACAAATCCCTCAATTCTAAACAAGAGTTCACATGACCTCCCCCTCACCCATCATCACCCCTGAACACCCCTCACCCCCTGCCAGGATACAACCCTGACCATTCCTCAATGTCCACTAGGCACTGTAAACAACTATGATGGAATATTAGGCCCCCTAAAGAGGAGAGGTGGTTACAAAGGTGTTTGTGGAAAGGGAGGGGTCATATAGGAAGTGTGGCTGCCTGGAGGCCTGTGTATGGGTTCAGCCTTGGAGGGGGATGGAGGGACAGAGGACGGAGGGAAGAGGGGGGTGGAAGGCAGGAGGGCTGGACAGGGCAGGAGGGGAGGCGCTTGTCAAGACTCCATTGATGTCATTCAGGCACGAGTGTGAGGGCCTTGGCTCACAGCCGAGACTGGACCGTCGGAGCCGGCTCAGGTTAGGGGAGAGAGACAAAGAGTAACGGGAAGCTGTTATGCACCAGCAAAAGCCTTTAAAAAAAAGTGGCTCTCAAGAAGCTCTCAAGAAAAAAAAAAAGGAAAACAATTGTATCTGGAAAGCACAGGAACAAAAATAGCAAGGGCGAGTGACCAGAGACGGCAATGTGCATTGTTCAAACGAATAGAGTGAAGCGAGAGAGTGATGGAGAAAGTTAGAAGGGAGGACAGTTCTTTAGTAAAGGCCATTGAGTTTTGGTTTAAAGTGAAATTACTGTTTCCCAACTGATTTGCAAGAGTAAATCCTGTCGACTCATATATTAGTCACAGACACATCCTTGACTTTATTGACTCAAACTGAGTGAATCAGTTGCCCATATCAGACTGGTAAACTGTCAAATAACAGGAAAGTTAGTCACACATTTACTGTATACTGTGTGCTTTTCAAGAACTCACTCATTAATTAACAATAGGATTCCTAGCAATAGGATTCTCAACCACAACCTATTTCCAACCAGGATAACAACTCACCTAAGACCCTACTATGTTTAATCGAACAAGAAGTGTATAGTCTAGTTGTCAGAGAAGTACTTATCTAAGCTATGGCCACTTCACTTGTTGAGGCAACTAGAGGTCAATTTATATAATGAACCCCAAGAAGAAAGAAGACGTATCTCTCAGCTGGCTGATTATTGAGTTATTCTTCAGGGTATTCTTCAGGGAGTTTTGATGATAAGTAAATAATGTACTTTTTACTACATACATTTTCCCTGACACTCAAAAGTACTCGTTACATTTTGACAGGAAAATGGTCGAATTCACACACTTATCAAGAGAACATCCCTGGTCATCCCTACTGTTACTGATCTGGCGGAGTGCCTTCAAGTAGATTTTGGTTTTGCTAAGGTGTTGTGGACAAAGATGGCGGGTAGTCATAAGCATCTGCCTCAGGTGCCAAAGGTTCAAATCCAGCAATAGAAAAATTATTTTTGTTTTAAGCCTAACCCAAACCTTAACCCTTATCTTAACCATCAGAGTTAATGGCTAACCTTAAGATTTTGGAGTTAATGCCTAAACTTAAAGGAAAATTTAACTCAAAAACTATTTTTGGTATTTGTTTCATTAATCCATTATTGACATATTCCCAAAAGGTTTTGCTTGTTAGCAATCAAGTTTTCAAGATATGTAACTTTCAAAATACAAAAATCATCCCATTTTGGGACTATGTCAACAATGGAGTAATGAAACAAATAGCAAAAAGATGGGTGGAGTTTTCCTTTAACCCTAACCTTAAAAACTCAGAATGAATGCCTCAACTTAACCTGAAATGCGTTGAAAGCATCTGCCTCTGGTGCCAAAGGTTGCACGTTCAAATCCAGCAATAGAAAGTTGATTTTGAGATTTTTGTTTTGAGCCTAACCCAAACCTTAACCCTAACCTGCCTGGCATTTCAAATGGCCTGTTGACAGCAGTTATTGAGGTGTGTTGTCTGTTTGTCTGTGTGTGTTGAACATGGCCCTTGCAGAGGCCTTGTGTATTAGCCCTGTGGTAGGCCTCAGACAATACACTGGTGATCTCCTCCGACCAGCTCCAAACATCAGGGGTCCGATTATTTCATGTTGGCCCCTCGCCTCAGCCCAGCGTGGCCCTCTCGGAATGCATGCTGTCAGCAGCAGGCAGCAGACAATCAATTTAATAAGAGCGAGCAGATACGAACAAAAGACACTGTGTTCCTCAGCACACTCATCCACACAAAGAAAAAAGGCCAGCAGCAAAGAAAATCCAGCTCCAAAACAAGCAAGAGATTAGAGTTGATTTTTTCCCTTTGAGAAGCGCTACATCAGGATAAAATATGAATAGTTAATTCCCCAAAAGCACCTCTTCAGAACTGTGTTTTAGAGGTATTTAAGTACTTTCCTCCACTTCAGTATTTAACAAAACAATGGGATTCACAACCGCAAACCGTTCACCTTCCTTTCCTCACTACTGATATACAAAGGAAGTAAATACCAATTAATTTAGGGTAATTAATTGGCAAGTTCAAAACAGAATATAAATATCCTGTCTTCCTCATCTCTATCTTTGTAAACTTCACTAGCTTATAACGCATTCTTGACTGTGGTCAATATTGCAAGAACATATTTGACTTACCGGAAGTTGAAGCCCAACACTGTTCACCTGTTATCTACTGTGGTATAAACTCTGAGATACACTCAACAAAAATATACACACAACGTGCAACAAATTCAAAGATTTTACTGAGTTACAGTTCATATAAGGAAATCAGTCAATTGAAATACATTTATTAGACCCTAATCTATGGATTTCACATGACTGGGAATTCAGATATGCATCTGCTGGTCACAGATACCATTAAAAAAATGTAGTGGTGTGGATCAGAAAACCAGTCAGTATCTGTTGTGACCACCATTTGCATCATTCAGTGCGACACATCTACTTCGCATAGAGTTGATCAGGCTGTTGATTGTGGCCTGTGGAATGTTGTCCCACTCCTCTTCAATGGCTATGCAAAGTTACTTCTCAATGGTGAGTATGTCTGGTGAGTATGCAGAACATGGAAGAACTGGGACATTTTCAGTTTCCAGGAATTGTGTACAGATCCTTGAGACATGGGGCTGTGCATTGTCATGCTGAAACATGAGGTGATGGCGGCGGATGAATGGCACGACAATGGGCCTCAGAATCTCGTCACGGTATCTGTTTGTTCAAATTGCCATCGATAAAATGCAAGAGCACACTTCTCCAGCGTGCCAGTGGCCATCGAAGGTAAGCATTTGCCCACTGAAGTCGGTTACGCCGCTGAACTGGATTCAGGTCAAGACCCTGGTGAGGATGACAAGCACGCAGATGAGCTTCGCTGAGACAATATCTGACAGTTCTGACAGAAATTCTTCGGTTGTGCAAACCCACAGTTTCGTCAGCTGTCCGGGTGACTGGTCTCAGACAATCCCGCAAGTGAAAAAGTGTGGAGGTCCTGGGCTTGCGTGGTTACATGTGGTCTGCGGTTGTCCTGCCAAATTCTCTAAAACGATGTTGGAGGTGGCTTATGGTAGAGAAATTAACATTAAATTCTCTGGCAACAGTTGTGCCTGACATTCCTGTAGTAAGCATGCCAATTACATGCTCTCTCAAATCTTGCGGCATTGTGTGGCATAAAACTGCACATTTTAGAGTGGCCTTTTATTGTCCCAAGCACAAGGTGCACCTGTGTAATGATCATGCTGTTTAATCAGCTTCTTGATATGCCACACCTGTCAAGTGGATGGATTATCTTTGCAAAGATGAAATGCTCACTAACATGGATGTAAAAAAATGTGCGCACAACATTTAAGAGAAATAAGCTGTTTGTGGGTATGGACAATTATGAAAAACACTTTACATGTTGCATTTATATTTTTGTTCCGTGTAGAATATGCCATGTCTGACCCTCTGTACATCTGGCTACCAGCCTGCTGAATCCTGTAGCTGCCTAGTGGAGCTTTTCTTTGTGAGCTAAGCATGTGTCGGGGCCACTGCCACTCAGAAAGAGGCTATTTAATCTCCTCCAGGACCTCTGAGGCAGATAGTGTGCACTACAGGAGGGCATCCATGCACATCCTGTCCTCTCTCTGTCAGGGTTGGGAGTCCACTGTATGGGGCCGGCCAGGTGGACATGTTGACTCTGCTGTCACTGGAGAGTGGAGAAGAGATTAGTGGAGTGGATATGGCTAAGCCTCTCACCTCAACTCCTCCTGGTACCCCAAGCCTCTCACCTTCACTCCTCCTAGTACCCCAAGCCTCTCACCTCCACTTCTCCTGGTACCCCAAGCCTCTCCCCTCCACTTCTCCTGGTACACCAAGCCTCTCACCTTCACTCCTCCTGGTACCCCAAGCCTCTCACCTTCACTCCTCCTGGTACCCCATGTCTCTCAACTCCACTCCTCTTGGTACCCCAAGCCTCTCAACTCCACTCCTCCTGGTATCCCAAGCCTCTCAACTCTACTATTCCTGGTACCCCAAGCCTCTCAACTTCACTCCTCCTGGTACCCCAAGCCTCTCAACTCCACTCCTCTTGGTGCCCCAAGTCTCACAGCAGGAACTGTTGCTGTACTGGGATCACTGGTGTTGGAATGGTGTTGGATTGGATTCACTGTTGTTTGGCTGGTGTTGGATTGGATTCACTGGTGTTGGATTGGTTTCATGAGCTGGTTCTGCTAGTGTTGTGCTGGTTTGACTGTAGTATTGGACAGGTGTTGCTGTAGCCTGCTCCTCTACTACAGACTCTTTGGAGCTTCAGTCAGAACTGTCTGTCTGCCAACACCTGCCACTTGGGGTGAATATGTCACATTTCCATATTACGGCATAATTACGCAGTGATTTAAAGTAGATAACTTTCCCAATGCTAGAGAGACTACAAAATGTTATGTGTCTTAGATCAGGTGTCTCTATCAAATCACACAAGTGACCTACCATCAACAGAATTCTTTGAATCTTGTCATCTTTGGAATTGAAGAAGTGAAGAAAGTGGTACATAATTTAGCATGCGGCCCATCCTTGTATTTTTCACACGTATTGTGCTGATGTGATGCCTCTGGAAGGGAACAGAAATGCGCTTTTCTCAATGACTTTCTCTGTGGGAGAGACAGAACACAATAGAAACCCTTGTGTTGAGCTGTCAGGCGACAATTCAATCCCAAGCCTGGTCCCTTCAAAATAAATGAAGGTGTTAGATTACATTTGTGTCTTTCGAACGCCATGTGCTACCCCACCACAGGATCATTACATTGCAGTGTGGAGTCATTGTATTTTGATGATGCCTCAGTGAAATGTAATAACACTATTGGAGAAGTAAATTCTTCAGCATGGAGGTGTGGAGTCCATATACGTGTGAGGGGAATAGATTGGGAACCAGGTTTTCTGTGTGTGCAGTATGTGCTAGTCAGTCAGACACACATGGAAGCAGTAGCCTCATCCTATAATCTGTCATAAAGTACATTTAGCGTCTATTTTAGCTCACAATTTATCAAGAGACACTCATAAACAATGACATTGCATAATGACCCTTATATAAGGCCTATAAGGTGACCAAACAGATTAGCTCTCATAATCCTACAGTAAACATTTCCATCGCTGTGACCCCAGTGTGATCTCTTACAAAAAAAATGTATACTGCTTGATCCTTGATTCTTATTTTCTAATCACAGCAAAGTTCCTGTGGGAATTAAAGCCACCACCACTTCCCCAGCCAGCCACATGTTTATGCTATAGCTACTGTACATACCATGCATTGCTCAGTTTTGAATGTACAGCCATTGTTGATGTGGTTTTTAAGTTGATGTGTACTGTACAGTCAGATGGATGGTGGGGTGGGTGATTGGGGGTGTGTAAGAATAGTTTTTCTTGCAGTAAAAAACGTGGGGTGAATTGTGATAAACATGATAATATCATGTTTTTTTGCATTTACAGTCATCACAAACTTGAATGTATTTTTCTTGAAGTTTAACTTGATTCTTCTGTCCCCTCTAGGCTTCCAACATTTTTGAAATAAACATGAACACTGCTAAGCCGATGCACCTCATCATCACCACAGACGTAAAGCAGGCCCAATACTCTGCGATCAAGGCTAACGTGGATGTCAGCTTATACGTAAGCATTCCATCGCTCTCATCTCTAAGTGTTTCCTTTTGCCACTTGCTTCCTTTGGGGTTGTGTATCAGTTAGTGTAAGGGCATTACAGTATGTCAGTGTATGAAAAGTACACAAAAAGTTATATGCAAATTATTACTCCAGGAATTACAGTATATCCTATCTGGGAGAAAAGCAGATATTAGACTTCTATTAGACACCTTAATGCCTAATCGCCTACAGAAATAGAGAAGGACTCTCAATAGGTGCTGCCTGATAGATAGCTGGCTGCATTGCCTGATAGCTGGCTAATGGGGGCTTGGCAAGGGCTAGGAGTCTAGCCTGGCAGCTCTCCTGTTCCTGCCAGCTGAGCTGCTCCACTCTACTCTGCTCTGTTCAGCTCCAGTGTTTTGGAGCCGGGGAGGGGGGTAGAGCCTCACTGCCAGGCTCCCTACTTCCATAGTTAACCAGGGGAGAAATGCTTTTCTGCGGGCCCAGATGGGCTCTCCAAACCAGCCACAGCTGTGCAAGTGTAACGCCCAGTCCCGAGTTTCAGGCTGGAGCGTTTTGGTTTTGTCTTTGTGTAGGGTTTGTTCATTCTAGGTGTCGATTTCTATGTTGGGTAATGGGTTCCCACCAGAGAGCAGCTGTGTGTCGTTGTCTCTAATTGGGAACCATATTTAGGCTAGTAGGTTTCACTCTGGGTTGGTGGGTTATTGTATGTTCATAGCTGTGTTTGTCTGTTCAGTTATGTTCATCAATTACGTTCTCCGTGGTATTGCTTTTGTTCGTCGTGGTCCCGTGTATAATTAAATATGTATTCTGGCTACATCGCTGGCCTTGGTCTGTCCCTTCGCAGAAGTGAAACGTGACAGAATAACCCACCAGCAAAAGACCAAGCAGCGAGAGACTGGGAGTGCTGGACCAGGGAGGACCTCATCGGATCTCGCCTGGCACGGAGGTCCGTAAGGCTGCCCAAGAAACTTTTGGGGGGGCACCACGAGGAGGTTGGCGGTTCAGGAGGGACTCCTGAGGCCAACCCTCGTGCTTTATGGAGAGCGCTGGGGAGAGCGTCAAGCGGAAGGGAGGCCGTGGCTATGCAGTGTTGCGCACGGTTTCCCTATAGGGATTCAGAGGCCGGTGCGAAAGTGATTCTCGCTCCACTCATCAGTCGGGCTTAAAAGAAGTGTTCAGCCAATAAGAGTGGTGCCATCGCTGCGCACTAAGTCCCCGGGTGCGCCTCCTGGGACCCGGATATCCTGCTCCAGTTCCGCGGTGTCTCCGATGCGTGTCCGCAGCCCAGTGCGAGAGAGATCCCAGCGCCACTCATTGGTGGGCCGAGGTCTGTGTGCTACCTGGGAGAGTGGTGCCAGCTCTGCGAGCCAGGCCTCCAGTGCCTTTGGGTCCATGTTATCCTGTGGTCCTACGGGCAGAATCTCCGCACGCATCCACAGCCCAGTCCGAGAGATTCGGCCCACTCACCCGTAAGGCCAGGGTTAGTGAGCTAGCTGGAGGTATGTCGGCTCTCCATATCAGGTTCCCGGTCCGGCAGAGGTTTCTACACGCCCAGTCCCCTGCCCACGCTCCGAGACCCCTGTTCCACGCTCCGAGATCCCTGTTCCACGTTCCAAGATCCCTGTTCCACGTTCCAAGATCCCTGTTCCACGCGTTCCAAGATCCCTGTTCCACGCTCCAAGATCCCTGTTCCGCTTCCAAGATCCCTGTTCCGCGTTCCAAGATCCCTGTTCCGCGTTCCAAGATCCCTGTTCCGCTGCTCCAAGATCCCTGTTCAGCGTTCCAAGATCCCTGTTCCGTGTTCCAAGATCCCAGTCCGTGTAGTGGTGTCTCACGTCCAGTCCCTGTTCCACGCACTCCAGCTCTCGCGGCGCTCCGAGAGTCCAGCACGTCCTGCTCCGCCCCACTCCAGCCTCCCGTGCGCCCGAGAGTCCAGCACGTCCCTGCCCGCCCCGCGCGCAAAGCTCCCGCGTGCGCCCGAGAGTCCAGCACGCCCTGTTCCGCCCGCGCACCCAGCTCCACGCGGCGCTCCGAGAGTCCAGCACGCCCTGTCCCGGCTCCGGCGCGCAAGCTCCACGCGGCGCTCCGAGAGTCCAGCACGCCCTGCCCGGCCCGCGCACCAAGCTCCCGTATGCGTTCAGAGAGTCCAGCACGTCCTGTCCGGCTCCGCACTGCAAGCTCCCGTGCGCTCAGAGAGTCCAGCACGCCTCTGCCCGCCCCGCGCACCCAGCTCCCGTGCGGCCCGAGAGTCCAGCACGCCCTGCCCGCCCGCGCACCAAGCTCCCGTGCGCTCAGAGAGTCCAGCACGCCCTGCTCCGGCCCGGCGACCAAGCTCCCGTGCGCCCGAGAGTCCAGCACGCGTCCTGTTCGGCCCGCCGCACCAAGCTCCCCTGCAGCGCCTCCGAGAGTCCAGCACGCCCTGTTCCGCTCCGCGCACCCAGCTCCACGCGGCGCTCCGGAGAGTCCAGCACGCCCTGTCGGCTGCCCGCACCAAGCTCCCCGGCGCTCAGAGAGTCCAGCACGCCCTGTCCCGGCCCGCGCCAAGCTCCCGTGCGTTCAGAGAGTCCAGCACGTCCTGTCCCGGCTCCGCGCACCAAAGCTCCCCATGCGTTCAGAGAGTCCAGCACGCCCTGTCCTGGCTCCGCACCAAGCTCCCGCATGCGTTCAGAGAGTCCAGTACGACCAGTTCCTGCTCCACGCACCAGAGTCCCAGTGAGCATCACGAGTCCAGTACGACCAGTTCCTGCTCCACGCACCAGAGTCCCAGTGAGCATCCACGAGTCCAGTACTGCCAGTTCCTGCTCCACGCACCAGAGTCCCAGGTGAGCATCACGAGGTCCAGTACTGCCAGTTCCTGCTCCACGCACCAGCGCCCAGTGAGCATCACGAGTCCAGTACTGCCAGTTCCTGCTCCACGCACCAGAGTACCAGTGAGCATCACTAGTCCGGCACTGCCAGTTCCTGCTCCACGCACCAGAGTTCCAGTGAGCATCACAAGTCCAGTACTGCCAGTTCCTGCCCACGCACCAGAGTTCCAGTGAGCATCACAAGTCCAGTACTGCCAGTTCCTGCTCCACGCACTGTGAGTTCCAGTGAGCATCACGAGTCCAGTACTGCCAGTTCCTGCTCCACGCACCAGAGTCCCAGTGAGCATCACGAGTCCAGTACTGCCAGTTCCTGCTCCACGCACCAGCGCTCCCAGTGAGCATCACGAGTCCAGTACGCCAGTTCCAACTCCACGACCAGAGTTCCAGGAGAAGGCCCAGGGCCTCCGGTTCTGGATGTCAGA